>CM074576.1:154837109-156207525 GCA_037305975.1 Chrysolophus pictus
AAGTTGCATACCACGTCGGCCATGTCACAATGAGTGTTATAAACTACAGTGCAGTGCAAAGGAGTTTGCACAACTACTCACAGTTTACTGGATTCTGGGTTTATGGCTAAAGACAATGACAATTTAAGACTAGGATTATGCAACAATATTTCAAAAATATCCAGCCTGCTAGTTTTATGCTTTTGTTTCCTTCTTTTTTTTAATTTCCTTCTTTTTTTTAACAAACTAGAGAGCTGGGTAGGGAGGAATCTGATGAGGTTTAACGAGCAATTATTGAGTCTTGCACCTGGAGAGGGGATGATCTGCTGGAGAGGAGCTCTGCAGAGAATGTTCTGGGGGTCCCGGTGGACAACAGGTTGGCCATAAGCCAGAAGTGTGCCCTTGTGGCCAAAAAGGCCAATGGTATCCTGGAGTGTATTAGAAAGAGCATGGCCAGCATGTTGATAGAGGTGATCTTCACATCTACTCTGCCCCGATGAGGCCATATTCAGACTACTGTGTTCAGTTCTGAACTCCTCAGTTCAAAAAAAACAGAGATCTTCCAGAAGGAGTCCAGCGGAGGGCTGCAAAGATGATTAAGGGCCTGGAGCATCTCCCATATGAGGAAAGGCTGAGTAACCTGGGTCTGTTCAGCTTGGAGAAAAGAAGACTGAGAGGGGATCTGAATAATGTTTATAAATATCTAAAAGGTGGTGAGAAGCAAATGGATGAGGCTAGACTCTTCTTGGTGGTGCATAGCTGTAGGACAAGGAGTAATGGCTTAAAACTTGAACATAGGAAGTTCAATACTAACATGTAGAAGAACTTCTTTATAGAAAAGGTGACAGAGCACTGAACAGGCAACACAGAAGGTTGTGAACTCTCCTTCTATGGAGATATTCAAGACCCACCTGGATGCCTACCAGTGTGACCTATTGTTGGTTACCTGCCTTAACAGGCAGGTTGGACTTGATCTCTTGAGATCCTTTCTGTGATTTTGCGATCTTAACCAATCTTTTTCCTCATTGCATTTGCTCTCATGGTGGAAAAAAAATCAACTGAGGCTTTTTGGTTTAAAAGTACAACATTCAAATGCATGTTTGTGTTTCCTGGTGTCACGTAGTACAGCACCCAACTTCCTCTGGGAAAATGAGATACTGTATAGAAGATGTACATGCAGAGCTGTGATGTAAGATGAATAATGTTCCAAAAAGCTGAGTACAAAAAATGCTATGAATCCTTGTTCACGTATTTGGAAAGCATATACAAACAATCTGTAGAAATAACAGAGAGGAAAATTCTCTTTGCAATATGAAAAATAACTTCTTAAGCTTCAAGAACTGAATTAGGCAGTTCTAAATGTAATTTCAACACAGTTTTCATCTGTGAAATATTTTGATTCATTTCTTTTCATATCTATTTTCTCCATAAAATTTGAACATTAACCTACATTTTAACATTACACGATGTTTTTCACTGACATGTTGAAAATAGTTGGAATAGAATAATGGGTATACTTAGTCTATTTTTTTTTTTTTCTATTTTTGTCATTAAAAGTTTCTTCTCAGGAAGTTATGAATAAGGGATACCAACTGCATTTGAGTGGAGGAAAGAAATCTTATTATCAATGGTGATAAAGGGCTAAATCTTTTACAGCCATTGTCAGACTTGGGGGGTTCCACAAGGAACAAGGATTCTTTTGACTTTTCCTTTCCCCTGGCAATATTCATCACTCTCTTATTTAGCCTAAATGCAGGCTGGGGCCTCAGATAATGCTCAGGTTTCTTACATCTTAAGCCATGCATTCAGGGGGGACAGATTGGAAAGTTGAAAATACAATCTCCCGCTAAAGAAACAAGCTTTGTTTATCTGTATATGTTTCATTTCACATTCTTTTTTAATTAGGCTGTAGCTAGTTAGGATAGAAATCCTCTTTGTAAGGGCAGGAGGCATTGATATACTATTCCAACTTTCTACCAATACTGCCACCCAAGAGACTGGGTGGAGAATGGCTTCAGAGAAGTCGTGAGAAGAAGGATTATATTGTGAGAGTGGAGAGACACCAGAAAAGGTTGTCCAGAGAGGTTGTGGATGACCCCTCTCTGGAGGCATTCAAGGACTGGCTGGATGGGACTTTGAGCAACCTGGTCTAGTGGGAGGTGTCCCTGACTCGCTCCCCTAACAGGAGGGCTGGAAACAGATGACCTAAAAAGGCCCTTCCAACCCAAACCATTCTATGATTCTATGAGAGTGGACTAGCAAGACCATGAAACAAGTCACTGCAATAAAAATAATAATGATTTGATTTGCAGAATAATAATACTATGCTTCTTCATAGGCTGAAAGAAACAGGTAAATTTTAAGATTTCAGTCAAAAACTTGTTCTTAAATCCAAAACTGAACAAAAAAACCTGAGATTAACAGATTTGTAAACAGATTTGTAAAACTGTTATAGTAATTGTTGTCCCAAGTTTTGCTGCTAAGCGCACTAATTCCAATCTGTTCAACATATTACAGCTCCACACAGCTCTTGGGAAACAGAGGAAAAAAAACTATAGTTATTGACAGAGATAGGCCAGTCAAACCCCATGAAAATCATCTCTCTCAATGACAGAAATGCCTCAGATTTGTCTATGAATCTGATCTATTTTCTCCTTTATGACAGTATGGAACATTATATTCTGGAATGTGTCTACCCATTACTTTTTCAAGTGTAGTCATAAATGTGCATCCAGCCCATTCAATACGGTATGGTGCATAATACTTCAGCTTTATGGAAAATAGGCTTGAGATAATAAAGTATGAAATGGATTGGACGTAACAGTGTGTTGTGGTATTTAGTACAGAATGAGAACCTGAAAAGCATCCATCAGGAGGATTAGTTGGAGTTCTCAAGCAGTTCAGCACCACGGTTTGGCACTGTAACTTCAGATCTGGTTCAGTCAACATCACATAGAGTTGAGTGAGGGGAAAATCAGAGAAAGCTGCTTTTTCTCTAAGGACTACAGAAAAAAAAAAAAAAAAAAAAAGACAAATGTGCAGATTTCAAGGAGTGTTTGGTGGGATTTGATAATCATTTTGCAAGATAAGCCAAAATTAGCTGTTGTTTGGAAACTCCTCGTGGGTGAAAGATGCTTATTTGGTACTGAATTTTCCATGAAAATATTCATTTTTTTTTTTCCCAGACTGGTAAAAATATTTCCAGGAATCAGGGTGAGAACATTATGCCTTGTAACCTCATATTAAGGTCTGATTTTATTTGTAATTGGATGATATATTTATCTTTTTAGAAAAATTTTACCACATGTAGTAATGCCAGCATAATACTTTAGTATTCATTAAAGTAGCATTCTCATATCTATTCCACTTGCAGATGCTGGGGTGTAGGTTAGAGTAGCCCTTCTCAGACAACCACAGGCCATGTTAGGCCTTATTTCTTATTAAGACTATTTATTATGTCATGGGGAATTGTGAGTACTCAGCTCTTCACCAAATCAAAGCAGTTTTTTTTTCTCCACACTGTTGTGGTTAATAGTCATACTTAGACTCTGGCAGGTTTTACACAGTCATAAAAATGAGGTTATTTTTGGCAGCTAGAATTCTTTGATGCTCATGGGAATGAGGTGTTTTGTTGATAGTTTTCTTCAACCCGCTGCAGAAACTGTCGGTGATGGGAAGGTCAGCCAATCCAAGACACTTGCCAGAGCTGTGGATTTCATGAGACTAAATTTCATTTGAAAGTAAGTTTTTCCTGTCGTCATAAAATGTGTTTGTTCTTCAGAATGATTTCATCCAAACTGATAGTCTTGGACTTCAAATAAAAGTGTATTAGTAATATCCCTGCAGATAACTTGTCAAATGACCACCCACACAAAATAAGAAGAGATAGAAGTCATGGCTCAAATTCACCATGAACCATAGAAGGTATTGCAGCCTGCCATTTCTTCTGCCTGTACATTTAAATAGTTCCTTTGAATCAGATTTCTGGGCTTTGGAAATATCATATTCATGGACACAAAGAGATAGAGTAGAGCATAGTCGTGTAGCTATTGAAAATTTACAGTAGTCTGTAGTTCGTCACTCTGTCAAGTAAGAATGGACTAGAGGAACTTCCCAAAATGCAGAAAAAGCCAGTTATCAATAGATCATCAATAGGTTTTACTCCGTAAATAGAAAATTAATTTAATTTTAAGATATGAAAGGAGACATATTTCTACAGGTGAACAAGAACCTTGAAAACTTGTAGCCATTTATCTCAACTGTTGAGCATGAAGTGCAAAGAGATTTCATTCTCTTTATTGCTTCCAAGAAATGTGTACTTACCATCTGGGCACACTTTACTATGAGGAAAGCTCAATTTTCCAAAATTGACTACAGAGTATGTTTTGCAACTTTTCTAGGGAAGCAGAAAAGGTTTTTGTTGTGGAGGGAGATTTGATATAAAAATGATCTGTTTTCATACTCGGAAAGAATTTTTTATCCTCATCTATAACAGAAGCAAAATAATAATTAATTTGAAGTAAACCAGTTCACTGTTCTGTATATTTAAAAAACCATCCAATGGAAACAATAGAGTCTCTTTACATTTCAAAAGTAGTGGTATACTTTCCTACAGTGTCTCCTTCATATCGAACCCAGTAATTACTAAGTAATCACAGTAAACATGTAATAAGTGATATATTTCGATTGGAAAAGGATATTGGAAATCTGCTGATATGTGAGTGTTAAAAGATGACTCCAAAGTCAGAACAGCCCTGAAGAGAAAAAAGCTCCCACTTCTGTTTGTTGATGGTCTGATTAAACTCATTCTTTGAAGACAAAGAACTGCATAGTAGGATGTTGAAGGAAAGATCCAGTAAAAGATCAGACACTGACTCTTTCATGAGGCAGAGTGTCATAGAATCATAGAATGGCATGGGTTGGAAGGGACCTCGAGGATCACCAAGCTCGAACCCCCCTGCCTCAGGCAGGGCCACCAAAAGAAATCCTTAAAAGAAGTAGTAGTAACCAGTGATCAACTTGGTCAGCTCTCTGCCAGACCTGTAGAGTGCAGCATTTAGATGCACAGGTGTTTGTGAAAAGTTTGGCCTTACTCTGGCAGTTATTCTTATTGATCAAAAGCAAGCTTTGAGGGAAGTGAAACAAAGCTGTTGTCTATAAAGCCTGCATTTAAATCAAAGCACATTAGGAACCACATAGTAAAATATGGAACAATGGCTAATCATTAATCAGTCTTATTTTCTGGAGCTCAGCATTACTGTTGGTATAAAAATAGCATTTGATTACTTTCGTGGAAGATGAAAGAAAAGAAAGACTGGAAAGTTAGAAACCATTTGCGTGGTCCCAGCCATGGCAGTCAATTAAAGTTATTTGTTTAATTTAAATTTGCTTCAGGTTTTATGGCAGGTTTTGTTTTGTTTTGTTTTGTTTTTGTTTGTTTGTTTGTTTTGCAGATTTCTGTTGTTAACTATTACATAAAAGTCATCTTCATATTGCCTGAAAGGTCAAGGGAAAATATTGTGCTAGTTATTCAGAGATGGATGTATTCATGATCAATTTTTTCATAGCTAGTTGAAGTGTTTTGTAAACATCTCCAAAAATCATGAATGCTTCCAGTCTAAATGGAGGTACATGGCTATCTACATTGTAACAAATGTTCTGAGACTGTATATGCAGTATGGATAGTGATAAGCATGTGTCTTCCCCTTTATTTTTCTTTGTAAATCTCATTTGAATTATGAAAATTGAAGATATTAGTAATCTATCAGATGCAGCACTGGACATGCTAAACTTGTAAGTGACTTATTTTTAAAGCAAGTTTGTATTGGGATAATAATACAGAAAGAGTGAGTTGATGAGTACCCTGAAATTTGTTGTATTCATTTTCCTTGTAATTTGTAACCATTTACTAAAATGTTTCTTTACAGTTACTATTCAGGTGTGCAACACACACAAGCAGATAATGTAACCAACAAAATGAAACAAAAACACTAAAGGATTCCTGCCCTTAAAATTTGTTGATTCTCTACAAAAACTGTCTAGTTTATCTTTGTCTTAGAATATATCAGTTAGATGCATAAGGAAATCACTAGTCATGCACAGAATCAGCACAATTTGGCTGCAGATCTTCGTGCTTATAAAAGAAAAAAAAAAAAAAATCAGTGTTTTTCATCTCTGCAGGCACCTCACTGCAAATTTGTGCTTACCTCTCCTCAATGTTGCTTTTCCAACCAATCAGTTCCATTTAAAATCCTTCTCAAGAATTAGCACAAATTTCAAGTCTGGAAAGAAACACCGTAGCTTTATCTGCTTGTAGAAGGCGTAGGCGTAAGGCTGCAAAGTGATGTATCCAGTATCCAAGCTAGAACGTTTTGTAGAAAATGATCCAAATTTTATTTAAAGAGTACAAATGATGCAGACTTCATTGCATCACCGGGAAACCTATTTCAATAGTAGGCTACTCTGTGCTAAAAATGTATTCGTAAATATTTGTCTGAATTTCTTACATTAGCCTCCATCCATTTCATGCTGTGAAATTTCCATCTGCTACATTAAAGACTCTTCTACTTCAAGAAATTTATTTCCCATTTACCTACAGAATGTAATAAAATCCTTCTAATTTTTCCCTTGAATAAACACCAGATGTAGACATCATCTTCAAATAATGATGTCACAAATGCAATACAGAAAAAAGCAGTAGGAAAACATGGGACCTATTTTTATACCTTCCAATACTTACATTTTTCTTACACACACAAGATCCATGCTGACATTCCCAGAAATTGTATTTGCCAGAAGGCAATTTTAATTGGTTATTCTTCAGCTGATTACCTCAATGCCTTTTTCTTAATCACTGTTTCTTAAACATGGTCCTCCACAGTGTGTAGGTTATTGTCATTGTTTTTATCTGCACAGACGTGTATCAGCACGGATATCAGTGAAAACAATTGTTCATTTTTGCTCAGAAAAATCTCTTTTTTCATATCATCTACAAATTTAGTGAAGAAAAATGTCATATTTTCTCATTTCAATATATTAAAAATCATTAGTCACATACTGCTTAGACACATTTGTATCCTTTATTCTCATTCTTGATTTTTAATAGTCCTCAGTTTAATGACAACTGCATGACATATTCTTATTTGCTACTTTTTCCTAGATAACCAAGAAATATATTTAAAGCTTCGAATCACAAGGTTATGTGACAAGCAGCAGTTAATTATTTTTCTAGAACTTCACTACCACTTTTAATAAATTTTGTTCTCCCAGCCAGTTTTCATTCAGTATAATAACATTTGATAGAGGTGATTTAACTTCCCATGGATAAGAAAACACAGAAACAAAAGCTAGACTAAAGTGTAGGGCCATGTTTTACCTGGCAGGCTTTTTAAGAATTTGAAATGTGCAAAACCTCTCTCTGGTCCATGGGCAGGAGAGGTAAGAATGTGGGCTTTTTTTTTTTTTTTTTCATCCTGTGCTTAGGAAACATTAATTCTCATAAAGGATTTTCAGACACCAGGATTGAGGCAGTGGAAGATGCAAACTGTCCACAGTAAACACTCCCTTCCATCCATAACAGAGGACCTGCTTTAGGGAAACAATGTCTTTGTGTCTCTAAGGATGCAATAACCCAGCAGCACTGGCACTGTGAAACTAGTAAGCATATGGCAAAAAAAAATTTAGACGAAGGTAAATGTTACTGACATCTAATCTGACATCTTGTGGAGAATATTCTGTAGGATTTTGTCCCGTAATCTCCACTTATGTCAGGTAATATTAGCTTTGGATACACTGATAGCTGTCCACCATTCCTTCCTTTCCCCCATTCTGAAACTCCTCTTTTAGCCTGCTATACCAATACTTTTATAGGTGTGATTACTATACAGTAATATACAGCCATATATGCTAGTCCTATGATTCATGATAGATTTGCAGTCCCAATGTAAGGTATTCTTGAAATGTTTTCAAAAAAATGAAAGAAATTCCCCATTATGAGTCTTTTGTTTTGTTTTGTTTTGTTTTGCCAGCTGAATCATAGAGAATAGGAAAGAAGCTGTCTGTCACTGTGAAAATGTTAGTCAAATCATCAGGCAGTGTTACTTTCCCTAGTTCTATTGCTCAGTGCCAGCTTAGACTGTGCTACTACACATTTGAAGATACTGACATAAAGGATAATGTCCTTTATTTTCTATTTCTATGAAATTACAAAATGTTTCCACAGTACAGACAGCAACTATCACTTATTCCATGTCAGATTAGGCAATCTTTCCTATTTAATTATATCTACTACAGTTATAACTTTTTCCATACATTTCGGAGTTTTCAGAACATTCACTGCTATAGTCATCAGAATGACTTTAAAAGATTCTTTAAAAATGTTGGGTTTATTCTATAGTCACGACCAAAGTTAATACTCTTTGTAATAAAATACCCAATTTAAAGAGAGTTGTATATTATTGTTTCAATAGTAGGAAATTCAATACTTATTTAATACAATTTTTGTATTGAAAATCTCTCTCTCTTTCTAACACATACACTTACTGTAAATGTGAATCAGAATGAGTTCCTATTGTGTTTTTGAATATATTTTAGGAAAATGAAAGTAAAATGGTATTTTAATACTGCAGGTGTTACTATCCCCTAGTTCTGATCTGTATGATGTAATGTGAAAATGACATTGAAACACGAAATTGAATCTATTTATTGTGGAGATAATACAGACAGCACATTCAGAGAAATACTATGAATAAGAACTGCCATCAATCAATTGAATCTTTAAGAACAGAAACCAAAAATAACTGAAATACAGTACTCTAGCAGACTCATGCTGCATGGTTTCTTATTTTTCATCCATTCCATTTTGAAGTTAATAGAGAGCTAAAATGAAAAGGCATTTAAACCCAGAATCATATCTCCATGTCTTTGATTTTGAGTTAAATGTCTAATCTTCCCTCAAAAGAGTCTTCAAAAAGATGCAAAATCTTCAGAGCTCTCCATGACTTACTGAGTGACAAAAAATGAATCGATTCCTTACCTCTAGTAACTTATGGTATCACATCAATTAAAGGTGAGCAAGATTCTACCCATTCAGTTGGTTAGGAAACAGTCTAATATAAATTGCAGCTTTCATGAGATTTCACAGAAGTTACCAAAACTCCATTTTTTTTCTCACATTTTCTTTCACTTAATGAACAGAACAATAATTTTGCCTTTTCATACACAAAGAAATGACAATGAAACATCAGGTTCTATACCGACAAATTCCTATGTTTAGTGGTTTAAGGGGTGGGTCCAGAAAGGTTCTAGAAGGCTGGAACTTACAGGAGTTAAATTAAAAGTCCTCATATTTCAAGAATTGTTCAAGAAAATACTCTTTTATCATAAAAAAATTAAGTCTGAAAGAAAAGTATCTTGGTCTGTTTCAGGGTTTTTTTCAATGTAATGCCAGAAAAAATAAAATAATCTGTTTTTTTGTTTGCTTGTTTGTTTGTTTGTTTGTTTGTTTGTTTTTAAATTAGATTCTTTCTACTTATTCATTTGGAAAATGAAAAGGAAAGCTCCTTACTGCAAATAAAAAATATATAAATAACAGCTTAGCTTTTTACCTACAAAAAAGAGTTTTCCCATTTTGATTTGTATATTTATAATGAAGGTCTGAAGTCTTCCACTGGAGCTGGTTTCAGAAATGAACACAAGGCAGTTATTCGTGCTTTATTATTTTTGTACTCTGAATCAAATTCTAATTTTATTTACTTGAGGTTTTATATTTCAGTCATCAGAAATAGTTTTTATTCTTCAATTCTTTCCATTTTTTTGATTTTTCACTTTTTTTTTTGTCATAAAATTTCATCTCTTTATTTTTAATTATGTTTCCAGTTTTAACTACACATCATTTAACTTAGGTCAACTTTCTTCTACATTTCAGATTCCTTTGAAGGGCCTTTAGTTACGAAATAAATCTGCCTCTTTTTATTTCCTCTTTCTCTTGTAAATTCTGCTCAATTTATTCTAGCCAGTCTGGTTCTGATTTATGTGTCAGTTATTTACATTTCATTATTTTCACCTTTTAAACTTTTTCACCCTGACATTTCTCATTTTCCAATTCTTTTCAACAGCTTGGAAGTACTTCTCCTACACGTATTTAAAAAAAAAAAAAATATATATATATATATATATAATTGTATTCCCTTTCCCTGGTGCTGGAAGAAAGCTTCCTCCAAAGGTTTTTTTTTTTTTTTTTTTTTTTTTTTTTCTTGTTCTTGAAAATACTACTTTGTTTTCTTTACAGTGTCTTTGACTAGAACTTTTGTAAAAGTTGATGATCTTCATAACATTCGTGGTGAATTTCCTATTATACTTAACACTTAAGATAGCTTGCTTTTCTACAAAGAAAACTTGGAAATAGCTTGGGATTTTCTTAACTTCTCATTTTTAAAAAAGAAAAAAAAAAGGGGAACATATCAGTCTCAGTCTGGCATGTTTCTTCTCACTATTTTGATTGTATTAAAAAAAAAAAAAAAAGAAAGAAACATGGATCTGTTTTGCTTTGTATTTAAGATTGGCCTCAGCATGGAAAGAGAAAAAAGGATTTCTTACTGAGGGAGAAGCCTGATAAAAATCATGAGGGAATATTGAAAATAACATTAGAGACAACATGTGGTACTCTTTCTTTTTTTCTTCAGGTTGTTAGAAAGGAGGGAGAACATGAACTCACACTTTTTTAGTGAAATCCTCCTGACTGTGACAACTGATTCATCTCATATTTCAGTTTTCTAATTACTTTTTTATGACTTATTTTGTGTCTGCATTTTTATTCAACATTTCTAAAATCTAATAAGCTTTTAATGTACACAAACTGACAGTACTATTTTTCTTTTTGGATTTCATCTTCACATTATTTGAAAAAGGAGTAGCTATTCAATTTTAAGTTGGCAAAATAATGATGGCTGCACATTGCACAGCATAGTATAGGGGACAAAATTCAAAGGAAAGATTCCTATTCATTTTGCAGGACATAAAATTGATCTTGATTTTTCTTAGACTATAATTCTGGAGCATTCTATGACTTCCATGGAAAATCCTGAAATCCTCTATATTCGGCCAGTTTATTTCGGCCAGTTTTTTAGTGTCAGAATCTCTGATGAGAACCAGGTGAATTATTTAAGTATTTGATCCTTAATCTTTATTGGCCAGATAAGGCTGGTGTGAAGGCGATCCCAGAGATATAATGTAAATTAAAGTTATGTTGGCTGAGTATGGCAAACACTGTGATGGTTTACTCAACCTTTGTGCTGTGAGGCAGAATGGATGAGTGCATCTAATTAGTAATTCACTATTTTTATTTAGATCTTTTTACAGCTTCCTTTTGTCCTTCACGGAGCACAAAAACTCCCAGTTTGAAGGGCTTAGCTTTCTGAAGTCATAGAATGTATTTGAAAACAAATGAAACATCAAACTGAAGTTTGTATGCAATCAAAAATATCATTAGAAGGGCATGCTTTTTATTTTTTTTCTTCCTTTTTTCCTTTTTCCTTTTTTTTTTTTTTAAGCCAGGTTTTCCCTCAAATTTTTCAGCTGCAGAGTAATAAGGAGAAAGGTTCCAAGGCTTTTTAATAATTCAGAATAGAATCATAGAAAATGAAAAATTATTGCCCTGGCTAGCACTGTCATTAAATACCATCAGAAAGATATTTGATGACTGAAAAATTATGAATGATTTCTCCAACATAAATCAACATAACAACATAAATCATGTGATATTTAGCTTATTAAATATTTTCTATTAACCTTTTCTCAATGACAAAATTAGTTTTCAATTAAATGAATAAAGCATGTATTTTCCTCGAACACTTTTGACCAACACTGAGAAGTTTGGCAAGAATGCTAGCTTTCTTGCCAACACACACACAAGTTCTGGAAAGTTATGAACAGCAGTGTCCAGGTTTCAGCTTTCTGAAGTAGAAAAACCATCAGTTTTTTTAGGTTTGATGAAGTCTAAATTTCCAATTAAAAAAAAGGTAGAGGGAAGGAGTAAATGTGCTTATTAAGAATTTTTTACATCTTTACTTTGTGATTAATTCTACTGTTTCACAAGAATTTGAGTTTATAAAATTCTGTGTGAAATGGAACTCTACACTATAGTCTCTGCCATTTGAACTAGCTCATTTTCTCAACTATTTTGACTGAAATTCTGAGACTTGTACTTTTTTTTTTTTTTTAAACTAATTCAGATTATTAGGGTTAACAAGCATTTAGATATTATTGTTCTGTCAAAATAGGATCTTAAATAAATATTATTGTTGTAAATGCACATAGCAGGGGAGTTGAAACTAGATGATCATTGTGGTCCTTTTCAACCCAGGCCATTCTATGATTCTATGATTATTACAATTACAAAAAATCAAATTATTCTGCTTACAAACTTGAGATCTGTATTGAGAGAATAAATCATCATATGGGCAATTCCTTTTCTTTAGGAGTCTCAGACTTGGAGTAATTTTATAAAGGCAAATCTACCTCAAAAACAGGGACAGGAAGAACTTTGAGCTCTTATACCTATATAGCTCCTAAAAAAAAGTAAAAAGAAAAACGAACCACATTTGCTTTCAGTCTAAGAAATACAGTTGAAAAAGCGTTCCTAGTAAATCATACAATATAAGAAAAAATACCAGTTAATCAATTTGATCCCATATTTCTTCTGACTTAATGTAAGCAGATATGTGAATAACTGAGGATAAAAGAGGAAGGGTTTTTTTTTTTTTTTTTTACATCTGTGGGTATGTCAAGTTAGGGCGTTCAATAGTACCAAACTCATATTTCTATGGATTTTCTCAGTTTCATTCACATAATATTCATAACTAGTTGCGTACTATGTAGGCCGCCCTGAAAGTAGTGCCTCATATTTATTTATATGGAAACTAAAACAGATATAGAGTGCAATAGCATAGATCAAATTCTCATCAAATCAAAACTATTTTTTTCTCACCATAAAGTCCACCATGCTTTTCATGATTTTCATTTTGTGATATGACATCTGTACATGCCATCCAGAATGTTGCATGTTTTTCATGTTGCTGTTGCCACTGGTGAAATGCACCACCTGCTGCCTCACTGTGCTCACATCCCCTGCTTGGTCTCCGTAAATGTTCAGCAAGTGTCAGTGGGTGCCATCTTTTTTCCACATAGAGGAATTCAATGACATAGCTTTGCTTCATATGCATTTCCATGTCAGGCACCATTCTGTCACACTGCTGCTATCTGTACAGCAACAAAATGTAACAGAATGTTGCCAGGAAGATTCAGCCTTCTGCCACACCACCAGCATACACCTCTGACACTGCAGGCCAACAAAATAAAATAGGAATAATTACTTTTGTAGCAGTCTTTGTATATGGAAAAAAATCAACATTGCTATGTGAATGGCTATCCTCACTGTCAGCATCTCCACATATAAAGGCATCCCCAAAATTTGTTCAAGATGAAGACAACACAAATGACACATGAAAAAAATGGGAAATGGAGTGACAGGAGATAATCAGACTAAAATTTCTATCTGTAAATATTCAGTTTCTCCATAATAATTCAATAAACTCTATGTAATATAACATAATGTTTGAAATCAATATATTATGAAAGAAAGCTCCTTGTTTTATATTTCTGTGTATTACCTATCCATGTATATTGAATTAGATGGATGGATAGTTAAACAGAAACCTAAGACACAGGCACTCAGTGAGGGAGTAATGTACCATCACAGCAAGGGAGACATCAAGAGGAACAAGGCTGTAAAAATAAAGGGAAAAAAACAACAACTGGTTAAAGTGAAATCTTGTGGTTGTATTTTAGTAAGGAGTTCCAGGAAGGATGGGGAAACTAGCTATAACATATTACAGCCAATATTGCCTTTTCCTTTTGCTGTGGGCTCTGGATTTAATTTGTATAAAATCTTGGAAAAATCAGCATTTTTTGAGGGCATATTCTTGAGGGACAAAGTGATACAGGAAATACTGTTAATTTGCCACTTTGAACAGCATCCAATTTTGCCAGAAATGCAGTATTAGTTCCCTATTAAAAAAAAAGGAAAAAAAGAAATAAACTTGTTTCTCAGGGATTCTTTCATTTTTCTGCTGCTCACTGGTGATGTAACATTTACTAGAGAAGGTATAAATATCTGTGCTGTTCTGAGGAAAGCATAGCTATATTGTACGAATTACTTACTAGATGAATATCCTATTCAAAGAGGTAAGTTCTTAAACCTTTCAAGATGCTAGTAAGTTACCAGGAAGAAATTCACAAGTGTTCTAACTTCCTTGATTTCAAGGGAGTAAAGTACTAATGCTAAGAGTACATTATCTATGATCATCTATCTAAAATCTGTCTTTGAATGTACCTGACTGTGTCTCACACAGGTACACAGGAAAGCCCCATCTCTTCACCAGTTGCCAGCTTGTATCAGGTCTATACCTGGCCACTCTTAGCAACCTAATTTCTAGACTGGCAAGCCATTCCACATTATCAAAGCACATACACCTTGTTTCCTACAAAGTCAACAGCGAAGGAAAATAAACTGGGTCTCAGTTACTACTATGTAGAAGCTGTCTTAACATGAATACAAGCTGAAAAGGTGATTAGTCATATGATTAGGGGAGTAAGATACTAATGTGTTTGTGGGTGGATGGGTGCATGCCATCACAGCTCTAACATCAAATGTTTTGGCAAATTTTTGAAAGGATATTGTGACACCTGAATTAGACAAGAAAAATTTTCATATAGGAATAATACCAGATTACTGAATTAAGACTTGGATACCGTCGTTATGGATACAAAAGCACATTATAATACATGCACTGTAAGGATGTTTTTACAGTAAATTCCTTGAATCCAAGAAAAAGAAACTTTACACAGCGTCCATCTAGTTCTGGGAAATGCTTATAACCCTTTTTCTCTCACCTAGGTATAGCCTATCTAGGAAAATATATGCAGGATTTCCTTGGAATCCCTCCAAAATCATCTGAAAGGACTTATTTCTGAGCATCAATCTATATGAAGTTTAGTGAAGAGAGAGCATGGGGGTGGCATGCTGGGCTTCAGCTCAGGTTAGGCTTCAACTGACACAGCCAAAAATTACCATCTGTACAAACAGGTGCATACTATTTCCTGGTTCTGTCTTGGAACCCTTAGTCTTACCCTTCCCCAGCCAATTCCTAGACAGTGTTTGAAGGACGCTGTGTTCCTTGATGTAAGTTATCATTCACTGTTCCTTTAGTCACATACCAATAGCTTTATTACTGTAAGAGAAAACCATACCAATAAGACTTTATCCAAAGCAACCTCATCTCCCTTGCTGCCTTACATTTAGTGCCATCAGTCTCAGGTTATCTCTGCTAGTATTATAGAGTTTGCCAAGTTTTGAGTTTAAGCTGCTTGAGTCTTCATCTGGGAGAGATATACACTAAAGCACACACTCTTCCACACACTGTTCACACCAGTCCTTAAACTGCATGTGAAAGTTGAAAGTGCACTAAGAGGATTAACATATCTTACAGTTAACTTCTTAGAAGAAGGGCTTACAACAAGAAGATTTGTACTCAAACTTGCTATTGTACACCACCAGACTTCTTAATCTCAGCTTCATTTACCTGCTTTTCTTACTTGGTACCCCAGGCATGACTGAGATACATCATTTCATTCAGGTATGACAAGTCCTTTCATACTGGGGGAGTAGCAGCAAACAAAATCCAGAAATTTATGCTGCTTCAAGCTTTATACACAAGGAAGTGCCTCTGCAAGGCAATAACAAATTGGCTTCTTTTATTACACTTCTCAGCAGCTGTGCAAGACATAGCCTTTGAATCACTTGATCCTGACTCATGATGCGCATGACATCAGACATAGATAAGATTTTAGGTATAACATTAGAGGTGAAAGAGTACTGAAAAAAAAATGTAAATACAAAATTCAATTCTTGCTCAAATTTAACAACCAGTTATCTCTAGCATTTTTGAGTTAGCCCTCCTGAGACACTTCAGGGAACCCAACCTGCCAAAATGCATTCTGGTAAGTAAGAAGTCTTTTTTACGCAGGAATGAATCCAGTATGAAGATAAAGAGCCATTCCTGAAAGATAGCAATGCCTTAATATCAAACTTAGCGTAAGAAAAAAATCTTTCCAACATAAACATTCCAAAATTCAGTAGGATATATACCATCTAAGGCTGAAGATTTGTTTACAGTGAATATGTAGGAGGATTTAAATTTATGCATATTTAGCCAACATATTTATTAGGTGTAGGTGTTAAGGGCTGAATTTTATTATGAGTTGTGGGAAGAAGAAAATTCTCTTGTGAGTTGGGAGATATACGTTGTGAAAAATCTTCCATGGTGGCAAGCATCTTAACTGTTGGCTTCTTGAAACTTTCAGAGGTACAAAAACTAGATCTGTAAGGCAATTTATTCAGGAAAAAGACTGGAAGTTAACTGAGAACAGAACTCCACATAGATAAAAAAAAAGAGTGCCAAGAACTGTTCTGTGAAAGTATATTGATGCATTTTCTAATTATAAAAGCAAAGATAAGATCAAAGTAATCTGTTGAAATCCATGTTCTGATGAAGCTTTCCCTCTATCAGGTTCTTTCAGCATATTATTCATTAGTGAAAGAAGCTAAATAGCATCCTAGAGAATGATCAGTGTAGGGCCATCTGCTCTGGGCATCCTGTGCTGTAAAAGCAAAGCAAAGTCAAACAAAACAAAAATCAAGATTCAAATATATGTGTTTGGCTAGATGTCAGTAATTTTCAGATTGAAGTGAAACCTGAGAATCATGGTAAAAATCCTGACTTTGTGGTACATTATTAATTGCTTCATATTTACCTATCAGTCTAAACAGTATATCAAGGGCATCACTATAACTTGTAATTGTTCAAAATTTTCTACCAGTGGAATAATTTGATAAATTTCATTTGGAAAAAGAAAAAAAAAATCCCATTTCTTTTTTTCTTATGATAGTGAGAGAAGGGAAACATTGATACTGTACCCATTTATCCAAAATTTTGCTTATGTCTACTAATTATGTTCCATCTCTTGGAATGACTTTTATTGTACATAAGGAAAGTTCAATCTTCTATTGTAAAAGGGTGCTAAAAAGATTTATATTTGAAAATTTAGGCCTAGAAATAGATTTTAGTCACATTATGCAGAGCATTTTCAGTGCTTAACTCTGAGACACTTAGACCTTATCCAATGCATAAGAGGGATAAGAAAGCTAACAATTAAATGCAGAAGTCTAGAAACCTGAGTAGGCAGCTCTAAATCAAACACTGTGGAGACTGTTTTAGTTCTTACCTCAAAGTTTTTTGAAAGTGTTGTCTACTACTAAAGGAAAAGATTTCTCCCATAGTTCAGATTTATTGTTCTCATCCCTCTGCAGTACTTTTGTAATGAAGGTCCTTGTCTGAAAAGGAAAGTGGTGGTCAACTTCTTCTAAAAAGGATGAAAAAGAAATTGCAGGACTTAGTACTCATTATAACAGTTAGATGAAGACAAAATTATTCAAATTCTTCATCATTCAGTGTGGGGTGGAGGGAACAAAATGTTCTTTCATCATTAGAAAGATTTCAACCTAATCATCACAACATGAGTGTATATTGTATGCCCTTACATCTCCCACAGATAATGTTGCATTTTGTTTGAATAAGAAAACAATTTAGTCATAAGGAGAATTTAAACTTAAATGTGCCTCAGTTTGCAAGATTACTATAAGATTACATAAAAGGAAGTGAATTGATTTCCTATTCTTGCTGTAAAGACTGACTTTGTAGAGCAGGTTAAATAGTTGACGGATTGAAAGGGAGTGTCAGTCACCCTTTTAAGTCTTTGCTCACACTTTCTCTATCACAAAGCCATTAAACTTTCTTCCTTTTAAAGTGGGACAAATTTAATAAGAAGTATTATGACCATCTTCATAGAGAAAAAAAAGGACTGTATAGGTAAGATACCTAAAGGCTGTAAAATCTTCCCTTTTGAATGCATTTCCTTTAACAGTCTGATAAAAAGTCAATATTCAAACATAGTATGGAACTGACATTCTTTCCTCCTCCTTAGTCATGCTTTTAAGAAAAACTCTACAGTCACCACTGAAGTCTGTTTTCGCTTTTCTACTCTGTGCTTAAGTTCTGAGAATGGTATATATTAAGCGGTCAAGGTGAGGAAATGTCTAGCAGAATTTTGAGTGAGATAAACAATCAGCTACTCAGCTTTGCCAAGACAGTGGCATTTCTAACCAGTGAAAGAAGCTGAAGTTTGTAGTACCCTCGGCAATTTTAATGTGGAAAATATTTGGTATTTAAAAAATGTAGGTACTGGAAAAATACAGTATCCATGCATTAGTTTTGAAAATTGCAGTGCTTCTGGGAAATGGACTTAATTGAGATTTATCTACATGTTTTGTGTACCATTAATAATATCCATCACTTGTCCTTGTTTCCTTATGTTTTAGAAAAGCTACCATTCAGATTGCACATTTCATTGCACATAGACTAGCTACATGCCCCTGAGGGAAAAGGATTACATCTATGTTAAAAGCTGTGACAGTTAATACTTTATGTTTTTGTAACAAATGAGGAAAGTGGGTCTAAAACTTATCATACTGAAGATAAACTATTAAGCATTTTGAAAGAGGTGTTTTACATTCATAAATACTGCTTTGATTTTAAGGAAAAATAAAAATCCTCTGAAGCCCGCACTCTGCAGTAGAAATTTTGCAAGATATTAAAAAGCTGAGAAGAGATGGCAAGGAGGAAAGAGAAACTATGTATTGATAGAAAATACAAATTTTCTTATTTTCCTCAGGAAAATTCACTGAGGAATAGCTGTTAATCTCCACATTTATTGCTCAGTCTTCTGGAATATGTCATATTAAATAACCAAGAAAAAAAATGAAAAACCTGCTTTGAAGAAGTAACAGTTACAATTTCTCTGGTTGTTTGTCACTTTAACTCAAGAATAAATGTAAATATTGAAGATCTGACAGTCTATTTTAAAACTGCAGTTTAATACCATCCTTCACATAAAATCAATGGCAGCTATCAAAAAGAATGTTTGAGTAGTGATGTGTTTGCTAATAATTAAAGGGGAAGATAAAGTAAAGAATGTTTAACATAAAATATCATTTTGCTCAATGATGAGTACTCCAGTACAAGTTCTGCAAGATCTACAAAATCCTCAGCATTTTTAAAGTAGAAAATTGAACTATGTTGATTTACATATGCACATACTTTTCATGAAAGTTAAACGGCTGGTGAGTGAGGAGTGTTGGTTACTTAATGCAGCCAAATACATTGGGTAAATATAAAACCCAGAACATTGTATTCAAAGGAAAACTGGTGCAGCCCAATAGCCCAGCTTCAAGAGAACAATATTCTCTCTGCATTCATTAAGACAAGTCCAATTACTTAACAGTTGCATATTTATTGATCTCTTCACCGGTAATAGTGTAGGCAAAGTAGACAGAGACATCTGAGAAACAATGTACAATAACCAGTTAACGTCAGTACTTTGAGAAGTAGATTTCCTGCAATTGTAATTGTGCATTATAAATTCATTGCCTTTAATTAAAAAAACACAAAATAGGTTATGCCATTCACAATTAAATTTCAGAAGGTTTGTGAAAATGATTATAACCATCCTGGAAATACTCAGGGAATACACTATTAGTTTAAACTATTTCAAGATTTTTTTCCTTTTTTTTTAAAGACAGAGTTTTCACGCATCCTTGTTTTTTTCAGATGAACAACATCCATCATACTGTAGCAAGGGAGTTACTTTATTGACCAGATAGTTCTTAATCTTTTTATTTAATTGTCCTGGGAGTTGTATACATCATCTATGACAAATGCACCTTCACAACTAGCAGAATTAGAACATTTAATGAAAGCTAAATGGCTGTGGTTTGGTGTGTTTATGTGCAATTTTTGGTAAAGATAGCACAAATGTGACATTCTTTGTAATATTTTTAGAGCTTGTAGAAAAAAATGGTTCTTCGAATTACAGAAGTATTGGGAAATACTTAAACTGTTTCTAATCCTATATGTCATATGAAAGAATTCAAATTCTTGCTCTTCTGGACATTTGAAATATGATGTGTTTTTATCCTATATTGTGACAAAAGACAATTTTATTCTCAAAGAAAATAAGGATTTTGACAGGCCAGTATATTCCATTTCTGTTCAGGGAAATAATCTAAAAAACATTCAAGTTAGTGAATGTTGAATCTCATGGGCTTAGAGCATTTACATTTTGGAGTTTTATTCCCTGCTGTTAGTGAACTAGAATATTACTGATGTAATACATTATAGATGTTACATTATAGATGTCATCTTACATACTGCATTATGCAGACTGTCTGCAATCAAGAGCACTAAGACAATAAAATGTCAAAACCTAGCCACTATAACAATGAATACATATTGCATTGATTATTTCTGTTCATACATTAAAAGTCAGACCAGTACACGCATAAAAAGTCCTAATCCACAACAAAAATGCCATGTTTGCTTTTCTGACACAAAGGATACTTATTTTGACAAAAATGTTCACACATTAAAAATCTTTAATTTAGATAAACATTTTTTAAGTTGGAAGAAGGGCTCAACAGGTTTTAAACAATTTCCAAGTATGGAATCAGGTTTCTTTACACCTAGAAAACCTCATGACACTATGGTATGTTCAACTTCTGGATGCAACTCATGTTCTGGGAGAGGCACAGCTGCTAACCCCTTGTAGCCCAGTACCTTAACTTGTATAAAGATCATATCCAGTACATGACCTGTCTCACTTAGGACTGTTCTGCAGTATCTGTTGTAGTGTTTCACTGTGCTTTAGAGTCATACCATGGGCTAATAAATCTTTCTAATCAATCTCATCCCTTTCCCCTGGGACCAACTTGAAAAAAATACTATGCTCTGGGATCCTTTTGATTAATTTTCATTGTGAGAGTTTATGGCAAAATGACACCTGCAAAATTCAAGCTTTAAATATATTTCTTTTTCGAACAGATTCTAATCAAAACACATTCTACTTTTTCTTTCCTGCTTTGCAAAGGTATTCATGATTAAAAAAAAAAACAAGAATCCTAGTACAGCTTTTTGAATTATAAGACATCTATGGTAAAGGACAGTTGAGCCAAAAATATACACGAATTTCTTCTGATGTCATATGCCTTACAGCTAAACTCAGAAAATCAGTACAAAGATTCTCATTAATTTGGTAAGCCTAGAGGTCCAATAATAACTGAAGTGCCTTTTTCAAGTCACATGAAAATGAGATACACTCTTACTGCATCTTGATTGATTTTTGACCAACAAAAATGCTTACTAGGCTCAATTATTTGTATCTTAGAAAAATAATGACATCTGTATAATTTCTGACCTTCTAATGTAGATGTCTATGTATGTATCTCTAAAAAAGATGGATTATGCATTATCATTCCAATATCTCACAAGAGAGCAAAGAGTCAGACACTGATCCCTTCTCTCTGCTGACAGAGATAGGACCTGAGGGACTTTTGTGTAGTCCTGTATGGAGACAGGAGCTGGGCTTGCTGATCCTGGTGGGTCCCTTCCATTTCAACATATTTAATGACAGATAAGTGCATTTGACTCCCTGCATGTTCAGCTGGCGAAATATCTCGAAGTTTCTGAATATTCAACGGCACGCACAATATTGAGGAGAACATACTACTCATAGTCCCAGTTTCTTTAAACTTTCAGAGCATTTTACAGAACATTTGGAAAAACCAATCAATTAGGATTATAGAAGGATAATCAAAACTGATGAGTATCATTAGAAAGCATAAAAAGGGATTTTCTTGACACAGTAAATTAAAAAAAAAAATCAAAATAATTATCCCTCCTAAAATCAATGCTTGTTACATCTGTGGGATTTGTATATTTTGTATAAAAATGACTTGAAACAATTTTGTTTTTTTTCTTTCAGTATTAGTACTCAAAAACAGATTCATGACTATTAAATGACACAACTTTTACTACTTTTCAATAATACAGCAAAAGAGCTCAAATCACATGTATTACTTTTAGAATTCCAATTACAAATTTACTATAATGGGAAAAGTCTCATGTTATGTTCCTAACTGTGTCAAAGCAAGTCCTTTCAAATTTTAATGAGCGGTATCTGAATGAACACAGATATTCAACTGATGTGCTTAATAGTTAGTGAAAGTGCTAAAATCTCTCAGGGAATTCAATTTTGCTGGGAAACCAAAATCAAGAGTGATGTTTGCCAGGCATACACTTAGTCAGACCTACCTGCCTTAAAAAAAAAACAGCTCCTTTTCTCTTTTAGTCTAGTAGGTTTATCTAGTCTCTCTAAATAATTGTATTTACATAGCATTTGTGCTAAAGTATCATATACATATAGTGGGACAAAAGGTCATCTAGGATAAACCAACAGAATAAATATATATCTTTGTCGAGGAAATCCCATTCTCACAAAAGAGAATAACTGTCATGTCTGCTCTAGCTGCCATGATACCTTCTAACACGCATAATCAACTAGGAACATTGCAATTTTTACGTTGAAATATTTTGAGAATTGATGTCATTACTCGTGGAAAATCATCCTGGAAGTAGTAAAAAGTTATGCACTCCTTACTTCATTCTACAGTTAGAGATCTATATACATGTTATTATGCTTTGCTTAAAATTTTCAGGGCTTAGTTCACTTTTAATTCTTCGGTATTCAAGGAGAAAAAAATCTTAAGAAATTACATATAGCTTTACATGCACATACATAATACATACAGAGTCTCTGATTCTCATTTTAGTCTTTCTGCTAGGTGATATGTCTGAAGCCATGCAGTTTAGATAACATCCTGGGGTGAAATGTACGTATCATATCCCATGATTAATTTTCAAACATAGAAACAAGCCTGTTTCTAATCAGAAGGATTAAATACATGCATGGTTTCTTTCTACTCAGTAAAATTAGCATAAGACTTAGGTCATGAGATATTATGTCTTTTACTCCAATCAGTATCAGTTAAAATTATAGGCTGGGACAAGAAGATCCCTAGAGACGTCAGTTTTCTTCAGAAATGTACAGAAATTTTGTGACCAAATAATATTGTCATATGTCTATCTAGCACTCAAACTTGCTCCTAGGCTTAAACAAAAAAATCCCTTCTAGATCACAAGATGGTGCTTGGTGGAGATGGATGACTGCAATATTGTTTTTTAGAATGAGATAATATAATTAGTGTTCCTATTTAACAAGGAATCATGGTCTAGTCTCACTTCTCATACCTTTTCCAAAGGAGTCTACTAGAAATGTACAAGGAGAGATTTTTTTTCAACCACTACTTTCCAACTACTTCAGTTCCTAGGAGATTAATTTGTTTCCACATAAACAGAACAGGTAGATTATAGCCCTACAGTGATTGCAACTGAAGCGCATGTGTACATACATGTGTATGTGCATGTGAAAGATCTTGGAAGGGGACAAGAGACATTAAGGAAATATTGGTTGGCTTGGCTAATGACCAAGTATGGGGAGCATGAACTTAGACCACACTAACAATTTTCAGATATCTTCTATTCCTAAAAGAGAAGGGCTTTAAGAGGAATTTGAAAGGGAAATTGGGAGAGCGTTATGAATATGTACAGGAAATTACTCTCAAGAGTAACAAGCAGCACATAAATGTTTTAAAAAATCCAACAACAGGGATGGAAACTAAGTTTAATGGCCTGCTGAAGGCAGACATTGACTTACAAAAACTAAAAAAAGTGAGCAGCAAAGATAAAAAGGCTGTGTTTTAGAGGTCAGCAAAATATACTGTAGGTCATAAAGAGGGAGAGGACTGTGACTGCATCCACTGAGAAGAGTGATATGGGTAGGCAGAAGGTTAGCAAAATGATCTTTTACCTAAGAAATCTGCCGTAGTATTAGGATGAGAGCAGATTCTGGGATCGCAAAATGTTAGTAAAATACCAAAACACTTTCTCATTGTTGCTGTTCTTTTTAGAAATATATATTATTGAACAAGAGTGAGGAGGTTCACTCGAGATTTTTGCATTGGCTGTGCCATCTGCTTGCTTTCTGTACTGCACTGTATCCCACAAAGCTCAATTTTCAATGAAGTATAAGTGTCATTGTTGGAATGCATACAAACACCGGAGAATAATACAATTTCATGTCTGGAATTATGTGTAAAATCTGTTCCAAAAGATCAATTTCTGTTCCAGTAAATTTTTGATACCTTTAAGCAGGGACATTTAAGAAGGGACTGGAACCAAGTCTTTTTTATCCATGTCTTTTATTCAGAAGTAGTGTTTGAGAACACCTCCCTCATGATATCAACACTGCTCAAATACCTCTGAGAAGGGCTGAATATACGCCAGAAACCAATGCTCCTGCAGTAGGAGCGAAGCTTTTAAAACAAGGCAGAATCTACAAGTCCTTTGGACTTGCCTCAGTCCCTGATTTTGTGAATAGAAAGGCAACAGACTGGATGGTTTGAAGGGATGTAGTTTGATCTGGGTGTGATAATCTAGAAAACAGCAGAAAGATATTAGGAACATGTTAGGGGAGATAAGAAGACAGCTACTAACTTCTAGGGAATATAAATGCTGTGTAAAAATTTAGGATAGTTGACTGAGAGCATGTTTATTAGCAAAAAAAAAAAAAAAAAAAATGGACAGCAGCTGGCTGATTAGGGATAAGAGAGAAGTAGCCTGGGAATTGCTTGTATAATTAGTTATAATATCATCCTGAATCATGTTAAAATTAGGAGGGGATAAGACATCCTGAAAAATGTTTACAGACCACCAAATGACTTTTGATTGTGTTGCAGGTCAGTTTCACAGATGATCTGTGTATCTCATTGATGAAGTATGGAAAGCAAGTATACCCTAAGTATTTTCCTTACTGAAGTTACGGCTGCAGCATGGCCTCAGAAATATTAAAGACACAAGAAGGGTCCCATGAAGGAGAACTGCTAGAAAAGAAAGTCACAAGAAACCTGTACAAATGTAAAAGGATGAAACTTATAAATGTTGTTTAAATAGTTTTGAATATAATAATTGAAATACATTGAACTTTTATATTATTTCCTTTTTCTTTGGCTCAGGCTGCCCAGGGATGCTGTGGATGTCCCATCCCTGGAGGTGTTCAAGGCCAGATTGGATGGGGCCCTGGGCAGCCTGGTCTAGTATTGAATGTGGAGGTTGGTGGCCCTGCATGTGACAGGGGGGTTGGAACTTCACGATCCTTGAGGTCCCTTCCAGCCCAGGTCATTCTGTGATTCTCTGATTCTTTGCACCATTTGACAAATTTATCAACATACAGAAACCATTGCTCCTGGAACTACTTCTCTGGGACACATTTCTGATACTTAAGTTTTATAAGGAAAAAAGTTTTAGAAGTTCTAAATTATAAAAATATGTTACTTTAATGAATTGGTTTCAAAAAGCTACATACCTCTTATGCTATATTTTTCTGGGACTTTTACTGAAAAAAACCACTATCTTATTTATTCTACATGACAGTTTAAGATACTATTATTCACACAGGAATGGAATAAACCCAGTCATTCAGTTTTGCAACAAGTTCAGATTGTTTGTTTTCAGGGAGAGTGTAACTACCAGCCTGTGCAATTTAGCTGAAGCCTGATGATTGTGTGCTACGCTTAAGATTTTATTTGATTTGTATTTCCTCTTTTTTTCATTGTCAAACGCATGCAGTATCAAAGCACCGTGTAAGACTAAAGCTGAGAAGTAGTGACAGTGTGTTCACACACACAGTAGTGGTTCCCCTCCTCTGTCCCTACCCCTTTCCCTTCCCTTCTTTTCCCTTTTCTTTTGTTGTGAGTGCAACGTCTAACCTTGCGAGTTTCAAGATCTGAGCTTTCTAAATGTTCAGAGAAAAAAGTCATAATGAATTCTTATGAATAATTCTATCCAAAATGAACAATGTTTAATACATACTAACTACAATTTCAGTCAGCTTCTTGGATTGCCACAGAAGCTACATGTAAAAACAAAAGACACTAATAATAAACAAATGGCTATTATGAATTATCTAGATTCTCCTATGTACGGCAGAAAAAAATAGGTTTTAAAGCAGATTTGTGTAATTGTGTAATTAATGCTTTACCATATGTTAGTTCCATTAGATCTACTGAAGAGAATAAAGCAAATCAGAACACTTCTGGTTAGATCTGATATTCCTTTATACATTACCAAACCTTGCAATCACTAGTGAAGTAAAGGCATTTCAAATAGAATATAATGTGAACTGAATTTTTAACCTGTGGACAGTTAAAATATATTCTCAGTAAACAATTCAATAAGCATGCATTTTACTTTCAAAATAGAGAGGAGCGTTTTGTTGAAAACAGCTGAAAATTTATCTAAGAAAAATAGTAATATAAATTTATTTTACTATCTCCAAAGAGTAAAAAACACATTCTCAAAAGTGAAACCTTTAAAAAGAGCTTACTAATTCTGCAGGAAATCTTACACATGACCTGATCATCTTGAAACCATTTGATGGAGTCAAAGTATCTGACTGTAAAGGAATAACTCATTCCACTAGGTAGTTGAAGATATTGTAATTGCTTGTACCCTGAGAAATTGCTTGTGGAAGGAATGCTTGTGGTTGCATCAAATTTTGTCTCATCAGCATTCATTGCAATAGAAAAAAACATAGACTGTAGTTTCTTGCAGAATAAAACCAAAGAATAGCCAATGCATAGCACTTCATTCATCATACCTTCTCTTAGATAAAATAGATGGAATGAATAGATGAACTATATGCATTCCTATTCCTTTTCTTTCAGAGGAATCAGTAATCTTTTACAGTATTTTCCAACAACATTCTCTCTCACTTGCATACTGAGCAACTTTCCAAAAGCACACAGAATGCTGAAGCATTTCACTACCCAATCAGAATATGTGTCTTTGACAGCTGTTGAGGAAGAAAATCTTCAGATTTCTACTTCTATTCACAGTTAACACATCTTTTCAAAGGTGAAACACAACAGTGAATTGGAATACTTTTCACCTGGACAGCAAAGGAATGTATCATTTATTTATTTATTTATTTATTTATTTATTTATTTATTTATTTATTTATTATTTTTCTTATCAGTAAAAATGTTTAATCTTATTCATGGCGTTAAAAACCACTATTACTTTTTTAGGAAAACTACAGATACTCACAGTAAGGATGACTGAACTTCCAAAGCGCAGTATCCCACAGTGGGCAGAGCATAGTGTAATTTACTTTTATGAAATAGTGTCCATCGTTTCTATTTTTGTTGTTGTTGTTGGTTAAGAGAAACAGTTTCCTAAGAATATTCATGAAGAATATGTTTAGATAAAAAAAAACTATACATTTTCAAGGATATTATGCATTCATTTCTAATATTCAGTTTCAGTTTATTATTGTGGAAGCAAGATTTTTGCTTGCACTTGTGAGTGGGAGGTATTATATCTGTTCTCAGAAGAAAAACCTACACACAGCATTAGATGAAATTATCTTTTCTGTATTATGCAGATATTAATAACTGATAATCCCGCTGGTCTTAATAACTGTAAAAATGGGGCTAATAGAATTAGCTGAGATGAATACAGACATATCAATAAAATTTATAATGTTTTTAATTTCCTTTATGCTCTGGGAAAGCATATGTGAATAATCTGTTTTCTATGAAATTTCTAGTTCAGAGGCAAAATACAAATAAAAATAGGGATTGAATTGTGGACTTCATGCTGCTTTCCTTTTTGTGTTGCATTAGTGTTACAATAGTGGTGAATGGAAATTTCTTTTCAAATTCTTGTAACACTTTCAAGAGTGTTCTTACACCTTCAGAGCCATTTGTGTGACCACCTCCACCTAAAAATCAGAAAGCCAAATGGTTCTATTCCATTTTAAGGCAGAGTCTGCCATGCCATCAGTCCTAGGACATATCAGTTGAAAAACACTGAAAAAAAAGCCTGTGTATGAAGTAAAGAAGCTATTTATTTTACAATGTGAGATTGTCATAGAAATTATAAGAGACTTTTTAAAATTTAATAAAAATAATGCCACAAGTAAGTACCTACGAGGGTCTTTCCAAGTTTATTTTCTGGCAATTAACATTAAATTGTAAAATAAAGAATAGTCAATTCTGTATTTATATTTCTGAAATATTTTTAAATACTAATTTTTTTTTCATCTTACACAGCAGCGACAGTGACAATGCTAGTACACAACTTTTTTTTTTAACCCTTGAGAAGTCAGATATGCAAGTTGTGTGAAGATCACGTAATACATTTTAACAGGAATTTAACATTTGTGATTAAAGCAGTTTATGATAAATGCTGCATAAAACTCATTTCTTATCATACTTGTCATGACTGGGGATGTTCAGCAAAAATTTGGTCTTTATTATGATTGATTTGGAGTGAAGCAGAACTCAAAAAAAGCAGAATTCTGCAACTGTTAGTTTTCTTTATCAAGCTGTAATATAAGAAAAAGTATTTGTGGAGAATGAGGGCTCTGTAGAGAGCTGGAAGCTCTGAGGTGATGTGTATGCATGAGCATAGTCTATTATTTCTGTAAAAAAATGCAGAAGCAGTGTAGCTCCAAAAAACTAGTGCTGAAAGCAGTGGATGATAAATGAGGAGTCTACAACTAAAAATAGTTCACATAGGTAAGAGATTAAATTATCTCATATAGAAATTGTCATGAAAAGAAGATGTTCACTTTGAGTAAGATCATCTAGATTAAATGGTTATATCCATGGAGGTCACAAGATGCCTGCCAAATTGTAATGCTATGCCTTTCTTCAAACACCTTGCGTACTCCAATGCGATGAGACCACAGTAAGTATCAGCATGGAAATGAACGTAAGGTGAACATATTCCTCTCCCAGCAGTAGGTAGGATAGTAAACAAGAAGATGGGGATGAGGGTCCAAACATAAGTTATGATCAGAGAAAATAGTAGGAAAATTGTGTAATGTTCAGAAAAAAAAAAAAAAAATTGTGCTAACTGCAGTGAAAATTATAAAGTTGATTTCAAGAAGAAAAATACTTTTATAAATAAGCACCAATACCTATTTGCTTCACTGATCTTCTTGTTAATACCTAAATTACATCTTCCCAAGAAAACTATGGATTGAAGCCCACAGAAATTTTGGGGAATTACTGACTATATCATCTTTAAACAGATAAATAAGAAAGTAATTCTGTAAGGCAGACTTGCTTTTGAGAATAGTTTTCACAGGATTCCAAATCTTGTCCTGGAAAGATACATTCTCTGTTGCTGGTGGCATTTGGCAATTTTGCAGAGCTCTTAGTCAAATCAATAGACGGATGTAATTTCTCAAAAACTCAAATTTTTCTTCAATTTTTTTAATCCTACATCAGCGTCAGTCCAGAAGTTGCTTCTTAATGGAGATATTTTCATCATAGAAATTGTGTAATTAAAGCATTTTATTATTGAAAATGTAGAAGAAAATATAAATGTTATATAAAACAAATAGACCTAAATTCCATTATTTTTAAATGACTGCATATGAAAACAACTGAAAACAATGTAAATGCACTAAGAAAATGTGAATAGTCAAGTGTGTCTTAGTAAAAAATTATTACTGGTTTTGTTATGCATCCCTGACACTTTTTGGTGAAAAAATGTATTTGACATCTCTGTATAAAAGTCAGTCTTTAAACTCAACCCCTGCCTTCTTTAATAATTTGGTGATATGTTTTTCAAAGTATTTAACTTGAAAGGAAGCAGGCATCCATTTTGTATAGCTTATTGTTATACAGTCTTTTTTCCATATTAATAGCATTCAAGACATCCTTATTGATTTTACTATGAGGAGGAATAGTGGTTATCCTCAACTGTGCTAGCAAAATGTATCTCAAAACTAGCAAATGCTTTTTTTTTTTTTTTTTTTTTTTCATTTCTCCTAAACCTATGGTTAAAAAATATTTTCTCATAAAACTATTTTTAAAGTACAACTCTTCAGTTATGCATGAAATTAGCCACATTTTAAAACAGCTGCTGGGTGACTGGAATAAAGTTTCTCTCCCTTATGTCTTTCATTTCTGGCTGCTGCTGCACCCCTTGCTGTGGTGACTTCTCAGACAAATTCATCCTAAGAAAGAATTTGTGTTTTTATATAACTTTACTCCTCACAAGGCTGCTTAACTCTTTCTCTGCTTGAGAAATTGTACATTATGTATAGATATAAAATGCATATTCCTAACACTATATATAGACAAAAATTCACTCAGGTTGCTAGAGAAAATTATCTGGTCCTATTCCTGCTGAAAGCTGGGCCAGTTTAACTCAGGTTGCCCAAACCTCAGGCCAGTTGGAAATAGCCTTCTGCAATTAATTATTGCCTAAATATTTATAATAAGATAGGAAATGTAGCATATCAGAAAATTCGCAACCCTATCTTTTGCATTAAAAATAGATGTATTTTTTCTTAAAGTTAAGCTGAAAGATCTGCACATTAATTCTTCAGGTGGAGTCCACTGAGTGGCAAGAGCCGCTTTTCATTGTATAGTAGACTTTATCTTGATGGAGTCAGAGAAGAAATAGGAAAATCAGTAGAGTTTATCTGATAAATATCCAGCTCGTTGTTACAAACTCAGACTGTAATTGACTCTGTTTTCAACAATTGCAGTTGGAATCTGGAAGAGAAAAAGGTAGCACTTTTTGTTTTGTACAAAATCTTAAAAATCAAGTGCTAAAAGATGATTGATCTGAGAAGTGTAGAGTAGAGAAACTATATTATGGATATCATAAAAGAGAACTATAACCACTTAAAAGCTTATACTTCCATCTCTCTCTGATGAGTGGAATTGATGGTGATCTATTCCATTAAAATATTACCTGAGTTTATGCGAACTAAAAGCAAAAACCAAAAGAGACAGTAAAAGGAAAAGCTAAGAGAAAAAGGCAAAGCAAAAGTGAAAAGCAAAAAGGAAAGGAAAAAGAAGAAAAAGTCTAATTAAAGGACCCATCTGAAAATGTTGCTGAACTTACTTGATTTGAACTAATAACTAAAATAAGCGTTGAGGTATTGCACATAACAGTGTATATTTTCATGAATAACTGAAGAAAAAATACAAATATTTCTTAGAAAAAGATAGCAAAAAAATCATATATATTTTTTTATTTTTGTATGACATCTGAAACAAATGGAACCCTACTACCTGCAGTTTGACTTGATCTAATACCCTTACAATATTTTTAAGCATGCAACTAATTTATTTATTCATGATTGTTTAGCTATGTGATGGTTTGTCTGAGAAGGAAATATGAGGACATCTGAGAAAAGCTTTTTTCTTACTAAATTTTATATGAGAGATTTTTTGTTGTCATTTTGTTTTTATAACGCAGTCAAAAACTGACCAACCAGGCAAACAACTTTGTTTTTCTTTATGCTCAAGACTTGATTATTATGAGCAGTAAAAGAAAAATACTGATCATATAGGAAGAGGAAAGTTTGAAGACTGAAATTTAATTGCCTGTGTTTTGAGTTAACAGCAGCACGTAATTCAGGTATGGGAATATTTTTAAAATTAATTGACAAGAAAAAACAATAATAAGAGTATGAAAAATAAATTCAAAAAAAGGACTGATGGGAAAAGTTCTGGAATTGGACATAATTTGAAGTTGAATAATGACTGGTGTGAACAAACTGAACAAGAAACATTGGAAAAAATCAAACAATGAACAGAGAACACTGAAAAATTGATCTTTAATTTTATTTTTTTCTATTTGCAAACATATTCATGATCAGCGTATCACTGATTTTTTTCATGGATCTGATAGATAAATGCACAGATTAAACTCTCAGAAAATGACTAGAAAAAAAATCACTTTTTTTTTAGCTGATCACTAATCAGCTACTATAATAAATAATAAAGCCACTTATTTAAGAAAAAGTTGATTAAGAATGTAGAATTTCTATATAATTGATAATTCATTACAACCCTCCAAAACAATTCCTAAACAATCATATGTATCTTAATTGATTTGAAACTGTCCATCTTCCTTACTATTTTTTTTCTCTTTTTTCGAATCTAATGATACTGTAATCTTTACAGACATTGTGAATATTGCAGAGTATGTGTGCCAACACCTTTACACACTCTCAGAGAGCTCCTTGCATTGTTCCCCCCTCCTAAAGATTTAATTACAGACTCCTCAGTTTTTAATTCTTTGCAGATTCTTTCTCACTTCTTCCCTTCTGCTCAGTGTTTTCCTGCTCCTGGATAAGCTGGGGTGCCCTGTACCTTCTCTCAGTGATGTGTGTGTCTTTATCCCTTTCTGTGATAGAATATCCACATTTGTTTCATCCAGTTTATATCTCTCTGAGCTCTTGTGGGAAGGAAATCTTTTCCATTCATAGTAGAGTGTCTGGAAGGTGTAATTTGGTCTAGCAAACATGTTGCAGAAAGAAGACTGACAAAGAAGAGGTGGAAGAGGGTGTTAAACTTATACTATCATTAAAAGAGAAAGAAATATCTGGTATTATACTGAAAGCCACCTCTAAAAATATGCCTTATTGTCTGAACACGTTCAGTGTATTGTGAAATGTAAGCAATAAAGCATTCATGAAAAAGCGTATTTAATTTTGAGGTATGGAACTTTTTCTTTATAGTGTTCTTTTATGCACGTGAATACTTTTTTAAATACATAAAACACTAAAATTCATGTGAAGATTTGGAAAAAAAGAGCAGGAGCAAAAGAAACATAGCAAACCACAATAACTCTTGGCTATAATTGTATCACTAATAATCTTCTAATAAAAGGAAATAAGAAGTGGCTTTCTCTAAAATACTGTTAATGCAATAGTAATGGGCAAATAAAATCACTATTTTTGTGCAGTCTCCTAGTGATGCCCTCCAGGACGTTATGTTCAACAGGAATTTATGGAGTAGCTCTAAGGAGTTTAACTAAACACAAGAGAAGAAAGCAAGTAGCTGTAATTCCTATTATTTGTTATTGTATTTGTTTGTAAGGATAAATTCTATTTTGTGTGTGAAATGGAATGTGCCAATGCTCTTTTGCATTTTGCTTTTCAAACGTCGATTAATTTGCTTGAATGTCTTTAGCTAATATTTTTTTTGCTGACATTTTCTAATATATCTGATGTTAGTCTCCAGGTTTGAATTATCTTGTAAGCATCTCTGTCGTTTGATTTAGTCTTTCTTGTAAAAACGTAAAAAAGTTAATTGATATAAGGTACACACCATTTCTGTATCTGCATAGTCATGAAAATCTTCTTGGAACCTAAGTATCATTCAGACTGTAAAGGATCACACTATAGTATATACCAACCCTCAGGACATAAACTGTAGACATGAACATTATGAAATCCTTCCTTGGTTAATAACAGATGGTTAGGAATGGCGCCACTGGGTTGATGGGCACACAGTAGAAAATCCTAGCAGATTTAATATCTGCCCTTCCTTGCCACAATAAACAGTGAAATTTCTTTCATCCATTTCTCACTCACAGACAGAAAAACTATGTAATCCAAATAATGCAAACAAAACCACATTTTTTAACAATGTGCTGCAGCTCTAGTTTTAGAGATTTCTATTATTCTCTCTATTATCTAACCCACACGAAGAAAAACATCCAGAGAAACTGATAATTAATTCAAACCATATATTTCCTTCATTTTCTGTTAGCAAGTTAGTTAGGGTCAATGCATTTCATCCGGTTATATAAAAGCAAATAACAGTAAATGTCATTTAAGAATTTGTTTAAAAAAATTGACAGACTATACACTAAAAAGTAGGATGATACCATGTAATTTTTTCAGCTACATAGATTTCAGTAATATCTTAAAAATAGCTGTTTTACATATGATACCTTTTTTTCAGAAACGTAAAATATAATGCTTCATCTCTTGAAACTTTCATGCTCCTTGAGCTAATTAATGGTCAGCTGGTGTTTCCACTGTTCAGTAAATCTCTGCATTTAAAGGTGCACAGAATATCTTTAAAGAATGACCCTGGGATTCAACATAATACTGTATTTTCACTAGAGAAGAATAAATGTATAAAAAATTTGACTTTAACTAAGTAAAAAATAGAGCTTCAAGTCAGTGTTTAGAGACCCTTGTTTTATATTGAGTCACATGTTATCAGAATAAACCCTAAAAATATGTTCTGGTTGTCTTGTGATCAGTTGGCTCTATTACTATAAAGCACAAGAGTTCTTCAGTGGTAGACATATCAATAGAAGCCTTTTATTTCCTGCAGTGTCTTCCTCCTACATTTTCCTTCCTTTCTTCTTTTTATTTTAATTGTTTCTTAGCATTTTCCCACCAAATATTTTTTTCTCAATACCCTTTCAAAACAATATTATTATAAGTCAGGGAATCAAAACAAGGTCATTATTTTCTCCTTTGCCTTCACTGCCACTGACAAATGAAATGGTTTCAGTAGTTAGGACTTGCAAAAGTGGAACAGTGCCTCTTATTCTGCTTTTTGTTTTGCCTAGCACTATAACCCCATCTGGCAAACAGAGACAGCTCTCCTTGTATGAGTTTTGAAGAGGCTGACAGCTTTAATAAAGCCAGACCTGGATGGCCATGGCAGAGATCAAGAGTATTCTGAAGAAAAATATGAGATCATTGATGGCACTTAAGGGACAAAGTAACTTAATGAACTCACAGTTTGAAAAATAGCAGATTTTAGATGAGTAGGAGTGGAGAAGACTGGGCAGGAACCAAATTTTCCATTTTACAAAAATTTCCATGATTTTAATGTCTTTTCTTGTTCCAAACCAAAGAAAAAACATTTTAAAAGTCCTTCAAAGCAAGTTTAAACTCCAAGAAGTCATGGTATATTAAGACAATGCATTTCAGTCGTACTAAAACTTTTAATTACAGTTTTATGATTTCTATCATAATTTTAGGTCTAGAGGTAATAAATTTATTAAAAAAAACATGTAAATGCAATTAAAAATGAAACAAAACAAAACATATCACCATTACAAAATGCAAAACAATGAAAATTACACTTTCCCACATTATATTAAAAAAAAAAAAAGAAAGAAATATTTCTGATAATCTCTACCTTCATTTATTACAGCTACTTTTGTCAGTAGAACTGGCAGATTACTTTGTATTTCAGCGTACAGAGCATACAGTATTTTTCCCACCACGATTGAACAACTCATGACAATATTTTGAACATAGTCGTGAAATATATTAGGTATTCTTTAGCAATGAATTTATACACCTTTGCTTGAGTAGGTGTAATCAGAAATGAGTGATTGATACAATACACTAGGAGCTAACCACAAACACAAGACTTCTTTTAAACACCTCCACAACTACACATTTTCTTTTCTGTACAGTGTCTATCTTGCAAGGCTATCTGTTTTCATTAACTTAGAAATAACCATATGTGACTAATCATATGTCACATTTTTTAAATAAACAAATGGCCAAGATTAATAGCAAAAAATAAATTTGTAGTTTGACTACTTACATCCAGTGATTAAATAGTGCAATATCATTTCAAATTCTGCCATTTCTTTTTAAAACTGTGACGTCAAAATGCATTTATCCTTGAAGTGTATGTTTCTGAAAAAAGCTGGAGTAAAGTAATAAAAGTACCAGTGGAAAAGTAAATCTAACTGATGTGCCATCCAACTCATGTATTCTTCAAGAGTTCTGTGTGCTGTAAGGGATGAGAAGTGATGTGACTGCATGTCAAGCTGAAATCAAGGTGTATGGTCCTTCCCTTCATTGTCATAACTGAACTTTCACGGGTGTAAAATCAAAGTGTGCAAACCAGAAAACAGGTCCTCTTATCTGAATAATAAAGTCCACAGGATGGCCAAGCATGACTGAAAGGGCTTGTCAAATAAAACTCTGTCACTGGGCTTTACTTCCAAATTTTGTTTGCCTTGTCTTAAATGAAATTATGATGAGCTGCAAAACCGACTAAAAGATTTTATGTGAGTTTGGAAAAAAAAAAAAAAAAAAAATCATTGTGTCCTGATTCATCATAAATATCAAAGGAGGCTTGAAAGAGAATCAGAATATATTAACCGTCTTGTTAATTTATCCTATTAGTAAATTAGAACCTAGCATTTTTTATTCAAACTGAGGTGTTGAAAAGAAAAACTAATTGCAGATATATTTCATTATATTTCATTAACTTTTTCAACTTTTTCTTTTTGAAAATACTGAAAATCTATTTAGCTATACTTTTTAATTTAAATCAGAAATTTGAAGAAGCGTTACCAGTAAAAGTGACTTTTAATCTTTTGCTCAGGGTTACCCTAATGATTCTGTCAATATTCACACTTTTAAAATGTATACCTAAGTATACCTAAACTGAGATGTTGCATGCCAAATTTCAGCCCAAAGGAAACTCTCTGCTGAATGTTAAAAACAGATTGCAGTGTTGCAGTTAAGTTTGGAACAACACTATGAACGTTGACATCATTTTCTACTAGGAGGTGTTTGAATCTAAAGGCTTTTATATATAGTTGCATAAGTGTATACATGTGGAACTCCCAGGGAATCTGATGGGAGACAATTACAGAACTGAGATTATGGCACATGATGAAAAGATTTCCTCAGGGATGAAGGAAATGTGTTTGTTACATTTTACTGAAACATATCTAGCACAGCTACCATATTGTATTACATTCCCCCACATTGAAAAATGCTTCTAAGTTGAAGCATTTGTTATTTTCTGGATGAAGGAAAGAGAAGGAGAGATGGCTAGGCATGGGGAAGGAAAAAAAAAATGGGTTAATGTTAGACTAGACAGAAAAAAATGCAGTTGCCAACACATATGGAATTACAGGGTTGGCAAAATGAAACATCATGCAAACTGCAGTATGAGTTTAACTTAGCATTTTTATAAGGTAGCCTAAGAACTGAAAAACAGAAAAAAAATACAAAATACAGTCCTTGTTTATTTATTTATGTTTTAAGTATTTTCTACCTTTAATTCTTTCAGGTATTTTCTGACTATTAACCCACTCATAGTAATATCCTTAAATCTACCGCCTCGTATTTTTGTAAATTTTTGGGATACTTTTCAGTGTTCATTTATATTAAACCAATAACTCTTTCACTGCTCTTAAACTACGATGCCTTCAGTGCCATCTGTTCCAGCCATATTTCTCAGCCTTTCATTTTTGTACGTGATGATTTAGTTTGGACCTGATACCAGTTTTTCTTTTTAAAGTAAATTAATTCTGTGGTGTAATTAAAAAGAAGTTGAATTATTGTTTCCTGATACAACCATCTGCTGAATTTTTTTTTCTTGTTGTTGTTCCTAAACAGGATAGAGGGTTGTTTACAGATTTGCCACAACTAATACTTATGTAAAACAGGAAATAAAAAGATTTATACAAATGTTCACATCTCCTTCAAAACATTCTCTGAAACTCTTACTGTTGTAATACTGACTAAATAAAATGTAAACTCCTTCAGTACTGACTAGGTCAGCCTGGTGTGCTGTGACCAAATTCTGTTACTTCAACTTTTTCTGATATCCCTGTTCCAATTCTGGATGTTTCTTCTACAACTGGATTGTAAACTCCACTCAGAAGTTCACCTCTTGAGATTATTTTGAACATTTCTATTTTCTATAGTATGACAGATATCTGGTCATAAGAACGCTGGGCTAGACAAAAATTAGATGTATAACCTAGGGACATTCTTCTAAATTAATGGAAGCTTGCATTATTTACTACACATTTCTGATGATATATAAAAGATTTCTAGATGTAGCAGTGGAGACTTACAGCCTTTCTGCATGTTGAAAAAATGAAAAATATTTTAATTTTTCCTAAACTGTGCCAAATTATCTCTTTTGAATAGCTAGATCAGAGTGCTCTAAACTCTTCTAGGAAGTTTCTGAAAGGGTTAGGAAAGGATAAGAAATATTCTGCCTCTACATTCTATAAGGCTGTTCAGGAAAGACCCCAGAAATGTACCCCATTGCAGTGTTTCTTACTGACAATTTCTAAAAAAACTGTCCTGGCTTTGTTGAAAATAATGGCTAGCTAACAAAGCCAAAGCTATACGGTGTGAGGCTTTAGAGCTTCAGACCACAGTCCAGCTTCTTGGCAGTCTTAGTATGGGCACAGGGTAGGTAATGTCATCTAAGTTAACATTTTTCTGGAACAGTTCTACTGCTTCACACATATCCTGAAATAATCTAAAAAACACTTCAAACTCTCGTATTTTAGTTCATATTACTGTAAAGGGAAAATTAATTACTTTTTAAACTAATCAAAGAGAAAACTATATATTTCTTCATACAAAGAACTGTGATAAAATAATTTTGCTGTTATAATCAAAATTAATTTCTCCAAACATTTCTTCTGTGGGCTTAATTATTATTTTCTTTTTTGAATTGGAAAGAATGTTTGTCATTCATTACATGTTTGAAGTTTAAATTAAGTGTTCTGTAAGTTGGCAGTGATGAAAACACAAGCTCAATATGCACAGACTTGCACAGATCATATCTACTTGAAAGATATTTTCTTTTATCAAATAAATGTTTCTGATTTAGAATTAAACTGTACATTCAAATTTTTAAAAATTATTTACTTTTAGTACAGTGTATCTGTACTTCATATTTTGATCCAAGTAAATACGTGAACAGTTACAGATGATCTTCAACAGCTTTGAGACAGAGATTTTTATGTAAGGAGAAGAAAAAGAGGATGGAGATATAAGATTTCCTTTAAAGAGAATGAATGAATATTTTTTGTTTTGGTTTGGGTTTTTTTTTTTTTTTTTTTTTCATTCTGGCATGTGACATAAGAGGTCAGAGCCTGAAAGCTTGACATCTGTTTTTTTTTTTGGTTTTTTTTTTTTCAGTTTTTTTTTTTTCCATTCCCACATCTGCCAAAGGGAGAGGAAAAAACATATTCCTTCTGTCTTCTTGTATTCTTTCTGGAATCTCAGAAATCTTATTTAGATTTTTTTTCAATCTCTTGGCTAAGATCTAGGCATTTCAAGTTAAAGAAACTATAAAACTTGTTAGTTCACTGAACTAAAAGACAAGCTTATTATTTGTATCTTTGTATGTTGTATCTTTGAAATTTGGAATGTTCTGAAGTTTTCCTTCACAACACGGTGAGACTTCTAAACTAGCTGTCTATGAGTGTGCAGTATTCAGTGAAGAATACAATAAATTAGTAAAAAGAAGGTAAATTAGTATTTGGGGATTACTGTAGTATAAGATCACCTTCCAATGGAGGCTGACTCTGCTCCGTGAAACAATTTTCTACTTCACTTCATTTAAAGGTAGGAAACCAAATCACAGAATTACAGAATGTTTGCTACAGCCTCTCATCAAGCACCCAGAGAAGGCTGCCTAGGCCCATGCTCAGGACTCAAATTTCCAAAAAGGGAAATTGCAAAACCTCCCTGAGCAAACTGTGACAGTGTTCAGTCACTCACACAATAAAGATGTTCTTCCCAAAGTTCAGATGAGGTCTTCTATGTTCTAGTTTGTGCTCATTGCTTCTTGTGCTGGCACTGGGAACCACTGCCCAGTGACGAATGGCTCTGTCTTAAATTCAACAGTTTGGAGTTCAAATTTTGGTTAAATTTGAATTGAGGAAGAATTTTTCTTCTTATATTATGAAATAAAATATCATGTTAGAATTCACTTTTTTTTTTTTAACATTAAGAATCTTTATGAAAAATGCCAAGAGGTTGATCATGTTTCTCTTCAAAATGATCTTCTTTCAGGAGAAAATAAACTGAGATTTAAATTTGAGGTTAAAATATGGAGGGTCAAAAGTCAGGATGAATTTTATGCAGCAGAGTTAACAAATTTTAACCCACAAAAGTATTTGAATATTAAAACTAAAGATGCTTATAATAATAATAAAAAATCAGTAACAATTATACTGATATCTACAATGATGCTAATGTTAATACTATTAATAAAATAATATAAATATTTTCAAATAAAGCTATTTATTTCCAAAGCCTTGATTTCTGAACAAGTTATACACCTGTCAAAATACTTTTCTATTTAAGTAAACATGAATATTTACTGTAGCCACTAGCCATGCAATGCAATATTTGTAAAAGTGAAACTTTCTCTTGGAATGAGGGGGAAATTTTTTGAACAGTTTTTTTGAATGTTAAATATTATTGTCACATCAGAAAAGGAACTACTAATATTATTTTTCTGTGGATGTTTTTAAGTAGAAATTAAATCCAATAATTGAATTAAAAAAGAAAGTATAAGGAAGAACTTACGTGGCAAAGGAAAAAAGAAAGTCAGTAGTTCTATATAGATAAATATGAATGTAATATTATAAACATGAGTTGATATTTTGAGACACAAATGAAGCATTGCAAAGAGAAAGCTCACAGAAACTTCTGTTTATGACAGTCAATGGTAAATCCTGTACAATTGACTGTATCTACAAGGGGCAAACATCTGATGTGAAGAAACCTGGGAAGATTAATAATATACTCAAAATCAAATTCCCAGCAGATTCTGTATGGTTCTTATTTTGAATCATTAAGATCCTATTTTATTTTACAATCTTAATATATTTTTCATTTTGTCAATCTCATGTTACATTTGTAACCACGAGTGTTTTAGACTAAGAATATAAAATGAGAAGTTCCTATTAGATTTCAAATTTTCACCTTTGTATTCTACTGAAGGAACAGGCAAGTAGAGATTTCTGATTTATTAACTTTGTGCATTTATTGTTTTTATTAACTCTTATTTCATTCCTCTTTTCTTGCTCATTTCTGCTTTGAATTAAATTCAGCAGCTTCTATCTTAATTTCTCCAGTGATTACTCTTGTCTCTTGCGTTTTTAGCAGGTTTAAAGACATAAGCTTAATAAAGAAGAGCAAATAATAATTTTTTATTTTTTTTACTTTTTTTTAGCATGGCATAAAAAATTTCAGTAGAAATAGGTACATATCATTGCCATACTATGGAAGGCTGTATTTATCTATTGGTTAAAGAATAAGACGTGAAGGAAAAAGGGCAGTGGGAAATGTTTAATGTAAACAGGGTTGGCAGGGGAAATTAAAGTAGTGTATAAGTTTAGAAGTGAGACCAGTATAGGTCTACAGCGTCTAAGCTTGTATATCAATGGAAGTAGTCTGGCTATTGCAGTATTGAGATATGCTTTATACTTTTGTTTTGAATTTACTTGGAAGATCAAGGTTGGAAGCTGAAGATCAAAATAGCATGGCCTTATTGTACTCAGTCCACTACGTCCATTCAAAAAACCTCACATCAAAGCAATGTTCAAGTCACTTATTACTGTTGTCTGCCACAATAAAAGCTACTAAACTCACTTTCTCAAGTAGCAATCTCTGCATTAGCAGAGTAACAGATACTAAGTTTTTCCTTTGTCCTAAATAAGGAAAGAAACTATTATCATAAAAACATTACAGTATTACCCCATTGCCTCTACTCAGACATTCCTCCTTATTTTAAGGTTAGAAGACATGAAAGACCTTCAATTTCTCTAGTTTGCATGTTATAATTGTATAAGAATTTATGAGCCAGTCTGCTTCCTTTTTCCTGGGAAACCTTATAATTTGAGACTTTTTTTTTTTTTTTAACTGAGATTTGCTGATTACATGCTGTTGTTTTAAATTGACTTTAACAGATTCTGCTTTATTCTCTTATTTAGTTTACTTTTCATTGATGCAATTACGATCTGTGTGATCTTATTCTGATTTACCCATATAAAGATTGTATATAATATAATCTAACTAGCATAATATTTCTTTGTATCTTGCAAATATATAACAGAACTTTGGCGGTTATAGAAATTACATGCTTAGTCATCTCTTTGTCAAATGACTCAGTCTATGAAAATGAGCTGTATTACTATATTTGCATTATCATATAAGGTTGCTTTAAGTAAGTTTCTTTTAAAAAAGGAGTATTCAGTGTGCTCAGGCTCTAAAGAAGCCAATTGTTTTAGGATTTGTTTAATTATTGATTTATAAAAAATATTAGTTTACATCTGTACTGCAGATTAATATACATAAGTATATCTAGAAAGATTAACTTTAAAAATGACAAATGTTGGATTTTAGAAATGATATATGTTCTGCCATGCTACATGCTTGCTCAGTAGTTAACTGCTTAAAGAATTTAAAGCTTAAACTCATTTAATGAAGTCTACTTTATGCCACGTTCTTCTCATGTAAATATCTTAATTGGTACTACAAGAAACATACAAGTTATTCAACTGATAGAAGAAAACTGTAGAGAAAACTGACTGCCCATTATGTTTCTTTGCAATTTGCAAAGAATTCCAAAAAGAAATTCTTGTGAATAATTTTAACAGCAGGTTGGATTCCTGCTTATGAACACCACTGCACAAAATTACTTTCGAGAAATGTTGAGAAGTGTAGCATGGAAATGGAATGCACTGCTGAGTCTAATTGATTTCTTTTCAAGAATTACTGATTTTTTACTTTTTTTTTTTTTCCCCTCTATGTAAAGAATTAGAATACAATGTGATGGCTTAGCTAGTTTAACTGAGCATTCCTTTTGTACTCAGATGAATTTTTAAAATCTGAATTAACATCTAAATAGTCTATTAACTTGACCCATTTCAGAAAATGTGCTAAATATATAGTATTTGAAAATGTCAACTTTGAGCCTTGAGAAATGCTTTTATTACTTTTAAGTACAAGACAGCATATTAAAGAGTTGTATTTCAGAATTTAAATATGAATACAGAGTGTAACTAGAATTTGTAGACCATGAGATCACACTGGGTAGTTATCATAGGGTAATTAGAACAAATCATAGAATCATAGAATCACATCACTTGTAGGTTGGACCTACAAGTCCAACCATCCTCCCACTACCACTGCTACCACAAGCTACTAAACCATATGTTGTAGTTTCTCATCCAGATGCCTCTTGAACACTGCCAGAGATGGTGACTCCACCACCTCCCAGGGCAGGCCATTCCAGTGCCTGACCAGTCTCTAAGAGAAAAAGTTTTTCCTTATCTAAACCTCCTCTGGTACAACTTGTGGCCATTTCCTCAGGTCCTATTTGTTGCCTGGGAAAAGAAACCAAACCCCTCCTCATCACAGCCTTCTCTTCGGGAAGTTGTAGAGAGAAATAATGTCTCCTCTGAGCCTCCTCCACAAAACAATCCCAGATCCCACAGCCGCTCCTCAGAAGATTTGTGCTCCAGACTCCTCACCAGTTTCGTTGCCCTTCTCTGGATATGTTCCAGGAACTCAATGTCTTTCTTGTAGTAAGGGGCCCAAAACTGGGCCCCTCACAATTGCTGAGTACAGGGGGATGATTGCCTCCCTGCTCCTGCTGGCCACACTATTTCTAATGCAGGCCAGGATGGCATTGGCCCTCTTGGCCACACTGTCGACTCATGTTCCGTCAAGCAATAACCAACACCCCCAGGTCCCTTTCTTCTTCACAGTCATCCAGCCACTCATTCCCAAGCCTGTAAAGCTGCATGGAGTTATTGTGGCCAAAGTGCAGGACCCAATAGCAATCTAGTTCCAAAGATGTCATCTCTAATTTGGCCTTGTGCCTGGTCTTAGAGAAGAACTAAAACAAACTAAGCATGTAAAATTTATAAGCTAAGTTCACTGACAATATTTATAAAATATTGTATCTGTTAAAGATGTTGTGAACAACACTGAAGTCCTTTAGCACATCTGGGATGTGTAAACTAAAGAAAATAATATTATAAATTTTAAGAAGCCTGCAGCAAGGTGCTGTTTATTTCCAATAAGGAGAATAGAATGTCTTTAAGAGTTTTGGCAAATTAGGATGTTTCTCTATACTTACCGTACCATTTGAAAGGAAGAGTAAAATAGATCAGGCAAGCAGGATTTCAGAACTGGTTCTATGTCCAAATGGAGGCTGGTCATGAGTGGAGTCCACTAGAGATTCATCTTGGGACCGGTACTCTTCAATATCTTTATAAATGAGAGAGTGGGATTGAGTGTACCCTTAGCAGATTCACTATCGATGCTGGGAGGCACAGTTGACACAGTAGAAGGAAGTGATGCCATCCAGATGTATCTGGACAAACTTTAAAAGTGGGCACACAACAACCTAAAGAAGTTAAACAAGATTGCCGCTTGGGTCGAAGCAGTCCCAAATATTATTACAGTCTCGAAGAGAAGAACTTGGGGGTCATGGTGGACAAAAAGTTGGACATGTTAAAGCAGCATGCTCTTGCAGCCCAGTTGGCCAACAGTATCCCAGGCTGCATCAAAAGAAGGGTGGCCAGTAGGAAGAGGGAGATGATTGTCCCCCTCTACTCTGCCCTTGTGAGGCCCTATTTCTAATACTGAGTCCAAGTCTGGGGGTCCCAGTACAGGAAGGGTGTGAAGCTGCTAGAGAACATCCAAAGTAGGGCCACAAAGATGATCAAAGGGCTGGAGCATCACTCCTGAAGAAAGGTTGTATGAGTTGGTATTGTTTAGCTTGGAGTAAAGAAGGTTCCAGGGACAGCTCACTGCAGGCTTTTGGGGAAGAGTTTACAAGCAGGAGGGTGGCTTTTTTTTTTTTTTCCCCCCACACGATAGGGATAGGACAAGGGGGAATTGCACAGGCTACCCAGAGAGGATGCAGATGCCCCATCCCTAGAGGTGTTCAAGGCCAGATTGGATGGGGCCTTAGGCAGCTTGGTCTAGTATTAAATAGGAAGGTTGGTGGCCCTGCACACGGCAGGGGGGTTGGAGCTTGATGATCCTTGAGGTCCCTTCCAACCCTGGCCATTCTGTGATTCTGTGAAACATTTATGTTCTTCACAATTTTATCTTCAGCAAAAGGAGAGAATAGAAGAAATTTGATCTTGCATGTAAGACTGTTGAATAAGAGATGAGTTGTGATGATGAGATCCATTTTTCAAGGTATGTCCTACAACTGAAAAGTACTGATATTTGGGGAATTTGTAAGTGAGAGTAAATGAACATTTCTTCCTTATGACAAGCGATATGAAAGAGTGGTGAGAACAACATTGAAGTAGGTGTTAGATGTTTACTGTTTTCTTAATAACATTACTAAAGTTTGTTTTGAAAATACATAGTTCTAGTTCTATTAAATACAATTTATTGGAACTATTCACTTGGAGTTGTGCTATGTTTTAAAGAAAACAGCATTTTTGTTGGTGTCTAAGAGCGTCTCAAAGCAATGTTTAAAAGCATAAGAAATAAAATTTTAATTCATTACAAGCAAACTTCTAACAATGAAACTTACTGAATTAGCAAGACATAGAAAGAGCCCATATTTGGAAAAAAACAAATGATGATGTACATTTAGGAAAATAATATTCAAGTTAAGCAACAACTATAAAAAAATCTTCAAGTATATGTCTGGCTGAATAATGAAAAGAAATCGCATGTTTGTCCCATTCTAACCATCATGCAAATAATAATTTTGTACAAACTGATCTGTTAGACAAGATATTGGCACACTAATAGAAAAATTATGTCTTGAAAGGGCATGTGTCAGGTATGGTTAAGAAAAAAACTGGACTTAATTTTCTTGAAAAACTATAAGCTTTCCCTCAGAAAACTTAACACATTACAGCTGGCAAATGTTTGAAATTGTTGAAATGCAAAGGTTCACTTTCTTTGTTTAGAATAGTACATATGTAAGTTGTCCAGTGTACTTAATTTATGTCATCTTTCTAAATTCATTCTGGAAGAATCAGAAAGTCCTCGTTATCAGTATTTGTAAAAAGTGGATAAACAGCCCTATCCCCTTAAGGAAGATTCAGGATGTAATTTCCTTTGTCAAGAACCTCTATCTCAGCAAGTGAGTTGTGGTCCCTACTGGTGGAACACTGGTGACAGCATGGAGGCTCACCCATCCAGTGCAGTGGGTAGGAAACTCACAACTGCACATAAGATGTAGTACTAGCAGGGAAACTTCTGGTGGTGCTATATCTCATTTTGTCTGCTTCCATTCCAGAGTCTCAAATTTCACTTAGAATGTTCAAGTTTTTTTATATTCCACATTAAGATGACACTTATTAGCTCACGGCTTCCTCCTTCTACAGATGTCACTCAGCTCTCATCCTAATCCACATGCATGCTGCAACTGTGGCCAACTGCCATATAGATCACGCCAGACCCTGTCCTGACAAAAGACCTGTAGGACACCTGGGGCACTTTCTTGAAAGTGAACAAATTGCATCTGAAACAGTCACAGATATGAAAAAAACCTTGATATCCTAGGAAACTAAGTTATACTTCAATTACCTGGGTGCCTGTTCTTTTTTAGAACTGAGTAACAATGAAGATTTATGTCAGCGGTTTACAGGCTGGTTCGGCCCGGTTCCGTGACTAGCGGGGCGGAGGAATCCGCAGATCCACGCCTCCGGAAAAAGGGAACAGGGGACCCCAAAATAATTAGAAACAGCAGCAACGATCTGAGGAGAAACAAACTAATTTACTAAATATATTATCAGAATGCAAGATAATACACTATAATGCAATATAATTAAAATTGAAGCTAATAAATCAAATATAATGAGAGAGAGAGAATGTCTGAAAGGTAGATAGGCCACACCACAATGCTGAGGGCTGAGGTGAGATGCGTAGTCCAGTTGAGCAGCAGGGAGAAGAAAGGAGAGCCGACAAAGAAGATGTGAAGAAGAACGCATCAGGTGACCTTGCCAGGAGTTCTATCTCGAGACTCTCTGCGACCACAAAGTCCCCTGGGGAATGTAGTTCTTCTCTTCCAGGCAGGTACCCAGAGCTTGAGCATTAACAGTCAAACTCCCAGTGCCCCACATGATGTTATGATGTGGAATACCGAAAACTAAAAATCACAAAACCATGACAACTTAATACCTAAGAAACAGAGCATGAAGAAAAAGAGGATTCACAAGAATATTACATTTATTATAATGTTGTGCTAAAACTTAAAGCCCGTAAAAAGTGGAACTGAAATATCAAATATACCAGTCACTGAACATATAAATCTTGTGCAGGTTCAGTAATACTATTTCCTATAGAAAAACAGTAAAGAAATAATAGAAACAACCTCAGAAAGTAAGGTAAAAAAACTAGTACAAGGAAATGGTAACAATATACAGAAAAGTTTACAGGCAAATATACTTTTAATTATGAGTGAACTTGAAATTACTTGTCTTCTTACATTTTTTTTATAGTGTTTGAAACTTAAAGATTGTTATATATTAACATTTCAGCTGGAGAAAATATAAACCAGTGCAGAATTACTCAATTCTAATGAAAGATTGCTAGTGGTAATGGTTATAAATGAGAAGGTTGGACCAGTTCTTTGAAAAGAATCTTCTGAAATAGAACTTACATTTCAGAGTAGTCTTGATGGAAACAGCTGACATATACAACAGCAATATCACAGAAAGAAATATGTTTGCATAATTCAAGTGTGAACATGACAAGTTTCAATTCTCAAAAAGTGCAGTATTTAATTTTAATATATTTCATGAAAATAAAAAAAGAAGAGCAGAACCAGACTGAGCAATAATTGCTTTGATCTCATAAATTACAGATTTAATCATATGCTTAAGAAGAAATGATATTGTGAATATTGAGTACTCTACAGAGAAAAGATCTTAAGATATAGTACGGCATTTCTTAGCCACAAGTCTTCCTTCTTCCCCTCTCGGCCCCTCCTCTCCCCTTCCCTTCTATTCGTACTACGCTTTTCCCTTTCTTACTTGCCTCACCTTTTTTTCTGTGCCTTTCCTTGCTTTCTTCCCCAGAACAGTTTTAGGAATCTTTGTAAGAATTTCTCAAAAATCCTCCAAAATTATGTCAAATAAAAGCACTCATAATCTGTTTAAGTTTTATTTAACAAGAAACAGCATTGTGCAATAGCATACTATGGGAATATAGGTATATAACAAGATATTATAATGACGAAGAGAAAAGTGAACTTTTAAGCATTAAGAACTGTCAGCATTCTCTAAAGTCCTTATTCCTGAAATCCTATTGAAACTGATCCTATTCATATTTTTGTACTACTATGTACATAAAAGGTAGGATAAAGTTTCACTTCTACTAGTATTCCCATGTCATCCAAGGAATAGAGAACTGTCAGTTCTGTAAAAGATTGTTGCATGTTATCTCACTAGTATACATAATGAACAAATTCCAGTTTATGCAGAATGGCTTCTCTTAACATCTCCCTTTAAGGTGATAATCTGCTGAGAGTTTCAGATTTCTGACCAACATTTTTCTGTCAGTTTCCATTATCAGTATGAAATTCTGGTAGATGAGCTAGCAAGTAGATCACAGCTCACCATGCATGGCTCTGTGCATAATCAAAGAATATTAAGATGTTCTAATAACGAAATAAACAAGAGAGTTAGGCAAAGAGAATAAATAGGACACTTACCCATATCCTGGGCTCACTCAGGAAACTCCAGTGGAGTGAATCTCCAGAAGAGAGATCCTTCCCCACTCGTAGTCAGCTCTTAAATGGGTCTAGGAGAGGAGGAGCCAGGCTCCACCCCTTCCTACAGCACAGGTGAATTGCCTTCACCTGTGCTCCCATGGCTGACTCATTGCTCGCCTCAGGTGATCAATCAGAGGTTCAGGTGGTGACTCAGCAGTTCCCATTCACTCTGCTAGTTATCAGTATTCCTGTGGGAAATATATGAATGTGAAAGCAAATGTAGGAAGGAATGATTCATACAGTATTTATAAATAGTTATTAGTTAACAGGTTCTGCCTTCATACTGGGTTGGACAAATACATACTTCTAAAAATTTTTTATTTAAGGAGAAGCTTCAAGACCTTTTATTATAAAAGTATTTCCACTTGAACAATTCAATGTTTGTGTAAAACACTAATTTATATGTGTATATATATATATATATATATGCATATGCACTTCTAAAAGAGTATTTATTTCACTCTTGCTTTCTATGAACTATTTTTTATTTTCAAAGGGCTAGAATTAAATATAACTGTAATTCCAACTGAAAAATACCTTTTTAATGAAATGATAGTTAAGATTTCTTTTCTAATTCAAATCCTTTTATTCATCTACTTAACTTAGATAAAAGTGATACAGAAGAGGGATCCACAATAATCTAAAAAAATAATAAAAGACTCAGTCGAGCATAAAAGAAATTGCATTCAACAGAGGAGCAAAGATTTAATTAAATCAGTAGAATCAATCAGTTTTTAATAAAATAATATGCCCCAAAAAACCCAATTCTTAATAAGAAATATTTGTATTAAAACTCAGAATGACTAGATGTAGATAATAAAGACCCAAAGCAGTCCAACTTCTGTTTAGAATGTCCCCAATAATCATGCTCCATTTTGCATTAAATGTAGATATTTTAACTCTAGCACATCATGGCTTTTATATATCAAGAAATACCATCATCCTTCCTTCCAAACCATTGATATCTGAAAGAGAAAAAGAAATACATACAAACAAAAAATCTGTAGATATATAATGAAACCTTGGTTGAGCCCTGTTACGTCCATTCGTGATTATCTAGGTTAGCTCAAGATACAATTTCTTTTATATTTTCTCAGAGGAAAATTATATTCTACAAAAACACTGTGTTTTTTCAGTGTAGTAGAAAAAGTTTATCTCTTGGATATCCTAAAGGTAAAAGCCGGCTGATAATAACACATTTCATCCCACAGGAAAATGTACATATACTACTGCAAAGATTTTACTTGGGCTGAATTTCTCATTTCAGAAAAGTATGATCCTTTTCAACTCTTGCATATAGGATATAGATTGCAATACCAGTCACTGAGCATGAAATTATATTTTTGAATGAAATTACTGAAAGAAAAGTAAAGCCAGTGCTTGCTATCACAGTGATATAAATTGTTTTCTCAGCTTACAATGAAAAAACATTAATTTGTCTCATTTGCCATAATCTATAAAATTATTAAACAAAAGCTCCCACCATAAAAAATAATTAAATATGGATATTTAATCAAAAGTTTTATTATAAAGTTTCTTGAAAAATAATCTTCCTGCTAGTAGAATTTAGTGAAAAAAGAAATATATAAGATACAGTAATCCATCATTGAAGAAAGTGTCATCAAAGAATTTCAGTATATGTTCATTGAATCCAAAGTTAAACCATCTCTTGAGTTCATCTACCAAAACATGGGCTGTTCCAGCATTCAGTATTGTTATTTTGAAGCTTTTGGAAATAGTATTATAATTTTATTTTTACTTTCAAGGTCAATTTGTTCTTATTTGACTTGCTGATAATTTATTTCAAATTATTTGATTCCTTCACTGTTTTCAGTTCTGTGCACTTGTATGTCTTCTGTTGCTGATCTTCTTAAGACAATATTCAGATTAGGAATCGCATATTGCTTGCTATAGTTTTTAAAATCCAGATAAAGAGTCTACATTTAGTATTTTACTGTAGTAACATGCAGTAAGGCTTACATTCCAGAAAAATGCTGTTCAGTGCTAAGGGACATCGAGCTGTTGGAACAGGTTGAGAGGAGGGTGACGAAGATGATCAGAAGGCTGGAGAACTTCCCCTTGAGGACAGGCTGAGAGAGCTTGGACTCTGGAGCCCGGAGAAGAGAAGGATCCTGGAGGACGTTATAGAGGCCCTCCATTACCTGAAGAGGGCCTACAGGAAAACTAGAGAGAGACTTTTTATTAGGGCATGTAGTGACAGGCAAAATGTGTTTAAAGTAGTAGAAGGTAGATTTAGATCAGATATCAGTAAGAAATTTTTTACTCTGAGGGTGGTGAGACATTGTGGATGCTCTCTCCCTGGATGCCTGGAGATGTTGTGGATGCTCTCTCCCTGGAAGCATTCAAGGCCAGGCTGGATGGGACTTTGAGCAACCTGGTCTAGTAGGAGGTATCCCTGCCGATAGCAAGAAGGCTAGAACTAGATGATCTTAAAGGCCCTTTCCAACCTAAACCATTCTGTAATCCTATGAAATGTTTAATATGAATGTCACCCACAGCCTCTTTAAGAATCTGATGCCAAGGAAGGAATTTAATGTAATCTATAAAGGTCTGCACATCCCTTTCCTATATAAAGTAATAATACATAGGGAAAAACATTTTTGGACCTAATTTCTAGTTTCTACTAGAAATTATTTCTAGTTTCTACTTTTGAGTGTTAGTCTTTTTTTTTTTTCTTTTTTTTCCCCCAAATCTCTGACATATTATATGCTTTAGAAATGAGTTTCGTGACATGATCTGTAAAAGACTGGGCTGCACCCTTACTGTATTCCCACATGTTTATACTTCACTTATGAATCTGTAATGAATCACAATGACAGTTTTGTCATGGAAGGAGATACAATTTTATAGCATCTATATACATTGCAATACCATTAAAAACAATCATTCAAACAAAGAACCCTAGTACAAAACTTTTAGTTGGTAATATTTTAGTATATATATATAGATTATTCTGAAAGTAATAATTCCTATTTAATTCCATAGAAACTACAACAGATGCAAAGAGCACAATAACACTATTTGATAGAGAAAATTCTCAGCTAAAAAAAAACAAACTATTTTTGAACATAGTCACCACCATTAGCTATAGGTTTTCATAAGTAACGAACAACAGCCTTCTTGTCATGCTCATCACAATCTGCATGGCTATCTGGAATGTGACTTGTTTTTTTTACATTGCTGTTGCCACTGCTGAGCTTACATCCAGTTTTTGGTCTCTGTCAATGTTCAGGCATTGGATAATGGCAATGGTGACATTTTTTCCCCATGGAGGAATTCAGTTCCACTCTTTTGCTTCATAAGCACTTCCAAGTCATGCTCCATTTTGTCAGACTGACCCTCTGCTGCCATCTATCTCAAAGCTACAAAATGTAATGGAATATTGGTGGGAAGATTCAGACTCTGCAGTCATACTACCAACATCTGCCTCTAACATTGTGGGCCAACATAATAAAATAGGAAACATCACTTTTGCAGCAGCCAGCATGTATAAAGATGCAGGGTTATAAAATGCATATTTGGAATGGAAACTTTAAAAGGTATAATTAATTTTCGGCCTAGTATGCTCAGTCAAAAGATAAATTCTGTCTTGCATAGAGACATGAAGTATCAAGGAGTGAGAACCATCTGCTGACTAAGGTTAAATATCTTTTCAAGCACAAGAACTATCAAATTAATTATAGATCATTTTATTATTTTCATTTTCTCATAATATGCAAAGCAATTAAAGACATTCTTTTTTCTTGGTCAGAATGCAGTATAACATGGAACTAGAACAGATTGTCCTTAGTTTATTTTATTGAGGTGCATAGGAATCTATACTAATTCTTGATAACAGCTTTTTCAAATATGCTCCTAATGAATATTTTTGGATGTATACACAGTGTCTGTATACTTATCTATTTTTTCTGTATACTTATCTATTGTCCTGTATATTTATCTAATTGTTTTCAATCAAATTAAATTGAAAATTCTATACATTTCTTTTCTAAACATTAGTAAATTTTAAACATTTTTATTCAAGGTACAGCAGGCATAATCATGGACAAGAACTGTTATTATTTTATGGCATGATTGCTACTGTAAAGCTTTTAAACTGAGGATTTATTTCCACAGCACAGTAAAGACTGAGAATGCTAAGAAGTCACCAGATTCTACTTTAAGCCTCTCCAAGAACTGATGAAATCTAAAGAGTTGCTTAAATTTTACTTTGTTGATATGGATCTAAAAGTTCAAGAGAAAAAATATTTGGTTGTGACCATCCAACCAATTCTTTATCCTTCAAATTCATATTTTTCCAGTTTAGAGATAAAATGTGGTGTCAGAACCTGTCAGTGGCCTTGCACAAGTCCAGGCAGAAAACATCAATTGCCCTTCCTTGCTCCATTGATGCTGTTATCATAGAAGGCCTCCTGATAGGTGGGGCATGATCTGATCTTGGTGAAGCCATGCTGGCTGTCTTGGATCACCTCCTCATCTCACACGTGTCTTAACATCACTTCCAGAAGGATTTCCAGCATGATCTTCCTAGGCACAGTGTTGAGGCTCACTGGCTGTAGTCCTTGAGTCTTCCTTTCTCTCCTACTTAAATATGGAAGTAAAGTTTTCACTTTTTCCTCTCACCATTTTGCCTGACAGTCACAGCTTTTCAAATATGGTGGAGAGTGACTTGGCAACCACATCAGTTAGTTCCTTCAGCACCCTGGGATACCTGTTATCCAGCCCCATTGACATGTACACTTTCAGTCTCATTAGGTAATCTTAACCTATACAGTGGGAGAGATTTCAGTCCCCTATCCCACACCTAAAGATTCAAAGACACAGAAGGTGTGGGAAGCCAGGCATCCTCTGAAGACTGAGTCAAAGGACTGGTTGAGTACTCCATATGTATTGTAGCCAGTTCTCCCTTCCCATTTATGAGTGGGTGAATATTATCCTTTGCCTATCACTTTTGAACAATGTATCTAAGTAAATCCTTGTTTTTCACCAAATTCAATTCCACCAGTACCTTGGTTTTTCTGATCCTATCTCCATGTGCCCAGATGGCAACCCTGTATTCTTTCCAGCCCACCTATCTCTGCTTCCACAGAATATATTTGTCCTTTTTACCCCTCAATTTGTCCAGTGAGTCCTTGCTCAACCGTACAATTTTCCTGCCTGCTCTGCCTTATTTCTTTTCCTGGGGGATGAAGAAATCTTGCTTGCAGAAAGGCATACTTAAAGTGCTGTCAGCTATGTTCCATTTCTGTGTCCATAGAGATTCTCAGGAGATCTCATCCAATAATTCCTTACACAGCCAGAAGTTCACTCTCCTGAATTTCAGGGTCCTGACTTTGCTTTTTGCCAAGCCTATCTTCTTCAAGATCGCAAACTTGACTAGGGCATGGTCACCACAGCCCAGAGTGCCTCCAATCTTAATCTCTTAAGTGACATACTCTGCATTGGTGAGCATCAGGTCCAGTAACATTTCTCTTATGGTCTGTGCATCTAATGCCTGGAATACGACCTTGGATTGCTCGCAGCCTGCCATGTTGCTTTCTCAGCAGACATCCACATGACTGAAATTTCTCCAATCAAGATGAGAGCCTGTGGACACAATGCTTCATGAAATTTGAGCAACGAAGTCTTATCCATAGACTTCCCCTACCAGACATCCTGTTGTAGAGTCCAACCACCAGTTGCTCTTTATTGATCAGGTCTCTGATTTTAACCCACAAGCTGTCAACCTGGTCACAGCATTGTAGCATTTATTTATGCTGAAAGAACTTGCAGTCTTCTTTTTCCTTTCCTTATAATATTTTTTTTTACAAGAAAATAGTTTAAATTTGAATTTGCTGTAATTTTGAATTAAGATAAATGTAGGTTCAGAATGCACATGCTGTCCTTAATAGTCTGCTTTCAGTTTCCAAGACACAGCTTTTCATGGGCTTCCTTAGCTTCTGCTGTTTTTATTAGAGACATTCCTTTTCAGAAACTTTTGATGTGTCAAATATATATTGTTTGAGTCAGTGACTCTGACATCTGATTATAATCAAGTGTCTTCCATACTAAATGTAACTGAAAAGAATGAAAATTACTCAAAGCTGCAGAAATCTTCTACAAAATTATCATTTTGTATTCAGGCTATGGAAAAAAAAAAAAAAAAAAAACCCTGAGTTTTCAGTCTATCTCATACATAATGCCTTTAGTAATTATAAAATGTGAGTATCAAGGAAAGCAGCCAGCCAAGGAACTATGGTTTTATTAAGGAGTACTGCAGAGTTAAAAACAGTCTCAATTGTCCTTTGATGGCAAAAATTACAATATTTGTGACTTGCTCAGTACTTTCTAGCTTGAAGAGCTAAGGTGTACTACTCTTCTGTTCCAGACATGGACAGAGAAGGATTAATAGACACCACCACTTCTCACGTCATCTTTTTGAGGAAAGAAAATCCAAGTGCACAGTTTACTTGGAATTCATGCCATACTTTGTGATAGCCAGCACCTCTCCATGTGGCAGGACCAGGACCAAAATATAATCTAGATAACTAATAGCTCTTTATCTAATTGAATGACTGATGTATAGGGACTAGAACAGGCTGCACAGAGGAGTTGTGTCATCTTCTCTGGAGATATTCAAAACCTTACTGGATACTTTCCTGTTTAACTTACTGTAGTGAACCTGCTTCAGCAGGGTGGATAGACTAGGTGATTTCCAGAGGTTCATTCCAACACCTATGATTCTGCAAGCCTGTGATTCTGTGACTGAGAAAAGTCTTCTTGGGAGCTGGTTTGTTACATACACATATATGGTGTCTGCACATGAACAGCTGCTAAAATGACCATTTTACAAAGTTTACTGGATCAGCGCTTCAAATATGTGTACTAGATCTTTTAAAATAGACTGTGAAAGTCAGCTTCTAAATGGGAGCATCTGATCTTCAGATAAAAAAATCCTCCACTCTTTTAAATGTATATTACAAAGAATCACAGAATCATTGCAGTTGGAAAAGACTACTAAGACCATCTAGCCTAACGGTTGTTCCATCACTACCACACCTACTAAACCATGTCCATCAGTGCAACATCCACCTTTTTCTTGAAAACCTGCAGGGATGATTAATTCACCATTTCGCTGGGCAGCTTGGGAGCAATACCAATCTTTCTGAGAATAAATTATTCCTAACATCCAGTCTGAACCTTCCCTGGTGCAGCTGCTCCCCATGTCTTCCCACCCCGCCTTAGGCTCCTCCCTACGGGCTGCAGCTCAAGCTTGGGGTGCTCCTGCAGGAGCTCTCCACAGGCTGCAGCTGCTCCAGGCTTTATCCACTGCTGCACCGAGGGCTCCTCCATGGCTGCACGTGGAGATCTGGTCTGCGTGTTGCATGTGGGCTGCAGGGAGACAGCCTACTTCACCTTGGACTCTCCTAGGCTGCAGGGAGCTTCTGCTCCGTGCTTGGAACACCTCCTGTCCTTCTCCTGCATTGAGAGATGATAGTTAAGTACTATAGTCATATATGTTTAACATGTTTTTCCTAGAGCTCATTAGCATATTGAGGAGTGTTAATTTTAATTTTAATTTAAAATTTAATTTAGCAAAAGATCTCACTCTGAGCACTCTGGCCTTCAAAATTTGATGCTGAAATATTACCTGCTTGTTCTCACAAACTTAGGCCAAACCAGGACCATTCTCTTGCCACAGATCTCTCACTTTCAGCTGCTTTTTTGTTGACCTTGTGGATCTCCATCCCCAGGTTTAAACAAGAGACAAGCAGGCACCAGCATTTTTAACAACTTTTGTGAAAATCCCACAGATGATGCAAACAAACAAACAAAGAAACAAATAGATCAAAGAATCCTTAGAGTTGGAAGGGACCACTGAGGCCATCTACTCCAACTCCCCTGCAATGGACAGCTAGATCAGGCTGCCCAGGGCTTTATCCAGCCTCACCTTGGAAGTCTTCAGGGATGGGACATCAACCATACCGCTGGCAACCTGTTCCAATGCTCCTCCACATTCACTGTAAAAGATTTTTCCTTATTTCTAAATGAAGTTGGTTTAAATCTAAATGAAGTTATAGATTAAGATACAAAATCTGTGTTTGCAGTGAGTCATGATGGAATTAATGTGGAATAATAAACTTGAACAGCTTGCCTGGTTAAAACAACTGAACAAGAAATTCTGCCCAACAGTCAGTTTTTGAAAATTGAATTTATGTAACCATGGAATCATTCAACTGTGGAGAATATCCAGTATGGCTGCTTTTTAGTACATAGATACCTAAAATTCAGGTGTAAACCTTAGAATCATAGAATAACACAGTATCATAGAATCACAAGGTTGGAAAGGACCTACAAGATCATCTAGTCCAACTTTATAATGTAGTAATTAATATTCCCATCTTCAGATTCCAATGGAGATTTGTTGCATGCAGATTCATTCACTACAAATTTTTGTCTTATTTTGAGTGTAGGTTGAGGCTCTTCTCAGTTGTGTGTAGTGATAGGACATGGAGTAATGGCCTAAAAACTGAACATAGGAAGTTCTGCTCTAACACGTGGAAGAACTTCTTTACAGTATGGGTGATAGAGCACAAGAATTGGTTGCCCTGAAAGAATGTGGAGTTTCCTTCTATGGAGATATTCAAGACCCACCTGGATGCCTACCTGTGCAACCTATTGTAGCATACCTGCTTTAGCAGGGGGTTGAACTTGGTGATCTCTTGAGGCCCCTTCCAAACTATGCAATTCTGTGAAGTGAAATTATGACAATTTTGTAGTGATTTTATTAACCTGAGACTGTCTCATAAGAAGATGCAGTTCTCATATTTGGTTGGGAAGACTGTTTCGCACAAAAATCTCTTTTTCATAGGGTCAAACTATAGTAAGACAGCAGAAATCTTTTAGAAAAAAATCTTTAAAATTATTGTCACTTTCTTAATGTGTAAACATTCACGGGTTTTCTTTCATCTTTCTTATTTAATACTAGCATGTGTCTGAGAGAAGGAGAATTGTTTCTTGGCTGCCAAGAGGCTGCTCACAGAAGGAGACCTCTGTGACTAGTAAAACTGAACATAATTTTCTTTTCTGTTCTGATTACAAGATTCTTTCTGGGGACTTGACAAATGAGTTGAAGAATTATGGAAGTTTCACAATATGCTGACCAAATATGTTGTACCCTTCACTGTTCTAATTCTGATAATTCATTTTTAATCTGTGGTGCTTTTATTACTAGTCTTCTGGTTGTGGAATTCCTCTGTGGATAAAAGAAAGTTCTTGACTGTTTATCTAGATATGTCAGTGGAAGTGTATGACCTAGATCAATGTTTTCTTCATTATCTACATTGTTTCAGAAGGAGTCATATTTAAATATTAATGAGAATTTGAGCTAAAACTTCCAAGCAGTCCTCAAATCTGCTTTCCAACTGAGTATTAAAAGCTTTGAGTTTTAATATTTTAACAAACTGACTTACCAAGCTCTCCTCACTATTTATGTATTACATACTTTCCATTTTTTCCTACCCCATGATGCTAATGTTACATGGTACTTGAGGGGAATTTATTTTCATCTATAATACAGCATGTTTCGTCTATATCAATCTTGTAAATTGTATCTTTCTACCTCCTGAAATTTTGGCATAATTGTTGTCAATGTTTGTATTTGGGATTAATAGTTTTCCATCCCTGTCTTTATTCTGGGAGTGAAATGTTTACAGATTGTTGTTTTCTATCCTGACTACATTAACTCCTGTGAACATGTAGAACAAAGTGGCTGAGAGGAAAGTACTATGAGCAGCTGAAATCTATATGAATACTAGTGGTCGATTATGTATGGCTTCTGAGAGTTTATTGTTTTATGAATATTTTGGATAGTCAAGGCAAAGATAACTCTTTTATGACAACTCTATTTTTTCTTGGAAATTCTTATTTCTTTCTTTTCCTCTGATAAGGTAGAAGTCTTAGCTCTCTGCTTATCTCTCTGTTCTTTCTTTATTTGTTCTTTTCTTGAACAGTTGATATTTTATTCCGGAAATGACTAGACAGTGAATAAAATTTTATTTTATGCCTGATTTTCAGTAAGTCCTGGGAATACAGTTTGAAAGTAACTGTGTCTTCTGTTGCTGCGGTTTTCGTGTATTTTCTCCTTTTGTTGAAATAGATTGTACTCTGTTTTTTCTGTGTGCATTTTTAAATATTTTGTATCATAAGTCATTTCATTCCTTTTATTTTGATCTAAGTGTGCTGATCCAAATGAGGAAGAGCTTCTGGTTATTGCAAATTATTGTAGGTCCTGTGATTTTTACCCAACTAGGGTTTGTGATTTTAGCTGTGGATACTACATATTTTTTTGAGGAAGCTGTTGGTAAAAGTGAATGAAATTTACCTCTTGCATTTGCCAAGATAATGTCTTGAATTAAGAAAGATAACAAGAACAGAACAAAAAAATCCCAGCAAACGAGTGAAATTCACCAGGATGCCAAAAAAACTGATGAAAAATGATTTTGCCATTTCAGTATGCCACTATGCCTGTATCCTTGTGTTCCTGCATGCCTGCCTGTCAGAATAAATCCTCTAGCATTACTCCCTTTGTAGAATATGCATCTGACTGCGCAAGTGAAGAGCATGTTGAATTCACAAATGTTATTTATTAAATCTATAGGATAGCTAGTTACTTGATGCCCTGAGCATTTTGTTCTTTTCAAGGTACAGTATTGTCACGGTTTTATGTTTTATCATTGGTACTCCACATCATAACATCATGCAGTGTATTGGCAGTTAAAGGGTTAATGATGCAGTTCTGTGGGTTGTCAGCAGTTCCTGTCTCCTGGTCTGAGAAGAGAAAGCGAACTACTGCTAGAACCACATCTAGTATTCTCACTCAGTTTCCATCAAAGGTGCGCGGTAGGTCCTTGTGTTGCGATGTTTTCATACACACTGAATGGTGACTGAGTGTGTCAGGCATGGTATTGTGTCCTACAAGCTCTTGCAACACATCTGGAAAACCTCTGATAGTAGAAGGCATGCAGATTCTTACCGGCTTGGTGGAAACTGAGTGAAAATACTAATGTCCTTAAATCCCCCACAGATTTTTGAAGTCAGGATATGTCCAAAAATCAACAAGGCTGGAGTGGAACTGCTGATTGGAATTAGAAATAGTTATGGTAGAAGTAAATTATAAACTGTTATAAACTATCAGCTGTTGGAGAGGGTCCTGAGGAGAGCCACGAAGATGATGAGGGTACCTCCCATACGAAGACTGGCTGAGGGAGCTGGGCTTGTTCAGCCTGGAGAAAAGAAGGCTGCAGGGTGATTGAAGCCTTTCATTACTTAAAGGGAACCTGAAAACAGGATGGGAGTCAACTCTTTGGAAGTGTAGATAACAATAGGACAAGGGGAAATGGTTTTAAGTTGAGGGAGGAAAGGTTTGGGTTGAATGTCAGGGGGAAGTTCTTTACTATGAGGGTGGTGAGGTGCTGGCACAGGCTGCCCAGAAGGCTGTGGATGTCCCGTCCCTGGAGGTGTTCAAGGCCAAATTGGATGGGGCCCTGGACAGCCTGGTGTAGTATTAAATGGGGAGGTTGGTGGCCCTATTTGTGGCAGGGGAGTTGGAGCTTGATGATCCTTGAGGTCCCTTCCAACCCAGGCCATTCTGTGATTCAGTGATGCTGTGATAAACAGCGGAAGTAGAAGTGGGACAAATATGTTCATATGACCAACAGGTATAAGCCAATATTGCAAAATAAGTAGACACTGTGCTTAACTGAGAATAGAACTGATGTTTTTCTACTGAACTTGTTCCAGTGGTGATTAGTCACACTAACTGCAATAATAATGAAAATTTGAGGTATTTTTACTGGAGAAAATATGTACTATATGCATCTAACACTCTGATTCAGTTAAGCTCCCTACCTCCAGATTGTTATAACATTATTTACATGCGTAAAAGGCATCCAATACCAGCAGATAGACCTCTTCAAGGATGGCCTCACTGACATTGACATATTGTGCCACAACAATTCTCCTATATAGATCACTTTGAAACCTTTTGTCACTTCTCCCTCTGACACAAGCTCTGCCTATTGCAGAAAGCTCATAGAGTGAGCTTGGTATTAATGCTGAAAGCCTAGGTTGGTGTACATCAGATACATCTTGGAAAAATTGAAAGCAGGTTAAGAAATAGGAGATCATTACCATTGGTATCAATAGAAATTTTGGTATACATGATGCCAGGGATTTCATAAAGTGCAGCAGATCTCAGGACATTTGAAGATAACTTATAGTTTAGGAACTGTATCTTTAATGTTAATCAGTCTCAGCAATCTAGGAGATAACATCTGAACAATCTTCATGAATGATCAGCTAGAACTATATAGCTGTGGCAATATAGTGTAGGATAGATAACAATTCTTCTTCATTTAAGCTTTAATTCATTCATCAGTTGTCCTTAACAAGGAAGATATTAAAATAAAAATCTTAAAGAGATATTATTTTTAAAAAAATTATTAAAGACTTAAATTGAGTTTGTGATGGATTTAATAATAATGAGTTGTAATCTCAGCGTCAGTCTACTTTTAATTCTTGGAAGTTGGAAAGGTGAGCATAGACCAATCTACTTTATCACTCTGAAACAGAAAAAGGAATCTTGGTGTATCTGAGATTGGTTTATAAATCAGAATTAAATAACTGCTGAAGCTAAAATCTTAGGAAAATTATTTACCCACCAGAAAATTTCAAGCTGTTCTGTGAAGTGAATCAAGTAAATCAAGAGAATCACATTGTTTATGAAAACTTACTTTTAAAATTAAAATCTTTAAATAAGACTCTTTTCATGCTATTTTCATTCTATTAACATCTCAGGGTTCCAGCATCTGTTGTTAAGCTATTGAGACAGTCGTCAGTGCAATAGCTTTGAAGTAGTAGCTAATAGAGTCTAGTCTGGATAATTTTACTGTTTATACGATACTTTTGAATAATTTGCAGCCCAATAAATTGCATACATACAATCAAAAGCTATTAGGAGTATACTTATTGTCTTTATTTGCACAATAAATATTAAGATTTGTACTGTTTAAGGCAGCAGAATTAATTGCCTTATCATGAATGAAAATAAACTGATTTTGCACTGGTTTTGAAGAGTTAAACTTTGAGAATTCTTTCCTGTGATTCTGCCATTCTTTCATTAATATTTAATTTGAGTTAATAAATAATTACACAATTTCTATTTAAGGCATGTGTGCAAATGTTTTCAATGCTTGCAGCAGTCACATATTCTCATTATCATTGGTGTCATTTTCTGACAATAACCTGCTTTCAAAGGCTGCCTAAATAAATGTTTTATTATTCAGTGTTCATTATATTTCATTTTGTCTCTGGATTTTAAAACTTTTCTGCCAGTTCCCCAATTTAAATTATCTCACCCTTGAAGTCAGAAGCATAGTAAATTATGAACAATATTTCCTTTCATTAGGAGAAATGATACTTTGTGAAGAGATGAGTTATAGTGGAGAATGGAAAGATATTGCTTCCCTGGGAATACTCAGATATCTTGTTTATTAGAAAACATGCTGAACTAATTCGAACTCCATTTTTCTATCACTGTCAGATGTAGGATGACATTTTGAAAAGCTTTCTTTGCCAGTTGTGCAAAACTCAGTGAATATAAATGTTCTATAGTGACAGTGAAATATTGGATGCTTGTTCACATTTTCCTGATTCAGGTAACTTCCTGAATGTCCCAAAACGGTGGTCTATTTCAGCAAGCCTTTACAGCATTAATCTTTTTCTACTTCTTCACAGATGGTTTCCCAGCCCCTTTGTCAAATGATTGAAGCATCTGTTAAGCAGTGCAAGACTAGTATGTCAGTCATTTAGAAACCTTGAATACTGACATGAGAGATGGCTTCTTATTGTGAAAGATGGAGACTTAAGCTTATTGCTCAACTATTTCTGCTTTATAACCATTTCCAGCATAGCCACACAAAGGCAAAAATGATTTCCTCACTGTTTTTTTTTTGCACTTAACCATACAGAAAATAAGACTGTGTCTGTGACCAAAGGCAATACATTAAGGACATATTTTGTCTTTCAAAGCGCATCTTAAATTTCTTCACTTAAAAGGACAATCTTATCAGTGAATTAACAGATTTATTTCAAGGACCTGATACAAAGGTAGTCATATGTCTTCTACATTTTCCATTGCTAAAGACAGGTAATTTTCCCTAGGAAGTTCCATGTGTAGATGTGACATTCCCTGGAGACTCAGTTACAAAGGCAGATCAAATTTATATGTCTATATAAAACAACATGCGGGTGTCAGATCTGACCCCAAGTTTCTGACTGTTGGGTATTTATTACTATGGTAGGAAAAACAATCCAAGCAGTGTAGTTTGACCTTTGAGTAACAGGTCTAGTTATTCTTTCTTGTTTGTCCCAAAGCTTGGTAAATAGTTATCCAAACCATGGCATATGAATGAGAGTTTCTGTTGAGAAAATGTGAAGGAAAGTATGAATCTATCACTGAAGTATCATTCTGATGTATCTTAAGAAAACCCAGAATTTGCCAGAATGTTGTCTGGTAAAGGTATTTTTTTTTTTTTTTTTTCATAATATAGATAATTTTTTGTTGTCTTTTTAGAAAATCGGGACTTGACAAGCTGATACTTGAATGAAACTATGTGCATAATAAAAATATCACTGTATCTTTTTTTTACCTGGAAGTCAGCTAGAGTTTTTCCTCAGTAGCCTTGTGACATGTAAGCTACTATACTTCATGTGCATTATAACCTGCAGTTCACACAAAAATATTACAGACTGAGCAACAATCAAAAATAGTCTCATAAGCTCTTGAGAAGAACTATCAAAATCATTATACATGCAGAGTGTAAACATTTTCTTTGTTCACTGATAAAGTAAATAAAAGATATTGATTCCAGATGAGTAAGAGAGTAGACGCAGGAACATGTTTAATTCCTCTTAGTAGAATTCTTAGTCTGGATCTGTGTAAGCATGTACAGACTTAAAGACAAGATTAAGACTAACCATGACAGCTTTGTTAAGGTCGTTATTATCAGTCACTCAAGTTGGCTGAACAGTTTGTCCAATACTGCTTACTCTGGCACTTGGAAGGCAATCAGGCACATAAATACTGATAATTAGAGTCACTGTGGGGGTCATAGGCTCCAATCACACCAGTAGATAATTGTAAATAAGTATCCAAATTGCTCCCCAAGTGGCAAGTTACCTGGTGTAATCAATTACTTTAAAGTGCAAGAGAGTAACCTGCTCAGTTATCTCAGACAAGCTCTCTCTACATGTCCTTAAAAGACTTGTTGGGGTACATTAAAAATAGCTCGATGAAGAAGAATAAAACATTTAATTTATCAGTCTATTAAGAAAAGAAAAGAAAAGAAAAAAAGAAAAGAAAAGAAAAGAAAAGAAAAGAAAAGAAAAGAAAAGAAAAGAAAAAAAAGAAAAGAAAAGAAAAGAAAAGAAAAGAAAAGAAAAGAAAAGAAAAGAAAAGAAAAGAAAAGAAAAGAAAAGAAAAGAAAAGAAAAGAAAAGAAAAAAAGAAAAGAAAAAAAAGAAAAGAAAAGAAAAGAAAAGAAAAGAAAAGAAAAGAAAAGAAAAGAAAAGAAAAGAAAAGAAAAGAAAAGAAAAGAAAAGAAAAGAAAAGAAAAGAAAAGAAGAGAAAAGAAGAGAAGAGAAGAGAAGAGAAGAGAAAAGAAAAGAAAAGAAGAGAAAAGAAGAGAAAAGAAGAGAAGAGAAGAGAAGAGAAGAGAAGAGAAGAGAAGAGAAGAGAAGAGAAGAGAAGAGAAGAGAAGAGAAAAGAAGAAAAGAAAAGAAAAGAAAAGAAAAAAGAAAAGAAGAAAAGAAAAGAAAAGAAAAGAAAAGAAAAGAAAAGAAAAGAAAAGAAAAGAAAAGAAAAGAAAAGAAAAGAAAAGAAAAGAAAAGAAAAGAAAAGAAAAGAAAAGAAAAGAAAAGAAAAGAAGTATGTGTGTATTTGTACCTTACCCTTCGTTATCAATGCAAGGAGTGTCTTCTACACTGCAAAAAAAAAAAAAAAAAAGTCAAAGTCAAGTCAGCAAGTCAAAGTTAGCAAATTTGTCAGTCACAAGAATTCCTACACTTGCTTAAGGCAAGAGCTGAAGACAAGTAAAGTGCATGAATTTAATACAGCCTCTGAACAAAAAGGTTGTAGCCCTCTGTGAAGATCTCCATAGCAGTTTTATATGTACCATAACAATGCCAGACTGAAGCACAGGCTGATTAACTTCTAGGCTATGGGAATAATCTTGCTGTCATGGCCCTGAATCTTGCAATCATGGTGACTGACTTACAGTAATGAAAACAGTGAATGTAAAAACAGGCCTTCACAGCACATCTTCCCCAAGGAAAGGTAATGTCTTGCAAATCTAATGGCCTTCTATGGTGGAGGGACGGCATTGGTGGACGAAGTGAATGCAACTGATATCATCTACTTGGATTTCCGCAAGACCATGATATCATACCCCCCAAATACTTTTCTCTAAATTGGAGAGATATTTATTTGAAGGGTGGACTACTTGGTGGATAGGGAATTGGTTGGAGGGTGCAGCCAAAGTGTTGTGTTCAATGCACTCTATGTTCAGATAGAGGAAGGTGGTGAGTGGTGTCCCCTGGGGACACCTGGGACCCTGGGACCATTGTTCTTTAACATATTTATCAGTGGCATAGATGATGGAATTGAGTGCACCCTCAGCAAGTTTGCTGATGACACATAGCTGAGTGATGTAGTTGATACAGCAGAAGGTAGAGATACCATCAAGAGGGAGCTTGATAAACTCTAAAGGCAAGCCCATCTGAACCTAATGTGGTTCAATGAAGCAAAGTGCAAGGTTTTGCACTTGAGTCAGGATAATTCCAGATATGCATACATACTGGGAGAAGAACTCCTTGAGAGTATCTCTGCTGAGAAGGACTTAGGGATCCTGGTAGATAAAGAACTTAACATGAGCCAGCAGTGCGTGTTTTCAGTCCAGAAGGCCAATGGTATCTTGGGATGCATCAGAAGAGGGATGGTAAATCCCTCTGGGCAAGGGAGGTGATTATGTTTCTTCTCTGTCCTCATGAAGTTCCACCTGGACTATTGCTGGGGGACCCCAACACAGAAAAGATCTTCCTCTTTTGGAGAGGGTCCAGAAGGAGGCCATGAAGATGATCAGAGGGCTGGAGCACCTCTTCTATGAAGATAAGCTGGAGGAGCTGGGTTTGTTCAATATGGAGAAGTGAAGGCAGGGGAGATTATGGCATTTCAGTATTTGAAAGGAGATTGTATAGTAGAGGGAAATCAACTTTTTATACAGGTAGATAGTGATAGGACAAGAGAGAATGATTTTAAACAAAATGAAGGAAGATTTAGATAACATGTCAGGGAGAAGTTTTTCACTGAGAGAGTGGTAAGATGCTGGAACAGGTTACCCAGAGAGACTCTGGATGCTCTGTCCCTGGAGCTATTCAAGGTCAGGTTGGATGGCACCACGGGCGACCTGATTTAGTATGCGATCTAGTGGCTGGAAACCCTGCCTATGGCAGGGGGGTTGGAACGTGATGATCTTTAATGTCCCTTCCAAGACATTTTATGATTCTATGATTCACTTGGAATGTGCATAAAAAAAGATTGAACTCTTTTAAGAATAACAAGGTTAAATATCAAGAGCTGCTACTTTCTGTCGAAGGAATAAAATTAAACAAAGTTTGTTGTTTTTTTTTTTTTTAATTTCCATAACAATCTAAATGTGGGGATATTGATTGGATTGGAGTGTTCAATTAACTACATGGATTAAACTAATATGTAAATTTTGTTTTTATCTTTTTTAAAAGTCAGATTTCTTTAAAAATATACACAAAACTCTTTAAAATTGCTATACATTCTCCGACTATTTTTTTTAACATAAAATACACTTTCAAATTTAAATTTGAAATATGAGACAAATAGACACTGGTATGTTAAACAGAATGTTTTCCTCTACTGTCAGGAAAACTTAATGGAGAATAGTTTTATCTTTTATAAGTTAAAATGTAGGTATCTCACGAGAAGCTGTGACAATTCTTTGTGTCAGTATAAACGTATGGAGTTTGTAGATTTCGTATTGCCGAAAGCTACCCACAAAATAATTGTTATTTAATAAAACTGCAGTGCTGATTTTGTTTTCTCATTACTGATTTTCTTTCCAGCAGTAGAAAATTCATCTGATTCAATATTTTTTAGAACTATGTTTTAGTAACTTTGAACAAATGTTATAAATCATGCTCTTTCCACAGGTTTTGAATACATTTCCTGATTTGAGGACTGGATTATTCTAAAACATTTCATCATAAAGAAGATCATTCAAAATTTATTTTGAATGCCAATCTAAAAATAATTGGATTTTTCTCTCAGTGTCGTTCAAAGAGTTGACATCTCAGTTTTCAATCTCACTGTCAGGAAATACAATAGGAAATATCAGTGAACTCACTTTTCTAAGTACCAATCAGTCTTGGGAACTGCAGGAAATACTCTGTCGCTCTGAAAACAATATTGTCTGTCAGAAAATCAAAAGGCAGGCTACAAATAATATACACCTGAAGCAATATACACACTACATATGCCTGACATTTACTGAATGATTCATGTATTTTATATTTTCCCTTCTTGCTAGGAAAATGAGTGAATAATAGGTGGCCAAGGTGAATCTTCAGCAGATGTTAGTAATGCCATTGGAAAGGAAGTATAAACTTTTCAGAAAGTTAGGATTTAGTGGATAAAATGAACAGCATTTATTACCAAAATAGTTAAAAAGTAATTGAGTTGAGGAGACAGTAATATAACAGCAGCAACAACTACAACAACAACAAAAAGAAGAGGGAAACCTTTTTGAGAGAATTAAAAAAAATTATGCAACTGGAGTCTGTCAAGGAAATCTAAGCTTAGCTGAAAAGTCACATTGGATTTGATGAAATTATGAACTCTGACATACTATTTTAATGTCTGAATCCCCTTGCAAAACTTCAATGTCTGTACATATATATTAACATCTTTGACTGGTGGACATATGTGTGCATATTTCATAATGTATGCATATACATAATGCAGTTCCTGCAGTACTTGTTCTGTGTGTCATCTGTTCTATGAGATTTACCTTGCTGCTTTCATTAACTACATTTTCAACATTTTTCTTTAATGTTCTGTATTTCCTTTCAATTTGTATTCTTTTTCTTTTCTTTTGACACACTTTTCCCTGACATACTTGGATTGTTTTTAAACTTCCATATCTGTCTACTCCAAATCACAGAAATAACTAACCCTATATTCTACCATTTAATTTTTACTCAGACTGTTTTGTAATCAAGGTTCCCAATTATTTTCTGCCATGACAACAATCAAGAAAACTGTCAGACAGTGATGGCTATCAAAATAAACTTTTATTTTTATTTTTTTCCAAGACTTACACATGAGCTTAATAAAGTTAGTGTGATTTTCTGATGACAATGAAACAGGTTAATTTCCTTACATCAGTTTCATTTCAAGCATATGTATGTCAGCACCAATGTGTTCCATAGAGTTCAGTGTGACTACTATGTTAAAAAGACAGAAAAAGCTCTCTGTGTTACTTACTGGAAGTATTACATGTAGTAATTTTTTTTTTTTTCTATCTGCAAAATGCTCAGAACTCAAGTTCAGTTCCTGACAACATAATTTGTATTCATAGAACAATATGAATTCATAATTTTAAGAGTGCAAAATAGATGAAAACTGCTTATCAAATGTTAACTTCAGTTGCTGCTAGCTGGCTCTGTGGTAGTGCAGGTTTCCTCAGTGAAATCGTAGATATTTTGCTGCCTAACTAAATCACATCCCAAATAACTACAAATTATGGAGAAATAGAAGAATACTTGACATATATTTTTATGTTCAGTTGTTCTTTAAGATTAGTTTAAAGCTACTTTAGAAACAAAACACTGCTTATTTAATGTATCCTATAGAGAAACGTCTCAGGCAAAAATCAGGTGTATTTAGGAAAACATTCTGAACATGATTTTCATGTTTTTTTAACCCTGGGGGACAATGAATTCTGCAAAACTACTGTGTGCAGATTAAACTTTACTACAAATTAAGAATGTGAGCAAAAATCACCTCTTAACACAGACTGGAGGTTGTTAGTGTCAAGCTCCATACAGAGAGGGGAGGTCCATTTAGGCAGGTTTTGCTCAAAGCAAACTGTGTTAGTGGGAAGTCAAGTCATGTTTAGAGGTGCCCCACTGACATCACAAGCTTTTCTCAGTTAAGTTTTAATGAATTTGCATTCAAAAATACGTTTTTTTCCTCTGATGTTATTACAGCAAAGATAACACAGAATAATCTATCGTATATGAATTTATCCAGTTTCTGACACAGAATGATCAGCTTTAAGAATTAGCTCTTTTAAAGAGAATATTCTGTTTCAATTAGGAAAGTATATCAATTCAATAGGGTTAAGGCAGCATATAAGATAATACTAGCTGTAAATGGATATAAACTGCAATATAAACATTTACTATTTAGAATATTTTTGTTTAGGTACTTTCTAATAGTGTTGAATTGTTGCAACTGTTCAGGTGAGAGATGAGCCCACACCCACATGCTGAGACAAAGTACACTGTTATATCTTGCTATCTACTGCCAAAAATATAAATGGTGAAAAAAAAAAGAAAAAAAAAAAAGTGTAAGGTAACAGAAACATAAATTGGAATTTATGGAGCAGGAAGCTACTTAGTTGTAAGCCAAAATATGAGGGCTGCTCTGAAAATAATGCCTCTAATTTTATTATGTTTGTCTCCAATGTCAGAAGCTGATACTGGTGGTATGACAGTAGAGGCTGGACCTTCCTGCCAGTATTCCATTACATTTTGTTGTTGTGTGACAGATGATAGCAGAGAGGTAGTCTATCAGAATGATGTCTGACATGGACATGTGCATGAAGCAAAGATGTGTCAGTTACTCCATGTGGAAAAAATGGCATCCCTGATATTCATCAGTGCTTGTTGAATGTTTATGGAGACCAATGAGATGGATGTCAGCACAGTGAGGAGGTGAGTGGTGCATTTCAACAGTGGCAACAGCAACATGAAAGACTAGCTATGTTCTAGACAGCCATGCAGATTTTTATGAGGGCGCCATGCAGGTTCTTGTTTATCACTGAAGAAATGAAAAATGCATAGCTAATGGTGATGACATTGTTAAAAAAAAAAAAAAAAACATTTTGTAGTTGAGAATTTTCTTTATCAAATAGTGTTATTCTGCTCTGTGTATCTGTTGTTGTTTCTGTGGAAATAAATAAGATATATTACTTTCAAAACAATCTATATAGGATTTTACCCAGTAATCTGAATTTTCCTGACCCTTGGATCTAAGTAAAATACACTTAAGTAACTGAATTTTATTATCCTGGAAACTCACATAATATTTTTTGCCAATAACAACTGGAAAAGTCCTTACTTGTTGTTGGAAGCAATCTTGACTATATGTTTAATCATTAGAAAAATGGGCCTCTGATCCATGACTGGACTTTAGGGCTCTACAACAATGCAAATCATAAAAGAATTGTTTATGTGGTACTGAACTCTTGTTATCCAAAATGATCAAGTGTATCCCACCTCCCATCTATCTCTTTTCACCCAACAAAAAGCTATTCAAGCTAAACAAAACAGTTTTAAAATGCATGGAAAAAATCAATAGCTTCGTAAAATATATATTACACCAGGGAATTCCCTCAGGTCCTCTTCTCACCTCATTTGCATTGGGTGTACTATGAAAGGCAGACATCCAAGTTCATGCAATTTTGCTGAAGTAAGGCATATCAGATATTTCCACAAGGGGAACAAAAAGATGAAAAAATAGCTAAATACTGAGAAATAAGTCAAGTCATTCTTTTCTGACTTTTAACTGATTTTATAAGTTTTATGGATAAATTTATCTTCAGTTGAACCTATTAAAAATATTCTCTTGTTCTGTTTTTGATCCATACTTGAAAGAAAAAAAAAAGTGAGAGAAAAAGAGAGAGAGAAAGAGGGCGAGAGAGTGGAAATAGAGCGCAGTTTATGTCTCACACAGGACATTTTAAATCCTAAATAAATCCAACCCATCTAAACAGATAACAACAATAAGACAAAATATACAACTAACAAACAAACAAAAATACCTAAACTTTCACCAAACAAACTAGAATAAACTCATTCCACTGTAGATTAGTAACATTTGTTGACAAAAATCCATGTTGTCTGCTCTTTAAAACAAGATTCAGATTCCTGAAGTTACATGTATGAAACAAAGTTTTGTACACTAAATTTTTACCTACCAATCTTGCCACTTAATTAAATGTAAATATTATTGTCCCTTTCTTATACATCAAACTACCACTGCATTTTCGTTTAACCTGGCACTCAGCTAAGCAACATATGGTTGTTTTCTCACTCCACTCTCCCAATGGGATGGGAGGGGGGAACTGGAAACAAAAACAACAAAGTAGAATTCATAGGTTGGAATAAAAGCTACTTAACTAAAACAGAAAAGGATAAGAAAAAAATCAATAGTAATGATAATATTATATTTACAAAAAGAGATGCACCACACAATTGCCCACTAATCATGAACCAGTGTCCAAGCGAGTCCATAAGTAGCTTTACCATGTCATAAACATTTTTAACAGTTCCATACTTACTCCATTCTTTACTCTTCACTATGCCATAAACATTTCTTCTTGGCATCAGTAAGATGGCTCTAGGCTTTTTCAATGACTGCACAAACTTCTGTTTCTATTGTTTACTTTTCTCCTCTGTTTACTAGGTTACAAATCTCATCTACTTTTCATCTACTTTTCAGTACATTATTTTGTCCAGAAGTCCAATTGACAGCACAAGTTTCTTATTTTAGAAACATGTGCAATAAAAGTAGCCAGAATATTTTCAGAAGAGGTTTATTAAGTTACTTAAACTTAAAGCTAAGTTAATAATTTTCTGTTATTAGGTACCATAAAGTTCATTTAAACATATTAAGCATGATATTCCTGAGAAAAATCTATGTTTTTTTTTTTTTTTTTTAAATAGAGTGTAGAGGATAATTCTAAGTTTCATGGACTTAAAAAGATATTAATGAATATATCAATTTTAATTAGTTGATATATCAATATTGACTAAATACAAAGTCCACAGCAAACAAAAGCAAAAAATAATCAGCCAACAAAACAAAAAATCTAGTGATTTTTCAGTTTTGTTATGACATGAATCTGATTTTGATCTTACAGTCTCACCTGCTGTTAGTGAGTAAGATTGTTAAGGATGTTCAATATCTTTTATTAATGTTCACTGCTTTGTGATAGAGGTGATTTTATCCTCAGAGTTTTTGATGTCTCTTGAGAACACATCAAAGATGAAATAATCCTTGTGTGGTCATTGTTCACAAGGTTTCACTCCCATATTTTTGTACAGTGTTGGTACTAATATTTTTTAAGAAATAAGATTCTTCTCAAAGCTTTGTTAAATAACTTTATAATATCTTTGTAGCCTGAGCTACAGCGGAAGAAGATATTGACTGGGAAAAGACAAAGGCATGAATTTAACTTTTATTTCATCACCTTAGAATTGATCTTCCTTTCTCTGCTTGTTACATTATCAGAGAGAAGCATTTAGAATGAATTAGGCTTTGCAGGTGGCCTGGAAGAATCATATCTTCTGAATATATTGTGATTTATCCGGTCTATATGCTAAGTGTTTTTAAAAGTGATAATGCTATGGGACTTTAATAGTTAAAACAAATAATATTTTCTATACTGAAATCAGAAAAAATATCTGAGTTGAGGTTTAATATTTTGCTGGCGATATGATTGGAGCCTCAGAAAAAGAACCTAGTAGTAACTTAATAGATATTTCTTTATATTCACAAGAATTGAGAAAGGTCTGAGCAAGATGAAAACTGTAGTTGTGTTGTGTAAATATGCAACATCTTGAGGTTTTTTGAAGTTATATAATATGTTCTTGCAATTTATATTTATTTTTTTTAGTACAAAAGAATCTACTTTATATGAAAAATCCTGCTACAGTATGTTGAATCTGAATAAAGTTATCTCAATTCAGTACTAAAATGCTTCAGAAGATATAAAGAAGCATTTTGTTGAAGATCAGCATTTGTTAGTAGGAAAAATTCATTTTTTCAGTTATATCTGGAAATTTCTGATTGCAGTAGTAGTTGCCTACCCAAAGAACAATGCTTGGCATGTCTTTGTTATACATAACTTTGTTATACAGATCCCTGAGGGAAGAAAGAGGAAGAGCCTGGGGAAAGAAATCCTCGTGTTTCTGAGCATGAGGATTTCCGCTTCTGTTAAGGGGCTAGCAAAGTCTTTGTAAACTACATTAAGACTTGAAATTAGAAGAATAAGACCTAATTCTCTCTGACACAGGCTCCTTCAGAGGTATAATTCCCTCTGCAACCTAATTTCTCACCCATAAGATTCTTATTTGCTAGATTAATTTAAAAAGTAATTTATTACTTATCTTACAGAATTATGCAGAATACAGGTTCAGAGGATATACGCATTGTATAGGAAAATTATCTGTACAGAAAATATTATAAACCTTATACCTTTTAAATTATTTTATTTGTTATTACTGTCTTGAAATAATCTGTCTGTCCACTTTCTTCTTCCATTCCACAACCATAAGTTCAGTTTTGAAAACTAGCAGATGAAATGAAGCAAATATAGAGACAGGCTCTCTTTCTTCATTTTTTTTTTTTTTTTTTTCCCCCCTGCTTTCGAAGTGTAACTAGGAAAGGAAGACTTGCTCTTTTTAATATAATTTTTTGGATAGTGGAGTCACTATCTGACATGCTTGAACTAAGTGCCTGTTGTGCCAGGGAGGACTCAGACTCTGGAGAAGTAATCTGGCCACAAAGCTATGGATTAGAGGAGACCACTTCTCTTCCACTTCTCTTTTTGTTGAATCTCTTCCAATATGCTTTAAAAGCCTATATTTCACTAGACCAGAGAGAAAGAACAAAAATAAATAAGAATGCATGTATTAGCATTTGGGGTTTCACCTTCAGGTAGAGATTTCCAAGCTATGATTCAAAGACTGTGCATTTTCCACCAAACAGGGACTGGAAAAAGAAACCCATATAAAAAAAACCATATTAATATCCCTTTAAATGAGAAGTGGGACTAGCAGTAGGTGAATATCCCAAAGAAGGACCTATCAGATCTTGATTATTCTAAGTGAAAAAGAATAGTTCCAACAGAAGAATCAAACACTGCTCTCCTTCCTGCTCTGCAGAGTCTCTAGAATAAAGCTGAGATAAACCTTCTGGTAGATATAAGCTTGCAATTCTTTGACTGGGGCAAACCAACAACATGTTGTACCACTGTATAGAACAAGACATCAGTAAGACAAGTAGCTTCTCCTTTAAATGTCTTGTGAAAACAAGTAATCACTTTGAGAGTGCCAGCTCTTGTGGGTATGCTAGCTTTCTGTCACTGAGAGAGGTTAAATAGGAGGGGAAAAACAAGTAATCTGAAGCACCTGGAGTTTTTCAAGGATTGGGTGGTAACTGAGTGAGATCTTGAGGTCTTAAAATTTGTGCATACAAATAATAGAAGTGAAGTGGGAATTCTTCCAAGTTATCCTGCATCTGTATTTCTTCTGCTTTAAATGTTAATTCTGTTTCACAGGACTACACCTGTAACATTTTACAAGACACTTTTTTTTTTTTTTTTTTTTTTTTTTTCTGCCAAGAGTTAATGGGTTTTTGGGATTAGAAATTGGTAACAAGTAAAGAGCTCCCTTTGAAAAAACATTCGATAGACAGAAGCAGAAGATTCTCAGCTTTAGCATTTAAGTTGAAGTTGCCTATGAATTTTAGCTGAAATTATGACTGTTTTCTGCAGGGTTGGCAATTTATATAATACAAATTTGTCATCATGATCACTAATTCTATATCCTAAATACGATCTGTGCTCTTTAAGAGAAATTTGAAAGCTTACCATATGTACATTGTTTAAATCATACGCTGATGACTGTGTTAGATATATTTATCAGATCTGGTCATCATCTTACACAGAAGTTGGAGTGAGAGTTACCTGCATCTTTATTCTGATTCACTTATTAATTCTGTGTGATCTGTCAAACAAAATTAAAATGAGTGAGATAACCTTCTGGTTTCATATATTTGATTGATCAATTCTTGGATGGATTTTTAAACTTCCTGCATTAGAACAAAACTGATAACAAGAAAGCCTAGCTTTGTTCATTTTAAAAGGTCAGTTAAAAGATCCTTCAAGATGCAGGTAGCTTGGGAATAACAAGACATGTTGATCCATTACATACTGATATCTAGCAAAAAAAATTGAAAGGTAAAGTAGGGGAAAATTATAATACTGCAACACATACGTACTCATGGCAGAAGGATTTTATATCAGTAATTTTCAATGACTCTAGAATGTCCCTTTGCCCGTAAATGAAAATTACAGGTTGAAAATATAAGCCCATATCATGTTGATATGTCAGTCATAGTTAACAGGCACTGTTGGGAGGTAATCTCTTTCAATCAGTCTCTTGAAGACTGGGAGACAGCGCTTATTTCTGTGCAAATGAACCTGTCAGGAGGTGACATGAGTTCTAAAACTGGTTAAATGGGGTCACTAAAGGAGCGTAAGCATCTATTTGGGTAAAAATGCACTCTAGGACATTAAAAATATCTTCTGTGGAATTCTTTCTTTAAATACAAGATTGGGAGAAATGAAGGGAATTTTCTTTAAATACAGTATTTGGTATCTTTGATTCCCTGAGACATATGAAAAAGTTGTCTCTTCTTATGCCTCTGAGATATATGAAAAAATATTGTATTTGTTATAAAATTCATCCTCCCTTTCTTACTTGCTACCTGCCAGAGATGTGTAGAGTAAATGAATTCCTCAAGAGTTCAGGAGTGTTTCCCTAAAGAAATATCCTATCTGTTCCACAAGTGTCTCATGGAGTTAAATACTATATTGTACTATTGAACTTGAATTATAACACACTGATAGAAATGTTCCCTTATTTGAGACATTGCCTTTTTCTATTTGAAAAGAAGGCCTTTGTCCTCACTGCGCCTTACGTAGATTTAATCTAGAATCTTTTTCTGACATATCAGCATAAGTAAGGGTAAGTATATTTATTGCCCTTCTTTTCCTGGAAAAACCATGAAATAGATACAATTACCACATTATATTATACTTTGGCTAGTAATTTCTTGTGCTTGCCAAAACATTACAATGAACGTGGTTTCATATAATCCCAGCATAATTATATTGGCAAGCTATTTAGCTGTTGTCTTATAGAAACTAAGCTCTATTTCTTTCATGGCTATTACTCTTTGGGAAAAGAGAAGAAATAATGGGTTTCTCTGTACCTCACACAACCTGCATAAAGACAAAACAGACTGCTGTGCCTAAATTTAGGGAAGGGTAATGGCTAACAAACTATGTCAAGGGATACAAGGAGCTCAGCGATGGTAATTTGATAAATTAAAAAGTGGGCAAAATCTTACATATTTGTTCTGTGTGAAGACAGATTACATTTGTCAGACTAAGACTTCCATCACTAATATTTATCTTAGGCATTAGCATTAGGGTCCACTCTCCTTTAAAGCAGTTATCAAAAGACAATAGTGCACGTTAGTTTGCTGCTTTCTATCCTTCAAGAAAATTCTGTCTCAGAAAATGTGGTTTTGTATTTCTATCAATAACGTTGTACTCTACTGTTCTTCCAGTTGCAAGCAATGTTATGTTGCATGACCAAGTCCAAAAATATGATTGTTTCAATCAATATATTCATCATTAATGTGGGTGACTTCTTTATCATGTTTTCACAAGAACGAGTCTGTTCTCTTTGTGGAATAGCTGTTTATTAGATTTCTGACTGAAGAATATGAATGAAGTTAGGTGTAAATGTTTGTGTTTCAGAGTTACTTTAGGTAATTGGAATTTTAGTTTTCTGCAAGATATCTGTATGGGAATTGCAAAGTCAAGACTTGAACCAATGGTTGAGCACCTGGTGAAGGGACACAGCCAGACCTGGAAGCACAGGTGAAAACAATTCACTTCCTAAGCCTCATTAAAGGCTGGTTGCCACAAGGGAAAAAGATCTACCTGAAGATCCCTCCTTTTGGAGTATTTAGTGAGCTCTGTTTTTTGGGGTGGTTTATAGTTTTATGTTGTAGGTCTCTATGTTTGATTATATGATTCCTAAGCTTTATATATCTATAATAATAAGTTAATTTGTATATATTAAATACTAATTTAATTTGATGTATTTTAAATAATGATTTGATAGAAGACCAAGTGATAACTTGGAGGAAACCTCATGAAAACTTTCAACTATCACCACATTGCTTTTGCTTTATTTGCTCCAGACAGTTACTATAGGTAATACTAGTGGCTGTCCACATTTCATTTATCTTGTTTGTCAGGTGATGTTCAGTTAGATTTTTCTTGTAAGTATAGTTACCTATCTACTATGTCTACTTGAATGAGTTGTCACTTCCTAACTAGTGCAGTATTACTAATTTCACAATTATTTGTTAAAGAACTTAGATTGGAGATTGAAGCCTTCTGTACCAAAATATAATCTAAAATCAGTGCTTCAAGTAATGCAATCAGTTTATCTATGCATGAGGTTACAAACAGCTTATTTATCCACATTAAAGTAACTGTTGTTACAATGGAGTACATCACAAACATCAGAAGACAAAAGGATTCTCTTTCAGTCTCTCTTCCTTATCATCAACATAAATATATCTAACGAAGGTTTTTTTTTTTTACTGTAACTGCATCTACATCATGGATAATACTGGAGTAATGATAGCAGGTAGGATACTTTCTAGCAAAATATATGGATAAGTAATTTTGCCTGTAGAACAGTCTAATGTGGTTCTAGTACCCCTGCAAATATAACGCAAGAACATTGTCTTCTCACATATGGGGCATAGCTTTGCCTTTATGAGACCATGTAGTGACAAGAATGTTTCTGAGGGGCACCTAAAGATGGCTGCAAGAGTAAAGGTACTTCTATGGTTCCTAATAAATCTGATATTCAAATCTTCTAATCACCCCATTCTCAGTCACCATGTTCTTTCATTTTTTAATGAATGAAAAAAAAAAAGACTGTTTTGTTAGTAACCATGAAATTTAATGTCAAATCTCTGCAATGCTTTGTGTGAAATGTGAGAAATTAGATCTTAAAAATATTTTTTCTCCTATTAATATATCACTGAACAGATGTTCACAATAGATATAGTCCCTGCAATGAAAAGAATTGTGTATTCTATTAATTGTGCGTTCAGTGCAGGTATTCATGTTGAAGATTGGTGTTTCAGAAAAACAACTAAAAGAAAGCAAATAGACAAAATCGGAAGGAAATTAAACCTCATTTCTCACTATTTTTTTTTTGGTAAATATACTATTGGAATGTTGTTATTTTAATGAAATTTCAAGTATCCCTATTGAATTAACTTTGTTGGGGCCCTTTTAAGAAATGAAACAAAAAGAGAAGATTTTAAAGAAAAAACATCTGCAGAATAAAAAGTTAAAAGTTTAAGTACATTAGAAGGTCAAAGTTGTAAACTGATTATAGAATAATCTTAAATGAAAAGGATATAATAAGCAAAAAAAATATATAAAACTACCTCTATCAAAAAATCTTATATAGTGAGTAAAAATAGAGGCTTAAAACAGTAAACAGATGAAAAACAAAAACATCTTAAATGTAAACAAAGGTATAAGGTAACATAAAAAGAAAAAATAAGGGAAATGAACTGTCTTTTATAGTGTTGGCCCAAACTTGCAGACTATCAATCACAATGTCACTTTTTAACTAAGAGACTAAAATTTATTGAATTGGTATTTGTTGCAATAACTGTAGTTGGAAGAGCAATGTAAGTATGAACAAAATTATTACTGATATTCTAGAGCAAAAAGAAGAAAACTTCTTCATAGTTTTTAGTTCTACCAACAGAAATGAGTACAGAATCAAATTTTCTTTTTTTTCCCTTAAATCATTTTCATTATCAGTCATCTATACAGATAAGACTGCTGCTGTTTTTCTATCATTGCCGTAAAGATGTCAGATGTTTTTTCTTCATATTTTTCTATCACTAATAAAAATATTTCTATAGATGTGTACAGTATGCTGTACATATATTGCTGTGGTACAAAGAGCAAAAAAGTTAAAAATATTAAACAAAATTAATATTTTTAATCATTAACACTTTAGACTGTTAACTGCATTTACCTATGAAAATTTGAGTCACTTAAATTAAGTTCTATACTTGTGTATTATAGTAAATATTTGCTTATATATTAAAAACTAATTTTTTGTGCCTGAAGTCATGGCAATCTCTTGAAATTAGGAGGAAGAATCTGTCCTGGAAGAGACAGAAAAATATAAATGCTGTCTTTATTTCTAATGAAATAAAAGTTTATATTGAAAATATGAGAAATGCAGTTTTCAGTGAATATTGATATTACTTATCCAAATACTTTTCTCTAGGAGAGAATTATGATTGGAGTTCCAGCTCCAGAGAGGAGAGTTTGTACAGCCAATATGTATTTCTTCTCTGATCTTTTTCTCAGAAACATTTGAAATGTTTTATATGACACCGTCAATGACATTTATGTCGTTCAGGATGGAAAATATCTTGAGTGGGTCAAATTCAGCAAAGTAATTAAAACAGTATTTTGAGAGATAGTTTGATTAATATTTGTCCTGGTTTTAGCTGAGACAGAGTTGATTTTCTTCATAGTGTCTCATATGATGCTATGTTTTGGTTTTTAAGAGAAAAACAACACTGATAAAATGCTGATGTTTTAGTTGTTCCTGTACAGAGCCAAGGACATCTCAGTTTTTCAGCTTTTCATATCATTCTGCTAACAAGGAGAATGAGGGACACAAGGAGCTGTGAAGGGACTAAACTTGGACAGATGGCCCAAAATGGGATTCTATACCATATGATGTCACCTGGAAGAGGCTATAAGACTCCAAAAGGTCTGCGTCTCTCTGGTACTGAGTATTCCGTATCTGGATGCAGTATTCCAGGTGAGGTCTCACCAGTGCAGAGTAGAGGGGCAGGATCACCTCCCTTGACCTGTTGGCCACATTTCTTTCAATGCAGCTCAGGATACAGTTGGCTTTCTGGGCTGTGAGGGCAAATTACTGGCTCACGTCCAGCTTACAATCCACCAGTACACACAAATCGTATTTGTCAGGATTGTGCATTATACTTTTGTCCCCCAGCTTGTATTGATAAAGGGGATTACTGTGACCCTGATGCAACACCTTGCAATTGGTTTTTTAGACATCATGAGGTTCACCTGGGCCCACTGCTCCAGTGGGTCTGGGACTCTGAATAGCATCCCATTCTTCAAATACTAAACAGTGTGGTGTCATCCACAAACTTGCTGGGATGCATTTGATCCCACTGTTGATGTCACTGATCACTTAATTAGGCAATACGTGCATGTTGTGTTTGTATAACTGAGGGGAAAAAAAGGACATTCTAAGAGGAATGTGATGATCTGATAATTAAAATAATCACATAATAAAAATGGATCTTAATTATTTAAAACAGCAAAAGCCTGCCTCAGGGATAAAAATCTGACTAGAAAGCTTTGCTCTTGTTTCTCCTGAAGTTTATAACTACCAATAGTCTCTCCTGTGTGCTGTCTTTTACTGAAAGTTGATATTTCTGATAAAGACGATGGCTAGAGTCTGCAGACAGAAGAGGCTGCAGAAGATGACTAAAAACAATATTTCTCACGCACTACAACAGTGGCACATCATGAAAACTGGCAATGAAGGATATTTAGTCAGAAATATGCAGGAATTTTTTCTTCCCAGAAGTTAGATGCTGTTATTCAAAATGTCCTGGACTTAAGAGAAGTCATACACTGGTTTTATTCAAATCAGTTTTGTCTGTTTTTGGACTGTTTTTAAGAAATTGCAGTGAAATCTGAAACAGTTTTCTTACTTTTACTCTCTATACTATGCTCTTTCTCAGAGCCTTGAGTGCAGCAAGATCTAATTGCCCTGATGAGTTAATAACTATTTTTCTTTGTATTCGTCCTTGGTGTCTTCGTAATAATCCCCCTTGGGGATTTAGTTGACCTTGCTCAAAGTCCACCCTGATATAGTACAGCTGCATAACCTTGAATCAGAGCATTGGGAAAGCAATAGGAGCTTCAATCAGGAGGCTATTTACACTGAGGCCCTTGCTGTTGGTCCCTGCCTAAGCTACGCTGCAGGAGCACATGTGCCCATGTCTGATACTGCGCTTGTAACTGTGCCTCACACTTCACTGTCCCTGACCCATCTCTGCTAACTTGGCTACCATGTGTGACCTGAGCCCTGCCTCCTTACCATGAACCTGCCTGACCATCTGGGCCATAGGTGACTGGTTACTCTTACCAAGCCTGCTTGTGTAACTACAGTGGGATCATATTCCTCTGCAGGTTTTACTCTAACCCTCAGTTCCTCTTCCATTGTGAAGGCTCCTCTTCTCTACTTGATGGATACAAAGTTTTGTTTCTCAAAATCTATTTCATACAGTAAGTGAAGTCTCATGCCCTAGAATTGTACTTGCTGTTTTCTACTTCATTGCAAGAAAAAAAGAAATATATTTTTAGTATACTACAACTCTGATAATAACATGCAAATATTAATTTAGTATTAAAAATATGAATGAGTCTAGAAGAACTCAAGTATGAATGATTTGTAAGCATTTACTGAGTTTGGGTACATCTTAAATCTCTCCTCTTTTTTCTTTCTTTCTTTCTTTTTTTTTTTTTTTCCTAAACTGCGCAAGAATTTTGAAAATTGTGATAATTTGAGGCTAGTGAATCTAAGGATGGATCCTTTCCAACAGCACATGTACATCAGCTTTGTGTGATTACCTCTACTGACAAAATTTTTTTATTCCTTATGTGTACTCAACTGTGCATACACATATAAAAACTTCTGGCTCTACAACATCTTTATTCTTTAAAAGTTGTCGTCTCCTACTTCAGCCAGAAATAAAGTGGGCGTATGTCATACACCTTGTGAAATTATTCTCTACATCTGGCCTAATAAACAGCATATTCTCTTTTGTAAGTTAAAACTTCTCGACATATAAAAGGAAGGTAAAGAGAGTGCAAAAGAGTGGATATGTTCTTAGATTCTTCAATAAAATATCCTCGAGTGGTGTCTCGCTTCAATTTATAGGAGGGAGAGGAGGTTCTTTAAATATCCGTATACCCAGCGTGAGATTAAGAAACAATGGTTCAAATGTTGGTCCGACCAGTTTATTACCCATCTTAATTAGGGAGATGGGGAAGGGGAGGACGGACGCTATTATGAATTAGGGTAATGGGGAAGGGAAGGAGGGTGATAGAAAAGATAGGAGAGAAGAAACAAGGAGTCTTTATAGGAAGCAAGGGGGACAGAGTCACCACCATGGATCCAGCGTGGTTCATAGTTCAGTCATTGATCTTCAATAGCGGTGGGTCATTGGGTGTTGTTGTTCTGTTGACAACGACGACCACGATGACAACAACCATGGTGATGGTGGCTCCTTTTCAATGCTTTCAAAGTGGTCAAGTCAGCTGTCTTTGGAGTGACAGCTCAAATCCAAAGTGGGTGAGTCAGCTCTCCTTGGAGTGGCAGCTTTGGGGTCTGGGATCTCAGCAGAAACTCCTTTGTTCCCACCTTCCGGGCCTTGCCAGCAGATAAGAGGGAGCAGGGATGCCCATCTGCATCCTGTTTTTCACAGGACACGATGGTACCATTCCCCAGTTTTCCCATACCAGGCTGGAGCTATTTAGTCACAGGCCAGATCTTCCGCCAGTAAGCACTCCTGAGCACTCTCTTCCGGAGCAACTCTGGAGGAAGGGGCTTTCAAATGTTCCCAGAGGGATGTCAATTGTCACACGGTAGCACCCATCACTTGCCTCCTCAACAAATCAATCAGGGTCTTATCACAAGAAATACCTCAGGAAGCAAGTTTGAGCCAAAAAACAAAGAAGGATTCTCACAAGTGGTTGTATCCTTCAATCACAGTAACAATGTAAATTCTGAGATGTTCTAGAGAGAAATATAAACTGTTGAAATGAATTAACAGCATTCTGGAATATTTGCCATATTTTTTTTATGCATTCACATATTTGTTCACATACATTCACAAAGGAATGTAATTTGCTGTGTTTTTTGACGAGGGGAAAAATCAGGCTCATCCTGAAGTCTCTCACTGATGTCAGTAGACAGGTCTTGTTTCTGTATAAAGTTGGTTTAGTTTCCATTCTGTGTTACATTAAAAAAATAAATATTGATTTCAAGTAAACAGCAAGAATTTACATCTCATTTTTACGAAGTGTGTTTGCACATTTGTCTTCTGTTTTCACCAACAATTAGGTGTACATGTCAGTTTGACACAGATATGTTTGGCATAAGAGTGACTAAGCAACAAATCCCTCATTGAAAGTCCTAAATTTCCATAAGATAATACCAAAATAATTTTCTTTTTGGTCTTTCTCCATTTTCAAAGCTAATGGCTACTAAAAAGTAGAATCTTTCCATTTTGTGGCAGCCTTTTGCTACTTGATCTATTTTGCAGTTATGTCACTCACATTTCTAATAACAAGAAGAAAATAGTATAAATGACAGTTTCCCTGGGAGTTTTCTATCAGATCTCATAATAGATCTAATAATTCTCAAAAGGAATTTACAGCACAGCCTTTTGCAAGAGAATTATTTGTGTTATCATAGTTGTTGCCATACTTCATGAATGCATTTATTTGATATGCCTGTACCATTCTATAATAAATCTCGATTTATTTCAGACCTTCTTTAAGTGATAATAAATAGTTACTAGAGTCGATTAAAAAAGCAGTGCTGGTCATTCATCCTTGTAAAATCCAAGAGGCTCTCATTCATCACTTGTGACCATTTTACTATATTCTATCAAGAGACGAAGGTGATAATTCAGTTTGCATTAAGTGAGAGAAAAGAATAAAACAAGGTTCTTGAGAGCTATTAGCTACAATTAGCTACTAGAGTCCGGAGAAGGATCTTGTTGATGCACAGAAACATGAATGTTTTAAATATGAAAAAGATTTTCCATATTTTAAAATAATTCCATTAACTACATTCTTAGTGACCAAAAGTGTTTGTATATGAATTTCCTTATTACCTTACATGATCATGAGTACTCTTGTTATATTCTATCTTGATAGCAGCATAGAATCATAGAATCACAAGGTTGGAAATGACCTATAAGATCATCTAGTCCAAATGTCTTCACACTACCACTGCTACCACAAGCTACTAAAACAGATCTCGCAGCTCCTTGTTCAGACACCTCTTGACCACTGCACATCAGTAGGAAAAAGGAAAAGAAAGAGAAAAAGAAAAAAAGAAAAAAATATTTCCAGTATGTACAGTTCTAATAGTGATGGATTCTTAGCAAATCTACTCTCACTGGAAATGCAGATGAAACGCAAATTATGCTAGGTAATGCAGGTTAATGTTGGGAATGACTACTGTAGTTATTTATAACACATTAAATTCTGCACCTAATCATATTTCATTAAGTGTTGGCATACAGGAGAATCAGCTGGTGGTTAGCTTAAATCATAATAATTTCAGTAGTGTTGGGATGATCTTCAAAATACTGAAAATATTTTTTTAATTTGGAAACGTACTGTGTTTCATGATACTGGAGCCAGTGTGTAAAATTTCTTCTGTTGGGACATGTTTCCCTCGTGATTCAATACTCTGGCAGCTGTTCAAGTGTATGTCTCTGCTGATACACAGGACCTAAATGGGGATTTGTTTTAGAAAGTAAACATGTTTGGCAACTATTTCTCATCATTTACACTGATGAACATCTCTCTTGAGAGACATCTAAGTTTTCCAGGAAAACATCTTTTATTCTTTATTTCTTGAAGAACATTTTCACAGATCTGCCTAGCCAAGACAGTTGGCTACTTCTAACTCTAAAGCGTTTTTCAGTATTTTTTCTTAATTATTCAGGAGTTCTGATACTCTCACTATTGAAAATTCACAAGGTGGGTGCTCAAATTCCCCCCAAAACTCTATATGTCTGGAATATGTGTACTAGCTCAGACTTTGACTATTTTTAAACTAGGGATACTTGCCAGTGTGGCAATATTGGCTAAAAAACTAAACTTGCAAAATGTTTTCCTGGAAACAACAGCATACTCCTCAGGGTATGTCTATCATATAAATATTCTCTGCTAGTACAATTTTCTTTGTCTAAGGAGATATAATAAAAAATGCTAGTAAATCCAATTTTTTCACAATATTAATTATATGTATACAAGGTGGATGTACTCAAATACCTTCAAATTTCATCATAGTTATTTGAATCATATGAGCTTTGCTTATCAGTGTCTTAATATTTAATCCAGAAAGCAGAGGAACAAATTAGTTGAATGCAGTGGATAACAAATTGTACATGCTTCGGTAGCATAGAAAATAAAGCTTGTTTTTTGTCTACTAGGATGGTTATATAATTCTGGAGTTCTTTACAGCAAATGTCTAATCACATAAGAACTAAATATTCAACACTCCCTACTGATATAGTATTACATGCACTACCAGCAGCTTGCACTGAAGATGAATTGGAAAAATCTGAACAGGCATCCCACTAGATTGTCTTACTGGCACGTTACTGCATCTGATTGAGATCTCACAGGGATTTGTAACTCAAGGGTATCAAGGAGGCAGTCAAATAGATTCTATTTAGCTAAAGAACAAATTGCATGTTTGTGCCTGATTGCCCCCAGAGTGTACTTTTGTTTCTGAGTCCCTGCCATACTGGAGATAGTGATAAAAGGCTGAAAGTAATTATAAAATATCTACTTTGTTTAAAATACGTAATGATGCAATGCTTAGTTTTGTAATGAAAGTATTATTTTTTCAGTATAAATCTTTAGTAAACTATATTTCTTATGCTAAACAGGACAAGACACATTTGCTACAGTTTCAGTTATTTAAACTGCTATACTAATACAATTGTATTGTATATGCAATAATCAACTCTATCAGTCACCTGTGAATTCAACCTAAATGAACAATTACAATTTAATTACTTTTAAAAATCTATGCTGTTGACCTACTGAGATATTTCATTATAAGTCTTCAGATATTAATTTAATAGATTATTTTCCTTATGCTTCATCATTACAAACATTTTCACGTATGCTGATTGTTTTACTTTCAGAATGGTACCTCGTGGAACTAAAGTGAAAGGCCTGGAAGGACTCTTGCTTGTTGCTCTTGGCTTGAGAGGACAATTTGCGTTTTGTAACTGCTTGCCATGTTCCTGGAGGAAACACAATAATTTTCCACGGTATGCCATGATTATACAATAAGAGAATGAGGGGGTGTAACCATGTCAATGCAAGCATCCAAAAGTTACACGCACTCTGTAGCAGTCAAGGGACTTGGCATCCTTTTTCTAAGCTACTCCAGGAAGTGCAGACACACCTGAGATGGTTCTGACTGAGCTAATAGAGGAAATTTAGAATTGTGTGTGTTCTTCTGTGGGTGAAATGAGTCAGCAGCATCTGAATGAGTTAGATGAGTAGCATAGCTGCCATTCAAAGGAAGGATGCTTTAGCTCAGATACATTTTCTTCAAAAGAAGGTGCACTGTTTCTAAGACCTGAGTCCCTCAAAGGTCCTCTCTGTGCCACACAGACTTGTCAGTCACAGCTCTGCTATCACTGACATCACTGATCTATATATTTTTTGCATTGTTAGTATAGTTTGCAAGGAATCATGAGCACTTTCTGTGTTTCTCACTCAAAAGCTCACCCAGCTTCTGTAGAAATGCTGACCTTTTCAATGCACAGGAAAATGCACAAACATGGATTCAAATACATTCGTGTAGTAAATGTTTCATTCAGTTCTGAACATCGGCAGACTCTTTCTTCTGTTTTTCATCACTCTAGTTTCTTAAGTTTCCTATGTATGTCAAACACCAGTTATATTGGGATCATGACAAGCACAGGAGATACGGAATGACCCTTGTATCAGCATCTTTCCTGCTCTCATAGTAAAATAGACTACTTACTGCCACATAAGTATTTTGTAACCATTGTGACAGAATAACACTTAAATAATTAATGTCTATATTTTTAACCTTTTAAAGACAATAATGGTGAGACTGAATAAACTTTTATCTTTGAAATCTTTTTACAAGGAAGTATTAAAATAGATAATCTTTCTATAGCCTCTCTGAAGAAATCATTTCAGATCAGCTGGTAAGAAATTAGAAGTAAAAGTCTATAAATAGAGTAGAAAAGAAAGAGTTAAATCATTGCAAGCAAAAATAGCTGTGTGTAAAGTTTTGCATCTCTGGAAATTATTTCTACTAGGGGATTCAATTCCTCTCATAGAGGAATATGGAAATTGTTTGTATCTGCTATCCAGTCGTTTTCAATAGCTCCTTCTTTTATAAGTGAGTCACTAAAGTCTTCCTTTTGATGCCTTTTTTTTTTTTTTTTTTTTTGATAAAATCTCCAACAGCATTAGATATTAAAAGTAGGGCTTAAGGCTTAATCCCTGACAGAACTATTGGAAACTTACAGAAGATTAGCAGAGTGGTGAAAACAAATGTAAACAGAAAACTAGTACTGCAAAACGGCCAGGAGTTGAGGAGAAGAATTAAGGACTGCAAGGAAAACAACATCATAAATGTTCTTTGGATCTTCTTCATAAAAAAAAAAAAAAAAAAGAAAATACAACAAACAAAAACTCTTTCATTCACTTTTAAAGTGTTGTTGTTTTCTTCTTGGAAATTTTTTTTTTTTGCTTTGTTTTTTTTTTTTTTTTAATTATTTATTATTTATTATTTATTATTATGATTTATTATTTATTTCCAGTAATTTAAATTCAGTGGTGAGTAGATTTCAGTCCTGAGATTAGATGAATCAAGGACAAAAGCAGGCTGTTTTGTTCACATGGTTCCATCTTGCATTTAAATATCTTCTCCCTGTGTTATCACATTTGATAAAATGGTATACCTCTGAAATGAGAACAAATAATCCTTCAGGTAAGAAAAATTATATACCAGAACAGTAAGAAGCAGATTCTTTCAGTGACCTTTTTCCTTTTTGCATCCTTTGGAATCAGCTTCTTCTTAATAAAGGGACAACTTCATGAACTTCCTTCCTTAGTACTTCAAGCTTCTCAGAAAATATTTTATGCTAATCTCCTTTGGAATGCTAGTCTTTAAGTGTGTGTTCTGTCCCTCAATGAAAATTCATGAACAGATGCTTCCAACTAGAAATTAACTTTCTCTTATCAAGAAATCCATAAATTTATAAAATGTTCATTGCAGCCATGTTTGCTTTCTTTGTGAAAATACATCATTAGTAAATAGCCAGCTGCTGATATTAGCTTTTGCTCGTCATTACTTGTCTCACCTAGAAAGTACAAAGATTGCTCCAAAAGCAATGCCTTCTATTTATTTTCATGAAAACAACTATAGATACAAAGAACACGATAACACTATTTGATAGAGAAAATTTTCAGCTACATAAGGCTATTTTTCAGCATAGCCATCATCATTAGCTATGCACTTTCACCAGTAATGAACGAGAGACTGAATGCTACTCTTGTAAAAATTGTGCAGTGGCACTGTCACTGCTGCTGAAACACACCACCCACTGCCTAACTGTGCTGACATCCACTGTTTGGTCACCATAAATGTTCAGCAGACACTCATAATGTCAAAGCATTGATAATGTCAATTTTTTTCGTCATACGGAAGAATTCAGTGACACACCTTGGCTTCATACACAATTTCATGTCAGATGCAATTTTCTCAGGCTTCCCCTCTGCTGCCATCTGTCACACCACAACAAAACATAATAGAATATTGGTGGAAAGGTTCAACCTATACTGCCATATCATCAACATTCACTTCTGACATCAAAATAATTAAACAGGATGCATTACTTTTGGAGCAGCCCTCATATCTATGATATGCTGATGCTAGTCTTTGGCAAACATGTAAAAAAAATTTCAGGAGTACCAAAGCCTTCCTTCATTAACTCTCTTCCTGCCATGCTGTCTTGAATCTTGCATGGATGTAGGAATGATAGGAAAGAAAAGTGGAGAAATTTGTCCAAGATGACTAAGCAAGCTAGTGCAGTAGAGTTAAAACAATAACAGAAGTCTTCTGAGACATGTTACACCTCTGTCTACTGCTGTCCTTAGCCTTTTTGTTAGAGCAAATTGTTGTTACTAGTGACTTGTTGCACTGCAGAAGCAATGCAGCTCCCAGAGAGTGAACTGGGCTTGGTTCCAGCTGGCACATCCTTAACAATATTCCCAAAAGTCAGATTGTGGGGTCTTTGTAGGAGACTTGTGAGCCGAGAAAATCCAGCTTCACTTCCAGAGTCCAGTATGAGTCTGAGAAATGAACAATTAGAGCAAAATGCCATGGCAGTTCTTCATTTAAACTGAGAGATGAGAAGATGTAATATGGAAATCACTGACAAAAAAAATGTCCATTTTTTTTTTTTTTTTCCAATTCTTAATTCAATTTTAATATTTATACGTTTATTTGTTTTGGTTTAATGCAATCACTTAGCAGGGCAAGGTCACACTACAAAGATTATAACTGCCTAAGACTGATATCATCATCTATATATTATTTCTACTTTACTAACCTCACTAATGGTAAATGAAATCCTCAAACTCAAAACTCTAGAACTAGCCAAAAAAGCTCTAAAACTTTTTTAACAATGTTTAACAATGTTTATAATGATAATTCAGGAAAGCAAATCAAAAAGCAAAACTACAGTGTATTTTTCACTATGTCTATTATTCATTGAGAGCTAAGCCAAATATTTTTAGGAAGACTTTATCTGACAAATTTGGTTCTTACATATAATTTGTGGAAAGATTATGCATTTTTTAATCATTTGTTCACTATTTACAATTGTTTGAACTTTCTGTGAAAGTAAATGCAAAACTGTGGATTATGGCAGCTGCCAAAACCAAATGTTGAATAATCATTTAAGCAATGAGTCTTTAAGGAAATGAGAATGAAGAACAAAATATTTTTATTCTATTTTTCTTTTTAGTTTATACTTTTAAAGGGCTAAGCAAAATAATTTTTGTAAACTTTGTTCCAAATTATAAAAAATAGATTGAAAAACATTATTTCTTTATACACACAGTTTTGTATAGATGTGGAGCATGGCTAGCAGACTGAAGGGAGATTATCTTCCTCCTCTACACTGCCCTGGTGAGGCCACATCTGGAGTACTGTGTCCAATTCTGGGCTCTGCAGCTCAAGAAAGACAGGGAACCTCTAGAAAGAGTACAGTGGAGGGCCACAAGGATTATGAGTGTCTTCCTTATGAGGAAAGACTGAGAGCTGGAACTGTTCAGCCTGAAGAAGAGGAGACTGAGATGGGATCTTATCAGTGTTTAGAAACAGCTAAAGGGCAGGAGACAAGTGAATGCAGCCAGGTTCTTTTCAGTTGTGCGCAGTGATGGGATGACTGGAAATGGACACAAACTGGACCAGAGGAAGTTACATCTGAACATGAAGAAAAACTTCTTAACTTAGAGGGTTATAAATTACTGGAAGAGACTGTCCAGAGAGTTTGTGGAGTCTCCTTCTCTGGAGATATTCAAAACCTGCCTGAATGCTTTATTGTGCAGCCTGCTTTAGCACAGAGGGTTGGATTAGTTGATCTCCAGAGGTCCCTTCTGGTCCCTACTATTTTGTGATTCTATGTCTTCTATGTATTCTATGTATTAATGTATGTGATTTTTTTAGAATAAAAGATTTAATTAAACATGAGATTGATTAATCAGAGTGTCATGGTTTTATGTTGGTTTTCAGTATTCCACATCAAAACATCATGTACTGGAATTAAAGTGTTAATGCTCCAATTCCAGGTACCTATCCCTATACATTACAGAAGTCATGGGATCTGACCCTTACGGGTGGGGTGGTTTCTTACTGCCTGGTAGTGGGTGCTGAGGGTGCCTTCCTAGCCGTTCCAAGCTTTTCAGGTTTGACTCGGTCTCAGGAATCTCTCTCTCTCCTATCTTATTTGACTTATTATTCTTGATTTCAATTAGATTGTATTATATTGTGTTATCTTGTGTTCCGCTATCATAGTAAAATAAGTTTACCTCCATAGATTGTTGCTGCTGTTTTTTTTTCCTCCCTTCCTTCCTTCCCATTTTGTGGGGCCAGGGTGGGGGGGGGGGGGGAGGGGCAGGGGCCTACTGCCCCCTGTCACGGGCATAGATTGATCTAGTTAACTCTGTGACACAGAGAAAGGCCACAAAGATGGTCAGAGGACTGGAGCACCTCCTCTATGAAGACAGGCTGAGAGAGGCTCTTCATCCTAGAAAAGAGAAGGCTTCAAGGAGGCAGCATTGAAGCTTTCCGGTATTTAAAAGGGGATTATGAAAAGGAGGGGAATCAACTTTTTGCAAGAGTAGATAGTGATAGGACAAGGGAAATGGTTTTAGGCTCAAGGAAGGAATGTTTGGATATTGGGGGGAAGTTCTTTACAAAGAGAGTGGTGTGGTGCTGGAACAGGCTGCACAGAGATTTTGGATGCTCCATCACTAAAGGTGTTCAAGACCAGGTTGGATGGGTCCCTGGGTAATCTGGTCTAGTACCAGATCTGGAGGTTAGTGGCCCTGACTGTGGCGGGGGGGTTGGAACTTGGTGATCCTTGGGGTCCCTTCCAGCCCAAGCCATCCTGTGATTTTATGATTCTACAATTCTATGATTAATCATCACTTCTTTTCAAGGTGGAAAATTTAAAAATATTGAACACGAAGTATTGTGAAAAATAACAGATATTGGTTATTTAGAGGCCATCATAAACACTTATGTTTCTTATTCTCATGTCAGTCATGTCAGACATCCATCAGCTTAGTAATTTTATGTTTCTTTTTCCAGATAAATGTAACAGAAACAGAGGGCACCTGTAAGCAGTCCACTGAATTCTAGTAAAGGAAACAAGCGTTGAGCAGATCTCTGTTTTTCTTCTGTATGTCACATATTGCACATGTGTTTAGACCTCCTTAGGTGATGTGTCCTCTGATCAGATCTGTGCATTACTGAAATAAATGAAGAGCCTGTTCAAGCCAGATGCAAATACTTCTATTTCATCAAATGAGTCAGAATACATGATGTTAAATTTACACCAGATTGTATGTTTTTATAATCCATGCAGAAGAGCAGATGAAGCCTGATCTGGTACAATGTTATATTGATAAAACCATAATCTAATATTGAACATATCTGAAATGGCAGAATAAAAGTGAAGCAGACTGGCACTTTGCAAAATGTAGCTGTGGTATTTTTGATCTTTCATGAGAAATCAAGCAGACAGCTTAACATGTTGCCAAGCCATGGCCAAACACAGCTTTGAATAACGTAGTTGAAGAGCTGGAAGCTGCATAGCCAGTCCTGTGCAGCTGTACAAGCATTGTGCTGATAGCACAATCTCACTTTTGGGCATTTTGGTTAGTATTTCAGTATGACATCTCACTGTGCTGTGCTGACATACTGTGCACTGGGACTTGCCTGGACAACTTGATTTTTGGCTTCCTGCTAACAAAAGAGAATGTTTTTACTTTTGTATCAGACTGTGTTTCCTCATAGCTGGAAGACACAGAGATTTTTTCATTCTCAGTTTGTGTTCTATCTTCAGACAGAACATTTTAAGTACACAAAATTAAATTAGGACCAGATCTGCTTTACTCTTTTTTTTTTTTTTTTTAATGCTCTTAAACCATAAGGATTGGACTCCTATAGTGCAGAAAAGAAGAAAACAAAATGAACCATTCTTTTTCACAAGATCTTAAAGTTTGAGTACTTGCTTTTCTGAAAAGGTGAAATGCAAAAATTGAACAGTGTTAAGAGCTGTCTGATATAACTGATTTTATTCATCAAATGGGCCTCAGAAACTGCAGAGGGAACAACCAAACAAAGAAAGCTAGTGATTATACTTAAAAGCTACAGTCATCTAATGAGGACCAGGATGTAATACTTCATGTTTCAGTGACTTATTAAGAAATATTAATAAGAAATATTAAACATTTTATACTTATTAGATGAAATAAAAAATCATTATCTAATTTAAATCACTTCAGGCAATTTATTCCAGATTTCTGGGCAGAACACGATGAACACTTGTAATCAGAATTGGCTTCAAAATACTATATGAACAGAAAACTCTGTTTTTATTAGATAATTTATTCAATAAAAGCTTTTTTTTTTTGTCTGCTTCATGCTGTGACTGGCAATTTTAGTATTCTGTATAAGAGTAGGTGGAATCACATACTCTGTCTTATATTTTAACTGCTATTAGACTCACAGACACAAATTACTTGATTGTTTCTAGAGATCTCTGTAAATATTCATGTGTATTTTATAATACATATAGGAAGTGGTGCTCTTGTTTAGAGCTAAAAACTAATAGTTAGAACTATAAACAGACACATATACAGATTAAAACAAACAAACAAACAAACAAACAAAAAAAAACAGACCAACAATACAACCATCATTCTTAAGATATGGTCAGGCAATTAGAGCCCTGTGTTTAACATGCAGATATTTTACAAAGAAAGTTACCATCAATCTTTGCCTCATCCTCTTTCCTAATGACATTTACTTTATGAAACATGAAAGCCCATCCCGTGGAAACATTTCTGCTTCTTCTAAACTGTGAAAGGACCATTTATTCGTGTAAAAAGTTCTTATCATTTTGATTGTATAGGAGAATGACAGAAGTGACTCTGAAACATGTGTTGTGCCTGTCTTCGAGAGGTTACCGATTATGAGAATATTTTTCCCTTCCTATATAGACTGCTGTGGAAAAGGTTAATTGACCATTTTCCAGGAACCTACCCATTTATTTCTTTTTTCAGTAGCACAGGATGTGTTCTTTTCTTGGCTTAGGATTTCATGAATCTTTAGTATCTGTTTTATTTCTCTGCTCTAAGATAAAATACGCCCCAAATGTTGAAACAGTGCTTTCAGTGACACAGCTATTTAATAGCCAGCAGACCAGTTCATACAATACCACTCTGTAGTTTTTTAGAGCTTTTCTCTTCTTCTTGCTTTGCTTAGGGAAAAAAAAAAAAAAGAAAAAAAGGCCAATGTCTAACTGTCTCTCAACAATTAAAATTGTAATTGGATCCAGTTCAATGCTTCTGCGTCTATTGTAATGAAGTGTTCCAAAATATGAAACAGATATCAGTATAATGGGCTGTGTTTGGATGTGATATTCTGCCAACATGCTGAAGATGTAAAACTATTTTGTGAAAATAACTGACCTTGAAAAAGGTCAAATTGCTCATAAGATTTGAATATTACATTGATTTAGTCTTTTAAATCATCTGTACTGCGTAAATAAATATTTCAAATAAACTGCTTTGATTCAGAAATGGATGTTTTAATGCAGTTACCCTTACAATGGTTCTATGACAAAAATTCTTTCTTTTACACTTTTAAGTTAAATATCATGACAGTGTTTTATCTGGTGGTTATGGGGTATTATACAACTTTTAAAATTTTTTAATTTTAATTTTTTTTAAAATAAAACTGTAATTTAGAATCATAGGCCCTTTTTTTTGCTGGTTTTCTGTTACCGAACCTTGATGTTTCCCAGCTGAAAATGACTGAATCTATTCTAAGCAAACCGTCAATGGTTGTGTACGTTTATCCAGAGTCCTACCACCTGTCAAACAGGTCTCTAACAGGGACCCATATAGCATGCTAACAGCTCACCATACCAGATATATTTATTATAGACACATCTGTTTACATACTGTTATGGCCAAACTGCAGGGAGAAAAAGAAATATTTAATGATATATTTCATACTGGTGGTTAACAGGAGATACAAAAGTAGTTTCTTGGTTGGAGAAGAAAAGATAACACCTGGTTGGTTCAGATGTATGAACATGTGCAAATTTTCAGCCTCTGGTTTTTATATGATTCCTGCATTGATTTTGGTGATACTGGTCTTTGCTGTGATGGCCTCTTCTCTTTTAAGATGGGTATATTATATGTTTCTGTCCACTATCTACAATTAACCATCTAACTGCAGTTGAATTAAATTCATTTAGGTGACTGCCTTTTATTTTTTCATGAAGTAAGTATAATTTACACATATAAGGAAATTAGGCATCTTTAGTAGCCCTAAAATCTTATTTCTGAGTCTGTTCAAAACTCTTATTTCTATAAGGACAAGTCACGCCTGACAAGCTTGGTGGCCTTTTATGATGGAGTTACATTGTCAGTGGATAAAGAGAAACTGACATCATCTACCTGGACTTCTCCTGCATGACATCCTTGTCACCAAACTGGAGAAAAATGGGTTTGATGGATGGACCACTCACTGGATGAGTAATTGGCTGGATGGTAACACTCAGAGTTGCAGCCAATGGCTCAATGTCCAAGTGGAAACCAGTGATGAGTGGCATTCCTCAGGGATTGGTGTTGGGACCGGTGATATTTAACATCTTTGTAGGTGATGTACAGTGAGATTGAGTGTGCCCTCAACAAGTTTGCAGACAACCACCAAACTAAGTGGTGCGGTTAACGCATTAGAGGGAAGGGCTGCTATCCAGAGGGACCTGGACAGTCTTGAGAGCTGGACTCATGTCAGCCTGATGAAGTTCAACAAGGCCAAGTGCAAGGTCTTGCATTTAGGTCAGGCAATCGCAAGCACATATACAGACTGGGCAAAGAACGGCTTGAGTGCTGTCCTGAGGAGGAGGATTTGGGAGGGTCTATTGATAAAAGATTCAACATGAGATGGCAGTGTGTGCTTGCAGCCCAGAAAGCCAACTGTATCCTAGATGGCATCAAAAGAAGTGTGACCAGCAGGTCAAGGGAGGTGACTCTGCCCCTCTACTCTCCTCTGCTGCAGCAGTTTCAGACGAGGGCCACAAATATATTCAGAGGGTTGGAGCACTTCCCCTGATGAGCTGGGACTCTTCAGCCTAGAGAAGAGAAGGCTCTGAGAAGACCTAATAGTGGCCTTCCAGTACCTGAAGTGGGACTACAGGAAAGCTGGGGAGGGACTTTTTAGAAGGGCAGGTAGCGATAGGATGAGGCAAAATGTGTTTAAACTGGAAGAAGGTAGATTTAGATTTTATCAAGAATAACTTATTTTCTATGAGGGTGGTGAGACACTGGAACAGATTGCTCAGAGTGGTTGTGAATGCCTCCTCCCTGGAAGCATTCAAGGCCTGGCTGGCTGGGGCTTTGAGAAACCTAGAGAGTGGTCTAGAGAGTGGTGTCCCTGCCTATAGCAGGGGGGGTTGAAAGTAGGTAATCTTAAAGGTCCCTTCCAACCTAAACCATTCTATGATTTTATGATTTACAATAGTTTCATTTTCTTCAGAAGTGATTGAGTGATGTAGCTCAATAATAGGGAAAAAAATGCTTTATTCATTGGTAGTAGTTCATCAGCAACAACCAAACAACAATAACAAAGAAATAAGAAAATCAACAACACAAAGATTTCCACATGAACTGTTCTGTAAACCTGCAAATCTAACAAAATAAAATAAAATAAAAAGTAATAAAAAATATTTTTCAGAAGTTTTCTTTTACCTCTTACTCTACACATAAATATGAAATGTTCATTAGCAAATATCTAGTTGCTATTGATACCATTATAACTAGCTTTTTTCTAACGTATCATTATTTTATAAATGACTTCTATTATTTTACATGAATACTTTTTATTTTAGTACAATATATTTTGATCCATATGATCTGTATTATATTCACATACACACACGCACACAAAAAGTCTATTTAATGCATTAACTCCCCATGACAAATGGTTTAATACAGACAAAATAGTCATTGGAATCTTTCCTGCATCCACAAGAAGCTGTTAGCTTATCAACTGGAAACAAAGCAACATCATAAAACATTTCTCAGCAAAGCCAAGGAAAATGATTTGATATCTAAACCTTCCAATAATTGAAAACATACAACCCATATACTTCTGAATTATAGCTTGAGTAATCTCTTATGAAGTATTTTTTTTTTCTCCAGAATGCTTCCTATACTGCAGCAAGGGCATCTACGTGTTAGTAAGATGTTTTAAGATGCAGCTGTCATTCAGGATAAGCAAAGTTAATTCCCTCAGTAGCAGTTCCTTCCACTCCCATCAGCACCCTGCAAAGCCTAAAAAGATGGATTGAAATCAGATATATAATTTTTTTTTTTTATCTTTCTTGAAGTCACATTGATATTTATTAATAATTTCACCCTTCAAGTGAAGCTAAACTCATGAATGCAATAAAACTACTAGAACAGTTATGAACATTTTGTCGTTAATCATTTCACAATTAACACGTGATTGAGAATATGAATTGGGTACAATGTCAAAACTAGTTTTTGGTTAAAACAATTAAATTTGGTGACTCATTAGTTGCCAAATATTAGTCTGGCAGTTGTTCTTTGACCATATGGAATAAGTGGGTGTTTTCAATATGGGACTACCTAGGCTGCAGGAAATATTACCACATATGACAGGATCTGGCAGTTGTGATAGATACAGTTCTGTAGACTCACTGTGTATCAGCATCCAAGTAATCAGAAGCATTTTAGAGCTTTCTGAACATCTTAGATGGAGATTGGTATACATATCACCTAAAAGTCAATTATAATGATTATTTCACAGTGATTATTTCATACTAGATATTACTTTTTATGTAGGAAATTAACTTGCAATGATTTTGGGAATAAATCACTAGAAAGGATATATTGGAGCAGTAATTCCTCTCCTTGGTACAAAAGTCAGTAAGCATTTATCCATATTTTCTTTGCAGCATAAAATTCTATTTCAGATTGCTTCCCTATTATGAGTCCTCCAAGATGATTCCACTACTTCACTCTCTCAGTTGGAAAACACCCTGTAATTTTCAGCACAATTTCCACTGTATTATGTATTACTGTGAAACAGTATAACTTTGTACCATGTATTGTTACTGATTAAAAATGGTTTTAAAATGGCAAAAGAAATATACATGTCTTTTTTTTTTTGGTAACAGTATTCTTCTAGTGTTTTTTATTAGCACATTAGCATCAGTAGAGATGCAATAGCGTGGGAATTTTTGCTTTCAAATTGTTTTTTCAATTCTTTTTTAAAATGACATATGGCAGACACATTTTTAAGACAGTAAAGATCAAATATCAAAAGACAAATATAAATATTAGCATCATTAACTGCTCTTATGTTTAATTAAGACTTAATTTTTATTATGATCTATCCAGCTCAGGAATTTGTTATGTTCTGTATTGATAATATTAGTCTTATTAAAAAAATGAGGGTTTTGTTGTTGTTGTTGTTTTCCACTAATTTAAAAGCAATTATTTCATTTTTTGAAAACTAAGATTAATAAATATATTTATTAATATGTATATACATATATTCAAATTAACATATTAAATTATACTGAATTCTATGTAAGTATGACATAGAACTTTTTGCAGCAAGATTAGAGAGGCTAAAGCATCTAGATTTACATTACAATCAAATTAAGCTGTAAGCAGTTTTTGTCTTCAGAATCTCAGACTACTGTTACATTTAATTTCATCAGAAAATAACATCCCTTTTTTCCTTTCAGTCTCAAAGGGCTGCACTACCCTCTGGGATGGTGTCCATTGTTTGAAGAAATGCAGAACTCTACCCAAGAAAAGTACCTGTCTCATATCACCCTTTAAGTCAGGGTTTGTATTGTAATATTGCTTGTGCACCCAACTCCATAATGCTTTCAACTCTTTCTCCGAATCTGGAGACAGAGCAAGTGTGGCGTTGTGTGGTTTACACGGACAACTCAATATTCAAGTAATGAGAGTAGTTACCAGATGGAACAGATGTATATTATTACACTCTCTTGATTCCTGTTTCTGTAAAACTCATACATCTGACATCAAATCATACATTTCATTAACTCCTTCAGTTAATAACTTACCAAGTATTTGAATAAATTAATTACATGAGAATGCTCAATAGAGCTGAAACAAATGTTTGAACAAAGGCAGGAGACACACGCAGACTGAACAAAAAAGATTTTTACCTCAGATTTTTAAAATCAGTTGGAGAAAGTGTCAACTACACAAGAAAATGAACATATGTTTAGTCTTTATTGTTTGCATTAACTGGTATGATCCAGCTTTGCACTGCTGTGGAAAATACTGAACAATCATTAACAATATTTACTCATCTATTATCCTGGTTTCAAGGATAATCATCTGCAAAATGTACCACACCACAAAGTACCAGTGAATCTATATATTACAATGGAAGGAGTATAGAAAAGGCTGGATGTCTGCACTTGTAGTGTTGCAGTCAATGGCTCGATTTCTAAGTGAAGTCCTGTGACGAGTGGCCTATTAACATCTTTCTAGACAACATGGACAGTGGAATTGAGTGCACCCTCAGGAATTTTGAAGATGACACCAAGCTGAATGGTGCTGTTGATGCACTGGAAGGAAGAGAAATTATCCAGAGGGACCTGGACAGTCTTGAGAGGTGAGCCCATGCCAACCTCATAAAGTTAAAGGGAGCCAAGTGCATGGTCCTGCACTCAGGATGGGGCAATTCTAAGCACAAATACAGGCCGGGTGGAGAATGTCTTGAGAGCAGTCCTGAGAAGAAGGATTTGAAGGTGCCAGTTGATGAAAGACTCAGTATGAGCTAGAAACATGGACTTGAAGCACAGAGGGCCAACTGTATCCTGGACTGCACCAAGAGAAGTGTGACCAGCTGGTCGAGGGAAATGATTCTGACCCTCTACTCTGTGGTGGGGAAACCTCATCTGGAGTACCGCATCCAAATGTGGAGTTCTCAGTGCGGAAGAGACATGGAGCTTTGAGAAAACATTCAGAGGAGGGCCACCACAATGATTCAAGGACTGAAACATTTCCCCTACAAGGACAGACAGACAGCTGGGGCTCTTCGGCCTGGAGGAGAAAAGGCTCCAGGGGGATTTATAGCAGCCTTCCAGTACCTGAAGGGGGCCTACAAGAAAGCAGGGGAGAGACTTTTTAGAAGGGCATGCAGGAACAGGATAAGGGGCAATGGCTTTAAACTGAAAGAGGGTAGATTTAGACTACATATTAGGAAATTATTTTCTGTGAGGGTAGTGAGATGCTGGAACAGATTGCTCAGAAAGGTTGTGGATGGCCATTCCCTGGAGGCATTCAAGGGTAGGCTAGATGGGGCTTTGATCAACATGGTTTAGTGGGAGATGTTCCTGCCTATAGCAGGAGACTGGAACTAGAAGGTGTTCTTAAAGGTCCCTTCCAACACAAACTATTATTCCATTTCTTTCTCTCTCTCTTTCTCTCCGCAGCTGAGAATTCAAGATTTGAGATTTATTTCTATCTCTGTATCTCTGATGAATGAGGTACTGACTGAGCATCTTAGTATCTTAGCCACACTGAACTGTCCTTAGCGCCTGACTGTTACTTTCCTTTCTGCTTTTTTTTCCTCATTTTATCTATAGGACAGCTCTGTGGCTTTAATGGAGCTATAAGAAGGTCTGTTATCTTACTTGCCAAAAAATAATTCACTTGAAATTTATAATATTAATAGAAAAATAGAACATAAATCACAAATGCATCCAGATTTATCTCACGTGGCTTTTGCATACTGGCTTTGGCAGAGTTTCTCCAGAAATACATTTTTGAATGTTAATAAGCCCACAGAATCCAATGCAGAAGACATAGTCATTCTCTCCTGCAGAGCTTGGACTTTCATATGAGAAAAACTGAAGAATCATTTAAGTCCATTACCCTTTCAGTCTGTGGAAGACAGAAATCTGAAAAAAGATTCTAAGCCACTGTGTTTCTCAACAGAACTGCATACATACTCTCAAATTAAAAATATTTTCTTTAAATAGGTAGTTCTGTGCTATTGGAAACCTCTCTACACACCTAAAAAGTAGAAAAAATTAGCATAAATTTGAGACTAATTGTTAATTTACATTCGAGATAGATATGTGGGCCATTTACTTAAAATGAAGTATGTAATATGACACTTGTACTGTTACCTAAAGACATTTCAAGATGCTGTGGAAGTAGTGATTTTTCTTTGTTGTTTTGTTGTTGTTGTTGTTGTTTTGTATGTTTGTTTGTTTTAAGAATCAAATAATATTTCTATTAGGAGAACATATTTTAACCAATTTTATATGTTTATCACTGTAAAATTTATTTTATGAAAGGGAACATTGTGAAGTTTCTTTCCAAGCTCCATTATTTCTTTCAAAGTAATGTACCTACTCTATTGCACAAAGGTATTACAATATATATATACACATAAATGACTATATAAATTAGACTGTAGGGAAAAAAAAAAAAAAAAATCCATTTCTGTCTTTTCCCACTGGTAGTGCCAAGTACAAAGGCTGTTGCATTTGCTTTCTATCTTTTTTTTTTTTTTTTTTTACACTCTGTTAGAGCTCTTATTTTTGATCACAAAGTGAAAGTCCATCTTGCTAGTATTTCTAACCAGGCCTGAAATAGCATGTATCAAAATATTTCTAGTTAATTCTCAAAGGCTGGAAATACTGGTTGCATTGTTTTGTGAAAACCTACAGACATAAGACAGGGCACCAGAACCAGAATACATTTTCCAGAAATTGGTATCTAGAATGGTTTCCTTGTCTCATCAGTCACGTTTTTTTTAGTGCAGTGTAAGAACTATGAATTCCAGAACTGTATTTCCAGCATGAATCCAACTCGTTCTCTCATCCACTAGGGTGGGCAAAAAAATAAAGGTCTAAGGGTTTGGAGGAGTGAAGGGGAAAGGTCCTAACAACTTTTGTCCCAGGATTAGATTATCCCTCTGTGAAGATTACTTCAGGACTTCCTGTGTCAAATCCCTTGTGTGTGGAAAATTTGTGAGCAGTCTTATAGGGAAGACCAAAAGCACAGAGTTGCATTTCCATGCTTATAAGGAATTTTTATACTGAATAATAAAATTGTTGCTTTAACATATGCTTTTAAAGTATAGGGTAAAAGCTTCTGGCATTATGGGCACCTTCCAGTTACTGTGCACATTATGGTCTCAAATATTTTGCTGTTTAGCAGCATATAAGTGCAACATTGGTTAGGTAAATTACTGTGTGCGATTACCATTGTTACCACATGGAAACCATGTTGTTTCTTTAGTACATGGTATGGTATTTCCTGGTAATACCACAAAATGGTGCCTGTCAACGCTGAGTTATTAAGAGCTTTTGTGATATTTGGATATATATATATATATATATTAATTATAGTTTCTGTTTACACTTTAATAGCTTTTCTAAAGCAAATAATAAACAGAGATGTCTTCTTCACTGTGTACATAAAAGGAAAGGCTTTGCCTGCTGTATGTTATAGTCTTCCAGGATTCAGATCAGAGAGTTGGCCTAATTCACTGTCATTTAAAACCAGATGTTTTTTCTGGCACACTGTCTTGCAAAGGCAACAATGATATCCATCAGATGGTACTCAAGGAGGCTTTAGAGAATTAAGTTAGATACCACAAATAAGTAGGAACAATGAAGTCTGAAAATAAATCTTAAAATGAGGCTCTGATAATCAAGATTTTTTTCTCAATCCTTTAGTATATATTCTGAGTTCAAAGGAGGACTTCAGTCAATTTTGCAACAAGTTGTAGAGCTATTACATGCATGAAAAACAATACTACCGACAAAAAACAGCATAAAAAGGTACAGATTCATACATTAATATATGCAGATCAAGTTGTCACACAAAATACATGAACAGTCTGAGTTCAGTGTAAACCTGCATGCACTGAAGATCTGGCTGAAAAATCTAGGTCTGACACAACAAGTATACATCCACAGTTTCTATTTATTCTCTATGCTTCTGAAATAACCAGCTTAGAGGAGCATGTCCCATATCAGCCTCTGATCCCTTGTATTCTTTACAGATAAAATAGAATAAAGTGAAGCATACTGGCATGCGTGATTTTTTTCTCCTCCTATTCTCTAATTAGATTTGCACAGCTGGCTCTATGTCACACTGAAGAATTTAAATGTGGCATCACAAATATGTGCATGACACAAATCACAACTTACATTTGATGGATATGCTCACCAGTTACTTGATTAAACTCAGCCTGAAGTAATATCAAGCTAAAAATTCTACCTTAAGGATGAATCTATCTACAAAAACCAAGCAAAACTATTAATTCATGAAAACTGAAGCGTTACATGCAGAAATTTTAGACCTTTGAAATTTATCATTCATTAAGGTATTGTTTTTTAAAAAAGAAAATGCAAAAATTTATGCTTGAATCATACATTAGGAGAAAGCTCTAAATTTCTGGCTGAAAAAAATATAACTTAAGTGATTAAAAAATATACACATCACTAGAATGATTCCATTCTGAAATAAAGTTTAGCTGAGCAAAAAACTTAGAGAATCATTTCAGTAGATGTGAATTCATTTAAGAGAATTATTAGCGGAATTTGGGGGAAAAAAATCTAGGAGGAAAGTTCTAGTAAATATATCCTCAAATAAATCAAAATTAAGAAAGAGAATAATAGAAAGCCTTTCAAAGCTTTAAAATAAGAATTTTAATTTCAAAGAGAGAAATGTTAGAATTACAACAATGCAAAAAATAACTTTCTGATGATAATATGAAGTCCAAAGAAAAATATATGTAGCGCTCAAAATAGCATACAGTTTGACAATACTTAAAAATATGCAACAAGAACTTGTAACTTTAACTCAAAGAAAAAGTAGTAAATACTATTAAATGGGACTTCTCCCTCAATTAACAATCTGTTAATCCTCAAGTGGAAGACAATAGAACTGGGAGCTGCAGAGTCGATGGGGATAAGAAAGGAAAAGTCTGCAGGGGAAAATGCCTCTGAACTTAACAGAATTTCACTCTGAAAGTGGATGCTCTCATACATTTTGATTAATTATGGCCATGACAGTAGCCAAATGTTATTCTCTTTGTTATTTATTCCAAAATTTTAAGTCTTCCTTTTGAGGACATTTTATCTTTCTTTTTACCTCTTTCTCTCACATTGAGACTGTTTCCTTCTCACATTGTTTTAATCTCTAGTAGTCCATCTTTGTGTCTTCTTAGTTTCTGATCCTCACCCAAAAAAATTCTATAATAATTAGAGGTCTCGTCCATTAGACATCGCGTGAACAGCATGAAAGAAAGCTGTAATAACTCAACGCTCTTTTTGTAGCACTGAGAATGGTGCAGTATTTTATTTTCCCTCCCAAATGGTGGGGTGCCAACAGATGCATAACAAATCATTTGCTTTTATTTCTCAGATACCTCTGAACTTTTCATATACAGACTTACTATTTCTAGGGATTACACAGCTGTATAAAGGTAAATGTCCCAAGATCTCTGTCATCCAAAAATCAAACATGGGACAGTGACTCATAAAAGTGTAGCCATGAGATATAACACTGATGTTGTTTTGAGTAGCTATGCTGCAAGATTACCGTTTACAAATGTCCCCCTGGAATTGTTCAGATCCCTGACTAAACATTCAGTTTGTTTATGTGGTGCATACTAGGATCTGATGATTCTGGAAGAAAAAAAGTTAAATTTGCAATACACTGGAGGTCACAGTAATTGCTGATACAAAATTTTGCTGTACAATAAATTTTTAAAAAACATTATAAAAATTTCCTCTAATTTTGATAAGTTTAAATAGTAAAAAGTCCAGCTGTGATTATCACTGATAATTTAGCTATAAAACAAAAGTGTTTCCCACTTTCTTCTTTGTCTGAAGATTCATATATAATTAACCTAATCCATGACAGTAAACATTTGAAAAATAATGAAGAATTTTTTAGGTGACAAGATAAAAGAAGTGGGAAAAGAGCACCGATGCACACACACACAAAAGACAAAAGGTAACTGTGGAGGAAGTCATAGAATATTTTGTTTTGAGTTATATTTTATTTGAAATATCTGGCATGACCTTCTTCTCCTAATAAGTTTGATTTGTTCTGTTTGCAAATGTCACCATTGGCCAGAAAATCCATTGGAAAACAGTAAGCAAAAATTTGTAACAAAAAGTAAAGCAATTAGCTTGTAAGGGAATGTGTGACACTTGTCACACTACCATACTTTTTAAGTTACATTATGACTGACCTGAATATTTTGAAAAAGAACATGGAGGCTAACAATATTTTCAAAGTAGTAATTCTAAATATCTAAAAAAATAAGTATAAAAAAAAATCCATAAAGGAAAATCGTAGAAATCTGAACCATAATGTCACACAGTTATGCCTTGATTGAGCTGTCTATACTGTATTCCACCTACAATATCTCTCTTCTTGGCCATTCCCCCGAGGAACTTTATCCTTTTATCATCATGGCTAAGCTCCATGCAGTCAAGACCTTTAATACAGAGAGCTAGCCTACTCCCTTTTTTTCTTTGCCTCTCTCTTCTGAAGTGCCTGTAGCCATCCATCTCAGCCCTTATATCAGGTGAGCTTTCCCACAATGTCTCACTGAACCCTATTATATCATAGCCTTAGACAGAGCTAAAAATTCCACTTCCCCTGGCTTATTTTCCATATGACTTGTCTTTGTATAGAGGCATTTAATTGGGGCCTCTACTAAAGTGACTTACTGTCTGGAATTCCTTTTGGCTGCTCTTTGGATTATATTCCATAGACCCATTCTCTTTTTCACATCTCTAAGCAGACACAGTCGGAGCTGCATCATTCTTCTTCTAGGCACCTTTACATTAAAGCTCTCTTTACCAGATTAGGTGAAGGTGGTATAAAAAGCCATAAAACAAAGAATACTGAAGCAAATTAGTTAATAACAGACTGACAACATCCTCTTATTATTCAGGGTATCTATCCATCCCACCCAGTTTCAGCTGTACTCAGTAAAGTAAAAAAGATTAACCTGGAATGTCTGAGACATAGCATGATTCTGATGCTCCCACTTGCTCTCTGGTGCAGCAATTCTTCACTGATTATGGACAGAGGAATCTGCCAGTGCCTTAATGAAAGACAGTTGGAAAATAGCTAAATGAAATATAACTAATCTTCTGAGATAAAGTTGTGAGACAAAGATGAAATTAGAAGTGCCACATGGTAACCAATCTAACTAGTCACTGACTGTGACTGAATAGGCCTGACAGATTGCAGTGACAGAAACTAAGCCTTTCCCTGTTAGCAGAAGATGCCAAAGTGTCCTCGGAGATTTCATTAGTTGGAGTGACAGCACAGCTAAATGGTTAGGATTGTACCACTGAACTGTATAATTTCTGATTAACTGGAGCAGCAACAACAGAAATGTATGTATATGATTTATAGTCTTCAATAGAAACCAGAGACTCAGAAATCAAAGTGAGAAGTGGCCAAAGAAACCTAAAAATTTTATGAAATTTGAAAATATTACTAAACACTGAACCATTTCATCTAGTAATCATCGTCTATCAAAAAATAGCAAAGAAACTTCTCTACTTTTGACCATGTACAGTTTCAGTTTCACTTCTCCACTGAGAGATGGATTCTCAGTTCTAGCCCTTTTCCTGCCTCAGAAAGAAATGTCTCACTGTACTTAATATATATACATATTAAAGTCATGTTGTTTTTTTTTTTTTTTTCCTGTTTTTTTTTTGGTCGATAACTGTTCTACTTCAATATCTGTACAGTGTGTGAATATTAAGAGAACCTAGCATTTTTGTATCAAGGGAAAAACAATTCAACAAAAATCCTTAGATCAAAATATAGAGAATAAACTACAGCTTTCATAAAATTCTTTTCAGCATTCGGGTCTACTTAAACATTTCAGTTTTCAAATAATTAATGAGAAATGTTGCCTAAAACAGATGCTTAGCCCACATTTTCCCCCTAAAAAATCATAACCCTCCTCTCCCCCCTGCGTTCTTCCTCTAAAATCCGCTATTAAAAGCTTTTAACATAGGTAATAATGTAATTTCAATCTCAGATTTCATATGGGGTATTTTCTATTACCACCACTCCAGTGTAATTGACATAAACTGTATGAAAATCCTAGGGAAAGATCGAATCTGGTGCATTAAGCAGTTTAACATACTCCGTATTTGGAATGGGATCAGCATTAAGGATACACAGCTGCTGTCCTGGTAACTTTCTGGTAGCTTTAGCCACCAGTTCAGAAAAAAAATGAGATTGCCACTTACTGAACAAATTTAGCCTCTGTGCAGCTGGGTAGGCATGAAAAGGAAGACAGACAAACTAGGAGGGATGCTGTAACAACAGTGGAGATAGAGTTTCCTGAAAAAAAGTGAAGTTATATATTACAAGTAAATGTTTTTACAAAATGCTCTTGAAATGCATTATCTTTTGTCTTCAATGTATGGTTTCTTTATGTTCAATTTCATTTTGACTTCAGTAGAAAATGAGAGGAAAACAGAAAGTAAATTAAATAATATGCCTTATGACAACATCACGCATAAAACATTCATAAGGAAAATGTTTATACAGAAAAAAATGAGATATTTTATAAAAATGTGACCCTACTTAACCTTTCAAATCTCTGGTAACAAAAATAATGAATTTATTGTTTATTCATATTTCTGCCATTTTTCTCTAAATTGTTTGATATAGCTGTGTTTTAAGTAAGGATAATTTTCCTGTTTTCTCTTCTGCAAATTTATGAATAGTTACGTACTGTCAAATTTCCTTTTCCACAAGATGGAAAAATATTCAGTTTTCTACTGCCAAGAAGTAAAAGAACAAAAATATCTAAGATTTATTTTTAATATTATTTAGCGTTTCCTGCTATTTATTATTTTATTAAGATACTTTTGTTTTAAAAATGCATAGTGGTTACCAAATGCAAAATTCATTTATGGGATCACAGTATGTAATTATGCTAAAATAATTGGTTTCTCTGGCCTTACATGCATCCACCTTTCTACCATCTTCTCAGTCTTTTGCAGCTTTCTGTAAAACAAAAGAAAATCAGAAAAAGAATTACCACTGAGCTGAAAGGTACACCATATTTCAGTTCAGATATATGGCCCAAGCTATAAAAAAAATTCTCAGGAACAAAGAGTTTATAATAAAAGTTCAGTTACAACATTTCTTATAAGATATATAACAATAAAGATGGTGGGAATCAGTGATCTCATTTGGCATTTTTGGGCTGGTCAATGAATGTGTACCATCAGAGTCTGTAAGGGCCATGATAGATTTAAAACATTTAGCACCATGCAGTATACTTACTATAAGATGAGAAATCATAGAATCATAGAATCACAGAAGCACAAGGTTGGAAACGACCTATAAGATCAACTAGTCCAACTGTCTTCACACTACCACTGCTACCACAAGCTACTAAACCATATCTCGCAGCTCCTCGTTCAGATGCCTCTTGAACACTGCCAGAGACGGCGACTCCACCACATCCCTTGGCAGGTCATACCAGTGCCTGACCACTCTCTGAGAGTAGGACACAAAACCAAATGGTACTGTTCTAAAAAAATATGCGTCTGCAAGTTTGAGTAACTTGACTTTGCAAGCACTGAAAATTCACTGGGAAGTTCTGCAGTTCTGAATCAGCTAGAGAACACAGGCACATACAAAGAGCCATGGAATATTGTTTGCTTGATATTCTGCACAAATCAAAGCAATGAAAAGGCTTACTTTGGTTTTCTCATTGTGAGAAGAAAGAAAATGAGGCAGGAAGCAAGTAGTATGGGAAGGGATGAAGGAGGAAGTAAGGAAGAAAAGAAAAAGGAATTCCCAATGAGATTGTTGTTTCTGAGGTTATGTGTCAGATTAATTTTACTAAGTCTTAAAAATATAACTATGGTAGGATAGAATTTATATATATATATATGTATGTATATATGCATGTACATGTATACACGCATGTTGTACAATTCTTCTAAGCAAGAATATAAAAGATGCCTCTGCTCATACACTAAAAGACAACTGAAAGAGGAACGTAGCATGAATTTTCTGTAACAACTGACATTTGAGTTGGAATACAGAGCCTCCAGATCCCAGAGTCTGACGTATATAATGATACGGAGTCTCAACTGCTGAAGGAAATGGCAAGTTTTCTGCTCCATTTTGTTTAGCTTTTTCAGAATTTTAAATAGGTCTCTTTTTATATAATTAAATGACGATAAAAAAATTAAGATCTTTGTCAGTGCCTGTTGGTTTGTTGCTTCTCCCCAACACTTTTTATTCTTCCTGAGCCTAAACATCAGTTATTTCATAAAATCATAGAATGGTTTTAGTTGGAAGAAACCTCAAAAATCATCTAGTACTAATTAGAACTAGGTTTTCATCTCTGAGGACCTCCAAGTCCTTATCTGCAGAGCTGATCTCAATGATTTCTTCTCCCAGTGTGTATACATATCTGGGATTGCCCCAACCTATGTGCAACACCTTGCACTTGACCTTGTTGAACCTCGTTATGTTTGCATGGGCCCATTTTTCAAGTTTGTACAGGTCCATCTGGATAGCATCCTGTGCTTCTGCCATACCAACTGCACCAGCTCAGCAAGTTTGCTGAGAGTGCGTTCAATCATGTAATCTGTCACTGACATAGATAGTCCTATTTAACATTTATACATAGACAGATAGTCCTATTTAACAAACTTACTTTTCTTTTATGACAATGTTACCCATCCAGTTGAATGAGCAAAGCAAACTGATGTAATTTTTAAGATTTCAGCAAAGATTTTGGCACTGTTTCTCACAGTATCCTTCTGGACAAAGCATCTGCCATACAGCTAGACAAGAACGTAATGCAATATTTAACAATTGGTTGGTGGGCTGGGCTCAGAGGATTATAGCAAATAGACTTACATCAGGCTAGTGGCCAATTGCTAAGTGGGGTTCCCCAGAACTCCATTTTCAAGGCCAGTACTCTTTAAGGCTGTTATCAGTGGCTTAACTGCAGGCCTGAAAGGTATTCTAAACTCACCTCAAGTACTCTGTGCAGTTTTGAGTGCCACAATATAAGAAAGATATAAAAACTATTATAGAGTATCTGAAGGAGAACTGTAATACTGGTGAAGAGTGTAGAGGGAAATACATATGATGAATGGCTCAAGTCATTTGGTTTGTTCAGTCCAGAGAAGAGGAGACTGAGAGGAGGTCTCACGGTGTCCTATAACTTCCTTGTCATAGAAATATAGTTTGATTTTTGGGTGATCATGTGTGGATCCGGAAATCAGACTTGTGGATTTATTCCAAGTCAAGATATTCTGTGATTCTATTATTCTGTGATTAGAATCAACTACATATCAGTGTGGAGAGTCAGCTCTGGTCAGCAGCTAAGTGCCCACTGCCCTTTAGTGGGACAGAATAGGAAGAGAAAAAGTGAGAAAAACTGTAGGTTGATATAAAGATTAAAGACTGAAGGAAAGAGGAAAAAGAATAAGTGATAAAAAAGCAATCATTCATCACTCCTCACAAGCAAAGTTATGTCCCAGTCAGCCTCTAAGAAACAAGCATTTTGGAAGACAACTCCTCTCCCCCTTTTCCTCTGTCTCAGCTTGATTGCTGAACACTACGTAATCATAGAATCATGGAGTCATAGAATGCCCTGAGTTAGAAGGGGCCCATAAGGATCACTGAATCCAACTCCTGGCTACACACAGGACCCGTCAAGAAAAAGACCATATATATGAGACACTTTGTGAACTCCAGCAAGCTTAGTGTCATGACCACTTCCCTGGGTGTGCTATTCTAGTGTCTGACCACTCCCTCTGGTGAAGTACCTTCTCCTGACATCCAACTTGATGTCAAGGATGACAAGGTCTCCTGTTACAGCTTCATGCCATTCCTTTGGGTTTTATCTGTGGTCACAAGAGAGAAGAGATGAGTGCCTACCCCTTCAATCCCCTCCATGAGGACGCTCTGGGCCACCATGAGGTCTCCCCTGAATATCCTTTTCTCTAGACTGAGCAAACCAGGTGACTTTAGCTGCTCATCTTATGTCTTCTCATCTAGACCCTTCATTATCTTTGTAGTCCTCCTTTGGACACTCTCTAGTATTTTTATGTCCTTTTTGTACTGTGGCATCCAAAACTGCTCACATGATGTGTCATGGAATATCTTTTTGGCCAATCTGGATCGATTGCCCCAGCTATGTTTTCTCCCAAGGTCTTCCTCCCACTTCTTCACACAGTGAAGTGGTGTTTGTGTATATGTGTATGTGTAAAAACACAACCTGAACCTGGAATACCTGAAGCTCTGAAAGTTTTACTGGAATTCATTACTGAGGTATCCCATTATTATTAACACTGAGGAACTCCTTCTATTTTGCCTAAAGACCAAAATTGTAATTAGAGGTAGACTTGCAAAATGGATTTGCCTATATCTGCATACTTAAGTCTGCATACTCCTGTCCTGGTGCTACACACAAACCCATAATTGTTAGGCTGGTGGAAGCTCTTTGAAAAAGAAATAGAAGATGTAAATTCTTAAACCTTACTTATATGAAACACACAAAGTTCACATTCTTTCTATGGCAGAGAGAACAAAGTCATGAATAAAGAATAAAAACTGTTTGAAAGTTTTACTGCACAAAGTTTCAATGCTAACCTTCTGCTGCATTTGGGGAAATATTTCCTTATTATGGTTCTCTTCTGAACAACGTATTCTTAGACACAGTGAGGAACTGGCCAATTGAATGCTTAGAAAAATCAGAAAGAGTTGAAAATTGATGTAGTGATTTAGGAAAACTATATACAAACTGTAAACGCTTAAGTTATGAGCTATCTGGATGCTGTAACATTTTCATTATAAACTAACTATCCCTTAGGACTGCTTTTAATCCAAATCATTTCAGCAATCTACTTTACACAACTATGCAATCAGACTTGGTGAGATGTAAAGCAGATGTGGAAATCATTGACCAGAATGATGGGAAGAGTCCAGAATATCTCTACTTTTCTCCATTGATGGAACCAACACATTAAGAAATTGTAGTAGGATTGATCTGTTCTTGTGGAACTATGACCATTCTTCGCATGAATAGTGTGGCTAAGGAAATACAGTGTCAAGTACTGTTGCTGCACTTGACAACAAAATATTAACGAGGATGCTCCTCACTATCCTTCCTTACCTTCTTCACATTCAATTCTTTCCATATAGAGGAATTGTTAACTATTACTGGCCTTACCAGTACTTTATTTCAGTGAGTAGTGGAGCAGCAGTAGTGGAGTAGTGTCAGCAGCTTAATAGTATCATTAAAGATATTATGACTCCCCAGTATTTTTGTTCATATTAAATAAAATTCTATATCTTTTCAGTTTCTTTCGTACAATAATTCATTGCTAACATTTCTGTCTAAACTGATGGAGTGACTAAGTAGTAAAATCATATCTACAAATACCATATACACAAACAATATATACAGATGGCTTATGGACAGGATCCGTATTATGAATCACAGCTATTATTATTGTTTCAATTATCCTGCTAATATGTCAGGCATTTTGGCAATATAATTCATTTCAAATTTTCTGAGTCAGCAGAATTTTCTTTGAGTTATAATTCAACATATTTTCTAGTAAACATTCTGCGAGAAATTTTTGTTCCAAAAATATACCTTCTTCAAGTTAAATATATTTAAATTTTCACATTTTTAATTATATCCATCTGAAGATGCAGAATATCTACCTTTTTTATCTTGTTTGCTTCTCTTCTCTCTTATCCAGAAAAAGTTAAAGCATCCAAGGCTGATCTGCAGACTGGAAATTTCTTGTTTAGTTTTGTCCTTTCTCTCATCTCTCTACTGTGTCCCAAATACTGCACCTCTAAGAGACTAATACACTTCTTCACACAGCTCATGGAGTTGCCTTCAGCTACAAAAGGTCAACTGAACTAAATAACATGACATTAAATCCAAATACTAGGGCTGCTCTGAAATTAACACTTCCTATTTTATTATGTTAGCCCACAATGTCAGAGGTGGATGCTGATGGTATGTCAGTACAAGCTGGACCTTCTCACCAGTATTCCATTACATTTTGTTGCAATGTAACAGATGGCAGCAGAAGGGCTGCCTAACAAAATGGTGTCTGACACGGAAGTGCATATGAAGAAAAGGTGTGTAATAGAATTCCTCCATGTGGAATAAATGGCACCCACTGGCATTCAGTGACACTTGCTTAATGTTCATAGCAACCAAAGAGTGGATTTGAGCAAAATTAGATAGTGGATGGTGTGTTTCAGCAGTGGTGACAGCAACAGAGGTCACTTCTGCTGGTGCGGATTTTTATGAGTGCAAGCAATTGCTGTTGAAAATGCATAGCTAAGATTGGTAACTATGTTGAAAAATAGAGTTTTGTAGCTGACATTTTGCTCTATCAAATAGTGTTATTGTGCTCTTTATAGCCATTGTAGTTTCCACAGAAATAAAGGCATTACTTTTGAAGCGACGTACATACACTGCATGGCTACATTTTCTCTTAGAATTGTTTGGGAAGTTTTACACACTCAAATGGGATTTCTTTTAGATGAAAACTCCATATGAAGCCAAGGACTGTCGTAGAAAGAGATCATTGATGCATATGCCAGAATATCAAGTTAAATAAATTTACAAAATATACCAAAACATCAAGCAGTCAAGGTACAGAGGGCAGCTGCTGTTGCTTAGTTACACTCAGACTCTCTTGTGGTACTTTTTCTTGCTACTGATTTGGCCACTTTATTTAGAATACCTGTTTTATTGCACAAAGAGACTCACTGAAATGTAGCCTTTGGAATGTATAATTTTTGGAAAATATTGTTTAGAACAATCAGAGAATCTCTGGAATATAAGGTCCAGATTCAAGATTACAAATAGCAAAAATTCTTACTATTTAGAGTAACATATGTATATACATATATGTATATTTCTGACATCTAACAGAGCATTTCTTAATGCTTTATATGCATAGATTTTATCTCTTTCCATTCTCAGAAATAATTTTTATGGAAAAAGATTTTTATTGAAAGGGTTATTTTTAATAGTTTTCAACCATAACTAAGAAGGTTTCTGTCAATTTTTGCTGCTTTTGGACAAATTTTGTGTTTTTGTATAACTTTGATGTTATTGTCTAGAAGTGGGTGGACATGGTTTACAGGTTGACTCTCTTCCCGTTAATTGTGGTTAAGATATATAAAAGGAGGTGGTTCAGAAGCAGGGAAGATGTTTCAAATATCTAACATTGCAAATCTTAGTGACTGAGAAAAACAGGTAAAAAATAAGAGAAATAGAACATTAAACATTATAGGAGACCTTGAAAAGGTCAGGGCTGTATTAAAAAACAAGTTGTGAAGGGAAAATAGTGAATGGGAATCATATTTATCGTAGAAGTACAAAAAAAAAAAAAAAAAAAAAAAACCTACAGCATCTGGCATTTTCTCAAGAAAATGGAAATGAACAGAGGTACATAATTAAAAAAGGAAGAAGAGAAGGTATCATCAAATCTCTCAGAATATCAACTAGAATTGAAGAGAGAAATCACCAATGTTTTGGACCTTGATCGTCTCATAGAACCTAGCCAATTTAAGACTTTAAACTGGAGACAATGTTCATAACTATCAATTGCCATTTTACAGTTTGAAGACTGGAAACTGTATTATGTATCAGATTATATACCATCGCTGCAACAATCCAATAGTTCACCACTGCCAAAAGACATCTTGCCTGACTGGATTCCTCTTTACTGACTCCCTTTCTTGCCTCCAGATACATGTTCTTGACACTTTTCTTGTGCTGGATCCAATGCATGCTGGGCCCTCAGTGAGCTGATTCACTGCTCTAACTAGAAAATCAATCTGGCAGTCATCAGTATATTTTGTGGCAGACTATGTTGCTGATTTCAGTAAAAGTCTGCACAAGTGCCAGAGCAAAGAAGTATTAGAACAATGTGCTGGAGGTGCAAAATCGCCTTGTAAGAAAATTCTTCTGTATTCTTAGCTAAGTACGAAGATTAATGTTCCAGTGTTTTATGTCTTTGCTTATGAGAAAGAAAAAATTTCTGTGGAAGATTATACCTGTGATAACTATTTTAACAACAGGAATTATAAGAAACAACTGTGTAAGGATATGGAGAGTCGGAGGCACAGACTCAGATGTGAACAATCCAAATCATTTACTGCAGGTTCAAACACCCCTATATATATTCACAAGTTTTCTCTTGTTACTTTTCCACCCGCTTTTACATGTCAATGAAACATTCCACAAACACTCCTTAATCTTGCATGCAGGCATTTATCCAATCAGAATCATGAGTCGTTCCTAGCCATGCACTTTTCCTCCAATTAGAGTTGTTGCCACACAGCCATCATGCAGCTTACTTGACTTTGTTTTTCTCCTTCTGGAGGTATCCTTGGTTTTCAGCATTCCTTTCTCATGCCGTTTATCTTGCTCCACAGCTTCTGCTCTGAGTATTCTTTCATGTATTCCCACAAATATATATGGTTTTTAATAGATCTCATAAAAGAGATGGCAATACAAACTCTGGTGGCCCTCTACCTCTGAAGAAATCAGTGTCATAAATCAACTTTGGGGGAAAAAAAAAGATTGTCCAAACAAAATTCCATTATATAGGCTACATTGATTTGAACATGAAAAAATGTACATCCGATCTGTTTATGTCTGCCATTTGGATGTGTAGTGTAAGTACATGTGGAACACAAAGGGAAAGGAGACATGAATCTTGGAAAAATTTCAGTTCATGAGACACATGGCTTTCCCATGAATAATTCAGTGTAGTCCTTAGCTAAAGGAAGCATTGCCAGGGTTGCTTTGCATATGGTGTAAAAGGGATATTTAAAGAAGTCTGACACTACTTTATTCTTTACAGGAAATAAGAGAAAAGATAATCTTTTTTTTTTTTTAATATATATTATTGTACACTCTTTATAAATAAAGAAAATATTTTATAAAATATTATTATTTATATTATATTACTTTAAAATATTATTCTGATATTATTATATTATTTATAAAATATTAGTCTGGGGAAACCCACTGGCAATTGGCCACTAGCCTGATGTAACTCCATTTACTATAACCCTCTGAGCCCAGCCCAACAACCAATTGTTCAAGCACTGCATTACTCATTTGTCTAGCTGTATGACAGATGTTTTGTCCAGAAGGATATTGCAAGAAACAGTGCCAAAATTTTTGCTGAAATCTTAAAAATTACATCAGTGTGCTTCTCTTGTTCTACTGGATGGGTAAATTTGTCATAAGAGAAAATTAATTTAAGTTTGTTAAATAGGACTTTTACCTCCTGAACTCATCTTGGCTGTGATGAATAGCTGCATTGTTTTTCAAGTGTTTTTCAGTAAGTCCTAGAATAATCCCTTTGATTTTACCAGACCCTGAATTTAAATTGCTGACCTGTAATTACCAGGATATTCTTTCTTGCCCTTCTTGAAAACTGGAACATTGTTTGCTAGCTTCCAGGCAACTGGAACCTTACTAATTGCAGCCTGAATTCTACTCTCCACACATTCCGTTTGTGGCAGCTTTCCTTCTCTCACCACAGATTTTAAACTCGACTACTTCATAGTCACTATAGCCAATATGACTATCAGTTCCCACTTCATCCATGAGAATCTCTCTGTAAACAAGCAACAAATCTAGGATTGCATTTTTCCTTGTTGGCTCCCTTATTTCCTTTATCAGGAAGATATTATCAAAGTTACTTAGGAATTTCCTGGACCTGTTTGTATCAAATATGATATTCCCAGTTATCATATGGAAAGTTGAATTCTTCCATAAGGACAAAGAAGGCTAATCTAGAGGTGTCTTAAATAATTTCTTAAGTAATAATTCGTTGATGTCAACATCTCGGCTGGGTTGGCCATAGTGGAGCTCCCCAGTGGCATTCACTTTATTTGCTCATTTTACACAGAGGATCTCAACCTTTTCATCACCAGCTGTGAGATCCACAGCCCGGCCATTCCCTCATACACACTGGCATCCTCCCAAGTTGTCTGCTCTGCCTGTCCCTACTGGAGCACCCAGAACTGTTCATCATGGCTCTTCCCACCAGCTTTCACTTATGTCAGTGTTGTTGTAAGTCTGAAACTGTGCTAAGACTTATAGCTCCTCTTGATTGTTCTTCATGCTACATACATTGCTGTAGAGACATTTCAAATGTGCTTCATTATAACCAACACCTTGTGGAGTAAACTGAAGGATCTCACTAGAATGCAATCCCATGTTATATTACTGATGGACAAAACTTTGTAATAGGGAGAGTGCTTTCCATCTTACTGGTATTCAAATTGTCAGATATGTTTATTATAAGAAAACTATAAATATTACCATCTTCTGTCTGCCATCAGAGTGCTGGAAAATTTGGAAGCTCTTTGTTTCCATCCCTGGGAAAAGAAAAAAAAAAAATGTAAAGAAGAGTTATAAATTCCACAAACAAACAAAACCTTTTTGATGCATCCTGTATAACTTTGTAATTGACTGTGTGTAATGTCACCAAAGTCTTGTCAATATCCAACATGAATGACATGAATGACTGTCCTTCCTATTTTCTAGTGTGATGCTGCTCTGTTGTAAATACCATTGGCATTCCACTCTGCTGATAGCTTTCAAAGTCCTTTTCTTTTTTCTTTTTTTCTTCTTTTTTTTTTTTTTTAATTTTTAATTTCAGTAGCATTAGATAGCATAAGATTTGTTCCTTCTGAAATTTCTGTGTTGCTCTTATGCTTTCTAAGTTATAGCTGTTTTAAATATTTTATCAAGCTATGGTCTAAAAACTCCACTGAAATCAAATATTTGTCTTTATATCTGTTGTTCCCTGCAGAAGGACATAATTTCTGTTGAACAATCCGTAATTTCCATCACTCCCAGCCAATGTCAGCTAGACATAATGTCTATTATACAAGATTCTGCCTACCTATTATAAATTAGAAAAGCATGTTTGCGAGGCTTGACATAATTGAAAATAGCCCAGCAGGATTACTCTGAGAACAATTATGTACTTTTACCCTCAGTTTTGTTAATTAGTAGGCTATAAAACTGTTCTTCCTCACCATAAGCTCTTTGAAGTTCAAATTGGTAAGATAAATTTAATTCATCTCATTGTTCTTTCAAGTTTTAATCAACTACAATGCTACAAGACTCTGCTTCTGTTAGTAGGTAATAAATTACATTAAAAGATTTATTTTAAAAAAATATATCTAATTATTCTGCAGAAAAAAAAAAAAAAAAAAAAAAGAAGAATATGAAGCATCCTGACAGTGATACCTAGGAGCCTTTCACACAGCACTCCACATAAGTTTGAAGTTTTTCTTTCTTATTGTATCAATACATTATCTGAAATCTCTTGTTTAAACTCAGCATTTCAGAAAGCTTCAAGGTTATCAGATCTGGACACTCTGATACATCAGCCCACATTCTGTAATAGCAAGTTTTTTATGTCTGTGAGTGCTTCAGTCAAATTTCCACTCAATATTGCAGAAAATCGGAATGCTTTTTTTTTAATTTAGAACAATAAAATACATCACACAGAGTGATAAGGCATCAGCATATTCTTTATTTTAATGGCAAACGCATTTAATTTTTTTCTTCACCTCATATTTTTCTTTATAGAGAGCAATAGATTTTTGAGAAGATGAAATAATTTAATGGCTAGTGTTTTCAGAAAAGGTGCTGAATTTTTGGTTTGTGAGGCAAAATGAAATGTATAAAGTTGCTTTGTCCAGTAAAAGAGTGGAAGTAATGTTAATTAACACAGCAGCTACGTGACTGATAATGTGATATGTTAATACAAAAAGAATAGATGGAAGAAATATTTCCAATACTAACAATAGTTACAAAGGAGCTTCAATTACTCAATTAGTTACGCATCAGTAGAATTTTCCAATATAGGTTTTATTACTGTAAATCCTTCTGTAAATCTCTCAAAAGATTGCTTCATTTGTATACTCACTTGCCCATGTCTTCAAAACACAGGTATACTCTGAAATAGGTTTTAAGAATTAATTTAGGAAATTAACTATTTCTCTGGAGCAGAACTTAGGATTGCTGAACATTTATAATTCAGTAAAATCACTTTAACAGAATATGCTAAATTGCTCAGAGGGCTGAACCACACTCCTAAGAAGACAGGCTGTAGGAACTGGGTTTGTTCTACCTGGAAAAGAGAAGGTTTCAGAGAGGTCTAGTTGCACCCTTTCAATACTTAAAAAGGAGACTAGCTTTCTTACAGAGTCTGATAGAGAAAGGACAGGAGGGAATGACTTAAAGAGAGGAGATTTAGATTATATTTTAGGAGGAAATATTTTACTAGGAGGATTATGAGGCATTGGGACAGGCTACTCAGAGAAGGCTGGGTGGAGCCTCAGGCAGCCTGATTCAGTGTGTGGCAACCCTGGCTAAGACATGGTGCTCAAGCAGAGTTATTGTGTTCATTGTATCTGTTGAAGTTCCCATGGGTATAAAAAGGAAGCATTACTTTCAGAGCGACCTACATATATGTGTCCCAAGACAGTTCCTCCTTACTCAGTCCAGCCCAGATCAGCCAAAAGGTTGGACAATTATGGACTGTCTGTTTGCTTTCTTCACCCAGTCTCAGTTCTTCAGTTAGAATTTTTATCAACTGGTTGAAGTTAGGCTAAGCAATTTTGTTGGGGAAAAATAGAGTACATGTATGTTGGGAGAAGAGCAGGAATAACAAAGAAGACTCACAGGCTGTTGTTTGTTATTTTTTTTCTTAAGACTTAATTTTAATACCTTTACAGCTTGATTTTTCTTTCCCAGCTTTCTCACCTCCTTTTCCTCATTTACCCACCACTGAAGCAGAACACAAGAAGACATTACATTTCATGAAACGTATGCTATGAATAGCACACATGCCCTTTTGGCTGGAACACTTCTGTGTTTCCAGGACTCTTACATCTGTCACAGGCTGAATCATCATCCTTTGGCTGCACTTGCTGTGCAAGCACCTTGTAAATTATGACAATAAAACTTTGCAATGGGATTCTCATAGGCCTCCCAAAAATTGGCCTCACTTTGGCTGAGCTGGCAAGAAATATATACATTTCCTAGCTGTCAGCTACATTTTGCCAAGGTCCACAAACAGCAGTTTAGGAATGGAAGTGTAAGACGGCCTTTGCACCCTTCTGATCTCAATCCACCTGGCTCCAGATTGTTTCCTTGTGTGACCTTGAGATTGTTACCAGTTGAGCCAGCTGGCAAGAGTCTCAAAGATGTTTATTCACTTCAATTTTGATCTGCAATAAACCTGTTGCCAAATACACCTTTACCCAAAGCCATGGACATTCTTTGAAAAGTACTTGAAAACTGAGCTTACCAGCAAGACAAGATGAAAAGTAATAGGAGAGGCTTCTGTCAGAAGTTTCCACCAGAAGCTATGTTCCTTTAATATGCCTATAAGCATACCTAAGGACAGAGTAACAACTCGCTGCCTCCATGTGGTTGTCTTACCATAATGGCATAAAGACAACTGTATTTTGTTCTGGATATTTTGAACAGTATTTTAAATTCTTATGATACAAATGGGAATCTGGAAGAAGATGATTCCTGTTTGATCTGGTCTTTTATGTGATTTCTGACACACATTCATACATTTCTGTATTTGCCCTGAATAACTGCCATGCACATAGCTACTGATACAGTGATCTGGCCACAGGGATCTATGAAGCTAAGGCAAGTGGTGGAACAGAGAACATGAGTTATGTGTTGATTTACTGTAACTTACCTAGCAATTTGTATCACAGAATCATAGAACTGAAGTAGTGTAACATTGGCACTATTGAAAGTTTAATTAATTGATTTATATGGAGTAATTTTCTCCTATAATCTTTCAATGTAAACAGAAACAACAAAAAGTAGTATCAGGTGTTACTCTCACTGTTGCATGGTATCTCACGTATGGCCCACACATAAATGGAGAAACTGGAAGCAATTTCTTATCTATAGATCAGAGCAAATATCTCCTCAATGTTTTGAATTCCTACTGGGGGGCATTCACTGATTTCAGCTCCTTCTCCATACGCTGGGCTGATGACAGAAGTAGCTTAATCTTTAACAACACCCTTTTTTTTTTCATTACCTACACATGATTCATTAGAGACGTTTGTGCATCTCATTTGCCTGTTTTCTGTAGTTTTATACCTCGGTTTAATAAGAGATACTATATCTCCCATATCTAAGTTTGTCTATGCTTACACTGCTAGTGTTTTGATAAAAGAACGTGTGACCTTTTTGTGGAATACAGTAAAGCCTTTTTTTCAGTATGGCACTTTCTTGAACTCTGCATGGAAATAAGAAGTTCAACTTTATTTAGATCTTAGTGGTTTCAAAAACTTAGAAATGAATATCCAGATGGTATAAAGGTATATTATACATTAAATCTTCAATGCTGAAACTTAATGGTCCATAAGATTTTCTTCAAACATCAGATTCCTTCAACCACCTCACATGCTTTTTGAATAGGGATCATGCCATGTCTCTAAGTCTCTCATGAGGCCTGTCACATATTCACATTTAATTATTTTCATGGTGGTTGGCTTTGGCTGTGGGATGCCCTAAGCAGAGGGAAGTCAGTAAGAAGCAGCAGCTGTGCACATTTCTGCTATATGGCCTGTTCCAGTGATGTGCTGTTGACTGCCTGTTGCTTGGCAATGATAATATAAATGCTCTCAGTGCAGCTGGAATTGTTAGTGCATCTTCTACCCTATGAAAATAAATCTTTAAACAAATGATGCTGTTCTTTGATGAGATTGCAACTCCAGCTGATAAAGATAAAATAATTTTAGTAATGAACTTCAGCTTCTCTAAGTTATTTTATTTGGTACAGAATAAAAGTTGGGTTAAAAAGAAAAATACAGCTTTAATTAATTTTTTTTTTATTTTTATTTTTTTTTTTTTTTAAGAAAAACAAAGCGGGTTTGAAGGCTGAAGCAATGACAGCCTTCAAACTATGACACTTTATTGGTCTAACAAAATTATAAAAATCTTACAAAGAAGATAGTCTGGTACTCATCTCACATTTTCAGTCAGTGAAATAGTGAATTTGACAAAAAATTGTATTTCAGCATTAAATCAAAGTGTCAAAAATCTTGTATATTCTACTTTGATATTTTCTGTTTAACAACATATGCTATGTCTACCTCATACACAACTTCACATTCTTCGAGAATTATTTGTCATTTTTCTAAGAGTTTCAAAGGAGTTACAAGTCTTCCATTTAAACAAAAACAAATAGACAAAAGCAGCAGTTTTCACCACCAGCCCTATTTCCTAGACAGCTGTTCTTCGTACAGTGCTGAGAACTGGATGCTAACTGTTCATTGACATCACCGTTGAAGTCATAAAGTCAAAAGATCAGACTTATGTTTGCCACATTTTGCCACGTTTTGAGTCGTATATGTGGCAGGCAAATCTACTACTATTCAGTGGGGATATAGAATCAGAGTAGACAGAAAGCGTTTCAGTATGTCACTTAGACCTTCCACCTACTCTCTTGATCAGGATCAGCTTTTGCCATTTTTAACAGATGTTTGTATATACAACCTACACTTAAAAACTCATTAATTGTCATAAGCAATCAGTTACAGTGTTGGTATTTGTACAATTGCTGTACAAATAAAGCAATTTATTTTTGCTTACATTGCCTTCCTTGCTGCAATTGTAAGAACATTACTTGTCTTATGTTGCCTAGATAAACATAAAAGATACTTCCTGTGTTTTCTGCAACAGCCAACTGCATGATTGGAGGCACCTAGCACTTCTGTTTTCTTTTTGGTTGTGTGTACTTTCTTTCATGGATGGAAGTCAATGCTACCATTTAGAGATCATTTTCTCTACGTATGTAGAATTATGTCATAAAACTAATAGTTGACTAAATATTTATATGCTTATATCTTCAAAAGTTATTTGTTACTCTGCATACTTAGGTAGCTATTGGCATACAGAAATAAATACATACACTGTACTTATATCAGAACTGAGTAAATTTTGCAGAATAAGGTATCAATTTAAAGTGTATCTTAAAAACAAATTGTTATTAATAATACATTTGTAATTTTATTTTATTGCATTGTGATTGGTTATTAGAGATATTCAAAGATATAAATGAAACTGAAATTATTGTACTTATTACTGACTTAGGAACAGCCTAGTGATTTTTATAACTTACATAACCTCTGGCTCAGGCAGCTGACGTGTACGTACAATGCAAATTTCTGCAAGTTGTAATGAACAGATTTCTGTGACTCCAAATCATACTGCAATTACATAATAATTATCATAATAGAAAAGTAAAAAATTGATACTTAATATATTAACAGATAACTTTATTCTACATTATAATAGAAATGTTCAGTTATCAGGTACAACAGTCACTTAGCTTCATTCCCCATAACTGTTTTACTATCATTATTTGAGATATTTCTATAAATCTCTTAAAAAGCTGAAAGCTTTCATATTTTTTCTCATCATACTTAGATCAAATACGTTCTGAACTCTGAAACAGAAGCCAAGCAGTAAAAAAAAAAAAAACAGGTGATGAATAATCAAGTAGAAGAGGAAACTGAAGACTATGATTTGTACAAAAATGTGAATTAGGAAGATGGAACATAAATTTGGGGAACTCCTTGTTTCAGAAGGAACTGTGTAGCTAAACCTAGGTAATGTCTTATCCTCATTAAAATTAACTCGAATTTACATCAGCAGGTTTCATCTAAGACACATTTAAAGACCTCTCTGGAATAATGGGAAGGAGATTGAATTGATGGAGTTAAAAAAACTGTAAGGATGATTCTGGGATGTGTAAGTTGAAAATTTTACACATCTTGGAAAGATTCAGAATAAATAGGATTCTACATTTATAGATTTAGGTGTCTTCAGAGCTGGAGTAGTCACATTCTTGTTTGATCTTCCTGGTTTATATCTGTTTGAAAGTTCATGTGGCTGATTAAATACTTGCCTCAAAGTCCATTCACTCTAATAGTCATAGTAACGTTTGCGTTTTCAGTTAAATATACCTCCAAAAAAGGTGTATATTGTTCCTGCAATAAATAGACCTTACATTCTCTAGAACCTTTGAATTCTCTACTGTGAATGAAAACCACTTCTTTGGCTTTTAGATCCAGCACAAACAAGGTGTTCTGTTTTTAAAGCATTTCCCTTATCTCTGTTGAATGTGAAATAAGAAGACAGAAACCAGTAACTGAAAAATTTCCTTGGGAGTGAGTGTTCAATATATGGCAGCTTCCTTTTATTTTTTTTTATAAACAAAATGTGTTTTATTAGCATTTGACTGCACAAATTAAGCGGCTTTCCCACAAAAACAAACAAACAAACATAAAAAGAAAAAAACCTGCATCTATTTGTAGCAACTTACTTTAATCTCTTACTGAAATTATGTGGAAGCCTGAGATAGTTGAAGTTGGCACAGCTTCATTCTTCAGGTGCTATCATTAATGAGGCCGAGCATGAATTCCCGGTGCACATGCACATGCAAGTGTGCACACACATATGCAACACATGCGTACATATACATACAGCTGGCTACATAGCATACTGACACACAGCAGAGTTATTGCAGCACCAGAGGTGTTATTGTGCTCATCTCTTCATCAGAACAGGAGAGTATATGTGTACAGATGTACAAAGTGAGTGCCTCCAGCAGTGGAGCTCAATCAGCTTCCCCAGTATATGTCCCTGAATCAGTCTCCCCAGTTGATAATACCAGGACACATGAGTCTTCAGGGCCATATCTCCACTCCAGCTGCTAGTAAAGATTGTCTCTCTTGTGTGTGTGCGTGTACGTGTGTGTGTGTGTGTGCATACTTAAACACACCTCCAAAGTTGGCTGGGATTCTCCTGATCTCATAGGTGTCCACCTGAGTGACCTTGACCTTAGAGACAATAGTCACTCTCAAAATCTAAGCTGTCCATTAGACCCACACAGACACCTCTTTGTACCAGGCCACTTCACCTGTATGTTGGATTGTCTGGTTTGGTCTTCCTGGTGATCTCATAACCAGTTGCACCACCACATTTGCTGACACCTCAAATCCCATACACACATGTTCTTGTAGTAAAGAGTCCCTTTCTGGAAAATAAGAGGACAGAACAGATTGTGGTTATCAGACACAGAACACTACCAGCTGAGCCTACCTTCTAGACAATACCGGGTAAAGAGCTAGCCTGAGGGCTGGGCCCAGAGAATGGTGGTGAAAGGAATAAAACCCAGCTGGTATCCACACATGAATGATTTTTGCCAAGTGTAAATACTTGAGATTGTTCTGTTTAATATCTTTATTGATGACCTGGATTTGGGAACTGAGTGCACCTTAAGGAAGTTTGCAGATGGCACATAGCTTGGAGAAAGTGTCAATATTCCTGGGTGTCAATGGTTTTCAGGCTGGTTCGGCCCGGTTCCGTGACTAGAGGGGCAGAGGGATCCGCAGATCCGCGCCTGCGGAAAAAGGGAACAGGGGACCCCAAAATAATTAGAAACAGTGGCAACAATCTGAGGAGAAACAAACTAATTTACTAAATATATTATCGGAATGCAAGATAACACACTATAATACAATATAATTAAAATTAAAGCTAATAAATCAAATATAATGAGAGACCGAATGTCTGAAAGGTGGATAGGCCTCACCACAATGCTGAGGTGAGATGTGCAGTCCAGTTGAGCAGCAGGGAGAAAAAGGAGGAGAGCCGACGAAAAGCAGGCAAAGAGCACATCAGGTGACCTTGCCAGGAGTTCTATCTCGAGACTCTCTGTGACCGCAAAGTCCCCTGGGGAATGTAGTTCTTCTTCTCTTCCAGGCAGGTATCCAGAGCTTGAGCATTAACAGTCAAACTCCCAGTGCCCCACATGATGTTATGATGTGGAATACCGAAAACCAAAAAATCACAAAACCATGACACTGGGGGTAGGAAGGCCATACAGAGAAATTTGAGCTGAGGCCAGTGGGATGAAGGTCGACAAGACCAATTACTGGGTCCTGCACTTTGGCCACAACAACCCCAGTCAATGCTACAGGCTTAGGATAGAGTGGCTGGAAAACTGTGTGGAAGAAATGGACCTGGAACTGATGCTCAGCTAAACATGAGCCAGCAGTGTGCCTAGGTAGCCAAGAAGGCCAATGGCATTCTGGCTCATACAAGAAATAGTGTGGCTAGCAGGAGCAGGGAAGAAATCATCCCCCTGTACTCAGCTCTGGTGAGGCTGCACTTTGAGCACTATCATTAGTTTTGGGCATCTCACTACGAGAAAGACACTGAGGCTCTGGAACATGTCCAGAGAAGGGCAATGAAGCTGATGAGTGGTCTGGAGCACAGGTCATATGGGGAGCAGCTGAGGGAATTGGGACTTTTTAGTCTGTAGATGAGGAGGCTAAGGGGAGACATTATTGTTCTTTACAACTCTCTGAAAGGAGATGGAGGCAAGGTGAAGGTCAGCCTCTTCTCCCACATAGTTAGCTACAGGACAAGAGGGAATGACCTTAAGTTGCACCAGAGGAGACTTAGGCTGGATATTAGGAAAAACTCCTTCTCTGAAAGGATGGTCAGGAGCTGAAAGAGGCTGCCAGGGAGGTGGTGCAGTCACTGTCCCTGGAAGTGTGCAAGAAACATTTCAGTGTGGTACTAAGGGACATGATTTAGCGGAATTATATTGCTGGTAGGTGGATGGTTGGTCTAGATAATCTTGGAGGTTTTTTCTAACCTCAGTGTTTCTGTGATTCTGTAATTCAGTGCTTCCATGTGAATGGACTTTTTTCTATTTGCAACACTTACTCTTCCACAATTCACCTAAAGTCCTTCCTATTCTCTTTGGTTCCTCCAAAATATAAATATTGTTTTCTCCAAAGTATAAATACACATAGCAAACCCTGTAACATCTCAAACTATTTTCTTCTTCCTCCAATGTCTCCCACAGGCCTGGATAAGAGCCTAACTTTAGTCTGAAAGAGGATTCAGAGAACAGTTCTCAATGTTTCATGATAATGGTTTCAAACTTGAACGTGGAGGATGAGGCACTCTTGAGATAGCTCTGATCGGGTCCTGTACAAGGTGTCTGCTCAGAGGCTATAGTTTGGGTTCCCCTTCTAACATTGTCTCCCTATGCTCATCTGGACTTTTGCAGTCTTTGATTTTCTGCTGGCTCTTAGGACGGACAAGGGAGCAGCTGGCACAGATTATTGATACCTTTTCTCCATCAGTATTCTTGAATATACAGAATGCCAGTACAGACACATATAACATCAGAGAGGATATTAGTTTATTGTATAAATGTACAGTAATAAGCAAATGACAATATATTTGTCAGGCTTGAAATAGAGTCTAACGTTCTTGAGAATACTAGATCAAATGAAGACAAAGATATATTTTTTTTTTAGCTTAAAGTTCTTCTGCAAGTTTCTATCACAAAATGCAGTAATCTCCAGTTTCTAATATTTTTGTTTCTAATAGAAATAAAGCAGCTGTCAATAAATGTGAAAAGTTCAGAAGGGAAAAAAAAAAAAAAAAAAAGAAAAAAACTAAAAGGCATTCCAAAGCAGGGGAAAAATAAAATAAAATAAAATAAAAATAAATGAGAAGACAAACTTGCAAAAAAATATTTGGGAAATTATTTATGTATTTAAACAAACAAACAAACAAACAAAAGCTAGTCTTCCAATACACAATTTTCAGTAGTAGAGAATACATTGTATGGTTCCTAATAAGCTTTTAGCAATACCAGTGCCAGCTGAATCCTTTCCTGTTAAATACTAAGTTATGGCAAAGCAATTTACTTTGTGGAATAAAAAGGAATCAGAAGAGCCTAGACAGAGAAATCCAATTTCATCTTCAGACAGCTACAGTGCTATATACCTTGCATTTTAATGACTGACAGATTCTATTTCTCCTTTCTTGGCATTACAGAAGAAACTGTCTTTCTTGTCTAGTGAAGGGTTGATTAAAAAAACTGGAGGATTTTTTCACTTTGTTTGCTAATTCATTATTTGTACCATGCTTGCAACAGATGTAAATATATCTATTAATATCTGGCTTCCTTTTTCCGTTAATTTTATCTGAAATACTATTGCCATGCTAATGAACTGTAGGCTCATAGAAATTAGTTCTGCTGTTTGATCAGCCTTTTCTAACAATTCATAATTGTCCATTAAGTGTGAACTGATTACAGATTCCTTACTTTGAGATCAAAGTTGTACCTAATTCTCTGAAACACTCTATATCTTCTTGATAGTTTTTCTATCAATCTACTACATTTTTAGAAGGTATGCATTTTTTCATCTTTCTCCTTTTGGTCAAATTCAGGCTTTTTTTAAAGAGTGATCTGAGTTTGTTGTCAGAATAATTACTCCAATTTTGCACTTCAGTTCCAATGAAAGATCAAAATTTGATTCATTTGTTATAGATAAGGATTAGGAGACAACATTTACTTTTGATTTATATAGAATACAGTCTCTTATCTTTTAAATATTACACAATTGCATTATTTTATTGAAAGCATTTGAGGAACATTTTATTACTTATAAAGTTACCATGAAACTTTATTGGTATTAAAGGTACTTTTTTGCTATACACTTTAAATATTTGCACATAGATTTGTTATGTGTTCAGGTAAGAAATAATGGAACTCAAAATTTTAATTGCAGAGGAAAACAAAAAATACTAAAGAACTAGATTCCATATTTTACCAACAAAAAATGCAAAAGTGTTCTCTTAGTGAGCGATGGAAAGCAAGCATTGAATTATGCTATTCAAAGTGAATTGCACAAAAATTGTCTTAATGAAACCTGAAAATCTAAGTTCTTAGATTTTGATCTACTCTATCAAAGAGTGGGCCTCTAGATTACTAGTTCTCTTCGTATTCTGTAAAAGATATTGTCTAGAAACATGGAAAGTCCCACAGCGACTTCCAGATCACCAGTAAATCACCCAGGAAATCACATTTGGAAAATTCTGGGTTTTTGTGGCAATGAGCTTGGAGTGCCCAGTTTCTCATCCCCGGCTCCTGCATGACTTTGACTGTGGATGCTCTGAGAGTTGAGAGGTAATGTATTCAGAAAAAAAGATAATGGAAATTGTTGAATTTCCAGGAACTGTGTTCCACTGAAGACAATTCTTTGAAAATCAATTTTCCATGAAAAAAAAAAAAAAACTTGGATTTTGAAGGTAAATGATGTGTTTTAAAATAAATGATTATTTGCTTCAGCAGCAGATAATGTTCTTTCAGTCAGTTTACCATTCTTCTTTTTCAAACTACTCATGAATAATACATTAATTATTTATTGACTGCAGAGATTATCTTTCAAGTTACATACTCACTAGTTTTCTTTTCCAGATAAACTGGATAAAACTTATATAATATTTAAACAGAGCAGTTGCTATACATAAGTCTTACATCTTTTCCTAACTTAACAGTATTGATAACTAGATTACCAGCAGTTCATTAATCTATCAGTAAACAAACAAACAAACAAAGAAATATGCAGACAAACATTTATCTGTAAGGAAATTGCATGGAACAACAAACCTTTCAGATGTCTAATTAAATATCAACATGATCAGAAAGTTTTACTTGCTCTGCTTCCTCATATGCATTTCATTGAATTTCAGAGTATGGGAAAATATGTTTAGTACCATCATCTGCTTTGCCATAATCTCCAACAACTCTTGAATTGTTTATGTTATTTCTTGGTTTTTATTTACCATTGCGAGCATCATCTGAAAAAATGTTTAATCTTATCAACTTTAGCTTACTGCTGAAATCTAGTTCCAGGGAAAATCAGGATTTTGTAGATTTAGTGTCCTGAGACTGAAACTTCACTTTTAGTTGAAGAATCTTGGCAAAAATAGAGGAAAAAAAGTAAACTCTGAAGTTAGTACAAGTTTTTCTAGCACAACAACTTAGACTCTGAAAGCAAAGCTCATTGATAACTCAGGTTTACCATGACTTTCTATACTTTTTAGCACCACTTCTTCTACTAATTCTAAGAATTGGCAGTGATCAGCAAAATATTTTCTGTTAAGAAGTAATTGGTCAATTATACATACATCAACTTAAGTCCTTATAACCAGTGCAGGTATTATACACTGAACATCTTTCAAAAGATAAGATTTTGAAATGGCACAATGGTGCACATGGAGGAAAGAATTACTGTTAGAATTTATAAACTGCTTGTACTGCCAATAATTTGTAAACTGTTAAATTATCTAGCACAGAGAAATTTGTATATAATGTTGCTATAATATAATGAAAGTTGCTATATAAAATATCTATCCCTAATCTGTTTGATATATTACATTTGAAAACACTGAAATGGAGAATCTTATCTATCATCTATTTTTTTTTCTGAATTTCAAACCTGTGTTCTTTGTTGAGTCTGAGATCATTGAAATAGCATGATATGTCCAGTTCATTTTGTTGCATTGTCTACTTTTAACAACCTACTTACAGCCTTCTAAAACGCTTAAACATATTTGCTCTTCAAAAAGTGATGTTTTCTGATGAGAGTGGTGAATGTACAGCAAAGTTTGAAAAGCAAATCAAATCTACCAGTCAAACACTTAGCAAGCAGGAAAAAAAACAATTCCAAAGCCACAAAACAAAACAAGAAACAACAACAAAAACCTGTTCTGTTCTCATTCACAAATTGTTGCAAATGTGTTAGAAGTTCTCAACTGTTGAAGAAGTAACCTTCTTTATATAGCTTTCAGCTGTAAGCTCTGGAGGATAGATCTTTCTAAACAAATAGAGTGGAGGAAGTACCCCTGTTTTCCTCAGACCACAGTACACTTCACAGAATTTCATTTTCCACGGAAATCAAATCATCTATTGCAGTTTTCTTTTCCAAACATTTTTAGATGTTTTAAGTTGACACAGAGAACACAAAAACCAAGTGACTATGATTTCATATTCCATGGTCAATGTGTAGAGCACACTGATTGAGTCCTAATAAGTTTGTTATATCCTTGACTATTGGAGTAAGATATTAATATGTTCTCTTCAGTCTCATAAATTTCAGTTGGGTAATGCTCCATAGCATTACCAAGATCTACAACTGCTTCTGTGTTGTAGAATTCATCAGATAATTTAATCTTCACTGTATAATTAAAGTGATATTATGACAAATTTTGGAAAGTATAATGAAATAGTGCAGTTTTTTGTTTGTTTGTTTGTTTGTTTTTGTTTGTTTGTTTGTTTCCATCTTGCGCTTGGGGCACAGTGATTTCTATATGCTTTCTATTCTCTTTGCATATATATCCCAAGTTGAATCTTACTTCTTACACAGTGCCTTATCTTTTCAAATATTTTAAATATTTTAAGAAGTAATGATGAATAATGCATTACTTTAAAATGTTTATTTAAAATCCTAAAAATGAATTGTCTAAGTATTTATTTACAGTCATCCTTGTGTGCAGAGCTCTTTAGTCAAAATGCTGCATTCACAGATTGTTGAATTTCATAGAAGAATGCATAACCTGAACTCATATGTTTACTTTAGAATTGTTTATCTACAGTCTGCATATAGTTCATTCATGTTAGTATCTTCATATATAAAGGATAATGAATTGTCTTGAAGAGTCGCAAACTTCTCCATGGTTTTGCATTTTATTTTGGAATAGAGAAGAGGAGGTAAAAGGAAGTGGAAGGGGAGAAGGTATTTTTGTTTGCTTTTAGTTCTTACTGCTTCAGTCTGTCTTCAATAAATTCTTTTAATCTGCATTATCTTGGGTCTCTTTTGCCAACAAGGTAACTAGTGACTGAAGTCCCCATCCTTATCTCAACCCACAAGCTTTATTCATCTTGTTTTCTCACCCTGTTCTATTGAGGAGAGGAAGTGAGAGTGCAATGTGGTGTTACTGAACTACCTACCAATGTTAAACCACCACATCTTTCCAGACCATTAAGGTCCATCTGGATGACAGAATAGCCCTCTATCATAACAACTAATCCTCCTGGTTTTCTATCATCAGCAAACTTGCTGCAGTTACACTCTTTCCCATCATTGAGATCATAACTGAGGATATTCAACAGAAATTGACCCCTAGGATAGAATGCTAATTGGTGGTCTCCAGCTGGAATTTATGCTTCTGATCATCATCGCCTGAGCCTGATTGTTCTGCCAGTTTTCAGTGTTAGGTAATTCCTGACCTTCTAAATCTTATCCAGATTTGCTTTCTGTATAGCAGATGATTTCAGACTTCAAGACTGTTGTTGTTCTGCCTCTTGAACAAAGTATGTTCAGTGAGATTTCAACTTTAGTTACTATGAGAATGCTACTTAGAAATGCTTACTTATTGTTTTTTCATCATGTTTCAGTTTAAATAAGTAAATGAACAGCTATATTTTTCATTATTGAAATTCAGGTGTATACCACTTACCCAAATTATGTTGCCATCACTGCAAATAAGTCTCAGATTCAAAAATCTTAAGATCCTGTTTGGCAAAGTCTCTCTCAGAAAGGAAAAGAGCTAGGAAGAGTACCTCTCTCACATTAATACTTAAAGCTTTCATTTCTCATATCATCCTTCAGTAAATGATACTTTCCTCAAATTTCACTGTCTTCACTGATTGCTGTAAGTTCCTATTTTTTTCTAAAATCTGTGCAGGTTGCTCCAAAAGTAATGCCTCCTATTTACTTTTATGGTAACTACAGTGATCAAATACAGTGAGAACAATGACATTATTTAACAGATCAAGTTCTCAGCTACAAAAAAATATGTATATTTTTTCAGCATAGTTACCACCATTAGCTATATATTTCTGTCAGCGATGAACAAGAGCATGCTTGCTCTTGCAAAAATCTGCATCAGCGAAGGTGATACACAGTTGCTGCTGGTGCTGCTGAAATGCAATGCCTACCACCAACATCAATCCTTCTCTCAGATTGTGGGCCAATATCACAAAATAAGAGGCATTAACTTCAGAGCAATCCTCATATTTCAGACTGGAAAGGTGCCCACAGTCTTACTGCACAGGTTCTCTGGGAAGCCACCTCTATAGTTTTCCATCATCCTCTTCTTGTTAATCTTCTTAAACTGGAGGATGGAAACCAAGTAAAAGGCAGATCTCTTTTGTGGCATATAGAAAGAGTTTGACAGTCACTTTCCTCATTTCACAGTGACAAGACCTGCTGAGTACTTCTGTGTCTGCTGCTTTTGGCCTTGTAAAACTTTAAGGCTCTCTAGAGCATTTTAAAATCTCCATTCTTAAATGAGATGCTAGCTAATAAACACAGAAAACTGAGAACAGAAGCAGCTCTTGATTATTCATTTTGAAGCGCTTCTGCACTTAATGAAAAACACCCAACAGTACATTCTAACAGAACTTTACATTTCATAACTGGACATTTGAAAATAAAATAAGCAATATTGTAAAGCAATTCACCTGATATATGATGCTATATTTGTCCCTACAAAAACATATGATAGAATTGACAAAAAATATTCAGAGAGTGTTTTGCCAATGTTATTGGTTGGGTTAATTCCAAATGCATTCTGTTGTGTTTACTGTTTCTATGGAAGTAACAGAAAGGTATTATATTATTAAGGCAATAAATGATGAATGTATTTCTTAACACCAGAAATATCAGAACCCTGATGCAAATATCTAATTAACAAATTGTGAAGTGTAAGCCAGTAATGGACAAATTATTTCTTTTACATACAAGACAAGCTACAGACATATATATGATTTATAATATAAATTAATATTCAAAATATAGACTTTGTTAATCATTCTCTATTCTTCATTTTAATTTCAAGCCATTTCTATCTTAGAATGCATTAGAAATAAGTCTGCTAGTGGCTGCTAGAGAAAGCATAATCAAGAATGATGATGATGATGATGATGATGATGATGATGATAATAATAATAATAATAATAATAATAATAATAATAATAATAATAATAAAACCCACAGAAATAGTTGTCCTGGTTTCAGATGGGATAGAGGTAATTTTTCTCCTAGTAGGTGATATGGTACCAGGTTTTGAACTGACAATGAGAATACTTTTGGTTACACACTGATCTTTTAGTGGTTTCTGAGCAGTATTCACACTAACTCAGGAATTTTTAACTTCCCATACTCCCTGGTGAGGAGACTATGGGAGACAAAACAAGGACAGCTGAACCAAACAGGCCAAAGAGATGTCTCATACCATATGATGTCATCCTGAACAAATAACATTGAAAGGAGTTGATTGGGCTGCTGTTGTTTTTTGTGGACTGGCTGGGAATTGGTCAAGGAGTGTTGAGCAATTGCATTTTGCATTTTTTGTTTTGTATACTCTTTTATCATTATTATTATTTTCCTTTTTTTCCCCACGACATTCAATTATTCACAATTTTTTAATTTTTCTGATTCCGTCTTCAGTCCCACTGGGTGAGAGGAGTAAGTGTATGGCTCTGTGGTTAGCTGCCTGCCATATTAAACCACAAGAAGAGTATATAACATTCTCATTAGCATACCAAAAGTTCATCTTTCATTTTTCAGATTGGAAAAGAAGATTATATTTCTTGTAGTACTTGTTATACATTCCAGGTACATCCTGAAATTGTCTAGAAAGGTCATGTTAAACATTAAGTTTATAAAATTATCATGGTGTAAAATATTTCACTGAGGATATTACCAATGAGCTTAAAACAATTTATCTAAGATAAAAATGGCTGGATGTATGCAGAAATAATTTATTTTAAAGGAAGAGAGAAACAACTCTTTGAAATTGGCTTTAAAAAGAAGGCCTCCAAGTTATGATGAAATATTTCAGTAACTGATTACTATTATGCATTCTATGGAGTCGCTGGCTATTTTTGACATGATTTTGCATTTCCACATTTGTATGTTGGAATATAGTAAATAATGTGCAGCTAATCCAAGTGTCTGACTGGAAACACTACCTAGTACTTCAATTCAGTATCAAGCTCAGGTGAACATGTCTAGATCTTTCCTAGACTAAGATCTCTCCTAAAATCTTTCTTGATTAGTACAAAGAAAAAGTGTTTCTTATGTGCTTCATTTTTTCATTATCATTATTTTTAAGATATATTTTCTAGATTAAAAAAACTATGGAGTCTTCACATTAATTTGTCAAATTTTGTCAATTTAATTTTCCTATGTGCATATTTGCAACAGGAATGAAAAGGGAAGTGAAGGAAATGCAAAATGCTTCTGTTGGATGTATCTGAAGGCACGTGTTATTAAACAGATACTTAGATTTTGGCATTACAAAATCTGAGAAAGAATTACCATGGATGCCATTATCTATTTTGTTTGCTAGAATACTTTCATTGGCTTTTTCTCACAGAGGTGATTTTATGAGTTTTACATACAGATCTGAAACATGTCAGGAAGTCTTCTGGAAGTAATTGGAAAGATCTATGAAATTCTACTAAAGTATCTACAAGTAAGTTGATATGGTGTTGGAAATGTTGTCCAAGAAATTTTAATTTTATTGTAAGTTTTTTTGTATTTTATTTAATCAATTCATGCTTTTTTGAATTTTTATTACCATATTTCTATTGCTTCAAAATACATCTGGAGTCAATGCCTGATTGATTTCCAGCTGGAAAAAGCAAGCCTTCATTACTGCTAAATAAGTTAATATAAACCATCAAAGTCTTAGTGATTGTACATATTTGATTTGGGAAGAGAAAAGCAAAAAAATCAAATCCCCTGGATGATATGCATAGCTTTATCTTCTAAAATGTTATCACCTCATAAAAATTTTGATATTTCTTGTGTTTCTGGCTAACTTCTGATGTAAACATTGTATTGAGAATTATGTGTCATCACATCACTGTTTAAGGAGATAAATATATTTTTTAAAAAAGCCTACTCAAATACAGTTAATTGCTTTTTTTTAGGGTTGTTTAAATTTCTCAGCAATTAAGAAATTATCCCTGCTCGTTCCTACATACAACATAGATTTAGATGGTGATAATTTTTTTCTTTATTTGATTGCTGTCTACTAAATGAAATATAAAACAGGGGTTTCTGTGGATGGATTGAATTTCTTAAGTCATCATAAATATAATTTATTAATACACTCTACAGAATTTTACTTGTACTGTTCTAGATAAATACAGTAGAATTTGCCAATTGTCAATGTTTTTCTTGTAATTGTAGTTTAAGAGAAAAAAAAAAAAAAAAACAGCAACAAAAACAAACTTGTTTTTCTGAGGTTACATTATTCTCATTCCAATTGGCTGTTTCTATTTCAAGTTAGCCATTTGGAAAAAAATGTTAATTATCTACAAGAGGTTAAACAAATATATCAGGAAAACAGAAATAAAAGACAGCTATAAGATTGAGCGCAAACCTGAATGCAAAGGGATTTTGGATCCCAACCCTCATGTGAACAACTGTATTGTTTTCTTATACTTGAAACAATTCCCACAGTAGAAGTCCTTGACTTTATGTGTCATCCTCAGTTCTTACTGAAGTTGACTGCAGGGAAAGCTATCATCTATACTGCTATATTTTCTGCTCCAAACAAAATCAGTGAGTATTTCTGTAGGTAGATATCGCAATACAGGGAAAACAGAAACATTGCCTTCTCTGTAATCCCTAATCCAGATGTTAAAGCGATTTTTTAAAAAGTAAGCCAAGAATGTAACCAGTACTGCAGCCACAGAAGCAGCGTCTACCATCACAAGATTTGTTCTAGCTGCTTGCTGAAGATTTTATTGAAGATTTTATTCTATTTAAACAAAATCCAGGTTTGAATTTTGAGGATTTATAAACAACAAGATGAATTTATAATTTTTCAGCCTAATGGACATATGACTACAGACAAAATGTTCTATCCCTTTTGCATTTAAGGAGAATGCTCTTGAGACTTTATTAGGAAATCTACAAATGGCCATGGAAATTAGTTCCCTGTATAGAGACATACTGATGGTATTTCGTGGTCCCTTTTCTGTAATTTAGTAAATGAATACTGCTTGCAAACTTCTTCTGTATTTCTTTCCTCAGTTGCTTAAAAGTTACTGGCACTAACAACCCAGCTGAATTTGGAAAACAGACTATCATGTTTCTTGCTCAGTACTGTCATCCACATGAAAAAGAAATTTTTGGGCTGCACTACATCTCTTTAAATTTTAGGTGCTTAGGATTGGATCACCTTTAAGAAAATCTGCATGGCAGATGAGCTGTAGTCACTGTATTACTATTTCTATCTGACTGCAAAGGGATTTTGAATATCCAACCTAGATATAAACATCTATTTTTTTCTAATACTTGAATTGATTCCCATGGTAGATGCCCATGATTTTATGGGTCATCCTCAGTTCTCATTGTAGTTAACTGAAGGGAAAGCCATCAGCTATACTTCTACATCTCCAAACTTGAGATTTCCATTTGGAAGGGTTCATGCCACACAGCATCCTTCCTTGTTTACTCTGGACAGTCCATGCTGCCTGTGGCCTGGAGCTTAACAGTCATTTTTTTCAAGTTCAGAGAGCTAAAAATAATAAAATGTTAACATGGAAGGGAAAAACAAACAAACAAAACAAACAAACACATTAAAAACTGTTATGGTTTTATGATTTTTGTAATTGGTATTCCACACCATAATATCATGTAGTGCACTTTCTCTGTGCTTTATCAGAAAATCATAGAATGGCTTAGGTTGGGAGGGACCTTAAAGAACATCTAGATCCATTTCCTCTGGCCTTGCAGGATTGCCATCCACTAGATCAGACTGTCCAAGATCTCATTCAACTTGGCATCATTTGCCCCCGCAGATAGGGCATCTGCAACCTCTCCGGGAAACCTGTTCCAGGGCCTCACCACCCTCTGAGTAAAAAAATTCCTCCTATTATCTAACCTAAATCTCCTCTCCTTTAGTTTAAAACCATTCCACCATGTCCCATCACTAGCAGACCATGTAAAAAGTTGGTTTACCTCATGCTTATAAGCTCCCTTCAGGTACTAGAAGGCTGTAATGAAGTCTTCCTGGAGCCTTCTTAAACAAGCACAACACCCTCAACCTCTGCAGTAGGAGAGGTGTTCCAGTCCTTGTGGCCCTCCTCTGGACCTGCTCCAACAACTCTGCATCCTTCTGGTGCTGGGGACCCTAGACTTGGAGATAGTACTCCACATGGAGCCTCACTAGGGCAGAGTAGAGTGGAACAATCACCTCCCTCTCCTTTCTGCCTCCCCACCGCTTTGAGGCAGCCCAGGATACCCTTGGCCATCTGGTCTGCAAGAGCACACTGCTGGCTCATGTCCAGCTTTTCGTCCAACTGGACTCCCAAGTTCTTCTCCACAGGGCTGCTCTCAATGAGTTCTTCTCCAAGTCTGTATTTACACCCTAGATTGCCCAGATTTAAGTGCAATACCCTACTCTTGGCCTCGTGAAACTTCATTAGATTCTTGTGTGCCCACTCTATTCTGCCCCTGTGAGGTCCTATCTGGAGTACTGTGTCCACACACATGAGGCTCACTGGCCTGTACTTTCCCAGATCTTCCTTTTGCTCTTGAATATGAGAGTGATGTTTCCCTTTTTCTAGTCACTGGAGACTTCACCTGACAGTCATAATTTTTCAAATATGATGTAGAGTGGCTTGGCACTCACATCATCCAGTTCCTTCAGAATGCTGTGCTGCATGTTGTCTGGCCCTATAGACTTGTACACATTCAGCCTCAAGAGGTGGTCTCAGTCTTGCTCTGCTCTTACACTGGGAAGGATTTTGCTCTCCTATCCCCCATTTAGAAGTTCAGGGACAAGAGAGACATGAGGAGCTTGAATGGCTGTGAAGACTGAGAGAAAGACCTCATTTTCTTCAGTCTCCATCAAGTTCAAACTCTTGGTTTCTTTATTTCCTTTAGAAACAGTTATTTATAGCAAAAGCGGAGTCAAATGAGAAGTATAAATGAAATATCTCTTTAGGATTTTATTTCACAAAAATCTGTCTTTAAAATTCCACTTTGAATATTTGATAGTAGAAATATTAATTATGTATTTTAGCAGAGAATAGACTGCTTCTAGTCTCATATTTAAAGTCACATAATGATGCATATAAATACATTTTGCAGAGGCAGAATATGATGTTCCAAACCAGCAGTTCTCTTCTGCATCTCATATAATCAACAAAGAACTGGCCTTCTGTCAATAACTATATGCATATGGACTCAGTATTAAGTTAAACTGTTCTTTTTGTTAATTCCCATGGTATAAAATGATTATACAGATTATAGCCTACAGTATACAGAAAGGCTTGAGGCAATTTTATGTATTATTAATAAGTAGTAAGTTGAAAAATGGCAGATAATATTAGAACAAAGAGTCAGCAGCAATATTCACACCACCAAACACAGAAAAGAAAGTCTTTAGAATATGAGATTTTTCAGTCTGAAAGAAAAACTGACATTGATGGATTGCAGAAAATGAACTATTAAAATCAAAAGAAACATCAAATCCTTTTTTTTTTCTTACCTTTTGAATATCTGCATCTTGGAGTCAATTAAGATTTATTTATGAATTCCCTAAGTCAGTAATCACCTATGTCAAAATGCTTTTAAGCTACCTCTCTATTTAATTGTTTCTGTTCTTGTATTATTAAAAAGGGCAAATAAAAACTTCCAGATATACCTGATAATTTCACCCTTTCTTCAAGTCTCACAGGATTGTTCTGAAATCCAGAAAGTTGATAAAATCTTTCTCTATATGAGTTTAATGGTCTCAAACTAAGTCTTCCCAGTCACACTTCACAATGACAAAATGTTGATAATCTATTTATGTGTTTCTGCTGAGGAGAATTAGCTGTGTTAGCTGTGTCTTTCAGCTTAGTTCAATTTCATGGGCCTCAAAATCACTTCCAAGAAATAAGCTTGAGAGGATAGATGGTAACCTGTTCTCTGAGTCTTAGAATGTACTTTGTTTGGATGATAGATATTTAACGGTACACTGGCATCATATTATAAAGACACTAGATAATAAAAGCAGGCCATTTTCATGGAGAATGGACCCTATCCTGCTGCACCATTTAGAGCTATTTTATTTCTTTTTTCTTTGAGTAACAGTATAAATAATGAAAACTACAATAAATTTCTACAATTATGTTTTTGTGGAATATAATAATATTAAACTTCCCTCTATGCATTTCTAATATCCAATCTGTGATAATTTGGGGGCTCTATTTTTTTGTAATTAAGGTTTGAACTTATCTGATATGTATGTTTAAATAAGATTCATAAAGAGTGAAACTTTTTTTGTTGTTGTTAAAGTCCTTACATCAGGAAAACAAACAAACAGGCAAACAAACTGTAGCTAAGTTTAAAACTCTTTTTTTGTCATGTATCTTTTGAAATATCTGCAGGAAAACTGATCTTTCATCTTATCTCTATCTTCTGAAAAATTCTGAGTCAGAATTTGAAAAAAAAAAAAGAAAAAGAACTAAAAATTAGCTACAAAAAGAATTTAAATATTGAAATTAGATCCTGTTCACTGAACTGGATGTAAAACACGATCAATCAACTATTTTTCTGGAATTTATTTCAGTATCACTAGAAATGCCTATTATGCCTATTTAAAGACCTATTATCTCATCCAGAGAAGACATTTCTCCATGGTTTACTTTTCTCAAGGTTGTGATAGAGCAGTTACACTCTGAGACATATGTGCTAACAGCACTGAATTAATCTCTAAACATGACATGATAAGGAGGGTTTTCCCAGAGATTTCCTCTTGACTGTTCTCAAGGTCCACTTCTCTAAAATCATTAAGTCACATTCAAATGTGACAGGTTTTTAAGCTTTACTTAGACAAGCTCTAGTTCAGTTGTCACTAAGGATTCCAAGTGCAGGAGAATGACAAAAAAAAATGGAAACCCCTCAGGTTTCTGGCCCCGAGTAACATACTGAAAAAAAAAAAACCCTAACACTGCTGGAAAATCTAGAATAATTATTTCTCCTCAAAGAGCTCAGGGTGATGATCTACTTGCAAGTTAGCCCTTATCTACATTCAATAGTTTTTCAATTATTTCTTTAAGCATGTCATATAGCAACAAACAAACAAAGCATTAAATTACTTCTATCAGATTGTCAATTGTTTAGTCACTTTTAAAAGAGATTGCTCCTTTTGTTCTTTAGTCTTGATGAAAATGTTGAGGAGAGTGAGCAAGCGCTTTGAAGAAAACTCTAGATAGCCTACTAGCTATGACACTTATCATGGAGACATACAAATACTCCATATCTCTATTTGCAAATAGCCTAAGTATAACAATCATAAGGGTTCTGGAGGTAGATTTAGGTTCATACACAGTGAGTAGCTTCAGTGACTTTATTGTAAGAAACAGGCAGAATTAAATCCCATGGTACAATTCTTACTGACATCCCTGAGGTTAAGATGTGAGGCCAGACATTTAGTAAATTGTAAATCCTCTTTAAACTTCTTATTGGCACCACCAGAAGTGTTATATATGGAGTGCATGTGACGCATATGGAAATGGAATGTAGAAACCTATGCTGCCTTTCTTCTGCTACATTCTTCTCTTCATTTGAGGCTGTAGATTTCCTTGTTTCAGATCTTTCTGTTTCATTAAAAAAAATGCCATCTGGACTTGCAATTAAAATATGGAATGCAAGTAAGGAGCTTATACCCTAGACTAAAGAAGCGGTTCCAGAGTGTACAGGGTAGTGAAATAATTTCTTTCCCTCCACACCACACAGTTTCTAACAAATGATAGAGAGCTCAACTGTATGCTGCTACCATGAGTCTCAACTTCACTAGAGGGCATGCCACAGTATTTAATACCTGTTTTCTTCAGCAAATCAACTTGTTTATAATCTTCAGCATACCACTCTATTTACAGATCACATAACTGATTTCTTATTGGTATTTTATGTTATCCATGTCTATATTCAAAATACAAGGTTGTATTCTCAGGAGTCCTCTTCACATTCTCCGTTATAACACAGTGATGAGAAATGGCAAATTGCTATGAGAAAGACTAGCAAGAGGAAGAAGCCTGCCCCAAAGGCTGAGGTGTCTCTGCAGAACTGCTTCACAGTTCCGCAGACTGAGAAGGAATAGCAAACAGGAACAGGTATTTTGTCAGAGTAAGTAAGAGTAAGGCAGCCAGACCTGTTCCCTGTTGCATAACAACTATCGTAACTAAGAACAAGCAATGAGTGGCAAGTGATTGTCTTCTGAGGGGTACAAAGGCACCCATTTGTCATCATAACCTGCTATCTAGAGAGGTCTGCTGCTTGCCAGGGACTTGCAACAGGGATGTGACAGAGAGGCTGCCAGAACTTGTACATCCCACAGACTATTACCTGCTGCTGCCATTTCACATAGGAACCAGTGACACAGCTGTGAGCAACTTCAAGAATATCAGGAAGGACTACAAGAAGTTGGGAGCAGCAGCGAAGAACTCAGGAGCACAGGTAGTCTTCTCATCAAACCTCCTGATTAGGGGAATAGGGAGGGAAAGCACTGATAAAATTAAGAAAATCAATAAGTTAATGGAGTGGTGTCATGAACTTCAGCTGCTTATGCCATGGAGAACCTCCCCTCTGAGGACAGAGGTTGGTGGCCCATATCTGCAAGTCCGGACGACATCTCTGTATTCTTCCCAGGTGGCACGCCCTTGTTTCCAGAGTTTGTACGCACCTTTCTTTGCCCTCAGCACTCTCAGCAGGTCCTTACTGAGCCACACCAGCTTCCTCCCTCCTCTGCCCACTTTCTTGTTCAGAGGGACAGAGAGTTCTTGTGCTCTTAGGAAGGCATCCTTGAAGAGTAACCAGCTCTCCTCAGCATTTTTGTTTTTAAAGAAAGCATCCCAGGGGATCTCGGCCAACAGTCCATTGAACAGCTTAAAGTTTGCTCTCCCAAAGTTCAGGGTCCTGATGCCACTCTTCACCAGGCCCACATATCTCGAGATCACAAACTCGACCAGAGCGTGGTCACTGCAACCCAGGCTGCCTCCAACCTTAACACCATTAATTATTTCCTCCACATTGGTGAGCAGCAGGTCCAGCAACCCTTCACCTCTGCTCGGTCTGTCCAACACCTGGACCAGAAAGTTATTGTCAACACATTCTAGGAGCCTCCTGGACCTCTTGCAACTTGCCGTGTGGTCTATCCAGGAGATATCCGGATGGTTGAAGTCCCTCATCAGGACAAGAGCCCGTGAGCACAAAGCCTCCCGCATCTGAAGCAAGAAAGCCTCATCAACAGTCTCCCCTTGATCAGGTGGCCTGTAGTATACTCCTATCACCAGCTGGCCTTTGTTAGACCCATCCCTAATTCTAACCCACAGGCTCTCAACCTGATCATGACTTTCTCAGAGGTAGCTCCTCACAGTCTATCCACTCTTTGACATAGAGGGCTACTCCCCCACCCTTCCTACCTAGCCTATCTCTACTAAAGAGCCGATAGCCCTCAGTGGTGGTATTCCAGTTATGGGAATCATCCCACCACGTTTCTGTGATAGCAACAAGGTCATAATTTTCTAAGCACATCACAGTTTCCAACTCATCCTGCTTGTTTCCCAGGCTGTGTGCATTGGTATAAAGGCACTTCAGCTCAGCTTTCCATCTCACCGCCTTTATAGATGATCTAGGTTCCCCTAGAACAGCAGCATCCCCAACACTCCCCTGCCCCAGTCCATCCCTTTGTACTTCACCATCATCGCCCAGCAGGTTCAGTACGAGGAATGTTGATATTCTTTCAATGTATTGCAAAATCTTCCTTGCTACTTTTTTTTTTTTTTTTTTTTTTTTTTTTTCCATCTTCAAGATGCATCCACGCCCTATGTCTTGGCTGGATAAAATCACATAGGAGTCAATGAAATCAGTAAGACTTAGACTCATGCCAAATGAGGCTTCTATTTCAACCACTTCCCTCGAAATCTAGATATCCTTTTCCAGGGACTTTACTCTTCCATAATTCCTAGTAGAACGTGATGTTTCTAACCTCACTTCAGGAAGTTGTATCCCAGATTTTTATTACAGTGTCTTACTGGGTTCCAAGCTTCATGAGTGTTTTATTTGGCATGCATTGTTCTGTCAGTATGTGAATGTACTCAGAATGAGGTATCTACTGCATATTGTGAAATTTCACAAGCTTCTATTCTTTCATATGCTAAAGGGTATGTTTTTTATACTTGCTTGATTTTATTATTCCCTGGTGGAAATATTAAAACAGTTTATTATTTGCTATGTGTCCAAGTTTTTCATGGTGCATGGTTTAAAACCAGTGAGGAGGAGATGGTAAATCCTATTTATCAAAGATTTTGACTGTTTTCCCCAACCCTTAAATATAACTCATCAATGACGTCAGGACAGGGTGAGAACATATAACGTGACAAAAAATTCCCTGAACTATTCAGAAGTATATGTTCTTGGAATCAGCTCACTTGAGTGGAGTAAGAAGGGTAAAACATTCACTTCCATTCAAAAAAAAAAAAAAAAAAAAAAAAAAAAAAGGAAAAAGAGTAGGAGTATCTTCCCCATCCAGGTTTCATTTGTGGTACATTTGATGAGCTTTTATTTGTTCTCCATAAGATGTGAAGCTGGAGTCACCTTACATATATTATGTGTATATTTATATCCCTAAGAAGCTAAAGTGCTCCATTCATACGACAGTAGTTTATTGTTATATGTTCAACATGTAACATGCAATGCTGCTTTCTTAATAATCAGAACCAGCTGGCATGAGTACAGTAATGATGGCAATGGGTCATGCATGCCTAAGTTAGGTGCACTGTAAGCCAAGGAAGGCTAACTCTAATTCTATCTTGTTTTTTCTTTACTGATGTCTTCCGCAAGGAAAGATTGCAAACTCTCTGTATGCTTGAAATTCTGCACTTATGTTTAACAGATGCTGAAACAAAATACTCCATTGCAAGCTTTTTAGGAAGTTATATTTTATATCATCAGCAATTCTTTTGGTGAATAAATCTTTTTGTATTGGTAAAACTGATGTTGGGAAAGGAAGAAAAAAATTAACAGATTTGAACTATTCAAATAGAGCGTTCTTAAATGTATTTGGACAAGCACACATTTTATGTAGTAAAAATGCATACCATTCCCACTGTATGAAGATCTGACAACTATACTATAAAAGGTACAAGGGCTACAAAAGAAAAAATAAATATTTGCAGGTAACTATTCAATCTTACTGAAGTAATTTTTACAGCCTCCTAAGTACCGATGTATAAAACATAAAAATACAAATACTGCTAAAAATGGAGAATGTCAGAACATCTCCTTTAAAGGACGATATTTTTGAAGGCATTTATAAACCAACTTGTATATTACTTTAAGTGCTAGTAAATTCTAGGAGATAAATCCCCTCAGATTTCATGGCACAAATAAAGAGATTTTTCTGCATGCCTTTGGAAGAATAAGTAATTGCCAAAAGTCACAGAGAAAAAGGTGATATCAGAGCTACTTTCAAAGCCTTAGGTTCCATTCTGGAATATATATCTGTATAGTCTGACTGCAGTATCCAGGCAATAATTAAAACTAAAGTAAATTTTAATGTTAATTTTACTAAAAATATGGTTTTACTTCCTAAAAAGTAAAATATGCACAGTTACTGTTAATCTTGTGTTCATCTAAACTTGGCTTCTGTTTTGCTTAAATTTACTGATTTCACAGGTTTATACGACCTTCCAATGTTTGTCCCTACCCACCAGTTCAACCAAATCTTTAATGAAGTTTTTGCTTCTCCGCAGAGTGTAAGTCAAATCTGGGCAATAGCCATTAAGGTGGTAATGCACATTTGAAACTACCCAGTTTCCCAGCTGGAAATCTTAATTTTGTGAACTAAGTAATCTACATGCCAAGAACCAGTTCCAAGGTATACATTTACAATAGCTTAAGAAGGTCTCAGCCCAAACCACAATAGAATGGTTGTATGAAATATAGATTTACTTTTTCTGATAAAAGTGGTGTCAGTATGGAGGCTCAATAAATTATAGTTATTATTTGTGTTTATTCCTAAAAATTTAAGCATATCATTCAAAGCCTACATTTTAATATCACAGCATGTCAGTCAGCTGGGACTTCTGCAAAGACAGGTAATTTATTGAAAGTGTCTTTGTGAGCACATCAATACCCCTAGATAAAACCTCTCCAGCCCCATAGGCTTCTGAATGTTCAAAGAATGTAGATCTCATAGAGATTCCCATTATAGATTACAGGGGCTTCATCATGTTCTGCCTCACCATCTACCACTTCAGGGAGCTGGATAGTCTGAAAACAACTGTCCATAGTAATAAAGTCTGAGGGGGAAAAGAAAAAAAAAGTGTTTCCTTTCTTCCAAACAGAAATCTGGGTGCAGTTTTTGCTGGAGCAAAAACAAATCTCATGACACACTATTTGAATAGGATCATATTTTCAGATGTGAGATTTAGATAATTTAAATTGGTTACACATAACAATCATAACATAAAATGAATTCATCTTATTTATTGTTAGACTGTCTTTACGTCACAAACTTCAAACTTCATGAGTAATCTTATTCTCTGTAGCTAAGAATTAAATATGGACGAAAGAATATTACATTTTTGGGGTTGTGACAAGTTCTTAACCATTACCAAAGTACTTCTAATGGGCACAAAAATAGATTATTATTTTATAGCATTTACATAAATCCTATTACTTGTCAGAAATGGTTTAGGTATTGATAATCCTACTTTGAAGTGGGAGGAATGAAACTCTTGGAGTGTATTCCACATTTAATATTCTATGTATTCTCTGAAGACAAATAAGTTGAAATCCCACATTTTGAGTCATTTCAAAAACTCTAATTCTTGTATATTATCAAGGATTAAAAAAAACACATTTTAAAATTTAAATATATTTTCCTCAAATAAGTGACAATGTTTTACAATATGTGTTAGGTGAAAAATGAACTTTATGTTCCAGTTTTAATTTTTTCGAAGTTGTTGAAATAGTTCTTTAATTAAAATTGAAACTGGATTTATAATAACTCCTCGTCATGTAAGTAGAAGTCTGCCCCTACTAAAGATTTATGTCTTGCATATAGTGTGTTTTATTGCTTGATGGTGAAAGAAGCTCTGTGTGAAAATGCTGAGACCCTCTTTACTAGTGGAAATTTGCTGTATGGGTTTTAACTTAATATTCAAAAGCTTTCCCTTGCCTTGTTTTTCTTTGCTTTCCTTGCATTGGGTGGATATCACACCAGTCTTAATCCCTTTTAAATTACATTTCTGATTATAGAACAGCATAGCATGCATTTCTCCTACTGTACTATTAAAATATAATCTGTGAGTTTAGTTTCAAGGCCAGATTTTGGTAGCTGTTATCCTTCACAAGTATATATATATTTAATTTTGGAAATGATAGTCTGCTCTGAAAGTAACGCCTCCTTTTTTTTCCAGTGGAAACTATAACAGTTACAAAAGCCACAATACCAGTATGTCATGGTTTTATGATTTTTGGTTATCAGTATTCCACATCATAACATCATGTAATGCACTGGGGGTTTGACTGTGGATGCTCAAGTTCTGGGTGCCTATCTGGAGGAGAACAACTACATTCCCCAGGGAGCTTTGCGGTCAGCAAGGAGATGTAACTCCCGGCAAGGTCACTTGATGTTGTTTTCTTCGCCTGCTCCTCTTCTCCCGCGCTTCTCTGTCTGCTCTTCTCTGTCTGCTTTTCTTCATCGGCTCAACTGGACTGCACTTCTCACCTCAGCGTTGTGGTGAGACCTATCCACCTTTCGCACACACTCCTTCTCTCTCATTATATTTTGCTGATACTATATTTAGTAAATTAGTTTGTTTCACCTCAGATCATTGCCGCTGTTTTCAATTATTTTGGGTCAACTGTTTCCCTTTTCTGGAGGCCCAGATCTGCAGATCCCTTCGCCCCGCTGGTCATGGAACCTGGCCGAAACAGCCCATAAACGTTGACACAGTACTTGACAGAGCATATCGTCAGCTGCAAAACCCTATTTTTCATATGCTCACCACCAGTAGCTATGCATTTTCACCACTGATAAACAAGTTGCTGCGTGCCATACTCCTAATAATATGCAGTAGCAGAGGTGACCTGCAGTTTCACAGCTGCTATGACCACACCATTGCTGAAATGTACTACCCACCACCTCATGGTGCTAATAGACACTCTTTGATCTCACAAACATTCAGCAAGCAATGTATGTCTACAGGTGCAAATTTTTCCATATGAAAGAACTCAGTTACAAACTTTTGCTTAATATGGACTTCCATGTCAAATACCAATTTATCAGACTGCCCTTCTGCTGCCATCTGTCACACAGCAACAAAATGTAATGGAATATTGGTGGGAAGATTTAACGTCTACCCCCACACCACCAACATCTGCCTCTGACATCACAGGCCAACATAATAAAATAAAAAGCATTACTTTCAGAGCAGCTCTCATATGTTAACATATAAAATGTGTTTAGTCCTATTTTAGTCTACTAGAATACTAAAAGTATTAATTAATATTAATTAAAATTACATACATGCTTAATCTTGATAGATTCTTGTAATATTTCAGTAAGCAAACTACAATTTTGCTAGAACATGTTTTCACATGAAACACTTTATTCAATATTCTGTGATATAGTCCAGTGATGAATAGAACCGTGCCAAGATTTTCTACACTTATTAAGTGCTAATATTCACTACCACTTTACTATCACATCAGAGTTATTTTGACTTACAGATCATATCTCCTTTCTATGTTTTTGATACAAAATCTTGTAATTAATTTCATTTACTTAACTCTACTCCCTTAGGAAGCAGTCTCCAAATTTTTCCTTTCCAACTCAACCGATACTATGATAAAACTCAAATCTTCATTAATCCCTCTGCATGATGATGATGAGGTAGTGAATGTGCTTGCTGCAATACTTTCTCATAAAATAGATAAATAAATATGTAAATATAATTGTATTTTTTTCTGTCTTTCTTGCCTCCATCATAATCTTTTCTAGACAATTTGACCTAGTGGGAGGTATCCTGGTCCATGGCAAGGAGATTGGAATTGGATGATTTTTAAAGGTCCCTTCCAACCCAGAACATTGTTGAACACTGACAGGCATGGGAAATCTAACAACACTCTAGGAAATCTGTTCCAGTGTTTGACCATCCTCATGATACAATGCAGGTGCAGCTTTGTGCCATTCCTGAGTGTCTTGTCATCAGTTCTTAGGAAGAAAAGCCAGTACTGACCTCTCTACTTCCTCTTCTCGGGAATTTTTAGAGAGCAATGAGATCGCCTCTCAGCCTACTCTTCTCCAGACTGGACAAACCAAGTGACCTCAGCCTGTCCTCATAGGACATGTCCTCCAATCCTTTCACCAGCTCGGGTGGCCTCCTCTGGGCACTTTGATGTTGCAACATAAGTTCTAAAATAATAACAAAATACAAAATTAAATGGTAACAGTTTCAGGACTAAAAAAGTCTGATGTAGAACCGCAAAATGAAATGAAATGAACCTTTTAAAACACACTAACGTTGTATATATATATATATATATACAGCACAGAGTTTTATATCCAATAGACATCTGAGTTTGCTTTTCAGTATTCAAAATATTTGTACTATCTCAAGTTACTGGAGAAATACCTTGAACCTATTTTATGCTGTTGACAAACAATAGGTATGTTAGTGGCACATAAAGAAGTGAAACGCTTGTGGAAGAAGCAAAAATAGAGCTGCTATTATGGAAGATCTGAATGTATAGGAAAGTAACTTGAATATAAGAAAATGAAACAGATAAAATGCAGTTTTCATTTTAAGTTAGATAGTGTTTATTTCAGTCTAGAATAATAGTTCTAGTGACAGTCTGATAAAATTCAATTTCAGTACAATTTATAATTACAAATGTTATGAATTACCTTCAACAACCATTGGTTACTACAAATAAGTTGTAACTGAATGGTCATGTCAGAAAAAAATATAGCAAAAATTAATAACTGTAAAATTACTAACTATGCATTAATTTAAATCTTGATTTCAGATTTAAAAATCAATTATATGATGACCAAAATGCAAAACCATTTTGCAGATTATATTCGTTCATAGGTATTATTGCATTATTATTGTAAGTTTTATTACTTTTTGATATAATTACGCATAACACATGGAGCACATGGAGAAATGAATATTAGTATATACCACTGGTTTGTTTTTACTTCAACATTAATTATAAGATAGAATTTATGTAGTTGAGATTTGCAGCTGGAAAGGCCAAAATCAGATTTTTATAATACATGACAGAAAATATCATCCTCATAAAGGCTCACATTTACTCTTGTAATAAAATGGTGCCTTTCAACACTAAAAGAGTGTTCTTGATTGCACCTAGTCATAATCTGAAGCACCTCTCCTACTGGAGCTGAAGTTGTTCAAACAGAACAGGAAATGTTTTGGGACGACCTCATTGTCATATTTCAGTATTTAAAGGGTCTGATAGTGATTAAAGAGAAGAGTTTTAAACTGAAAGAAGTGAGATTTTGATTAGATGTGAGGAGGAGATTCTTTACTTAGAATGTGGCGAGTCATTGAAACATACTGTGTGTAGAGAAACAGTGGATGCCAAATCCCAGGAGAATTTCAAGGCCCTGGGCAACACAACCTCACTCCCATTTAATGATTGTGGTTTTTTTAATCCTATGTTAAAATTAATCACTAAATGCCCCTTAAGCATTTAAATAACTACTAACGACTTCCTTTCTCCCACTTGTTAAGAATGTGTACAAGACAAGTGAGCAATTCTATGCAAATTCTAGTGTGCTGAAAACTAAACATTTGCAAGATTCAGTTCTTGGAATGTAGGAAGATGTCATTGAGAGATTCATCTTCAGTTAACAGTGAGAGTGATATTGTGGGAAACAAACAAATACAACTGAAGATAATAAAGAGAGAAATAAGATGCAAATTTGCATAGGGATCAAGGTGAGTGAAGGAATAATTAATTTTACAGTAAAAAAGTGTAACCACAAGGGGTTCTCGATGTAAAAGAGATCCAAAAATAGAGGATAAGGCAGACTTCATTGCAGAAAAGCATCTAATATCTGGAAAAACTCCTATCAAATGAGAAGACGCTGAAATCTATAGAGTAATAAAAAATGGATAAAGGTTTCCAAGATGGCAATGATAACCACTGAAGAAAGTAGAAGAAAAATAAGGAGCTGCAAAATTTATGTTGTATTCTAATAGAGAAAACAAATTTAATATTTACTTTTAACTTTTCCTGAGTGCAATATTAACCACTGATTTCTTTGAAACATATGTGAGGGAAAAAAAATAGTTTTATTTCATGTTATCAACACTGCAGTTCCCTGTGCTTTATCTTGCTTAGGCTTCTTTTTTAGCTTTGCTGTGCCTTGCATATCACACGACTTGAGGGCCTTTTTTTATAAGGAACTTGATGCTTTCCAGCACACATACAAGGAAAGACACAAGCTAAATTCAGGCTCTTTTTACTCTTATGGAAATAAATGTGATTGCTGAACTGTAGTTGGCAGCATGGTTGCATGGAGAGATTGCATAGGCAGCCCACCCTATTTGATCCCTAGACAAGCAGCACGAGTAAAATTTTGTCAATAACATGCAGCTAATTTTGGCTTAGAACTGTGATTCTGAAAATAGATTGAGCTGGGCTCAACTATCTTGCAGGAGTCATACACTTAAATCTGTCTTTGATGTGTCTTTTATAGGTTTTACATAGCTTACCTTCTGCCTTCAGCACTCCATCCTATAAGCAAGACAAGAAAAGTGACTATCATTAAATACCTTTTCAATCAGCTCTGAAGTGTCTTTGTTTTTTCTAGATGAAGGGGGAAAAACAGAGATATAATTTATCTATTCATTCATTTGCTGAAGATAAGAGTTAATTAAGGATTAAGAGATGTAAGTATGTAGAAGAATCTTCTACAAGCCTGAAGTGCCAGCAGTGTAAAAGTGCTCAGACATTTATAGTGAAAAAGAATCATCACTGGGAGCAGTGCACACAGGGAAATGGTCTGTGATAGAGTTGTATCCCCACAAACCAGCTCAAGTATTCAAGAGAACTAGTATAGATTTCCATGAGAGAGCATGGAGATATTATTGCCACGAAGAATAGTGATTTTGCATGAAAATGTGAATTTTGTTTGGAAAGGAGTTTTCTTCCAGTGGTATCTGCAACCCTCTTCTTTCCAAAATCTTTCACTTAAAATCCTTATTTTATTCCCCTCCCCGGCATAATCCTAACTCTTACAGATGACCAATTACCACTGAGATCTTCTAGCTTCATAACTGTTTCATCTGATTTAGTGTTTGACTAGTGTTGCTGATAGTGGCCTAATTTGTTCCCTTTTACTTCAAACTTTCCATTTCCTTGACTTTATTTCACTGAAGATTTGCAAGCCCTCGCCCAACTCAAAAGATTTTTTTATTACTGAATTTTTAAACAAGTTTTCTCACCAGGTGCTCTCTCAGCTCTGCTTAAAACATTCCACTTTCTTCTCTTTAAAAATGAAAACATAAAACGTGGGTGTCCGTTTATCTGGAAATATTGTGGATGTTCATTAATTCCAGCCTCCCCTCTCTCCACCCCCCTTTTTTTTTTTTTCCCCCAGTTTTGATGTACTTTACATCTGTGCATTCTCAAGCAAGTGGGGACAGGAGGGAAATGATTCAATTTCTTATACTCTGGGCTAAACTCTGTATGTTCTGCTGTTTTTCACATTTAATATCTGGAACACTCCCCTCTGCTTTCAAACGTGTATTTGACTGAACTTCCATCAACCCCAACAGCGTAACTGTGCTGTAACTCTTTGTGCAGACACAAGAAAACTGTTAGTTGTCAATGAACACCTTGATGTATTCAAGTTTCATAAATAACCAAAATCATTTTCCAGAAAGAAGCCTGAAAGAGTCATTTTAAAAGACTCCCTCCTTCACCACCTAATTTTTTTCAATATAATAAGGCAGAGCTGATTTCTACTGTGGCTGAATGGAAGAAAATGGCTCAGACTGAGAGACATTTTTCAAGCACACTTTACTATAGCCTGAGACTGAATTACCATGTCCAGAAATTATATAATTCTCCCAAACTGAGTTACTTGTGGTAAGGGGCGATCAAATTATTTCCCAACAACATTTTATCTTCTGAATGAAGGTAATTTAGCCTGATTTTAATATCTTCTCCTACATCCTTTTCCATACATTGTATGTCCTGCATTATTCTTCTCCACTGGCATCAAAGACATTGAAAACAATCCTGTGTGTCAAAAGGGAAACAGTTACTTTTTACATTTTAGGACTGAGATGTAGGTAGCGCATCACAAACTTGGTGAAGGATTGAATTTCTCATAACTGTGATTTTATATGAGTTTAGGGTAAAATTTCACAATTTCATTTATTTTTCAACATTACAAAACACTCAATTCATTTTGAAGGTCATGCTTCTTTGTCCTTATTCAGAAAAAAAAAAAATCTCTTTACAGATACCGAAAACTCTAATTGCAGTTTTAGTATCTCTTATCAGCCATACATTTCAGCATTGATAATCTCTGCTGGAAGTTACTCTGTCCTATCACTTTCATAGGTATCACATGAAGAATACTTAATCTAAAGCAGAAAATGCTGAGGCAGTAACCTTCTTAATGGCTTATATTCTCCCCTGAGACCCATCTTAGTATAATGTCACAATGCTAGTGTGACCTACAAATTAACTGAATTCTATTATATAAACCCTGATGTATAGATACACGAGCTTTTTATTCTGCTGAGATTACTCACTTTATTTGCTACAAGAAGGTCTGTAGATCAGTCTTTCAGATGCTTGGCTGTTTGTAATGTAAGCAAGATTTCCTTCCCCTGGATACAATTTTATATTTCACAGATCAGTAAACATACCCCTAAATGTTGTTACAATACTACATTTTCTGCTTTTCTGCTTACCGTAGATGGAAAGTTACCCCTAAATAATGTTTATTCTAATAAATGTATGTTAGCATAAAGAAGTTAAGGTGATTTAAAAAGCTAAAATCATTATTTTTGAATCAAGCAAGGATACTGTCTAAAATTAAAAATATGTTTAAAAATGTAGGAGAAGAAAATGTTCTCAATATTGAGGTTTGTAAGGCTTATATGCCATCAACCAGGACAATTCTCATTAGATGGAACATTTTATTTCTACTTACCATTTTCCTCATCTCTAAGAGAAGATGAATCAAATAAATTATTTTAAGTGTGAAGCAAATTTGTTATAAATTTTCTGAGAATTTAATGACAATATTTATTAAAAAATTATCAAAAAAGCTGTTTTCACAAGAAAATATTAGGTTCATTTGAGTAGATAAGTCTACTTACTTGTTTTCTAACTCTGTGAATAAAAATGCAGAAATATTTTGCACCCACCTTCAAGACTGGAAGTATAACAAGTTTGCATATCATAACCTGAGTATAAAATACAATGAAATACAGTACAATACAATAAAAAAGGGATGTGACAAAAAATGTCAAATTCAAACATGATGTAAGAGAGGCCATGGTTCCCTGCCTGTCCATTCTTAACCTCACTTCTTCATTTCTATCTCCCTGACAAATAGAGAACTCATCCATACTGATAAACCCTTTGGGAACAATTACAGAGCAAAATGGGTTTCATTTTCATCTGACATTTGTGTTTAATATTCCACATACATTACTCAGGTAGCTATTGCTACGATTAGCCTCCAACAGGCAATTTACTGCTTCTTGGCAGACTCCAGGATGGGTAATAAATGATGAAAAGAGTCTTCATAACCAATTCTGCCAGTGCCCTCTGTACCATCAGGTGGATCCCATCTGACCCCATGGACTTGTGACAGTCTATGTGGAGTAGCAGGTTGATTTTGCATGAAAAACATAGAGGTAAAATTAGATAATAAACAAAGATTTAAATAAGAGATTTCACTGCATTAAAATTATCATATAGTTAAAGAGATTGGGAATTTTATCTAGTAGATGATACCGAGAGACTTCATTTGAAAACAAATTCAATATCTTTCTTTGCTAAAAAAATATGTACAGATCAGAAAATGAGCCACATAGGTAGGGTGCAATATTGTAGTTTTAATCTGAGAAAAAATTCATTCTGTCTTTTGACCTGTAAATAAGGAGCGGTGTTTAGTATCTCAGAATGGCCTGTTAGTCTTTCCTTTTTGAAAATGTCATCTAAAAGAAAAGGGCATATGGAGAACTGAAGGTTGGTGTTGATGATGTCATAAGCTGTTATTCTATCTTGAGAAGTGTTGCAACCAAGAATGTGGTTTGTTGAATGAATTAATAAAGGCAAACTAGAACTTATCACTCAACTCTCCAACTATTTTAGAGCAATATTTTTACAGATCAATTTTCCAGTAAACTTGGTTAAATAAAACCCCAGGTCAGACCATAAAGCTTAAATGAAACCAAGTCAGAATCTTACTTCTTTGAAAATGCTATCTTAGCTATGAAGCTTTTGCAGTAACTGATCACATAAAGGATTTATTTTAAAAAGTTTGCATGGGTGTTCACAGAGTTCTTATGAGGTCTTCAGAGATCTTTATGGGAGTTATATGGCTAAAACTCTTGCATAGCACCTTGAAAGTATACTCCAAGGTGTCTTAGAAAAGGAGTTAGAATCCTGTAAGAAAGCTTGCTCAGTTACATGAAGTTGTCAATATATTACCACGTAAATAATTTATAGGCCATAAGAGATAACAAAAATGCACTGTCTACAGGCTATTTCCAGTTTTTGTGTGGCAAAGAAAAATTAATTGGGTTTATTTTGTTATCTTAACTGCATTTGATTAAATGTGTAGTATAATAATACAGAAGTTTTAAATTAGATATAAAATTCCAAAGGTGATGCAATAACAGATGAAGAGCATCTTATTTACTTAAAGCGGGTTTTGATTGCAAAAAACAACAACAACAACAACAGATATAATTTATTTATTATTTGTTTCTTCTTGTTTTTTGAAGAAGGAATACAAAGAGCAAAGTATTTATCCACCATGACCTCAGGAAATTATTTAAGATAGATCACCAAGACAATTGCATTTGTCCTGATATCTGCATATAAAAGAACATGAAAAATACAGTTCACTTAGACAATGCCCATGAAACAACATGTTAAGACAATATACCCTCATTATCATTATTCAATATTTACTTACTGTATTGTACTGTATGTACCTACTGTAAATAACTATTCTATGTCACAAGAAGATAGATAGACACTGTTTAAGGTATATCTGACTTTGGCATTTTCTAAAGTACTATACTAACAAGAAAACAAAATAATGTATTAGCTTAACAGAGTAACCAGAGTTACTCTGAATTATTTGATTTTATATTACCTGCAGGTGTGTTAACTGTGGTGACACGCAGGTGAAAGTGTAAGTTTGAGATTTATTTAATGTTACAGATTTCTCCTATGTATGCCTATTAAAAACAAAACAAAACAAAAAACAAACACATAAAACCATGAAAGAACCTCACATTTTTGCACAGAATAACATTTCCTTTATTCTCTGAGAAATTTCAAAATAAGTTATTCCATGTTCATTTCATCCATTTCTGACTTGTGGTAGTATGTGATTTATACACTGAGCTGTAGTGAAAAATACATGAGATAGTTTTCTTTCATCCATTATACACCTACTTGGAACACTTCATACTTTTACTGTTCTTGCTGGCTTTAATGGAAGCATGATTGGGCTAGACTTACTTTGATGTATGATTTTGTTCATAGTGTATTTAACATTGAGCTACAAAGATTTTAGAAATGTCACCGTGAAAATATGCAGGAATGACATGTTAAGAAAATTATAATATCTTGAAGAGACAAATCTATTTAAGATTACTTGTCTGTGAATATCTCAATCTGAAAAATAATTAAAAATAAAAACTCAACAGCTATGAAATATCTTGAAAATCTAAGAACATGATTTCTTCATCCTTCTTCATGCCTCTTGTAGTAAATGTAAAATTCCCCATCTTTTTTTTTTTTTTGGTCAGGATTGGGAAAATAAACCACTAAAATTTCTAAATGTTTTTTGTAAGTGCATTTTTCATCTCTTTCACATCTCTCTTTTTTTTTTTTTTTTTTTTTTTCCTATTTAAATTTTATCTCTCTGTACATTTCAACTGTGAGCAATATTCTTTTATATAATTCCAGGCTTGCTATTAAACCCATCTGTCCTACCTCTTTAAAGGAACTTTGTCCCTTGATTAATGAACCTTTTATGGAAATCACAGCATTATATCCATAAAGCCCTATTATGCTACTCCTTAAATACTCCTGGTGTCATAATTGCACATATGGGACTCAGTTTGGATAATGTTAGGAGCATTTCAGCTGATTCTTCACTTGGGATTGAGATCTAGCAAAATGTCAGGTTTGTTGGGTATTCCCAGTAATCTATAAAGCTTCATGCCAGAGTGGAGAGTGGATATCCTGCAGCTCTCATGAACTGTACATTGACTCAGTGACTCAGTTCCACCTAAAACAAATCTCCCTCTCTCTCAATCTTTTTTTTTTTTTTTTTTTTTTTTTTTTCCAGGAGGTGTTAAAAAAGTAAATATTTTTTCATTTCTTTATAGCTTTTAAAAACATGTAACATCATTTATGAAGTGTTACCTTAGTCATAAATGACTAGATTATATAAATAATCAATATTTCTTATTTTTGAATGGGAAAGCAGAAATAGTGGTTAAGGTCATATTTAGTTCATGTTAAAGAAATGAGAAAACTGAGTTTGATGCTTAACAGAATTTCAGCTAGTGCTAGGGGGGGTGTATGACACTGAAGTCCTTCTGGTACCTTCCAATTAGAGAGTAAAATTAAACATTAGAAATACAGTGGTATAAAGTGATCAGTTTTCATTAGTTCCAAATGATATGTGGTATTTGCATGTTTTTTTTTCTTTGTTTTGAGTTGTAGGAATGCTTGCAGTGAAAATGAGAAATGTGCGCTGATATGCACACACACACACAAAGCATTTTATTTCAATGTATATCTGTTCCTTGGTAGCCTGGTCCTGATGCAATTCAGATTTTTAGGATGTAATTGCACCTTCAGACATTGTTCAAGTAGCAAGAAATAAAAAATCAGCACATTTAATAAACTTATTCTAATTTATTTGATTTAAATCACGTTTGATATTTCCAAAGCTATTTAAGAGATTTGGTTTTATAAAATCTCCTATCTTTGTGGAATATGAACGTCATGTCTTCACAAAGAGGTTTAAAAAATTAAGCCATCCCTTTTATTTTACTCTGCAAGTTTGGAGAACTGACTAAAATAATGTATTGAGAAAGTCTTTGTCCATGTTCCTTCAACACTGATTTCACCTGTCTTTCTCCTGTACTGATGAAATTCTGAACTGTCAGTGCTTGATTTAATGCCATTATTGTAATTTTTACATATATATATATGTATATACATAAAAATATTTCTTTTCTACTGATGAGAAACTATTTAAATTTGAAAAAGATGTAAACTTGCTGGCCACTGTATGATTATAGTTTTAACGTTGCAATAGTTTCACCATTTCCTGGTAAATTAAGTTTTCTGAATTCTCTTTGTACTTAAGAGAAGTGGTGAACACATCAGACTGAACAATAAACCTGAATAACCTGAACAGTAAACAACTTCTGTCAAGGAAATACAACACTGGAAAGAAAATGGAAATGGGTAGCATCTGTCTGAGATACTAGATGACAAAATACTAATGGGGATGTAAGAGTCATCTTAAAACTAAGATTTATACTCAGTTGTGTCTAACTGTTATTTTAGTTACTTTACATTCTATATTGACTCACCGCTGTTCGGTCCAATTTTTGATAGAATTAATTTAATGAAGAACTACTGCATGAATTTTCAATTTATGCAAAAATGAATATTCCTCAGTTGTTCTATAGACAAAGTCGCTTCATTTATTGTACAAATGCAATGCCTTGCTTTCCAATTTCCTATAAACTTTTTCAGTTTCATTACTGCTATCTCGTGTTTCCTCTTTCAGCTCCATCTACCTTTAAACATCACATCCATGAATTTTCTTCACTGTTTCTTTCTCATGTTTCACTTTTTCTCTAAGAACAGTTCAAACACACAGAGGTGCCATACCCAAGATACATAAAGGAGTGATAGTGGCAAATATTCTTGAGGGAATCTGACAAATGAGAATTTCTTTATGCTTGAAAATCATTACATAGATCTAATCACACCTTTGTATCATTGCAAAGCGTATGTCTTGCTCTTGATATTTTTCACATTACATACAACACTGGATCATTGAATTTTCTTCATTTCTAGAAGTAGATTTTATTAAGTACAAATCAGGCTTTCAAAAAATTTTTCCCTTCTTAAAACTTCTCAAAGTTTTATGCAAATAAGTTCTCATAAAATATAAATGTAGAGTATCATCCTTCTAAAAATGAAAATCCTTCTGGTTTCCTAACAGCCTGAGTCTCCTGATCATCATAGCTTTTACTGCTTTAAGTTTCACAGTGTTAAAATGTAAAAAAAGCAAGAGAACAATGTATCAAAATTCTCCACATAAAAATAAATCAGTCTCTAGTTATATGATACCAAGAAGTCTGCTAACACAGGTTTTCATGGCTGTATAAGAATTTCAGCAATAATATAAGGAGACATACAAAGAATCATCCGTATTCTTCTGGCAACCCCTCCAACATATATATGCAAACACCTAAAACACATTTTTCATTTTTCTTTTTAGACAAATATTACAGAAATCACTAGTATATGGTTTAAATAAAGATAAAAAAGAGGGGGAAAAAAGTCCCATAAATTGCTTTGTTTGTCTTCCAAATTGCATTGGTTAATTTTAAATATGTGTATATATAAGTATATTTTAACCTTTCCAAGTGCTGTTTTTTTCAAAATGAATGAAAGTTAAATATTCTTCTTACATAAGTATTCATTCATTTCTTGCTATACTTGAACCAATAATAAAAAGAAAACACTACACAAAACCTGATTTAGTAACATTACACATAACTTAGATCCTTGTAAAAGAATTATTCTTGTGAAGTCTGTTTCTGAATCTGTGCTTAAGGCAATTAACCGGAGAGATGAAAGCCTAGTAGAATAAAAGTATGCATTCTTCCACTGTGACATTTTAAAAATGTTATTCAAGAAGAGGGAAAATAGAAAAGTATCATTGGCAGAAACATAGTTTCCCTCTTACAATTTACATTCCCTTATACAAGTCTGGAAGTGTCTAGATATCCTAATCCAGATACTATTTACCCAGCTGTTCTCTGGTTGGGTACTTATGTAGGCAGTCTTAGCCGTGGTAATGAGACTCACTGCCTGTACCAGTAATGGAGTGAAGTACTGATATCATCATCTTCATTAACTTTAGGAACTGTAATGGGACACATTCTATTTTGAAGAAGTCTATGGTGATGTATGAGGAACACTGAGTTATGACTATTTTATAAGCCAGTAAAATCTAACAAATAGATCTTAACAAATGTAAATTAAAAAAAATAATAATAATTAATACAATACTGGAATTACATATGCAAAAGTAAGTATTTTTCATTTTCCCTTGTACTACAGTTTTATACTGTTTTTTGTTTGTTGGTTGGTTGGTTGGTTTTGCTTTCTTTTTTTTTTTTTTTTTTTTGGGTTGGTTGGTTGGTTGGTTGGTAGTTTTTTCACTTGTTTGTTTCCCACCTCTCCCCCCACACACCCACTCCTTCGGTGAAACAGAACATATAATACAATAGAAGCGTGTAGTTCTGTACCTCAGAGTTCAAAGATTTTGAAAGCTAGTTAAACTATGAAATACAGCTGGAGTGCTCTCATCCATGTATGTAGTGTTGTGACATTAAGGAAAGCTACAAGAGATTAGAGGAGAAGAATCAGTGGAGTTGAAGGTAATTTTCCTAATCTCTTCCAGATGTTTCCAATTTAATCTTAAAGTTTAAAACAAAGCACTTGATAAACTTGAATTTTTTTGTTGCAGTGTATTGGAAAAAAAAATATATTTTTTTCCCAAAGGGGGGAAAAAAGAAAAAGAAAAAACAAACAACTACAACTTGCTTTGCCTTTCTCTTCATGTATCATCAGACTCCAGACTGATCCATTGAACAACTGCTGAAATTTAATTACCTGAATCACAAAAGGTTTCATACTGGATTATTGGACAAGGACAATGAAATCATTGTGATTTTTGTCAATAAGACAAACTTCTGAACAAAATTATTGCTTATAATATAGGTTTCATACAGAAGCATGCATTTCAGTTGTAGTTTCATTATACATCTTCCAATTTGGATGGAATATAATTTTTAAGATTTGCATTGTTTTGTAGTTATTACAGGTCATAATAACTATAAAATAATAGCAAGAATAAATTAGACATGGGTAATTATGAAATAATGTTTTTATTTTTAATTTTTTTTAAAAAAATTGTAAACTAACTGAAAGTTCCTGAATTTAATGAAAGCTTTTGTGCAAACTGTACACATTTTCCTCTGTAATTGTGTGGGACATAACTGTAGGCCTATGAATTAGTCTGCTCTGCATGATGCAGGGAAACATTTGGTCTTGGATTTTGGTCGCATCTTGAGACATCTTCCATCTTGAGACAAATTCCTCTTCAGGCAAAATTTTCTGTTCAGCAAAAGCAAGATGTATGTAAAATGCAAAGCATCATTTGTTTAACTAATGTCTAGAAAGAAGAAAAATCGTCTTGGGTTCTCATTGTCCTTAGGCAGACAGACAGAAATACACTCTATGGTTTTCAGCTGAATTTGTCAACAGTGCTGTCATCTTGCTTTCATTGAGCTGAATGAGGCTTACATTTGAGAGCAAAATATATCAACACTAAAAAAGGTCTTTGTAAATAATTTTGTGTTTGGCAGAAAATTTGTAGTCTCAAGCAAAATAAATGGGAAGAGCAAACCAGCTTTGAATAGATTTTCAGTAGAAATTTGTGGGGGAAAGATGCTCCTTGGAGAGATAAATGAGGGGCAAACCTCTCCCCTCTTCCTTTTGTTCTCTTCCATTTATTCTCTTCCTTCAGGAGAATTCTTCTCAAAGTGGCTGGCTAAGCATGTAAAACAGAGTTTTCAACTTCCAGGTAATTGGGCTTTGACCTTCAGCTTTCTCTGGACAGAATTAACTGAATTAAAATTGCTTGAAGCATTGTGGTCATGTCTTTTGTATCAATCTAAACTGATAAAATAGTGAAGCATTTCTTTCAGGAAACAAAGTAGTTTATAGCTATCTTAACTTGATATTTCAGAAAGAACCGTCTGTATGAATTTTCAAATGTTAACATACTGAACACTTAAATACCAGAGCTGTCATAACTTCACTCATAATATTTTATATATTATTTCATGTTAATACTTCAGTTTCCATTTTGCAATAAAATAAAATAAAATAACAGCATTTAAGAAGACTCTATCCTCGTAGTTGGGATGTTCAACAAAGAATGGAATCATCTGCTTTAATCCATGATTTTATTAATTACAATTTATTGATGTGGATAAAAGCAGTATTAAGATTAGAGAGTGAGAGATGGTGGATGCTGAAACATATTCTGACCTCATGTTTCCTTGGGAGTAGACAAATTTAAATAAAGGGGTGGAACATGAGTAACATTCTGCTGAAGGCTGTAAGTACTGGGCTGCTGTGAGAAAGAAGAATATTCCTTCTCTAGCAGTTGCATAAATCTTGTGAACAAAAGGGAAAAAATGGATTTCAGATTTTGGTAAATTCTGTCACAGTTCAATAAGAGAGTAAAATTAATGTTTGAGGGCAAATTAATTGTTTAATGTTTTCCTAACATTGTGCAAAATTTCTGGACTCAGTGCGTATGGCAATCTAATATCGATGAATGTACTGAGTCTTAGCATATATTTTATCACTCCTAAATGTTGACTTCATATATTTAGTGTTATAGAGCACATATGCTCTCAGGTTTCAGGCCAAATTCTGTTACATTTTCACTCTTTTCTTGTGAGAAAATCCTTGAAATGTATTCAGAAGGAATAATAAAGCAACAACAACAATGAACACAGTTAAATTAATTATTTCTGTTTTCTTTACAAAATTTGGAGGTAAAGTCTATGCAGTTAGAGGGATATATGTGGGAATGCCTAGTGGGAACCTGTTATACCAGAGCTAAAAATCCTTGAAACAATTTGGGATATGAATCAGGACGGTATGAATGTTCAACTAATACATAATTTAAAGACTGCAGAATGTGCAGGACCTTTTATTGTTGATTTGAATGTCTTAGTAATCTAATGATAGAATGCTTATAATATTGAAAAGAAAGATAATCTATTAAAATTTTATCATCCTGACCAGTCTGTGCCCTTTTCAATTTTAAATGAATACCTTATAAAATAAAAATAAAAATAAATAAAAAATAGAAATTCACTTCATTTGACACATGGCAGAAAGAAGTACATTTATTTTACAGTGCTTGTTTATGTCAGTAGTATCATTATTGAAGTCAATACAGTGGAGTTATCTGAACTGGAGTGGATACTAGTGCTGAGATCTCAAAGATGAAGGGAAAAATACAGAAGACTTACATTTAGAATTTGGCAACTTGAAACCTTTATAATTAACTTTTTGTCTCTACTATGTAAAAACCAAAGGAGTCTTAATGGTTGAATGATAGATTTTATTTAAAAAAAAATTAAAATAAATCTAATTTGGCTAGCCCACATTACACTTTTGACACATACCAACAAAAGAAAGCAAACTAAAATGTAAAGCCTATTTTCCAGCTGCTTCATCTGAAAGCATTGCTGTTGAAGTCTGCTGATGCAGGACACACAGAAAAATACAAAGTTAGAAGTCTGGAGAAATTACTGCTTCTATAACTTGGCATTTCTTACCAATTGCTGTAAATGCATTAGGAAATCTCTACAAGTAGTTTGAACTAGATATCCTAGGTGAGGGATACCAGTATTTTTAATGTGATGCATCTATCAGCTCTCTTTTAAATAATCTAAATATGTATGTAAACATATATAATACTTTTCTGTTTCAAAAAATTGTACCAGAAAAAAAAAAGTTGTCAATCCCATATTTTTGTTCTCGAGATCATTGCCAACTTCTGCAATCAACATGCATCATTTTTTGAATTTCGATGTTCAAAGATTATACACAATAAAGTAATGAAAAATAGTTTTTTGTGTTGTTATATGTACACATGAACATGCTATGATCTCATTCTGAATGCTTTGAAACCAATGAGTTAGATAAAACTATATATCTAGTTTTCCATTAATATGGAAATTTTATTATATGGAATATTATAATATGGAATATTAATAAACCTTTCCCATTTTGGTAGTAAAATATTCTCAACAGCAGGCACTAGTCATACCTTGATTTTTAATAACATTCACAACTTGTTCAAGCTTTGCCTTCCTTATTGTTTGAACATTACCTATTTTGTGACTGAAAGTTCATATATTTTTATGAAGTGTTCAGATTCTTTGAAAATGAGGAAACTTTGTGTTTCATGTTTTAATTTCATATCATTTTACATACTTAAAATTATTCTAAAATATGAAGTACAGTCATCCTTTGAGCTGAAATAAGAGTAATTAAAATGTAATTTTACTTTGTATTTGAAATATACATGTCAAGTTTTGGTAAATCAGGTAACCCAGTGAGCTGTCAGACATGACAACTCCTTTTAAAAGTAGAAAGTATATTGTATAAAAAATGCAATTCTAATGTTCTTACTGATTACAGTTCCGTATTAGTGTTCTACTTATGCAGATTCTCAGAATACCAGAAGTTAACCTCACACACACATGTTCAATATATACTAAGATAATAAATCATATTTACTTAAGAACAAATAATGGTGATTTTGCATGTTGTCTCTCAAAGATAGGAAGTTAATTTTGCTTTTCTGCTTTCACAAAATGTGAAACTAGAAAATGAAATGCTTCAGAACCTGCTCAAGGAGTGTGCTGAGGCCTATCCTTACAAAATTTTCTTTAAACTCATCTAATTTTTGTTCACTTTAAATGAATCTGTCAATATTTCAGTATTAGTATTACTTTGTGGAAAGTCTGTAAAAATAATCTCATAAGGAATTATCCTTCCAGTAGTCTATTAAATTCTCAAGAAGAACATTATAATTTGAAGTTCCAGCTGTCTGGTTTCAAAGCTAAAAATCATTAGCCTGTAAGAATTAAACTAAATCAATCAATTTTTATATAGCTTCAGGTATAACAAAAGTGAACCTCCTCTCCCTTCCCCTTCCCCTCCCCGCCCCCCCCCCCCCCCCAAAAAAAACAAACCCATAATCAGAAGATCCAAATAGAATTATGCTGATGGTTGTTTAATGTAAACATTAATTCTAAAAATAATTCCAAAAATATTTTTAGGAAGGTCTACATCGTATAGACAGTGTAATGGTAAACAAAATTTCCTATTGCTCTGTCTTGTCATTGGAACCAGTTTACCATAACAAATGTGTACAGCATAGAAGATTAATGTGTTTTTTTTGGTTGGTTGATGGTTTTTGATTACTTTTTCACATTAAAAAAATGCCAGAAAATTTATTGTTCACTTAATACCAGGTACAGAAGAAAACCTTACAAATATCATTATCTTCTCTAACCTCAAATCTTCTGAAGGCAGGCACTTTTCCTTTTTTAAAGGTATACCTGAAAAAAGAAAGAAGTCTCTTATTCAAAGATTTTGCTTGCTATCCTCTTAGTAAATTACCTTAGATTTGGGGAGGAAAAAAATGAAAAAGAAAAGTATAGAGGCTTTTCTGAGATTTTCACACTCAATCAAAATCCCCTAAAACTAAGCAAAGAGAATGCACTGTAGGTCTCAGAGATTATACCTGAGGAAAGAGATACAATTTACTTGGCTTTAGTTATTAAAATGAGTCAGGTACACAACTAGGGAAACTGTGCTAGAAGCAGTAAAATTTTAGATACTTGTGGAAAAACAAATAAATACATAAAAACCAAAACGCATTAGAGAGGAAAGAAGTTCTGCAGAAAATGATACCACAGCTTTTTGTTCAGATGCTCTAGAATAATAGAATAACAAAATGTCCTGACTTGGAAGGGACTCGCAAGGATCACTGAATCCAACTCATAACTGCACACAGGACCATCCAAAAAACAAACCATATATCTGTGAGCATTGTCCAAACACTTCTTGAACTCCAACAAGCTTGGTGCCATGACCACTTTTTTGGTAAAGGCTTCCTAAAGTTCTATTGCCCAACTTCCCTCTCAGTGAACAAGCCTTTTCTAATACCCAATCCTGCTGCAGCTCCATGTCGTCATTCCCTCAGGTCACCAAAGAAGAAAAGAGATCAGTACTTGCCTCTTCTGCTCTCCGTTGTGAGAAAGTTGTAGGCCACTGTAAGGCCTCCTGTTGGTCTCCTCTTCTCTGGGCTATACCAACCAAGTGGTTTCAGCCACTACTAATATATCTTCCCCTACAGATGCCTCATTATCTTAGAATCATGAAATCATTTGAGTTGGAATGGACCTTTAAAGGTCATCTAGTCCAACTCCCCTGCAATATACAGGGACACTTAAAGCTTGATAGGGTGCTAAGAGCCCCATCCAGCCTGACTTCAATCTTACATTCTATTACCATTAGTTGTAAATTGGTTCACTCTCCTTATCTTAATTGAGTATACTCTTCCATCTGCTTCTTCATGCTGGTTGGGTGATCGATCACATAGTCCTGCTACAATTTCTGCCTTGTTGGTCTTTTGCCTGACTCCTAGGCAGCGATGCCTGGCCTTTTTATCACGACAATTAAGCTAGATCCAGTTGGGCCCTTCCATAAAAAAGAGGGCTCCCTTGCCTCCTCGCCTTCCCTCCCTATGTCTGTACCCTGGTCACACAAGCCATCCCATCACATCTCACTGAGGCCTATGATTTCGTAGTCCTGAGGCTGGGCTAAAAATTCCCGTTTCCTCCTGTTTATTTCTCATAAAATGTGCATTTGAAGCAAGACATTTACGTTGGTACCTTCATAAAATGGAGTTTTAACTCAGCCGAGTAATAGTTGTTGACATCCATCTCAACACCAAAACCCACTGTCTTAAAGTCAGAGAGATCAAAGAATGGAAAGGATGGCCCCAAGAAGTTGTGGAGTTGACACCTTTTGATATACTTAAACTTGACTGACTATGTCCCCATCAATCAGCTTAAGTTGATCTTGCTTCAGCAGGTAGCTCAAACTGAGGTGTCTCAAGAGGTCCCTTCAAACCTCAACAATTCTGTTATTTCCATAGGACTCTTCTGGATGATCTTTAATAGTTCTATATTCTTCTTGCATTACAGCAAAATTGCACACAATATTCATAGTAAGGCTGAATCGGCACAGAGCAAACCAGGACAATCCCTTCCCTTAACCAGCTTGCAGTGTTATGCTTAATGCACCCCAGGAGATGTTTGGCCCTTTTTGCTGCCAGGGCATGATGTTTAACATGCAAATTGTCACCAACCGGAACTCACAAATTCATTTCTGTGGGGCTGTTCTCCAGCCTCTTGTCCTCAAGTCAGTACATATATCCAAGGTTGTCCCATTCAAGGTTCAGAATCCAGCACTTGCTCATAGTAAAGTTCAGTGGTTGGCAACTGTCCAGCCCTCAGATCTGTCATGATCAGTCTGCAATGTCTCTCCACACTTAAGTGTGGAGTGAATAGATCCTTCCTGCTCCTTCCTATTTATATCATCCAGAAACCTACATGGTATAACTTCAAGTCTGCCATTCAAATCATTTATGAAAACATTAGAAAGAAATGACCCTAAAATGGAGCCCTGGGAACCAACACTAGTGATTGGCCACCAGCCCAATGTAACTCATTAATTATAACTCTTGGAACTTGATCCATCAGCCAGTTGTTCACCCACTGAATTATGCTTTTGTCTTGCTGTAATGATGGACATTTAGTGAAGAAGGATACAATGAGAAATAGTTTTGAAAGCTTTGCTGAAATCCAAAAAGATTACATCAATAGTCTTCCCTTAATCAACTAGCTGCATAAACTTGTCATAAAAGGAAATTAAGTTAATTAAACAGGACTTTCCCCTCATGAATCTTTGTTGACTGTGACTAATTGTTGCATTGTCTTTCAAGTGATTTTAAATAATTCTCAGAATAATCTTCTCAATAAATTTACTAGACACTAAATTGAGACTGGCAGGCCTATAATTATCAGGATCTTCTTTCTTACTTTTCTTGAAAACCGGGACAGTTTCCAGTTTGCTGGACCTTTCCAGATTCCCAAGACCTTTGGAAAATAATTGAAAGAGGTCTTGCAATGATGTCAACCATATCTTTGCATATTCTGGGATGAATTCATATGAATTCCACACCACATCATGCTTAACAGTAAAACCTGGAGGTAAAGAAGAAGATAAGGGTGTTTAAAGTGACGAAGTTGGTAGTCCCCTAAAGCATTATGCATAATGGACCTTTCTTTCCTGAAAATGACTGAATATCTGCCTGTCAACAGGAAATAGTGAATTAGTCCCTCAGTTTGTTTTGAATATATGCGTATTTCTATCTAAATAACTTAACTCACGAGTTTTCTCATTTTTATCTTTCCAATTCTCTCTCCCATCCCTCTATGAGAAAGTCTAGTCCTCAGCTGTCTACTGAGGTTAAACCACAACACTTTAAATAAGTCACTTAAAGTAAAGCACCTGGAACTGCAGGTTAGGTCACTATCAGTTATTTTTGATGGCTAAAGAAGATTATTGGAGATAACCAGTGGGGAAGAAATTTAAAAAGTTTGGGTCTGTATACTCCACACAAAGACAAGAAGCCACATCCTAATTGTACCAAAACTGAAACCTAGCCACAGCATCCATTCCAAACTGAACTCTTATCTTCTCCGTCAATATCCATTATTCAAGAAAAAAATAAGGTCTCAGCATACAGGAGTGTCATACAGCTCAACAAGGAGAAATACAGAGTTCTGCATCTCGAAAGGTACAACACCAGGCACCAGTACCTCCTGGAGGCCACCTGGATAGAAAGAAGCTCTGTGGAAAAAAAAACCAACTGAGTGGCCTGGTAGGTATCAAATTGAATGTAAGCCAGCAATGGGCCATAGCCACTACGGAGGCTAAATGTACCATAGGCAAAATATTACCAAAGGCAGGTTGAGGAAATTGGTTGTTCTAATTTACTCAGGTCTAGTGAGGTCACACCTGGAGTAGTGTGTCTAGTTTTGGACTCTCCAGTACAGTAGAGACCTGGAGTGACTGAAAAGGATTCAAAAAAGAAACACTGAGAGTTTTGCTGGGGGGGGGAATGACACAGGATCTTACCACTTACTCTTACCACTTTTCTTGCATAGGAAATCAATTTCTGCACCTCATGATAATTCAGCTGTGAGCTACTGTAAAACTGGCATACTGACACCTGGAAGAAAATAGGAAGCAAACAAACAGATGGCCTGGCAACTTAAAATAAGTAACATAGGATGATTCCGGGCAGCAGCTGAACTTCCTGCAGGGAGGTAGAGATTTGACAGTTTTCCCAGTCTCCATCTGTTGGCTTTATTTTCATTACATAGAAGTCAAAGTCTTTCTCTTACCACAGGCTGATGTAAGAAAATGTGTGCTATTGACAAGTAATTATTTGTATTACATGTGTCAGTATATCACTAGAGACTGAGGAATATGTATTAAACTGAGTGCTGAGTGGCGATAATATTTTAGAAGGTTGGTTGATGTTTATAGTTGAATTTGCAGATGCCCGATATCAATGTTTGGTTTAGCCTTTAAAATGAGCTTATTCTGATACATTAGTTTCAGTAGACAGAAAGAGAATAGTGGTAGTTACTCTAATGTTTTGTTTTATAGCATGTGACTTGAACCACTTCATCGAACCTTCAGACAAGGAAAGTGAAAACACATTCGTGTTCTCATATTCTCATGCATAAAATAGCTAGAGAGGAAGAGCAGAACTGTCCTATTGTTAAAAGGAAGTCCCCATTGAGAACTGTTATTGCTAACACATTCAATGAATTAGGTATTTTACTTTTACCTTTAAATTAAACTCAGAAAATTAAGTTTGGGAACAGCTTCTAGGCATAATTTTTTTTTTTTTTTTTCCAAACTAAAAAAAATTCCCACATTTTACCTGAAAATCACAAGAAACAGTAAAAGTTTATGATCTCGTGTCATAGTTTCACTGAGATCCCTAACAAGGATGTTTCATTTTAGCCTTGAAATATAAACTTTACTATGATGAGATTTAGATGCTCTTCTTTTTCCCCCTCCATTGTGAAGATACCTTCTCTGACTTAGTACTAGAGGTTCTCTGTTTAGTTTATTATTATGATTCCTTGTTTGGTTTGATTATTTTCTCCAGTGTTGCATGAGATTTTGTTCTGCAGCTTTTTCTATTTGTCTTTTACTAATAGATAAAGACTGACATTACCACTGAAATAGATATATTGTGAAACAATAATGGTAATACAGTAGTAATCTGATTTATTTGGAATTCTCAAGGCTACATACATACATTAAAAATATTTGCACATTTTAGACAATTAAACCATAAAGATGATTGGCTTTCTCTAATGTATGGGAACTGCTGAATCATAGCCTGAACCTCTGATTAACCACCTGAGGCGAGCAATGAGTCAGCCCTGGGAGCACAGGTGAAGGCAATATAAGATGGCTACAACTCATATGTCTGTATAGATATATTCATCTTAGCTTCAATAACAGTAGGAAACAGGTTTCTGCTATAGGTATGTATATTCTACTAATCTCTCCAATTTTTGTCAATGGTGTTACAAGGAAGGCAGTGGCCAAACACTTGACATAGGCCCTGACAGAGCACAGCAGGTGTGAATATTCCACAAGTTTGAGCATTCTTTTTTTTGAAATCTCAGCCAAATTTGATGCCTGAGAGGATTTCTGTATACAATCAGCCCCACTGGTGATCTAAACTCTTCCTTAGCATAGAAGGACATATCTGAGAACTCAGAAATTATCACAATTATTACTCTGTGCTGGTTTCTAAGGTTGTGAAATCCTTGATCAGTTAAAAGTTTATATTTCACGTGAGTTATACCTGAAGTAGAACAGGTGAGATTCGTATAGATAAGAAATTAGCAAGTTATTTTGTATTTGACTGTATTATGTGAAACTTATTGTTTTTATTAGAATTAACTCATGCTGAGATAGCAAGGTGACCTATGATACCATAGCAATTATATATTAAAAAAAAAAAAAAATTGCAACAGTGTGATTCTATAAGCTGCATAATTACATTCAGTAATTATGTTCAAAACACGCAGCTGAGGGAATAAGGAAAGAGAAAACATCTCTTACAGGAGATTTTTTGAGGCAATTCAGTATATCATTAGCGATGGAATTTACACAGATTTTATAATATTCCATTTAACAAGAGAAAGGAATTGTAGGAAGGAAAGAAAGAAAATAAGAGAAGAAGGAAAGATAATTGCGTTCTTCCAAATGACCACTAAAATAAACCATATAATCATTAAGCAGCACAGTAGAATGAATGAGGTCATTGAGGTGTTACTAAATCACCCAGCACCATCCTTTCCAGAGCATGAGTCTTCATTAAGATTTTATTTTGTTATTTTTTGTAGTCATTAATCAAAGATCATTTTGTGGATTGACTCGGTGAAAAGTAAACTTTTCAGATTCTTGGAAGAATTATTGGGGAAGCCTAGGAATGAAAAGACACCAGTTGCTTTATTTTTCTTCTTTTTCACATTGATGAATGCAAGTTTGCTTGAGTAAACACAATGTGAATGAAGTGGTTTCCATGTTGCCAGCCATGTCAGTCTCAAAATCTGACCTCTTGGTCTGGACATAGGAGATGACTGACATAAGCAAACATTGGTAAATAAAATTCTAATATAAAAAAAATGCATTACTACACAGCCCAGCCTTGCCTATGGACACATTGTTACAAAAAATGCTGCATCTGCATTTCAAATGAGTCCTTTGTCCATTGTGTAGTTCAAACATAGCTGAAAAGGCTCCAAATGATTACAGACAGAATTGTTTCTGTTAGTACAATGGTGTGTATCAAGTCATGATTCACAGTTTTTCTGGCTGTCAGTAATGAGGTGTTGGCTAAGACTTTTCTGTTTAAGCAAATAGAGATTCCCCAAGCTACAATCTGCCTGCGAGCAAAATAAAGGAAGCGGATAGGATGTATAGGAATAGAAAACAAGTCCCTTCTCATTTAATAGCATCCTTTGTCTTCCCTTTTGTAAGCTGATTTCCATTGTGGTACTAATAGATAACATCTTATATATATCTTTTAGAATAATCATCATATGGTAGCACTGAGCATGCTATCACTTAGTTGCTTATAAGAACAGAAGTTTCATTTAATGCAGGTTTTTGGAGTTCATAAATTTAGGGATGATTAATAAGAACAAGGTTCTCAAAAAACCTAAAATAAAACATATATTAACTCATTTTTATTTAGACTCAATTAAAAAATATATACAGTAGAAGATCTTCAAATGTGCCATGTACTCCACTTCAGTCATAATCAGTCATAACAACCCCATACAGTGCTACAGGTTTGGGGTAGAATGCGTGGAAAGCTGCATGGAGGAAATGGATCTACAGGTATTAGTTGACGGCCAGCTGAACAGGAGCCAGCAGTGTGCCCAGGTGCCAAAGAAAGCCAGTGGCATCTTGGCTTGTATCAGAAATAGTGTTGCCAGCAGGAGCAGGGAGGTGATTGTCCCCCTGTACTCTAGTAATGTCACATCTCAAGTAGTGTGTTCAGCTTTGGGTTCCTCACTACAAGAAAGACATTGAGGCCTTGGAATATGTCCAAAGAAGGACAACAAAGCTGGAAAAGGGTCCAGAGCTCAAGTCTTGTAGTGAGAAGCTGAGTGTGCTGGGATTGTTTCCTCTGGAGAAGAGGAGGCTCAAGGGAGACATTATCTCTGCGACTTCCTGAAAGAAGGCTGTGGCGAGTTGAGGGTCAGCCTCTTCTCCCAGGTAATAGCAATAGGATGAGAGGTAATGGCCTTAAGTTGTGCCAGGGAAGGCTCAGGTTGGATATTAGGAAAAATTTATTCTCAGAAAGAGTGGTCAAGCATTGAAACAGGCTGCTAGGGAGGTGGTCTCCATCTCTGGAGGCTTTCAAGTAAAGAGTAAATGTGGCATTTAGGGACATAGTTTAGTAAGCATGATGGTAATGGTTTGATGGTTCAACTAGATGATCTTAGTGTCTTTTCCAACCTTAATGATTATATAATTCCAAAGAAAGAGGAAAAAGAGGGGAAAATTCAAATACTACTCCATATTTTCCCAATCTATGTCATCCTTATCTATCCAAGTGTAAAATGACATAAGTTATGTGAAGAAACTTACATTTGTAAAAAGCTTTCAATTGTCCAGCCTTTTATTTGCAACCATGAGTTATCTGTGAAAATCAGAAACTATCAAAGAAATAAGGGATGGTCAATCCCCAAGACCACAGATATACAGCCTTGACCATAACTAAACTGACAGTTCTTGCTAAGACAGAGGCTGTCATGAGCATTTCACAGAATCACAGAATTGCAGGGATTGGAAGGGAACTCAGGACATCATTTAATCCAACATTCATGGCAAATCAGATTCCCCGTAATAAATTGCACAGAATTACAGAATGGCCAGGGTTGGAAGGGACTTCAAGAATCATGAATCTCCAACCACTCCACCACAGGCAGGGCCACCATTCTCCACATTTAATACTAGATCAGGCTGCCCAGGGCCCCACCCCACTGGCATTGAACATCTTCAGGGACAGGGCATCCACTGCCTCTCTGGGCAGCCCATTCCAGCACCTCACCACTCTCTTGGTAAAGAACTTCCCCCAACATCCAACGTAAATCTTCCATCCTTCAACTTAAAACCATTCCCCCTTGTCCTGCCATTATCTACTCTTGTAAAGTGTTGACTCCCTTCCTGTTTATGGGCTCCCTTCAGGTACTGAAAGGCTGCAATGAGGTCATTCCTCAGCCTCCTTTTCTCCAGGCTGAACAAGTCTGTATATATGCCTGGAATTCCCACAGCCCAAATGTAAAACCTTGCACAGGTAGGCATTCAGACAGGTCTTGAGTATCTCAATAGAAGGAGACTCCACAACCTCTATGGACAACCTGTTCCAGTGCTCTGTCACCCTTATCATTGAGAACTTTTTCTGTATGTTAGTATGGAACTTGCTATGTTCAAGTTTTAGATTGTTACTCCTTGTCCTATTGTTACCTATCACAGAGAAGAGCCTGGCCTCATCCGTTTGCCTCTCACCACCTTTTAGATATTTATAAACATTAGACAGATCCCATCTTAGTCTTCTTTTTCTCCAAGCTGAACAGACCCATGTCACTCAGCCTTTCCTCATATGGGAGATACTCGAGGCCCTTAATCATCTTTGTGGCCGTCCGCTGGACTCCTTATGGAAAATCCCTGTCTGTTTTGAACTTAGAAGCTCAGAACTGAACACAGTAGTCACAGTAGAATATGGCCTCATTGGGGCAAAGTAGATGTGAAGATCACCTCCCTCAGCCTGCTAGTCATACTTTTCCTAATATGCTTCAGGATACCAATGGCCTTGGCCACAAGGGCACACTTCTGGCTCATGGCCAATCTGTTGTCCATCAGGACCCCCAGGACCTTCTCTGCAGAGCTCCTCTCTGGAAGGTCATCCCCTCACCTGTACTGATGCATGCTGTTGTTTCTCCCCAGGTGCAAGACTCAACAATTTCTCTTGTTAAACCTCATCAAGTACCTCCCTGTCCAACTCCTCAGTCTGTCCAGATCTTTTTGAATGATAGAACAGCCTTCAGACGTGCCAGCCATCCCTCCCAGTTTTGTATCATCAGCCCACTTACTGAGGGCAAACTCTGTCCCTTCATCCAGGTCACTGATGAAGATATTGAACAAGATCAGAACCAGCACCAGCCCCTGGGGAACACCACTAGTTACAGGCCTCTCTACTACAGGCTCCAGACTCTGTGCTGCTGATGACAACCCTCTGGGCTCTGCCAGTCAACCAGTTTTCAATCCACCTCACTCTATCTCCGCATTTTCTAAGTTTCATAACAAGGATGTTGTGGGAGATGGAGTAAAATGCCTTGCTGAAGTCAAGGCACACAACATCCACTGCTTTCCCCCACATCTACCAAGACAGTGATGACATCATAGAAGGCTACAGGGTTGGTCAAACATGATTTGGTGAACCCAAGTTGACTACTCTTGATAACGTTCTTCTTTTCAAATTGCTTGGAGAGAGTATCCAGAAGAAGTTACTCCATCACCTTTGCAGGGACAAAGGCGAAGTTGACTGGCCTGCATTTTCTCAGATCCTCTTTCTTGCTCTTTTTGAAGACTGAAGTGGCAAATGCTATCCTCCAGTATTTAGGCATATCACTCGTTTACCAAGATTTTTCAAAGATGATAGAGTGGTCCAGCAATCATCCCTGCCAGTTCTCTCAATACATGTGGGTGCATTTCATTGAGGCCCATGTGTTTGTGTGCATTGATTTTTGACTAGATGATCTCTGACTGAATCTTCCCCAATCAATAGTAAGCTTTCCTTTTCTCAGATTCTCTCTTATCTCCAAGGTCTGGATTCCTGAGGGCTTGTCTTAGCAATCAAGACTGAAGCAAAGAAGGCATTTAGAATCTTCACTTTCTCAGCATCCCCTGTATTTGAAGAGGTCAAAATTGGCTCTCCTGAAGTCCAGGGTAGAAAAACTATTTTTTTTCTTCCATATAAGACCTTGAACTCCACCATCCCTGTGTATCCCAAGCTGTATCCCAAGCTGCCTCCAACTTTTGCATCCCTGACCAACCCTTCATTTTTAGTAAAATCAAGGCCAAGTAGAACAACCCTCCTCATTGGCTTCTCCATCAGAAAGTTATAATCGACACATTGCAAGAACTGCCTTGGACCATGTGTGCCTGGGCGTGCTGCTTATCCAACAAATATCAGATGGTTGAAGTCTCCCATAAGAACCAGTTCAAGGGAATGTGAGGCTACTTCCAGCTTTTTGTAGAGGGTCTCGTCAACTTCTTCCACCTGGTCAGGTGCCTGTAGTATACAAACACATTTGCCAAGAAGGAGAGTTGTATCATTTTAATTACTGCATGGCTATGGCAGCATAGTTCAAGACAATAAAGAAAAATAACAATAAAATTAAATACTTGACTTTAAATTTTACCACTTCATTTTCAATGTAATTGTGAGAGGATCGAATTGTCTGGCAAACTCATGGACATGTTTTGAAGGATGTGAAAGACTGAAATTTTCAAAGGAAATTCTGATCTTCTTTGTTTTCTTTCCTAAAAAAATTATGTACAAATAAATGATGCAGAATGTCTGTAATCTCTTAAATTGTTTTCCTTTTGCCTTGCCTTGCCTTACATTGCCCTGTCTTGCCTTTCAAATACTGTATTATGATTTTGATCAATATAAAAATTCTCCTCCTAATTAAAATGGAATATTTTGGCTGTCTGCCAGCCTTGAGTCCCAGTACTGTAAGTTTTCCATATTTTTTCTGTTATTTATTCAATCACTATAGCTACCTGCATTCAAAGTTTCACACCTGCAAGCGTTGAAAAGCCAACTTTCTAATATTTTGGCATCTGTATCTCTAGGAAAAGCTTAGGCCAAAATCTGCTATAGACCCCAATCTCTACACTGTTTAAATTAAGAGAACAGATGTTTATGATACTAGTTAAATGTTGTGGAAAATTTTTGTTTCTTGATACAGCAAAACACAGTTTTAAAAATATGTGTGCATTTATGCATATATACTTCTGTGTGTATATACCTAAGTGTAAAAGCAAATGATTTCATAATATGTGAAGACATCTAACTTTCTAATATTGCTTAATATTGTGAAAGTCCCTGCAACTGTCCTCAGTAACTAGTCAAGACATTATTTCATTTCATATGTTCAGGGTAATATTATAGAAATAATGATATCTGATACTGTAGGACTTCCTTGAAATAATGAACTACAGATTGAGGTTTAATTATCATTTTCATAACTGCTCATGCATGAAAACCAAGTTCATCATTGTGATTTTATTGAAGACTGTTTCATGAGACTACTAAGCATGACAAACTTTTCATCTATTAAAATATTAGGTATTTTGTGTTTTTTTTACAACATATCTTTCCTATTATATTGCCTATTTTTTTCCTTTTTTTTTTATGTTTTTAACAAAACATAAAAACATTTTCTTTAGAAAATCTCAGAATTGTTTTTCCCAAACACTCTGAATGTTATATTTTCTTCTACTCATGTTCCTTTTTTTTTTAATAAAATGTTTTACCAAATAAGATGTTTTACCGAACTTATCGCTAACCAAAATTCTCTTAAACTGAAACTTCAGGTTAGAGTGCTCTAGAGAGTAAAGAATAATAAAAAATATCTTGCTAGAAATGTTGCTTGGTTTTAAGACATCTGTTTTACTAACTGTAGAACAGGATGAGGTAAAAATGGACAAAAATATTCGATTCCCATCAGACTAGGTTTCACAGAGCAAGGCCTGGTATACTTACTATGTCTGACCACTTGGATGACCTTCTCCAAGCTGCCTAGAGTGTGTTTTTTAAACATCTGTAAAATACATAGCACAAGAAAAGACAGAAAGGAGAATCTCGAGGGGCTCAATCAAACCTGCTAACTGTAATATTTTTCCTGAAGTGAAAATATTTTCTTGCTGCAAATAAGAGAGATTCTCTTGTTAGATAAGGGACCTGTAAACTCTGGAAAGGGGAAATCACTAGCAGTGAATAGAGGTTCTCTTTGTGTGGATACTTTCCAACTAGTACTTTTCAGTTTTAGCCTATGCAGGAGAGTACCACAGAGCATGTCACTGGAAAAATCTCTGCAAAAGTGTGAAAGGTATAAACCAATGTTCATAATCATAATTTACTCCTAGCATGTTCAAAGCAACTTGATTTCTTTTTCCTACAAGAATATTACTATTAGCCATATTATAAAGCATGCACATTTTTCCCCCTTTCAGTATATGCTTATTTGTTTTCATTTCCCGGTACTTTAGTAGACTAAATTGACCTATATAAGCTCTTGACTCAGTGGTCAGAAAGTTGTTATCTTACTGCTAGGTGCTGGAAAAATACATGCAGATACAGCCTTCTTCTGATCTTGGTTACAAATTGCCATGAAGAGATACAAATAGGAACAGTGGATATATTCATGATAGAGGCACAGTTTATTAAAGAAAAACATGAAAGATTTTGTGAAATTCTTACAAAATTTGTAGTTATTATATCCTCATAGTTCATTTAAATGGTGGACTATAAATGAAATTACTATGCATATGAGTAAAGTATATATATCCTGTGTTTCATATTAGGTATTACACAGTGGAATCTTTATTCCTTTGTTCAGCAAAGCACTTAGAAATCTTTATCTCAAAAAATCAAAATTCTGATCACATAGTTTCACTGAATGAATATGCATTTGGATACTTGCTGCTGAGCCTCATTAAGGAATATACTTAAAAATATTTCTGTGCTTATCAATAAATATATATTTTTAAATCAACTGGAAGAAAATAATCTCCAATCTAAAGAAGATGATAAATGAAAGGGGAAATTAGATTTGAACAGTGTGTTGAAAAATGTCTTGGGGCTTCTTATGATGTCTTCACATGATAAACCAGATTCCACTTCGCTATTAATGTAAAATGAAGCCCAGAGTTTCTGAGCTGCACTAAGCTAGGATTAAATAGGCAGTAATAACTTCAGAGAGCAGAGGCAAAGTAGAATACCTAGGAAGAGAAAAACAATAAAACTGTCTTTTGAATATCACATGATCTCTAAGGACCCTTATGCTTCATTTTCCTAATTAAACTTAAAACTTTAAATGGATAAATTTAATGATCATTTTTTAAAATTAAAATTCAAGAGTACATGCTATAGTTAACTAGCCCAAATATATTATCTCTATGTTTTCTGTTGATATAATTAAATCAAATTCTTCTACCTTGTTGTCTATTTCTGACCTATCTCATTCTCAGGTCAAAATAAATCAGAAGAATCCATATGGATTTTACTCTTGAATATTTAATTTCAAGATATCCTACTTAAAAAATAAACAGAAGCATTATTATCTCTAAGAGTCTTTCTATTAACAAAGAAGGATTACAGTTTAGTATACTTGGTGAAAGGGTAAATCCTGTTCTATGTACTTTCTTGATCTTTTTAGTTATGTTTTAAGAGAGGAAGATACACTTGTAGGGTTTAGAACGCCATGAAAATTTTGTGTATCACACAACAAAACTGGCAAGAAACAGAGTCATACTCAAAAGAAATAAATACACTTTAAGAACTCCTTATTCAGATTAATATTTCTGTTAAAATTTAGTTAATATTATACAGATACTTCCTTCTGAGATAAAAATTCAGATAAGTGTATTTTTACTTGCAGAAGCAAATATATTTAATTTTTAACTTGGTGTACATTCTCCACAGAATTTAAACTTGTATGAGGTCTGTGCAAAATTCCTCATACAAAAATCATAATGTTTTAATTTCTTTACATATAGGTAAGAGAAAAGCAATCTCATTTTGCTAATCAAGGAATTTGAAGCATTTGATATTTATAAACTACTTAAAATGGAGCTGTGGAATAGGTCTATATTTATTTTTTTTATATGTCTTTAAGATTTTAAGAATTTAGGGGTTAAAATGGAAGTCATTTAACTTGTGCATGAAACTCTCATTATTCAATGTGGTCTATTAGGAGTCAATTTTTACGGATATTAAATGCACACAGTATATCTAATGTAAATATCTTTTTATAGAGCACAGGATGTAATAATTTTGTGGTGGCTAAAAGCCATGGTCCAGGATGAATTAAAAGGAGTTTTATAACCACTTTGAAAGGATTAGAAGAATATGTGGTAGTTCTCAAACAACAAAGGACAACCTCACTGAAAAAATTTTCCATGTGAAGCTTCTTAGATAAAGGAGGGGTCTTTATAGACTAGAAGAAAAAAAAAGGCATACACACACACACACACAAACCAAACCACAATGAAACAACCAAAGCTAAGTGTGGTGAAATGTAATTTATAATATTATACTGGATGTGAAGAGTCAGAGCTGAAAGTGTATCTAGCCCTGACTGTGCAGCCGTAGCCATAAGCTAATTCCTCTGCATGAATAAGAATATGGCAGCTATTACTTGCCCTGAGTGTTTTTTCCACACTTATTTCCAAGCCTAGATAAAGTTTTTCTCTTCACAGTCCATAGTCGATTTCTTCTGCTTGGGCTCCCCTTGAACTTGTGTAAATCACAACACCTCTGGGTGGCAAGGACCTTGTACCATATTGTCTGCCAGGCTTTCTACTGCATTGCCTGCTACTCATTGCAGACAATTCTATAAAAGTAGAGAAAACAATACTGACTCTGATAGTCAGTTCTGATGGTCTTATCCTGTTCAAAGAGGAACATTCTCAGTCTTTCAAACCAGACTTTGATCTATGATTGTAAGCCCATTTATCCAAACAAATATGTCCCCCATAGGACTGACGTTGAAGAATAAGTACAGGAACACTATTTTGTGAAAAACATTACCACTGCTCATTCATATGCATTGAGCAGCCGATGAACTTCATGATTCTCATTTTGGCTGGAACTTAGGACTATCAGAAGAAACCTTACTGCAGCCATTTCTGCAGATACTAGAATGTGTTCTTGTCTGCAAATAATCACTCCCAAGAAAGCAGATGATCTACCTCAGTGGAAGGAGTGTTTGTTGCTAAAGGTGGTAACATCACTACTGTGTGTTAGAAACAAACTCTGAGTTAAAAATCTACATAATACACAGGCAAGCAGCTTAGTAATAACATATAATCCTTTGACAGAATTATTCAATATCCAAAGCGTTCAAGCTGATTATTGAATATCAGGACTAATAAAAATGCATTTTTCTGCAAATAATTTTTCTGCAGAAATGTGATTTTCAGAAAATGAATATTTTTCAAAAAGAAGAAAGAGAAAAATATACGTCTATGCTTGTTCTTAACTCTCAGTGGTTCACTGAAGATCTTATCAATACAATCAATGTACTGCTCAGCAGATATCTAATTCTGAGTAAAATGGCACACTCTGTATTGTAATTGTAATTACTGGAGTCTTGCATTTTTTTTTTATATTTATTTATTTATATAAACATAGTGCCATCTGAGGCACCCTATGTATATGTGGGAAACATGGAAATGGATGGCAGGAGAATAAGAGTGCACATAGAAGACACTCTTGAACATATGGAAGCCAAAAAGGTTCCCTTGGAGCATCTTAAAAGATATGGGAAACTGATCATAGAGAAGTTTGTTGTTATTTCAGATCTCACAACTTCTGTGAAATCCCTGAATGGCATTAGACTTCACAGAGGACCAACAGGAAATCAAAGCTGTTTAGAGCGGAGGAGAACAAATAGCATCTTAGCTGCCCCAGAGCCTGTGTGCCATCGATAGAACTGACTGTTTTTCTCAGGACAACTTCTATACCTAATAACTTCAATTGGACAGATTCAGAACATGACCAACAGTAGATACTAATAGACTAGACAGCAATGTGCTCTCTAATACCTCTAATACAAAACCAGTGAATTACAGGGGAATAGGAGAGCAATGGACTTCAAATAAAAGTCATCAAGACTTATGTGTTTCAGGATTTGCAGTGACTAAATCTCTCTTAACTACCTGAGGAAATCTGATACTTACTTCCTATACAAATGATCAAATCTTTTTAGATATTTTTTACCTGAAATTAAATCCCACAGACTGTGAAAATCAGTGGCTTAGATGAACAGAAATAACTGTCACCATCATTTCCTAGATTTCTCCATTCACAGGAAATTTTACAGAAATCATTAGAGACATTCTGTGACATGTAGCATCCTTCCTACTCTAGACAGAAAGTATTGCATAAAGTGTTTCAGCTGAGACAGGCAAGGTCTCCGGACGTTATTTTCTCAAACACTGACCTTCTTTTCACTCAATAGAATTATGCCATTTCCTATTATTCACAAGTCATTTCTTAAGCAAGGTACTTGAAAACAAATAAAGAGCAATGACAAAAATGAAGCACAGAAGCACAGAATTTCACTGTATTAATACAAATAAAAATTGCTTTGCCCTTCCAGAAAAATAAGTTAGGAAAAAATGAGATGAAAAATGAGATGCTAACAATTTATTGGAAATATACATATATATATATATACACCTAAATATGTAGGTATTATGTAACCACTGCAAAAGATACATAAGCAATAGATTTAAATAAAATAAAAAATAACAATAAAGTAGAAGGCCTATTTGAAAAGTTTCAAAATGGTTCAGTCCTGGGTCTGAATGTCAATGGGGATAAACATTCACTCAGAAGTTTGAGGATTTCTATATAGTAGGAAATTGCAAAAAATTAGGCTTCTATTGTTAGCTGTCGAAGTTATGAAATGATAACTGTGATTGCAACAAATGTAATAAAGACTATATCTTCAGGCCAGTCTCAATAATAACTCCATCTGGTTTCTGCATTGTGAAAGTTTATGCTAAGCCCAGAATTTTGATGGGTCTTGAAGGTGGAATGAGTTTTTCAGCCTTGTGCCCATTTCTACAATGTGAGAGCCATGGTTTTATTTAGTCTGGCTGGTAGCTATTACAAATTAATATAAATTGATTGACAAGCAGAGAAATCATTTGTCATATTTCCTCCAAATTTTAGTCATATGAAGTATGACTATAGTTAAAAGAAGAAGTGCTCATTTTACAAATGTACTGGAAACCTGTGGCTTGATCATTTAACTATAACTTTGATCATAATTTTCTTTTTCTGCATTAATTGACTGATTTTTTCATGTACTAGCTTCTGTACTAACTTTCTGCTATTCCTTAAATAAACAGAATTGAATCACATGTGACCATTAGGTTATTTATAGATCAAGGATGAAAGTGAAGGAGTAAGTGAATTATTACTTTAAGTTTCAAATAGAGCACATTACAACTTCTTGAAAAGGCAAGAATAAATCTATAAAGGATAAAGAATATATAAATATATATAATATGAAATAATAATCTGACATATTAGAAAAGACTGAATGAATAAAAAGGTGCAAGAATTATAATGCCATAACTCTTTCTGATGAGAAACCTGTTTCCTGACAGATTTTGGCCTTTCATATTTAATAATGAAGCTATAATAAAATGCATAAACAAACATGAATTTTGAAATTCATATAGACCATTCACACATATACAGTTTATCCATTATATAACGTGTTTCTGAGGAAAATAAAACTTGAGAATTTCTGGAGTTAGGTACAGGCTATCTATCTATCTATCTACTCATCTATACCACATGCAACAAGAAGGTTTGAAAATACAATATTTATCTGCAAAGAGTTACTACAATGTGTTATCAGAGAAATATAATAATAAATAAAAATCCACAGCAACTTAACTGTACTTTTGATCCACACAAAGCTGACTTTAGTGGGAAGAAGAAACACATTTACTTTTTTGCCAGAAAACGTAATTGTCTTAAGAAATACTGAATAAATTAATAGTGCTATTAAACATAGCAATTAGAAGATGAATGTGATAAACATGGTAGATCTGACATGATGTTTTAATTTATTTTGTATTCTTCCATAATCAAAATGTTGACCTACTTTTTTAGCCAAAGGCAGTGTAATTTGAATTAATACAGAACATGGTCATTAGATTTTTATAAATGATAACAGGCTTATGTGCAAACTTGTTGCAAAATAACATAATTATAAAAATAAATTCTTTTGGAATATTTCATTAATTTTTTGTCTGTATTCTATTTTTCCAGTTATAATCTGTAATTTCATTTTAATTGTTTTATTAAGAGTTTTCCAGTTAAAAAGGAAATTAAGAAAAAGAAAAAATAAAAGAACACTTTTATATACGTTATTGCAATAGCTACTATTTTTTTCCACTTTTCCTTGGAACAGTATGAAGCTTTTTTCCAAGAAGACAATTTTCTGATCTATTTTCACCTTATTCCCTAACCCCTCTAACCTTTGGGCCAAGAGATTCGGTTTCAATCTCCAAAGATATAATCATAAAAAATGAAGGTTGCTAAGGTTACCTCTTCATTTTCTAATGGAAGAGACTAAATTTTTGCTTCTTACACAGAGACGTTTTAAGCCCTTTGAGGAAGTTTCAGATGTGGAATTTTAGTCAACAGCCTTTCCCTGTCAGTTCCCAATTCTGTCTTGGATTCTTTTCCTGATGAAGAGAGAAACCGTTTCTTCTCATTTTCCTTCCTTTCCTTTTTGTTGTTATGTTAACAAAAATCCTTGAGTTGTTAATGTAAAATAAAGAGAAAAGAAGGAGAATGTCAGCCCATCAGGACAAAATCTGGAATGCAACTTAAACACAAGAAGTTTTAAATGGACCTAGATGTCTAATAATTTCCCTTAGAATGAAAAAAAAACCCAAACAAATAAACAAACAAAAAAACACCCTGCAGTTATACAGCAAAGATGATATGGAGAAATGAGTCCTTCTTATCCTGTGTTAGCCTCTAGGTGCACAAACTTAAAGAATAAAGAATCCACACTTAAAAAACTGAAAACAACCAACAAACAAACAGCACAGAAATAATCTGAGCTGGCATTCCAGGAATATATGCATAAAGCAGTTAAACATTGTGAATTTCCAACAGTCCTAAGGAGATTTTGCATTTTCCAGAACCAGTTCAACTTTAAGTGGTCTAGAAAGCCATGCAATTCTTGTATATAGCTGTAGTTCTTGCTCATACTCAGTTCTTTCCCAAATTTTCATATTTGGCTGTATTTCTCTTTTGATCTTAGTGGAATTACTCATGTGTCAGGATTGCAGGATTTAACCTCTGATGTTGCTGAAAGGTCATTAAACAGTATATTACACTTTAAATAAAGAAATATAGAACCTTCTACTAGCTGGAAATTTATATAGGCTTAGTACCCTGACATAGGATAGAATAGATAAGAATTGCCAGGAAATGCGGACTCTATTGAAATACCTAATTCACTATTTCAGGGCAGTTTCAACAAATTTCAATTTTCTATCCTATTTTTAAAAATAAATTATTCTCACACATTAGATAATAGAATCACTAAATCATTTCAGTTGGAAGGGACCCTTAAAGATTGTCTAGTTCAATTCACTTGCAATGAACAGGGATACCTGCAATTATATCAGATTGCTCAGAGCCCTGTACAGTCTTGTATTGAATATCCCAGGGATAGGACATGATTATCATAATCAAAAAAAATACATAAATACAAAGATTTTCTGCATATTACTTTCCCTCACTCATATTTGGAAGGGACCACACATGCAGTCTGGAGATTGTCGTCAGGCAGAGCTCTACTGCATCTGCATCAAAATGAAAGACAGAGGGTGGCTGATGTATATATTCCTTTACATATCCAAGAAAGAGGATTACTTCTCCTGCAGTGGGAATACCAGCTATCAGCAGAGAAATCAGGTTTGCATAAAGTTGCCTCTGCCCCTCTTAAATAAAGCAGGACCAAAGAGAGACAGGATGGAGCCTGTAGAGTACTACAATCAGATTTTGACACAGCATTTTCAGGCTGTCTTTTTCCATAATCATATACCTATGACCAACATGCATAAAGATTATGCAACTTTAGGCAAACAGATAGTTCTTAGAAATTATCCTGTAGACAGAATAGGTTTTCATGCAAATTGATACTTCAATTTTTTATGCATATAAAATGCTTTTCTTGTGACATCCTCACCTTCTGTACAATGGAAGTAAAGCACTGTTCTTGAACGAGTACCTTGTACATTCTCTCATACAAGATAACAAAAATAACATTTTTTGTTTTACTATGAAAATTGTATGAGACATACACTCCAGTATTTTCATACTCTAATGTCATGGCTTTTCCTCCTAAGGAGTCACAAAATATTTTGTACCTTTCAATTATAATTTATGATTTAAAATTCTGATAAATAATGTTACACTCCAGATTAATTGAAAATGCACTTACAGAACAATCCCAACTAATGAGATTCACAAGATATTACATTGCAAGCAGAGATTTTATTGAAAATAAGGTCATCAGTTTAATGGGCTTATAAGAAAATGCTATGTAAGATTAGTAATATAAGAGAAAGTCAAAGGTATTAAAAGCCTTCTTAAATGAGAAAGTTTTCTGTCTCATTTCCACTCCTCTTTCTCTCTCACTTTCTCTTGCACTGAATTATTTAGTTTCCTCAGATTTTCTACAATATTTTTTCCATTTCTCCTACAGTACAAAATCACAAACTCATGTTGGAATATTGAACAAAAAGGGATAAAAATAAGGGATACAGTCCCAATGATTTCACTTGAGTCATGTTCACCTGCCCTTAAATTTATATCCTACTTTCATTTTAAATGAAAAAGAGAATGTGGTAAGTTTTGATTTTTCTCATTTGGAATTGTCCATTAATTCTGAACTTAATATCAGCTTTTTGGATAGCACACATGCCCAGCAGAGGTGAAATCATCAGCCTACTGCATTGAAGCCAGAGTTCAGCCATCACAAGGAGTTAGTTGCAGTGACTATCAATGTAGATCAACTTCCAACTGGTTACCTTTATCACAATTTTATCTCCAGTTGTGATCTCAAACGTAAACTGCATATTTATGAATGCCTTCTTTGATCATCTCATTAAATGTCAAGACTGTCATTTGATTTTCATGGAAAAAGGTGAATATCATGTTTTGCAATTTACATGCAACCACTGTGTACAGTATGGTGATGCACATTGCTTCACTACAAGCAGCTGTGAAATTCACTACACTACCAGTAATGCTCCCCTTAGGATACTTCTAAAACAGGATGTTTCATCTCAGTGCGGCTATCATGTTAAGAAATTTGCAATAAGAGTAAGTGTCAGACAAATCTCCAAAGTGGAATTGGGTTTCATTTTTTTTTTTTGTTTCAGTCAGATATTAACTGGGATCAGGGTTACTTTCACTAGAATTTTAATAAAATTTAAACTTAAGAAAGCAGACTAGAATTGTCATAGAATGAATCACAGAATCACAGAATGGCTTGGATTAGAAGGGACCTTAAAGTCATCTAGTGTCAAGTCCCCAGTCATGGGCAGGGTTTTCTGGAGCCCCATAAAAGCTGGCATTGAACACTTCCAGGGATGAAGCACTGACAAACTCTCCGGACAAACTGTTCCAGCGCCTCACCAACCTCTGAGTCATTAGTATTTGAAAGGCGCAGAATCTCTTTTTTTTTTTTCTTTTTCTTTCTTTCTTTCTTTCTCTTTTTTTTTTTCCATTTCTCTTTTTTTTTTTTCCCATTTTTCTTTTTCTTTTTTTTTCCTTTTCTTTTTTTCTCTTTTTTCTTTTTTTTTTTCTTTTTTTTCTTTTTCTCCTTTTTTCATTTTTCATTTTTCTTCTCCTTTTCCTTTTTCTTTTTTTCCTCTCCTCTCCTCTCCTCTCCTCTCCTCTCCTCTCCTCTCCTCTCCTCTCCTCTCCTCTCCTCTCCTCTCCTCTCCTCTCCTCTCCTCTCCTCTCCTCTCCTCTCCTCTCCTCTCCTCTCCTCCCCTCCCCTCCCCTCCCCTCCCCTCCCCTCCCCTCCCCTCCCCTCCCCTCCCCTCCCCTCCCCTCCCCTCCCCTCCCCTCCCCTCCCCTCCCCTCCCCTCTCCTCTCCTCTCCTCTCCCTCTCCCTCTCCCTCTCCCTCTCCCTCTCCCTCTCCCTCTCCCTCTCCCTCTCCCTCTCCCTTTCCTTTCCTTAGCAATTGCAGTATAGTCTCAATGTTTATAAGCAATGTAATGTGTAGCCTAAGTACAGTCTTTAAACTTTATCTCCTCTGTATTTGATTAAATATTATGGAAATTAAAAAACATTTTAAGTACTTAATTACTAATCTGAATAAGAACCTATCTTTAAAGTACGAGCTTGAAGAAAGCTGAGGGTAAGCATGGATTAAATTATTTGTGCTGCCTAAAATCCCCTCCAACCTTTCCATGTCTGTGGAAAACTAAAATACATGTTTAAAATTCCCTGCACTGCTGTTGATTAAATATTCATTTTACTGCTGTAATTCCTTCCAGAATTAAAGAGGTGTACTATATATATATGTAGTACAATCTGATAATCTGCTATGATTTTCCATATATAGGAATTATTCCTTTATATATAAGGCAGGAAAGATTTAAAATGTCATACAACTTTATTTGTCACTCTTACAATGTTCAATATTTCATCCTCTGTGGGTAAATTTTTAGACTGCTGCTCTCTGCCATTATTTTTTGTCTGCCAAGGTAAGGAATTCAAATATATCCATCTGTCTATGTTCTTGTAAGGTCAACATTCACTCCAGTGTCACAATGAGAAATAAACACAGAAATCTATCTTGTAGTCTTGCTGAACTATATTGATGTATTTCTTTTTTTTTTTTTTTTTTTTTTTTTTAACTTTCCAGCAGCTTTCTACAGCAGGTATCAATAGAAAAGAAAAAACAAAAACATTTCAAAGAAGAATGGGGTCTAATGATCAGTAGTTGGATTCTAAGAGTTTTATATGGTTTTCACTCATATTCTTGTATCCTTCAGTATCTAAAATCCCAGAAAAGCAGCGGGGGATCTGTCATACTGAGTTCATATCCCAGAATGGTTTGGTTGTAAACTCAACATGGAAGTTGAATCTTTTTTTTTTTTTTTTTAAGTGTTCATACAAAAAAAAAAAAAAAAAGATACAAATGTTCACGCATAACATAAGGATGTTAACTTTTCAGTAGGACTCAGTGAGTTAAAATTTATCTATGAATAAGTGCAAGAGAGATCTTTTGAAATCTGAATTGAATTAAACATGACATATTTTGCAACTGCTTTTGATATGCAGATAAGTCAGATAGTTATATATTACATGCAATTTAGGTAACTTCTCAGCTGTAGTGGAAGATACCTCAGAACACGTAGCAAAGAAAATGTATTTTTCTGTATTCTTCTTCTCGGGGCAAGCTTGGAACTTTCGTCTTACACAAACAAAAGTGCAGCTTCAGGGTTGATGTAAACTATGCCTGGCTGTAACCTGCTGAAAAGCAGTCTGTAAGAGTTATAAATTACGTATCTCTTCTCTGGCTTGTGTTTTTTAAGTAGTTTGAAAAACAAACACCAGAGAAGTTAAATCTGGACACTACTTGAGTTAGACTACATAGGAAGAAGTGAAAAGGGGGTAAATAATGTGAAAAACTGCACTGATGATATTTTGGGTTTTTCTGGTAAAATATATGAGCAGAATGATCAAATAATAACTTTTTTAAAATTTTGAATACTGAATTCCTAGCATGGATCTGTAGAAATATATAGTGAACAGTGCTGGGTTTGGTCTTGTTCAATATTTTCATCAAAGACGTTGATGAGGAGATGGTGTCCATCCTCAGTAAGTGCTCCAATGATACAAAGCCGGAAGGAGTGGCTGTGTACCTGAAGGTGTGTACCTGAAGGCTGTCCTGCCATTCAGCAAGACCTGGACAGACTGGAGAGCTAGGTAGAAATAAACCAGATGAGGTTTAACAAAAGCAAGTATAGAGTCCTGCGCTTGGGAAGGAATAACCGCAACTATCAGAATAGGCTGGGACATGACCTGTTGGAGAGGAGCTCTGTGGAGAAGGACCTGGGGTCCTGGTGAATGACAGGTTGGCCATGAGCCAGCAGTGTGTCCTAGTGGTCAAGAAGGCCAATGGGATCCTGGAGTGCATTAAAAGGAGTGTGACCAACAGGTCAAGAGATGTGATCCTTCCCCTCTAGTTTGCCTTGGTCAGGCCTCACCTGGGATACTTTATCCAGTTCTGGGCTCTCTGGTACAAAAAACCCAGGGATCTCCTGGAGAGGGTCCAGCGGAGGGCCACAAAGATGACAAAGGGCCTGAAGCACCTCTCTTATGAGAAAAGGCTGAGTGAAATAGGTGTGTTCAGCCTTGAGAAAAGAAAACTCAGAGGGGATCTGATTAACGTTTATAAATATCTTAAGTGTGGGAGTCAAAGAGATGTGACCAACCTTTTTTCAGTGGTCTGAGGACAGGACAAGAAGAAATGGCCAAAAACGAGCTTAGGAAGTTCCACACCAACATGCAAAGGAACTTCTTCACAGTGAGGATGACGGAGCACAGACTGCCCAAGGAGGTTGTGGATTTTCCTTCTCTGGAGATATTCAAGACCCACCTGGATGCCTACCTGTGCAGCCTGTTGTAGGGGGCTTGCTTACAGGGGGTCTGGGCTCAATGATCTTAAAAGATCCCTTCCAGCCTCTACAGTTCTGTGATTCTGTGATCAATAAAATTGCATATAAGCTTAGTTCCACATTTGAAGACACAAATACAGAACTGTGTCCTAAAAAATATTTAATTACAACGAACATTTTAAAAGATACAAGGAAAACATTACTGGTCTTAACATAATGCCTGCTATTTATTTCTATGGGCATTACAATAGATATGAAAACACTGTTTAAGGAAATTCTCAGCTACAAAAAAAATATTTTGCAACACAGTCACCACCATTAGCTATGCATTTGGAGGACTGCGAGGAGATCTTATTAATATTATAAATATCTTAAGTGTGGGAGACAAAGGGACACGGCAAACCTCTTTTCAGTGGTCTTTTGGGACAGGACAAGGGGAAATGTCTGGAAACTGGAGCATGGGAAGTTCTGCACCAATATGCAAAATAACTTCTTCATGGTGAGAATAATGGTGCACTGAAACTTGCTGCCCAGAAAGGTTGTGGAGTCTCCTTTTCTAGAGATATTCAAGACACACCTAGATGCCTACCTGTGCAGCCTGTTGTAGGGAGCCTGCTTTGGCTGGGGGGCTGGACTCAATGACCTCTAAAGGTCCCTTCCAGTCCTTACAATTCTGTGTTTCTGTGACTTTTTCCAGTGTTGAACAAGAGTCTGCATGCCACATTCATAAAAATCTGTGTTAGTGGAGGTAACCCACCATCACTGCCATCACTGCCGAAACACCCCCTCCACCACCTCATAGTGCTCACATCCACTGTTTGGACTTCATAAACATTAAATATGCATCCATGAATGTCAGTGGCTGCCATTTTTTCTGCATGGAGAAATTCAGTGACACACTTTTGTTTCATACGCATTTCCATGTCAGATGCCATTTTGTCAGGTTGCCTCTCTTCTGTCATTTAGAATCATAGAATCACAAGGTTGGAAATGACCTGAAAGATCATCCAGTTCAACCGTCTTCTCATTACCATTTGTCACACGGCAACAAAATATAATGGAATATTGTTGGGAAGGTTCAACCTCTGCTGCTATATCCACCACTGACATTGAAGGCCAACGTAACAAAATAGGAGGCATTATTTTCAGAGCAGTCCTCAGGTACTGTAAGTATAATCAATATTTTTGGGTTATGCTTTGACAACTACATCTGTTCATTGATTTAACCATTTCATATTTATATATTCATATAGAATTTTTGGTCTATTTCTAATGGGTAATACTATGTATTTTTATATGCAACGATGTTCTGGTTTTATAGGGTTTTTTTTTTGTTGTTGGTTTTGTTCATTTTTTAGTTCACTGCTTGTTGTGAGTTTTAATGTAAATATTTATTTATATGACACTATATTTTTTTATTTTATCAATTTAAAATTATGCGAATCAATTACTGATACATCTGTAGGGGATTCATGTGAGTTTGTAAAAAGTGAGGGGACTATAAGTACAAATGGATAAATAATTACATAATGTCTAACATTATGTCACATCAGTGCTATAGGGAAAAAACAATAAAGGTGAACATAGTGGGGGAAGAAGAGATCTTGCCAACTATGCCTGCACACATTTCAGAAGGGTGAGAATAAGACCCCCTGACGCCATCTGACTCACCAACTCATTTCCAAAATATTCTAAATTTTCAAATGCACTTGCAAGGGTAGTGTCACACCTTGGTCACAACATTAGAGTAGGCTTGATGACCACCTGAGATCCCAGACACATTTCTGGAACATTGTGAAGAAGAGCTGAGTTCCTCCTTAGGGGGTATGGCACATAAACAGGCAAGGAGTATCAGTTCGAGTGGGCACACCCACCACTGGAGGAACCCCAACACTGGTGCATCTGAAGATGATGACTCTATTTGTATTTTTTTTTTCTCTCTCTCTCTTTCTCTCCCTCTTTTCAAGTTCTGTTACAGAGTAACACAAAGCATATCATCATAGAATAACAGAATCATAGAATTTCCCAGGCTGGAAAAGACCTTCAAGATCATCAAGTCCAACTGCAACCCAACCATAGTACCCTAACAACCCTTTGCTAAATCTTGTCCCTAAGCATCCAAATGGTTTTTAAATACCTTCAGGGATGGTGACTCAACCACCTCCCTGGGGATCACATTACAGTGATTAACAACTCTTTCTGTAAAGTTTTTCCTGATATCCAACCCGTCGCAGGCACAACTAGAGGCCATTTCCCCTCATCACATCACCTGTCACCAGTTAGAAGAGATCAACCCTACTCTTTCTTTAATCACCTTTCAGGTATTGGAAGAGAGCAATAAGGTCTCCCATCAGCCTTCTCTTCCCCACACTAAACAGCCCCAGTTCCTTCAGTCTCTCCTCATAGGGCATATTCTCCACACCTTTCACAAACCTTGTTGCCCTTCTTTGGACCTGCTCCAGCACCTCAATATCATTTTTGTACTGAGGTGCCAAAAATGAACACAATATAATTATAGCTTATCACTAATAGGGCATTTCTTATATAGCACCAATAATCATGTTCTCCCAGCAAGTTGTTTGAATAAAATTGTTTACTGATTGTTTGGTATTCTTTCACCTTAATTTACGCCAAGACCTGAAGTCTTTCAACTTCTGTATGTTATCCAGTGTAGCCTGGAGTCAGGTCACGAAAGGATGTTTCCCACAAATTCTCCTCCAGTGTATCAGCAGCTTCTTCACCAAATTTAAGACACTGGGTTTACATTGGTCCATCAGCATTATTGTAGGGATCTATAAGTAAAACATTTTTCAGTCAGTCTGCCTTTGTCTTTTAATGAGAAATGGTAAGTAGGTTATTGTTTCTTCTAAATGCTTCCCCTCTAGAATCAAGAAAGAGGCCACATTCTCCGAAATACTCTGAATTTAGAAGTTGTTCAAAGTCTAATGGCAAAATTGGGCATAATGTAGGCTGTACAGCATTCTAAACGCTCCAGAAACTGTTCAGATTTTTATCAGATTTGTCTTCTCTAGTGATGGTAATTAAAAATAAAACGGAGAAATATACTTAAATTTTAATTTCTCCCATGACTGAACATTATTTCTTCTTAGTGGTATAGTTATTTGTATGTATTATTTATTCAAAGTCTCAAGTATGCCTTGAGTGCTTCTGATAAATTATCATTTACAAGAAAACGTTGTATTACTGACATGAATTAAAGAGCATAACTAAGAATTCCTAAACTACAAAAAATATTGAAAATTTTCCATGTAACTGGAGGTATGTTTTGTAATCTTTTTTTTTTTTTTTTGCTAGGTTTTTTTTTTTTTTTTTGAAGAAAAACTATTTAAGAATTAGAATTTACGTATGAAGAGGGAAAAGATTTTAAAGAAGCTGGGGGAAGTGACACTTTCTCTAATGAAGACTGATCAAAAGACAGTGAGTCTTAAGAGCAGAGGATAGAAGCTCTAGTTGTGAAAGTCCTACTGCCCTATATTCACAGCTTGAATTAATCACCTCATGATCAGTAAAACTAGGAGACTGGGAGAAACAGTAAAGTGCCTGCTGTAGTTAGGAAAATCTGTAAGAGGTCATACCGACCAGATATCTGAGAAATAAGGAAGATTATTCAGACATTTTTATTTCATGTCATAATAATTATTGCCTATTCTGATTTGCAAACAGGGTTATATTTTCTTTAAAGAATAGCATAGACTTCCTTAAAATAAATAAAAATCATGGCAGTAATGATTGTATACAATTCACTGACACAGTGCTGTCTTTCCCTAATGAATATTATTGTATTTCATCTTCATAGATCATCCATAACACATAGAAAGAAAATAGCAGTGGAAGAATACTTAGGAAAAAAAAAAAAGGGAAATAATAGTCTTACATACACTTTTCTGACTGAAAATCTCTTTAACATTGTCTTAGGATAGCTGCAGCAGCTTCAAACAAGTGGTGCAGACTGAAGATGCAGAATACAGACTGCTGACTGTGCTCCAATTTAATGCCAAGTCCATTGGCACTAACATAAATAAATTAATCTTTATGTATAGAACTCATACTAACACCTAACTCTTGAACAAGACATCTGATAAGAGGGCAAAAACTCTTCACAGCATGAGACATTCATGGTAAATAATCTCTAACTTTTCTTGAGATTCAAATCACAAAGTCAAGTTTTCTAATCCAAAGGAAGAACTGAGTTCTGTTTGTCCATTTCTTTTTCCATCTTAGAATTAAATTTCAAAACTGCTTTCTCAGAGAAGGTAGCATACCTAGTATTTCTTCAGTGCTGGAGCACAGTTTGATATTAACTACTGTGATACTGATACCAGCACTGATCAAGGTTAGCTAGTATATAAATAAAGCACACAGGACACCTTGATTTTCAAGTGTGTATAGATGCACTCTCTTAAGGATAATTTATGCAATGTCTGAATGTATATTTTATAAGAATATTTAATACAATGATGAAACCTGATTTCAGGAGGCATAAAATGGTGATTTAAATTAGCTACTTAGCAACATAGTGTAAAACAACTATGTATGTATGTATTGCATTTTCTCTTCCTTTCTCCTATTCTGTTTTTGCCATTCTTACCATGCTGCTTCTGTCAATATCTAATAACTTAAGAAAAATGAAAAACTCCAGAGTACAATAGTACAATTAGAAAAGGTGCAGATGTGTAGTAAAGGGAGCGCTATCATTTCTGTTTATTTATAACATAAATGCTCATGTCTTAGCAATATCTTAACTTTTATCCTTGATTATGTTATTAAATTAGTTATTAAATGTTAATGTTATTAAAAAGTGCAATCTCCTCAGTCCAACAAAAAACATGTTCTCATATAGCAAGCCTGTTAAGAAATGACCATTCCATTCACTAAATAGTACTTTGTTTAATTTATTTAACTCCAGCTTGAAGTGCAGAAACAGCAGTTTTTTCCATATTAAACAGCTGTGAAGAGGTCATTCATTTCCAAACTGGATCTAAATTACATAAAAAATCCACGATCAGAGAAATCTCCCTCTCTCCCCAGTCCAAGTTAAGTCTGAACTCAGATTTATTTCTTATTAACAAGTAGTTAAAACTGCCATCCTATTTGCCTACAGAATCAGCATGCAAAATCTTCTTTTGGCCTTAATATATTTTAGAAATAGAACCAGTACTGCCAATTTCTATACATATGAACTTATTGTATGAGCCCATGGAAATTTCATATTTGGGATGAATTTAAAGTTTCTATCCATACGGTGAAATCTCTCCCAGCTTGTCCTGCAGTTGATAAGTTATTTAAGCATCTGCTGCAGGTGATTTGTTACACAGCAATTTGTCAAACTCTCTCCCCATTTTACTGCAAAGAGACTGTTGCTAATTTCTTCATCATTTGTTGCAGCAAAAGCTAATGAAAAAAGATTGTTTTATTAAAATCATCTCAAGCAGAACTTGTAAGAGCTGCCTCTTATAGTGAGCAAGATGTCCACCACAAAAATAATTTAAATCTCTATATAGTAGTTTAATACTTAACCTTTATTTATATATGCACACAGTTAGTATAGAACAGTCATTGTGAATACTGATGAAGGGTTAAAATAAGAGGTATAAACAGAAAGAATCACTGTTAGTGTTAGCATAATCACATTATGCCTAAAGTTAAGGAATTCTGCCAGCTGAAAAAATTAAATAAAACAAAAATAACAAAAGCAGCAACAAATGGGATGAAGGTATCATTTAGAAATACAGGATAATATGCAAGAATCAGAACTATCCAGTCTATTAAGGAATGTGAGACATTTATTTGTGCCTGATCTCTAAGATATGAATAGTTTATGGAGAATTATCTGGACCTGAGAAAATAAAAAATAAATATTAACATCCGAAGACATGATAATACATCTATACAAATGTTCTTATTAAGGAAACAATGACTCTAAAAATGCATCATTTATTTAATTCTGGAAAATAGATTTCCTTTAAAGCTTAAAGTCTGACTAACCTCATTAAAATATACTAGCAAATAGTTTTGTTTCACATTGCAAATCTTTGAGGAGGAAGTTCCCACATGTCCATAGGTAAGAAGTCATGATTGTTCCATTTAACCTGGCCTTGTAAATCCCTGTCTGGAGTATTGCATCTGAGTCTGGGGCCACCAACGCAGGAAAGATGTGGAGCTGATGGAGAGGGTCCAGAGGAGGGCCGTAAAGATGATCAAAGGGTTAGAGCACTTCTACAAAGACAGGCTGAAGGAGCTGGACTTAATCAGTCTGGAGAAGAGAAGACTCTGGGGAGACCTCATTATGATCTTCTAATATTTAAAGGAAGCCTATGAACAGGAGAGAAATTAACTTTTCTTTTGGTCTGATGGTGAGAGGACAAGGAGGAATGATCTTAAACAAATTAAAAAATTGACAGGAGGAAGATTTTCACTGAGAAGGTGGTGAGATGCTGAAATAGGCTCCCCAGAGAGTCTGTGGATCCTGCGTCCCTGAAGGTGCTCAAGGCCAGAGTGGACGGGGCCCTAGGTAAACTGATCTAGTGCTTGATCTAGTGGTCAGCGAGTGTTGGGACTAGGTTATTTAGTTCCCTTCCAACCCAAGCAACTCTACGATTCTATAATTCAATGAAATTATAGAAGGAATATAAAAACTAGGAGATTACTATCATGAGAAAGTTTAGAGGGAGATATCCAGCCAGTTGAAGCTGTCAATACTGTCATTTCTGAAAATTAACATATTTATTTCAGTTTTTAGACAACCTATTTTAAAAGTATTCTTTATAGTTAGAAAACTTTCTAAGAAAATGTTATCTTTGCTTTCTATATTAATTCAGATTTAAAGAATAACATTTGAGCTTCCAATTTGTTTTTATAACCTCCTGTTTGTATATTAAACTCTCACAGACGGCATGCTTTTCTTCAAGGACTCAGAATCACCACAACCTGAGTTCTCGTATATATGAAAATAGTTTTAAATTTTTATTAAAGAAAAAAGAAGGTTTGTACCTAAGCCTGCAGGTTTATCTGATGTATCGCACACCTTAAATCATAGAATGGCATATAGTAAATCCTTGAATAAGACTGTAGTTTATTTTTTAGATTCTAAAACATTTGAATCTATGACCTGTATCTTCCACAAGTCACAAGTCTTCTTTGAAATCGAACCTTTAACTCTTAATACTTTAGCATTATTTAATCTTATCCACTTGATCCACTTGACTACTTTGGAGAATTTCAAAAATCACAGTTCAGCCTGTAAAAAAAAACAATTACTTTAAGTGCAGTGAACGTTTCCGGTGCTTCGTTACAAATTCATTTGTCAAAGGAATTAGTATATTTCTCATGCATTCTACACTGGAAGGTTAAGTACTTCTGCTTTTTTTTTTTTTTTTTCCCCCAGGCATTTTTGCACTATTTTTGTTTTGATTTTCAGTGAGTACCTTGTACACCTGCACATTCCATAAAAGCAAGGTCCATATAGGCATCTATGTACGTAGTAAATGTACCTATAATTTTGTTAATTACATTCACTGGGATCCAGAGAGGTTTTTGTTGTTGTTGTTGTTGTTTTTACCACAGTCTATGTCATAACTGTCAGAATTAGAAATACTATGTAGATACAACACTAAAGTTCACTGTATAGCATCCAGGGAACTTTGGTAGTCATCTGCATAATTGGTCCATGGGGCAGCTTTTACAATTGGATTCTTCATTTAAAACTCCTGTGAAAAGGGGGGGGGGGGGTGGAAACCACCAATAAAACATAAAAGCCACATGCACACACACATGTACACACATACAAAAGAACAACAAAAATAAAAAATAAAACCACAACCAACATTAAAAAGTATGCTTATTGAAATCCAGCTGGATAGATGCATTGGCTGAAGTTCAGAAAGTACTCACACAGCTTATACATTGAAAATCAATAAATATGTAGTAATCTGTTTTTCTTAAGGTATTTATTAAGTGTACACCACTGCCATGTTTAAAACCTACTATGAATGCAGAAATGAAGGCAAGCCAGAAATATGACTCCTAGCAAAATAAACAGCTTGCTATTTTGGTTACTGGTCTTAATAATACATTATTTTAGAGAATCCATGCTTAATTTGCACGAATATTTCTTTACACCTCATACAAGTTTCTGTTATTTAAACCTATTAACTATTGAACAATGAAGGGAAAAGTCTGTAATGATATGTAGAATTTTATGGGGTTGGACACATTTACTTTGAGTATGATCTCAAACTTTGTCAAATACCCATTTCAAACATATTTTAAAGGTTACTGTACATTTTAAACACTTCTAATTGCCCAAGAAATTGTTTTATATTAAAATATCATGTGAATTGAAAGAGAATACACAAAGGGTTGCACAAAATCTTTTTGGAATACTGTAGCAGCTATGTGTTCCTGATAGCTTGAATGCTGAGCACAGAATATATGTCCTGTTCTGAGTCCTGTCAAATCAGATAAGAAAAACATTTCTTTTTTTTTTTTCTCTTTGATTACTGGAAGCTAGATAATGGAGCACCAGGGCTATGAATAACTCACACACTTTCTCCATTACTATCACATTCAATTATCATAACAGAAATTATATGTGTACAGTAAAATAATAAACAGTGAAATTCTAGGTATTGAATGATTACATCAGATGGGTTTCACTACATTTTTTCATCCACTTTATAGTGGAAGAATGAAAAAGACACGTGCAACTTTTCATCTTATTAAAGCTGATTAATTTTGTTTTAAAATATGTCTGTAAATCCTATTGGAAAAATAAAGTAATAAAAGTATTTTAATATTACTATTGGTTATGTCTTTTTTGCTTCAGCAGAAAAGGCACTTTCTGTCATAGCAACAAGAATTGTGGAGATGATCCTTGACTTTTTTTTTCCTTCCTTCCAATCTTCTTTTCATAATTCAGTTACCCTGACAAAATTCTGCAATGCATATTTGGCCTGAGGTAAATATCTTCTAAAAGCTATAAAGTACAAATAATACAATTAAATAAAATATATGGAAGTGGTAGTTATTGGCCTAGTGGAAGTGGCAATCAACTTTCCATTAACCTAAATAATATTAAGCTGAACTGTGGATAAGTCTAGAAAATCTCTAGAATCTATAGCAGTAAATTAATCAGTAGTTTGCCTGGCACTGGAATTCCATTATCTAACATGCTGAGCTATTCAGCTGAACTTCTCACTCATTTTGTCCATACTAAATTTCAGTCAGTTAAATAACACCCAGAAGAACTGGCCAGTAAATGTAAGCCAGAGTATATCAACAATCAGTAATTTTATATGGCCATCAGAAAAAGAAATAGAGAGAGCTCTTGTCTTTTGTATCTGCAAATAACCAGCCTTTGTTTGAAAAGTTTGTTAATTTTATATCAGTGATTGCCATGCCAGATTTGGTTTGACTACTGCAGTCAGTTGATTCTCTGCTCCACTTTGCCCATAATTGGATGAAGTGAATCATTAAAGACTGTGGCCTTGCCAGCACTGAGCCTCAGCTGACATCTAAAGCTGCAGCAGAACCTTCTTTGGAAAGTTCAACAGTACTATTTGCACCCTAACAGGCATGAGGGATCCAGCATCAAAGACTGTTTTCCTGGGAGCTGTCCTTTGGCACTTTGGCACTTCGGCAAATTGCATGTTGGATCATTTTGCCTCAGTGAGCAAAATCTGGGACCTCAATGTCCGTTGGGATCTTTCTGTGTTATGTACATTGGAAGCAATATAACTGCCTACATATGGCACTGCACCTCACTAACCAGGGTAAGTCTGAGTTGTTTCTGTGCAACATAATTTTTATCTTTAAAAGATTACTTATCTTTTCATAGAATCAAAGAATCATAGAATGGCGTGAGTTGGAAGGGACATTAACGAAATCTGATTTCAATTTTCCTGTCATGGGCAAGGCTGCTACTCACCAGATGAGGCTGTCCAGGGCCTCATCCAAGCTGGTCTTAAACAACTCCAGGGATGTGGCATCCACAACTTCTCTGGACAGCTCGTTCCAGTGCCTCACCACTCTCTGCATACAGATATCCTCCTAACATCTAATTTAAATCTCCTCTCTTTTAAGTTAAAACTATTCCCTCTTGTCCTTCAATATCAGACTGTTTAAAAAGTCAGTCTCCTTCCTGTTTATAAGCTGCTTTTAAGTACTGGAAGGACACAAAGAGCCTTCTCTTCTCCAGGCTGAACAAGTCCAGTTCCCTCAGTCTTTCTCATGGGAGAGGTGTTCCAGCCTTCTGATCATCTCTGTGGCCCTCCACTGGACCTTCTCCAACAGTTCCGCATCTTTCTTGTGCTGGGGTCCCCAGATATGGATGCATGGCTCTAACTTTCTTTTTCAAGCGCATGAATAGATGAAAGAAAAGCCTTTCTGTATGTTCTCATTTCCTGGTTTTAATGTTTTCAAACATAGTTTTAAGTAACATGACAAAAATGTAATAGTTTTCTGGCTATCATTTCTGTCTACTCAAACAGGATTTTTTTCTCTTCACCTCAACTGAGAAGTCCTAAACAAAATCAGAAAGAGTTGAAGAAATAATGAATATTCAGATGTCTGAAATTAAAACTTTTTTTCTGTAATTTTTATTCATAGAACTGTAAAACAGAGAGTGACTGTGGATGTGCAAACTGAATGAGAAACTGTCCAAGGTCAACAAATGTCAAATGCCAAAAGAGTGCCTTAATTAATACTAACCTGTATTTGAAGTTTATTGTAAGCACGATTTCCACTTGTTCCTAGATTAATTACTACTGAAAAAATCTTGCAATTTTTTATAAATCTGATTGGAGAACTTGTGCAGGCTATTGTCCCTTAAATGGACAAAGTCTCAAACTAGTCTGACCTGTATGGAGCTTTACAAATTAACAAAGTATAAGAGTAGGGTTTAGAAAATGATTTTTTTATTTTTATTTTTTTTTTGTAATTTCTGTTGTCTCTCCTCATCTCAACAAAATTCATATGTCATTTCCCACAAAAACAAAAACAAACAAACAAAAGACAACAAACAAACATATACTTCCCAGTAAAGAAAATATTTTGACTAGTCCTCCCACATGCACAGCAAGATATCTATGTATGTCTATGTATTTGGTAGCACGACACAAGACTCAGTAGTTGTCCCGTATGTTGTGTAAAATCAGGATGTTGGTAGAGTGGTATGATAATTTTTGCCCACTATTCTCTGCTCTCATAAAGTATTTGTGAAAGACAAAATTTTCAAACCAGTGAATTAGAACTAATGGTAATCAAGTTGCTCTGTGCTGGAATTAGGGTGACACAGAGCATGTCCTTCTTCCCAGGTTGTAGAAGAAACTTCAAGAAACTCAGAAATATTAACTATGCTTGGAGGGAGAGAGACAGCATAAGTAAGCTCATTAATAATATCCACATAACAGCTTTGCCAGACATTTTCTCTATGTAGAAGAACATCACTCTGAAAATAAATACTGTTATTTGCTTGGTTTCAGTTGTTATTGAATGTCTGTAACTCAAAAAAGGAACACAACAAAAAATAAAATTCAAAAATGTATTATCAATTGAAGAAAAATAAATAAATCATTTTCCTCTTTTATTATATTCATAAAGCCAATATTATTCATCTTAATTGAGTAGGTCCTTTGCCTTTCTGCCAGAGGTTTCATGAGCTTCTCTTGTATATTTTGGAATATCTAGGTGAAAGGAAATATTTCCCATCACAACTCTGTATCCAGTATGCCACAGGACATGTACTTGAAAGAGCTTGCCAATCTTTGCTCCTCAGCTTATAGCCTTTAAATATTCAAGGTCTTTGTGGCGATATTTTTTAGTTTTTCAGACTGAAATCATTAATCTTTTCAATTTTATTGTAAAATTGTTATCTCACAATAGACATATTTTAAAATAAAACATTGGAATAAAGCAAAAAAGCAATTCTCTGTGGCATATATGGATTGTGAAAGACTTAGCTAAACTAGTGGGTCCTTAGAAGTTTCTTATATCTCAACTCCAATAAATATGAACAAGTCCCTCTGTCCAATAATGAGGCTTTACATGTGGAGGCAATCATGAGAAATTTGAACAAGATTTTATTCTTAGGTATATAAACTTGAACAACTTTTTGACACTGACTGGCCTATCAAAGGAATACAGTCTCCAGTTGGGCAGTGTATCCCTGCCAGCCCCATAGTAGACGGATCCTTAGGGGCTTTTGCCAAGCAATTCCTTGGATGCCAATACAAACAGTATTAGAGCCAGTTCCTTTCCATAGCAAAGCCAGCCAAGTCTCCAGATGTTACTAGAAAAAACTTATGTCACAACCAAGCACCTGAATCTTACAAATGTAATGTTCAATGTAAACCTTCCCAAAGCATTTAAGATAAAAATTGAAGAAAAGGAGGACAAAGGACGCTCTTTTGGAGCAGCAGAAGAATGTAAATGTAGGAATGCAGTTGACAAGCATAAGCAAAATGGCAAAGCCTTTATATTGCTCTCTTTCTATCCTTGGTTGCTTTTCCTTTACATATTCTATCAGCGCAAGAATTAACCTATATTTTGTTGCTTGTCAAGTCATGTGTAAATGAAAAGAATGAATTTCTTAGACTACCAGTGTCCTGGTTTCAACTGGAATTAATTTTCTTCCTAGTAGCTGGTATGATTCTGTGTTGTGGATTTAGTCTGAAAATAATGTGAATGACACCAATGTTTCAGTTGTTGCAGAGTGTTGCTTACACTAAATCACAACCTTTTCAGCTTTTAACATCAAGGAGCTGGGAATGCACAAGGAGCTGGGATGGAACACAGACAGGGCAGCTGACCCAAACAAGGCAAAGGGATATTCTATACACTATAGGGTCATGCCCAGCAATAATACTGAGGAAAAGGAGAAGTGGTGGACTGCAATTGCTCAGGAACTGGCTGGGCATTAGTCAGTGGGTAGTGAGAATCAGTTTGTGCATCAGGTATTGCTTTAAAAAAATATTTATTCTTGTTTTTGGTTTGTATTTTTATTTTTTTTTCCTTTCCTTTCCTATTAAACTACCCTTATCTTGATACACAAATTCTCAAATGTATACATTTTTTTTCATTCTCTTCCTGTCCCACTGTGGGGGAGTGAGAAAAGAGTTGCCTGCTGGATTAAACCACAACAACCAGAAACAGAAAGCACAAAGTACTTAGCTATAATTTCAAGAGTATATTATCCAGATGAGATCTGATTTAACAATGAGTAAAGAGTTTAATGTTACTAGCTGCAGAGCAAAATTGTATGTGTGTGTCCAAGAAATTGAAACTGAAGTTCCTTAGTATAATGAAGTACTCTTTTAGACATTCAAATGTGGGAAGCCATATAACAGGCATTTAAAAAAAAAAAAAAAACAATTTTAAATCTTATGCAATTGAACATTTATTTTGTTTATCCATAAAATATCATGTTTTTTCCTGTTAAATGTAGACCCTTATTATAAGGTTTCAGTGCAAAACCTGTTTATGGATTTAAGTTGTTGTAAAATAACTTAACAGTTTTCTCACAAATGGATACATGAAGCTACTGGAACATGACATCTTTCACCTCATCACTTCAGTCCTGGAAGCAGAAGTATTGCAAGATGAAAAAGTAATTATATAATATGCAGCAGCACTTCCCCAACAACTGTTCCTGGGAAAATGGCATCAGTACAATGTGAGTTGGAAGCAGATAAATCAGTAATATCCTGTCACAGTTGAGCCTAGATTTTCTCTTACTTTCACAAAGTTCCAGGATATTGAACAGATATTAGAGCAAGGAGAATTTGTTGTGATGGGACTAGAACTATTAAAATATGCATTTTCATTGGTAATCTAGTACAACTGAAATTCATACAACAAAGATGTCAAACATAGAAAGCATTTGGATTTCCAGAAAAGTCACTTTTCAGAGCCACTATCTAGGTTCATATAAATATAAATTGGTTCATCTCATGTAAAGTCTCTTTAAGTGACACACAAGTGTATTGTGCAAAGTAACTCAGTATCCTATATAGCTCTGTTTATAAGGAAAAGAAAAAAAAGAAAGTTATAAAACTATTTTAAGGTACTTTCTAAAATTATAAACCTAAAAAAGCTACCACTTCAGAAGAATAAGGAGAGGTAAGATGAAAAGCCAAATGAAGTAAAATAAAAATATGACTTTTAAATTACTTCCTTCTCAGAACACTAGTCTTTTCGTAACCTAATAGGGAAAATAAACTCTTTCACTAGTTTATATTTTGTACCTCTTTTTGCCAGTCTTCATCGACATCAGCAAGCATATGCTTCCTGGAGTAATTTTTCTGATTTCAGAGGGATTTGCACACAGTAAAGATAATTGTTGAATGGTGGTACTATTCTAGTCAAGTGTAAGCATTCACACAGTGTGAGTAAAGAGAACAATCTCTCTGGAAAGTGAAGGAAATCATTTCAACCTTCTGACTGTCTCATTCCCATTAAGCAATTTGAGTGACATCAGTATGATTACAAGTGGATAAAGGGACAATTCAAAAATGAAACAGATAATGGTCATGGTTTGTGACACGCTGAGAATTAAACAGTTTCATCTCAGAAGTGGTTCTGGAGACATATGCAAATAGAAAGAGACTTCTGGATCTTCTGAAGCACACCAGAACTGTAAAACATCCTTACTTTTCTGTCTTCCATATTCTTTTGTCACACAGAGAGTTGTCTCCAAGAATCCTTAAGATCTGTTTACATCTGTGTACTCTCTACTCTTTGAACCACACTTCACCTACTTGTTTCTTCAGGTAGTGACCTCTTGGGTTAACACTGCACATGACTTGTAGGCATTCAAAATTTAGGAGGAAACTAAGTGTTAAAATATATATATATTTTTTTGAAAAGCAGCAACAATAACAAAAAAGTCAGAAGTGTCACTTGTTTTTCTTAGGCATTTCAGTAATGTTTTTCCACAGCAAAAGAGCAAGCATTTCAAAGGGAAATAAAGTGTAAAATCAGAGCAGATAGTCATGTTATCTATTTTTGTAACTGTGTATGCCACGGTGAATTTGGGTAATCTTGAGAGTTATTCTCTTCTGCTTATTTTCTGTAGCATGTATTTCAACTCTTTGAAAGGGTAGATAATATGAGGACAAGGGGAAATGGTTTTAAGTTGAGGGAGGGAAGATTTAGGTTGGATGTCGGGGGGGAATTCTTTACAGAGAGAGTGGTGAGGTGCTGGAACAGGCTGCCCAGAGAGGTTGTGGATGCCCTATCCCTAGAGGTGTTCAAGGCCGGGTTAGATGGGGCCCTGGGCAGCCTGGCCTAGTATTAAATGTGGAGGTTGGTGGCCCTGCATGTGGCAGGGGGTTGGAGATTCATGATTCTTGAGGTCCCTTCCAACCCAGGTCATTCTGTGATTCTGTGATATGTACCAAGCCATATGTATTTCGGTAGAGGTAGGAATTTTTCAGTTGCTGCACTGACTTTAGAAGTCATAGAACTGTACTGGGCACCAGTATTTTTCCAAAATTCCTGAACTCCCTCTTTCTCTCCCTCTTTTCAACTGTGTTACAGTGTAACACAAAGCATATCATCATAGAATCACAGAATCATAGAATTTCTCAGGTTGGAAAAGACCTTCAAGATCATCAAGTCCAACACAACCTAACCATACTGCCCTAACTCTAACAACTCTCCACTAAATCATGTCTTTGGGCACCATATCAAATGGTTTTTAAACACCTTCAGGGATGGTGACTGAACCACCTCCCTGGGAAGCCCATTCCAGTGCTTAAAAACCCCTTCTGTAAAGAAGTGTTTCCTAATATCCAACCTAAACTTACTCTGGCACAACTTGAGGCTATTTCCCCTCATCCTGTCTCCTGTCAGCAGTGAGAAGAGACCAATCCTGCTGTTTCTTTAATCACCATTCAGGTACTGAAAGAGAGCAGTAACATCTCCTCTCCCCAGACTAAACAGCTCCAGTTCCTTCAGTCTCTCCTCATAGGGCATATTCTCCACACCTTTCACAAACCTTGGTGCCCTTCTTTGGACCTGCTCCAGTACCTCAATGTCCTTTTTGTATTGAGATGCCCAAAACTGAATTGAGGTGGGCCCTCACTAGTGCCGAGTACAGGGGCAGGATTACTTCCCTAGTCCTGCTTACCACACCATTCCTGATACAAACCAGGATGCCACTGGCCTTCTTCAGTTATATCTGTTTGCATATGCATATATTTATCCTTATACTCATAGATAGAGATGTTCCCCAGTCCGCTGCCAAAAACTTGGAAAGGTTAATAAAAACATTAATTCTGTACTCTACTGAAAGTTTTCTTGGATTACAAACTTACCTTACTCATTGACTTTGATTCTGTGTTCTAAATAAGAACAAAGATAATTAAAAATGTGAAAGAAAAATAAGTATCTGAAAAGGAAAGAGGAATTTATTGAACTGAACTTGAAAAAATGCTTCAATTTTGGCTTTTTACTTAGACTGTAAAATAAGGAGTCTGTTTATATAAACTGTAAATTAAGAGACTCAAATTCTGCATAATAGGCTTTCAAGAATCGGTGTTTCTTTACTTCTGCTTGATATATGCAAGGCATACTTTTAGGGCAATTTAAACCATATATAAAAGAGTACTATGAAGTTTTCATTTAGGTCACCTCATCACTAGTGAGGAATTATTCCCTAAGCATACTTCATCATGCTTTGTTCAGTTTGATTTTAAGTACTCAAAGACATGAGCACTTCTACAGTATTCATTATCTGTTTGTTCTTTCATAAGGGTTTCTTCTCTCCATTGATTTTTCTTTTTTCTCTTCTGTGAAAAAATTGCTTATGATTCGATCTGAACTAGTGCTGTAAGTCATGTCTCCCCTCAATGACAGACTGCAAATCAAGGCATTGGTCACTTTAATTCAGTTTTAGCCCTGATTTGTTTCTAAAAACTGTGATCTAAGCTTTTCTCTTGCCTAGTATCATCTGCCTCCTACTTATTATTTTTTTTTCAGTGTTAACATTAGCAATATATATATACAAAATTAGCTGGAACAGCATATTGATCCAACTGCAAATTAGTTTTCTCAATTATTACGTTATCTGTGGAGGAATAGGGCTAGTTTCTATTGGAATAATGTCCGTGTTCTTAGCTGGCTTTCATCAGCTGCTCAAGTAAATGACTAAATGTCATTCAAATAAATGATTCTACCTATGTCATATTTCAGGTATAATCATTTGAAATGAGCTGGTATTTAAAAAACAAAAACAAAAAACAAAACAAAACAAAACAAACAAACAAACAAACAAAAACATGGAAGTAAAAAGAAAAAGTAAAAAGAAACTGAGAATGGTTTTTATATAACATATAACTTGTGAAACCTACCATTATTTCAAATGCATACTAAGTTATAAAGTATGTCAGTTATTTAAAAAACAAAATAAACAAACAAAAAAAACCCACAGAACAGTAGTCTTTTTTTACTATGCCACCTTATTTGGAACTGTGCAGGACCCTGTTTTTTTCCTATTTTCTTGAAAGTTGGATGGGTAAGTATTGCAGTTTGCCTATGCATAGCATTAAATACTGGAAGCGTACAGAAAGTGTAAGTACAGGAAGTAGATGAACATTTTTTGCCTTGACTCATTCTTTGTGATGATTTTGCCTGTTCTTTAGAGTTCTTTTTCAGGAATAAATGTTCTTTCTGTATAATGTTTAATGTAATTATGTGAAATTCACACTAAAATAAGCTCTTGTAGTAGATTGAGTACAAAAGTGCTCAATAATTGAATAATTGTCTGAAATTTATTTGGCTTTTGTTTCTTTCTTTGCTCAATATGCATAGGCTCCAATTTGTCTAATTCCTTCTCTTCTGTAATTCATCAATAAAGTTTAATTTTTGGTCTATATTTTCTTCTTCTTTTGATAAATTTCCACTGCAATTTATTCAGTGAGGAGTTTTATTAGCAAATCATAGAATCATTGAATTGTTTGGTCAGAAGGCTCCATTCTTCTGTTCTAACTCCCCTGTACTGAATAGGACATCTACAGCTAGATCAGATTGCTCAGATCCCCATCCAGCCTGGGTATAAATGTCTGCATGGATGGAATATCCACCACTTCTCTGGGCAACCTGTTCCAGTGTCTCACTGTCATTACTGTAAAAGAAAAAAAAAAAAAAAAAAACTTTTTCCTTATATCCAACCTAAATCTTAGCTTTTCTTGTTTGAAACTATTTTCCCTTGACCTATCACAACAGGCCCTGCTAACGAGTCCCTCTTTTTCTTATAGCCCCCTCGTTCCCCCTTTAGATACTGAAAGGCTGATCTCAGGTCTCTCTGAAGTCCACTCTTTTCTAGGCTGAATAGCCCAAGCTCTTTCAGCCTGTTCTTGAAGGGGAGGTATTCGATTGCTTGGATTATTTTTGTGGTCCTCCTCTGTATGCGCTCTGGCAGGTCCATGTCCTGTACTGTACTACATCTGGACACAGTGGTCCAGTTAGCTCTCACCAGTGCAGAGTAGAGGGGCAGAACTGCCTCACTCAACCTGCGGCCCATACTTTTGATGCAGCCCAGGATATGATTGGCTTTCAGGGCTGTGAGGTCACATTATTGGCTCATATCCAGCTTGCCATACACAAGTAGCTGCAAGACTTTTTGGCAGGGTTGTGCTCTATCCTTCATCTCCCAGCTTGCATTTATAGTGGGGTTGCCACAACCTGGGTGTAGACCTTGCTTTTGGATTTGTTGAACCTTCTGAGGTTCACCTGGGCCCACTGCTCAAGCCTGGTCTTTCTGAATGGCATCCCATCCCTCGGGTGTGTAAACTGCACCACACAGCTTGATGTTATCAGCAAACTTGCTGAGTGTGCAATAGATCTCACTGTCAAGGTCACTGATGAAAATATTAAAGATTATCAGTCCCAGTAGTGATCCCTGAGGGATATAGCTTGTCATTGACCTCCATCTGGACACTGAGACACTGAGCAGCACTCTCTGGGTATGATCTTGCAACCAGTTCCTTGTCCATCAAATAATACACTCATCAAATCTATACCTTTTCAAATTGGAGAGAAAGATTTTTTGGGGGACTGTATTGAAGATCTTAAGTATTTATAAATTATATAATATAAGGTAACTAATGATTTTCAAATGAAGAACTACTTGTGATTGATGGAGAACCTTGCAATTTTTAGAAGAGTGATTAAGATTGGAAAAGGTATCAAATTGCTACCTAAACCTCTGAGAACTATTAAGGTTCTTGAGTGGGAGGGGAAAAAAAAGACTGGATAATATATGCTACAAAGGAATTTTCTGGTCAAATGCTGATCGCTGATGGAACCAATTATATATGTACTCAATTTCATCTCCTCCAAATTAACTGATCAGAGTAAATACAGTTCCTCAATTATTTCCTTTCTTTAAGTCAAGTCTTACTAGATCATAAATTGTACTAGATCAACCAAACAATTCTTTTTTCTACACAATAGATTGCATTATAGGTGGCAAGGCTCTTAACTGAAATAATGCATTTCCCTTGAAGTCTGAGTTAGTCAGAGATCTATGTAACTGTCAAAAGTTCTCTCCTGTTTCTGTCCCCTTTCTTAAAACTGGTTGTTAGAGTTACTGGAGAGGGTAGAGAGCCTGCAGTTGAAATGTTCAGTAGAGGAGCTGAGTAGCATCTACAAAATCACAGTGAAATCACAACATATCTTCCAGATGAAGGCCGTTCTTTTAGTTCAGCTGGTCACCAAACAAAGAGAGCCTTAAGCTGCATTTTAAAGGAAAACTGAGATAGTTCAAATATCCTGTAACATGAAAAAGAATTTCACACCCTTTTTGAAATTCATGATGAGCCAGTCTCTTGTCTGCCTCTTCACCTTAGTTTTTAACCATCCATGACTAAATGATCAATGCAGTTTATGGGACTGCATAATCAATTCTTGCATATTTGATGAAATTATTTCCACTGTAGTAGTGGGTAATTTAAAAAATGTATTTTCCCTTCTTTGAAAGTACATAATTTTTGAGGTGAAACACTATTTGTTCATTGCTTGCATACCACACTTGTGAAAATCTGCACCAGCAGAGGTGGCTCACTGTTTCTCGTGTGCTACATGTGCTGGAATGATTGCTAGGAAAATATTGTTCAAGTCCATCTTTCATGAGCCAAAGAATGCACCAAATATGGACTATCAAGATTGGTCCATAACCTTGTTCACAATTTGATCTGTCTTTTCTGTTATTTCACTAGTTAAGCAGACAGTTTTAAATGGCTGTTCTTCCCATCCCCATTCCTCCATTTAATTATTTTATTCATTCAAAACATAGTTGCCAAATATTCAGTCCTCAGACTACATATAAACTGCGAGTAACCTTAAGTGGCCTGTTTTAGAAATCAATGATATGAACTCCTTCATAGCTTGCTGTGTCATTTTGTAGAAAGTACCTTCTTGACAAATAAAAATGTCATTTCCTTCTTAGCTCGATTTCCAACTGGTATATGGTCGTGGAAGTCCATTATGTAAGTAACACTAAGTAAATTTCCGGTATGTAACACTCATCACAAACTTAGACAGTTTACTATACTACTGAGCAGAATTCAAATTAATTGGTATATCATCCATCTTACTATTGACAATCTATTTTTTGTCAAATTGCATGGATAATACATTTAGATTAGATATCACATTGCTAGAGATTTTTACGTTATGTTATGTTATGATATGTTGTGTTATGTTAGGTTTTTTAATCTTCAAATAAGGATGCCCATATAGTCAAAAATAATTTTAGCCACTAACTACTCCCTAAGCATGTCCTAGCAAAGCAATTAAGAGGGATCTGCTATGAATAACTCCAATATTTGGTTTCTAATTGATCCAGTTAGAGTGTGTTATTTTCAATCTGAAAGTTAAAATCAGCACAGTATGATGTAACTCACCCGTTTCCTCTGTATGCTGTAGCTTATCAGAAACCAGCATTTCTAAAGCATTCTGTAGCTACTTAGACAGGCATTGGATACGAACACTCCACTGGTTAAACAAGCGTTTACAACTGAAATGCCTAAATGTTTTTTATATTGCACCGTATTTATTTCATTATATGATTAGAGTACCATTTTATGCACTTGTGCCTCTTCAAAGTATTGTAATTTGCTCTTCGCCATAGCAAAAACCAGATAGAAGAATTAGAGAAGGAAATAATAAGTCTACCTGAATTTATGACTTGACCCTGTCCAAGTAGCAAAGTTAATGCAAAAGATTTCTTCAAGTAAAAGAGGAGATAAAAGTAAATTTGCTAAGTAAACCTAAAGAAAAAAAATGCATCACTGCCTGTTAATTTTAAACACCATATTTTTTCATAAAACACCCTCACTGGGGAGAGAGATTTATTTTTCTTTCGAAAGCAATTACTCTATTGTGCAGACCATTACACTAGGAAACAACAACAATAGAAACTCTATACCAATAAACCGCAATAATAATGACTCCTTAAAGTGTCCCCTGTGTACTATGATGTATCTATTGCTAAGTCACACAGTAAATTTAAACTGTTCAGTAACCACTGTACAATGTATCTGTAAGGCTTAATACAGATTTTCTCATTTAGCATTCTTAAAAATGCAAAACTTACTGTAACCGCACAGTTCAAAGTTTATTTATTTAAATTTGCAGAGAAAATAACAGAAACTAGACCATAGAAGAATGGTCTGAATAAGAAATCCTCTATGGCAGCTAAATATCAAATGTTTTAGGCCTTCATCCTGGCAAATATTTTGTAGTCCTCTATAACAAATAGACAAGTTTCAGACATTTCTTTCTGGATGATGAAAAAGTTTACATTATTAATCATGCTATTAAAATAATTGCCTTGTCTTCAATAATCAAATATTTTAGGGCGAACTTTCTGGAACTCATTTTATCTACCTGCTTCACTAAGTGGAGAGAATGAGGACTGTAATCTTTGACTTTTGATATCTATGCAGTGATGGTAGAAACAATGACTCTGAAGTGAAAGGTACAGAAACCTGCCTCCAAAAGTTCTAAACAACTCGTAAAAAAATCACTATGGTCACAACACACATGAATCTTTCATTTGCTTATTACTCACAAATTTGTTCAACTCATAATGGTTTCTTTCTGTTGCTTCATATTTCTCCAGCTTTTCCTCTGCTCCAGTGTTAGATTTTCACATATCACATTTCCTTCAGGAATATTCATCTGCTCTGCCAAAGATTCACTATGGGCTGCAGTGTGAACCTCTGCATCACCTAGAACAATTCCTCCTCAACTGCTTTGACACCTCTCCTATTTCTCACTTTGTTCTTTTCTCTTTCTCTCTCAGTCTGTTGTTATGTGGTTTTTTTTGGTTTTTTTTTTTTTCACCTTCTTTAAAAACACTTTCCCCTGGGAGCTTCCAGGGCAGCTGAAGGACCCAGACATGGTCCTGTAGTTGGGCCCCACTGGAGCCATAGAAACCCACTGTATACAGTTTGGTTCATTTCTGGCCTCTCCTCCTTCACCACGGTGAAGCCGTGCTGCCTCCGTGCAGCACCTAGACATATAAGCTCAATGTCATACATCTAATGAAAGTACACATCATGATTATTTGGTAAAATGCTCAACTACTGTTGATGATGACTTTATAACATAAGTATGAAAATTTGAATTTGAAAGTTAAAAGAAACTTCTTTCCACTGACTTCTTACAGAAAAAGGCAGAACACATTGACTTGTAACAGTATCCAAACTAATTTAAGAAACCATATTAAAAAAGTATCAAATATAATTTCCTGATCACTAAATATCGAATATAAATTCTTAAGAACTGTAAGAGCCCAGAGGAGAAATCTTTATGTTTCACAAATGTCTTTGAAGATATACTCACTGTGGTTGCATTATATCTAAAGCATAGTGATTCAATGACTTGAAATTTTAAGACATAGTGCCTACAGTGCACAAAGTATATGTTTCAGGTACTGTAAATGTAGTAAACACATTTATAATTTCAGATAAGTTAAAGAATTGTCTGTTCTCCACTGTGTTCCATAATCTAACTTTTTTTGATTGTGTCAGGAATGGAGAATGCCTGGAAATTGCTACCTATCACAGAAATTAAGAGTGCACAGGAACTTCCCCTCTCAAAATTTACACTCTGTAGATGCATTATAAAAAATCAATGGCACTACAAAAAAAAAAAAAAAAAAGTTGTGTGTGGCAAGGTGTTTATTTTCACAGTCAACATCAACTTTTCATTTATTGTTTTGTTCTTACACATTACTACCTGTAGTTTTTTAGGTGTTTTTTCCTTTCTGTACTGAAAGTTTTCCCTTCTGAGTTGTATCAAATATTTGGAAGGTTGTTGTTTGCTTTCATGGGTAAAAGTTGACAATGAATATCTTAAAATGCTAAATAACGTTTGTTTAAGTAATAACGTTTAACTGTAATTGACTACTGCTCTGAAAGCTACAGATTTTAATTGTGAATAATCTTTTCAAGAGTAGTTTTCCTGAACTGAAACAACAAGAGTTGAAACAAAGCCATCTATATTGATGGTATGTCAGGAAAAAAAGATACCTAGTGAAACAGTCTTTCTAAAATGCATTCTTGAGACAAATATATATTTTATTTGTTTGTTTCCAGTCTTCTTTTATGACTTTTGACCATCATGAACTCATTTCATTTATTACATATTTTGCCTGTTCTTTGTCATTTACTGAAGATAGAATATATAAATTGTAAAGTCAGAATTCTCATTATGCAGATGCATAGAAAGCATCTACTGCAAGTTTAAAACTATGTCTAAAGAAAATAAAATTTGATAAATATCATTAAAAAGTTTTTAACAACCCAAACCAAAGCTGTCAGTACTGTTTTATGATATATTCTCTCTGTACAAATATGTTGCAGTAATAAGAATTTTAAAAATTGATTTCCATTGGCACTTCAATCTCAAATTATTTATGGCTAATTGTCTCATAAAATGTTTATATTTTAAAATTTCTGAGTTCTGTTATGCTTTTGATTGTGATTCTTTGCTACTATGCTGTACAGGGTGTTATGTCATATTAAAAAAAAAAAAAAAAAAAGCCCTTTCTATGACTTTTGTTTCTGCTTAGATAGCCGATGAGTTATATTTTATTTACATGAGGCCTGAAGCACAGCCACTTTTAGTTAATAAGAGTTGACTTACCACTAAGAATAATTTCTTGTCTTAAGCTTTTAGTATTTAGATTAACCCTAGGTAGATTTTGGATCCAATCGCCAATTGTACTTAAGGCTCATATTAAAAAAATCCCAGCTTTGATATATATTTTGAAAAGATAATATCTTTTGCACCAAATATTGCTGGGAGTTAATTTGTAACGTAATTACAGTACTAGGGTTGATGATACTATGGAATAATATGAACGAATATAAACTGGTTTCATAATATTTTTAGAAAATACCAAGAAGCAATTCAGCAGTTTAGCCTGTGCTGCTAGATTAAATATAGATACTCTTATTTCCATTAAAAAGGAGATTTTTTCCACACTATTCATCACACCAAAATTCTCATAGGTGATAAAATCAGCTTTCTATGATAAGAGATAAAACAGTAAGATAGCACGATATCACATTCTGTGAAGGCAAGATTGTCTTTTGTTTACGGAATGATTTCTAATTGCTAGTAGAGACTGACAGTTTTAGGAGTGTCTTTGTGAAATCTCTTCAGCAAAATTAAAAAATAATTCTAATCTCTTTGTGCAGGATACGTGTTTTCCTGAACTCATTTCCTTTTTACAGTAATCAAAGATGTGTCAGTACTTCAAAATGGTTCTGGGTTGTACAAATGATACTGGACATCTCTTCAAAATATTTCTGTATATATACAATTTATAAAGTCATCCTGTTTAAAATGGGAATCTAAGAAGAAAAGGTCTGACATTTTCATATTTTGTTCTTATTTTATTCTGAAATGCTTTGAAAACATGAGGAAGACTGGGCACACAGACTAGGCATATTCTATGCACTTTTCAACTTTCATTTCTTAATCCTGTTAAACATTATTTGCACAGGAGGTACTTACTGAGACTAGCTTTCATTTTATCTGGGGTTTTCTTCAGTGAAAGCTCTGAAAATCTGAAATACTATTAATACCATATTTTCCTTCATAGTTCTTGGATTATGAAGTAGATAGAGAAAAGCATCTTTTAATGTACACACTTTAAATACAAATCTTTTCATCCCTGATGTGAACATTTATCCTTTTTCATTTGATAGAACTCTAATCCATTATTCAGAGTTGTTGCAAGTAGCAGGCAAATGTTTGTAAAATGAAAATACCTTCAGGTTATCTCAGAGAAAGATTTGAACTGAATATTCTTTAGCAATTCATGTGCAGTACATTGCATTAAACATTAACCATATTTGTAAGAGACAAAGAGGATAAAAAGAGAAGAAAAACTCAGGTTTGGGAGACTAAAATGTTTAATCACAATTGCTTCTCAAGTCTTTTTGTCTTTTTACTTCTACCTGCATAGACAAGAGATCTGTTTGCAGTATTTGGAGTATTGATTCCGTTGGTGAAGATAGGCAGAGGAATATCTTCTATTCTTATGAAAAACTGACTTACAAAAAGGAAAAAAAAGAAAAGAAAAAAAAAAAAAAAGGATTCTGTATTAGTGAGAAAGTTAGTTTTCCCAAGAATCATAGAATATCCAGAGTTGCAAAAGATCCAGACAGGTTCATCATGCTGGTTCCACATAGGACTACCTAAAAATTAAACTGTACATTTGAAAGCATTGCCTAAGCACTTTTTAAACTCCAGTGGGCTTGTTGCCATGACCTGTTCCAGTGACCAATCTCTCTCTCAGTGAAGAACTTTTCCCGAATACCCAATCTGAACCTTCCCTTAAGCACCTTCATATCTGTCATCAGTCACCAAAGATATCAGTGCCTCTGCTTCTGTTCAGGAGGAAGCAGTAGGCTGCCATGATGTCTCACAGCAGTTCCAAATCCCACACGTTGAACAAACCAAGTGACTTCAGCACTCCTAATCTGTCTTCACCTGTAGACATTTCAACAACTTCATAGACTTCCTTTGGATGCTCTCGAATAGTTTTCTAGTTGTCCTTCTTGTACTGCAGCACCCAAAACTTCACCCAGTGCTAGAGATGTGACAGCCCAGAGCAGAGTGGGACAAACCCTTCCCTCAACCGACCAGCAGTGCTGGTCCTGGTACACCCCATGGTACCTTGGGCCCTTTTGGATGCCAGGGTGCACTGCTGGCTCACATTCAGCTGCCATCAAACAGAACCCTTTGATACTTTTCCACAAGGCTGCTCTTCAGCCTCTCATCCCCTAGTTTGTGTATATAACAAGGGTTGTCCCAACCCAAATGCAGAATTTGGCATTTTCTCTCATTAAACTTCTTATTTCATAGAATATCACTGGCCCTGAAATGAAATTGCTGGAACCTCATAACTGGCTGGCTGCTAGCCTGATGTAAACCCATTTACGATAAGCTTTGAGACCAACTCAATAGCCAATTGACCACCCACCATACTACGGCAGGTTTTTCTTGTTTTTTGTTTTTTGTTTTTTCTAGCTGTATGCTGGACATTTTACTTAGGAGGATATTGTAAGAAACAGTACTGAAAGCTTTGCAGAAAGTGATATAGAAAAAAGAACATGTCAATAGAAACCATAAGACCATTTTGCAAGACTTTATTTTCTTTACTTGGTCCTAGGTGAACTGAGGAAGGAATGAACTGCAGGCCATTTCAGTTTACATGTAGGGAGCATTTCAAGATACAACAAAGTATTAATGAACAACTTGAGTAAATAGGACTGTCAGAAAAATGTTAACAATTTCTACAAAGACATAGTGTAAGATTTCTTTTTTAAATACGGTTTCATTCCAGAGTAGAAAGAAGGTGTTCTTTCAGAAAGCATCATAAAAATGAGAGACATCTTGTACTTAATGTTGTTTGATTTGAATGTGGAATTTAAATCCTACTTATACTGCATACCCCATTATACTGCAGGTAATGCATTATAGTTTTTTTTTTCCACTATGATGTGCTAAGTTTTCTGCGTTTCTGTATCAGAAAGAATGGCCTTAAATTTTAGTCTACTAAATTCTTGGCTATTTGTATATTAATTTAAACAAAAAATTGAATCTTTAAAATATAAATATTTCTGAAAATGGCTTTGTTTGGATGTTTTGCTTGTTTATACTGAACAAATTAACATTTCCCAGCAGAAGAACACTTCAAAGACAAAATCCCAGTTCTCTTTATAAAGGCTATAATTGAGGACTTTAATTATAAACAGCAAATTTGTCTTGTTTTGATGCTTGACAGAAGCATGAATGCCACTTAGGAGTAAATAAGGAATTCTGTGCCTGTTTCTAATAATTTTAAATTTGCTAGGAAAATTCTGTCCCTCACAACTTGTATATGCCAGCAGATTGTTCCCATTATCCACTGTTTGAAAATATTCCTGAAGCTTTAAAGTGATAGCCTCTTAAAGTTTCTTAGATTGTACAATTTTGGGATTACGGTAGAACAATAGAACTGCTTCACCTCCTATCAATAATAAATTAGTCTGACACAGGAAATTTGAGACTTCAGCTCAGTCAGCGTTGTGATGTAGAGCTCAGGGTTGATGGTTTGTCTGGATTCCAGGGAATCCAGAAGGATCATCCCTTTCCTATCCCAAAAAAGCAGTGCACATTACTTTACCTGCTGAGGGCTGTGTCTTGAAATTTTTCTTCAATGAGATATTCATGTTGCCCCTCTATGGACTACCATTTCTACTCTGGCTTGTAGAGGTGACACCAAGTCTCATCACTGATAATGATGCAATCCGGGAAACTATCAACTTGAGCCTCATATTTGTTCAATAGGTTCTGGCAGACTTTCATATCTTGTTCTTTAACCATCGCTGTAGGTGACATAGGTTGTGTGTTTGTGGGACCCACCTGGAACAAACTTTGCAGTATTCCAGTGTTGCCACCATTGTTTCCAATGTGTTGGAGCCAACACTGAACTCCATACACAGTTCCCTGGTTGTAATGTGCTGATTCATACAGATGAACTGATTGCGAAGTTCTTCATTTCATGATGTGGCAGCTGTGCATGGCTATTCAGATTGTGGAGTGGATCATGGAATCTTTCACAGTGAAGTGAAAGACAAGTCAATGCTGAAATGCACCATCTACCATTTCAGTGTGCTCATACTCATAGTTTGGTCTTCATAATCATTTAGCAAGTGTTGAGGAATGTCAATGAGTGCCATGTTTCCCACACAAAGAAATTTAGTATTTTCTTTATACGCTCTTCCATGTCAGACACCATTTTGTCAGACTGCCCCTCTGCTTCCATCTGTTGTATGGCAACAAAATGTAATGGAATACTGGTGGGATGGTTCAAAATCTACTGTTATAGCACCAACATCCACCTCTGACATGGTGGTTTGATGTAATAAAATGGGAGGCATTACTTTTGGAGCAGCCTTCCTAAATGATTGTTTCTGTGATTTAGAATTTTTTTTTCTCGTTGTCTTTTAAGTAATCATTATAAACTGAATGCAAGAAAGAAAGTCATTTACCTATTTGGAGTAACTACAAATTCATATCTGCAAATAAAGGATTATATTTTTCATTCTGAACCACACCAGTAAGTCAAAGCATAATAGAGGTTTTTACTTGATTTACTCAACTGAAATGTTAATTAAATTGACTCTTAATCTTTTTGTTAAGTACTTTAGGAAGATCATTTCATCCAGGTGTCTCAGAGTAATCTTATCATTAGCACAGACTGCAGCACTGCACATACGAGGTTACCATAATAAAGTAGGTTGATTTTATCAAAACAAAAAAAATTTATTTTAACAATGGTCACTGGAACATGCACTCCTACATATCATGACATAGTTGCCTTTCTTGGTTGGACAGCCTTTCTTCTCATTATCTGTGTATACTCTTGTCATAATATTTTCTTCACTTAGTCAAACTTTGCAGCACAAAGATTGTAGCTATTGATTGTTTACCACTGAAATTGAAGAAAATTAATTTTCAACACAAGTCATATTGATTAGAATAAATTAATTTTGAAAGGGTTTTTCTTTTTAACCGCTTGATCTGGTGTTCTATTATGCAAAGTGGCTTATTGGAGGAAATAAATTAATTTTAACCTTTCTTACTGGAGCTGAACTTCTAACCTTCCAAAGAACACTTTGTCACCTAAGGAATTTTAAACTCCAATGCCCTTCTTCCCAGAAAAAAAAAAAAAAAAAAGAAAGAAAGAAAGAAAAAAAAAGAAAGAAAGAAAAAAAAAAAGAAATATTGCAAACAGTAAGGCATTGAGTAGAGAAAAGGGAAAAACTTGTCAGATGTCCTGTTGACTTCTCTTCTACGTGCATGGGATGTAAGGATAGAAATGCTGCTATATAAATGGTAAAGAAGAGAATAGCATCAATCCCTGTAGTTTCTGCTACTTTCAGAGGTATTCTCCTGCTAGACAGGCTATGCTTTATGCATATCAAGAGCTGAATATATGACTTCTCTCATTAGGTGTGCAGCAAAGCCTTGCTTGCTCTTCACAGCTATTGCTTTTTCATAGATAACTACTGACTATCTGTGTGTATAAGACTGCCCTTCTGTTTTGCACTGCAGACTACTATCCTTCACGGCAAGCAGGTTTCACTTTCAACTCTATTAACAATTGTAATGAACTACAAGCCATACTGAGCTGGACTGAAATTACAAGAAAATGATCATTCTATTTCTTGTCCTTATTTGCAACTCAGGCTTCTCATCTCTCTATGGGCTATTAGAGGAAGATTTCTGAAGGATATGCTCAGATTCCAAAATGATTTTTAATTAGTTCCATTTTGCCTCAGAGTATTATGGAAGCTACCATGCACATTTTCTATGAGGAAGGCAGGGCCAACCCAGGGATTCATCCCTTCCCAGATCTCATTTAAGAGAGATCTTGCCTACCTGAGGCCTTCCAAGGGTAAGCAGCTTTCTTCCTTTGTTTTTGTGTTCACTGCCTTTGCATTTGGTTTTATCCTTTCTGTAGCCTAGGAATTTGCCATTCTGCTATTATTATTGTGCTTTCCATCACATTATGGTGTTACACAGTATGAAAAGTCTTTCTGAAGTCAGGGTAGACAACATCCATTGCTCTCCCTTTACCAGTTGTCCCATCATAGAAGGCAGTCAGGTTGTTTAAGCATGATTTGTATTTTGTGAATCTATGTTGACTTCTACTGATCATATTGTTGCATACCAAATGATTAGGAATGGCTTCCAGGATAAGATGTTCTATCTGCTTTCCAGCAATTTATATACAAGTTATATATTAAATACAAGGTTATTGTAGTTGCCTGAGTCCTCCTTCCTGCTCTTTTTGAAGACTAGGATTTTGTTATATATCATGTCTTGGATCTAATATTGCTGCACTTAAGTGCTGCTAGGAGAAAATTGCATGTAGCTCAAAAAAAAAAAAAAAAAAAGAAATCAAACTACTCTTTGTTCTTTTTGCATGGTTATATATAGCATAGTTGAATAAAAAGTGGTTTAGAGTGGTGAAGCACTGGAATAGGTTGTCCATCTGATGATTCCCTATCTCTGGAGGCAATCAATTGGATGGTATTCTAAGGCAACCTGACCTTGTGAGCAACAATCCTACCTCTGGCAGAGAAAGTGGAATGAGATAAATCTTTAAGGTTCCTTCCAAGCCATTCTGTTGTTCCATGATACTACAATTTTATCAGTGTGTATAGTGGCTGCCTTTGCATCACCAAAGGTAAGATTTGGCAATGTCTTCCTTGCTGAAAATTCCTGCTCTGTTATTACATGTAGTGCTATTCATCACTTAAATCTAGAAAAACAACTATTTAACTTGGTCTTCCTTTTGACTCAGTATGTTGACCATATCCTGGAAATTTATTTATTTTTTCTTTTATTTTTTTCCCTTCCAAATATTTTTCCACTGAGCAAATACTACTACCAGTATGTGCCTTGGAATGTAATACCTAAGTATTGGAGAGTCTGTATATACTGTCTGCTATGTTCTTCAGTGACAAGTCTGTATACATGCTTGGTCATAACTGTTATTCTGAAGTGATTGTTTCCCTTGCTAATCTGTAGAATTACATTTCTTTATTTCATACTAGGGAGAATCTCATTTAAAAGTCTCTCATAAATTAAATTACTATCCAGCTTGGTACATTTACTCACATCTTATTTTTGAGTAGAAATAAATAAAGACAGTTGCCATAATAGACATGCAGTATCCCAGCAGACTCCATCAGATTCCATCTGAGATCACAGTGCCATGATCTGCTTATATGTATAAAGTTGTAATAAGATACTTTTAACTCCTGCCTCATCATACTTCTGTTTTTCCCATAAGAGAGAGAAAAAACAAACAAACAAACAAACAAACAAACAAAAGCCTTGCACTGAAATTACTTCGTTTTCTCATCTTCATCCTTTTGATCAGTCCTGTAAAATGCTCCGAAGTCTTCACACTAAGTCTAGTGACTCTAGACCTGTGCTCTTATGGGAAATGTTGGTGGCAGGTGGATGGTTGGGCTGAATGATCTTAGAGGTCTTTTCCAGTCTTGGTGGTTCTATAATTATCATTACTTCATCATTACTGTTACTTTCTCTCTCTCCCCTTTGTCTCAGCAAATTTTGTCTCAATCTTCAACTTCTAGGTTTTTCATTTTTATTTTCCCCTCTATTCTTTCCCCCATCTCACTGGGAGGAAGAAGAGTGAGCGAAAAGCTATGTGGTATTTAGCTGCTTGCTACTAATGCTTGTGGCTGTGTTGAAAAAGAGTGTTTTGTAGCTGAGAATTTGCTATATCACTTAGTATTATTGTACTCTTTGTAGATGTTGTATTTTCCATGGTAATAAATAGGAGGCATTTCTTTTGGGGCAACTTATGTACAGTAATGTACATAAGTACACTTCCTTATTACTACTCAACAAAAACACATGGTTGATGTACATTAAGATTAAATTTGCATTTTTTCCAGACATAGCACTTTGGTGGTGCATAGTCATCTTGTGATCAACTAATGCTCTCAAGTTTCTGTCTTCCTCTGTCTCCAAATGATAAGCTGTTAAGTTCTACTAGAAACTGTTATTAGCCCCCAAGTGAATAACCTTGGCCTTTGTGCTATTGAATTACATGCTATTTCTGCTATTTCTAGCCTCATTTATGCCACTGGGAATGCACTAAAAATAGTTCCATATGGAGACTTCATTTACTTTTGTGTAATTGGTTTTGGTCAAACACAAGGAAATACTTAGGACATTTGCTTTGCTTTACATATCAAAATTAATCTGATTGCACATTTGTTAAGTTTCTTCTATGGATAACATAATTCCAAATTTCACGAGGTTATTAGAGGAATCACGATCTTCTAAATTTAATACTCTTTATTTATACAATTGTGCTTAAATTCTTTTGTATTTTCAAAAGTCATTACATATTTTTATTAGATGTTGTGGATGCATATAACTACATTGTAGGATGGACTTATTATTCACAGAATATTTGATCTCTAATTTGGAAGGTACCAATATTTATGAATTCTGTCCATCATATTTTCATTCTTGAAACGGGCAACGCTGGATACTACTCCTATGCATGGTATTTTTAGTTCTAAATGTGTCAAAATGTTCATAAAATTCTAAGCTTGAATTTAAAAAAAAAAAAAAAAAAAAGGATAATATTATATTCAGCTTATGTTAACATTCAAACCAGGGAACTATAGAAATAATAAACTCAGTACTGGTGCAACTTTGAATTTATTTTTTAACATTGCTATAATAGGTTCTCAAACATTTAATTAATCTTTCCTAATGATACTATAGCTTGAAGTAAGGTGTATGATGTTTATGAAGTATGATGGTTTAATTTAATAAATTTTATATATTGAAATCAATATGATGTGTGGTAAGGGTGAAATACTCAAAATAAGTAAGACTTGAGGAAGTAGTCTGAGACCAGGGTTTTGCTTAAAAGGCCTGATTTTCAGGCCTTTGTCTGATCTTGGCCTAGTCAGAAATATTTATGTAAAGCATGTTCTAGTCATAATTCATACTTTATTTTCTCTTTTTGACAAGAAAAATACATGCAAATTCTCCAAGATTAAAAAAAAAAAAGAAAAAGAAAAAGAGAGAAATAAAAATTCAAAAATTCCAAAGACATACTCAGAAAAGTCAGAATTTTCATCATGCATCTTTTAAGTTTTAGGCTACCAATAACTTTTCACATCTATTGTTCTAACTTATACACTTTGTTTCTCTCTTATATGCAAGACAAAATGGCAAGCTGAAGACTAGAGAACCCATGAGCACCTTCGGAAGCCTCTAGTATAAACAATGTGCATCCAGCATCTGTGAATGTAACTTTAAAGCTATACGCATCTGTCGCTCAAAAAAATCAATCCTTTACTCAATTTTTTAATATTATTTTGTTTGTTTCTTCATTTTTTAAAGAAAGTCACTGTGTTTGAAAAAGACATAGATTAGTAGAGTAATATTTCTTCCTTTGGAAACAGTAACGGACTGAGAATATTAAACTCAGTAGTATTAAAACTGAGAAATTCGTAACAGGATGTAACAGTATTTTAAGTTTCACTGAACTAAGAAGTAATGAAACTTCTTAGTATTAGGTGCATATCTGACAAAGAATCAGAGTAATTATCTTGATCAATATAGGCAAGTATAATAGTACCCATGATAATCAGAAGCAGTACAAACATAACACGTTTCTGGAATTCTGTTGTAAAATAATTTTCTTTTGTACAGAAAAGTATCCATACTTTTATTATCATGCAACCTGAGTTAAGCATCTAATTTTATAACTTATAATAAATATATACAATATATATTATAATATATATAATATAATCACATATAATGTGCAGGTTAGCTACTCTGTTTTTGAAGAATATCTATTACTTTCACACAGGCTGTCACCATCTTTGCAGCTGTGAGTAATACATACCACAGGTGAACCTTGAGAGAGATGCTATTTAACAGATTGGAGTTGTTACTCTTGTTTACAGGCTTGACCATTTTTTTTCAGTTTCTTGTAGTATGAGCATTAATGCTTATTGAGGTGATTTTTCAAATTTTGAGAAATAACCCCCCAAAATTATTCAGTGTTTTACTATCCATTTTTATTAAATTCAAGAAAACAGATGAAAGACTTTAAAATCACATTTGTCATATAGCAGGCTACAATTTCAAATCCATCATATCCGAGCTTCAAAGAGTGGATTCTTAATATAACACTGCTTATTAACTAAACAATTATAAAATAATGAAAATAAGATAAAGTAGGCAGTCAAATTTGAACAAATAATGCTATCTGAACTTTTTGTTATTCACCAGTATGCAATCAGTTTATCACAGAAGATGGATAGTAAGGAAAATTCAGGAGTAATTTTAGTTCCCTCACTCAGATTCACTGAGATCTGCATCTCGAATTTTATCTTCATGGCATTCTCCTACCTCTTTTTTTTCCAGTTGTCTATTATAAAATCAGAGGGAAAAAAGTATTTTTATCAAATTCCCTTTAAAGGTCAGAAAGTTCATTAAGCTGACCCAATTTCATTGCAATTTTGCAGGCTTATATATTTAAAATACTTTCAAAGCAAACAAGCAAGTAAGTAAATCCAATCATAAGCATCTTGTTGCAGTCAATATCCTGAATATTGAAAAGGTACAGTATCCAGAGATTTTGTCCTCCTCATAAATATACTGACTTCTGCAGCTCTGCCTCCCAGTGATGTATGGAGAACTGGAGAAATTAAGAGTTATGAATCAAATAGAAAAATACATGATTAAATCAAACACATATTTTAAACCTACAGTGACTGTGGAAGAACACTTTTGGATTTTAAAGAAAAAAAAAAAAAGTAATGTAGTATTTGCAGCCTTCCAATAGATGGAAGTACAGAGTAATCAGCAAGAGAACATGGCTGAAATAATTATATGAAAGATATTTGTCTGGTATTACATAGGAAATGAAAGAATGCCTTTGATTGCAGATGGAAGGGAAAACATGATTGAATTAATTCTAGGGATTAAAAGTCACAGTTCCTCTGCTCGTTTAAAATCCTGATCAAATTAGTCTTCCTGCAGCTCCACTTCTCCTTCTGTAAACCTATGGAACAGAGAGTCACTGTAAAGTTATCAAGCAGACATTCAATTCCCATTCAGCCACATCCTGGAAGACTTAATTATTTAGAATTACACATAGATCAAAATTGTAAAAATCAGAGTTCAACAATGGCAAGATCTTTAAAGGGCTACTCTAATTTAAAATGTCACTAGTATCTACCAAGATGAGTGAAGATTATGCCCAGAAAAATTATGACAAGAATTAAGTTTGTTGACCTTGTCATGCATGTGCAGATGTAAGTGGGTAAAATATGTATCTTTCTTATTTTATTTAGTAGAATCAGTGTAAATTATTCAAACCTAACTCCATTAACAGAGTAGCTGACAGAAGTAGTTTCTTGGCAAATAAACTTTGATTACAGGGCTTCAACTTCAAATATAATAATATAATAGCACATGTTGACATATTTGCTGAACAGTTAGTTATGGTTTATTAGAATAGTATGTAAAAAGTTACTGTCTCCTGCCTATGCAACTAAAGATTCATCTGAAAGCTCCTTAATAATTCTAGATAAACTATGAAATTTGAAAGCGTGCTAATACAAAATAGACTGGAACTCGTAGGGAGAGATTCCAAAAAATTAGAAATTTAACTAGAGTGTTAAAAGGGCAGGAAAAAAAAAATACAGTATCCTTATTTTCTAGATAATCTCTATAGATATAAGCATACACACAATAGCCAACAGACTTGGAGATTACTGGAGGAATAGAGTTTGGTAATTATTTGGTAATTAATCAGGATTTCTGATTTTGATTATTATTATTATTTAGATTATAGTGATTACACAAGTATCAACTAAGGACAAAAAAAGTCAAAAAGAAAAAATACCTGTTAGCATTGGTCTACCGTGGAGTACACAAAATGGAAAAAAAAAAAAAGGAGAACATATTTTACATACCAGAGAAAACAATTAATGAATGAATAGCAGTTATTTTATATTATTATAGTAAACATATTGGTTTTTTTGTACAGTTTTTTTTTTTTTTTTTCAAAACTCACAGATATGTAGGATTCTATCTATTCAGTATATTTTCTATACTATATTGAAAATATATTGATGTATTGATATGTACTACCCTTTTCTTTTCTGTATAATATGTTTGTCGTGCACTGACTATGATTGGTTACAAAACCCCATCCAGCTTCTCTCTCGCTCCCCCTCCTCAGCAGGATGGGAGGAGAAAATAAAATAGAAAAACTCATGTATTGAAATAAAAACAGAGAGATAGTTTATAAATTTCCATCATGAAGCAAACAGACTAAACTTGGGAAAAAATAATTTATTACCAATTAAAATAGTTTTAAATGTTGAGAAACAAAGACATGTTTATTGGCGTGACATACCTTATGGTAGTACTTTTTCTCTGAAAAGAAAGTAGCTGTGCTCCCTAATGTCAGGATCTTCAATGAGATATTTTATTCACTTTTAGCTATAACTGATAGTTTACAGAATTTGTATCTTAAAATCACACATTTGGACATGTCTGCACTGCACAACATAGTGATATGCTGAGGATTACCTGATGAATATTGACCTAGGGAAGTCAATAACAGAAGTACTGCTATGGGTCAGAGTAAAACTAACATGGTAGTTTATGGTCTGGCTAATTTATTCTGTTTCCAGGCAGTAGTAATTAACTGTTCCACAGTCTTGCGAATAACTTCAGTGTTTTTGTCCCAAATTGCAAACATACCCTGAGAGCAACCTATGGCCTCTAGAGATGCTTAACAACCAGCCTGTTCTGCTGTCAGGCAACCAGCTATTTCAACAATTGATCAGATAAATATAGATTGAGAAAGTTTCTCTCAGGCAGGATTCCTTTCCTAAATCCTGGCTGTTCTGCACCACCAATTTTCACATTATTCTATTGACTTTTTTTTCTAAAAATCAAGAAAAGTAAAACATATCCTACTGATATCCTAGATGAAAGCTAATTTAATTCTCACTGGTGATGATCTATATTCTTTATTTAATCAGCTATATTTAATAAATATATTTATAGCCATCTACATGTATGCCTAGTAAGTGATAACATAAATATTAATTTATATCAAGAAATTCAGATTATGTATTCTTGGGTGGTATTTTGCTATGACTTATTCTATTTACAGGAAGTTATTTATGATATTGTGAAATCCTTACTTTTACCTGGAAAGAGGGGGAAAAAAAGGAAAAAAAGTCTGTTTAAAGCTAACCTACCGTGTTACAATTATTTGAGATGAAAGCTGTTTTAATGAGCCTTAGAATCTTTCTCTAGTCTGTATGCTACAATCAGGTTAATACACTTCTTGTATTATCTTTTATAAAGATAAATTTGATATAGCTATGGTATTACACTCTTTATATATATATATACATGTATATATATTCATGTTTTGTAAAGTTCTTTCCATATTCCCATAACAAGCTGATAGACTGAGCAAGATACCTGGAACTAAAAATATTTTCTTTGCTTTTTTATTTAAGATCAAATGTTTAATGAGCATATGTTCTATCAGTAACACCAAGGGCTAACACAAGAACAAGTTAGTCAGTTCCACTGAGTGTTTAATTCTGTCTCAATCTGTAGAAGCAATTAAACTATTGGAGTTGAAATCCAAGTCTTTGTTGTGTTGTACTACTTCCGTCTTTCTCACTGGAGATTGTTTTCTCTGCTGAAGTTTTCAAAGTAACTGCTGACATCAGGGTAAAAACAAGTACTTCGGATAATACTGGGAGCTCAGTAATTCATACTGAGTCAGAAGGGATAGAAAAAGATCAATGTGTTTTGATTGGGTAATATTTACAGAACATTGTTAATAATACTTTAAATAATCGTTAGCCTTCTGAATATAGTACAAACAATGTTGGTAAAATGGTATTCTGTGAAACCTTCAATCTTCATAATTTACATGGACCTTACTATTTTGAGGAGCTTTCATTAAAATCCATACAACATGAACTACGTCTTTAAAATTATCTTGAAAACATTGGTTTAATAATTAGAAACAGCACAAGAATGATATATTAAATATGAATAATAAGACATAAAATTTATGTCAAAGCACACAAAGACTCTTTCAGCAAGAGATTATTGTTCATTCTATTACTTGTGAGCGATACAAAATAGAGAGTAAATGTCTGAAGACAGAAATGAGTTTTAATTATTAGTTACACTAAACTAGTGACATTTCTCCAAAGTAGAATAAAAAGTCTAATTTAGAAAAAAAAGAAAAAATCAAATATTGCAGTCTATTTTACTTTAAGAGATTTTTAATAAACATAATTCAATTTCTATTTGTTAACAAAGTATCTTGGCCTTTCAGTAATATATAGCATTTATATATGTTCCTAGGTTTCGACAAGGATATTTTGATGTTGGTAGTCTTCACATGTTTTGGCTTAAAAGACTAAATGAAACCTGAAAACAAAGGTGTGTGCTGGCTTTGTATAATTACGGCTACATTTATACATTTTGTAACAGCCTTCAAAGACTTAAAAAATCGTGTAAAACTGATGTATTTTGGGAAAGCTGTATTTACTCATGGATATACTACTTCTCAGTTGCTATCAACAGAATTACAGTGTTAGTAATTCAGAGAATAGTTGTTTGAAAATCATCTAGTGAAAACAGTTGGGGGGGGCGGTAGGAAGGGGGAAGATCTTTCAAGCAAAAGCATTACGTTTGAGCCCTAAATCTTTTGTTTAAATCATCTAATGGATTGCTTTTTGGAGGTTTATTTATTTTTAGCAATGTGTGAAGACGAAGCATTCATGTCATTCAAAGCTCCGCAAGCACGCTTGGGTTTTCAGCAAGTCTTCAGCCGGAAGCCAGGTGTGCATCTGCTACTCTCTCCACAAGTACTCACTGAAAAAATATATTCTTGCCAGCTCTATTGGAGCTAAAACAGACACAAGGAAAGAGATTTCAGTGGAAAACTGAAGGATTAAGAGTTGCCAGAAGATCCCAGATTTGGTCTAAACTATTTCTAGGGGAAAAGAGAAAAAAAAAGTGGAAAAAAAGAGGTGGGACAGATTGGTTGGAAGGAGTGAGAGGAGGAAAAAAAATAAAGCCAAATCTGATAACATAAAAAACCATAATTTTCTGAAAAACCATTCCTTTGGCCCAGCTTCTAATACTAAGAGCAATATCCTGATATCTCAAATAGTTATTTTATATTTATTGATTTAGTCTTCAGGCACTAGTTCCAAAGCCTTCTAGCAACAATATTTTCACTTACATCAACAAAATCATATATGCCTCTGAAACTACAGCAATGAACAGAAATAACTGAAAACTTCCTTGAAACAAACCTTTTACTATCAAATGAAAACTTGTGGTTTTTTTTGTTTTTTTTTTAAACAAAGGAATAAACATAAATGCATTTCTTCATTATTTTAGTATATACTACAAACATCTTGTACATTGAAATCAGATGGCTTTTTTATTTTTCCCAGTGAGTACAGTATTCTTCTCTAGTCCTCTGCTGTATCAACTGTATACATATGTATACACACATACATATATTTATACATGTATATACTATAGCACTATCAGTCCAAAGTAATCCACCCTTCAATACAGGCAAGTACCTCAATCATATGTCTCAGTAGATAGAAATGCCTGAACAATTTATGATTGCTGTCACTTTAGAGGTTCACAGATCATCAGCCTACTCCTACACCACCTTTAATTATTCACACAGGAAAGTGGCAAAGAGAAATAGCTACAATTTCTTATGTAAAAAATGAAATTAAAAAAAAAATTACTTTATATATGCCTAAGAATGGTAGCCATGTGCACATGTATGAAACTATAAATATTCTTGAACACGTTTAGAAAGAACAACAAGAACAACATCAGTGTTAAATTCTTTTATGTATTATCATCCAACTTAGTATATCGCAAGCAGTTGGAGGCAAGATTAACAGAAGTTAAATGTTGAGCTCTTCTTTATAACCATGTATGTCTTGTTCATAATTGCTTATTTGCTTTAACTTGTGCTTTCTTTTGAGATGTAAGTTATGTTCACAGAATCTCAAAACAGATTACTCATATTATCTGTGTATCCAGAGAGGAATACAGTCAGAAATCATTAAGGTATGATGGCACAAGAACACTGAAGAAGCCTTTCACCTCCTTATTCCGATATTGACAAACAGTCTGAATTTGCCCAGTGTGACCATCAAGGTCACTACCCTATTTCTTTTGTATTAAAAATCCACTGAGCAATTTTGCACAACTTCATCTAATTGGCAACTGCTGCTCAAGGAAGACTTGAGCTAGGTCCTCCAGCCAACAGAGGAAATACATCAGCATTTGACTGATGAAAATAAAGCACTTGCCTGCAGAATAGTTGGCTGTAGCTCTTTTCATCTCCTTTTCAAGAACATTAAATTCACTCACAGATTAACAGAATCAATGCAAAATACTTAAAACCTCAACATTTCTGCTAAAAATTTAAATTTAAAAAAAATTTAACTTCCATGCTTATTCATGCTGTGCCCAGGGTTCAGGGACTTAAGATATCCCTAGAATTAACACTCAAGCAAAAATCATCTCTCACACTGATTTCCTCTGTACAAGTCACTTCACTCTGTCCTCTCACTTTTTTGCTTGAAGAGCACTTAACATATTATCTTTGGCAGTTTTTCAGGATCCATAAGCAGAGTATCTATTCCAGTCCTTTCCCTTGGTATTTCAAATTTACATATAATTCCCATCCTTTCCATTGTAACTCAGAACACTTGCCAAAATAGAAGTAATGTGTAAATCATCAAAATCAAAACTGGGACAGAAGGGCCGTCAAACAATCTTCTTCTATCCCAAGTTTTAGGGATGAAATTTTTAAAGATCGCAGCTTTAACTGGGCCCAGAGTTCAGCACAGAGTTCAGCACCTCTCCTTATGTAACTAGGACTAGAAGCAGGTAATTTAAGTACAGAACTCCCAATTTTGTATGCATGAATGACTCGTTGCAAATCCATTGGAAGACACTGCACTCCTTATTGTTAGCTTTCTTTAAATTAGAAGTCAGAGAGAAAATTTAAGACTGAAAGACTGATGTAGGGAAGTGGACTTGCAGGCCAGATGTTTTAATGTTCAGTTCTATAACCTATGGTATATATGTACAGGATTCAGTGTTAAATTGTCTTTCTGACATATAAACCTAAGGTTGCAGAACATTTATTGTTAAGAGATACACTGTATAGCATTTGCATTGCATATTTTTAAATGCTACTCCCATTAATTTTGTGCAACATCATCAGCGGCTCAGAAAATAAGCAGAGATGTGTACGGAAACATCTCTCTTATTATGTGGTTTGAAAAATTCTAGACATGGCCTCCCAGGTGTCCTAACTGCAACTCATAAGATTTATCAAATTCTATAATAGAAATGTATTTTTAAAACATGTCACTTTCAGGTAGGTCTAACTTTAATGACTTCAAAATATGTCCCACTGATCACACAGTTATACTGTATACTTATATATTTGGGTTTATTCTCATCTAAAGATTTAAGTTAAACATCCATGTTTTGAAAGAGCTCTTCATTATAGCACGGTAAATGGATATGACTAGAATATATGAAACGGTCTTAAAGAGCAAGATAAAAGAGAACTGTCCAATGTTAAACTGTTCGTGCACACTTGCTGAAATCAATTTTGAGTTCACATCACAAACTGCTATTTTAACAATTGACTTTCCATTAGTTCTGTGATCAAGCATCTTACCACAATCTGTTTTTAACTAAAATCTCAGTGGAAGAACTTCAAAAAATTTTACTTAGTCTAAGAAAAAAAACTGTGCATTACATCAACTTAAATGTAGTAATTGTTCTTATTTAATTTAGTCTTTTAAGTAAGTTGTGTGATCCAGCTTCAGACTGATACAGATGGATTGCTTTTCTTTGAAACCTGAGGTCATGATTCAAAGCATACGTGATATTTGTACATCATGCTTCTGCTGATGTGGTACGGTTTCTACTTTTAAGGCTTTGCTCCTACTACTTTAAAGAGACACTCCTCTACCCATTACACTGTTTACAATGATATTTTTGGGTCTTGCAGCAGAAAAGATATTAAAAATCTATTAAAGATTTCTCAAATATCATGTGACGATCTTGATTTTATTAGATATGTACGATTATTGGAAATGTGTCACACACACAAAAAAAACCAACAGTTTAGGCTACTCAGTCTACTGCTGTAATTTTCGCCTAGTTCAATACCTGGAGGTCTGCTTTACAAGGTGGATAAGGCAGGAACTAAGGGTGCTGTGACCTCATCAACAGGATGTGATCTCACTAATTCTCAGCATCATAAGAGCAAGCGGATTTTTGCAATTATGCCCATTGACAGCATCAGAAAGGGTGAGGATTGTGAATCAAGTCTAGTATCCTTCCAAGATCCATTTAGGGAACCTGATGAGGAGAAACAGGATAGTGCAATAAACAGTCAGTATAGGTCCAGGACCCATGCCAGAGACAAGGCCGGAGGCATGTACATCTCTGACAAGGCTCAAGGTTGTGCAGACATGAGCTGGAAAGAGGCTGTTTGATCACAGGAAGAATTGTGGATGCTCAGAGCATTTAAGACCATGTGCTTAAAACCCCAAGAAATAGCTGCACTATTCCTAGTAGCTAGAAAAGTTTTATCACTATAAATCTCCGTATTTTCCAGAATAAATTAATACTCTTGTCTTCTCCTAGAGTTTACATTTAAACACTCAGGGAAATGTTTTAAACCCAATCTATGGTTGCAAACATTACTGCAGATTCCCCAGAGAATTTTTCAGGCAAGTTTCTTTCTTAATTATGTTGGTAGCTTGTTGAAAGCCTGTCTCTCCTGTATGCTTGTGCTGTTTCAGCAACAACTATTCAACAGACTGACAGAGTCTCCTGCATCCTGTTCACCTTTGACTGAAACTGGATGAAAAAAAGTAGTTTTACAGACAGAAAGTATTGCTAAAAAAGTCTCCATTATTTTCTCTACACACTGGAGATTATAAACTAGCTTATTCTCACAGAAATGATAAGAACTGGAAACCTCTTTTTTTTTTTTTTTTTTTAGAAAAATCATTTGTACATGCTTCTTGGTTAACAGTTCAAATCAGAGCAAAGTATTTACTACATTAAATGTCAAAGTGTTATCACCTACTGACATACAATACTATTCTAAATTTTCTTTGAATAGTTAAAGATTTAACTAATTATCTTGCAATAAATTATAGATGTAAGATACGCTTGATTCAGATACACTAGCAATAGAGTTATTTAAAAAAAAGATGCAGTAACTTCTCAAATTTTTTGTGACAAGGACTCTGCTAGCTTGTGAAATTTCCCAGAATTTTTAGATTTCATTTAGCTTGAAGCACTTACGTTTTCATAATAAAAATGTTTCTTATATAAACAGTAAGTGAAAGTTGGCATACATTCTGTCTATCATGCTTTTTTCTAAGATTCAGTTTCAGCATTTTTTGCCAGCATTAAAGGTATGTGCTAAATGCTTTTTTCATTCTTCTGTGTGCTAGAAAAAAAAAACGTCTCCCATTTTGACAAATGCATAAAACACAAGGAATTCTTCACGGCACCAAAAACATAACATCCTAGTTAAAGATATACTGCGCTACCCTATGGGGATCTTACACGGTCATTAAAAATTACATCTTTTCAGTATAACCAGCAAGACTTAAGACCTTAATCCACGACTGGGCCTTGTTACAAATGGTAGAACTGAAACTTTACAAAACAGCATGAAAAGAAACTGACAATTTCAGACACTGTAACATTTGACAAATGTTATATGTCCATCCTGTACAAATAGAATTAATGTACTTAAAAATAGACCTATAGTGTTATGAACCTAAACCAGGATGTTCACATGCTTGTGAGAAACAGAGTGACATTAAAGACATTTTTCTTAGGGTATAAGAGCTCTCTGTTTCAAAGTGTAAGAAGTGAAAAAGGTGAGGCAGAAGACAATCATGGTTAAGCAAGACCTCTTAGAAAAATAAGGCACAAAAATAGGCAGTGTAGGCAGGGCTATTCTTCCTGGGAAGATTACAGGGTTGTGACTCAGGAGTGCAGGGAGAGGATCAGGAAAGCCAAGGCACAGGTGCAGCTTAGCTTGGCTAGAGATGTAAAAACAACAAGAAAGATTTCTTCAAATATGTAGGTCAATAAAAGAAGATAAAAGAAATTGTACACCCTCCCCCCCACACACACGCACTCTCACATAAGTGAAATGAGAGCCCTTGCTACAACTGACACGAAAAAAGGCTGAGGTATTCAAAATTTTACCTCAGTCTTCACTGGAAAAAATTGGTAAGTGCACTAGCCAAACCTCCCAAGTCCCAGAATCCAAAGGCAAGGACTTGGAGAATGAAGAACTGCTCAATTTAGGAATCAGCTATAAGTCCATCTGAGAAACTAGAATGTGCATGAGCCAATGGGACCTGATGAGATTCTTCTGAGGGTCTTGAGGGAGCTGGTAGATGAAGTTGCTATGACTTTTTCTTTTTCATACGTATTTTGCATTACTGACATTTAAGAGAGAAAATAAGGACAGAGTGAAGAAGTATATGGAATTGGCTATTTGTTTTCAAATAAAGAATAGTCAGGCTCATCTTTAGAAAGCATTAAGGAGTACGATAGTTATCTTTGCAGTTTCGATCAAAAGTTTAAAACAACCCACAAGTTTTAAACACATTTATTTACACTGTCTGGTGCTTAGGGATCCCTACTATAATCTGATTAATTTGCTTTTTAGAGTTGCCACAGCTGAACATCTTTCTTCATTGTCAAATACTATGACTCACTCCACCTTCCATAAATCCATTGCAATTTTATTTGACAGAAGAGGACAAATGTGCTTTTTATTAGAATAAATATTAGACTACTGTGCTTGTCTATTTGAATTTGCATTGCTTGCAGATGAAATTCTTGAGCTTACTGTAAATCATAAATGTATATTTTTGGGAAGCAAAATGTTACCAATGACAAGTTGGAAAAATGCATCATATCAGCAAGGTGTTCATCCCAAATGTTGAACTTAGCTTAAGTAAATCATCTGTCTTTCACCATCCACTGTGTTGTAACTAACTGCTATTTTTCTGTGATGTAAAATGTCACATAGCTGAAGGGGTATGGGTTATAAAATATATGTCCAGTCTGTATGGAAAGTAGAGTGGTTCCCAGTAGAAATTCAAGCAGGCAAAACCCTTCTCAACTTTTGTTCAACAGCAAAGAACTGTTGCAGCAGTAAAGAACAGCATCTCCTTTTACCACCTTCTCCACTGGCCACATCCAAGCACCCTGCAGGCACAACCGGAGGTGTGTTTAAAGCAGGCTTTGTTCCATCAGCCACATGCCACCAGTGATCTTCCGAAGGGGGCAGCTCTGGTTGATTTATGGCTCCTTTGCTTCTGTAAAGATGATGTAAATTGGGCCTCAGAGACAAAGTTAAGGAGGTTCATTGAGCAGCAATTAGTGATGGAGTATTTAACAATAAACTTAGTGTTTTGCTGTTTACACATGTAGCTGGGCACAGACTGCAAGTAGCAAGGTTACAAAAAACATAAAAAATATTTTAAATACAATACTGATGAAAACTTTGAAGACTTTTACTTCAGATAAAGGAAACTAAGGAGGTAATTATCTTATTATTCTAATATCTCTTATCAATAGTCAATTTGTTTTAAGATATCACAAAGGAATATAGAAGAATCACTGATACAGTTGAATGCAAATATGTATATCTTAGCACATTTTTCAGTGCTCATCCCATGCTAGGGTTCATGGTTGCAAATAAAAACTTTTACGAGGCAACAGAAGGAAGACTGTTGGTGTTCAGGTAAGGAAACAGTAAAGATAAGGAGTTTCTCAGAGGAACTAAGCAGTTAGGCAAAAAAAAATCTGGACTAATGAAATACATAGACCAAGAAAATGCTATCTTTTTATAGAACTATGTCTTCCATACTACTGAAGCAATATACAGAAAAGTGCCAATTGAATTAAATTAGTTAAGCTTACTCAAAGATTCTATAAATGTCAATCACCAAGATCTGTTATGAATATAAATATTTGATATCCACAATGTGAAATAAATACTTGCTTGTTGAAATTTTATTTGACAAAATAAATTGGTTGAAATTTTATTTGACAAAAAAACGAGCAGTAAGAATAAACTGGCTAGTTCACAGCATACTCAAACATTAATGTCTATTTAATTCATATGTTAAAAATTGAGCTCAAAGTTCCTACTACATCTTATATAAGGATTTACCAATAGATCAAAAATAATCAATATTTACTTTTGCATTTGCTGTAAAAACACATCAAGAAATGTCAGTTGGAAACAAAACAGAGAAAAGTAAAATAGTTGAAAAAACAGCCCACCAACTCAAGATTTTAAGATTACATTTTCAGTCTTCTGTAAAATAAAACCAAAATCTTTTAATCAGTGAATACCCTGGCATTCTTTGTTTATGTTTGGATCAATAAAAATGAAATAATGCACTCTAAATTGATCAAAATATTCTGATAGCAAGAAATAGGGGAAAAAAAAATTATTTCACAAGGTAAAATCACAGAATACCATGAAATTGCCTGAAGGTCATTTTCTGTAAGACACAATTCCATGAGAAAGTTTATAGCCAGGTTCAATCAAAATAAATGTTAGAAAAAATAACAAAATCTTGCCAGCAAATATAGTGAGATTGTTCTTTCCTTACTACTACTTATTCATAAAACAAATGATATAATTTAAAATTAAATAAGTAGTGGCTTCATTTTCATTCAAGTTAGCAGATTACAACAGAGGAAAAAAGAGACATCTCTACATTTATAGTGAAGCATCCTAAAGTCTCACATTTTTTCACATTATTTACTTGTGTCATAAAAAGTATCTTAAAAAAAAGTTTCTTCTACAGACTAAATAATCAAAAACAGTTCATCAAAGTATCAGATGAATGTAAGAGTTAAAGATCTTTATTTTTACAATTATGATAGAGGATCATTTCTTCTCATCCTCTCCTGAAATATTTAATCTATGAAGCAATATTAATTTACTACGTGGCAAAAACTGTTAACACATTTTAAGATCTAGATATACCTCTCTCACAGTATCAATCAGCAAATGTAATACTCTCTAGAAGAATAAAAATATACCCTGTAAAAATCCAGAAGCCTAGTTAGATGTATGCCAAATAATTTTATGCCAAAGATTATCAGAATAATAAAATATGCCAAAGAGGTATGCATATACTCTCTGGGAGTTTCACCCCTCTTTTGTAAATTCTCTGCATAATTTGTATGAAATTTATGGAAAAATCTTTTCTATTTTTATTAATATTTCAGTTTGTGTGTGTGTGTGTGTGTGTGTGTATAAGAAAAATAGTTCCTTTCTATGAAATTATAAAAATAATATTCTGTGAATACTTCTGATGTCCATATCAAAAAATGCTAGGAAAATCAATTTTAACTGGACTTAGAATTGATTAAAATCAATTTTAATTCCATGTTGTTTATTAAATGAAAATTATATTTTTATGAAAGGCATAAAGGAGAAAATGTATAAAATAAAAGATAGCTGTTTGAAAACTATTTTAAAAAATGACAAAAGTCTTAGAAATAACATATCCACATGAATACAGCAGCTCTTTGTGGAGTTTTTTCAGCTATGTAGGTTGAATCAAGGGTACTTTTGGGTGACATTACCCAGACTGACTCTGCTTAAAGCAGGGGCAACTTCAAAGGTAGTTCCCACATTGAATTCTGATCAGGTCGTTCAGTGCTTCAACCAGGTAAATATAACTACACATTTTCCTCTTCTCACAGGTACTATCATGCCAATCTTGCTGGTATTTTCCCTTTTTCTATTTTCTACATATATGGCATTAGAAAACAGATTCTCTGTTAAGGTTAGAATAGACAAAAGCTTGTATTATAGAATCAATGAACACATGAAGCCTTATATAATCATCAAAGTATCCACATTCTTCAAGATTATTATACTTTATTTAAGATTATTATGCTGCTTTTTCTGTGCAAGAGTGAGATTATTTTCTAATAAGAAAAAAATCTTCTTGAAATCCGTTGGGTCCTTTCAGAGATCTCTTTTGATTTCATGGAAGGGGAGTAGGGAGGATTGGGGATTGCTATCAGGAAAGGAGAAATAGAAGAAATTGCTGCTATATGTTACTTTCACTTTACAGCTTTGTCACATTCCACTTTGCAGCTAAATGGAAAGTAACTTACAGTAACATTAAATGTGCCTCTTTGCGTTCTTCTTCAAATTATGTCCCTTATGAAAATATCCCTCCCTGAGGGATAGTGTTCAGCAGTAAATGGATCTATTTTCACTTGCAGATGGCATTCCAACACAGGCATCTTTCTTATGTTTTCTTTCTTACCTAAATGAGAAACACAATTATGATGAAGAATAAACAGAATATTGTTGTTTGTGATTTTTTTTTCATATGTTTTTTCAAACTAACAATTAAACAGAGAGAATTGCCTAAGGAATACTGTGCAATAATTTTTGTGTGTGCTTTGACTTTAAGAATAAAATAAGATATAGCCTTCCTTTCTTATTCTCTTTCTTTCAAAGCTTTATAAAGTACATTGTTACTTATGTATTTAATCCAGCTTTCTCCATTTCATAATTTTTTTCACAACATCAGTACTTGTCAGGTTTGAAGAAAACTTGCTTTCAGTGAAACATGCTTGTTAAATATTCGTACAGAAATAAAACCAATTCTTTTCTAAAATATTTAAGTTTTGGAAACAAAATTCTGGGTTATGAATTACTTCCAGGAAGAGGATGCCACAGCCTCTCTCAATAAAGACAACTTGAAATGAACTTGTGTTCATTCTATAAGGATTGCAATACTTGTACTCTAAATCAATTCTTTTTTTTCATTATATCTTCCAAGAAGTCTAATTCTTAAAACTCTTAATTTCCTAAACCAGTCCCATTGTGCATCTTTGTAGCCATTTTGACATGCTTAGCCCTTTGAGATGTTTTTCACATTTTGTCTTCACTGTTCCACATTAGCCCAACATGTTAAGATGTGGTGAAAAAAGTTAATTGCACAACAGGGCTGTTTTGTTGTAGTGTTAGTATTGCATCATTTGCTGACAAGAGTTTGCAATTTCAAAAGTATTTGGTTTGCTCCTCAGATGTGGAAACTGCAGATTTCTGTGGTGGCTCCATGATTCTATGTCTTGGTTTCATGTATTGTAAGTAAATTCCTACTGACTATTATGATTTATTACAGAGAGAGGTGTTGAAATTCAAGTCATGAAATCCTAAATATGAATACAGATCAAAAGCACCACAGCCATATACTTTGCACTAGAGATGCTATGAAAATAGACCTTTCTGTTGCCAAATATATATTAAGATGCTCCTCAAAATATTGTCATAATTTCAGCCTTTAAAGATTAAGAACTTCGACAGTAACTATTAGGAGATACTTAGCGTGGGGCTTGCTCTGTTCCTTATTTTTCATAGTACAGTGGTATTCTGATCACTGTTCCTTATTCTGATGTATTTCCATTGTGTAAAAGTCTATCAATGGAATTATAACGACAAGTTAATAAAACAAAATAAATTGACTCATTTTCTGTTTCAAAGTATTGCAATTGTGAATAATGCAAAGAAAATTACTTTGGTATGCACTTAATTTTAAGTTAATAAAGGCACAGAAATATTTGGAAATTAAACAATAACAATTATCTACTGCCTTTATGTAACTCTTCCAGTACCACAGAGTACTATTTTACGTACATCCAGAGCAATTCTTCTGTCATGTACTAAAATTTCCTATCACACTGTACAATAAAAATTGTATGATTGTCACACTTCAGCTTGCATATTAAGGCATTTTACAAAAACAACATATGTTAAAATATGGAAAATATTACTTTTCTCACACAAGCCAATTTAAGACTGTTGAAAACTCTGTACAGTGTTTATTGAATTCTTAATTCTTTGATTAGCCAATGTAACACGCATCAGAGTCAAAAAGACTTACAGATTTTATAACTAAGAATGAGTTCCAGAGACTAATGTAAACCAAACTCCAGCTTACATTCTGTATGTAGGTTAAAAAAAAACAACACAACAGAACACTGTGTTAATCATCCAAAAATCCTTTTGCCACATTATTGAAATACAGAAGGAAGTAGGAAATACAGCATTGTTGTAAATTTAAATGTAATTTGATTAAATTTATTGTCTTCAAAGTTCATGAACATTCAGGTTTTGAATTCCAGATAATGAAAAGTTTTCAATACCACTTTTGATAGTTAAGTACTAATTTTAAAATAAAATAATTAAGTAAAAAGAGTAATAGATCCATTCCTATTTATTTTTCTGACAATGTATTACATTCTGGAATTTTTAAATGTCTTATCACTCAGAAAATATAACAAGTCTTTGTGTATATGTTGTTCTGTATCTACATTTAATATTCCATATACATATGCATTTTTATATGTTTTATATGAATAAAATATTTGAAAGAATACTTGGAAAAATATATATTTGGGTTTGTTAGAAAAAAAAGAATAAACTAGGTAAACAAATATATAGTAACCTTTGCATCTATGGAAAAGCATTAAAAGATATTTTTTACTGAGAACTATGTACTGACTAGCTGACATCTGCATACTCTTGTGCTTTTTCAAGACAAATATTGATTCATAGAAACAACTTTATGGTCCTAGTGCCTTTTCTGTATGGATACATTTACAGAAGATTCCTGCATTACTTAGGAGCGGTGGATTGTGGACAGGAACCTGGAAGTTACATTTATAATAATTAATTAGTGACAAGTAAAGCCATCTACCACTGGAGTTTAGTCATCAATCAATTTTAAATTTATAGCATGGTTCTTAGCAGATTTCTGACCTGTGTCAGCCAGTATTAAGTCTGGTAAAGCCTCCTCTGTCTTTGGAAAATCTCTGTAATGACAACTACTTTAAAAAAACAAACATACAAACAAACAAAAAAAAAACATATTGCTTATGAATGTCTTAAAATTATTGATGAGGAAGCACAGAAAATACCCCCAAAATTGAAAACGATTGTAGTCCTGTATATTCAGACTGCCACAGGTTTATGAGACTCATGACATTATTCACTTTACGGAACCATTTTTTCAGGAAATGAGCAGAAGACGTTTTTCAAATTGACTGTGACTTATTTTTTTCTGTCTATGGACTTTCATTGTTCAACAAGGATTGCCCAGTCTTTTAAAAAATATCAAGTCATTTATAGAATTTTTGATTGCTTTTGAAAATCAAAATAAGGATATTATTTCAACTTTTTATTCCCATTTGCTAAAATACCATTGTTTCTTAAATAGAAGGTTTTAAAAACACATGAGTTTATTGTATTATTTTTACGGATGATAGGCAAGAAATCAGATAGAAAATCTGCTTTTATAGCATGCTATTTCATATGTAATTCGTCATATAGTAATCCCAGATGATATGCAGATGAAAGGAGAATTCATTAGAAAGAGCGTGTAGTAGAGCTTCTTGCCTTACGCATTTTTAGTCTCCTCTCTTTTCTTTTTCTGCTTTCTTCCTTAGCAGTATAGCTATAATGTTCCCTGATCTTTCAAGTAGAAAAATAGTCTGCATTATATCCAGCTATAATTTTATATGTCTCTCAGATACTGGTGAGTCCTACAGCTCAAAGCTAAATTGTTCATTAAGGAGCACACCACATATATTATTCTTCATGGTGAATCAGGTCTGGGGTTAGCGGAAGTGATTCTTACCTTATATGTGTTTTGGAATTTGTTGGAATGTGCTGATTGATTGTAGCAGTATCCTTTTCTTAGTTTCAGTAAAATATGCAGTCATCTCTATAGCTTCCTCTGGATATACTACGTGCTCTTAGTCTTTTCTGTGCTCAAAGTGGAGATCAAATGCTCTGTGCTTGGACATTTTGAAGAGAAACTCCTACCTGAAGAAGGAAAATAATTAGAAAAAATTGCTTTTGCAAATACCTGCAATACCAAAATGCTCTTAAGTTGAAAGGCATAAAGAAGGGAATACGGTCGTCAGCTATTAATACAGCATCTCAGCACTCCTTTTGAACCAGGGCCTATATGCAGGCACACTGTCAATCTACAAATACAAGCTGTTGAAGGATGGGAGTTCAGATGCCAATTGTTCTGTAGGAGTAAACCTTGCAGACAGCAGCTGAATCAACGACTTGTACAACAAATTTAACACGGGCTCATAAATCACATTCCTAGTGAATTGCCATGCTGTCACCAGTGATGTCACTCTGATTTCTCTGAAAAGACTACTCTGATCATATATATGTATTCCATTAGCTTGAGATAGTGACTCTTCAGTATTCTTCAACATAGAGAATATCTATTACATGATAAATAATGTGTGATTCTTAAAATCTCTAAATAAAAATTTTCAGCTTTACCAGAAGTATGTACTTCTTGTCACATGCAAAGTTTTGACAACAATTTATACTTTTGCCTTTGTTATCACGTATATTACTAAAATTCCAAGGCAATATCACTGCTTGTTCTGTCCTGATACTTTTTGTGAAGATTCTTTAAACTCAATTAACTGTCTATATCATACTCTCACTCAGCTTTAAAGGTGTTAAATTGGATTTTCGTGTTAATTCAATTTTAATGAAGATGTAGAAGTTAATATTTGTATTTATTTTAATATACTTTAGATTCCAATTGGAGCTATAGAGAGGCTTCTACTTGTGACTAAGACTTTCATAATCAGCAGAAGAGGATTGAGTCCTAAAAATAAAATTAAAATAAACATACTTTTATTCTAAATGGGAAAGAACCATAAATAAATTCAGCTTCTGTAATATTATTTTCCTGGAATCATTATTTACTTGAGATTAAAGGCTATGTTTCTGTGTCACATCAGAAAATCTTCATTGGCTGAAACCAGGACTTGAGTCTCAAGAATGAGTCTGTGTGTTTCTTTGGTGTTGTTTTTTTGTTTTATTTTGTGTGTGTGTGTTTTTTTTTTTTTTTTTTGTTTCCCAGAACTTACTTCTTCTCCAGCCTTTTACCCTTTGAAATTTAAAGAGTTGTGAAAGTGAGACAGAAATCTGTATGAAAGCATATTTTAGGATAAAAGAAGATAATAGGATAATAGTGAAGTCATACTTATATATAATAAATGTTATTCTAATATTAACAAATCTTTCACAATACCCTATTAGATATTTTACAAAATAAAAATATAAACACTCAGGTTTGGTTGGAAATACCTGAACCAGTAAATATATACTAAACAGTAATTGCAGTCTGAGGGCTTTTACTTGTCTTCGTTCAGTCATCTGATCTCAACAGTTTAAAAGAGCAGAGATAAATGTTAGTTTTTTCTGAAGGGATTTTAGGTGCTCATTTTTATGCATTATATAAGGATATACATTTATGTTGTCATCCTATAAAAATAAGGCCCACAAAATTGCTTCAAACTCAGCAAGTTTCTAGGAACATATTCTTCTTCTAGACCTGAAAACCTAGTCTTTAAAAACACAGCAAAACACTGAAATATGTAATACATTATCTCCAGTTGGTATCCAGACATTGTATTACATGTTATTCACTGTAATCTTGGCTGATGTAGCTCCAATCACAATATATTCAAATACCTATATTATTCCTGATGAGGTTTCAGGAGACGTGGCCTGAGCAGGGAGTGTTGTACTTCCACTGCATCTGCTCTATCTTTGGAGAAGAGTGTCTGTTGGTTAAAAAGCTTATATATAAACTATTTCCTACTCAGGAAAAGGAAGGACCACTATGTGCAGCATTTTTCCTGTGCTAACAAATCCATAGTCACAAGGCTCAGAAGCAGAAAAGTGTTCCAACACAGCACATACTTGGCATAAGCACAATTCCAGGGAAGCACACACAAACCTGCATCAGATTCAACACATGGAAAGACTTCAACCACTAATTGGGTATCATTATAGAGCTTGTATCCTATCCGGGTTTGGATAGAGCCTTGAATCTAAAAGCAGCTGTCAGTCACAGAAATACTTAAACCAGATCAAGTTATGCATGAGAGTCCAAAATTACAAATCTTCTCACAGGAAATTATGCCTCCAGCTGAAAATGTTAAATACTTATTTTACAATGTAAAGGCATTTTCAAATTAATTATGTCCAGTGATAATCTCATTCATCAACATGTTCTAACAAATATACTGAGGGACTCTACAGTAGGATGAGGATGCTTCATCTGCCTGAATTTAATCACTTTGTGCATTTACCTGAAACAATACTTTCTGTGATCACAGAATTGTTTTAAAAACTGTCAATTTTGACCTTCCTTCTCTTGACTTTTCTCCATGGCATGTTACAATTAAGTTCTGTGAACCTTGTAATTGATCTGGCTGTGGCTCTGTGACTGGTGGATTAAGGTCAAAAGTTTGCAGTGTCACCAATTTCTAAATGTTTCATACCATAATGTTTGCTATTGACAGCCAGAGAAAATAATATATGAAACAGAAATACTGGTATAGAAATAATTCTGATCTGATGAAAAAAACATATAATTTTATAATTTTTCTGAATTTACCATCACCACTACCAACAGTTTGTAGACAAATGTCATTTCTTCCACAATCATGTGGAAGAATAGAACCCTGAATATTTATATTCTTAAAAGCTGTTCTATATTTTTAGGGGAATAATGGAGATATACTGTGTGCTTTCTATTCAACCCGAAAAAAGAAATGGGCCACAATCCCAGTGAATCTTGAAGTTCAAGCATGATTCTGACACTTAGCTTTGTAAGAGGGAGTCTTACAGACTACCACTGGTCCCTATGTGACATGTCCCTCTTCATTATAGGAAACAAAAGTGAGATACCAGCTTAATGTTTGAGACATAAAAATTGAAGTAGAAACGTGATCAGCTCTTCAGAATTTCAGAAAAGCCTGCTAAGGATCTTTACCTTCTGAAGTGTTCCTAAAACTGATCTCATCAATTCATCCCATCATTGAGTTGTCCTGTTCAGTGGCACCTAACTCAAGCTGGTTTGAAGCAAGGCTGTTGGCATCAGGGATTCACTCTCTCTGTACATCTCACATCCACTGTACAACTTGAAAGTTCTCTTGACAGATGATGTCAGCAAGTAGAGCCAATATGGCTGCCAACGGTTTATGGGCTGGTTTGGCTTGGTTTCATGATAGCGGGACAGAGGGACCCACAGATCTGAACCCTGGAAAGGGAAAAGGAAAAAATGGTAGAAGGATGGGCCCCAAAACAAAACGGCGGCAATGATCTGAGGAGAGACGAACTAATTCCCTAAAAAAGATATCGGAATGCAAGATTACACACTGTAATACAATATAATACAATATAATTAGACTTGGAGCTAATAAATTAAATACAATAAGAGAAAGAGAGTCCAAAAGCTGAAGGCCTTACGCTAATGCTGAGGCGTGCTGAAGGCCTTAGGCTAATACTGAGGGAGGAGAGCCTGACAATAGAAAAGAGAAAAGAGACATCAGGTGACCTTGCCAGGGATTATATCTCCTCTCTGAATGCAAAGTCCTCTGGGGTATGTACTTCTTCTCTTCTGGGACTGGTACCTGGAACTGGAGCATTAACTCTTTAACTCCCAGTGCACAACATGATGTTATGATGTGAACTACGAATAGCCAAAAATCATAAAATCATGACAATGGCCTTTTTAGAGTTTAAGACAAATTACATTTATTCCCAAAGATTATTTCTGTTGACTGTACTTTTGCAACATGAGCAAACTTAATTTTTTTTCTTTGCTTTGGAAAAAAAAAAAGTCTCTTTATTAACTCACACTTCCTCCTGTAATTGATTCAAATTAATGGCAGATCCCCAAGAGAGTCAAAGGAAAATCTCCCCTTCCTGTCTTTTTGCAATATTCTTTGGAGCTATATTGATGTTCTGCCATTTAGATTAAAACAATTAGGAAAATAAAAAAGAAGAAAGCTTTTAAATAGTTATTAGGATAAATAAAATAGATTAAATATGTCCATCTAATTGCTAGCTCTTGACTGTGATTAAACACAGTAGTAATTACCTTCTTTGGTGTGGCAATAGGTGATTTGTGCTGACTAAATCACAATAACATTTTTCTAGGATTAATAGCATGACTTTTCTAATGAGATCTGTCATCTAGAGGAAGACCACTTTAATAGGCTAATCTGATTTCTTTTATTTTTAGATCATATTTGCAACTGAGATATACATTCATCAATTTTCAAAAAAATCAGCCTCAATTATCCAAACCATCTAGTCAGATGGATAGCACGGAATTGTAATATGCTATATGGCAGTTGTCACTGGAGATACGCTACTTGTAACACCTGATTTAAAACATAGACACCTCTATTATCTATGTGTAACAAGCTCAAAATACTTCCAGTATATTGGTAAGAAGATAAAAAAATTTTTCCTCCATTTTCTTCCCTAAAAATCATTTGAAGATATCTTTGAAATTCAACATGAATTCCCAGAAAGTCAAGCTGGCCTCTTTTTAAGTTATATATTGTTTTACTTGAATTTTGCTTTTGTTGATATCTGATTTCCCTGTTTGCTTTAGGAATTCTTTACATTGTACATTTTTTTTGCCAAAGCACTTTCAATATTTTATATTTTAGTTTAAAAAATGATCACTATATTAATAAGTGCTTAGTAAAATGCATATATGAATATTATGTATGTTTACTCAATGCACGTTTTCAGTAAATTACTCACAGAAAACATAATAGAGGAGTGAAACATATGTTAGACTCTCATATCTTTTGAAAGTATAGCCCTTACACAGCTTCATAATTTATGCAGAAATATCAAACTGCAACACAATCAGTTTTTCGTCTACAAAGATTTTTTCCACAAAACTTCAAGGAACTATTTATGCAGGTTGCTACAACCGAATAGTTCTGTGTTGAACTCAGCAATTTTGTTGGACAGTAGTTACACACTACTAAATGTATGGTCTATGTTTTATTTATCTATTCAAATATGGGACAATTAATTGTGATATCAACCCTGATAGGCAACCACAGAAGTGAAATGCCCTTGTTCAAGCAGCAATGGTTTTTTGGGAATTAGGTTTTAGACTAGACAAGTATACACATCAGTGAGTATGTTTTGATTCCATAGCTTCTTGCTAGACTAGATCATGGACTTCGGAGGAAAAAAGAATAGTTAAACAAGTACATGTAGAGTTTGTATGGATTTACAACTTGGAATTTAGCCTTCTGTCTACTAAAAATATCTGATTATTTTGTTAGTCAGTGGGATACTTCAGAGGGAAAGGATCAGAAGAAAGATTTTAGAAGTCAATAAAGGAGAGCAATAAGATATCTGTCTGTGCTTCATGAACTGCTTATATATGCTATTTCAGCACTTATGAAGTTTTAATTCCTTTCTACATCACATTTGATTTTCAACAGTTTGAGGGATTTTTTCCTGTTACCAGAGCAGTTACCCATAACATATGTACAGGGAATTGGAAGCACAGAAAGCAGATTTTCATTGTTAGTTCCTTATCAGCTGCTGAAAAGATCCCAAGGACATGGTTCGTTCTGATGTGATATTTAGAAAAAATATCCATCCTTATAAAAATTAATAAAAAATATCACTCACCTGAGCGAGTGCAGATATTAATAACCACATTGGCTTTACTTCAGACTACAAAATATATATTGTAAATGTCTAGCATGACACTGTGCTAAAAACTGATCATCAAATCTAAAATTGAACAGTTCATGTTTAGTTAATGAAAACTGGAAACTGCAATGTGTAGAATTTAAATAATCTGGAAATTTCATTCACATTTGTGCTATCCAAACAAATAATGGCAACAAGAACTAGAACTGGAGAAAAAAAATTTGATATTTATATAAATAATAAATACTGAGTGATGCACAAGCACTTGCTCTCTACTCACAGACCTGAGGCCTGATTAATTCCCAACCTCATTGGTAGGAAAGTACAAGAAGCTGAGAAAACTAAAACATCCTTGACTCCATATAGAAATACTCAGCAACTAGAAACATCAGTGTGCCATCAACATTGCTTTTCTCCTAATACGAAAACATAGTAGTTTTACATAGTAAAACGTCATAGTGCATCATACCAGATGCACTGAAGAAAGACAACTCTGTCCCAGATGAAATGAAGACAAAGAGGAGAGGTAGGTAAATGTTTTCTCTCCGTGGAAGCTTCTCAGGAGCCCAAGCACTCGCAACCAATACTTTTGTCCAATTCCTTGTTATTTCTTCTATATTGCAGATAATTTTTCTATATTTCTCACAGAGACAGCTGTGCACATAATAGGCAGGAGGCAAGCAAATTAAAAATTGATGTCCATCTTCAAATCATTATTTCATTGGAGTTTGTAGCTTCACAATCAGTAACTTAAGATTAGCCAATTCCAAGTTGGTTTTCTACTATAGAGTGCCATTAGAAGACCACTCCTTTTCTCTCTAGTTATTATAGTGTAGTTATGAGAAACCTTTTTTTGTCCAAAGTGAAGGATTAGCCTTGTAAGTAAAAATATGTTTTATAGAGACATAACTAGGTCTGTTCTGGAGTTTTCCATTACAGGTTACAAAGCTGCAATTTTATCATTTTCTAGTCACTGTCGGTTCATCAAACATAATTACCCCAGGAATCTAATCAAGGAAATATATACTTTGAATACTGTGGTTTAGAATTACTTATTACAAAATTAATATTGGGTAAAAATCAACAAATAACATAGATTGAGTCAAAATATCAACTATATTTCAATACTTAAGTGTACTCTATATGGGTGACTTTGTAATATTTATTAGGCAGCAAGTTGAAAGCTTCTGCTATACTAATACTAATAAAACTCAATAGGAAGTTAAAATAGCTGCATATATCCCTAAAAATATCCAAACACCTGGATAAGAGTTATCTGTTGGATATATTGCCAAAGGTGTATACCAGCAGCACTTTATCTTGCAGCAGAAAAAGCTCTGTACACCAAATTCATTCAAATTAATTCACTGCAACATTTTCATATTTTCTAATTCATAATGCATCTCCTTTGTAATAAAATAATGCTTGCTTTTTATTTGTTCAAAATTCTTTGCAAAACACTATTTAAATGCTAAATAACTGGCATGTTTAAATATTTACCAAGCACTTGTGTCTGGAGGACATGCTGATAGGAGACACATTTCTAAATTTTTTTTTTTTATATTGTTTATGAGGGAGCAGTGTCCACAGACTGCCAGCTATGAACAGGTATTGCTTGCATGTTTTCTGATTTGCAAACTTTTGCCATCCAAATAAATATGAAAGTAATTCATTCCCCTTCACAGAGTACTAGAATGAAGCTTCACTGCAGTATTACATTGAGGAGGTAAATAATAAAATTTCCTCTACAAAAAATTACTGCTTGCTGTGGTTTTATTCAGTAATACTTGTAATTATATGTCTTATAATTAATAAAATTTTCACTGAGTGATGGAGAAATTAGTCAGAAACACCTATAATAGTATTTTCTATTCCAAGTCTCTAGAGCAGGTGCCTACAGATGCATATAAAGTTTTTCTTCATAACACTTTCTCTTATACGAATCATTTTCTGATCACTAAAGTTTCACAGGAAAACTACAGTACTAAAAACATATACTTACCTCAACAACCATAAATGAGGAAGTTTTGATGTCCTATTAAAGCCAGGATTGTAAAAACAATAGCTGCATTAGTGTGAAACAGTTTTTAATTGATCCTATCAATAGTCCAAAGTAGAAATAAGAAGTTGCCCAGTCCTGTATCACAGGTGGAATTGTAACATACTGATTTTTTAAATGAAGCCTTAATGGAAGAACTTTTCAACAACTAAGCTTTGCAAGTTTTGGCAAGGGCAGAATTAAACCAATGTCATTGATTTCGTTTCTCATCATTATGACTCAAATAAATGCATAGGCTGAAAACATTTTAAAAAGTTTTTAAAATCCTGTCCAACTGTGCACTTCCTTTTTACTCATAATAAATAAAACAATCGCCAGCACATCTGATCACAGCTAACAAGCATCTTGAGCATGTTGCTATAAAAACTCTCCTAAAGATGGAGAACAACTTAACACGGGTCCATCTGGACTGCTATAGTCAGTGGGCAGTAATATGCCTCAATATACTTACTTTCCCATATTCTCATGATTTCATCTTTATATATGCAGATTTTCATGTGAATCTAACCTAAAGCTTATTAGATTAAAGGAAGTTAAGAAAATTACTGTTATGTGTGGTGGAGTAACTATTGCATCTCTAAACATGGGTACAGAAACAAGCAAAATTATCTACTCTTGTGACAAGTTAGGCAGGCATGATCCAAGTCTGGTCTAGAAGCCATGCAGCTATGTTCATATGGGATAGCCCCTGAGGTGATAAGAACTGCATGTTAGACATCTCTTAAGTAATTTGCTTTATAAATATAACTGCATCCTAAACATAATTAACTAGTTTGCTCCTATTATTCTTATTAGAAGAGGAGACTGCTGGGAAACAATGCTCTTTAATTGGTTTGGAGATCTCCTAAGTTTTGTCTTGAAGTCTCACCAAAGCTGAGATCACAATTAAATTTATTAAAGGAGGCAATTCATAAAATAATAATAATAATAATAATAATAATAATAATAATAATATGCTGAATCATCAATGGATTATTCTCCAGGTATATTCTCCAGGTATATGCTTTTTCATTTTCTTTCTCTTATGTGACGTCTCAGTTCTATTTCTCCTGACTTTAAGGTCATTTATTTCTTTGTACAGAATATTCAGATTCTCTGTGGTGATGTTATTGATGATGCCTGTCAACTGTATGCCATCAGCAAATTTCAGTAGTGCAAGGCTATATAAAACGAACAAACAATAACAGTCCATCAAGAACATATTTCTTTGCCCTTATTAGTAAGGCAATATCTAATACAAAATCAATCTCAGTACTGGTTCTTAAGAATTTCCACACTATCCACTTTCTTTAACATACCATGCTGTTGTATTTTCTGATCTCATCAGTTAGTCTCCAATTATTCAACTACATTGCTTTTCCATCAGCAGATAACTTAAATTTTACTACTCATTCCTTAAAAGTATAATAAAAATATCAACAACACTATCAACATTTGTTTTATCTTAATATTATCTTTATACTATATAACTTCTCTTTATATTATCAAATAAAATTTGATCAGGCATAATTTGGTTTTATAGATAGAACTTGCATTTTCTTTCAGTCATTTACTTCCCCTTTTTTTACATTTAAGAAATATTATGCCATATTCTAACAAAGTAAATGTGATCCTTTCAATCTATTTTCACAATCACTTCTTGCAAAGAGATCACATACGTCTTTTTATAGTAAAATAACACAATCTTGACATTAAGATGCTTATTAAATACATTTTACATTTTACATATTTGCAAATTTACATCAAAGTTCCTGAAAATCCCGTGATGTAGTTTACTTGATTTTGCCAGTCTGAGTATTAAAACACTTTGAGTTTTCTTTCTGAGATATGTATATTTCAATTTTTTTGCACTAATGTTATATATTTCCATTCAAATCTTCTGCAAAGTGGCTTGTGTACTCTTGAGAGCACTGAAAGACTATTATCAATATCTACTCGCTCCTGTAATGTACTGCCAATTTGCTCTTTTTTTTCTTTGTTCCTTAAAAGTAGTAATAATAACAATAATTTACTTAAAGCAGTTTTACTTTCCATTTTAATTTCCTTTCTAAGATCTGACTCAGCTTGACTTCTGGCAAATTTCATTTTACTTCTAAACTTCCTGACCTCTAAGGCATTGCCTTTTTCTTGCTCCTAATATCCTTTCTGAAATATCTGTTTATACAACTGGGCCTGAAGTCCTGTTCTACAACTTGCCCCTATCTTTGAGATACAAGTTCCAATTATATTTTTATCACTAATGTTTGAAGCAATTTGTAACTTTATTTAATTCTCTAATCTTCTCAGTTCAGTTTATTCAGTTTATTTAATAAAAAAAATATGTATTAAATAATCCACTTCCTTTGTCAGGATCCATAACAAAATGGTGCCTTTGCTCTTTTTTTCTTCTCATTTTTATTTCTGACTTTTCTATAGACAACATATTTCAGTTAAAAAAAAAAAAAAAACAAAACTGCTGCAGTGAAGTATGAATTAAATTTTATTTGTGGAATTTGTGAGATGACTACTACACAAAGGGAAAGACTCCACTAAAAATTTCAAACTGACATTTTGGAGATTGTAAGAAAGAGAAAAATTATGCCTCTGATTTCCCAGGATTCAAAAAAATAATAATTTCCAACTATAAATCACAAACAGGACTGCATCTTAACCCGACATCATAATGATCTGCATTTCGTACTGAAAAGTAGGATCCTGTGGAACTGCTTACTATGGACGCTGACAAGAACACGTTAAAAGCTTGAATAGTAGAGACATTCTACTATCATATTCATGTTTTTGGCTTTCTGAAGGCCCATTTAATGTCTGTGATAGCATATGAAGGCATATGAAAGTTTTCAGACACTTCCACAGAGACCTTTATTACTTTGATTTATGATTCTATGGTTAAAACAGACAAAAAAACAAACAAACAAACAAACAGAAGAGTCTTCTCTGATGGAGAGAAAATACTGCAGCAGTTCTATTAACTTGCTTCTTAAAGATAGACTAAATGTATCTAGACCAACCTAATTCTTAATTTTGAAAGTATGAAGTACCTTTCTTGCTTTGAACTGAAAAGTAATTATGTAAGATCGTATTTATTGACTCCATTTAAAACTATCTCATGTTGGTTTATATTTTGTATAGATGAGAAATTTAGAGTATATATACATACTTTAAACCAATCAATTTATTAACTTAAATTTAACAAATAACATTTGCTTTAAACAAAAGCATGTGAAATAAGATAAACTGATACACTAAGTGAAAAAAGTCTTTATTTCATTCCTTGGCTAAGTACAGCATGATGTTACAGTTTGTAGCTATGACTCCCTAACAGCACAGTACTAATAATCTTTAAGCCTTTCCTCTAGCGAAAGGTTGATTTGGTCTCCAAATATAATCATTCCTGGCACTGTCCTTGCAGACTCTGCCAATGCTATCAAAAGGTATGTTAGTTTTATTCTGTAGTTTTTCTGCTCCTCTGGGACACTGGATGTCTCAAACAATTTTCATTTATTCTTTAAGTAAAATTAAATCCTTTCAAAGAAGGAAAGCTATTTAGACAAATCCACTGAATAGTTTTGCACTGTTTCCTCATTTAGATTGCTTTCTGAACAGATTCCAAAGTTGTGAGCTTTTAATCCTCTAAGACAGCTAAACAGAAATGAATCTCGCTTTGTGTAAAAAAATGAAAATACAGTTCACTCTAAGATTAACCTCCTGGCACCCTACTTGGTGGGGAAGAGGTCAGAAGATAAGAGGACAAGTATTTTGTTAAGATCTGGCAAAAATATGAAGAGCTAATTTGTGAGAAATGCAGAGAACATATTTATTCGTAGATATGTAAATAAAGACCTTATATCAGCCTTTCAGTATATAAAGAGGGTTTCTATGAAAGATGGTGAAGGTCTTTTTACTAGGGCCTGTAGTGAAAGGACAAAGGATAACATTTTTAACTGAAAGATATTAGATCTAGAATGGATATAAGAAAGTTTTCACAATAAGCATGGTGAGATACCGGAAGAGAATGCCCAGAGAAGCAAGCTGTGGACACCCCATCACTAGAAATGTCCAAGGCCAGGCTGGACAGGGCTTTGAGCAAACTGATGTAATGAAAGATGTCCCTGTCCACAGAAGGAGTGCTGGACCATGTGATCTTTACAATCTCTTCCAACATAAACCGTTCTGTGATTCTACGATCATGACAACTGTCATCTCTGAGCAGCACTGTATTTTTCAGAAGGCTCATTAACTACATCAGGGCACTAACCACAGATCAATTAAGGCATCACTGTGTCATGATTTCCTATAAATTTTTCAACTATATTGATAAGATGTGCCCCTTTAATGTATCTCACTATAAGCAATTAAAAAAAAAAAAATAACAGATAATGTCTAAACTGTAAATATGTTACATGTAGTCAAATAAAATGTAATCAACACACCCAGAAACAAAATTTGAAATCTGAAAATTTGTCATTGTTTGAAAATGTAATTTGTATATTATTTAAGATACTTATACAGAATTAAATTAACACTGTCAAATTTCTTCTCTTTCCTTAGGCTTCCCTGAACTACTTATTGTTCTTATTTCAATCCAGTAGTAATATATTATTAAAATCTGACAATCCAATAACCTTTTAAAAACATTTTTATATTACTATTATTTTTACCTACTGGCATGTATATTAGAGTAAGTTGTAATCTAAAAAACTGAGGATAAAAAAATGAAATATAATCTAACTTTGAACTCATAAAATTGACATAGCTTTGTGATCAGTATTACACTTTATGTCTTTTGATCTAGATGTCAACTATCTAGTGTGTTTGCATGATTAAATTTCTATAAAATACATATTCTTTGTTAATACACTGGCATTTATTTTCAAAATGAATGATTGCAAAGAGTTGAATTATCTGAATTTAAATTCTCAGCCTAATAATGGTAAAGAAAATATGACTAGTATAAATGCAAAGTTTTTAGTGTTTTCATTAAAAAAAAAAAAAAAAAAAGACTGTATCTTATGGAGCAGACGAAGTTATTTTTAAATGGTATGCTTTCATTACTTTTGATATTAAAACCTATTAAGTTGTTTAAAATTCCAGTACTACAGCTTGTCAGCTGTATTTAGTAAGGTCTGTTGATGAAAATCTCTCAAGTGCTCTGAGCACTTGAGAACAGAATCTCTAAGTCAATTCATTCTACTTGTCTACTTCTGTTTCCGTGTGCAGACAAACCACGGACTGAAGTTGAGGATCCAATCTGTGTCTCTCATATATTACTCTTTTGAGAATACCAGCCTGGAGAAAGGTGACATGATTAACATGATGAAGTATTCATCCCCTTCTGCACACATTTTGCCCCCCCAGCCTATTGTTGAAGAGTCCTTCTTCATACTGGGAACCATGAAGGAAGAGAGACACTGAACAGAGTGCTGGGGGAAGCACACTACAAGGTATCACACCTTTCAATCATCTGTAAAGCCCACAATAATTCAGGAGCTTCCCCTCTGGAAATAACTGTTTGGTCATTCCATCACAATATATGGTCACACTGGATTCATAATGGTAAATAATTTTTTTTAACGAAAACTTGAGTCCATTTTAGCACAGCATCATAGAAACAGAACAATGACTTTTCTTGTTGCTTTTCATTACATGCAAGGCACAAGGAAAAAACAGTCATTTATCTTTCACTGTACCAGTCAGGGAAAGCCTGATTCACTATTTTTCACAAGCTAGGAAGCTTTTTTTTCCTCCTAGGTTAGTCTAAGAGGCTTGTTCTCAGCCTCTCCAATGGAAAGAAATAAAAGGCTTTTTATGTCCTTTTCCCCTTCTTCTAGTTTCAGATATCACATGAAAAATGGCATGCTTCATTTGCTCATACCTTTTAATTTTGCATTTCCTTTGCTACGCTTACTTCTACAAACATACTTCTTAGAAAAATGGTAGTAGCTGTACAGTCTCAGACCATGAGAAAGTTATTATATTCACAGATTGCTCTTCTCACTTGTAATTGATTCCAGAGAGAAAACACATACATTAATACATATTATCTCATTTGCAGTACAGATGTCTAATCATGAAGCCATTCCTGATGTGAAACTTCCATTAAAGCCAGTTAGAGTCATGCCTGCAAGTGGACTGCAAGGTCAGGAGCAGATTTACTTTCATATCATTCTTATGCATTGACAGAGTATGCTTACTTTTTAATACATTACAAAGAATGATGGGTAAACCACAAAGAGTCTGAATCCTTGGAAAAACACCAAAAACTGTGTATGCTCTTTTGAACTGTATTCCAACTGTCTAAAGCCACTTGATTTTCCACAGCTGGGCTGGAAGTCTTACAAGATTAGATATTTCAGCACTTCTGCTTCCTATCCTAGCCAAGAAGACATAGTTTAAATTTGAAAAGAGGAGGAGAGGAAAACTAGACTATAGTAAGCATTAAATATAGATTTTCAAATACTGTTAATTCAAGATTCCAGAAATATTCTATTCTTACCATGGTTATCCCAGTGACTGGCTCCAGACCACATAACAATTTCGTTTTTCTCTCACTTATGGCAGCAATAGAATACTCAGTGCTAACCGAAGGGATGGATTTAGATCACAGGCAGGCACTTTGGTTTGATACAGGCAGTAGACTGAGTCAGTGAGCCTGGAACTAGTGGACAAACTCCTCATGACACCATAACAATAACAGAAACAAGATCAAATCTTGATTACATCTTAGTTTCCTTGAAACTAAAAAGCAGAATGCTAAAACTTTAATTACCTTTCTATCTGAAGATGACATTCTTTTAGCTGTAGCAAAACAGTGTGGCTCCTGAGGGAATAAGTGTTGAGGTTTTGGTGGAACACACTGTACCAGTCATTTTGCACTCATTTCTACATTCTCATGTTAATCAACTGGAATTTTAAATAAGGCAGTCATATCTAAATTCTGATATTTGAATAATCGTTTTTCCTGAAGACAGAACTATGCATCTGACACCCTGTGAAAGCAAATTGCCCTTTCTTTCTAAATGACGTGCTGTGTTTCTTTGCCAGATGTTTTGAGAAACTTAATCTAAGGCTTATCCTCATAGGTAGTGATGATTTTGTTCAAAACACTTATGCAGTCAATCTGTCTGGCTACTTTAAAGCTTCATTAGAAATACAGAGAAAGTTCATAATTAGAACAGCTGTTTTTTGCTCCACTGTCATCAAATAGAATACAAGAAACCAGAATCCTACTAATTAGTTATTTAAATAGCTAATCTCTTTTTATATTATACATTTCAGTGCACATTACTAGCATTAAGAGATAATGTTAATGTTTAAGTATGTCTAGCTTATATATGTTTAATTTTTATATTTTAAAATATTTTTTCTCAGAAAAACTATTCCTGCTGCTTCATGAGAAACTAGGCTTCTCTGGAACAGACTCTGGACTGGGAAGAGATTCCTGCCCCAACAGGATACAGTCACTGGAAACCTCAGCAGGGCTGTTGATAGCAACAGATTCCAATGACCATCCCAAACAAGGAAAGGTAAAGACTCTGATCCACAGTCCAACCAGGAATACCAGTAAACGGCAGGAGACTGAGCCAGAGACAGAACATAACATAAATCACTATAATCTCAATCCATCTAACAATCCCATTCAGAATGTAGGATAGTAGGTAGCAGGACTAGGTACAGGTTACACAGCATCACATAGGAAATATGGGAGTGCCTAGGTCTGGTATTAAAGGGAGCCCCCAGGTGCACAGACAAGTCCCAGATGAAGACTGTTAGGCATGCTGGTGCCTTGGGGAATCTAGTAGTTTTCATTCCACTAAATCAAAATAAGAAATAGATTAAATGCCTTTGAACCCTCATGTGAAGGATGCATTCAAAGCCAGGCTGGATGTGGCTCTGGGCAGCCTGGTCTAGTGGTTGGTGACCCTGCACATAGCAGGGTGGTTGAAACTAGATGATCATTGTGGTCCTTTTCAACCCAGGCCATTCTATGATTCTATGATGTACTTTTTTTAAGTGTGGATTTCTTTTTGGGCAAGTAGAACATCCGGGCACTATACTGAACAGAAAGGAAAGCCAAGCACTTCTGAAAAGGCTTCCTGTGTGGCAGACTGCTTAACCTCAACAAGCATAACTCGATAAGCCTTTTTTTAATCTTCTACTTCCTCCCACTGTCCCCCCACTCATTTAACTCTAAACAAAGCTATTGAATAGGCTAGGTCAGCTTCAAGAGAGCAATAATAGCCAGTGTGAAACAAGAAAATGGCTACATGTAGCCCAGAGTTCGGGGGAAAATTTTCATATAAAACTGCCTCAGAAATTTTCAGAAGAAACAAAAAAATTTGTGGGGTAGAAATTCGAGAAAAGTGAAGAGAAATAAACAAAAAAAAATATTTGAACATTAAAAAATAATTATATTTATATTATAAACTGATACAGGACACCTGTATAAAGAAATGCATTCTAAGCCAAAAATTTGCCTCAGCATATCATTTTATTAATGAATGAAGAATAATTTCCTTAAATTAATTTATTACTTTTTAATTGAGATTTAATGAAATATAAATTTCATTTAAAATTTTCCTCTGTAGATCTTTGTTTTCATTATACCTAATTCCCCGTTGTCAACTCATGGTACGGCTTTTTCCTACTGTGAGTGTCTTACAAGGTTTCTTTCCAGTTTCCCCAAATTTAAGTTTCTGTGTTGTTGTTTGAGATTCCCACCATTCTGTAACATTTGAACTGACACTGAAAAACAAGTTCACAAATTTACTGTATGCATGCTATAAATATAGCATGATTTCATAAACATTGTTTCCAGAGGAAAGTAGTTTTAAAATAGCTTTTTAACAATAGCTGGCAAGATCAGTTAGCAGAATAAAAACAACAGTGTTTTGGTTCTTTTTTGAGAGTCATGTCTTCATAGGATCATTACTTAGAGTGAAGACAGCAAATATGTTTTCCAGAAATTCTACAAGCAGCATCTCACATGAACTGGTTTTCACTTCACAGCTATAAGTCTATTATTCCCTTCATTTTTCGGTTAAGTAATTTCTCTTAAGTCCTTCTATCAGTTCAGTTACATAACATTTCAGCTCCAGGAAGAACAAAATTGATCAATTGATCCACAGAAGATACAAAATACTGAAGTATATGGTGTGCGCTACATAAACCACCATTTCATTTAATACAGAGATAATCATGGAAAACAATAGGACTGAACAGGGAAAATAATCCTATAAGACAAAGCAAAAACTGTGCTACTTGCAAAATATATGTCAGCCATCAATATAATCTTTTATTATCCCAAATTCCAGCCAATTGATAAATTAAGCTTTTTAGGGTAAAGACTTTACTTTTTCCTGTTTTACTCAAATATCCAATCAGCGTGGGTTAGGTTCTAATTATTGCTAGAAATGATGTCTATTTTGTGAAGAGCTGTAGTTATTGGTCTATATTACCCTAAAGACATGGGAAATGCATGATTCGTATAATAAGCAAATACAGCCAAAATATACATTTCTTGCAGAAATGAGAGAAAACTGAAAAAAAAGAAAAAAAAACAACTATCTGACTAACTAAATAACTAACTGCTTTCTAAAGTCCCTGTGCTATAGAAGTAACAGAGGCAAATTAAATTCAAAGAAGGAACAAAGTTTGGCATACGCTAAAAGATGAATATATGAAATGTGAGCTGCAGCACACCTTCCCAGGCACTTGTACGTGGTTCTTATTCTAAGTGGTTTTAAGAGTTATTTTCCATGTATACAAAAAGAATGTGGAAGAACCATTTTATCTCTTATTAACTTTCAAGAGATTTACCTTTCTACCTGACGGTAAAAAAGAATAGCTTAAATGAACTTTGGGCTTTAAATTGTACTTTCAGCCATACAAGAAAATACCACAGTACTGAACACTACACCAACCTCTAGAGTTTCATCACCTACTCCCTCCCTCCTGTGTGAAATTCTACAACTTGTGGGAGTAACAGCTTTAAAGTCTCACTCAGCATTTATCATAGAATTTTTAGAGTTGGAAGAGACATCTGCAGGCCATTTAGTCCAACTCCCCTCCAATGAAGAGGAACACCACACCCAGATCAGGTTGCCCAGAGCCTTGTCCAGCCTCATACTGCATGTCTCCAGGGACAGGGCACCAACTACATTACTAGGAAACCTGTTCCAGTGCCTCACCACCTCCACAGTAGAAGATTTTTTCCTTACATGCAACCTATTTCCACTCTTCTTTTGAGAGCTGAATTTATGTTCAGGCACTTGTTCCACACATACAGCATAAGCCTTGCATCAGCTTTGTTTGGCTTGGCTGATTCTGAGCCCTGACTCTCAATTGACATCTTGATTCCACCTTATACTCACTCATCTGGCCCTCATTGGACTCTTGGATGAAGTCAGTCATTGTTACTGGGTCTGTTCTGTTCTTCTGGCTTAGGCAATGTGTAACAGCACTCCAGTGAGGGAGGAGCCTGCCCTGCCTTCCGTACTGATACCTTTGGCCTCCACTTCACCTTCCCTTTGGGAGCAGACTACTCTTGCTGTCCACACAGAGAAAGCAATAAAAAACAGTATATGCATTGAGGTGTATAATATCACTTAAACCTATGTATGCTTATGGTCAAGGATTAGACTTATTGTCTCAGTGACAATTTTTCCAAAACACAGTTGAGGAATTGCGTATATCTACCTCACATGTCCAAGTTGGTTAGGTCATAATGACACAATCTCTTTTTAATAAAGAAAATGAATTCCAAGGTGTTAACACAAAAATAATTATGAAGGGGTAATAAGTTGTATGAGTTAACAGTAACAATCCAGATGTTCCTGCTCAATATTTAAGAGAGCTATACAACAAAGGAGGCCTGCTTTGTGTGAAACTGTTTAAGTACATCTTCCATATGCTGATTTCAAAAATGCCAAGAGAAGGGGCTTGATTTAATTGGAGAAAAGGTGAGATAGAGGTGAACTTGTAAATAAACAATCTCAATCTAATCCATTCTCTATAAACACTATCATGTGCAGACTTTTTTTTTTTTATTTTAACAAACTTCTAAATATCAGCTATATCATTATTTTACTTAGCCAGTGTTTTTTTTCCAAAACTCACTGCATATTCTTCCATCGCTGTTTTTCTGTCATTCCTCATTTTAACTTGCTCTTTCCTCAGAAGTGTACAAATCCAATCACTCGGGTCTGAGATGACATTTCAAATTCAGAATTTTGAAGTGGGTTAAAATAAAAAATGACTTTACAAATCTTTTCCTAATACAAGCCTTTCTCAGTGTTCCACTAGTGATTTCCCTTCCAACACACCATAATACAATATAATTAGAATTTAAGCTAATAAATCAATTATAATGAGAGAGAGAATGCCCGAAAGGTGGATAGGCCTCACCATAATGCTGAGGTGAGATGCGCAGTCTGGATGAGCAGCAGGGAGACAAAGAAGAACGGATGAAGAAGAGCCAATGAAGAAGAGCGCATCAGGTGACCTTGCCAGAAGTTTTATCTCCTCTCTGTGACCGCAAAGTCCCCTAGGGAATGTAGTTCTTCTTCTCTTCCGGACAGGTACCTGGAACTTGAGCATTAACAGTTAAACTCCCAGTGCACTACATGATGTTATGATGTGGAATACCCATAACCAAAAATCACAAAACCATGACATATTGTAGTAATCCCTAATGGTGATATAACACACCAAACAGCCAGTAATCCTGTAACTGTGCCCCAGCACTTGTGGTTACTAAGTCTCTTGTACATCATGATATTAAAATTTTTGTTGTAAATATCCACATAAATTTTGTTTTGCCTGGTATTCTGATTGTTTTGTTACTTTATTAGATTTCTTCTAGGTTTATTGAACCTATTTACAGAATCACAGAATCACAGAATGACGAGGGTTGGAAGGGATCTCAAGGATCATGAATCTCCAACCCCCCTGCCACATGCAGGGCCACCAACCTTCCCATTTAATACTAGACCAGGCTGCCCAGGATCCCATCCAATCTGGCCTTGAACACCTCCAGGGACGGGGCATCCACAACCTCTCTGGGCAGCCTGTTCCGGTACCTCACCACTCTCTCTGTAAAGAATTTCCCCCTGACGTCCAACCTAAATCTCCGCTCCCTCAATTTAAAACTATTTCCTCTAGTCCTGCAGTTATCTACCCTTTCAAAGAGTTGATTCCCCTCCTGTTTGTAGGCTCCCTTTAGGTATTGAAATGCTGCAATGAGGTCACCCCGCAGCCTTCTTTTCTCCAGGTTGAACAAACCCAGCTCCCTCAGCCTGTCTTCATAGGGGAGGTGTTCCAGTCCCCTGATCATCTTTATGGCTCTCCTCTGGACCCTTTCCAACAGCTCCCTGTCTTTTTTGTACTGGGGGCTCCACACTTGGACGCAGTACTCCAGATGGGGCCTCACAAGAGCAGAGTAGAGGGGAACAATCACCTCCCTGTCCCTGCTGGCCACCCCTCTTTTGATGGAGCCCAGGATACCATTTGCCTTCCGAGCCACAAGGGCACACTGCTGGTTCATGTTAAGTTTTTCATCTATCAAGACCCCCAGGTCCCTCTCCACAGGGCTGTTCTCAAGGACTGCTCCTTCCAGTCTGTAGGGGTGCCTGGGATTCCTCCAGCCCAAGTGCAAAACCCTGCACTTTGCCGTGTTGAACCTCATCAGGTTCACCTGGGCCCATCTTTCTAGCCTGTAGAGGTCCCTCTGAATGGCATCCCTTTCTTCTACTGTGTCAACCATACCACTCAGCTTGGTGTCATCCATCAGCAACCTTGCTGAGGGTGCACTCAATTCTGTCATCGATGTCATTGATAAAGATGTTAAAGAGCATCAGTCCCAAGACAGACCCCTGGGGGACGCCGTTCATTACCAGCCTCCACCTGGACATGGAGCCATGGATGGCCATCCTCTGTCTGCGGCCTTTCAACCAATTTCTTATTCATTGAGTGGCCCGCTCATCAAATCCACATCCCTCCAATTTGGAGATAAGGATGTGGTGGGGAGCCATGTCAAAGGCCTTGCTCAAGTCCAGGTAAATGACATCGGTCGCCTTTCCCTTGTCCACCGATGCCATCACTCCATCATAGAAGGCCACCAGATTTGTCAAGGATGACCTTCCCCTGGTGAAGCCGTGCTGGCTTTCTCGGATCACATACTCATTTCTCATGTGATCAAGCATGTCATCCAGGAGGATCTGTTCCATGATCTTCCCAGGCACTTTACGTTATAAGAATGACCAAAAAGTCATGAAATTAAGCTAAGCTTAACAGTAAACACCTTGGAGGTTACTGTAAGGCAAAAGAAGAAAAGTTTTATGTAGAATGGAATGTATAAATATCCTATGTTTTTGGATTTTTGTAAGCAATTTTAGTGCAAACTAGATGTTTCTTTTGAGTTTGTATCACAACAGGGAAATTATTTCCCAGTCACATGGACAAAACATACCTGATTTGCAAAATTTAACTTAACAGCATCAGCCAATTTCCTTAAGGCTCTGGGATGCCTTCTTCTTTGCCCAAAGCTTGCCGTGCTATATTCCCCACAGATGTCAGGGTGATTGGAAACTCTAGCATGATAACACCCTGCGATTGCAATGCTTTATGACTATGCTTGAAAGGTGCCATTTGTTAAATTGTGATTATCGGTTCAACCAGTAGTTAACAGTGTTAACAGTGTTAACAGTAGTTAACCAATAGTTAACAGTGTTCATCAGAACAAGATTTGACATAATGTTGTTGACTTCATGATGAATCAAATAACATCTTTAATACCTATAATCAACTGATAATTGCTATTTCCAAAACTGAGATCCTCTGACATTGTAAAGTGATTGAAAGTAGAGTTTTTGTAGCTATTTTTATCCAAGAATGTAGTGTAAATTTCCTTTTTTAAAAGTGACATCACTGAACATAAATTTCATGTAATGCAAACTACTTAATGTCAAATATAGTTTAATCAACTATATGGACATTCCTTTCATTGATGCAATCTTTGGCTGCAGAAAGCCAAATAGCATTAAACAGCCCAGTGACCTTGTCCTCCATTTCCACCCTCCCCAGTCCCATTTTCAGTAAAAAGCTAAATGCAGAATTATCTGTGAGTAATATTATATTTAAATGTAAGTTGTACTTTCTTACTTTATCAGCTGGTAAAAAACATCTGCTAACAATGATTTATTATGGGAAATGCATGAGAAGTCATTTAATGAGTTTAATCATATGTTATTTCCTCAAACATAGATGCTTTCTAGAATTTCTTAAGCAATTTTCACTTATTTTATGAACAAAAGATATTTTTTTTAATTAAAACCTACAAAATACATAGATATCTTCCTGCAGATAAAGCAAAGAAGTATATTTCCTGATGTTATAAAACGAATAAATTGACTGACAATTGACTCTAATTAACTGCATGAGCACTTCACAGGCATTTAGAAACAACCATTTTCCATATCCATGAATATGCTGTAAGGATTCACTGACACCCTGTTACTGTACTTAAAGACTAGGAAAAGCTACAAGATAAAGAAATATGTAGGTCACTGCAAAAGTAATGCCTTGTATTTGTTTCCATAGAAAGTACAACAAAGAGATCGGTAACTCTATTTGATTGAGAAATTCTCAGATACAAAACACTGCTTTTCCACAGCCATCATTAGCCCATTAGCTATGGCATTAGCTATACACTAGCTATACATTAGCTATATATGACACACTTGTAAAAATCTGCACCAGTGAAAGTTACCTACTGTTTTACAGTTGCTATGATAGCATCATTGCTAGGAAAATGTTGCCCATGCAGACCACATTTCATCAGCTCAAACAGATGGAAGTCAGAAGGTACTAAATCCATACTATGTGATGGGCGTGGTAGGACAGTCCAGCAATGATTGGCAATGTACTCCAAGCTCTTCAGAGTGGTACAGGACCTGGCATTATTATGTTTCTAGAGAAAGGCTGTCTTTTTCTGTGACCTAACTCTGGAAGTTTGAACCTTCAGCTTAGCCAGAGTCATTACGTAGCAGTCAGAGATGACGCTTTTTCTGAGTTCCAGGAAATCCACAAGGATCACCCCTTCCCTATCCCAAAAGAGAGTGCACATCACCTTACCTGCTGTGAGCTGTATCTTGAGCTTTTTCTTCAGTTCACATATAGCCATTTCATGAACTGTCATTTTGACTCCAGCTTGTAGTGGTTACACCACATCTCATCACCTGTCATGATGCAACCCAGGAAAGTATCATATCCATTCAATAGATCCTGACAAACTTGCATACAATGTTCTTTCTATTCCTGCGTGCTGTGTGTGCATTTGTAGGACCCACCTGGTGCAAACTTTGCAGTATTCCAATGTTGCCACTATTGTTTCCAACACACTGAAGCCAACATTCAACTCCATGAACAATTCACTGGTTATAATGTGTTGATTCATGAGATTAGCTGGTTGAGACTGTCTTCATTTCATGGTGTTACAGCTGTGCGTGGTCATCTAGAATGTAGCTTATCTTTTACATCACCGTTACCACTGCTGAAATGCACCACCCACTCCCCACTAGACTCATATCTATAGATTGCTTTTCAGAACCATTCAGCAAAGTCAGTGGGTATCAATAGATATCATATATGCATACAAGGCTCAGTGTAATGTGACAATTCTGATTAAGCTGTTAAACATTTTCACTTTGGAAATCAGGGAGCACTGAGAAAAAAAAAGAAGATATATTTATTAAATAATTGGATGGATAATTATTGCAAAGATTAAGTTCAGTTTGACGAGGAATCATTTGAAAAGCTTTTAAACAACCTGCTGAAATTGTAGATGTTAAATACTTTCACATCAAGAGAGCATCCAAATCTTTAGAAATTTATCTATTCTCAGACTGCAGTAATGACAATCTATTAAAAAATACTTAGGAACACAGTGAATGTTATTTCCAAACAAAATCTAGTAATCTGATTATACAGAAAAAGTAAAGGAAAGAGAAAACATCTGTGTCATATTTCACTACTGTTTATACACTAAAATGAAGTAGATGAACAAATAAACATTTTGAGTAGAGATCAAAGCAAACTGTCTGGGAGAACACTTTGGAAAACAGACCATTACTTTTGAAACTGGAAAAACAGAAAGTTTTGACATTGCTGCCAATTTCAACCATCTAAAACCATGTGTCAAACCCCAGATAATCACAGGATTAGCTTAAAAATAGAAGTGTAAAAAAATAATATAGTTTTCTTTTTATTACCCATCTGCTTCATGTGATCTTACAGAGTAATTGTTTCATTTTATCAAGGTTTTTTAAACAACCATTAAAACTTTATCTTCTGACATAAAGATCTCCTGTAATCTTTTAATTCCAATTGCAATGGCTTCATAAAAATGCAAAATATCACGAGACTTCATATATTTATGAGAGCTGGGAATACGGCCAACTAACCTGCAACATTTAAGACATACAATAACAAAAAAAAATCACAAGAAAATGTATTCTTGAAACATTCATATTCTTCACACTTTTTCGATACAATTTATACTCAAGACTAGTGAAAGGCTAACTCTTAATCACTGGCCAACAATGAAAGAAAAAGTCAAAAGTTACGGCAACTTCCTTCACTGAAGTGCCAGAAGGCAGTAGATGCCTTTGCCAGAACCAAGGGATCCACACTAGACCCAAAATCTTCATGTCCTGTTCTCACCAATCTGTGTAGCTTATGTCACAGAGACCTGTGAGGTCCCTGGCCCCAGCAGCCACTGGACAGCTCTGCAGTCTCACTGCAATAAGCTTCACTTCACCCCACATACATGTCCCTTGCAGACTAAATACAGTAGAAGTGATCTGTATCAAATCAGACAAACTCTCCTGCCTGTCTCTTCCCTGTCCTTTTCCTTCCTGCCTTATTTAGTCCCTTTCTACACAGAAACTCATAATGATATCAAAATAATCTAATTCTTAAATACAAATTTTCGAGCATTAACTAAACCGCAATAACTCAATTTTATAGTAGTATGACAGAGTCCAGACACAAAACCTAAATTCTTTAAATCAATGCATTACAGAGGTATAAAAGATAAGACTTCATATGCTATGCTCTTGAGAGCAAATGACAATTCCTCATATTGAGACTTTGCAGAACTTTGCATTAGATGTTGAGTGCATGTGCATCTCAAAAGTTTCATAATAAAAATAATATTAAGAATTAAAAACATATAAAAAACTTAAGTCAGTTTTGTATTCTATCCCATTAGTGAAAAATCTTTAAGATTTTTTTTTCTGAAAATCAATATTTCAGTGATTAAAATTTTGGGAAAACACTTATCTATCAGTGTTGTTCCAAAAATTGTTAAAATTTCTTCAAACAGATTGCAAGAATATGACATTTTTCACAGTATGGAATATCATTCTGATCCACAATGGTTAATACCTTGTATTAGAAGCAGTCATAACTTGTAATTACAGCCAGCTCAGTTTCTTGGAAGGTTACTTAACATGTGATATGAAAACTTATTTTTTATTATTTTCCAAACTGAAGAAGATTTCAGTTTCCATGCTTGTTCATATCTCTGTTTTTCTTCCTACTATTTTCTGGAATATCATTGTTGTTCTGTTTATCTCACATACACACAGATTTCTCCTTTCTCCAGAAGTGTGAGAATCTTAAATTTGTCATTATTTATCATGCTAGTCACGTCTCCGGTGTTTTGAAAGGATGGAAGTAGGAGAAAATAACATTATAAATCAGATTATTAATATTCTATAAAACTTTGGAGAATGCAGAACAATGACAACAACAGATAAATGATTTAAATTATTTTCACTGTCAAATACCAGTGCAGAAGCTTCTGTCTATGAAAAGGCTAATGTAGCAACTGCATAAAGGACTGATTAATGTCACACAATTATTGTTACAATTATACAACATACTAGATCATAGAAGTCATAAACTTCATTAGCTCTGGATAAGTTTAATTTGATCAGTACCAGGGAAAAGTATTGCTTTCTTTAAAATTCACATAAATTATGCCAGCACACATGGGAAAAAAAAAAAAAAAAGGCTTTGTTTGCAAACCTCTGTTTTAATAATAACAATACCTACTCAGCAATAAGAAAGAGCAGGTTCAATTTCACTTATTTGTGGGACTGAAAATTAAAAAAGATTACACACAACTATGCTGGCACAATATGGTAAAGAGTTGGACACCAGGGTCCTGTGTTGAAAAGTATTCATCTGAAACCTTCTAAGATATCAATGTCTGGCTACTCTTCAGTTGCAGAATGAAAGTGCTAATGAAATAAACTGAAGTTTCAATCTTGCTCAAAGGCAAAATTAGTTTTATCTATGCTAGTATTTGAGATAGTTTTCCAATCTGCTTATAATATTTGTGGTGATGGAGACTTCACAGCTTCTATTGCTTCTGCATTTCTATTTTGTAAAAATTGCAACAAACAAACAGAAAGAAATCTTATCTCATGGGGAACATTTATTCCTTGTGGTTTTGTTGGAAATTGAGGAGCCTGAACACATTGCATGTATTCAGTGAGGTCATTTGAATCCAGAAATTCAGAAGTTCATGTAGCAGGATTTGGGTGAAATGTGCAGCCATCAGCAGAGTAAACAGCATCCTTAGTTGCGTGTGGTTGCAGAGAGCTATGTTAAAATCTCCAGAAGGGTTGCCAGTCTCAGTCTTACCTCCTCACATCTGAAACAAATTATGTTCCAGCAGTTACAGGTATTGACTCGAATTAGGCTGCATTTATGAGTCCTTTTGAGGCTTTTAAGAGGTTTTATCACTTTCCTTTTATTAAGACACATAACAAAGAAAGGTTTCTAAATGAGCCTGGCTCATTTCTATTCTGCTTCCAACTGTGTGTCAGCTTCCATCAAGGCAACATTAGGTAATGTACTCCAAGTTAGCCTTTTGCTAAAAGAGTCAGTCTATTTTTCTAAAGTGTGATCACTTCTCAAATAAGTTGTTTTGAGGCTTTTTAGATACTAGCATAAGAAGATAATATCAAAATGATTATCAAGAGCAGAAAGTTTTCTGATTTCTTTATTCCTATTGTTACTCTCAGAATTGAACTCATTTTGCACATAGTTTTGTGTAAGGAAAGTATCTTTATGACAAGCATGCTGTTCTTTAAGGATTTATCAGAGCTAGCATTGATTGATGCTACAAACTGAAGCTCTTTTTGAAATTTTTCTTGTTCATAATTAGTTGGGTTAAAGCACCATATAGTACATGTGATCAAGAGCGATACTTGATTTGGAATGTTTTATTAATAGTTCTCCACATACATAGTATTTAAGCTTGTAAAACACTATATGAATGAGACAAAAAGATTATACTGCAAAATATTTTAAACACAAAATTTGATGCCCATATTAAGCTATTGGGTCCTGTACCCACAGAACACAAGAGCTTTTAAAGTGTTTTAAGAAAGGTTATATTGATATCCATCTTTTTTTTATGAGAAAACCAAAGTTTCAGTGTATGACTTGGAAAGAAATTATTTGGAGTAGATCAGTGAGATAGATCAGTTTCATCTGATAAGATCTTTCAGAATAAATCTTGTCATTTGTAAACAAAAAGATGATTTGATCTCACTGAACAACCCTCTTGTAGAATTTTGATGCTGATAACTAGCTTTGTTGCATAAATGAAGACTTATTGTGAAAAGCCAGAAAACACTTAGACTGTAATCAGTCTAGCATCTTATAGATTACAACCTCAGCCAGGAAAAACATCATCCCTCTCACATGTCCAGTGCAATTTCTCCTTTCTTCTATCTTAATCACCTCAGTACATATGAGCTTACATTTGGCAACTGCAAAATTTCTGGTCATTTACTTATGTGAATATTTGATGACACTTCTCACTAGCAGCTTTTTTTAAAACCATAAATGCTATTACAATTTGTTGAGAATAAAGAAGATAAAAATATATGCAAAAAAAATGGGTTTACTTTTTACTGCATAAATATCACTAAGAAATATGATGTTCTAAGTGCAGAGACATGAAGTGTAAGTGGACTGCACTAGAAATCCAAACTTGCAAAGGTTTATGTGGATATGTATGCAAACGTACAGTTAAAGACTATATCTAAATCTGTGTTACCCATATAGAATACAATTTTTCAGTGGAGAAAAAATGTTGTAGTTTTTTGTTTGTTGGTTGGTTTTGTTGGTTTTTTGTTGTTTTTTCTATTTACTTTGGGAAAAAAAAATCTTGTTGCATTAAGGTGAAATAATTTGCACTCTTAAAATACCTTTATTTAATTTGATAACAGAAGTCAAATGCCTAACTTGGAGAAAAACAAGTATAGCATAGATAGGAGATATTAAAACTTTTTTGATAGTTGCTTTTTGTTCATTATTTAAAAGCTTCTTAAATCACACTGACGAGCAGTAAGTAAATGATTATATATATATATATATTATTTAATATAGTTATAATATATATTGTATTTCTTTTCTAAGATCTCCTAGAGGAAACTAAAATTAAGTGTTAGATGTAGAGATCTCTTCAAAATATGGTTGAGCCACTTCTTTTTCTTTTTTCTTTTTTTTTTTGTTGTTGTTGTTGTTTACTCAATTTGAAAGCAAAAAGGTAAATCTTGAAAGCAAGAGGGAATGGCATATTACAATCTGACAGAATTAATATCTACAACTGTCAGAAGATGGAATGGATAAAAATAAGCAAAATATTTACTGCTCATTCGGATTTTTAGTTCAAAAGTATACATCAGAGATTATAACAAACTAGTATAGCATAGGATATTTTCAATTAATATTATTTAAATGATTTATCAGATGTTGTTTCTTGTAACAAAGAAGAAAAGTAATTTCTATGAACACCAGAAATATATGCTTTTTTACGTACTTTAATTTGGTATTTTGGATGTATATATGTATATATGTATATAGTAGATGTATATAGTAGAAATCTTCCAGAGAAAATGAAAGCAGTAATTCAGAGTATAATTTGCATATTATATAGTATTTATATCATTAGGACTTTGATATATGTCTCACAGTAACTGAGATTGAGCCTTCTGCTATGATGAAAGAGCTAGTGTCTGTTTTCTGTCAGTTTTCTTCCTGCTAGTTCACCTTCTTAGTAGGTGAACAAATGACGGGAGATCTTTCCAGCTGTGCTGGTTCATAGGTCAGCACCACCACACTACTCTCTCACTTCTTCTCAGAAGGACAAGAGTAGAGAATATGATGAAAAAAATTATTGTGGTTTGAGATAAGGACAGAGAGATCACCCACCAATTGCCTGCTATCACAGGCAGAACAAACTCAGTATAGGAAGATTAAAGAAATTTATTGCCCATGTATAACAGATTAGAAAAGAGAGAATTAAAAGCATACTCAAAACACCTTTCTCACCATCTGCTGTCTTGTACTTTCCCCACTCAAACAGCACAAGAGAACAGGTAGTGAGGTCTGTGGTCAGTTCACATCATTTTGTTTCTGACACTCCTTTATGGTCACTCTCTGACCCTGCTCCACAATAAGGTTCCTCCCATGGGATGCCATCCTTCCTGAACTGATCCTGCATGGGTTTCCCGCAGTCTTCAGCTCTCTAAGCATTACTCCAACATGGCTCCCTCCCTTATAGCCCACTCTTCAGGAGCACAGTACTACAGCACTTCCTCAGACCTCAATTCTGGCCAGCAGTGAGTCCCTTTTGGAACAACTGAAGCTGGATCTGATCTGACATGTGGCAGTGCAGGGCCCTGCTCACAGAGATCATGCCCGCAGACCCTTCACTACCAAAACCTTGCCATATAAGCTCAATATACCAGCATCCACCAATTCCCTTACAGTTGTATTTTACATTCCATTTTAGACTAACTATACTAATTTTCATCTCCCAAAAATCTTGAGATTAGAAAGCCATGATAGTTATATTATACTGCTATTTAAAAGCTCAGATAAGAGTCATTTGTCAAAGCAGAACAGTAGCTCAGGAAATCACTTCATTTGTTGAAATATAAGCCCAGTTAAAGTGTTTTCCTGAATTGTCCATCGTTGATTGTCTGGCACATTACCTTCAATTTAAAAGCTGATTATGCAGATACCTGAAACTCTGATTTCCTCCATCCTCATGGGATTAGACTGTGGGGAAAGAAGTGGTGGAAGGGAGAAAGAGACAAGAGGGTGAGGACCATTTTGTAATCTTGAACAAGGGGAAAAAGCTGTGGAGTATTGTCTGAAAACTTGTTTGACCTTGTAGCCTGACACTGTGGGACTAGCATCTCTCTACTGCTCTACAATATAGTCTTCTGCCTGCCCTGTAGTCTGCTTGTGATTGTTCAGTGGGCTGGAGGGGCACTGTGTGCTGCTGCAGGCATGATAGGGACAACTCTGTCAAAAAGGAGCAAGGAATAGCAGTCAGATGTTCATTAAATGAAATCCTATGAAATGAAATGACCTAATAATGAAATACAGCCATGATTTTCTGAATTTTTAAATTTCAGACTCTTCAGATTGTTATTCAACTTCCATTTCTCTTACTTTACTTCCATGTTGACGAATAATATAAGTAAATAAATACATGCATCATTTAAAATCTGTATGCTTAAAATAAGTATTATTTTTTTCTCTCTCTTTTTTTTTTTTTTCCTGTTACTAATATTCTATACAAAAAAAAAAGAACAGGTAGTAAAGGCAACCTCTAACAAAACATGCATCTATAAGCATTCAGTCCTAGTTGTAGCTTATCATTCAAATTGGTTTCGTTTCTGTTGCAGGAAGCTGCTGAATCTTTCTTTCTCTCATTCCATTTTCTCTGTAATTTCTGGTCTTAGTTTACCCTTTCACCCTGCACAACATGACTTTTAACATAAAGGAAATATAAGCACATCCCCAGAGTGCTAGTAAGTGAAATATTAGCTCCACATAACTCTTTTTAACTATTAGATGAGAAGACAATTTTTGCAAATATAATGACTGAGGTGAACAGTGTCCACAACAGTCATGCAAAGATAAATAATTTTTGGGTAATCTATGAAAAATATGTCCTATAACAAGAAAAATATCAAAACAGAGATTTGATAGTTTTGATAGTTGTAATATATAGTATATTACAATGTCACCTCTCTGCATACTTCAGGAGAAAAACTAAGAAACGTTGAGGAAAATAATAATATTTTCTACAAATAAATGTATTTTTTTTAACTCTTGCTCTTGAGTGACTGGCTTCTGCTCATTGTCACAATACTATTAACAAGAAAAGAACAGCCTATGATTAATTTTGTGGGTAGTCTCAAGACTCACATAAATGTTTTAAACATTTAAGGTCAGATGAATTCTCAGCCTCACTGATGGACTGTATTGTTCCTCCCATAGGAATGAATTCCAGTGGTGAATACTTATAGATATTAAAAAAAATATCTTTTGCTTTTCCTCTTAGCTACATACTTCTTTACTCTCCTTTTTTTGTTTGTTTGTTTGTTTTGGTTGGTTTTTTGATTGGTTGACTAATTATTTTTTTTTCCACTTACTTTTTCTTCCTTTCACTGCTCAATACTCTCTGACACCTCTCTCACTTCATTTTTCTTGTCCCTGGAATAAGTCCCCCTCTTAACAGTTGTCTTTATCAAAAGCTAAAATCAGTGATTAAGTTTAAGGGCTGTTTATTCATTAGTTCTGGAAATATGAATGCAATATATTTGTTTTGATCAATACAATCTTATAAAGTTTGGTATAATGAAAATTAAAGCACATCCAGACAGTGAAACTATCAGCAGAGGGTCAGCACAGCACATAATTATAGCAGCCCTGACAAAAGCCCTAAAATCAAATTTCCTGGTTGAATAAATTCAGATAATCATATGAGAAGATTTATTTTCCAAACAATGCACAATGAAGTGATCACAGATTCATCTGGCAGAATCCCTAATGAGTACTGCGTTCCTGTCTACTAAGTACCAAACTCATTTTTACTGTTCAGTGATGCTGTTCAGATTTTAGAATATGGTAACAGTGTGTCACTCAAAATGTACCTTATTAAACTATTTTCTGCATTTTGGTGAAATTTATCCTATATAACTGTGGATATGAGTATGAGCAAGATCTAAGTATATGAAAATTTGCATGTTAGGCTTGCAAACAGATAGAATAAATTTCAGTTAGAATAATTTCAGTTTTTTAAACACGTAAACTACTTTTTTTTTTTTTTTTCAAGCCAATCTCTCAAATGGAGATTAATGGAATTAATATATGTATCCTATGCTTTCCTGTAAAAAAGAAATGAGTTGGATAATCTGGGGGAAAAGGAAGGAAGAAAGAATGTAAATAGAAGGAGGATGTAAGAAGAGAGAAATGTGAAAAAAAAGCAAAGTAATGACTTTCTCTTCATCTCAAGCATGCGAGACAATAACTGGATGCAAGTCCTAAGGCTGTGTGAAGCAGCACTATAAGAGATAGCTGCTAGGTATGAAAGACATTAAGATTTCTCCCTAACCATACCTGTTTTTTCCAAGTTCAAAAGTAATATTTGGGTAATTACGTGCCTGAGAATTGAAGTCTTGATTGGCATAATCACATATACTGTCTTCAGAGAGAATAATTACTTCACACCCTTAACTCTACACTGCTGATAACTTTTAGAGTTCATTCACTGAGAAGAGTCTAGGTTAGCAATGATTCTAACCAGTATACTGAGTATTGATTAATTGGTTAATCAATTAATACTTGGATAATTGTTAATAGATATTCTGAAATACTTTTATGTGTGGCTCCTCATTTCATTAAATATATATGTAGTATATATTCTTCAGTATATGTTCTTTATCTGAGCAGTACTCTCAGCTAGAGTAAAACATTGAAAATAGCAGATATTAGTCTAACACTATTTGCATTCTCTGATAAATCAGAAGCACTGAGAAAACAAAAGACACATTACAATAATCATGACAGCTTATTGTTAGCCTGTTTTTATCATTTGTTCCTTTTATAGGTTTAAATTAATATGTTACAGAAGCATGTTCCATGGTACAGAATTGAAAAACAGTTTTACCAAGAAATAGAAGACTGTCATACAAACTGTGGAGGAAAAAAAAAAATAAAAGAAATAACAGTGTCATGGCTTTATGAGGTGTAAGGTCTGCCCAGTAGACCTTTGTAGCTAGACAAACTAATAGAACTAAAGCTTTAAAACTCCCCATCTTGAAGAAAATATATATATATATTTCATGTGTGTTTAGTGATATTTAGTAGATCTGACCCTCCAAGGAACACAATTTTCTTTCTGAAGAATAATTTTAAGTATATATAGTAAGGTTTAAGAGAATTGAAATTTCTAGATGAGCACATAAAATCACAGCTGGAAATATCTAAGAGCAAAAACACAAAGAAAGAAGAGGTACGTAAATATTTTGTGTTCTTAAAAATTATATTTTCTCAGTGCTGTAACATGAATCATTGATATCTCAGACGTATTGAGAAGATATTGTTTTCTAAAACTTAAAATCACAGAATAAATTAGTTACAAGTACAATCAGAGGTCAACTGATCCAAGGACCTGCCCAAAGATGGGCTGTTCAATCAGACTGCTCAGAGCTTTCTCAGTCTTCTACTTTCTCTGTGGACTTCTAAGAAGATTCTGCCTTCATTTTTCTTATAGCAAGGAAAGTAAGACTGCACTTATCCCTTTTTAAACTGAGAGAATAAGAAAAACAGTTTTCACAAACTGTTCTCATATGACATTACTGTTCAGCCTTCTTAGGGAACTCAAAATATAGTTTTAGGTGCCAAATAGATGGAGACAATCACTTCTTTCATCTTCCTGGCTATGCTCTCACTACCTCTGCTCAATATGCAGTGAGTCCTGACCACCGCAAGAGCGCACTGCTGACTCATAATCAACTTGTTGGCCACCAGGATGCCAGGGCCTTCTAAACCAGTTAGGCCCGTCTTCTCATAAATCTACTTCATCCCTCGTGCAGGACTTAGCATTTTGTTCTTTTAAATTTCAGCAGATCTGTTAGCCCCTTTTTTTCCCCCACGACATTGAAATCCTTCTTGTGATCAGAGGAGATGGTCCTTGAGGATCAAAAACTCTGTGGACTTTTCTGTTCTACAGGGGTATCTTCCAGAGTTTTTGCCAAATATTTCCATGAAGGAGACTATGTTAGATTTCTAGAAGACAAGGGTTACAATTCTACTATTGAATTTCACAGAATGATAATGTATTTGAAGTTCCTTTGTCCAAAAACCATCTCCGAGGAGTATGTGTAGAACATTTTTCTGTCTGTTTTGCGATTTCAAAGGACATCTATTTTCCCCCTTATTTTTTTCAGAATTTAAATTGAATATTCAAAAATGGAAGCTACATGGACAAAAAATTTCAGTAATATGCAGTATTATTTTATTTTACCATATGCTGGAATTTACTACACAAGATACATTCTTGACTATTATTGAAGTAATTTGGATTAGATTATGATGTTCATCATAATCTTCTGTGGCTATAAAATAGGCTGACTATTACAGAATAGCAGATTTAATGCAAACAAAAGGATGTGCAATACATGATTAAACTATGAAAGTCTTTGCCATAGGATATTTTGATTATCAAAAACATAGGAACATTTCAAAGGGGATTAGAAATATTTTGTAAGAAAGTTCCATCAATTACAGATATACAGAAAGATATTTTCTATAGCTCAGGAAATCCTAAAACTGCAGATTGCTGGAAGGATTTATCTGGGGAAGTATCACTAAGGGATTTAACTGGATGCATCCACTACCTTTATTTTCCCCCAAGACAGAATACCAGACTAGATTAATCTTTGGCATGACCTAGTATGGCTGTGTTCCTGTAAGTTCTGTGTTAACACAAGCTCTTCTTGATCTATACTGATTGTGAAATAATGCTTGCTAATTTATAATTTCATCAAAATTCCTCTTCTCCAGCCCAAAGTGCATAACTTTTCTAATGCAGACATTAGACTGCATTAGGTTGCAACATTTGAAAGTTCTTTTGAAAGCATATGAAAGCACTGATTTGAACTAAACCAAATCTGTTTTCATGGTTTGAACTAGGCCAAATATTATGTCATGTATACCCCATCCTTCTAAATCACTATCAATAAAATATCTTCGTGAAAAATATCTCTCTGAACTGCAGCTTGCAATGTATGTGAATGTAGCATAAAATAGGTATGTCCTTAGTATGAACTATTTAAGCTAATCTCTCTTCTTAACACAAAAGATTTATGTTGCAACCCTATGATTCAGTCCCTGGCATTACAATTAAACAGCTTATGGCATGCAGTGTGCTGAATCTTTTTAATCCTCTAAAAAATTGCTGTTTAAACTAGGAAGAACAGTAATGAAATTACTGTATTAGCATTCACCCTTGAAACAAAATATACTTGTTTCCCAAGAAACCAAAAAGCATTTTCTTTTCTCTGTTTCAAACCCATGCCATTAAAATCTGAACTGAATAATTTCTAATGCTGGATAAACAGTTGCACAGTTGCAACTGTTTGCATAGTTGATTCCTCACCCAAAAGGTTATAATTTATGTGGAATGAGATAATATTTGGGGTAGTAAGAATCCCAGACCCCTCAGACTCCTGACACAGAGACTGTTAAGTGAGTCAGACAAGAGTTTGACTGCATCCCTCCATCGTTTACAACTACACCCAGGCATGCATACACAATTACTTCACAGCATTCTGACACATTACATATAAACTCTGTACCCAGCCAGTAAATCTGACAAAACTCTGTTTTTTACAACAGCATTGCCTCAGGCAAGACTTACATGCCCCAGAAAGGAAAATCTGAATTATCTAATGCTGTTTACCTGATACTTTTATTCAACCTTCTTCACTCTGTAAAAGATTCAGTGCCACAATAAGTACTTCAAGGTCTTAGTAATAGTATCAACTGCTAAAGAATTAATAACAGTGCAAAATATACAATTGTCTCTATTTCACACAATTGCAGATATACTACTATTGGTATAGTTTGGTTTGGTTAGCAGTAGGAATTAGTACATTAGTTTAAGGACCAACATACTACTTTATCAAAAGGAATCCATAAATGATAGTTCTGAAACTTTCCATTTCAGTGAGCAGTCCTAGTGGGTGAGCAGACTTGTTTTTCCTGAATAATTTTGCACTGGTGACATAATAGAATACTTTTATCTTCTACCTCATTGATTTTGCCTCACAAGAAGTATTGAAGTCACAATAGAATACTTTTATCTTTTGCCTCAAAATGTGCAAGGACATTTTCCTTGGGTTCCACAGACATTTTTTTTAAAAAGTGGCTCACTGTGGCCTAATAAGCAATGGAAATCTTCCAAACTGGGGAAAAGTGAATGAAAATGAGTCAAAGGTTTCAGTTAATAAACTGGTGGTGAAAAAAAGGGGAAGTATGTGGCCACGTGACTACCCTAAGTACCACTGAGGGTGGCTAAAGGGACATTAGCACATATCTATAGACCCTGAAAAAGAATGAGTATGTATGCCAGTGTACTGCATATGTCTTAACTGTACAAATGTAGAAACTGAACTCTGAGAGGGTGTGCTTATTTGTCAAGTTGCCCAGTGCACAAGGCAAGGAATAAAGGAATGCTGTTTTCTAACATCACATTGAAGTCATAGAGTTTTCTTCCCCAATTTCATATGACACTATACATGCCAAAAACATGGTGCTGTTGAAGCCAATGGAAAACTGCCATTCAGTTCTGCAAGGCCTTATAAACTTTTCAAATCTTTCTTCATTTTTGTAAGACCTGACTCGTAGAATTCTATCATTTTGTGAGAAAGTATACACCAGTTTTTCTTAATGGAGTTATTCAAAGACATTCTGACTGCAGTGAGTAATTTCAATTTAAGAGCTAGGAGTGAAAAAAATATATGTATGTTTCTGCATGTACATACAATTTAGCAAATCCTATTATTATTAGTGATTTTTTGTTCACAAGACCTGAACAGTGAGATAATTATATTATTCTGCTGGATGAACTTCTGAGTTGTCTTGAGTTGTCTACTAGAAATCCCACTAGGTACAATAGTCACATCTTTCCAAAAGAAGAGTTCCATTTCTCTTCACCATCTTTCTAACCACTGATGTATGTTCAATTGTGGTCACATTTTATTTTGACCTTCATCCATACCAAGCCTGAAATAAATATCTTAAACTTAGTCAAAACATACATACTCTCTGAAGATAAGCAAAATCCTTCTCATAACAAAACTACATCTTACTTTTTTTTTGTCAGATATTCAGATATGCAATTCCCTAGAGCACCAATAGCAAAATCTTGCTATGAAAAGCTGTTGTTATTTGGAAGAAATACATTTTGTCACCTTTCTTGCCAGCACACAGGAGATCTACAGTTTTTTGGTTTTGAGTACGACCAGCAGTAATGTGACAGTAGCAAGATGTAGCAGATCTAATATATTTAATTCCACTTAACAGATATTTGCCTGACATCTTCTGACTCCAAAGCCATGGGGGTTTCACAGTGGGAAAGAGGAAAGCCATATCAATTCAGGGTTATGAAATTATTAAAAATTTACTTTTTTATAAGAGTGACCTGGAAAGAGAATGTAAGAGGGCGATGAACAGCTGGAATACTACAGACCAGGAAATTCTTAAGCAGGATGGATATATTCAAATCCTTGGAGCACAGTGAGATTCACCCAAGCAGGCTGAAAAATCTGGCTGCTGATGTTTTGAATTAAACTGTCTGCAGTGTGAAAAAAAATGATGCTGATGGGGGGAGGTGCCTTACTACTAGAAAAAAATAGTAACGCTATTCATGCCTTGCCTGCAGAAAAGGCAAAGTATCCCATGTGAGTCCAAGGAATGAATTACAAACTGATTAGCATTGTCTCAGCCCCAGAAAAGATCATGAAGCAATTACTCTTAGGTTCCATTCCAAATATGTGAAGGATAGGAAGAATAGGTCTGGTCAGCACACATTTACAAAGAGTTTGACCAACACAAAACTTTCTGTAATAAGTTGTTATGCGAATAGGAGAAGACTGTTGGACACTATCTACATCATTGTTAAGTAAAGCTTTTGACACCATCTTTAGCAGCATTCTCATTTGTAAGCTAAGAAATTACAGACCTTGCTCTGGAATAATGGACTGTGAGGTGGTTTGAAAATTGACCGGACTGCCAGGAACAAGTAGCAGTAATCATTAACTTGATGTTTGGGTGACAGCCAGCCAGCAGAGTGTCTTAGAGACTGCTGTGTCCCATTTATATTCAACATCATCAGCCACTTGGACTCTGACACAGAGTGTATCCACAGGCAAATCTATAGATAACTCTAAACTAATTTTCAGCAAAATGAATGACAGATTTTTCAGTCCAGGAAGACTTGGAAAATTTTAAGGACTGGGACAACCATAATCTCCTGAACTTTTTGATGACAAAGTTTAAAGTCAACAGCAAAAACCTTTGTGATACCGCAGATATTATTCTGGATTTCTGATATCCAAATCAGGGTTTCTTCAAGTCTCATGTATGTAAGATCTCATGCTGGCAAAATAGTGAATGTTACACCTCAAAAATAACAAAATGTAACAGTTATTTTAGATTATTTAATTTGCTTATTTTTTACAGAAATGCAAATTATTATTATTATTATTATTATTTATGTTGTTCATACAGTGAACCTAGTAAATGGTTTAAGGCTTTAAAGGAAAGTAGCAGCAACATCCTACAATTTTCAGAAGTCTTAAAAGAAAAGAAAGAATATTCAGTCTTTCTTTCCTCATTTCGTGAATAAACATAAATCAGCCGCCTCATCAAGTGAGTAATAATAAAGAAATTGCAAAAATATTTTTTTTTACCTAACAACGTTATTTTTACATAAAAATGTATGGAATTTAAAATGACTGAGTAAAGATAATTTGTCATCTTTTAGGATTGTATGAAGTAGGGCATGAAAACAGCACACCGGAACACAGATTTTGCGCCAGGTAGCTAAAAGTATGAAGACACAGTCTATTCTTTTTCTGAAGGGCTGAATCTAGTAATTTAAATGAACCCTGGTACAGCCTGAGGTCAACCAATTTGCCCAAAACTATATGGTATGTGTTATATAAATCTACTGTTTTGTTTCATGTTTGCAAATAAAAAGTCTGCTCTATTTTGGAAGACTGTTATAAGAGATGGATTTGCTCCATTTCAGATAACTTGTTATCTTGGAGAGAGAGCAAGCACCAAGCTGCCCACGCTAATAGGAAGAGAAGAGGTACCACCAGCTCAAGCTAGGCAAAGAGCTTACTGGCATGCCAGCACACTTCTGTTTGCCAAAACTCACTTCAGTAACTTTAGTTTACATCTATTTTTCTGGACAGCAGTGCATCACAAGATGTGCAGTAGTGTTTATATGACTTTCTATACACTGTGCAGATCTTTTCAGATTTACACGTACTATTCTATGTAATATCTTGGATACATTTCTGGCAAAAAGGCAAATAATGCAAATAGAAAAACAAGTCTCAATGATTTGTGTGAAGCCTTACATTTGTTTCCCCAAAAAACAGCTGCGATGGGAGTGTTTCCAGGGTTTTTGGCAAATTCTGGCTGTTACTGAAATTTCTAAGTACAGTAATAAAGAATATTTGAAACTGAAGACTGGCAGAGTGATTGCTTTTCTCTTAAGCTTCTTGAGGATGTGATCAGAAATGACTTTTTAAAGCAGGTGCGGTTAAGGCTCTGTGTTGTTATTTCAGTGCCTCCATAAAGTAACAAGATTATACTAGTCTGTCAAACTTCATTCACCTGGTCCTTGATGCAATTTGCTTGCATTCACTTCTTTGAGACACAAAGTGGAATGAGAATTATTGAAATTTGGACCTAATGTCAGTGCCAGATGAATGTTGAGGAGCCGTATCACCAGGGCATGATCAAATCTGATCTGATTCTGCTGACTTCCCCAAACTTTGAAACAGCGACATACATACAGCTTAGAAATTTGAGCTTTGTAAGCAATAATGGAGTCCAAGAAGATTGACCTACAAGCTGGCGTTGCTGGCCTTTTTAAGTCCAACAGATGTGCTTTCCTGATAAGGAGAAAGGACATGACTTTTCTACTATAAATGATTCTGAAAAGGCAAAGTGATATTTGAAAATGAATGAAGAATGATAAGTAATTGTTAACTCCTTGGATTTTGCCTCCCCTTTCCTGAGAAGCTTCACACTATTTGTTTTTGAAAATTCAGAACATCATGATATATTTCCAAAGACCTTCTCACCTTCACAACAAAAGCTGTGAAAGGAATTTCTGGAGTTGAACTAATCCAAATGTCTGCTGAAATAAATGAAAAGTATTGTGTTGACTAAACAGGGTGCAGCTTAGGATAATCCTAGCTTGCATCAGAAACAGAGTTGCGAGCAGGAGCAGGGAAGTGATTGTCCCCCTGTACTCAGCTCTGATGAGGCCACACCTTGAGTACTGTGTCCAGTTTTGGGCCCCTCACTGTAAGAAAGACACTGAGGCCCTGAAGTGGGTTCAAAGAAGGGCAACAAAGCTGGTGAGGGGTCTGGAGCACAGGTCTTACCAGGAGTGGCTGAAGGAGCTTGCTTAGTCTGCAGAAGAGGAGGCTCAGGGGAGACCTTATTGCTCTCTATAACTACCTGAAGGGAGATTGTAATGAGCTGGGAGTTGGCCTCTTCTCTTGTGTAACGAGTGATAGGACTTGAGGGAATGGCTTCGAGCTGCACCAGGGGAGATTCGGGCTGGACATTAGGAAATACTACTTCTCTGAAAGAGTGGTCAGGCACTGGGATGGGCTGCCCAGGGAAGTGGTGGAGTCACTGACCCTGGAGGTGTTCAAGGAATGTTTGGACATTGTGTCGAGAGACATGGTTTAGTAAGAACTATTGGTGATAGGTGGATGGTTGGAGTGAGTGATGCTGTGGGTCTTTTCCAACCTTGGTGATTCTATGATTCTATCAGTAAGCATTAAATTGTTCTTAAATGCCTGTTTTTCACGCCAGTGATTGTTTCTGTTTATTCACATTCCAATCCTTGAACATAATTCATGAAAATAGTATTTCAAGTAATCATCTCCTTATTAGTACCTGTGAAATGCAAAGTATAGTCTGAAAGCATCCTTAATTCAGTGAGGTCAGAAAACTCTTACTAGCTGTTTAGTATTTATTGTTCTAGCAACAAAGTCTAATTCAGTAGTCCACATGCCTTCAGCTCAGGACATGCCCATGTTTTCATTGAAATACATGTGTTAGTGTCCACTGGAATTTTAGCAGGGTAAATCAAAGGAAATTATAAATAATTAATAGCCCAGAAAGAAAAATATTTTAAAGTTTCAAATCTGAACCATACACAAAACAGAGATGAATCTGAGTCATTTATGTTACCTATGAATGGTATGACTATTAAATCTATCTGAAAAAGTGATGCAATTTGACTGTCTCTGACAGTTCAGTCTGGGAACCTCTTTTTGCCATACAAATCTAACAGTTTTGTTAAGTTTCAGTTCCCTTTCATCAGATAGGGATAAATCTGCCCTTTCTGATGAACATTTGAAAATTTCTAACCAGATCAAACTCTTATTGTCCCCAGTAACAGCCTCTTCTGCAACCAGAGCATATCTGCTAATTTCCAGTAAAAGCGCAGAAGGATTTTACTTAAGTTGTAAAATGAACTTGACAGAAAATATACAGAAGGTCATCATTTTTTCCCAATTTAGGAATATTAATTTCAGTGTTCAGGTTTTTTTTTTTCACATATAACTTGTAGGAAGAAAGTGAAAGGGTCAAATTGCTAATTGTTCAAGAGAAGAATTCAAGTCAGGAACAAGAAAATTGATTATGTGTAAATAGTAAATACATGTAATGAAAATAGTTCAAATGGAATAGCAAATAAGAATGTTAATTGTGCATATTGATTTGCCCAGAGAGGTTGTGGATGATAGCTCCCTGGATACATTCAAAACCAGGTGGGGCAGGGCTTAGAGCAGTCTAGTTGGTCTAGTGGGAGGTGTGCTGGCTATAGCAGGGGGATTGGAACTAGATGATCTTAAAGGTCCCTTCCAACCCAAACCATTCTATGATTCTATGATTCTGTGTCAAGAACTTCATTGCCTGGAAAGCTTCTCATAGTTCCTCTGTACAGGTTATTTTATTCTGGAAAAAAAAAGCTTCTCAAATCCACTAAGCAGTAGTAACAATAATATATAAATGATAAGAGTTTTCTTTTTATTAGAATATTTAACAAATCATAGTCCCAGTGGTTGCCATTTATTCTTTAAATTGTCAGTAATCCTTACCACTATACTGAAAGAAAAGTTGTTCTCTGAAGTTTGATGTACATTCTTATATATTTATTTATTGTTCCAAGTTTACTCTATTTAAAAATTACACATTAACCTCCATTAATATAACTGGCACAATGCTTTGATACCCAATAGTTAGCAAATGTCTCTTGTAACTTATTAAAACACTTGCAAAACAGGTGATTCTCAGAAAGGAGGTAAATCAACACTACCACCTGATCTGGCTTAGCTAAGCCAGTGTGCCAAAACACTAGTCCATTGCAACATAATTTTAAATACATGAAAAAAGATTTGGAAATCAGCCAGCTAATTTCCTGAGGAACTGAAGGAGTGAAGAAATCTTCTGTATTTTCAAATACACTTATAAAATTTAATGTCTCCCTCTAGAATACCCTACAGCACTAAGCCTCCTCAAAAAACCTATGTAGCTTGTATTTTATTACTGTCAAAAAAAAAAAAAAAAAAAAAGAGAGTTCTTACTGTGCTGGATCATTTTATCCAGTGTAGTTTGTCTTTTTCACCACTGCAGCATGAGCTCCTTGTGACTTTCTCATCAATAACTAGAGATTTGATAAATAAGGTTAAAGGTGAAACAATTCCTAATTCCATGAATTATTTACTGCTAATATAGCAATGTACAAGGCTCTATCCGTTCAAAAAAATATTCAGGTAGTTTTTAGATGCTCTTGTGAAAGTATTTTTCTTCTTAGTGTTTAACAGTCAGGAACAATTTTCCCCAATCCAACTTTTGGTCCAGTTCTTTCAAGGTGTGTTAGGACTGGTTTATCTTCACAAATCTGCTATGCTCTTATATTTCAAAAGTTGCTGTTTATTCATCTAAAATGAATAAAACAAACAGCAAACATTTTTATTGTTACCACCCTTTGTTTGGTAAGTTGTGCTAAGATGATTTCTGAGATTCCTCTTATTCTGATTTCTATGGCATGTTTCCTTTGTTCATCTTCTCTGACCTTCTTGGCTTGCTTACCTCTGTTCCTTTTATAGATGTTTTACCTGAGACAGCAGTGACTGATGTTTCCCTGCTGAGTTACTTCCTCTGTCTTTAGGTAGCTCTGTCTGCTTTTTGTTTGTTTGTTTGTTTTGTTTTCCTTGCTCATAGCATTGAAAAAGAGAAAAAATTTGTTATGCTCTATTTGTCAAGGCTGATCTTAAAATCTAGTGCAACCATGAAATCATGGTGGTTGCCATGTTATTTGTAATATTCGTAAACTTAGGTTCTATTCCATTATTGTTTTGATTTAGAATATTTTCTATATTTGCAGTCATGTTCATGTTTCCAAAGTTAATGACAACTGTTAAATTTTATTTGAATTCCAGTGTAGATGGATTTAGTCATTTTTAAGAGGATTTAGATAAAGAACAAACTATTGCACTTCTGTAGAAATATATTTGTTGCCTGATAGTCTTTGGCACATACAATCAGTCGAAAACAATATGTTAGTCAATGTTATTTACATAAGTACCAGGGAGATATATGACAGCACATCCTCTTGTAAAACTTACTATGGAGGAACTGGTGCACGCAGAAAAGACAAAGAAAGAGCATTATACACACACAGATACATCTGGGAAATAAAATAAAGAAACAAACAGCTTTGTAGTGTTTTTAGGTTGTTTGTTTGTTTGTTTGTTTTGTTTGTTGACTGACGACAACAGGACAACCAACAAGTAGGAAAAGAAGCTGTGTTTATCTATTTAGTTAGGTTGTTTTTTCTCCATCATTCTGAATTTGATGAGTGTACTGGTAAGAAACATCACCTAATTTTATTCCTTATTGTGGTGGGTTTTTTTTACTAGTTTGCTTTGTTTGGTTGTTGTTCTTTTTTTTATATATAGTGGTATGTTAAATTCCAATGCTTACTGAAAATAGAAAACATTTCCTCCTAAATGTATTTAATTTTTGGTCTAACATCTTCCAATACTTTTTGTACAAAGAGCATGACAGGCAGAAACTCAGCAACCTATTACAGACTGTCCATCAATGGTTACTTCTCAAAATTGTACTGGCAACACTTTATTGCAGTGCTCTGGTGTTATGCAGAATAGAATACATTCTGGATTTTCACATCCATTTCTAGTAAGAGCAGCAATTATTTACGGCTATTCAAAGCTTGTGGATTTCTCCCAGATCACAGAATCACAGAATTGAAGGGGTTGGAAGGGACCTCCAGAGATCATCAAGTCCAACCCCCCTGCCAAAGCAGGTTCCCTACACCAGGTCGCACAAGTAGGCATCCAGGTGGGTCTTGAATATCTCCAGAGAAGGAGACTCCACAACCTCCCTGGGCAGCCTGTTCTAGTGCTCCATCACCCTCACCGTAAAGAAGTTCTTGCGCACATTTGTGTGGAACTTCCTATGCTCCAGTTTTTGGCCGTTTCCCCTTGTCCTATCTCCACATACCGCTGAAAACAGTCTGGCCTCGCCACTCTGCCCCCCACACCTTAGATATTTATAGACCTGGATCAGGTCTCCTCTCAGTCTTCTCTTCTCAAGACTAAAATCTTCCTATCCAAACATCCAGTCCTAATGGTAATGGCTACTTCCCCTCACTACAGAATTTACAGAATTAAGAGGTAGTTTTTTCAGGGACTGGTACTAGAGATAACACAAGGAACTTTTTCCTCCTCTATTCTCCTTCTGCTGGTACCTTGAAGTAATCTCCAGCTTCTGTTTGGTTTGTACTGAACAGGAAGACGAGTGATTTCAAACACAGATCTTCAGGCATCATGGCATGTGTTGCTACCCATTTAATGAAACTAATATTAAAAATGCAGATTATGCCACTAATTTATTCAAAGCATACGTCTATGAAAATTTACACCCTCCAAGCTTCTGTCTGAATGTCTCCTGAGAGGAAGACTATCAATGGAAATACAAGATTTGCCTCAACTGATGCAGGGAAAATGCTTTCAGAAATAATGTTTTAAAAAAAAATTGTTAAAAAGTCTCAGAAAATAGTAACAGATCAGTACTGATATGATTGTTTTTCAGATTTGTTGAATTAATACTACTTCATTAAAAATATATACTTTTTTTTAATTATTATTTTTTTTCTGCCAGTGACTTGGATTATGTTGTAGAATGACATACCCTTTCAGGAAAGAGTTTCCTATTGCAGATTTTCATTTTGATGATCTCCCAGATGCAAATTACACAACTTAATGAACTTACAGGTTCATAGTGTCCCACTCTTTTGTGAAGAATACTGAATTAATAGGATTTGAAAGATCTGTTAAGAGAATTTTCAGGGGTAATGTACTCTGATTCTGTGAGAAAGTTAATGTATTAGAAGAACTGTGGCATACAAAAAGAACAAAGATGATTTAAATGAATGCTTTCTTTACAGTCTGATGACTGTTTTACATTAACTGAAATGTAATTTATCTTGAAAGTAGATTGATGTGACTTTAAGCAAACAAGCAAAACTTGACACTAAAGAAGAATGTCAAAAATGAGTATCTCTAGTACTGCTAAAAACATTACACTCTATCCCTCTTTCTTTTCTATCTTTTCTTTCTGTACATCTACAGTTTTCTCGAAACAAAACAATGAAGTAGACTGGTAAACAATATAGCTGAACAATCTGAAATAAAGATTTAAACAAAATTTTAGTTTTCATTGTAGCTGAGGTCAATAACTTTCGAAAGAGAAAGGATGGAATAATATAACATAAAATATGGTTTTCAAAATGAATTTTTAGTTTACTTTAGCCAGATATTTCATACATCTGCGAGATCAAATGAACATTTATGTTTTTGGATATCATACCCTCAATATTACTTGTCCACTAAAATGTAATCAAAGACTGTTCTTTTTCTCATGCTGATCTCTATTGGAATTAAATACTTTCAATATGTTATTAAACAATCAATTATTTAATGTATGATACATGACATTGACGTTGTTTATCATTTTGTAAGTATCAGTAAACCTCAGAGTAACTACAGCAACAAATTACATTCATCACTAGTACCTACTGAACACACATCTCCCTTCCTTCATAGCTCTCTGAATGTACTGTACATCAAATTTTGATTCTCATCATGATTTTCCAATTTAGTCCAAATGTCATTCACGTGAATGAAAATGCAACGTAGGTATATTTGAGATATACATTTCTCTCTGAATGTCTAAGAAACTATTTCAGAGTCCACTGAGATCACAGGAAATCTTTCCCATAATCAGTTTGTTTTTAATTCAATATTGTGTGATATCACTTATTTTTCTGATATCATCCGAATTAATCTCTGCTCCTGTATATTCCAAGATATAAAATGTTGCACTTATATTCATTTTTTATTTCGTTCTACTTTCTACCTCTTGATGTTCGTGGAATTTTCTCCAAAACATGGAAAGACCCACAAAGTCAATTATTTATCTCTTTTAAGTCAACAGTAGGAAATTACCTCTTTATGTTGAACCAATTATTTAAGGCTAAGAGAATAACTTAAAAGTTCAAACTTTGTTTTCAAAGAAACCTTAAAATATAGTCATAATTCAAGCTTCCCTGTAACATAAGTAGAGGGAAGAATCAGCTCCTCCTATTAGCAATTTTTTCCATAACTTTACATTAGGAGCTCAAAAGTACAGATGGAAAAAGTTCCATCTAAACATTAGGAGGAACTTTTTACTATGAGCACTGTAAGCATTTGCCCAGAGAACTTGCAAAGTACCCTTCCTGGAAATCATCAAAAGCTGCCCGGACATGGTCCTGGTCAACCTAATCAAGAAGGAGGGGTGAACCAAATGACCTCTAGAGGCCCCTTCCAACTTCAACCATGATATGATTCTGTAACTCTGTGAAGATAAATTACTTATCCCTTCAAACATTCAATTCCTAATCTTCTAGGTCCACTGTCTTTTTGGTCTGATCTGCATTTCTTGTTAACACATTTACTTTTTTTTTAATTGGACCAGTATTATTAAGACATTTCAGTCCATATTGGATGCCTTGTCTCCATCTCTACATTTTTACCTATCATGTTTATGTTTCATCTGTACTATTATGTATAGATGCCTATATCTTTCAGTTGATATTTGTGGTGTTGTTGTTGTTGTTTTTCACATTTTTTTTTTTACTAGCTTTATTATATTCACTCTAAATAATGATGAAAACTGTAATATTAGTCTAGTCCATGCCTATGGACATGGATTTAAAACCCACTGTTAAATAAAAATGCTTTATTGGCAATTAAGTATTAGATCAATCAGCAAATTATCTTTAATTGGTTGAGTGTATGACTTGCTTGATCAAAGGATAGCACAGGATATCAATGATAATTAAAAATTGTTGATCCTCTTAATTGGAATGTAATATAATAGTAACCATAATTTCTCAACACTATGTAGACACAGTAATAATTTTCACTCAGAATTTACCTATTTACTAAAGCATATAATCTAAAAACTGAGATCTGTTTGACAAATCCTAATAACATTAAATACAAAAAATAGCGTTTTACTCTTCCCATCTCAGAAAATAAATGACAAAACTATACAAACAAGTGGACTGTTTTCTTTGTGATTCTATACTGTAACTTTTTTTATTACCTAAATACAAGTTTTTATTTCTTAGGTATTGTTATTTTTTATTACCTGAATATTTTATCACTTTTTTTTATATATTGATTCAGAGTCTCACCAGGTTAACCAATCTTCTGCAGTGTACACTATGCTACTTTCTAAGAATAAGCAGCATACTTTTACAATGGTGTTTGGAGTCATCCAGGTCTACCATATGCATTCTTAGCTAGCTCTTTGAAAACACTTGGTATCATGAATTTCAAGACCTCTTGATTTAGAATATGTATCTTGTCACTAGTGAGGAAATAGGAAAGTGGATAAACGTGATGGCTGGCCGCATAGCATCACCAAACATGGACAGCTAGGATAAAATAATAGTAACTTTTTTTATTGTTGGTGGATTTCTTCTATTAGTGACTAATAAAAACAAGCCTATAATCATCAAATTTAGGGTGACTAAAAAAGGAAATATATTTCCAGCTTTTTTCTTTTTTTAGAGAAACACAGATTGAGAGATTATTGTATGGAGAGCCATATCATTGATACTGCAGAAATTAAAGCAGCAACTACAGAAGGAATACTATCTCTGACTCACAAGAATGTAGAAGCAACTCTGATTGCGTTTGCAATAATCTGGTTAAATATATTTATGGGGTAAAATCTAATGAAAAAATAAACCGGAGGAAATCAGAATCTGTTTATAGAGATGTTACAGGGAGAATAAAGGACTAACTGAATCATATGTATAATTTACAGGAAATTATTCACTCAACCGTCTCTTCCTATGTCATTCCTTTTTTTTTTTTTTCCTTTTTTTTTTCTTCTATAGTAGTTTAGATTGAATGGTCACAGCTGTCTCTTCTTTTAATAAAAATAGAGAAGGAGCTTTTCTGAAAGCATAATGCCTGACAACAGTGATTTTTGGCCACGTACATATATAGGTGGCATGCTGTTTCTATAAACACTCTCATAAAATCTTAAGGGATGTAAAGACAGAATGGTCTGTAGCAGCTGCATGTGTTGTTGCTTCTTTGATATTTCAATCTCTGGATTTTTTAGATTTATTCAATTTTGACTGAATTGTTAAATACTACTTTTAGTTTTGAGAAACAAAGCATGGCTGGAAGGCATAACTGGTCAGCTCTGTTATCTTTTTCCCTTGATCTTTGCTTAACTAGATGAATCCCGGAATCATCTCACCACTTCTTCATTTTCATGTGTTTCTTCTCTGTTTAAGTGTTGCCAACAAATGAATATGAAAATATAAACTATTCTCTCTCTTTTTTTTTTTTTTTTTTTGGAACATTGCATCAAATAAAGTGTAATTACAGTCTATGTTTCCATTAATATTAAATACATACATATGTTTTTTTAAACCATTTGAGAATTATTTTCTTAAAGGTTATTGGTAAAAAGGGATTTAGTTTCCCCTTGATGCTGGATAACACAGATATAATTAAACACGACCAAGCAGAAAATAAGAACACCTCAGTTCACAGAATGGCTTAGGTTGGAAGACACTATTAAGATCATCTAGTTCCAAACCCCTGCAATAGGCAGGGACACCTCCCTCTAGACCAGGTTGCTCATAGTCCCATCCAGCCTGGCCTTCAGTGTCTCCAGGGGGGAGGGCCATCCACCACCACTCTGAACAACCTGTTCAAGTGTCTCACCACCTCCACAATAAAGAATTTCTGCCTAATATCTAGTCTAAATCTACCCTCTTTCAGTTTAAAGCCATTTCCCCTCGTCCTGTCACTACATGTTCTTCCTAAAAAGTCCCTTTGCAGTTTTCCCATAGGCCCTCTTCAGATACTGAAGGCTGCTATAAGGTGAGCCCAGAGCCTTCTCTTCTCCAGGCCAAGGACTCTCAGTTCTTCAGCTTGTCCCCATACAGGACAAGCTCTCTAATCATCTTTGTGCCCTCCTCTGGACCTTCTCCAACAGTTTAATGTCCTTCCTGTGCTGCAGGCCCCAGAACTGGACACAGTACTTCACGCAGGATCTCATGAGAGTAGAGTAAAGGACCCGAATCACCTAACTTGACCTGCTGGTCATGCTTCTCTTGATGCAGCTCTGGATGCAGATACAGTTGGCCTTCTGGGCTGCAAGCACACATTGCTGGCTCATGTTGACTCTTTCATCAGCCAGTACCCTCAAGTCTTTCTTCTCCATGCTGCTCTCAAGCCATTCTCTGCCCAGACTGTATTTGTGCTTGGGATTGCCTTGACCCAGATACAGGAGTTTGCACTGGGCCTTGTCAAATTTCATGCAATTATCAAGTAGAATTTGACTGTACAGCAGAAAAGGTTAGATTTCAAAAATTCAAACGTTCTGGAAACTTCTTTTGTGCACATATGCTAAAAGTTATATACTAACACAGTCAGAACATTGGAACAAAAAGATGCTAGTTAACTACATGTAAGTAAGTTTTACACTCAGCTGGAGACTAAGATGTTAAACAATTTCTTGCAAATTGAGTTGCTTTCATGATGAATTGCATTGTACCAGCCTTACTCTCAGATTCATAAAGAGCATAAGTGGAGTGCAAATTATTTTTAGAAGCCACATTAGTCTGTCTGTTCACAGGGCTCTATTTACAAGTATATTTTGAAGTATTTTATTTTATGCACCAAAATATCACCTACTTTGTCTCCCCTGACAGTACTTTTCCCTGATTAGATTCAGAAAGATAGCATAAAGGAAGTGTAATCTGAGAAATTGCATAGTAATTTCAACAAATAACAGATGTTTTATTCTTCTATGCTTACTGGGTGACTTGAGCAACAAGTCTTTGTTCCATTATAATAATTACATGAGTTGAAATTAACTTTCAATCTATATTGTACCTAGATTCCAAACTTTAGTAGCAGGTTGATCCCAGGAGCTGAATGAGAAAAGGAACAGAAAAGGCAGGGGGGGAGAAAAAAAAAAAAAAAAAAAAGAAGAAGAAAAAGAACACTTTATTAGATACAATTCAGATTTTGTGCATTGTTTTCCTTGGGAAATCAAGTACTCCAACAGTTTTACTATGCTCGCTAACATTCATTTTTTATGATCATTGCAGATTTAATTTCTAGAAGTTTGCACATGGCCAATTTATTAATTAAATATTAAATATTTTTACTTCTTGCTTTGCCCAATTCTCATATATTTCACATAATCACGCACTCATCAAGATTGCATTTCCAAGGCTTAGAGGTAAATCTGAGAGTTAATCCGAGATAGATAATGCACTGTTTGGATTGCTGATTCTTTTCCATCTGTCAGGTAGCAGTATTTTAACCAATAAATTAAGTTGAACCATATACACTGATACACCTAAAATAAGGCAGTGCATGAAATATTAAATATAATGCACAACGCATTTCTCATATTTCTTTCTTATACATCTGTGGAAATTAGTCCAAGATATGTCTTACTCTCTTGTCATTTTTGTAATTGATACCTCATATTTATTGCACCTTTGAGAAGGTTCCTGGTTACCAGTTTCTGCATCCACCAGGATTTCCAGAATATCCCCTCATTGTAAATTATGCCAGCTTGTATTACCTAGTGGATGTTTTCACTTGCACCCTATCTTCGAGAAAGTTTTGTTTCTGCTATACATGTTTTCTCTTCTTTTGATTCAAGATCAGCCCCAGATACTCATCTCGAAACTTAAATATAATCCTCAGAGCATTTCTAGGTCTACTACGTGACTCCAGTTGAGGAGGGTCTATAGCATTTTTAGATACCTGTATTCTCCTCCAGAATGTCAGATTTTACGGACATAACAAATATATCCTAGTTTCCCAATTAGTATAACCATGGGATAAAATTTCCAAGTTTATCTGTACCCAGTGAGCCCTATACCCATCTGATTATACAGGACTGTATAAAAGTATCCTTGTTTAGTTTGAATATATTTCAGCAGTAGCACAGTAACACAGTAATCCACCAGTACTAGTAGTAAAGGAGCCCACCTGGAGTTACAGTCTTCATTTCACAACAGAATTAGCCTAAATATAATGTTTTTTAAGGCAGTTATGGATCTGCCCATTGGCTCATTGAGAAATAACTCAGTGACTTCTACACATTATGGCATAGACATACCTAATGAGATGACCATGCCTATTACAGAAAATAAGAGTTTCTTGGTCTAAACACATAACTAGATTTAAATGAAAAATTCAGAGTCCCTTCTACATGTCTTTTCTGATTCCATAACAAATAAAAACGATATCAAATTGTAATAAATAAATACAAAGTAATAAAACTAAATATTAAATCAACTGAATAAATCATGATACAGTGACAAATTAAAAAAAAAAAAAAGTCTACCAATACTCACTGAAATGCTTAATCTCAGACAATGTTAACTACAGTACCAAATAAAATCATGAAAAAGCTCTCAAGCAAGATGGACTTTGCAAAAGCTTTTATCGGGGAGAGTAGAGCTGAAATAACAAGAGTTTGGTTAATAAAACTGTAGCCAAATCCTTCTCCTGTATGGGTAATTCAAGCATGAAATTATAAAGTATTTCTTCTGGTAAAAGGAACATAATTTAGCAATAGAGATTTAGAACCTGTCCCAGAATAGAATACACCTGAAGTTTCCTTAGCTAGGATAACAAATAGGGACCAATCCAAGCCTCCAATCTGAAAAAGGAGCAGAATATGGTAAGAAACAGAAGCAACTTCTAAAAACAGGATACAGTGAGATATGTCTCTATCCTTGAAGTCTACTGTTAAGATAGACATTCTTTGAAGAAACAGAGATACTCCCTAACAACATCATTAACTCTAGCCTAGTCTTGTAAAGAGCTGTGTTTTCTTGAGTCAGAAGTTCTGTTAAGAAACTACATAATTTGGCTAAATATTCAGCAGCTGCAGCCAATCCATGACAGTTGAGCTTCAGTTTTATTCATGACTGAAGTCATGATTTGAGAATCCCCTCCAAGAAATACCAGAATAGATAAGCACCATTTGCCTACAGCATGTACATACCATCTGGTCTGAACAATCATCAGATATAATGTACCATAATTTCATAATTCACTTCAACTGAGAAATGCATCTAATGCATCTTTAGCAAACTGGATTTTTCCAGAAAATGAAGATGGTATCCCTCAGTTTTGTATTTATTTGGATAGTTCTACCAAGTAGGAAATGTAACTGCAGGTTTGAAATTCAAGTATTTAAAAAGAGGAGCTAAGTACTTACATTCCAAGTAGCACTAAAGTATACTAATTTCATGAAAGATTGAGGCACATCCACAAAATTTTATGCATAGCAAAAGGATGATGCAACATATAGGACATTAACAACATGATATGAAGCGGACTTGCATAGAATGTATAAAAAGTCTTCATTTTATAATTGTGTCTTTCACGTAAATTTTCTGAAAGGAGAACCTTTCATGTATCTGTCTAGACTCCTTCCCGTTTTACGAAAGCTTATGACATAAGCGTCCCCTGAGTGAACACATATTTTCTTTCTAGATTGATGGTTCTGAGCTCATTCATCTATGTCTGTAGTATATTATCTGAAGCACACAGCTGCCACCAAACTTGACCATCTGTTCTTGTTCAGTAGAGCTGCACGAGTAATATCAATGTATTTAAGGAATTTATATCCTTCCATTTAAAAAAAGAGAAAAGAAAATAAGAAATAAAGGAGCAATTTAAGTTATTAAAGACAGAAGTTTTTATAAAAAAATTTTCAGCAAAGTTATAATGCATTCTCCTTTCTCTGTCAACATTTTGTTTAAATTTCAAGATTTGTTCTTTATTATTTTACTTAGGTTAGCTTGTGTTCAGGAGTTGTTTTTTTATTTAAAAGATAAACAAAAATACATTTATGATATACGCACTGCATATTTTTAGTTCAAAATATTAATTCTCCTTAATTCTCAGAAATATAGGCAATCAGCATGAGATAGGCTGTATAGTTTCTGAAGATTTGCTTACAGAATAGTCTCTTCTGATAGATATATTAAGTTTATGTTCGATATATGCAATTTTGAAGGCATGCCAGCACAAAGACAGCAAGACAAAGACATAGGCAGGAGAGAAAAGAGCTAATCTTATAACATACGATCAAATTCTATAAGTTTTTTAAACTCTGCTTCAAACAAAACCTAGCTTTCTAACTACTCTTTGGAGTAGTTTTGTTTTTTTTTTCTTTCACTGTGATACTTTTTAAAAAAGAATCCTTCTAGGGCTGCATCTTCACAATTGCGCATCTATTCCTTTCATAAAAAATAAGGCATTTTATATAAATAAGGCAAATTTATATAAATAAGGCAAAATGTGCAAAACTACTAAATGACTCACGAAAGAGACTATTCATATTTGGTACCTCATCTATGTTACAGGGATACAACCAGCAATTGAGAAGCACATCACTCTGCAAAAATCAAGTCATTAAATTTGGTGGTTTATTTATAAAGGGAGTGAGAGAATAATGCAGTTCTATTGAGACTTGCACTTATGTAATAACCAATATATATGGAAGAGTGAAAAGGATCTAGGAGTGTTCATTCCTTAAAAAATCAAGAATGTGCTCTTCCATTAATGAATTTAAATGTGAGGTAAAGTTTTTTCATTTATATGAGCATCTAATTCTTATGAATTCTGGCTATAACCAGACCCTGTTTATTTCGGTGTTGACACACTGAGAGCAATAAACAGGTGTTTGTGTGGGAACTGCTGAATCACAGCCTGAACCTCTGATTGATCACCTGAGGCGAGCAATGAGTCAGCCACGGGAGCACAGGTGAAGGCAATTCACTTGTGCTGCTGGAAGGGGTGGAGCCTGGCTCCACCTCTCCTAGACCCTTTTAAGAGCTGACTACCAGTGGGAAAGGGTTGCTTCTGGAGATCCCTCCTCTGGAGTTTTGTAGTGAGCCTAGGATGCGGGTGGGCATTCTATCTTTTCTCTTTTTGTTATTCTAACCTGCTTAGCTAATCTCTCTGGTATATTTCATAATTATAACATCTTTATATTCATTGATTATACAGTGTTGTATATGTGAGTAATGCAGGAGTGGTATGAGATCTGGGTAACTCAAAATGTGTTGCTTCTATTTTCTTAACAATGAATTTAATAAGATGTTACTTTACATAAGTAGAAATTGATTTTTTTTTTTTATTGTAAAGCCCCTATCTCAAATCCAAGTTGTTGGCTATGCTTAGTCATTTAATCCATGGAAGGAAGGGAAAGGTACTAGAACTAATTTAGGACATTTTTTTTTTATCTCTCTGCAAATTTCTGGGGATAGAATGGGACTTTTAAGTAATATAAAATAATAAAATCTTCCAAAATGTTAAACAGGATGTGCATTAGTTATCAGATCACTTTTTTAAGTGGAATAGAAAACTAGTCACTAAAACCAGAATATTGAATTCAAAATATTCCAAATCCAAGTAACAAATCTCCTCTATGTGAAAGAGATAATCTGAGAGAGCCTATCAAATATGACAATGTAATTGAAAACTAATCATTTATTGTCAAAGATCACACTTTAGGAAGTCCCTAGAGTTCATAGTGCATAAGTACTACACCTGTCCATGTGAAATAGGAATTCCCTGTAGCCTATAATAATGTTATTAGAAATCAAAAATGTATGGTTCATTATTTTAATGGGAACAGGTAATTTCAGTCAGAGACTACAAAAAAAAAAAAAAAAACATAGGAATAACAGTTAACTATTCATTTTAAAATATTTTTATTATAACCCTTACAAATAACCTTAATTAAGAAATCAAGAAAAGGCCAGGTTGCATGGAGATTTGAGCAACTTGATCTAGTGGTAGGTGTTTGCGCATGACAGGTTGGAATTTAATGATTAAATGCCTTCTAACACAAACTATTCTATGATAGACTGATTTACATTAAAAGGTCTTCATAAGAAGAAGCTACAGGAATGAGTTTTCCAAAAAACTCTGTTTTTCTCTATCTTATACAGATTAGGATAACTGAAATCTACAGGCACTGTGATAGTATTTTATTTCAATCTTTGTACGGGAACTGCTGAATCATGGTCAGAACCTCTGATTGACCATCTGAGGCAAGCAATGAATCAGCCATGAGAGCATGGGTGAAGGTAATTCACCTGCCCTACTGGAAGGGGGTGAAGCCTGGCTCCACCTCTCCTAGATTCCATTTAAGTGCTGACTGCCACTGAGGAAGGATCTCTTCCAGGAGATTGCTCCTCGTGGAGTTTACTGTGAGTCTACAACATTTGTAAGCATTTTTCATTTATTATCTTTCCACTGCAATAATCCTACTTAGCCTAACCTCTGTACACTTATTGATTGTACAGTCCTCAATGCACTTCAGTTTTTGCACTGTAATAAGATCAAATTATGGACTATTTAGATCAGGTTCCATATTTTCCTAAACAATACACATTTAGTATTACACATAGTCCAAAACAACAGGAGAATGTAGATCATTCCAGTTTAGGAACTTTTATGTTGCTGATATGAAACAGCATATTTGAAAATAAGAAGAAATGTCTAGATCCAAATTAAATCAGAGTGGCAAACTTCTATATATTTGTTATATTTGACATGCACTGACAGTTTTATGTAGTTTCTGCATTCAATAACCTCTTGGTGTATTGGCTTACAAAATTCTAATCACATTTTTCACTATAAATCTCAGTACACTGCGAGGTATCATCACACAGTAAGTGCTTTAGGCAAAATGCAGGCATTCAATAATTACTTGAGGGCAATGCCTCTTACTTTATTATATTGGCCCATGATGTCAGGGGTGGATGTCGTTCGTGTGAAGTTTTTAGCCTCTACTGCTGTACCACCATTCTACTATGTTTTATTGCCATGTAACAGACAGCAGTCAAGAGGCAACCTGACAAAATGGTTTGGAAGTGCCTATGAAACAAATGCATGTGATTGAATTCCTCTATGCATAAAAATGGTACCCACTGACATTCGTTGACACTTGCTGAATGTTTATGGAGACCTAACAGTAGATGTGAGCAGTGAGGTGGTGGGTGGTGCATTTCAGTATTAGTGACAGCAACATGAATCACAAACCACATTATAGACAGCCATGTACCGCTGTCACAACATGAAAAGAGTGTTGTGGTCAAGCTCATCCATGTGAATTGGTGGATTGTTACCAGGGAACTGTGTATGAAGCTGAATATTGGCCTCAAAACATTAGTATCAATGGCTGCAATGTTTGAGTATTACAGAGTTTAGTTCTGGTGGGTCACAGAAATGCTCACACAGGAAAAGAAATAACACTGTATGCAAGTTTGTCAGGATCTATGGAAACAATATGAGGCTGAAGGTGACAGTTTCCTGGATTGCATCATGGCCAGTGACAAGGTATGGTGTCACCACTATGAGTTGGAGTCAAAACAGCAGTTCATGGAGTAGCGGCATATGAATTCCCTGTCAAAGAAAAAACTTCAGATACAGACCACAACAAGTAAGGTGATGTGCACTCTCTTTTGGGATAGGACAGGAGTGATCCTTCTGGATTTCCTGGAACCCAGAAAAACCATTATCTCTGACTGTTGCATAATGACTTTGACAAAACTGAAGGTTCAAACTTCCAGAGTAAGGTCACAGAAAAAGACAACCTTTTTCTAGAAAAATGATAATGCCAGGTCCCATACTACTCTGAGGAGCATGGAGTACATTGCCAATCTTGGCTGGACTGTCTTAGCCTACCTACTGTATAGTCTGAATGTGGCTCCTCATGACTTTCATCTGTGTGGGCTGATGAAATATGGACTACATTGGCAATATTTTACTAACAACAATGCTATCACAGAAGCTGTGAAGCAGTAGGTCACCTCTACTGCTGCAAATTTTTACAGGTGCAACATAAAGTCCCATGTTCATTGCTGCCAAAAATGCATAGCTAATAGTGATGGCTATATGGAAAAATACTGTTTTATAGCTGAGAATTTTCGTAAAGACTGTTATTGTGTTTGTTGTATCTGCTGTCGTTCCCACAGAAATAATTAGGAAGTATTACTTTCAGAGTGGTTCTTATTCTATGCTTTATTTTCTATGTAAAAGCAACTGTCGAGAATATATTTGTTTTATTATTTATTTGTTATCCTCTTGGTATTGTATTCAGGGAGATTTTTACTGATAAAAATTTTAAGGCTTTTTGCAAAATACATATTGAAAGTTTTGTACTATGTCAGTACCAAGATATTTCTAAAAAAAACCCTTTTTTGATAAATTTCAAGTAATGATGCAAGAAACAAACCTGAATAAACATTTGTTTTAGTCTTTACAATGAACAACATTGGACAACTTCACTATGCCTTTTTTCTCTTCAAATTGAAGCTAATAATCAGATATTGCTGAAACATTGAATCTCCTAAGAACATGAGCTGTGAAAACATGATGTTTAGAATTCTGTTGTCACCACATAACATCTAAAACAATAACTTGTTTTTACTTATGGAATCATTAGTCAGTTCTCTGAAGTGCAGTTTGTAGTAGTTCATCAATTCCTAGGGGATATTCAAAGACATTTTGCATTGTGCATGATGACGCTCATATTTCTAGATCAACAAATTGGATCAATCCATCACAATAACTGGAATGGCACTATTAAATGTTGCACATTAATCTCTGAAAAATCAGCTTCTTATTATTTCCCTTTTCTGTTCTGTTACAGAAATGGTTGCAACGTTTGTATAGCATCAAAACACTATTCATGAGTTTCAAAAGAATTAATTTTTTAGAAAGAAGGTGCTTCTAATGATAGTATTTCTCATTTGTCTACCTACTTGTGCTTTCTTGTGTCAGGAGCAGCGAAGCAATGCTTTTCCTCTTTGCCTTAATGGTTTCAGCACTCTCTGCTGTCACATTTGAAGCTCTCAGATTTTACTACTGGATTGATAGCCTGGTGTTTTAGTGGCGGAATTTTCTGTTTCCTCTTGATTGCAAGCTTTATGGTTCTAAGTGAGCTTGTAAGTTTGGGGGAGCAAATTACACAGGCTTGACAGCATTCAAACTGTTGTGAAAAGCTCATTGTGAGTACTTATAAGAAATGTACTGAGATCTTCTGGGTATAACTTATAATGTATGAGGGAGGTCTTAATTTCTCAGGTGAAGGTAAAACAGAAAAAGGGAATCGCTAAAGATAGAACATTAAACAGCAATTCCATGGAATTGTCATTATGAACAGGTTATCATTTATTTTGATTCTGAATAAATAAAGACATGGTAGGTTTAAAGTACAGATAATAGTTTTACATTAATCTTCTTGTGTTCAAGAAATGTGTAGATGTGGTACTTAGGGACACTGTTTAGCAGGCAATATTGGTGGTAGGTCAACAGTAGGACTAGGTGATCTTAGAAGTCTTTTCCAGCCACGTTTTCCAGTCATCTAGTGATTCTATGATTCCATTTGTCACAGAAATGGAATGACTGTTAACAAGATGATTCACTTTGTAAGCTGCTGTTAATGATATGAAATATTTCAAGTTTATTCTTTAACTTACATTTTAACTTATGTTATTTGGAAAACATTGATTCTACTCTAGCTGAATTGATTCTTCTAGCTGAAAATCAGCTTCAGGAGAATAAGTGAGAACAGTTTTACCTTTTGATAATAAAGAATTGGAATGAGCAGCCTGAAACTTTAAAGTTTCTTGCTATTGATTGCATGTTCCAGCTCTATGAATATTTCTTGCAGTAGATAACTTTTTCTCCTTTCAAACCACAAATCATTTGCTTTCATTTCTTTGATGTTTCATTGATTATATGTTTTTGCTTCAAAAGTTGCATGTAAATAACTCTCAGAAAATGAACAAAGGACTGAGGAAAATAAAATTAAAAGGTTGTATGATTCAAGAGTTACACACTATACAACCAATGCATAAGTTGATTTTCCTGTCTGGGGAAAAGAAAATACGAGTAAAGTTTCTTTCAGTTTCTCTGCACTGCACCCAATTAGTAAGACAGAAAAAGAGAGAGGCTGAGAAAAAATAAGTAAATGAGAAGTCAGTTCTTTAACTTCACAAAATTCAGCCTGGAAAGTATGGGCTGATGTCAATGATTTATGGGCTGGTTTGGCCTGGTTCTGTCACTAATGGGGTGGGGGGATCCATAGACCTATGCCCTGATAAAGGGAAAGGGGGAAAAGGGGAAAAGGTAGGGAGATGGGCCAAAAAAAAAAAAAGCAACCACAACGATCTGAGGAGGATTTACTAAGTATGATATCAGAATGCAAGATAACACAATTGTCTCGCTCCAATTTATAGGAGGTTCTTTTAATGTCTGTATACCCAGCGTGAGATTAAGAAACAACGGTTCAAATGTTGGTCTGACCAGTTTATTACAGATGTTAATTAGGGAGATGGTGAAGGGGAGGACAGATGCTGTTATGAATTAGGGTAATGGGGAAAGGAAGAAGGACGATACAAAAGGTAGGAAAGAAGAAGCAAGGAGTCTTTATAGGAAGCAAGAGGTACATAGTCACCACCATGGATCCAGCGTGGTTTGTTGTTCAGCCTTTGATCTTCAGTAGTGGTGGGTCATCTGGCATTGTGGTTGATGGCGACAACAACAACCGTGACCATGGTGATGATGGCCCCTTTTCAATGCTTTCAAAGTGGTTGAGTCAGCTGTCTTTGGAGTGACAGCTCAAATCCAAAGTGGTTGAGTCAGCTCTCCTTGGAGCGGCAGCTTCTGGCTTTGGGATCTTAGCAGAAACTCCTTTGTTCGTTCCTATCTTCCTGCCTTGCCAGCAGATAAGAGGGAGCAGGGAGGTGCCAACTTGTATCTTGCCTACACAGAATACAATGGCATCATCCCCCAGTTTCCCATAGCAAGCTGGAGTTATTTTGTCACAGGCCAGATCTTCTGCCAGTAAACACTCCTGAGCGCTCCCTTCCGGAGGCAAACAGCTGAAATTGTCCACACAGTGATGTTGATTGCCACACAGCAACACCCATCACTCACCTCCTAGACAAGTCACTCTTATCACAAGAAATACCTCAGGAAGCAAGCTTTGAGCCAAAAAACAAAGAAGGATTGTCACAACAGTATAATACAATATACTTGGAATTGAAGTGAGAGAGTTTCCAAAAACTGAAGGCCTTACTCTCTTGGTAAAGGCAAGATGGCTAGGGAACATGCACTGCAGATGAGCAAAAAGGGAAAAGAGGGCACCTCATGACCACAGGCAGTTTTGTCTTTCCTTCTGAATGGTAAATGGAAACAACAGAGTGAAAAGTCCTCTGGGATATGTAGTTCTTCTCTTCTGAGAAGCAAATACCCAGAAATATCAGCAGTCCATGGAACTGGAGCACTAACTCCCAGTACACTAAATGTTATAATGTGGAATACCGATAACAGAAATCATAAAACCATGACAGCTGAAAATGTATTGTAAAGGTACAATAAATGAAGCTTTACTTCATTCATAATGAAAATATTTCAAAAATATGAGGAATTGTCCTGTGACTAAAACTTGATTGTATCCAGATATAAAAATATGCAATAAATCTGCACAGTATTTTTATTCTTTTATATTGTTATCCTTAACAAAGTTTGTACATGTTATGCTTTTACTTTGGACTGTAAGTTTTTCTGGTAGGGAGCCAAAACTTTTACACAGCATAAAATATCAAAGCTGATAGACACCTGCTGCAGTGATATGGGGCTATTCACTAATGGCAGCATATCTTTCAGCTAGGGAAAGTGTTTATCAAAAGCAAAAGGTTTCAAACCATACTGTCAAAACTACTAAATTAGATTATCTTTTATTATAACAGAAATCTACTGAAGGTTAAGTCATCACTACAGCTCTAAACTCTTCTTTCTAAGGGAGTTGTCATAAAACAATGTAAAAGAGAATTCAGAGATGTGTTAAAGCATTTCATTCTACCTTTCATTCAGACAAGCACTTTTACCAAGTGTTTTATTTTTACTTTTTTTTAACTCTCTGTGGCTTTTTGAATTTCATTTGAAGTTCAGTCCTAAAAAAAAGTAACAGCTATTATTTCTTATATAGAATTGTACAGAACACTTTAGCTTTCTAAAGTATTTTTACTTTGGAAGTACTTATCACAGTATATTATGGATTGGACGGGATCTCAAGAGATCATCAAGTCCAATGCTCCTGCTAAAGCAGGTGCCCTGTGTTAGGTCACTAAGGTATGAGTCTAGCCAGGTCTTGAATGTCTGCATTGAAGGAGACTCCACAGTGTCTCTGGGCAACTACCTCCAGTCCTCCATCACCCTTACCATAAAGAGGTTATTCTGCATGAACTTCCAGTGTTCATGTTTTAGGTTATTACCCCTTGTAATATTGCTGTGCACCATTGAGAGGAGCCTGGCCTCACCCATTTGCCTTCTACCACCATTTAGATATATATAAACATCTATCAGATCTCCCTTCAGTCTCCTTCTCTCTGGACTGAAGAAACCCAGGTTATTCAGCCTTTCTTCATATGAAAGATATTCCAGCGCCTTTATCATTTTCGTGGCCTTCCACTGAACTCCTCCTTTTTTGAACAGGGGAGTCTAGAACTGGACGCAGTATTCTAAATGTGGTCTCGCTAGGGCAGAGTAGAGGGGGAGAATCACTTCCCTTGACCTGCTGGCCATGTTTTTTCATGCATTCCAGGGCATCATTGGATTTCTTGGCCACAAGGGTACACTCCTGGTTCACGGCCACTCCATGGTTGTCCACCAGGACCCCCAGATCCTTTTCTGCAGAACTCTTCTCCAGCAGGTCATCCCCTCACCTGTACTCATGCATGTGATTATTCCTCAGCAGGTGCAACACTCTACACTTGCTCTTGTTAAACCTCATCAGGGTCCTCCCTGCCCAACTCTCCAGTCTGCCCACATCTTGTTGAATGGTAGTACAGCCTTCAAGTGTGTCAGTCAATCCTCTCAGCTTTGTATTCTCAGCAAACTTGCTGAGAGAGGACTCCCTTCAGCCAGGCCACTGATGAAGATGTTGAACAAGACCAGACCCAGAACAATCCTCTGGGGGACACTGCTAGTTACAGACCTCCAATCAGACTCTGCACCACTAATTACTACTCTCTGAGCTCTGCCAGTCAACCAATCCACCACATCACTCATTCATCTATCCTGCATTTTCTGAATTTCATAACAAGGATGTTGTGGGAGACAGTATCAAAGACCTTGCTGAAGTCAAGTTGCACATCATCCACTGCTCTCCTCTCATCTACCCAGCCAGTGATGAAATCATAGGGGACTACCAGGTTGGTCAAAACATGATTTCCACTTCGTGAATCCATGTTGGCTTCTCTTGATAACCTTCCTCTCTTCCAACTCTGGGAAACTCTTTTGCTGCTCAAAAGAAATAAATAAGGATATTACCTAGTGATTTTCCTTTTTCTTTCATTTCCTTTTTCCTTTCCCTTTTCCTTTATTTTTTCCTTTTAATTTTAGTTGCTTTTGGTAGCGATGAAAGTTTAACATGAACAAACTATCTGTCAATTTTCCATGCAGTAAATATAACATTCTAATGTCATCTCAATTATATGTATGTCTCATTAAAATGAGGATTAAATTAGGTATGTGATAGTTCTCATTTCCATAGAATTCCAAACTCAATATTGGATTTCCTAGGTATTTACAATCTGCAAGCAAGAGGGAATATGGAAGTAAGAAACTATGCTTACAGGTAATTCACTGCTGTTCATTCCAGAGCTCATTATTTCTTTCCAAATCAGACATAGTGTAAGAAATAGTTTTCTGTCTTAGCCCTGTAATAATGGATGCTTTCCTTCAATTTTCTTTTCCATTGTTAAATGTAAAAGTCTGCTTGCCCAGTTTCCTAATTGAAGGCCACAAATGAAAGAAAGGAGAGGAGTGTCACAAATACCATTAGATGTCAGGCAAGGATTTTCTGCTGAACACAGAAAGCTTAGGGAAAGGAGGAAACCAGTATTTGAACTTAGACATTCCTAAATTACCTGACTGTATATTTGGTTCTACTAATCATTGCTGTTCTGTATCACATATGAGGGAGCATGCAGTCCCTGTCACACATGCATAAGGGGAAATATTGTACAGAACTTAGCTATTGCCTGGAGAACTGAATACACGTTCCATGCCCACTACAACTGTTTGTCAGAACAGAGGTGTGTGGGCAGAAAGGGAATCTAGTTGTGGAGGAGCACTAAGGAAATCATTTAATCTACTGTACATCCCCACAGCCCAAAGGAATGAGATACATTTATATTATTTTTAATAGTATCTTCTGTCAAGCACTAGAAACCCAGGAAGAAAATATCATTAAACAGTATACTGTGAAGAGAATGATATATGAGAAAGAAAAAAACAACAGCAAAGCAAATAAATAAATAAATAAAAATTGGAGGCATAATGCAGCAACTCAGGGTTTCCCAGGCAGTGATAAAACGTTTTGCTTTTTTACAGTGTAAGTTAGCATACGTTTGTTCAACTAAGGTAATCTATCTGTATAGGCACCTGCATTATAATTAGAAGAACAGGTTATCTTCAAATGCCCCTTTCTATGTTATACTAAAAAAAAAGTTTACTAAAACCCCTCAAAAAAAACAACTTCAGGAAAGAAAAACCATGTATTTTATAGTACAGTATTAGCAGCAGGACTTTGTTAAATTGAAGGTCAGCATCAGATTGTTATGAATCATGCTGGTTTAGCTTTAGGAGAAAAATAACCTGTGAACTTCAGATTTCCAGATGTTACTATTTGCTGTGTAATGGTCAAAACAGATCCATAACCATCCCACACTGAGATCTGGCAGGCATCCAATATCAAGCATATCATATTATTTTTAACTATATCACCATATTATGGGTGTGTCATATATTTGGAAAGAGTTTTTCATAAATTTTTATAGTAAAATAGTCTCCAAAGGAATCTACAAGAAATTAAATTAATTTTCTTGAGATAGTGTGCTTATTTTTTGCTTATTTTGGCTAGTGTCCTGATAAAACAATTCTCCCTTAGAGACTTAGTTAAAAAAAAAAAAAAAAAAAAAAAAAAAAAGCATGATTTAGTGTTACTTTGATTTATCATATAAATTTAAAATCTTTGTTTGTCCTGTGCTTCAGTGCATTACCTTTACATGAAAATGCACAACAGCACAATAAATATATATCTACCATAAGGTTAAGTCAAAATCAAACTGCCCAAAATTCATTATATCTTCTCTCTCAGAACTTACAGAAAATGCACTGTATCCTAAAAATTTGACCTCTGGAAAATCTTCTGGGATAGGAAGGAAGACAATGCCAGAGTTCAGACCTCTTCTCAGAGGAAGAACTAGCAACTACCTCATTTTTAAAGTGAAAAATCGATCTACTGATTTCAGCTGCCTATGTAAGAAGTGCTTTCTTTACAAATATGTATGTAGTGTGCCTAAAGGGTTGGAATCACAAGCAGGACATACATTATTGTGAATAGAACTCAGACAGTATGGGGGTAAAACCCATCACCTATCTTACTGTAACCTGGAGTGTATATGAAAAAAAAACAACTGTATCTTTCTGGGCAGGTATCACAAAAAAACAAACCCTATTTCTTTAATCCGTCCAAAGCATAGAGTATCAGGTTTCTTTATTCATAGAAACATAGAATATTTTGAGTTGGAAAGGGACTCATAAGGATCATCAAGTCCAGATTTTGATTCCATACAGAACTATTCAAAAATCAGACCACTTGTATGAGAGTGTTGTTCAAATGCTCCCTGAACTCCGGCACTTGGGCCATGCCCACTGCCCTCTGGTGAAGACCCTTCTGGCAATACCCAACTTGACCCACCCCTGACATAGCTCCATGCCTTTCCCTTGGGCCTGTCGCTGTCTTTGTCAAGATTCTTTTGCTAAGAATTTGTTAACAATAGGTTTAGAGATGATTGTTGTAAAACTAAAGAGTCATTCAAACGAGGCAGACAAAACAAATGGCAATTCCCCCAAACTTCTCTTATTACTTTGAAAATCATGTTTACTTATCTATCTATTTTTTTAAAGACAAATGCTGGCAACCCAATGTTTGTAAGATTAAAAAATAATTATAATGTATCAGACAACAATTGCACTGAATTCTTAGTTTGATGAGGAAGTATCATGCCTATTTCAACTTTGTGAGGATACTGATTTAAAGAAATCAATGAGTAGAAACTTAACAGTAAAGTTTTGCTACCGTTAAGCAAGGTATACTTCATTGGCAGCACTGGCACAGCATTGAGATAGCTTTCCAAGAAAGCTCCACCAGTTGATCTCTCATGAACAGGTCATATTTTCACAGGTATTACATATTCATTACATTCCCAAATTCATTAACTTGTCCACCCCCAATGACTGCCTAACAGACATAGCCTTATTTGGCAATCTTCGATGTCATCTAACATCCTTCTATCATCTTGATGGTCCATTGTTAGTCCTTGGACGTCGTTTACTTCCCCCCCCGCCCGGTAGTCCTTTTGTCCTGAAGATTGCTGTGGAATGCAAGGACAGTAGAGAAATCTCTGCACACAGGGATAAGGAAGTCAAGGGTAACATCTTGTCTGTCATATTTTAGGCATTCCGTTGTTTCTTTTGCTTTGTTAAAGCAGACCAGTCTTACATCATGTCTCCCCATCTACAATACTACATCACAATTATCATCCGCAATATCTGAAGACTACTGCGCTGTTGCAAGCAAGCATTAACAGAATATTTTCTGTAATTATTTCTTCAAATCAATACAAATCAGAGTAAGAAAGATTATTGTTGAGCTACTGGCAATGTAATCTCTTTGATTTCTCTTTCTAAATGAATAAATACAATTTTCTTTTTTTTTTTTTCATTTTTATCTTTTTTTTCTTTACTTTTATCAGACCTGTGTAATATAGAAAAAGAAGATGCAACACAACCCATAGTAGCTTATGTAAAGTAAGACAGGCTTGTGGGCAATGAGTTCAGGCTTGTCTCAAGGAAAAGAGAATATTAAACTCACTTTATGGAAACTCTGTAAATGAATACAATTTGTGCAGTTTTTTAAATGAGAGGATGAGCTGTGAAAAATGCACAAAAGCCACAAATAAAATTATTCATATAATACTAGGAGTGTTGAAGAAGAATTTCTAAGATTGATATAAGAAAATTATATCTGCCTCTTGCAAATGTAGACTTTGACTGGGAAATGGATCATCCCCTATCTCTCATGTTTCAAATTGCTAAAAATGTCTTCGCTTCCTGATTAAGTTTGGAAAAAGAGACAAATACATTGTCAATCTAAATATTACCTTCCATAACTTTGAGCTTCTATTATGATCTGGACTTTTTAAAGAGGTATTTTTGTATATACTTTACAATCTACACAACACATGATATATAACAGGTTATATGTAACATGTAAAATACATTTATGTGTTACATGAAGTTTGTAACAAAATATTGACCACAGTGTTGGAAAAAGAATGTTTAGCTAAAATGAAGAAAAATGGTTGTTTTTTGCCCATGATTGCAAAGAATCTTTCTTTGGGTGCTGGTGGTGTTGTTCAGTTGGGTTTTTTTGTTTGTTTTTTGTTTGTTTGTTTGTTTGTTTAATACATTATTGAGATCTTTGTGCATATGGATCTGGTTGTATCTGGGGACTGAAACTTATGATCTCTTGAGTTCCCTTTCAACCCCTGCAATTCTGTTATTCTGTGTATCTCTGCCTAGGAACAGTTTTCTAGTTTGATTTAACACTCTTTTGTGTCCATTCATTTCATCTAATGTAAAGTTTACTTAGATATATATGAAAATGTGTTAGAAGAATAAATTAAAGAAATAAAATACTTTCTTATATGAACATTCAGAAGTTTTATGGATAAACCACGAAGAACAGACTAATTAATTCCACAGTTCTGGTTTGCAACATGTAATGAAAATAACTTTTTGAAGAACTAGTTTGCATGACAATACCAAGAATACTCTTCAAACCAATAGCTATCTGCTTAGACTGCCTCTCCCTTTTGCGCCTCACAAAAATATGTTCTTTTTTATTTATTTAAATAGTGGCAAGCTGTGGATTTGATATATATTTTCTGGAATTTACACACACCTCATTTTGCATAGCTAATGCATTCTCTTCTCAAGCTAAACTACTCCCTTAACAACAGTCAATGAGCAATTTTTTCTTCAACCTGTGTTTGGGTCAACGTGAATGTCACACTATTAATCAGGATGAAAAGTACTCAATAAATGTTTGGCTAATACACAGAAATAAAATGTCACCGGCAGGATGCATGAGGCATTCTTCCAGAATTCTGCATCTGAATTCTAATCTATCCAGTCATTCAACTTGATTGCAGTTAGCATCCTCTTTGATGATTTCAATCTTTTCAACTGCTTTAAAAACTATCATCTGCTCCAAATCATATACCCTGGCCAAGGGGTGTTTGAATTTAAATTTCAAGAAGATAATTAGGTAATTCATGACGTAACTTGTACTCTCCTTGATGGAAATTCAATGGCTATCATTCTGAAACATTTGTTTAGAGATACAATATAAGTGACTTATATATAAAACGGAAAGAATTTCAGTCATTCTTCATCCCTAAGTTTATTGCTTTCCTTTTCCAAAAGATAAAGAAATACAGATTAGAACTTAATATTTTCAATCACTCTGTTCCATTTCAGTAAACAGTCTGAAACAGTTGTAAAACCCTAGCTGTAACTGTGGAAAAATACTATTTTTTTTTCTCCCCTTTTACTTACATCCTTGCTTGCTTTGCAGTTAAATGTAGAAGCCAATCATGTTGCATATATTTTGTAGTGCTCCTAATTTATTTTCTTGTTATTTAGAGGATTCATACCATTCTTCAGTCAACTCACAGCAGCTATCTGGCCCTGAGATGCACACGCACACTTTAGGAATCTTTACAATAAGATTGCTTTCATGTGCCAATTAGAAGATCTCATTCTTGCTCTTTAAATGAAGCTTGGTGATTTTGTGATGGCTGCATTCTCTTCACTTCATACTTATCTCTACAGCTTTCATTCACAATTTCTCTATATTCTGAATCCAATCTACTTGACTTAAATATACATTAAAAAAAAACTGGAATTAACAGGAAATACAGAAATTGTGTTGAAAGAAAATTAGATAAAATTTTACAGAGAAAAATAATTTGAAACATAATATAGCATTCCTATTTATAACATGAACAGACTTGTTTCTCCATGAAAGGTAAAGAGCCTAACAGTCTCAAGAACATAATCATTTGGAGAGGAGGAAACAGTATAAGGCCCAGTATAAATCTTTCCCTACGTGTTTTTTTCTGTGTGGGCATTTAGGAGGACAAATTGCCTCAGCAGTAATTTTTTTTCAGCAAGAATAGGTGATAGACCACTATGAGATGACTGTCCTGATCTTTACTCTTTGACTAATTTGAAATGTCTGCTAGCCAGAGTAGAGAAATTTCCATTTGGGAATCTAATATCAGGAATTCAAGGGACACAAAACAGAAGGGACATAAGGAAAAATTTTCATATGGATTTCAGAAGCTGTAGTTTCATGTTCTGTTCTGGGTGGTCATAGTGATTCTATTAAAGAAGACAGCTATTTTGAAAAGGATAGAGGAAATTCTAATATTGGGAGGGAAAAAAAAAGTCTTCATCAAGCCCATGCATTATTGATTATATTTTGATTCACACAATATGTATATAGAGAATAGACAAGCGTAGATAGCATTGATATCTATAACTGAAGTACCCTGTTTATTCTTACTCTCCTAACTAAGCCTCTTTAGAGGGCCATTTGTTTCATTTACATCTGTAATGAGTGCTACAAGAAGAAAAAGAATGCTAGACTACATGACACTTCTGAAGACAATTTACTAAGTGGACTAAGCAAAGGAAAGTTTGCGTCATGAAAATCTGCACAAAGACTCACATACGCAAAACTGAGACCACGATTGCCACACTAGTGGGTTGTCAATCATGTCTGAGGGAAACATGGCAATAGCTCAGATCAGCCTCAGCATCTAGCTCAGATCAGCCTCAGTATCATGTTCTGGCTGATTGGCTGATCCCCAACATGTAGTGGTCCCACCTTCTGAACACCTCCTCTACACAGTGTTGGATGTTGAAAATCACTGTAAAAACAATTCCCTTCAGTCTCTCTTATGAGGTGGAAGGTAACTGTAGTCACAAGCTACCAATAAAATCAGTCCATGATGATGCCATACTATAACTTTTTAAGAGCTTCATATGTTTTTGTCTTGTTAACTTTCGATCTTGTATCATGACACATAACAGTTTTGTCATATCTGCCATGGCACAACGTATTCAACTTTATATTCTTGATCAAGCAAAGGCAGTGGCGTTTCCCTGAAAGCAGATGAGATGACATGTACCATAAGGGGATCTTTCTACTGACTGTTAAGAAAATATCAGATATCTGATTCAGAGTGGGATTTCGTGAAGTAGATGCCTAGGACTAAAAGAGATGAGTCTACTCCCAGTATGATTAGCCCTTTGAGGATCATAGAATTGTAAAATCACTGGAAGGGACTCATGAAGAATGTTTAGTCCAAACCTCCTGCCATTGGCAATGACATCGATCTTCAGAGCAGGTAGCTCAAAGCTCCATCTAACCTGAATTTTTGTACTGACAGTGATGGGACATCAGCAACTTCTCTGGGCAATGTGTTCCAATGTCTCACTACTCCCATTATGAACAATTGTTTCCTTATATACAGTCTAAATATACCTCCTTCCACTTTAATATTGATACGTTGGTATGTAAGAAATATACTTAGTAGGAATGCATATAAGGAACACAGAGTTTGGATCTTTTAATCTCTTCTGAAAAGGCTAAGGTTATTTTTAAATTGCAATAAGGCAGTCAGAACAAGTCATGCTGTGCTTAGTACTGTCCCTATTTTTTTAATTGGTTGTGCAGAAACTGAGATGCCAGATCCTGGTTTTGTCTGAAATAGAGTTAATTTTCTTCATAGTGAGTGGCATGAGGCCATGTTCTGGATTTAGGAGAATTGTTGATAACATGCTGATGTCTTAGTTGTTGCTGAGAAGTGCCTTACTGCTTTCACTAGGTCAAGGACTTTTCAGCTTCTCATACTGCTCTGCCAGTGAGGAGCTGGGGATGCACAAGTGGTGAGGTGACAGAATGAGGAAAGCTGACTCAAACTGTCCAAAATGATGTCCCATATCATATGGTGTAATTCTGAACAATAAAGCAAGGGTGGAGTTGGCCAGAGCTGTGGACACTGCCCAGGTCAGGCTGGGCATTTGTCATTGAGCAGCGAGTAATTACATTGTACATTGTTCTGTTTATTATTATTATTATATTTTTTTCCTGTCCTTTGCAGTCCTGTAAAACTGTGAATGGTTTTACCTTTCTTCAATTCTCTCCCCCATCCCACTGCTGGAGAGTGAGTGAATGGCTATATTCCTTAGCTGCCTGACAGGTAAATTTACAACTACTCACATTTTCAAAAGCAACAATCCTAAAGGATGATGGGAAATTTTCTGCCAGATACATTAATCCCAGTACATAGAACTACGTTTTGGTTACTGCCATTTTAACAGAATGTTTATCTTACTATATTGGTATAATGACAGCTTTAATCATGGAAAACCAGTTCAATTTATAGTTTCTCTCTTATGTCCTACATAAGAGCTAAAGTAGTAGAGATTTTAAAAGTTAATGCTTTAACTAGTTCAACTGGCAAATAGAGATCAGTTTTCTTTTCCTGACCTCTTTCTCTTACACTGTCAGTGTCACAAATAATGCCAGCTGCTATCTAAAGTGGAAACATCACAATATATTTTATTTAAAACTCTTTTCCAATGCGTCTTGTACATGGCGAGAAATGCTGCTTGTGAAACTTCCACAACAGAACTTTGAAAACTTAGACACAAAAATAAGTTAACAAGAACAACACTGCTCCTTCAGGAAGAAATTATATGTAGAAAACAAATCAAAGCTGCTAGGAAAAGAGCACTATAGCATTTTGAGGACATTAAGCCTTTTTCCTTGATGTGTTAAGTAAGAGCAGGACATCTGACAGTCATTCTTGCCATGCCAAGTCTTCATTTGCAGGTACGAGTGGACTGCATAAGAACTTCTGAATCTTCAAGAAAGTCATGAAGAGATGAAGTAAGCGTTTTCAAGGTTATATTACTATGTTTTTGCCTAAAAGTGTCATCCTCAGGGAAAGAAAGGTCACTGAATATGATCCGATATATTTATTCAGAAAATCTGTTATATTATTACTCTTTCAGCTGAAATAAAGTTTTCCCAGGCTCAGATAAGAATTGTGTGAACTCCTTTGGGGAAAATGAATACCTGCCACATGCTGAGCTTTAATGTCTGTGAATAGTCTCATATCATCTATATTTCTTAGTCATGTATTTTATTGACTCATTTCTATTTAGACAGATTTCTAAGAGTCATCAGCTTTTTCTTGCTGATTTTTTTTCTGGCATATTTTTATATTTTTCTATCTTCCCTTTTGAATCTCCATCTCACTTTCACTGTTTCTGTCTCTTTTTTTCTTCTGTTTCTTTCAGTGTCTTTTGTTGAATGTCCTTTGTTGGAGATGAGAATAAAAGGAATAGAAGAAAAAAGTTTTCTCCTTACAAATACTATCTGCATCTTCTTAATCCCTAGGAAGAATAGATTAGTTTAATGGCTAGAATAACTAGAGAAAGCCCAGCTAACATCAGCTTCTGTCTTTCCACATCAGTATCACTACCTTCCAGTTCACTTTACCTGAAAAAGCAAAATAGTTAGTTTTGTTTATTCCTTACAAAGTGTGTATAATTCAGTCATCCAAGGGGAAAAAAAAAAAAAAATTGCAAAATCACACGTGACAGGCACAGAAGAAGAATGCTAAGGTTTGAGATGAGGTATTTCTAAATCTGAAGTCTGAGAATTGAGAAAAGGATACGTGTTAGTCTATAGATCTAGGATAGTCCATGGAAGAAGATTGTCTGCTTTCAGTTTAGAGTCTAACAACCTCTGTAGAGAATTAAAAAACAAGAAAATGTTTGCAGCTGGAGTCAGAACTAGAGTTAGTTTGGGCTACTGCTTAGTTAAAAGATAATATACTGAGCCAAACTATCCACTGCTATATGTTTGTTCTAATTGGTTCAGTGTTTACTGCCTAAAATTAAAATCTCCTGTAATTATGACTCCATTAATAGCTCTGGACATGGTTCTGTTCATGGTCCTCAGCAACCTACCCGAGGTGGTCCCACACGAAAAGAGAATTGGCCCAGATTGTATATCCAGCACTCCCTTCCAACCTCATTACATTCTGTAATCCTGTGATTCTGATTCTCTGTGGGTATTATCAAGGCCTAGCTGTTCAGTGGTATTGAAAAAAGTAATACAAAACTAAGACTTCTGTCATTTGATGCATAAGTCATTCTTTGCTGTCAGTCAGAGGTTTCTTTCAATTATCACCATAGAATCAAATGTTACGGGTTAAAACCTAAAGCACCACTAGATTAAATAGATTTTCATTACACCTGCCTATCTCTTATTCACCAGATTAAACCAGTACGAACTGGGAAAAAAAGAAAAAAAAAAAAGAGTGATAGACAAATAGATAACCTTACATAACTGTTGCTCACTCCAGATGTTGAAGTACATTGAAGGCAGGGGACCATAGGGTGATAAAGTCCCATTGGCAATAACTATGTGAAAAAAAAAAAGTGAAAGAAATTGGTCACCAAGTTACGTAATTGATTCAGCCACTGACATTTTATATCCACAGTGCAATTCAGAAATCAGCAGGTAGATAAAACATTAGCCCCTTAACTCACGCATGAACAAATGCTGAACACAGTGCAGAAGACTGAGTCCAAAACAGAACTCCTGCATGCAGGGGCCAGTCTGCCAGCTAGGACCTGACTCATTCTGCGTTTAGGGTTAGTGGCTGCTTCTTCTCAGTTTGTGGAGTATCCCAGGTTTATCCAGATCATAACTTTGATCATTTGAGTATGTACTCAGTACATGTTCTAGAACAGAAATCCTGGAACAGAAATCACTGTCCACTTGTCACAATCATTTTGTTCAACAATAAAAATTTAGAATATATATCAGAGGGTAGTATAATTCTCAACTTGTGGCTGCTGTACTATAATTGCCCCCATGACCTCTCCATAAGAGTAAAACTATGATGAAATAGATTTAATTAGTAATAATTAGTAATAAATGGTTCATCTTGTTAACTACAGGATATAAACTTCTAGTTTCACAGCAGGTGAATCAATTCAATTTCTCAAACTACAGATTCCATGACATTATGTTATGAACTTTGTGTGAAATGGGGAAATGCAAAGCCCAGTCTTATTGCAGAGATTAAAATTCCCTGTAATTCCAGGAGGGTGCAGCATTCACCATTAAAAATTTAAGACACTGTTTCAAAGTGCAAACGGTCCAATAGCAGATTAAAACTACTCACTCCAGTGCTGCTTAGGTACTGGGCGGCAAATTATTCACTATCTTTTGTCCTTCTGACAGCAACAACATAGTGGCCTTCAGAACGTGAATGTCAGTCATCAGCAAGATGTCAAGCTGAGAGTGGCTGCAAAGCAGGTAGGCAGTGATCATGCAGACCAGGCACAGCCCCACAGTGTCTAAGCCAGATGACCAGAGCCAGGTGGTGACAGTCTTAATTACAGTCACCCAAGGCAAAAGGGCAAAAGCAAAGTAACAAGTCACATCCAGGATGAATGTGGGAAGTCCAAACCATTCAGAAACAGGCCTAGAAACACATATACCTACACATAGCTGGTTTGGATGGAGGACTCAGGCAAAGACCATCAGAATCAATATGGTTTGTTAGTGCTCCTACAATCTGATCTTGATTTAGGACTGTAAATCTTGATAGACAATGACTTCATTCGTGAAGTTAACAAATTCATTCTTCTCCGCTTTTTTTTTATGTGGGGATTGTCAATCATGCTTAGTGACTTCTATACACAACTTTCTTTATTTACATCCTTTGGAATTTCCCTCACACAGGAATGTGCATTAGCAGAGAGTTTTGCATGAGTAGATGCAGGCTGAGGTACACATATTTCTACCTAAGTCTGGCACTCTATCCCAGTGGAAACCAGAACAGACTCCTAGCAAAGCCCCCATTCTTCTTGGCTGCCTGAGCTGTTCAGTACCTTGTGCCATGCCTTGGGCCCTGTAAGACTTCAAACAAATAAGGCTTTACTGGATTTAGACTTTAATCCAGGAAGAGGTCTGAAAACATATCTGTATTACTGCATAGCTGTATGACAGAGAAGCCTGACTTTCCTACATGGAATTCAGTTTAATAATCCCTTGATATAACAGGCTACATTGGACAGAGAGATCCATTTTCAAATTTTTCATTTGCCTAATAGAGAACTAGCAGCATAAATCGGAATCTCCCACAATCAGCAGGCTATGTGGGTTAACACTGTGCTTGTTTTCCAGAACAAGTAATTGGATGAAAATGGAAGTAAATTCAAAAAATAATTGATAAAATTGGACAAAATAGTTGATAAATATTATGTTAAGCTTACTATGGATATTTAACTAATTACAAATATGCAATAATGAGAATTTCCAAAGTAAAGAGAAGATTGTTGTTATCAGTCAAAGCCTTTAATAGTTGAAAAATTATTTGTTTCACTTAATATGTTTCTTTTATTGTATACATTTACTATGCAAAACACTGTAAGCAAAAAATCCCACAACCGCTTAATGGTATAAATGACACAAAAACTGAACAATATTGCATTGTAAAGTTAGTCTTGCAGGAGCTAGAAAATGTACATGATTTAAAATTGTTTAAATAAATATGGAAATGTAGCGTTTTATATACTTGCAAAACTTCAGTGTGTCACTGTCGAATGTAAACTGCAGGCCAGTGCATGTGCTCTTACAGTAGGTTTGATTTGTTCTTCAAGACTTCCTTATACAACACATTGTCTTGATTTGATAGAAACGTCATCTCACTTCATTTCCTGTAGCCAGACACAGGAAATTTATTGAATTCAGGTTCTCAAAAGCAGCATTCATTTTGTTTAGGTCTAGCTAGAGTTATTGCGTGAGAAGTGAACAAGTGCTAGCAGACTGTTTCTGAAATTTCTGGATCTTATTATAAATTTACCTACAACTATGTGTGAATAGCAGAAATTTTTGTGCTCAGACAATGCTTTATCAGTAAAATTAAATCAAATTACAGTGCTGATTTTTAAAATTCATTGTATATACATGTACATACTAATGTGTATGTACATATGTGTGAGTATATATACATAGCACAGAGCTCAACTCTGCAAAATACTGAGTATTATGTGTGTGATCCAACAAACCACCTAAATGCATGTCTAATTTTTTCTGAGACTTCAAAGATACTGCTTTGTTTATGTACAAGCTTAACTGATTTAGTGGATTAGAGCCAGAGCATTCACCACATTGCAGGATCAATCCTTAATCACAGAATTTCAGAATGTATTTAATAGACTTTTAAATAGATTTGGGACCAAATGAAAAACTCAGATCTGAATACCTACAGCTTTGGGAAAGCTTGATAGGATTTACATATTGAAACAAAATCACAGTTATAACAGTAAAAACACAGTTATAAGAGTAAAAAAGGTGACATTACCTAATTCATAGGTTCAAAAGGAACATGATGTTGACTTTGTGTTGAAGGCTCTCAGGTATTATGGCAGCGAACAGCACAGCATTTCTAGAAAAGTTAATGTACTGAGGGCATGCTCTTGCAATGTGCCATGACAGTACTCTTAAGAGCTGAATACTATTGCAATTCTCTTCCTGTTCCAGGACTCACTATCTGTTGAAATTGTATTATCAGATTTAGTCATTTAATGGACTACTTGTAAAACAACAAACCTTGTGCTCCATTGCTACTGCCTTCTCATCATGTCTGTGGTGGTCTTAGCAAGTGAAATTCAGCCTGAAAGTTCAGCCACAGGTTAAAAAGTGGTCATTTCCAGAATAGGCAGAAGTATTTCTTTGATTTATTTGTGAAACCAATTATCTGAGCCTGGCTTGTGGTTTTTAAGAGCTGGGAAGCAGCTGAGGTATTCAACACAGCATATTTTTAACATGTGAGCTTGCAGTAATGCTGCAAATACAAGGAATTAAGGATAAATGGGCAGGTAGCTTAAGCCCTCTTAGTTTTTGTTGTGGATCAGTGGCTGACCATAACCATCAGGAACTTCATGAATTCCTCTTAAGGGATGAGAAAAAAAATAAAAAATAAAATTGAAAATAATTGCAAAAAAATATCACAAAATCAAAACAAAACATACACATTCAGTGGTTATATTTCTCTTTCTCTTTCTAAGAAAGAAAAAAAATGTAGTAAAAAGAAACCACAGATGTCTTCCTAAAAATCTTTTTCTCTTTTGGAAAATAAAAAAATTTCAAATACGGTTCTCAGGAGAATAACAGGTTAATGAGAGCAGCTAGCTGTGATAAATCAGAGAGATTTTGCAGTATGACTATACAACATCTAGAGCAAAAATTTCATTTGGCATTGCTGTAATAGTAAAAAACAGAAGGTCATAGCAGTTTCACAGAACAGAAGGCATTTTAAGAACATAGCTACTGATTTTGCATTACTATTCAATGAGTATTAAAGATTGTTGGGATAAATTATCATTTTTATTAGTTTGCAATATACAAAAAAAATGATGCATTCAAATTTCTAACATCTGGAAATACTGATATTGCATTAATTGGATTTACTTCATAGCAACTTCAGAACTGTCACTAACTCATAATGTTTCCAAATGCTTCTTATGTTATTTATACAGAGCAAGAAGACAGCAATTGAGCTGGGTTTTTTTGTTTGCTTGTTTGTTCATTTTTAATTAGCCATTGAGATAGATAGTCAAGCTTATGGTGTGAGAGAAAAAAAGTAAGTTTGGACATCAGTTAAGAATGATAAAAGGATGGGGCAGAAAAAGAGAAATCAAGGAAGACTGAGTATATTACATCTTTAGTGTTCAGATGGAGAATGTAGGAGAATGCTTATCATCACCCACAAAGTCAATGACAGAAGAAAAATTGAGCTCAAAAGTGGATTCGACTGTAAGACTGCTATGGCAATCATAAGAGCATGCACTCTGCCTCTGACTTATGCATTGTCCTTCTAAGTAGTATTTACTCAGGTCAAGTTGAAACGAGGTAGATTTTTTAAGTAGGTTATAGCGGAACTCACCAGACTAACGTTTCTGCATAACGTTAACAATGACAGCAGGAAAAAATGTACAGAATAATGGAACTCACCATTATTGCAAGAAAATGCTGTAGGTACACAGGCAGGTTACTCCAGGGCCAGCTATGTGTATGGTTCTCAGAAACATAAAGGGAACAGAAGGCTATTCTGATGTCAAGCATGCCTGTCACTAAACAAATTCATGCATAACAAGTAGTCTCTCTACAATTTCTTGATATTTTCCTTGATGGTTTTGGAAAAATTAAATAGTGTTCCTGGTTTATCAAGAGCAGAATATTATGTACTTCTTTTATCAGATATTTTAATGAAATCAAAGCCAAGTATTATGAGCTTCCATGTCATAATTCATGATGTAAAATGTAAAAAATTTCCTATTATCCTGTTTCATTTTAAAATTTTTACTATGAAAGATGTTTGTGATCCATCAATTTCATTTCAGAATTAAGTTTGGGTGTGTGCAGACATAAATATGTAATTGTGATGATTTATTTCTTGAAAGCTTTAAGTGCCTCATTTAAGTGTTTGTACAATACTGCCCCTATTACCTATTCACCAGAAGTATTCTAGCATAGGTTCATTAAATATGGATTTTATGAAAGGATGTTTTTTTACTGTAACTTTAAGCAACAGTGTGAAAAGAATTCCTATATATAGATTTGTGTACACAGAAATTTGTCATGATAAAAAATAGCAATCTTCATAATGAATAAAGGTCTAACAGAAAAAAAAGTCAATACTATTCATTAGGAATCTCTTGATAACTGATGATTCTCTAAGCACTTCAAGTACCAGACTTCTGGGTTCACACTCTGTGTACAAGGAGTGTATAAACAGGATTTTGTTTGGGTGAAACTAACCTGGCAAATTCTAGGAGTCTACATAATACTGTCAAATATTATAGACAGTTCTAAAGACAACCTAATAAAGAGGCACTAGAACAGAAGACAACAATTCTGTTAGATTACCTAGACTAAGCACAATGGAGTTTGCACCTTTTACTGATGACTATTGCTATGGAATAACAGACAATGCATAACTGGGCATGTAGTGTCCTGGTCAAAATTGTTCAACTGAGAAGCGCTTTTGACTCTCTTGAAATAAATTCTTTGCAGATAGATTAAGGTGGATTGGAACATTGGGCGAGGACATGAAATTCAACAAAGAAAAAAACTAAGTGCTGCATCTGGAATGGAATAATGCTCAGCATAGGCACAGGCGGGGAGTTGAACGGCTGGAGAGCTGCTGAGTAGAAAGGGATCTGGGGGTGCTGGTGACAGCAGGCTCAGCATAAGGCAAGAGTGTGTCATGGCAACTAAGAGGGCAAACTGTGTTTTGGGGAGCAATAAGCACAGCATAGCCAACTGGTCAAAAGAGGAGATTTATCTCACTATGTTTAGCATTGGTGAAGCATCAGTGCAGTCCTGGGCTCACAATATAAAAATGTAAAAAAGATGTTAAGATACTTGAAAGCACAACAAAGTTCATAAAAGGGTTTGATGGTGTGTTCTGTTTGGCACTCTGTTTATCTAGTTTGGAGAAAAGAAGACTAAGAGTTTACCTCATTGCCGAGGAGAGAAAATTGTGAGGGAAGTATCAACCAATCTCATCTCCCTGTTAACTTATGATAGAACATAAGGGAATAGCACAAAGATGCACTGGGAGGGTTCAGACAGGAAAAACTTCTTTACCTTAATATTGACTGAACACTGAACACTTCCTCATTAGGTGTTTAATTCTCCATGCCTATCCATGTTCAAAAGGCAGTTTGATAAGTTCCTTAGCTTTAACTTTCGGTTATCCCTAAAGTTGTCAGGCAGTTCTAGATGATCTGGACAGTTCCTTTCAACTGAACTATTCTATTCTATTCCACTTGGAGGCATTTAGCCTTCAAATTGTCTTCTTTTAATCTAAAATCTCACCTTCTACTATTCAGAGGAAGGACAAATAGTTTCACTGTGTTATGTTAATCCTGAAGTAAGCACACACTCAAATATAAAAAAAATGCTTGTGTAGCTTAATAAATCTGTCCTTTTCTTCAGGGATTTACAATATCCTTCATAAAAGTGATTGGAAAAGCTGATATTCATTAAAAATTAATTTAAATACATGGTTAATGCAAACCAGCGTCCTTCTGATGAAGTAATTCCATAGCAAAGCAATGTCAGTTTACTCAAAAAATCAACAATGAATGACTGATAAGTGGATTATCTCTTACTCTCCTAGTAACTGATACAAGCAATATCATTAATCTTTTATGTTAACTACTCTATCATTTGGATGTCTCTAATACTGAAAAATCATTCACATACATATATATTGCTATTCATATAAACTAACAGCAACAGAAAGATCAATGTGCTTCGTTCAGAAAATATGTCTACTTTAAGCTGCCTTCTGTTGTTTGCATCACTCTCTCAAAACATGTATTCAGAGTTCACTCACACTCTTGTGCTGTCAGTGAGTCATCAGGCTAAACTTGTTCTGCATAGTTATGAAAGCCTAATTACGTCATATTTTCTGCCTGCATTCAGGACAGATAGTAGAGAGGGATTTACTATACTGTTTCTAATCAGAAAGAATGAGATTTTCATCACTGAACGTTTCAGTGAGATACTTACTGATCAGAAATTTTAGATGACATTGAGTCATAGATGTGTATGAATAAACACATAATTGGAATAAAAGTGTTTTGTGTTTATAAGATGCTCTATCCTGACATAAGAAATGTCATAGAGCTAATTAATATAAGTTATTGGCAAAAGAAGAAGATCAGAATGAAAAAATAACTGATGCTAGATTTAGAATTGCCTGTGGTGAAAAATCTCCAGATGCAAAGTTGTTTTCATTTCTATGATATAAGAAACATAAACAAAAAAAACTAAAGAACAGCAAATCATACAAAAATCCATCAAGAATTGAAATCACTGATATTTTTCATTTTGAAATGAAAATGATTACAAATGAAAAACAAAGGTCCACCTATATAATGATATGTCAATTAAAAAAAAAAAAAAAAAAAAAAAGTAAAGCCAATTGTCATTAAAACATTGCAAGAGAAATTTCCAAAAATGTCAATAGGCTTCAAAGATATTTTCTTTTTTAAACTATGCCATTTTTCAATTAAGAAAGGTATTTCAAGACTTTAATCAGACTTATTCCATTTTAGTGATGAAGATAATGGGTAAGAAAAGCAAGTGTTGATTCAACAGAGAAAGCTTTTGAACATTAAATCCAAATGAAAGGATTGATGTCTTATGAACATATTAGCCCCATATTAGTCCCATGATTTTTCTAAGAGTTCTCTCTGGCTCTTTTCTCATTATTCAGTGTTCCACATTCAGCAGCCAATTGGGAAGGATGCTTCCACTCAGGCACTAAGTCAAACTATCTAAGTCAAGCTCCTGTGAACCCTTGTGCATTTCTTGGAGGTGGTACGACCTAGGTTTCTTCCTCCCTGAAAGTCAGAGGGCTTTAATTTGACATTTAATGGGAAAATAAGGAGCAAGAGCTCATTGTTTTGATCTGAACATTGTGTGATCAATGAGTGTTAGTTTCAAAAGAGGTTTAGATAAGTCTTTGAGTATATTAGCATGTCTTTGAATTCAGGAAAGTCTCATGAAGAAAAATTGTCAGTGCTCACACACACAGATGCACACACACACACACACACAAATAAGAGGTTCAGTGAACAACTTCTGACACCTAACTGAAATCTAACAATTTAGATTAAAATACCTGAAACACCTAAGTAGGTTAGAGACATCTAGCTATTTCTGCTACACATATATACGGACAGTTTGGTTTGTGAATTTGAATGTTTACTTGAATCTCAGCTTAAGTGATATACCTGGTACCATAAAAGAGGTATGAGAAAAATCCAGTTCCCTTTCCCTTTTTCTTCATCCCCACATTACTTAACTAAAAAAAAAAAAAAAAAATTGAAATTCGGGACCATGAGAAACAGCTGGCAAAGTATTCCATGGAAGGCTTCATAAAGAACAAACTGATCAGTTTTCTTAAATGCTTAACTGAAAGAAATGAAAAAAATGTGATACATGCAGCCTAAAATTCATAATTCATTATATTCTCACTAGAAAGAAAATCTGTGAAGGCCTTTTTTACTTTTTTGTTGTTAGTTGTTGCTGTTGTTTGCTGAACTAGACAGAACTCTGAACAAAGAAATAATTTCATTGCTTGCCAGGAACTTAAAAAGATTTGCAGGTGTGTTTGGTTGCCAGTGAGGAGGCCAAAAGAACTCCATACAGGAAGAGCAGGTGGTTTACTGGCATAAACCAGTAAAAATATCATGTGAAATTACATCATAGTCTATATCTCAGTTTCTTGTTTTCATAAAGAGAATAAAGGTGAATACAAAGAATTCATACAATAAGTTAGAATGTATAGCAAGCAAATGTTTGGATTTACAGATAAAGCTCTATAAAGTTTTCTGTCAGTAAGACCTTTCCTGGTACTTCAGTCCAGTAACTCACAGAATGCCAGACAGCAAGAATATGAATATTAATGCCTACATACTGATGAAGAAATTGTAAATATAATATCTTCTATAAAATACAAGCAAAGTAATTACAGAATGATAGAATCATAGGTCTTCTAAGTGTACTCTGGAGATCATCCATTCCAAACCCTTGCTAAAGCAGGTTTCCTACAGTGGGCTACAAAGGAAAGGTGTGTTTTGAATATCTCCAGAGAAGGAGACTCCACAACCACTCTGGACAGCTTGGTCCAGTGCTCTGACACCCTCAAAGTAAAAAAGTTTTTTTCTCATGTTGAGATGGAACTTCCTGTGTTAGTTTTTGCCCATTGCTCCTTGTTCTGCTGCTGGGCATGACTGCAGAGAGGCTGGCCCATCCTCTTGACATCTTTCAATATTTATAAATACTGATAAGAGCCTCTCTGTCTTCTCAAGGCTGAACAATCTCAGGTCTCAGCCTTTCCTCATAAGGGAGATGCTCCTGGCCTCCAGTCATCTTTGTGTCCCCCTGCTGGACTCTCTCCAGTAGTTCTCTGCCTTGAGCTGGGAAGCTCTGATTTGGTCACTCCAGATGTGGCCTCATTATTTATTCTTCCTGCACTAAGATAACTATTTGAGGTTATTTGCTGGCACAGTGTGCAGGAACCCCTGTTCAGCTCTAACTCAGAAGTTTCAGAGCTTCCATACCATGTGAAGATCTCTGATGTATTTCTGAAGATCCATACTCAGAATCTCACATATTTTAAGACTTTTTGTAGTATTCACCTATGTCACAGAATCACAGAATGGGCAGGGTTGGAAGAGACCTCAAGGATCATGAATCTCCAACCCCACTGCCACGTGCAGGGCCACCAACCTCCACATTTAATACTAGACCAGGCTGCCCAGGGTCTGTCTGTTGAGTATTTTTTTAAGTAAGGTATATTCTCTCTCCCAGTCTTCATTTCTTTTCATCCTATTTCTACTGGCATCTTGAAGTGCAGCTTTTCTCCTTGCATACCCCGAAAAAGCTTCTCTCTTTTCATTACCTCTGAGTTTTGGCTATAGATTTAATTGATGCTCTTCTTAACATTCTCCTACATTCTGCTGCTGCTCTTGCCTTCTTGCACTCGTGTCCCTATTCCTACCTGCCCTCTTCTTTACCCTGGACTTTTCTCCCCATATACTTGAGAAGGCATTGCCAACAGACCTCTCAATGCTCTTGATGCTCTGTGCAACAAGCCAACCTCATTTATCTCAGCTAACCACGGACAATTGACAATACAAACCATAGATAAAGTAGCTAGGGAACAAAAATGAAACAGATACCATTCAAAAAGATCCCATCCATTTTTGATTTTGTATTACTCACTTGTCTACTAAATTAAACCTGTCATTAATGTTTTCAATATTAATTCCCCCCACATCTCCTTTCTATTTTGAGCAACGCTGTTCTCTAAAACAAATTTTGTGTTCAGGAAACATTACTGCCACAAGGGATTGTTCTTTGGTTTTAAATTATTTACCTAGCTTGACACAAAGGAAAGTAAGGCTAAGAGAATCTGGTACAGGTATTAGGATTTGTAATTGTTTTAGCAGCATAATTAGATCTTTACAGTTATTAAACAATTATGGCTGTCATCAGTTTTAAATACTTTGCCTTAAACCTTAGTGATTTATTGCTAATTGTGTTATTTGATATAAATTTAATTGGCTAAGATGGCTGAATTAAAGAATCTTTGCATCTTATAATGCAGATTTCTCTAACAGATTTTTGTTCCTTTGGGAACAAGGCAGAAATAACCACAGCGATGACAAATATAACACATTGAATTTAAACTTTTTTTTTTTTTTTTACCTGAGTAATCAGAGCATGAAATGCAATGATTAATAATGAATCAATACCACCAGGATAAAGAGTAATAGTATTATTTCCAGAATATTCTGTATAATGGTTTAGCATTCTCTTCACATGGGACAACTAAAAAAGATAAATACCAGGAAGCAGGATGTCAAGAAAGACACAATAAGAATTCATGTTTTAATCTTGAACACAGAAAGAGCACAAAAATGAAGCCTATCCAGGACAGGAGAAAATAGGATGAAGGAACCCATAGATGAAGAAAGATAAAGACAGAGCAATCACTTATCAATTACTGTCACAAGCAAACAGATTCAACTTGGGGAAAATTAATTTATTACACAGAATCACAGAATCACAGAATGGCCAGGGTTGGAAGAGACCTCAAGGATCATGAATCTCCAACCCCACTGACATAGGCAGGGCCACCAACCTCCACATTTAATACTAGACCAGGCTGTCCAGGGCCCCATCCAATCTGGTCTTGAACACCTCTAGGGAAAGGGCATCCACAATCTCTCTGGGCAGCCTGTTTCAGCACCTCACTGGTCTCTCTGTAAGGAACTTACCCCTAATATCCAACCTAAATCTTCCCTCCCTCAACTTAAAACCATTTCTCCTTGTCCTACAGTTATCTACCCTTTCAAAGAGTTGATTCCCCTCCTGTTTGTAGGCTTCTTATCTATATAAGTGGCTTCTTATATATATTGTCTTTTATGTTTTGTCATTTCTATGCATTTTTACTTTATAGTTTACAAAAGTCTGAAGCACAAAATAACTTGTCTCAATACCTGCTGAATATTTATGTTATTATGAATCTTAAAAAGTAAAATAAAACTCTTCCAGTTCAATCAATCAAACTTGCTTTTAATAATAAAAGCAGTAGAAAGATGGAGACGAGTGGACAGTGAGATGGATTAGTAACTGGTTGCTGACTGGCACAAATCAGAGGGTTATGATTTAAAAGTTCTACTGCATGAGAAGCAAAGAAAAATTAAACTCATATTTTTTTTCAAAAATTTGAATTGCTAGATAGCTTAATGTCCCACTGATGATGCAGTGCAACCAATGATATTTCTGTTGTTTGTGTGCAATCATTGAAGTTAGCAGCAGTAATGGCTGCTTCCCAATGCTTAAACAAACTTGCTTCATTTGAAACAATAAAATATGTCTTCAAGATGTTACTGTATGGAGTCTCTGATTTGTGCTTGTCTAAGTAATTTCATATGTGTGTTCAAATCAATATATCTGTCTAATCGCTTTCATTTTTCAAGATATGCATTATTATAGTCATTTGTATTTGTAGTTATTGAAAGAACACATTCCTTTGCTGACTTTCTTCAGGATGGTGTATAGTAGAGATCTAACAATACTGGTAGCATATAAAGGAGTATGGCTTAATCTGTATTTCAGTTGTTCTGGTACGTTTAAGAATTAAGTTAGATACTCTGTCTTTAATAATTGAGATCATTATGTAATTTTTTCATTGCTAGCATCAATTTCTACTTCTTAATCAAATTTAAATTGTGGCCCAATTATACTAAAGACGCATTCAGGAAACCAGTACAGTTGAAGTGAAAAGTCTATTATGTTTTTTTTTCTTCTTTTTGCACTAAAATACTCACAAATATTGTGGATATGAGGTTCTATGGGCAAAAATATACGTAAGTATACATCCTGTTTGTAGACTCCCCGTAGGTACTGAAAGGCTGCAATTTGGTTACCTTGCAGCCTTCTTTTCTCCTGGCTAAACAAGCCCAGCTCCCTCAGATGTCTTCACAGGGGAGGTGTTCCAGTCCCCTGATCATCTTTATGGCCCTCCTCTGGACCCTCTCCAACAGCTGTCTGTCTGTCTTATATTGGGGACTCCAGACTGGACACAGTACTCCAGATGGGGCCTCACAAGAGCAGAGTAGGGGGGGACAATAACCTTCCTATCCCTGCTGGCCACCCCTCTTCTGATGGAGCCCAGGATACCATTTGCTTTCTAAGCTGCAAGAGCACACTGCTGTCTCATATTAAGTTTTTCATCCATCAAAACCCCCAGGTCCTTCTCTGCAGCATTGCTCTCAAGGACCGCTCCTTTCAGTCTGTATGGATGCCTGGGATTCCTCCGGCCCAAGTGCAAAACCTTTCACTTTGCTGTGTTGAACCTCATTAGATTCACCCGGGCCCACCTTTCAGGCTTGTTGAGTTCCCTCTGAAAGCATTCCTTCCTTCCACCATGTCAACCGCACCACTCAGCTTGGTGTCATCAGCAACCTTGCTGAGGGTGCACTCAATTCCGTCATTGATGTCACTGATAAAGATGTTAAAGAGCACCAGTCCCAAGACAGACCCCTGGGGGACGCCACTCATTACTGGCCTCCAGCCAGACATGGAGCCATTGATGACCACCCTCTGTCTGCGGCCTTTCAACCAATTTTTTATCCATCGAGTGGCCCACCCATCAAATTCACATCCCTCCAATTTGGAGATAAGGATGTGGTGGGGGACCATGTCAAAGGCCGTGCTCAAGTCCAGGTAAATGACATCAGTCACCTTCCCCTTGCCCACCAATGCCGTTACTCCATCATAGAAGGCCACCAGATTGGTCAAGGATGACCTTCCCCTGGTGAAGCCGTGCTGGCTGTCTCGGATCACATACTCATTCCTCATGTGATTAAGCATGTCATCCAGGAGGATCTGTTCCATGATCTTCCCAGGCACAGAGGTGAGACTCACCAGCCTGTAGTTCCCCGGGTCATCCTTGCTCCCTTTCTTGTAAATAGGAGTGACGTGACCCTTCCTCCAGTGATCCAGGACCTCACCTGACAGCCATGATTTTTCAGATATGATGGATTTATTGCCAGTTAGAATACATTTAGACAGTGACAATGACAGACATTAAAATCTTTCCACCACCTTCTTACCAAGTTCAATTTCACTTCTTCATTTTCAACTCCTCTAATCTCCTTCCCACACCTGAGTGGCATAGGAAAGATGGAGTAAGGAGGGGTTGCAGTCAGTCTATTACAGTTTCTCTCTACTTCTTTCTCCTCCTCAATGCTTTCTTCTCTTCCTTCATAACTTCCTCTCTAGTGGCCCCGTTTCCTGAATGAGCTGTTCCTTCAGACCATTTGTACTTACTCCACCATCAGCTTCCACACAGTCTGCAAGGGAATCTCTGGCACCTACAGCATTTCTTCTCACTCCTCAGTTTCTAACCTTGGTATCTGCAGGGCTGTTTCTCACAATAAATTTTTCTCACTTCTGGATATGAGTATGTAGATCAGCTGATGATTTGCTTCACTACTAAATAAAAAATAAAATAAAATAAAATAAAATAAAATAAAATAAAATAAAATAAAATAAAATAAAATAAAAATAATGTCCTTTATTTGATCACATCAAAGTTGGCTGAGGGGTTGTTTTTCTGAAGTAGACAAAAGCTTCTCAAAGTAAGCTCTTCAGGTCTAGTTATATAATACAAAATAAATCATCATACTACCAGGAAAATGTGTTAAAATAGAGGCGTGTGTGTCTCTCTCTAAAAAGACTTCCTTCTCATTGTAGAAATAGAACTCTATAATTTGAAAAATGTAACAGGAAAACAATTTGATCTCTTTTAACTAAGTTCCTGCCTGTTTCATGAATCTGGCATAAATTCACATAATTTCAAGTGGTGTAGGTATGCACATTCTACAACTAAAATGATCTACAGTTGCACTCACCTTGATATGAGAAACTCAGATTTAGCTGTTGCCAAACATAGCAATGTACTTTTATGCTGGTAAGTGTGAAGCAAAGCAGGCCTGACAGTGTTCTTTACAGTCACATAATGGTAAGAAAAGTGGGAAACAATGTGAAGGAAAACAGTTCATACAACATTAAGACTGAAGACATACATCTGTGAATGTTAATTTTGGAGAAACGATACACAAATTGAACAAAATTCTCAGTCACATCAATCCTTACATTCAGTGGACCTCAAATCGCAACAGATCTACATTCTGCAATATTCTGATGAAACTCTTCCTGTGAATTATACCAGCTGTACTAAATTCAGTGGCTTTTATAGATTTGTTAAGCAAAATATATGGTGGAAAGTTATCACAATGACTCTTCAGTTCATTTTAAATGACAGCTTGATGTTTTAGTCCATCACAGAAGCTCTAAATGAGTTGTGATCAGATTATCCGATGTTATTAGAAGGCTTACTTGTTGATTTAACTGCATATATTTCAGCTGAGCAGTTCTGGTAAAACTTTCTTGGTCAGTAATTAGTTGTGATACAATACAGTGCTAATTTAGTATGAATTTTCAGTATGGTTGATCTGCAGACCAGGTCAGAAAGGCATCATTGCTAAGATGGAATTTATTGAGGTATTTTGAAGGAATAGTCTGAATTCTGAAAGGTTTTAGCTACTCCACTCAATTTCAGTATTAGATAAATTCAGGAACTCTAAAAAACAACAGAAATGAGATAGGAATTTTATTCCAGGATAAGAGAAGAATAATTAAAAAGTCTTAAAGCCTGGCTATATTTTTATTTTGCAGATGATGGGGAGGAGAGAGCCATTTTGAAAGTACTCCTGCAGCTCACACAGGTAGGATGACGATCTAAGAAAGACTGACATTATCTTTCACAAATAGTTGAAAACAAAAACAATACCCAACAACTTAGCCATTGATTTGGTAGGCATCGCTGCAATAGAAATGCTAAGTTACAGCTTGAACCAGTGATTCCCCTGATGGGAAGAAAAGACCAACTCTGCAGAGCTCAAGTTCGAACAGTGCATCTGAGTGACTTGAAGGGGTGGATCCTGGCTTCACCCTTTCCTCGACCTCATTTAAGGGTTGGCAGTGGAGACAGAAGTATCTGGAGATCTCTGCCTACTCTGGGATTGTACAGGCCTTCCTGAGATAAGTAAATTCTTTTCCCTTTTTCTACATTTACTGTTATAATGTCCAACCAGGCCACCCTTCACCTTGGTCCAAGACCTTGCTGCCCTGCCTTCTTTTAGTAACTGCATAGTCATCAAAGTGCTCAAACTTTTGATTTTAGGCATATGTCTAAATACCCTAATAACTGCTTTGCAGAACAGTGATGCACTTAAGCATAAGATTAAACACTTTGCTGAACCATGAGGAATATCTATCTGATAGTCTTGACCTAGTATAGAATGATCACTTTCTCTAGGGATTGCTAGAAGTATAGTTAAATTCTGTTTCTTCTCAACTGCACATGTGAAATAAAATCCTTTAGACACTGAATGTGAATGACAAATTATGCCTCAAAGACATAAGAAGTCTGAGATAAGAAAAGCTTAGGCTTCTATGCGCTCAGGCATCCAAACTCAAGGAAGGCAATTTAATCCTGCTTGTATTTTCAAAGTTCACATGATTTATGTGAAACTTTCTTTTGTGTTTATTTTCTCCTTTTCTTGGTAATGTATTCCTTGGCATCAAGTCCATCTGTGATAATCAAAATAAACTATTAGTTTGAAGATTGTACTATAAACGAAGCCAGAAAAGAGGATTTACAGTTTAAAAACTTTAAAGTACAAAAGTCCTTCCCAGTGTCTTCTCTGCTTTAGTTATCAAGATGCAGAAAGTTTCAGCAGGTAGGTTTAGTGCTTTTTTCCCTAACAGTTCTGAGCTTTATTTCTCTGTCTGGTATACTTCTCTACTGATTTCTTACAAAAGGAGAAATAGAAGCTAAAGTAAATGAAGAATGTTATTGTACGTGTTCACAAATAATTGAAAATCAGTACATGTGGCTCTACAAAATATTTAAAACAAATTATAAGAGATTTTAAATGAATGAAAACTCTGCAACCAATAAGGTAGCATTTAGTCTAATCAGCATATGCTGCTCTGTCAGCCATGGAGTAATCCTTCAACACCTTCTAAAAACTTAGTGCAGAGTTCTTAATATCACTATTCGTTCATTCATTTGGAGGTAAAAATGTACCTTTTACTTTTCTTTAACATCTAACATCTTACAGGCATAGATTGATGGAAAAAGAATCTATAGACACTACAACAATTCTGTACCTAAAAGCAGTTGCACACATACATGTGCAAATTAATTATACTTTGTATGGTGTGTGCAACCTCCAATTCTAAAACTTAGACATAGACAATAAAAGAGTATAATATGAAGAAAAAGAACAAAATTGCATTATAAACTGAAATTTTTAAAATGATTTATTTTTACCTGTGATTACTTTTTAAGATTCATTATTGTTATTATCTTTAATTTAAGAAAAAGAAAGAAAAAAAGAAAGAAAGAAAGAAAACAATGTTGGACTGTTACGTAGTTTTTTTTTTTTTTTCATAAAACTCTTGGTTTCATTATTCTTTGGTTATCTATGTAGCTTTTCAGAAATCAGTTTTACAGGAAAAACACTGCAAGCAGCCAGAGGGAATAAAATTTTAAGGGAAGAAGAAAGCCTGTAGACTTTAAAATAAGCAAGGTGTTAAAATGCTAGCAAAACCTATCTGAATAGTAAAGTTTGAAAACATCTGACAAACTAAATAAAATGGCTGTTTTTCCCATGCTCCACTTTAATCATCACTAAAGCCTTTATAAAATAACTGCAAAGTAGTTTGGAATTGTCACTACATTGTATTTTGGCATTTTGCATCTCACTTTGCACAACTTTAAAGTGACATTATATATATTTTTATTTATTTATTTAAAATATTTTTTTTCCCATGTATAACTTCCTGCATAACTTCCATTGACTATTTTCTATGCGTGTTTTTAGTAAACTGCTGTAAGTGTTCTAATGTCATTTTGATTTCACCTTGTTCATGGCTGGGATAGAGTTAACCTTTGTGGAGGCTCATATGATGCTGTTTTTCACCTTTGCAATGAAAACAATGGTGAGAACACACAAATGTTCAAGTCCTTGTAGTACATAGCCAAGGACTTTTCAGCTTCCCATGCTGCCTTGCCAGTAATGAGTCTGGGGGTGCACAAGGAGCTGGAAGGGTACAGAAGCAAGGCAGCTGACTCAAGCTTTCAAGGAGATATTCAAGGGGATATTTCATATCACATTGTGTCATATTTACCAATAAAAGCTGGGGCAAAAGAGGAAGAGGGCATCTGTTTGTCTTTCCAGTAAAGCATCATGCATGATGAGCTCAGCTTTCCTGGAAGTGGCTGAACATCTGCTTTCCAACAAATAAATTCCTTGTTTTGCTTTGCTTGTGTGTGCGGCTTTTGCTTTATCTAATAAGCTGTCTTTACCTCAACATATGAGTTTTTTCATATCTACCTTTACTATACTTTTTTCCATCCCTATGAGAGAAAAATGAATGAGTGGCTGTGCAGTGCTTAGGTGCCTATTAAGGTTAAACCACCTTCCTAGACTGGTATCTTTGAACACAAATCAGAACAGTTTGAATTCTTTTAATTGCTTTACTCCATTTTCTGCTTGAATAGGAGTAGTGTGGGGTATTAAAGAAGAGGGGGGAAAAAACTAATAGATAAAAGTCTTCCACCGATACATCAAATTGCTCAGTATGTTGTAAAGGTGTGATATCAGTTCACAGATTTAGCTGATATTTAAATTTGTCATGGTAATAGTGATGTAAATTACTCTCTTCATCATTAAATATGTTATGAAATGCAGATATTTGTAATTTTCTGTCAAGAACTCTTCAACTTAATTATCCAAAAACAGCACCAGCAATGAATAAAAACTGGTATTCTTGCAGAAAATCTCAGTTTATTAGGAAGTTCCTAATAACTTTCTCTTTTGTGTCAAATTCTTGCACTTTAAGAAAATCTTGGTACCACGTCAGCACATATGAACTCAGATTTTTGAAAGCACATTTCCACTTGCAGTTCTCTGAATGCAAGAAAAATGACGAATGCTGCTAGAGCTGCAATGCTATTTGAAGTTTAAAATTCCAAATTCAATAGAGATGTATAGATGTCAGTACATATTAACTAGAAAATGAAAATTTTTCAATATAAAGCAAAAATTACCAGGGAGGTTTTTTGTTTGTATTTTTTTTAATCTAAATATTGACACTTGCTCATTTCAAAGATAATTTATTAGGAAACTTCAAATGAAGTAGACATGCACTAAAAAACACTAATATTTTTATGAACATACATCAATTTACAGGCAGATAGCATATAGAAGTCTGCCTTGTTCCTAGCCTAAGAACCTGTCTGTGACCCCAGAGCCATCTCTCTAGTCTTTCTGACATTAGCAGAATCTCTTCTGCCTGTTACACCATAAATTCCTTATTATTTTGCCATGAATAGTAAAAGTTTGTTGGGTACATGCTTTCAAAGTAATTCCTATAGACATCTGACTTGAGAATAGAAGAAACCCATGTTGCACTACATTCTCAATCTATATTCTGCAAACTCTGGCAGGAGCTCAGCATAGGCTCTTGTTATATATACCACAGAGATGGAAGTAAAATCAACAGGAATATTTGCCTAAAGATGGAATTAAGACATTACAGTGCATATATGGAACATCATTTTCAAAATGTGTTGTTTCTGTGTGTTATTTGACAGAAAATCTAGTTCACAGGAAGATTCAGTATCTTTGATTTAATTTATAAAAAAGTAAATGATGAAACATACAGTTTTGTTCTTGAAACAGAGTGATTTTCAAAGAAAAACTTCACCAGTTCAAAAATATTGCCTAAGCAATGAAAGGTGAGTCAATATCATTAGTACTTGAACACTCTGACAATTCAAGGGAGTTTTAAAGCATTTTTTTCCACTCCCTACCCATACAAAAGGGAAAAATGTGCCAGAAAAATATTCCTCCCGTTGACATCCAGCAGTCCTTTACTAATTAACTAGAGTCATGTCCCTTTTAATAAGTCAAGACTTAATCCTTCATGGACAGAACACCTCTGACCTGCTTTGACAAAATGCTTGAACACACACTTAATATTATATATGAGTAGTCCCTGTGAAGCCGGCATGCAGCTGAAGTTGATACAAGTCATTCTTAAGTATGCTGCCAATTCAATATTATTCTACAATGTATATTAAAAAAAAAAAAAAAAAAAAAAGGCTCCATCCATTTTCTTTGGCTTCTTTTCCACTCCAGTTCTAAACATCAAGAAATCAAATCAAGAACTTTTTGATACTAAGCTTGAGTTTATTGCATACTGCATGTAATGACATTTCTTTTGCTAACTTTTAATTTATGTACTCCAAATCAGTTTAACATCAGCTAACTCTTCTCCTAATCTGTAGTAATGCTTATCTGGATTTGTTGATTAATTAATGCAAGATTTTCATGATTTTTTTTTTTTCAAAGTACAAGTAAACATTGAACATTAGATCCCTAAACTCAGGGACTGGCAACTGATTTATGTGATTTAGCATGTAACGTTTTATCTTGAGTAAAGGAGGGAACAGATAAATCCCACAGATATAAATTTGTGTCAGAATTTATGACAAAGTCTCAAGACAGTAACAAAAAGACAAATAGCTTGAGCACAAATTGTTTGCTGGAATTCTGGGTTATCTTAACTTTATAAGTTTGTTTGTTTTTTTTAATTGTTAAAAATTTTCTTTGCCAGAAAGATGAGGATATGTATGAATTAGAATGAAATTTACTTCTAGCTTTTCAAGAAAAAGTGAAAATACAAAACCATTGTGATAACTTAAGGCAAAAAAATATAAATAAATTTTCTTTCTCTCTTTTTTTCGACCTTATATTTTGACCAGCCTTAAATTACTATAAGGGATATTATCTATTATAAATGAATACAGATTTTTTTTGCTCAAGTCAAATCAGCAGGTAAAACCTTTTCTTGTAAATATATTCATGCTTACATAGAGATATTTGCATTTATTTTTCTTGAATTGTATAGAATTTATTCTTGTATGATCCATCTGGAGTTTCAGGCAAAAATTATTCTATTGCAGCAAAAGTCTTTCTGGAAAGCTGATATTTCTGGCTTCTCAACTATTTTCTAAGCAAATCTCAAAAAACAAAAAACAACAACAACAACAAACCTGATAGAATGACAACTGATGAGGCACTTTGGACTAGTAATTAACCAAAGCAAGCCTCCTTTTGCTTATTAATATTCCTGCTTTTAGCATTTGTTTTTTTTTCTTTTCAGCATTAAAATTTTGTTGAAGTTCTCAGATGTATGTCAGTGCTGTGTTAGGCTAGAATTACAGTAATCAACTGTGAAAGGCCCCAGATGTATTGTGGAGGAGAAAAAGGAAGCCTTTTATCAAAAGCCAGTTCCTGCTTCCTGAACTGTGATACAGCTTCTAAAGTTTCTCTCCAGGTAATAGACCACAGTCAGAGCTCAGAATATGGAGAAGGGAAATAGACATATACATGCACATTCTCTCAAAGAAAGTACAATTTTCCTTACATAGAAGCAGAGGTGGCAAGTAAAGTGCACCAGCTAAATGAAAGCAAAGATTACTTCCCAGAATCTAGTAAAAAGTAATGTAATTGATAAGCTTCTGGAAACAAGAATAAGTTCTATTTGAGTGAAGGTTCCATAAAAGGAGATAATATTTAAAATCATATTATTATTTTATTCTGATACAGTGGTAGTCTTGCGAAGTTGGAAGGTCAAAAGATGAAGAAAAAAGAAGGATTCACTAGGCTGAGAAACTGTTTTGTGTTCTTTGCTGATTATTCCAGTAGGGTTTGAATGAATTTTACTGTAGCACTGTCTAATTCCATCTCATAAAATTCAATACATATCAAATACTAAGGAAAATGTGTGATTTTGTGTTATTTTTAGCTTTGCCTATTTTCCTTCCACTTTTATTCATTTCACCTCTGAGACTTAAGGTAAACTGTAAGCAGAGACCAGAAAAGCAAATCATTTCCTTTTAATTACTCCTCCAGGAAATCAGTTAATGGAGGTTCAGCCTGGGTCATGTAAAACTGCTATCGCAAATCTTTAAGACAAAAATGAACTAGCAGAAGAAATGTCTGCCACACATGGTGTTACCTTGGATGATTTTTTTGAAGGTTCTTCTTTCACTAATTGATAAAGGGTAAGAAATGCCCTGTGTGTAGCAAGAAAGAAGAAAAAACAAGCCAGACTAATAAAGTGATACTAATAAATTCAGTCTCCTTCATCTTCTCATATCATGCACTTTTGCCATAACCATGTTGTTTGATTCAGAAATAATGTTGTGTACATATTTAAAGAATTAAAACTTGGCTGATATGTTTCCAAAATCAATTGTTAACACTAACAATGGACCAGGAGAAGGCTGAGGTACTCAACAAACTTTTTGCCTCAGCCTTTGCTGACAACTGCTCTTCACAAAGCCCTTGAGTGAATGATTTGGAAGATGGGACTGATGGAGAAATGCCCTTCCCACTGTAACTAAAAACCAAGTTCATGACCATCTGTGGAACATGAATGTTCGTAACTCAAAGGTCCAGATGAGATGCATCCCAGAGTCCTGAGAGAATTGGCTGATGGAGTTACCAACGTACTCTCAAGTGAAATCACTGGTGACTGAAAAAAAAAAAGGGAAGCATCACTCCCATTTTTAAGAAAGGAGAAAGAAAGACCTGGAACACAGCCCATGTCAGGGGAGATGGTGGAACAGATCCTCCTGAATGCTATGTTAAGACATATGTAAGACAAGGACATGATCTAAGACAACAAGCACAGCTTCAGCAAGGACAAATTGTCCTTTGTGGATTGTCCTTGCAATGGAAAAAAAGAGTAGCTGTTGTCATCTACCTGGGCTTTTACAAACCCTGTACAAAGCCTGTGGAAAAGGACTTATGAGTGTTGGTGGGCAAAAAGCTTGATGTGATCCATCTGTGTGCACTTTCAGCCCAGAAGACTAACTGTATCCTGGCTGCTCCTAAAGAGGAGTGGAAAGAGATAACTGTCCTCCTCTACTCTACCCTGATAAGGCCCCATCCCAGAATGAGTTCAAGGCTGGCTCATGGGCCCTGGGTCCTGAATCTGTGGGCAGTGCACAGTAGAGGGCTTGGAACTGGATGATCTTTAAGGTCCCTTCCAACCTAAGACATTCTGTGATTCTATGATCATAAGAAATGGGTTAGTAATACCAATGCTGTATTGCATAGGACATTATCAAAACTTCATAATCGTAGAAAAAAAGACAACGTTGTTCCAGTTACAGGATGAAGATGTTTTTTTAACTAAATTATTTTGGGGAGGTATAATTTTTGTAAAGCATACAGCATATGTTCTCATGTATGGAATAACAAAAACATTAAGAGTTGAGTTAGTTATCCAATGGCAATTTGTGCATTCAGCTAAAGAATTATAAAGTAAAGTGGTATTGTGGGAGAAGCAGAAAAAGCAACCCAAATCACAAAACATAAACAAAAACACCGCGTAAATAATCTCCTTCTATGACCCCTTATTCTTTTTATCATATTTCACATTTAAACAAAAAGGTGGTAAATCAGAAGGATTTCACATTAAGAAACCATGCAAAAGTTTTCTGGAAAGAAACAGGTATAATTAAAATCATATCCATCAAATTCATCATATACAGGAAATTTTTGAGCAGCACAGTCTAAAATAATTCATCCTAAAGAACGATTCTTTGCAACTACTCTTGTCTTCCTGCATCTCCAAAATACTAGCTTAATTCTAAGAGCTGCTGCTGCATTGCTAACGATATGCAAAAGTTTCACAGAGTGAAAGTGGAAAATATAAGGAAAGAGAAAAAGAGGAATTTCAAATCCATTTCAACAATAATATGTTATATCTGAAATTTTTGAAAAGGCAGTTAAACAAATTTGATATTTTAAAAATATCTTGTGCTTCTTAGCATTTCAGACTTGTATATTTGATGAGTGTTCATTCTTGCAATTTTCATATATGAAAAACTGAACACAATAAAGTCATTTCACAACATATAATTTAAGAAAATGAATTTTTTCTTTGTTAAACCTAGGTGCTTGCAAAAAAAAAAAAAAAAGCTCAACATTTTTTTCTTTTTTTTTTTCAAACTGGCAACAAATACAGTCAAGTGAGCAGGGCAAGTCTTAGATGCTTCAGAAACTTTTTACAGCTAAAACAGGGTGAAAAGATACAGTGATTGCTGACTGATGCAATACGCATAGATAGGTTATGTGCATAGAAAGTGTTCATCTTTTATTCTCATAAACCTAATGGAAGACGACAACTTCCAAACAGTTCCTTAATGATAAAGTACTTATATACTTCGGTATTTTCTGCTAAAATAATTTCTACAAGTAACAGCCTTACTCCTAGTGATCCTATAATTAAACTGTGAATAATGAAGTACATTAAAGGAAACAGCAATATTTGATCTATATTTAATGTGAACAGGAAGAAAATATGAAGTTTGTGTTTAGTTATTAGAGGCATTTTAGATAAATTTTGTAAATTAGTATAAAAAAGCTTAAGTAACAGTATCATCTCACAGTCACAGAATGGGTGAGGTTGGAAGGGCTCACTGGAGGCCATCTGGTCCAACCCACCTTGTTCAAGCAACGCCATCTAAGCTACTTGCAAAGGATCATGTATTGGTGACTTTTGAACATCTTCAGGGATAGTGATTCCACAGTGACTCTGGGCAGCTTGTTTCAGTGTTCAGTCGCTCTCACACTAAAAAAGTATTTCCTGATATTGAGAACCTCCTGTGACTCTATAACGTACTGAAGTATGGGATTGTTTCTCCTCAGCTGGATTTTGTACTACTCTTTGTTTAACTCCATGAGATTCCTGTCAGCCCCGCCTTTCAACGACCTTCTGGATAGTAACAAAATCTTCTGTTATGCCGGTCACTCCTCAAATTTTTCATTGTGAACAAACTAACCCACCATCCAGTGCGTTAGTGAAGATACTGAACAGAATCAGAACTAATGTAGACCTATAGCATATACCACTTTAGTCTTTGTGCCACTGCAATACTGGCCTGTCCATTCAGACATTTTTCAATTAACCACACTATGTGTTCGGTGTTGAAATCCTTATAGGAGTAATGGCTCTTTCCTCATCATCCACGCCAGTAATTTCATCCTGTCTCACTTTGTTGATGGATATGACACCTCCATGTATCAAGGAACAAAATTCCTCTTTGCTTATATGAAATAAAGGTTAAAGGATTTGTCTGTTCTAAACTAGAAACCACAAGAAAGCTAAGTCCTTACTTGTTTGCTTATGTTGGTTAAGTACATAAGAGTGGAATTTATTGTATTATCATAATTTCATTAATAAGTCTTTTTAGAAGTTGGGTTATAGTTAAAAAATATTATTCATTCAGGATGCCTTTCTTTTTTTCCTCCAGAAATCATATTGTATTCTCAAGATGACTAACATTAGACTGTTAATATCCTTAAGACCATATGGCACTTAACTAAACACATTAAAAATCATATTTCAGTACGTGGTTGGAGTTTTCTGTAAAATGCTGCAAAGAATTCAGTAGCATTCCTTCCATTAACATTTAAACACTGGCTTTGCTCTTTGAAGATTTTTCCAGAGGCTACATATTATTTCAAGCATTTTTTCTTCTCAAATTTATTTTACATCTTCTTATTAAGCACATTACCACTATCTTTATTATTCAGACACATTCTACTCCTAAATCCAGATTCACATAACTTATGAATCCTTTACCAAAGATTTAAGAGTATAAAATATTGTTGTTTAATATTCTAGAATTATCAAACTAAAACAAAACTGAAAGTAGTAGGACTTGACTTTTCATAAGTACTGAGCAAACTTCATAATAATCTGGAAGTCACTGAAACATAGTAAGTATGGAAACCCATGAAGCTACTTAGAAGTCAGTGACGATTCTCAGCTAATGTAAATTGCCAGAACTCTATTGCAACTTCCAAGCTTAGGATAATATATACAATTTCAGTAATTTCATTTTAAAAATAAGAAATAAAATAAAAAATCAGGTATTTATTAAACAGTGTTGAATTTAGTTTAATTAAAAAAAAAAAAAGAGGAAAATCAGACTTTTTTCAAGTACCAAATCTATAAAATAAGAAATAAAGAAAAAACCATGAGCTAGATACTGGTAATAAAAAGCTCCTGCTTTTAGTGAGCTACTATGTCAGGGAAAAAAAAAAAAAAAGAAAAAAAAACCTATTCTTAATTTAAAAAATATATACTCTTCACTTTTATAAATTAAAAAGTTTTGCTTACTTTGCTTAGTTAATTAAATATCTATCTATAATGTTCTACCCATAGAATTTAATTTGAATTGAGATTATTTCTTGCCTGGGTGTAGGTTTACTTATAATACCATCATTTTTACAGTGATTTGTTTTATGAAATAAAGAGGCTTACATTTTGGCCCAGATATTTTTGTATCTTCAAACTACACCATGAGAAAAGTGCCTTCTTTGTGATATACTCCTGTCACGGCAATCATTTTTATCTATTGAGAAGAGTGTGGAAAGAAATAAACTAGATAAATTACTAAAAAAAAATTCAGTGACTGCAGAAGAAATGGATTAAACTTCTGGAGTGCTGGAGATCTGAATGAAAGAGAGAGGAAGAGAAAAATAAATTACAATGGTTCTATGTGTTTCTTATCACTTACATCATTTTTTAAAAATATTGCCTAACATGTACAGAGATTACCAGGACTTTACAGATTAGCAGTGAGCAGTTTCAAGGTAAGGAAACTAATTCTCTTTAACGATAGTTAATTTGAATTACACTGTAGTCCAGTTGCCACAGACTAATGCACTGGGAGAGTCACAGATGTTTGTAGTGGTAGGAATGAGACTATTGCTTCAACAGTGTTTTTGAAAATCATCAACATAAAAAAATCATTTAAAGCACAGCACAGACAGAGTTTATTTTATAAAATGTACTTTCTTTACGTTAACAGAATCCTATGAAAATCAGTGGGAATTCTAATTCACATATTCAGTCTGTGTCAAGCTGACTTTAGATTTTGATCCTACTAGTTCATTTCAGCACCTTTTTAACAACAAAACTAATTTTGTCATATCACTCAGATGCACTGTGAAGCACATGGTCACATTTTGTTTGGCTTTGGTTTGGTAATTAACAGGTTCTAATTATTTCCTTTCTTCAAGGTAGAAGTAAGATTCACATGGTGGAGGATACTACAAGGATACTGACTAGGACAGAACATTACAATTTCTTCTGTATTGTAGACAACTCAGGAACAGCTTTGACATGTTATACCTTTGTTCACATCCATGAAGTTATTCAATATTTTTTTCACTTTTTTTTTTTTTTAAAGAAATTATCTTCCTTTTTACTAGACAGCTTTATATGTGATTTCAGAATAAGCAGATGGAAATAAATATATAATCCTTACAAATGGTACTGTCAAAAGCAAAGCTTCAGTTAACTTTAATGAGAGCAAATTTGAGTGTATCATGGTAAAGAAGAGGATGTGATAAAATATAAGACCTGTAAATTTAGCGTGGATAAAAGATCTTCCCAAATTCATTTTCTTTCTTAATCAATTAACATGTGGAGGAAACTTTCCACAGGAGATTGTTTGGGTAGTTACTTTAAGCAAATGACTGGATAGCTTTATAACTGTTATTAAAATTTGTTGCTAAGCAAGTTTAGACAGTGATGAGAGTAATCATTTTTCGGGCTTCTGAGCTTAAGCTGATTGCTCATGGAATTTGGAGAATAATCTGTCTTCTCTTCTGCTATTTTTTGAAGCTTAAGTACTATGCAAAAGAAGATGATTTATTTAAAAATTATGAGGTACTGGTCACTAGGTCACAGAAACAATAAAAAAGGAAACAACCTCTGTAGCCCTCATACTCGATGTTGATCTTTAATTACATGTGCAGTAATTTAAAGAATGGAGGGGAATTTATTGCATTAATGAATATCTTTATAGACGTTTTTTTGTTTTGTTTTGTTTTTTTAGGCTTGGACTTTGCAGAATAACTTAATAGGGCTTTTATTCATGTCTGAGAGGTTTTTTTATCTGTGGTTATTATGTTCTTCTATTCCAAAAGCCAAATAAAGAAAATGTATTTTTAGTCCTTAGAAGAGATACTGTATCATAGAATCATAGAATCATAGAATGGTTTGGGTTGGAAGAGATCATTAAGATCACCTAGTTCCAACCCCCTACTATAGGCAGAGACACCTTCCTCTAGACCAGGTTCCTCACAGCACCATCCAGCCTGGCCTCGAATGCCTCCAGGGAGGGGTCATCCACAACCTCTTTGGGCAACCTGTTCCAGTGTCGCACCACCCTTGCAGTAAAGAATTTCTTCCTTAATATCTAGTCTAAATCTACCCTCTTCAAGCTTGAAGTCATTTCCCCTTGTCCTGTACATACCCTCCTAAAAAGTCCTCCCCCCCCCCCCCCTCCGTTTTCCTGTAGTCCCCCTCAGGTACTGGAAGGCCACTATAAGGTCTCCCTGGAACATTCTCTTCTCTAGGTTGAAGAGACCCAGCTCTTTCAGCCTGTCCCAATAGGGGAGGAGTTCCAGCCCTCTGAACATCTTTGTGGCCCTCTGGATCCACACCAGGTGGACAATCCCATTGTCCATGTCACCTACAAACAGTTAAATAGCTCCAGTCACTGATTCCTGAGAAACATCAGCCATCACTGGTCTCCATTTGTACATTGAGCCATTGACTGCAACTCTGAGTGTGATCATCCAGACAGTTCCTTATCCAGCAAGTGGTATGTCCATCAGATACATTTTTTCTCCAATTTGGTAATTGGGAGTGGTGGCAGGGTCACCATATCACAAATTTGCAAAGTATAAGGAGAATATTGTATAAAAATATAGATAGATACTGTAATGATTATCTTCTTCATCTTAAAAAAAGCTTGTCATTGGATTTTTCCCACAATTAGTATTGTGCAAGATACTTCATATCTACTGTTCTAGGACTATTTGTGATATAGAGGTTTTTGTTTGTTTCTTTTGATATTATAACACAACCACTGTAAAATATATGCAGTGAATTTCATGCAGGATAATTGTACCCTATTTACATTCTGTCTGGATTTGGATTTTTCATATTTTACTGTAAATACAGATGGAAAATTTCTTCATGGTGACACTTACTGTGAGATGAGCAGACAGCAGAAGAGTTTTTGCAGTGTCATCAAAATGTGATAACATCTATGTGTTTCCAAAATTACTTTTTTGCTGTATTCTCCCAGTGGAGAAATTAGGCACCATCTTACCTGTGAAGATCATGCCCTTCAGACAGAAGCATTAGTATATGTTTCAAAAGAGGCAGGGATAATTTGTTAACTAAAATAAACTAATACGATGGGAAAATGTATATTCTGACATTGTTCTGGAAAACAATCAGCTTAAGCTGTTTCCAGTCTTTCCATAAGGTTTTTCTGGCATATTTTGTCCTCTCATCTATAAACAGTGTATTGAGGTAAAACTTATAAAACTACATCACAATATGCTCTCTTGAGATTTCTTTCAGTCTCACGTGCAATTTCAGTTGTAAACTCTTACCACAGTCTGACAGCATAATGCATTGCATAAGTAAGACTAGAAGTGACAGAAATTAGTATTGAGCCAAATGTAGTTCAAATAAACTGTACAGTGATAGGATACAAGACAGTCTGGTCCAGATGTTCTCCTATGGAGAACAGTGTAATATAGGACTACAGTGCAATATCCCTTAGAATGTAGCCAAACTTTTGCCTCTCAAAATACCCATTGGAAATCAAAATGTGATGTTTATATGTAGGTTACTCTGAAAGTAATGCTTCCTATTTATTTCCATGGAAAATACAACAAATAACACTATTTGATAGAGCAAATTCTCAGCTACAAAACATTGTTTTTTAACCTGGTCACCACAATTTTCACCAGCAATGAACAATAGCCTTCATGTTGTCCTCCTAACAATCTATACCATCAGCGGTCACTCACCATCTCCACTGCTGAAACACACCACCCACCACCTCACTATGCTCACATCCACTATTTAGTCTCCATAAGCATTGAGTAATCATCAGTGAATGTCAGTGGGTGCCATTTTTTCTACTTAGAGAAATTCAGTGAAATTCACTTTTGCTTCATACGCATGTCAATGTCGGATGCCATTTTGTCAGACTTCCCCTCTGCTGCCATCTGTCACACAGCAACAAAATGTAATGGAATATTGGTGGGAAGGTTCAACCCCTACCACATCTCCATCATCTACCACTGATGTCCTGGTCAAACCTAGTGGAATAGGAGGCATTTCTTTTGGAGCAGCCCTTGTAAAAGACTTTCTAAGAGTAATCTAAAATGTGCACCTCTCAACCCTTTATTTCCACATAATTAATAACTGAATTGGTTAAATTCTCAGAGACAAAAGGACAATTCACTTTCATAGGAGTTTGACAACATTCACCACAGCATGATTGGGTGATTCAACTACAACAGAATCTTTTGCAGATGTGTGTTATTTCACTGGCTGGGCATGAGTCACGGTTTCTACTTCTTCTATATGAACATTTTTCTATAGTGCCTACTGCAGAGAAAAAGATTGGCACAAAAGTTTTATCAAATTCTGGCTTTGGCTACATAGCCTGCTCAAAAGTTCTCACCTCCTTCCTTTTTCTTGACTCTTCATTCTTATTTTGAACTAAAATTTGCCATCAGTTTCACACCACTAAAACAGTTCATGGAGCTTGAGTTCAAACAGAATAAATGTACTAAAAAATAACTCCTTTTAGAGATTTACTTTTAACTTGAGTCAGTTCAATGCCTGAGTTGTATTTACCACAAATAAATAGGACCAGCACAGAGACAGCACAGAAGAGCTGAGGAAGGATCTCATTTCACTGTCAAAAATCACTGCATTTTTGAACAGCCTGAGAACTTCTTGCTCCCTTTGCTATTAGAGAAATAAACATGGGATCTATATTGAAAACAAGTTGACAATGGGACATAGACAACTGAAAGGATTCAAAGCCCTCAGGTAGACAGCTAACATGGCTATCTAGTAAACTAAGAGTTAGATAGTCAAAATGGATGGAATGCATTATAACCAGCAGACTCAGTAAATAGCTCAAAAAATCCCACAACACTGAGAAAAATGCTGAGAAAAATATATAGGATATTTGCACTTATTTAAAATCTTACCTTCACATAGCATAGAAACTACGGAGTCATTTTAAATAGACTCCTAAACTCTTTATTTTAAAAATTCAACGTGAAGTATCTTCTTTTCCTTCACAGGAAAATTCCAAATAAAAGTAAAATATTCTTTGTTTTTACTTAGTAATTAAATGGTTAGGTATTTTTTCTTTCAGGAGTTCTATCCCTTTTTTTTTGATTCGGGGATTGAAATGCACATTTCCCATGACAATGACATCCCTTGCAGAAGGTGATTTATTCTCAAACTTCCAATTCCTGTATTTAGCACAGATTGAAAATAGTACAGGGCAGTAAAAATACTTTATTATTCCACCAGCAGGGAACTTATCTAATAAAGGAATCACGAAGTTCCACATTAAACTGGAGTGGTCACCTCGAGAACTTGGGAAAGCAAGGGAAATAATAATAGTAATAACTTAATGTCATAATCTGTTTTCTTTGAATGTTGATAGTTAAAAAAAAGGTAGTGAGTGTGGGACAAGGAAACATTGCATAAAACAATCACTGAAACACAGCAAGAAAATGGGCAAAATTATCAGCTGATATAAACCCTAATGGCTTTTAATGACCAGCTCAGATTTTGCCTCAATATTTTTTTCTTTAATATTTTGTTTATAGAACACTTGACTATATGCTGAAAAATAAGGAAGAGATTAAAATTAGGATTTGCATGCATATGAAACACTCATACTTTCCAGAGAAATGTTACTACTTGGACCCTTTTTATCCAAAGGTACTCTGCTAAATTAGATAAAGGCGTTTACCCAAATGCACTCAAAAGCTAAAAAGAAATCCAAGGTCTGAACTGAATCCAAGGAACTGTGAATGAAGTCTGGATTCTGTTAGAAAGGATAGACTTCTTAATCCTTTTTGGTGTTTTCTTCTAAGTGTTTCTTTGCATATATGAGTTTGCCACTGCAGTCTCCTGTAGGCCCCAGTACATGATAAAACCTATGGATCATACTAGAAAACACTAGCTAAGTATAAAAGAAGTTACAGTTTGCCTTTGCTTCCATAGATTAAACAGAGAATGATATATTTTGTGCAACAGCTCTAATAGATTCAATGAAATTTATACTTGAAAAAGTATGTGGTATGTTTTCTGTATTCATTCTGTATTAGAGCACTGGAAAGTTTTTCACATAGTCTTGAAAGACTGTATTTAACTGTAATCTGAAAAGAAAAGAGGAAATAGCTATGAGTGACCTCTGCCCTTTTCTGAAATTAACTTACATGCATTTCTGTTAACAGCATTCTATTTCTACTCTCACAGTACCTGATACTATAACAGATACTGAGTCTGGAATACATTTGAGGTTACAAAGATAATAATGAGATCATTTATCAGACATTTTAAAAATGATCTTGCTGTAGACAAAGTAATAAACACTTTTTATTAGTGCTTAGATATAGCAAAAACACATGTTCTCATCATCACCACTGTTACCTCTAGTGAGGATTTTGATCTGAATCTAAACTGATTATTGATGACATCATAAGAAAAAAGAAATAAAATAAATATTAATAAAGAGATACACCCATTCTGAAACAACTATCTCAACTGTCTCATCTCCTTTTTCTTCATTAACTGAAGAATAGACACTTTTGTGTTTCTTACTGAACTAGTTTTAACAGTACAGTGGAAGGAGATTGTACTGAAGCTTTAACCTGCATTAATCTGATCTACAAAAAATTTGTACGGCTGATAGAAAATCAAGAGAGGGTTGCCAAGAGATTCAATATCTTTTGAATCAGTGCTGATTTATACCAGGACGTTGCATCTGTTTTTGTTTGATCTTGGAAGCTAAGTAGGTCTGGCAGCCACCTGAAAATCTCCTGCACTATACGTATCAACTAAGGTCACAGCCTTGCTATTAGCGAACAATGAAGATACACAAACAAGTCAGAGTAAAGAGTTTGTATCACTGCTGTTGCTAAACTGAGACATTACTGAAAAGTGGTGAAGGTCTGAGCTACAATTTTTCATAAAGTCCACATTAAAAAAAAATTATTTTGGTGTCAAGTTCACCAGTAAAACTTTTCATCAATGATTGAGATTACAGATATCTGCAGCATGATTCAGTAACCTAAACATAGACATCTAGTCTTACCAAAGAAATTCCTGGTTCTTTGATGTCTGGCAAATGGGAATGGAAAATATAAATCAAGACTTATAATACTGCCAAACACAGGTAGGCTGAACAGTGTAGTGGAATTCAACTTCAGATGATGATGCCTAAAAAATTTGGCTATGGGAGAATGTAGGTACTGCAGTGTCCATAATCCTGGCACAGACAGTGGAAATCTAATAAATACAGACAATAATTCAGGGACTAATCCAGCTCACTATCTTAGATACACTTTCTCATTGATGAATCCATTCCTGAAGGTCTCTCACAATTAGAGACAGCTTTTTCCTTCAAAAGTCTCTCTGGAGGATGAAGTGATCCCCTTCTCTCTTCTATTCATCTTTTCCTCTCTCGATATTTTCTAAAAATATGTCTTTCTGTAAGAAAGTGGGTCCTCCCCACTTGAGGACCAGTTGACAAATACATCAGTAATACATAAAGAAGGCAAATACTAGACCAAAATCCCAGTATTTTAGTTATGAGAATACAAAGCAGAGAATGATTTCTACAGGAGACATAGAAGTCCAAGGCTGAAAGAACTTGCTCTTCCATGATCATGTTTATGCAGAAAAACTCAGGCTGCTTTGTTGCTTCAGTAATCCAGTCAGCCTGGAGAAAACCTCAGACATTTTTAGTTGCCATATAGCTGGGTTAACTAAATGATCATGTCTTTTTGAAACCCTTGCCCGGGGAGATCCTAGATATACATACACAAAGCCAACTCTGAAAGCACGTACAGGAACTGCATGCTTGCACCGATATGAATCCATAGCTCTATGCTGAAATTAATATTGATTTCAGTTCCTGAGGCTCTTAAAGACACATTTTAAACCTCCTTACCTTTCAGTATAAACTGTAATAGAGATCTTTAGTTAGAAATTCACATTCCTTACTCTCATCCAATCTAAGGACAATATCAAACAAAATGACTGATTAGAGTATTGCTATTGGACATAATTGGAAATCTGCTGGAAATTAACTGAAAAATTCATAAAGATGAGATTCAGTTGACAGTTTTTAACATTTTCTCATTAAGGTTTATTAAATTATTTGATTCAAATGTTCTATTCTCAAATAATAATTAAAAAGAACTTAGAAAATAAGGTTTCATTCTTTCTCTAGTTCCCTGAATATGAATCAAATGGAATTTATTCTAATTTCCTTTTATGTTTTTATAACATCTCTTGTATTAATAAAACACATTTTCCAAGCAGAATTTGAGCCACTACAAACTTCATAGTTTTAACCTCAATAGAACTTATTCAGTAAAAATAATCACACATTAAAAATATGCTTAATATTGATTATAAATCTACTCTGAAATACCTGTAAAATTATTAAAGTTATGAAAAATATTATGTGTATGGTTATTACAGAAATGTAAACTTTTTTTTCAATGCTATCTGAGCATGTGTTCTGGTTATGTAGATATAGACATGTAGATCAATAACAGTAGGCAAAAAAACATTTGAACTAGGGTAAAAACTAAAGCAAATTAAATTAAATCTGGATAAATAAATCATTGAAAAATAGCCTTGATGTTGAAAAGATATCAACATAAAAATATAATTATGTCAAGTGTACCCTGAGGAAATCTTCAAAGATGACATTTTGAACTGAAAGTCTAAAGGCTTTGGATGTAATTTAGATGGAAAAGGAGAGAAGAAAACAGAAGAAACTAAATGGGAATTCAGTCTGTTTACAAGTCTATGAAAAACATGTTAATAGAAATCTGTCCTTTTTCTTTACTCATACTTTTAAGGAGAGATGGTTAAAACTACAGCAAAAAGGAAAGTTTTCATTAATCTGCTGATATTTTTTGGGAAATTAAGGTCATACAGGACAATTTCTCCCCCTTACATATAAATGTTGAATTATGTCTATTCTTATTTCTATTAAAATGAGCTGAAGTAATTAACTGAGAAGCTGAAGCAAGGGTTTCATTGCTGGAAACAATTTTAGGATTAGAAATGCAAGTACCAATCAGAGGAGAAGGATTACAGTATCCAGTAAGAGTGTCAACATTTGCATAAAATACTGCATTCAGTTGATTTATTGTTTTATTTCAGAGAAATCTCTTACTTTCACATGTGCAGGCAAGTTGATTAGTTAGCAGTGCCTGCCACTGAGACCAAGCAACCTGAAAGAATCACAGAGACTACGCGAGTCAAAATGTCACACAGACGTCATGCAGCTCAGTAGGAATAATTGTACATTCCCTTAAAATGTCAACTCATATCTTCACAGCAAACTGTACACAATGGAAGTTCATCATTATTTGTAAGTTTTATAGAGAAAATAAATGTCAGGTGCAAAAAGAGCCTGGAGCAACATTTCTATTCTCCTATACCACAGCTGCTTTCTACTGTTCTCAGCTGGTGAAATGGCTGTATTCCTTGATTAAATTAACTCAGAAACTGATGGGCAAAGCAGGACCTCACTCGTCTGTACACCACATGTGATGGGAAGTGAGAAGGCATTTGGATACATCAGTTTTACAAGCTTACTTTAATATGGCCTAGGGCATTTGCACAAAATCAAAGACTGTCATTTCCATTTTTGGATGTTTTTGATGAAGAAGTGGTCCTGCTATCCTAAAGCTAAATGTATTCTTGTGCAAGTCCCCAGAAGCTAGTCCTAGTGTTAAGAAATGAGTCTTGAAGTCCTGGCTTCACTAATCCATGGCTAAACATCCACTGGCAATGGCAGTGACAAGCTTTCACTCCAGAAATTAGACATAATAAAAGGCTTTGCCTCTTCCTAGCCATCTTGCCTCTCCTTCAGTTTTGTGTGGATAATGCATTATTTAAAAAATAAAATAAAATAAAATCATAAGCTATTAAACACAAAACAGGCAAATGAATGTACAGTTCCATTTGTATTTAATCCTAAAAAAATCATCCAAATTCTCTAGCTGGAGAGAATAATCACATGACTCAGTGCTGTCCTGATCCATATCAGTTATTTACATAGAGAATCACAACTTCCTGCTCAGTAAAATTAAACTAAATTTAGAAGAGCTTTAATTGGAAAAGATATCAATAAAAAAAGCTGGTCAGATTACTGCTGTAGCATTGCAATAACAAGAAGATGCAAATAAAATTATACATATATATAATAGGGTGACTACAAAATTATCATAAACCCTGTGATAATTTCATCTGTTGAAGGAAGAACAGAGGAAGGGAGGGAGGGAGGGAGGGAGGGAGGGAAGGAAGGAAGGAAGGAAGGAAGGAAGGAAGGAAGGAAGGAAGGAAGGAAGGAAGGAAGGAAGGAAGGAAGGAAGGAAGGAAGGAAGGAAGGAAGGAAGGAAGGAAGGAAGGAAGGAAAAGGAAGGAAAAGGAAGGAAAAGGAAGGAAAAGGAAGGAAAAGGAAGGAAAAGGAAGGAAAAGGAAGGAAAAGGAAGGGAGGGAGAGAGACAGGCAGGAACCATTACTTCTGTCTCTGAATAAAATTAAGACTTCGGTGATTGTGTAGTACATTTGTAATGAACCACTACATCCAGAACACTCTGAGAAGAGACATCTAATTCATTATAAAATAATCAGAGGGCACTGTATTTTACTGTCAGTCTTCCTGTGTATTTTTACTTACCTTTACTTACCCTGCAGCTCAAGGACAATTAATCCTGATGTGACAGATATAGCACATGTGCTGTGCAGATAATCTGGGAATGTAAAATGGCTACAGGTCAAAAAAAAAGGCTGCTTGTCAACTTTTACATCTGTGTCCTAGCATTCAAAAAGGCTAGCCAAGTGGTTAAACTCCTGATGGGCAAGGAAAGGAGAGTTCTTGGGTAACATTTCCAAGCAGAAAAAAGAGAATATATTTAAGAATACAAAGAAACAGTGTTGGCACTGTTGCTAACGCATCTTGGAAATATGATCATTTTCTAAATGCTATCCGCTGAGATTCAAACATTTATATATAAAACCGTAATGCATGAAAATACCATAAAACTACTACAAATCACAGTCCAGCAAGCTAAAACAAACTTTAATCTTTTTAATTTTAATACACAAGGTTATAAACTGTGAGAACCAGGAACAGTTGCAGATATATATATTAACATATATGTGTGAATAAAACTCTGTGTAAACCACAAAAGGCTGCCCAATGAAATAACCTCTTCATCCAACTGATCATGGCAGTCCCCACCTTAATACTGTCTCAGTTCTTCCTGGGTGTTTTGCTTTTTGGAATTGAAAGGTATCTGATAAACTTTATTTGGATTATCTTTTCATCTCATAGGACAGTGTGATTCCCACAATTTCCATGATTTTCAGTGCTTCCTCTTACATTCCTCACTGAGGTTCCAGGATCAAAATAATTCCTTCTGAAATAAATGAATTAGTAAGAGAAGTTGGCTTAACCTTTCCCTATATAACTAGCAATAACTATTTTGTTACCAAATAGAATGCACTTTAAAGTACCTTATATTAAGTAGGCCAAGGTAGAAAAGTTAAAAATGCTTTATCGGTGAAGCATATTCTTGAATTCACTTTTCCATGAAAGGTTGTGATTTTCATAAGTTTGCTTAAAGGCAGTAGTTGTCAAAATCTGGGGTCTTTTTCCAAATAAAGCTTTACTTCCTTTCAAAAGAATTACAACAGAACTGTAATCTATCTTATTTATTTAAATACTAGTAATTACAGGGCTGTTTGTCTTGGAGCTTGAAAGAAAAGACTTAATTTTGCCCATGATAATATTATGATAAAGTAAAAGAATTTGTGGCAGTTAGCCATAAAGTGTCTCCACCTTATACATTTCTGTAAGCAGGAAAATTTTCTGATTGAGCAGGAGAGGAAAAAATGTGGCATCTGGAAGTGGTGCAACCATGTATTATAAGTGAAGAGTTAGCACTAATCTGAATCTCTCAATCTTTTTGCCCAGTGTTCTTTAAGTCTCTTTACTAAGGTCTTATTTTCAGAGAACAACCCTTTCAAATATATAATGTTTGTAAAAAAAGCAGTGTGCTTAGGCAGCCAAGAAGGCCAACAATATACTGGGCTACATCAAGCACAGAATTATCAGCCACTTGAGGAAAGGGACTGCTGCACTCTGCACTGCAGTGGTGTGGCCTCAAGTGCTTTGTGCAGTTTAGAGCAACACAGTACAAAGAGGACATCAAACTACTAAGCAGCATCTAAAGGAGGGCCTCAAAGATGGTGAAGAGTCTGGAAGACAAGGGGTACGAGAAGCAGCTGAGTAGCCAATGATGACTACTCAGGAAATGCCTAAGCAGATTAGGTTTTTAAAAAAATCACAAAATGTTCTTTCTTTGTAATCTACATATACTTCCAAATTTTTTCATTGTAATTACTTAAAATTGTGAAATCCACTGGAAGAGTCGTAAAATGTTTGGAACTGGATGTACATTTGCCTTAAAAAAATTGAGGATTGGATCTAAAAATATTACTTCCTTAAACGTGTATAATTAGGACAGCTAGACACAAACAAACAAACAAACAAAAGCCTTACAACTCATAATATACACTTTAATAATATAAACTTTAAAGGTTTTGTGCATGACGGTTTTTCAATAAGTGAATATATAGATAGTTAAGATAGTCTTTTCAGAAACAAGATTTGTTTGCTTTGATATTTATTTATTTTTTAGAGAAAATGAGTTTTCCTGCAGACTTGAAATTTTTATGTGAGAAGCTGAAATTTTGACACAGGAATGTATCCCATCCTATTAATCCTTTGGAAACCAAGAATAATAAAATAACATTAAATGTTATTTTTTTTCTCCCAGTAGGAATTAAAGAATATCTGATATTTTAAAAATGTGAAAATTCTTTTAATTTTTTAGAAAGTGAGTAAATAAACTTCTTTGCTTTTGAAAATTTTCGAATCTTCCATCTAGTTTAATATTATACTTTCAACTCAGTTACTAGTAACCAAATGATATTATATACAAACATTCACAGCTCAGATGAATGACCTTCAGCAGTGTTACATGAATTCATTTGTCACCAGCCTGAGAATTAAAAACTCATAAGTCTTTATACATTTTTTAAAAAAAATAAAGCATGATAGAGAGATACACTTAAATTCATCATTGTCTGTTCTCAAATCTTTTGGCGTACAACTGAGCATAATCCATTTAACTACCTAAGAACAACATGATCAGGAGATATTTGGCATTTCACTGTCCTGGAGGCCTTTCTGCTGACTTGGACTGCAATTTCTTTTTCCATAAATAATATTATATTTCCTCATGTGAGAGATTCTTAAATAACTGAAACTTTGTTTTGAGGAGAAGGATGTTTATGAGTGATGTAGTCATCTGGAACATTAGCAGCCATGAAGCTCCAAAGATCAAAATAATCTGCCAACAATAAACAACTGAATATCAGTTATACTAATCTGACTCCCTCCTCTTTTTCTCTTTTTTTTTTTTTTTTTTTCACCTCAAGATTGAGGAGATTTGAAACACATGAATCTCCAGAAATACTCCTGTGACTTTTAGAAATATTAACAGAATGTTTGCTAGGCAACATGTTATTGTGTTATATCACCTGAGAACTCTGATGTTTTCTCATTAGTCTTGCTAGAGCAACTAAATTAAAAACGTCACTTCACCACTACATCTAGAGCATTGTTTGCTGTTCTTCTTCTAAGCACTGATGGCACTACAGCAGCATTTTAAACACAAGGAAGTATAGTTAGCTGAACCAACTCACCTGGCAGAGGTGGTGAAAGCTTTTTCTAGCATAAGCAGGAAGCCAGGAAGAAGCAGCAGTAAGTTGCCAGGTAAGCATGAAAAATGAGACTGTCTCTTGGAGGAAACATACAAATGTATAAAAAGTATAAATTTAAACTGTTTTGCACCATGTTTTAACTGTTACCAGCAGTATTCTTAAAGGGAGAATACTGACTCTTCATAGCACATAAATATTTGTTGCACAGAAAATACATGAAGACATGAAAATAAGTAAGAAAGAAATGAGTGTTATGAATATTTTGAAGGAGAAAGAAGCCGCTTTCAATAATCTGTTTTCTCCAAATAAACACAGTATTTCTGTTTGCTGTATAGATTGAACTGCAAGATTACTATGCTACATTGCATCTCTTTATTTAAACTAAATAAACAATCAAGAAAAAAAAGTGTTCCCAGTAGTTTTCTTTCTTAAATAATTTCATCAGTTTTACAGCCCACATCAAGTTTTCTTCAGTTCTCAAACATTTCTAGCAATTACCTCTCAGTATTGTTGCAGGTCAGTTCTACTTCTCCATTGTGACTAATGATACAATTCTATCCACTAAAATCAGTATCTTTCTCATCCCTTCTTTTGGCAAATGACTGATCCACAGTTGTTGATTATCCAAAATCTTTGTTCCAAGATCTTACCTATTTTTGAATCACAGAATTGTAGGAGTTTAAAGGGATCTGAAGATCACCTAGTCCAATCCCTGTGCTAAAGCAGATTCCCTACAGTAGGTTACACAGGAAAGCATCTAGGCAGGTTTTAAATACCTCCAGAGGAGGGAACTCCACAATCTCTCTGAACATCTTGTTCTAGTAGTCTGTCATCCTCAAAGTAGTTTTTCATCATGTTTATATGTGTTTCAGGTGTGCACGTTGCCCCTTGTTCTGTTGCTGGGTAGCACCAAAAAGAGTTTGGTCCCATCCACTTGATTCCTACACTTTCAATATTTACAAGCGGTAGTAAGATCCCCTCACAGTCTTCTGTTCTCCAGGGTGAACAGTCCCATGTCTCTCAGCCTCTCTTCATTCAAGAGATGCTCCAGGCATCTAATCACCCCTTTAGACCTCCGCTGGACTCTCTCTACAAGTTCCCTGTCTTTCTTGAACTGAAAAACCCTGAACTGGACATAGTATTCCAGATATAGCCTCATCAAGGCGGAGCAAAGGGAAAAGGTAACCTCCCTTGACCTGCTGACCATGTTTTTTTTAATATACCCCAGAATACCCTCGGTCTTCTTGGCCACAAAGACATACTGCTGGCTCTCTGTTATTCTCTAGATGGCTATTTATTTTACGTTAATAGGGTAAAAAACATAAAATGTCCACTTCATTATTCAGCCTATCATTTCACTTTAATCAAGGTGGAATCTGTACGTATAAAGATTCAGAAATCTTTGCTTTATTAAACCTGGTAACTGAACTAAACATATCAATGGTAACATATTTAGATCCAATCCAAATAAATAGTGTTTATTCCTACCCAAAAATTAAAAACCAAACAAGTGACTTTCCATATCAAGTAGAAACAATTTTTTCCTTTAGTACCAGAATAAAATACTTGCATTCTCAAGTTTTTAGTGAAAAAAGTTATGGACACTAAGTGCTAAAGGCAACTTCATAAAATTCTGATGTAAACATGCGTCAGAAAAGTTGAGGCAGTTCCTGCCCCTTTCAGATATAGTCCATTTTAACTATCTAGTCAAAAGTCTCAAGTCTCACTTTGCTTCAAAAAGACAGACTTGGGAAAAAGCAAACTGACAAAAAACTTTATTTTTTCTGGAAGAAATATTTAAGATTTATATCTTATACACCACAGCAGTGTCAGCAGGAATGACAGAAAACAGGTGAAGGCAGCTGCCCCTGAGTTGTTCTAGGATACAGATTAAGTTCTGTTGAGTGCTTTTTTCAGGTTCATTGTTTCCTGGCAAAAGAGAGGCATGAATTCACATCTCCCATATGTAAAGTGTTCTAACAGCACAACAAATACTTAACAAGGAGAATTATGACATCGCCTCTTCTTTGTTTCCAGGTGATCTTTCCATACAGCTTCAGGGAGGATCAATATCCTGTACATTTTCATGTTGAGAGTCATCTTAGTGATTTGCTATATTTTGTTCTCTATTCCTGTGGGTGCACAAGATATGTCAAATAAAATACATATTCATGCTCTACACCTTCATTTTTGAAGGGAATTACAGGCTTCACATTCCTTCTAGTTCATAAAAGACACGTGTCCACACTTTGCAGAATGGAACATTTAAATTTTAATCTACTCATGCCCTAAACTATCTTCTCGCAAAAGTAAGAGGATGAAACTGTAAACTGTCTGTTGCTGGTAAAATCAAGTTGGGCTAATACTGTAAGTAAGTTGTATACAGAAGTTGCTTTACAAAATCTGTTCCTGAAGTTTAAAATTTTCCTCTAACTATTCAAGCTATTTTCTCATCTACTCAAGTGCGCATATAATTTCTGGAAAATGGTTATTGCACTGTACAAATAGAAGGATGTTTGGCTGAAGCTAACAACATAGTCTCCTCTGAATATGTGGCCTGTGATTTACTAGGCTACATTTGCAGAAGACGACTAAATTCTAATCTCATGCTTCACTTATATTTTATTTCCCAGACAACTTTCCTTTTCAGTTATAAATTGTGTATTCACCATATCCTTTAATCTTCTTAAGCTAAGTCCAGTTAAAATAAGCAGAGTTTTAATTAAGAAAGCTGCAAGCAACTCAATCATCTCTAGCTGGAGAAAGAAAAGCAAATGATGGTTGTGTGGGTATAATAATGTGCTGTGATCAAGGCTGAATCATAGCTGAAACCTGAAGCTGATTGTCCCAGAGTGGGTTGAACAAAATGTGAAAAAATAATTTAATGCATACAAAACCTTTACGCAGATTCCTAAGTGAATTACAAAAACTAAGGTAGTTGCCTTAAAAATAAATTATATTTCAGTGTTTCCACATGCGTACTGATTTGTGTTGCTGGATGTTTTATCCTTATATGGAAGAAAAACTAAGTCAAAATGTAGAAACCTGAACAATTCGTAGTCTTATTGGGGCTGAAAAAGACTAATTTTGTTTCAGTATGTGTGAATTCTATTTTTGTAAATATGCAGAAAAATTTGGTTTGTTATACATTATTACTTTCAGGAGTGCCTGATGGGTAGCAAACCTGAACCACCACATACAGTACATAAAATGAGGAAAAACAAAACAAAACAAAAAAACCTCTTCCCAAAGGCTTTGTTCCTTAAAATCTAGCATGGAAATGAGTAGGAAGAATGTTAGAACACAGAGGCACGCGTCCCTGATTTTTCTGTTTTGTTGCTATGTGGCTTTATTTCTGTTTAAGCATGATTATACAGTGTCATTCACATTACTAGATACTTGTTTATCTAGAAAGCACCACAGGGAGCGTTCTGAGGGGTATATTTTAGAGAAGGAATAAATATAGTCCTAGAATTTTAGAGTATCAAATTCAGCAAACAGGGGTATATATAAATTGAACAAGAAGTCTATCCTATATTGACATCATTTGGAGTTTGCCATTATCTGTAGTAAGGCCAAGATGCATCTGATATGTCATGTAGATAAGTCCATTCAGTAGTTGGATTGTAGAATCTGAACCAAGACTAGGTAACTGAAATGTACAGATGCCTTTTCAGAACCATGAAGCTTTGTGGAAATGTTACTTTAGATCTAAATATAGAGAATTGCTCAAAAATTCTCACAGAATATTTATATATCTGATGTATTTATGAACATTGTTAAATTCAAAGAGGAAATATAAAACTTTGCTTCAAGAACTGTATTTACACTAAAGCATGTGCTATGCCAGAACAAATTGTCACATCCAAGTTTAAAAGCTACAATAGCCAATGGAAGAATTTTTGAAGGTATTAATGTTTCCTAATGATACAGATTTTATATTCTGGAATTTTAATTGCTGGATCCACACAAACTCTCATACACAGTTAACTGTTTTTTTTTTTTTTTTGTCCTCCTCTTTATTTCTAAAATTAAGTGGGTTTTGTGACTTGTTGTGGTATTTTACATTGCACAAATGAAAAATATTATTCCAGCAGTGCAATGCAAAAAACATGAAACTCCTGGCACTCTGGCAAAAGTTGGAACTAGGAAACTGCCTACGGTGAATTTCTGACCTTCAGGACAAAGCTGCCAAGGGCTGTGTGAGAAATCTGTTTAAATCTCTTCCAGTAGAGACATCAGGATGTCTGCACAGCAGCAACCAATAGTAACAAACGTTACTATCTCTATGCAAATATCCCATTGGGATTCATTCAGTAGCTATTAGATATGAAAATATATTGTTACTCCAAACAGTGTGGTTCTAGAAATCCAAAAAAGATTTCATTCTTTGATCAGCATATATACTTGAAGCATTTGAATCAAATCAGGAAAAACAGAGTCAAAATCATGTTCAGGAGAGGCTGTTGAAGTCTTTTTAGTCACCTTCCTGCAAACTACATGATTTTAATGTTGAAAAATCCTGTGTATAAGGAAACTAACATAATGTTTAAAAATCTAGAGTTTACAGAATACTTAGTTATTTCACCACCTCTTCAAATATACTTTAAGTGAAGCTGAGATAGGGACAGCATCACTAGAAAGTTTTTGGACAATTTGAAGGAGTGGAACTTCATTAAAACTCATTTAATATTTTTAATAGAGATTGACAAAGTCTTCCTTTGTTCTCTTTATGTAACACTTTTAGTTACTTCAAAAAGTGAGTTTCAGGTGTTTAATAAACATTATTTCAAATAGGTGCAGAGAATATTAATATGAAGTCTTCCTGTTTATTTGAGAAGCACTGAAATATACTATTTTTCCAATATGCTAAAATTACATTTGCCTTTAAATAGTATTCTATTAGATTTCTGCCTGGAAAGAGATAATTGAAATCCTAAAATAGCGTTGGGCCTCAAGTACAACATAACTCCTGAGTATCTGAGATATAGATGAAATTCTAGATGCTTTAAAAAAAAAAAAAAAAAAAAGGCAAAATGAAAAAATAAAATTTTGTCAGTGGAAGACCTGTTTTACATTGGGCCAATTCTGCTTTCTCAGCTTTGTATGTCCCCCCAAGAATGGAAAAAATGAGCAATTGCAAAGGTGTCAGAAATTGACCCCAGATGCCCCATTAAGCAACAAAATCCGATTTGTTTTCAGCACTGAGGGGAATAGTTTCCTACTACTCTCTCTTGCCCATAAAAACCTACTGGCTCCAGGATCAAATTGAGACACTCATACCTTTATCTTTTTCAGAAGCACATTTCACTAACTATTCCAAGAATAACCAAATTTATGTTAAGAAATACAGGAAATCCACACTTCTCATCAGGGTAGACTCAAAGTTTTTACAAGTTTTTGTTATTCAAGACAGAGTAGATTTCCAAAGGGCCAATTCAGGCACCTAGAGTAGACTTTCAGAGTGTTTTAGTCTTCCTGAAACCTTTGGTTTGTTGTTTCTTTTCTGTGTCTTCAGAAGCCTTCTCACAAATTTTGAAGCCTAGAGTGATATATTGGTTCTTAAAAAGCTTATACAGTAATAGAGAGGTAACATAAGGATACCACTACTAACATAAGGATAGCACAGTGTACAGGATTTCTGAACAGAATTTCTGAACAGGATTTTGTTCAGAAATATTTTTGCCCTTGTATCATCTTTCCTCAGGTTCCAAGAGAAGGGGTTTCTTTAATGGTACATAGAGAAATGAAGGGCATGAAAAATAATGGGAATGTAACCCCTTCTGAATTTAAGCGTAATATACTTATATGAATCTTCCTGCAATTTCCAAGGTCAGATCCAGAAAAGGGAAGCTGCTGACCACTGGTACATCTTATTTTTATGAAATATAGAGCACTGAATTCACTGGAGCTGCACTTGTTGAACAACTTTCATGAGATGAGTCCTTAAGTACACCAACAGCAGAAGAAATAAATGATTTTAAGCCAAACAGTTTGTAAACCTGTACAGTGGAGCACATTTTCAGTAACAGTGGTTTGGTGTAGGAGGGAAGGTCACAGGGCAGAGCTACATCAACTTCAGAACTGGACTTCCCATAACTTCTGTTTTCCTGTGGCACTAAAGAAGTAAATAAACATACTGCAATGGAGATTAATTACTTCATAATTAAATAGCAGGCTGTACTGAAGGATATAGAAACAATTGTTCTGTCTTACAATGTCTACTGGAGTATGTTTTACAGAACTGCCCTGTATGCAGTTCCTTTAGAGTATGTCTTTGCAAAATGTGTTCCTAGAAGAGGAAAAGAAACTGTGGAAATATTCAAATATTTCTGAAATTATTTAGAGTTTATATATCCTCTTTAAAAGTGCAAAGCTTGAATAGCTATATTCCGTATTTCCACACTGAAGTTAAAAGAGTTTCTGAACTGATAGTATAACCTTGGGTATTTCCAAGTGTGTCAGAACATCTAACAGCTACTTTATTATTTCTAAGGAAAGGACAATAAGAGATTTTGCTAAAATGTAGGAAATCAAATAAAGTAAATGAAAATGAAAACAAAGAGCTTCCAGTTAATAGAAGGAGATTATAAATCACGTACGAAAACATAATTTCTATTTATTTTTCCTGTGGTGTGACATAACACCAATAAAAAATGATTTAACACATGATATCTTTAGCTCACCTTGAAAAAACTACAGTCACAGGAAAAAGAAAAACAGTAATTTTGTGGGCTATATTTCCAGAAATATAAAAAGATATTGTGCTTAAAAGATCTCGCAACGTTAAATTTTCTTAAATTAGCTACATTGGCTATATAAAAGATGAAAATTTTTACATGTAAATCTAACCTCAGGGAAAGCTCTTAATATGCTGTAAAGCCACAGAACTTCAGGTAAAAAGTCTGAAATTTTGGCTTTACCGTCCTGGAAATTTCAAACATGGTTATGTTTCTTACATTTATGCTGTACAGTTATACAAAGTAAACATCCCAGAATGGCCTACAATTAACGCTTGCTGTGATCACTCAGATTTCACAAACAAAACTGGCTTGAGCCAAGATGGTACTTGGAAGATGTAGGTGCTTTATTACACAGAGCTGATGAATAAGTAGTCCCATTTGAAGAATAGACTGTTTCAGTCTGTACAAACAGAGGAGCTGTGGTCTTCTCTAAATGCATTTCACAATGATGCCAAGACTGCCTGTCTTAAAATTTTAAAATATTAATTATGGCAAATAAAATTATATGTGCTTAAATTTTGAATAATAGTAGGTGATAAATCACGACCTTGAGCTACAGTAAAAGGGTCTGAAAAACAATAATTTTTAGTAGATTCCTTCTGCTAAAGGTAAATTATATAACCTAGAAAGATAGAAATAGCCACTTTATGGCCTTGGAAGTATTAAAATTGGATCATATGAAGCTAGAAGGATGAATTTATAGTAAAAATCATTCTGCTACTGCAAATTTATTCTCTTTCAAGCCACTAGGAATTATTGCTTGAAATTGTAAACTTTAAGATTAGTTGCATTAAGCTGGTTTATTTGATTCCAATTGTGTTTCATATCTCACAAGTTGAAATTTCAGTTACTTGGAAGCTATTTCCCTTTTCCAAAAAGTTCAATTATGGCTGAATCCAAAGATGCGTGGGGTAATTGTAGAAATCCTTTACACCTGCTGTCTTCTTCTATTGCACTGTATCAGATACAAACATTAACTTGACAAAAATTTACTAGAAAGGATGATTGCTGCTAAGTAAACTGCCTAGGTGGTATGGATTCTCAATTCTTGCCCACACAGTAGCTCTGAATTACAGTAATCAAAAGGAAATATATTGTTCCTTTGTAGTCTGTTATTATGTCCGGAGATTACGAGCCACCTGTGTTTCCAAGTACTATCTGCAATTTTCAGTGATTTAAAGCAGAATGCAATGGGAAAATGGAAAGGTTTTTGAAGTAAATTTCACCATGAGAAAATACTGTCACTGAAATGTATTATAGTAAAAACTAAAAACACACAGTTCTGTTTATACCTGCATTAACTGTATTATGTAAATAAGTGAGGAAAAAAGATCTTTTTAAGCAATGTTATTATAATTGAGAAAATGAAAGAATCTGGTTTGTAAAATTCAGAGTCCTGTGTCCTGCAATGAAATGCCTCTATCATTTTACATAAAATAAACAGCTGTGTAACATTTTCTAGGATTACCTTCCAAATCCTGGATTCAAAATCTAGCACTGCTCATCAACTGCCTTGGTAATGAGCCCAGTTAAGAGTACTAGTTATATATCAATTTTTTTTATTTACATTTATATTATTATCATGATCTGTTTTTGTAAATAGATCAGGAACTTATACATTAGTACTTCCAGAAAAGTTACAATCTAGACATGTCCTGTGCATGGCACATGAGGCTCTGGGCAGCTAGTAATGCAGCCCCAAAAGAACGTAAACTTTTATCATTTTTAGTGACACGGCAAGCACAGACTGCGTAGGTGACAATGAAACACAGTGGAGGGGAAGGCACAGTAGAAATGGACAACACGATTGAAAGGGATGAGACAGCTCTCTGCCTTTTGTTGTTGTTGTTGTTTACATTCCATAAAGTCACAGGTCTCAAAGATACTTTTCAAAACTTCTGGACCCAGCCCTGTAGAGAACATGAGAGTCTGTGAGACAGAGCCTCACTGTGACTTCAGGATGCATTTTGATAGAGACATAGGTATCTCTGAAAGTAACACCTACTTATATCCATGCACACTACAGAAGATACAAAGAGCACAGTAGTTCTATTTGACAGAGCAAATTCTCACTGAACAAGAGCCCACTCGAAAATCTATAACAGCAGAGGTGACACACTGTCTCTGTTGCCATTGCTGAAACACACCAACCTCCACTTCACTGTGCTAACATCCACTGTTTGGTCTCCATAAATATTCAACAAGCGTCCATAAATGTCAGTGGGTGCCATTTTTTTCCCACAGGATTGGATTCCCACAGGAATCCAATGCCACACCTGTACTTCATCTGCACTTCCATGTCAAATATCATTTTGCCAGGCTGCCCCTCTTCTACCATCTGTTACAAGACAAAACGTAACAGAATATTTCTGGGAAAATTCAACCTCCAAGCCATACCACCAATATCATCCTCTGACATTGTGGCCCAACATAATAAAATAGGAGACATTACTTTCAGAGCTGCACTCATATAATGTTAAGGCACTTCAAAATTTCTCTCAGCTTACATCTTTAGCAAGCCATATTTCTAAATGAAGCACCAAAACAAAATTAATGATGCTGAAGGCTGGGTGATATCAGAGTGAAGTGATCCATCAAATTAGTCTTAATTCTGATTAACAATTACAGTCTGCAGAGAAAAGCTCTAATTGCCTTCTTGATTAAGAGCTGCTGTCAAGTAGTTTCTAGTTTAAAATTAAGATTCCTGTTTAAAAAACTACACTGGAAAGGACTAGATTTTAATGGTAGTAGCTCTGGAGACTTCCGAGAGAAAAAGAGATTAATCTTGTTTTGCTAAGAATTTGATGAGTATTTCATACTTCTTCTCCCCCACTTCTATTCAGTCCTATTCTCCAAGTTAAATTCTTTGCACATATTAGCAATTCCAGCTTTGTTGTAAAGGACCTACCTTGTGAAATTATCAGAATAGGATGCAAGGAAATTCAAAGGAGGAAAATTGGAGATGGGTGAGGAATAGAAAGAAGGAGAAGGCACATCAATTACAGTGTTGCTTCCTGGAAGATAAGTAACCAGATAACATATTATATAAGAGGATCAGAAAAAAATGACATTTGTTATGTAGGAATTTAAGCTAACTATACTAGTAATTAGACCGCACATGGCATAACTGCAAATATTTCATCACAATATAATAAATTAATTAATGGTAAAAGTAGCTGACAGTTTTGTTTTGCCTATGTGCTAATGGGGATATTATTATGTCACAGGGACAAAAATTACTTAAATGGCAAAAATGAGTTTTTAATGGCTCCTTCGCACAAAAAATGCATAGAAATATTTTCTTTCTAAACTTGGAAACACAGTGTCATTAGGATAACTTTAAAGCACAGAAACTGCAGATACCAGCTTTAAAAAAAGGCCATTTAATCTGGTCAGAAAAGAAAATAAAACATACAGAATTCCAACAATTTACAGGCAATTATGCAAAAAAAAAAAAAAAAAAAAAAAAAAAAAGATTTGTCTGGAGTCATGACAATAATTATCCTTATTCTGTCTAAGAATTCAGTATAAGAAATAAAGAATTGTAACAGATTCAAATACCTAATCTTCTGAAATAACTACTCTAAGGTATCTCTTATTGCCTGAAAATGATACCTAAGCTATGAGAGCCGAAAGACGTCTTCCTTTGTCAAAGGCTACTGTGTGTGTGATAATATTTTGGCTGTCCAAAAACTGAATAAAAATCCATTAAAATTAAAAGATCATTTCCTATTGAGCTTTGAACCATATCTCCAGCAATGCCTTCTCTCTACAAAGCAAACAAAAATGCAAACAAATATAATATAAACAATTTGCAAATGAAGTTTTAGGTCTATGCCAGTCTCCCTCTTCCTCCAGGATGGCAAGCATCTGGTGAACTTTGGCCCGTGTTTCTATTTCTTTTAACATTCTCGCTGAACTTTAGCCATATTTCCTGTGTGCAAGTCTTAGGACAAATGCTTCCTTCTCATGCTAATGCACAGTACTTAGAAAGTTATAATTAAGCCTTAAAGCTGGTATCTTTTCAAGACTTAGTATCTTTGACAATGTAACAAATTTGGGTTAAAAATCCATGTAGATGATGAAGAATCTGCTGACAAATGTCAGCAATGCCTTAGGAAGTCAAATTGGTGTTGCAGATGGTGATGACTGAAGACTGTAAAAATTGCTGCGTTGGAGTTACAAAAAATAACAGTAGAGACAAATAGATTGCATTACAATATAAAATACTTGAAAACCAAGATAAAGAAATTAGAAACAAAGGTTGCACTTCAAGCTCCAAAAATATTTTCTTAGCTCAGAATTGAAAGATAATTAACCAACACATTTTTTTTTCCATAAAGATATAATTTTGCAATGCAGAATTTAATATGGCTATTCTATCCAGACACAAGCATCCCAAAACAAACATCTGCAGATTGCTTGTATAAATTCTTCTAGTAATTGGCGTGTTGTCAGAACCATAACAGTTCCCAATAAGAGAGCTGAAACAGGCCCAAAGCAAGTATACATCCTTTTCATAAATACCACAGTCCTAGTCCCAGATACTCTTTTTACCATAGGAAAAATATATATAAAAATAGAAAAAAAAAAAAAAAAAAGAAATGCCTCTTGAGGCTGTTTATGATTTCACTATTCTGCTTTTACATACTTAATTCCTTTCACTGACTCCAGCTGACATTTTCGTAGGCAACGTATATTGAAGCGTAGACCTTTACAGTTTCATTTTTCTCAACATACGGGGCAGCAATGTAGCACATAAGATTGAGAGACCAAGGAAGGATCCCAGTGATAAATGTTAACAAAGGAAGTGTGCTGCCCAGGCAAGAACAGGTGCCTACATCATCCATCTATGAAAAGAAGCCACACCTGTATAAGACATCCCTGATGAGCAGTGGCTGGTATATGAAGTTGCATAGTAAGGAACATGCACATAGTACAGTACCAACATCTGAAAAATGTCACAAGTTACCTTTCAGGCAGTAAAAGCAAGTCTCTTGAGAAATCACTGATGAGTGATAATTGCAAGGTACCAGCAGGCTCTTAAAAACATGCTAAGAAGCTGGAGGCAGTTCACAGAGCTGTCACTGAGAGGTGAGCCCAGAATTGTCTGTTTGAAGTGGACAAAACAAGATTTGGTTAGGACTAGATTCTGAGCTCTTATTTATTCCATCTTTTACAATGTAGCTCAGTACCCGTTTCCAGACCTTTCAGGGAGTGTTTATTTTCTCTATTATCACTTAGGGGAAAAAAGGTGCATGATCAATTTCAGCACTGAACTATGAATTCTGTGTAGCTGAGATCCACTGTATGCCATGAAGTCTCAGTGGAGACTACTCTCATGCTCTCTGTACAGCACCACCACTCTAATAGACTTATATCTGGTCCGTTATTTCACTTTTGAATAAAAACTGTTGGGTTTCTATTGGGTTCCTGTGATGGGTAATAATTTTCCTAACCCTTGACTAATTTCTTCTCCTATGTAAAACCATTTTCTTCACTAAGAGCTGGCAACGTGATCTAAGTATTCCCTTGTTGGCAATTGTATTTTACATGTTTTTCTTTAGTACTTGAAGTACACAGGCAACAATTTGCTATGAATTTTAAAGACAAAAAGTAGTTCTTTACTGCAAAGCAAATTCTAAAAACTATTTACCAAAATATCCATCAATTCATTTGTAGTTATTGATGGGATAAATATGTTGCAGAAAGGAGCAAATAAATTTCATGTTTGTTTTTTTGGATAATGTATATTATTTCACCTTAAGTTATGTATTAATGCTGTTTCAATTTATTTATGAATAAATTATCTCAGCTAATAATAATCTTAATTATTTTAATAATTAAAAAAATTAATAATTTTTAAGACTGCATCCACTGGACAGCTGCACAGTATTTCATCCTGACTGCAATTTCAGTCATTGTTGTAACATAAAATTTTGACAGATGGTCATCTCTATGCAGGAACTTTCAAGGTACTGTTCGTTTTGTAATGTGGACAGTTTCATATTGAAGGCTAAAGAAATCAGAACTCTTTTGATGTTAATAAGGAAAAAGCTTGTTGTTGAAGTTTACCAGAATTGTTAATACCTGTCTCTGACCTACCACAGTGGCTACACTTTTTAAAGGAAATTTGCAGCGTAATATGGCAAGTTAGGTAACTTTTCTGTGGTATATTGGAGTCAATGTAGTTGCAAAAAAAATGGAAAAAGGATGTAATGTATTTTTAAAGTAATGTAAAACAAAAGATAAAATTGTAGGACCCCATTCTGTACTTAATCTTGTTTTAAACTACCACTGTCAGTGGGCTTGCATGGATATAGCTGAAGGAAAATTTCCCCTGTGTCCACTGCTGAGGCCACGTCTGATGTTCTGCGTTCTCAGGAGGGTTGCTCAGTTGAATGAAACTTCTAGAAAGAGTCCAGTGGAGTGCCACAAAGATAATGAGGAGCCTGGAGCATCTCCCTTATATGGAAAGCTGGGGCTGTTCGTTCTGGAGAACCATAGACTCACAGAATGCCTTGAGTTGGAAGAGACTCACAAGGATCATTAAGTCAAATGGGCTCCACATAGGAACACCCAAAAATCAAACCCGGTTTCTCAGAGCATTGTTCAAACACTCCTTGAACTCTGGCAGCATAGGGCCATGTGCCCATTCTGTGCCCAACCACCTTCTGGCAAAGAACCTTTTCCTAACATCCAACTTGACCCTTCCCTGACCCAGCTCACTGCCATTCCCTCTCATCCTGTTGCTGTCACCAGCAGAACTCAGCACCTGCCCCATCACTCAGATGAGATTGGGCAGGGATGTCATCAACTCTTAGAAATATCTGAAGGATGAGTGTCAAGAGAATGGGTCCAGACTTCTTTAATATTGTCCAGAGACAGGAAAAGGGCACAAACTGGAACACGGGAAATTCCTTATAAACATGAGAAAAATTTCTTTACTTTGCGGGTAACCAAGCACTGGAGTAAGCTACCGAGATTGTGGAATCTCTTTCTCTGGAGATAATCAAAACTCATATAGACTGTTTCCTGTGCAGCCTAACTTAGGGAACCTGTTTCAGCAGAGGGGAGCTGACTAGGTGATCTCCAGAGGGTCTTTCTAAGCCCTCTAATTTTGTAATGTATTGTCCTGCCAAAATAAGAGCCTTTCTAAGGCATCAAGAAAGTATAACAAAAAATGCATCTTGCAATAAAACACCCTAGTTTATATTTGAAAGTTTTATTTTGTTCTTAATGATTGAAGTGTAGAATACAACAGTGGAAAGTTGTGGTCCTCTTCAACAATGACTATGAATTTGTTCCATGGAAAAACTATTTTGTCTTATTATCTTTCAGTATTCCGATTTACCCATTTTCAACTGAAACATCTAAATTCCTAATGAAAAAAGTGATATTTTGCTCCTGTATTTCAGTAACCAATTTCGATAACCAGTTTGGATACACCGAATCTTGTAGTACATTGCATCAAACTCATGAAGAGAAGTCTGAATCTGACAGATGACATCTGCCTGGAGATAAGCATAATAGTTGTTAAAGAGGAAAAAGGAAAGCAAAAGGAAACCAAAGAGATGTATTATTATTTTTTTTTTTTTTTCAAAAGCATCAGGGTTCACAGCTGAAATCAATGTTCACAAGTTCTGCACTAAAACAGTGGAATTCTTACCAGGACAGAGCTGAGGTTTCTTTAATGTCTTCAGAAGCCATGGCCTAGCGTAAAACATGTAGAGTTCCTGAAGACACCATTAGTGGTGAAGAGGCACTGTCAAGCATTCCATGTACCCTTTGATAAACGTTCTCTTGCAATTCTTCTTGTCAAAACTTCCTTAGAATATATTACAAGTTGTTTTCACAGAAGATACCAATATAATATCAGAGTATTTTCAGTGTGGCTAGTTTTTAACAGCTCTTGGATACTATAATACAGGATGATTGGCTTATACATATATGTGTCTTTACTCTCGTATGCTTTTCTGTGTGTATTTCCTTTATTTGCTTTTTCGTTGAAAAGTTTGTGTATTTGTGTACTGATAGAAGAGCACAGTACAGTTCTTTGTCAGCTTGTATGATTGCTGGAACTGAATGAAACTCATCTGGGAAACCAACCTGAACATTTGCATACATCTGAGTATAAATAACATGTTGCTACAAAACTGATTAATAATCACATTTAGAGGGCTATAATTAACTGTATTTAATTTTTTTGTGCCAGTGGGAAAGCATAAAATGAATATTTATCATTCCTTCATTGAGTTAATTTGAAAAATGTGCTAACTGAATTCATATTTCATATACGGTATTTTTGCATGCTTTCACACAATTGTTTGCTTTCAAACAAGAAGCTGTTTCTTCTTTGTTGTGAAGTTCAGAAAGATCATATATTACATCTGAAGATTCATCTTGAAATGTGGAAATATCTCTATATTGGCAGTACCTGTGAAAACCAATACTTCACATAGGGGGTAGGTCAGGTGTGTTCCCATTAGCAGGTATAGTGCCTGACATCTCCAGTTCATATTTAGAAATAAAATAAATAAGAGGCCTTATAAATGTAATTTTAGTGAAGTATAACAATATGTGGGCTTTACTTTAAACAGTTTATCCTTATTGGAACCATTTAAGAGAATTCTGTGAACCTGTGACCCATCAAGAGCTACGCCTCTGCAAGTGCCATTGCACGTGCTATTATCAAGGAAGTGTTAACCAGGACTAGCCTTGAGATGTTCAACTCCTTGCGGTGCATTGTCCAATTCAGGTAAGGCAAGCCCAAAGGACAGAGGGAGAATGCATTGCCAGTTGTAGAAAGTGTGAGACACTTCAGTCCGTCTTCAGTCTGTCTTGTCTGCCGCTGCCTCTGCTGGGCCCGGGGCTGGCTTTACCCATTTCGTGGGGATCCAGCGTGAACCACCACTACCTCCCACACAAGCGTATCAGCCCCCAAGCACCAAGAGCGGATAGGGCTCTTTTGACCATACCCCATCCAGACCTTGAACGTACACCGCTCCAATCGGCTGCCGATCCTTCCCAAAATCATGATCACCCTTTCGTTGTTCTAAGTGGTTCAAACTATACAGAGCTCTTAATAACAACGCCGAGGGGCACAGTTCCTCCCGGGGAATTTCTCCCCCCTCTCTAAGAGCCGCGAGACACCCCTTCAGCGTGGCATGCATCCACTTGGCAATGGCCTGACTGGTGCTGTTGTCCGCTATTCCTGATCGATGCCCCACAGGTTGCACCACTGCGATAACCTGGCCCGTTATCAGTTTTTTAGGTGTTGCGGCACACCGAGAACCGCTACTGCTTGATGCAAGGCTTGCACACAGCGTCGAGCTGTCTGAGCTGTTAATGCAGTAGCCCATATCATCCCTCTGCAAGTATCTACCACAATATGCAGATACTTCTGGTGCCCAAACGGTGCGTACTCGGTTACGTCCGCTTGTCACAACTCTAGGGGGTGCAACCCTCATGGGTTCATGCCTGGATGTAGCGTTGGCAAATTAGCGGAACAGGCCAAGCAAGCCGCCACGATTTGTTTAGCAGCAGGTAGCAGTAAGTTGTAAAGGCGAGCGAGGGCTAAGGCACTTTGGTGATATAGCTGGTGTGAACACTCTGCAGCCGTGGCTGTTCTATGTTAGCCGTGTAACATGCTGTGTCAGCCAGCTTCTTGCCCTCTGAGATAAACCCAGACAACTCAATGACTGTTGACATGCATGAAGAAGACAGGAGCCATGCACAGGGACAACGCATTATAGAAGGCAACTGCGGTGGGCGTGGTGCCTCCAATGCAGTCCCTACATAAGGTAGCCATCCGAAAACAATACTGGCTATCAGTTATCACGTTCAGCAGTTCTTCCTTGCTGAGTTGCAGAGCTAACAGCACTGCCTTCAGCTCTAATTGTTGGGTAGATGTGTCTGGACAGATCTCAACCCGTTTGCAACATTGCTTCCCATCATGCCACACCACAGCATATTTCCCAGTTTTCCCTGAAGCATAGTGAAAAGGGTACAACCCAGTAGCAGCTGATCACTGACTGGAACCCATGGTATAACTGTTACCAGCTTACATAGCGTCCCCAATGAGGTAGTTTGCACTGCTCTTACCTCACCAAGAAAAAATTCCAAACTTGCCTGTACCGCAGGACTATTCTGAAGATATTGCGCCCAAACATCCCCTGCAATCTCAATGGACACGGACTCGGGTTCCTCCCCCATGAAAGCAGTAACCTTTCATCGGAAATGGCAAAATTCGCAAGAAATGGCTTGACTAATAAGAGTGCCCCACTGATGCAAAGCAACTTTGGGCACTGCCACATAGCCCCGTAAGATCGGTCGCTGTATTCCCCTTTGATGTAATGCTATTATAGCTCCCTCCTGCTGCAAAACCAATGTGACCTCGTAGTCTCTCCCCTGGTACCCAACGATAGAGGGCTGCAGACTGCATGAGAGACAACAAACAAGAGATAACATGCTTTTGTTGCGATAATTCTTGTGGAACTGCTAGATCCGTATCACCTTTGAGACCGTCGGTTAGGATTTTTATATCTGTCGGTGCCAGTGGCACAAACTGTCGGAGCCATTGTATAGCCCCTATTAGAACCTGTAATTCATTCAGGGTTGTCACGGCCGTATCCGCCAAGATGACCTTCTGTGGCCAAATCAGGTGCTTCTCTATGAGGGTACCTAAATACTTAATAGGAAACACCCTCTGGGTCTTGGGATCCCTACTTTGAGGCCTTTTGTTAATAACTGCTCCCAAAGGTCCTTTTCTATGTCAGGCATCAAAATTTTCCCCGGCTGACAAAATGTTATCCATATAGTGATAGACCATGAGCTGCGGGTATTTCTCTTGAAAGGGTCTCAGGGCCAAGGCGACATACATCTAACAAATAGTGGGGGAATTTTTCATACCTTGTGGTAGGATAGTCCATGGGTACCGCCTTGCTGGTTCTGCATTGTTAACAGCTAGGACCGTGATGGCGAACTTAGGTGATGTAGAGGAATGCTAAAGAAGCAGTCCTTCAGGTCAACTAGCAGACATTGCCAGGAGTCAGGTACCATGGATGGTAAAGGCCCCATATCCTGTAAAACTGCATTGACTCCTCGTAAATCATGCAGCAGTCACCATTGACCTGACTTCTTTTTAATGACAAAAATAGGGCAATTCCACGGGCTGGTGGATGGTACCAAATATCCCATAGCAACCTCCTGATTGACTAATTCATTAACAGCTTTCAACTTTTCCTGAGCGAGGGGCCACTGGGAAATCCATACTGGGCCATCACTTTTCCAGGTCATTTTCCAGCAGGTTACTTTCCCAGCAGCCCCAACTAAAAATCCGGACCACCATCTAACTTGCCTTCAATGGAAATGCGTGCACCAACAGCAGCAAGTGCGTTGCGCCCAATCAGTGGAATCAGAATGTCCATGACATATGGATGAGTCAGACTCAACTCTTTCCAGCTGCCATCGTCATCTTGGTAACTAAGAATAATGGGATATACACTACACTGTCCCACCGAAATCCCACCAACCCCTCTAGCCCCTCTAACCATTCTTATAGACATCGTCACAGGCCACCACACCGGCCATCTCCCTACCAGCATGGCAGTCACATCCGCCCCCGAATCCAACAGCGCATCACTTAGGTGGCATCGGTGTCAACAATCCTGTGATACAAACCTGAATTTGAATGAGGGGTCTATTTTTATCCAGCTCAAGAGAGAGGGCCATAAGCAGAAGTTCCGCCTGTGGCGTCGGTAAACAGCCAGTTGCCCTAGCCAAAATCTGTCTGCCATTTGTGGACTGGGGAGGTACTTCCACCCCAAAATCTTCTGCCTCTGCCCCAACTACAACAGTTCCATGTCCCACCGGCTGTTCTAGTGTTTCACAGCTCCACGCCTAGGACAGTGGGGGACCTTCTGTGACCCTTAATTGTGCTCCTGATCCTGCCCCAGCCATGGTGCTCCCCATGAGAGCTGGGTCACTCTGTTGTTCTCCTTCGGGATGATTGCACTTCGCTGCTGGGAGCGATGTCCCGCCCTTGCCCCAGTCGATTTGTTTCCCTGATATCTATTTGGACAGATGTGAGCTACATGAGGACCGCCACATACCCAACATGTTACTGATTTACATGTAGCCTGTGTTCGAATTGGACAGTCCTTATGGATGTGACCCGTCTTCTTGCACCCACAAGTAGGGACTGTGCCCTACTTAAAACTACCTGCTGTAAAGCCACCAGAAGAGGTGCCTGTTCCACATGCCTACCATGCTGAACTCCCCATTCTATCAATTCTGCTACTGTAGCTGTTGCTGGCAGACTGTCTAACACACGTTTATACTCTGGCGTTGCTCCTGAGCGCAAGCAGTCATGCAAGACAGTGTCTCGAGCCACTGCGGGCAGGTTACTACTATTGACTACAGCCTGGAGCCGTTCAGCAAAGGGACCAAAACTCTCACCAGGCTTCTGTCGTACCAACATATAACTGGGTTCCTTTGTTAACATATTACCTATTCGTTCAAAGGCCTCTCTCCCTATCCCAGCTGCAATCATCAGTGCAGGCGTCAGCAATTCTAACTGCTGCTGCGATAATATCCAGTGGCCCTGCCCAATTATCTGATCCAATTCCAACCCATGGCTCGGGTGCTCCTCGTCTATCTGCACTTGTATAATAAACGCCTCTGCCTGAGCTCTCACCTTCTGTTCCCACACTGTACATTGTGCCAGTGTTAAGACGGCCCTGGCCGTCTGCCGCCAGTCAAACATTAGCAGTCCTGACGTCGCAATGGTATCTAACATCAGCTGCGTCCCTGATCCCAATATCCCTTCTGACTGAATAGCTGATCTCAATTGCAACAGAATTTTATAATATACAGGATTCCACTGACGGGTCCCATCTGGACCCACCAGAAACGGAAACCCCAACGACGGCGTGGTGCATTGGTTCCAATGGTCCGCTGCTGACAGTTGGACAATATACAGTCCTTAGCCCTGATAAGCCACTCCCAGTTTCTTGCAGGGTATCATTTAAGACAGCGCCCTTGATGTCCAGCGCCACCCTCTTTGCTGCCCACACTGCTCGTTGAGCAGCTATACTCATTTATTTTACTGTTTCCTGCATTTTGCGCAACAGCCGCAGTGCTGTGGTCTCCGCTGCAGCTGCCTCCTCTGCACTAAGTTCCTTCTCTGCCTGCCCGGCCCCTTCTCCTCCAGTCACCAGCCCCAGTTGCTCTTGCCTCTCCCTTTTCTGCTTCAATTGTGAGCTGGCTGCTTCCGCCCCCACGTCACTCCCCCCAGCATACGGGGGAGGGGCCATAGGTGCCATTAGTGAAACAGTAGTGGGCATCTGTACCGTCCCGGGGATATACGAGAACGCTGGTGTAGCCCCAGCGACCCTCCAATTAGACGCCGCGGGAGGCCACATAGGCACTGCGCAAGGCACATCATCCTCGGCCCCTGGCGCAACTTCCCCGGCCCCGCTGCTCCTTCCAAGTGTATATGCCCTCAACTCCTCCTGATGTTGTCCAGCCTCTGACGCCACCCTGCTCCCCTGTTCAACTTCCGTTGCTTCCTCCTCATCCCTCTTCGCAGGCTCCTGACCCCCTTTCGCGGGCTCCTTCCCTAACTCCTCACCTTCCTTCCCAAGCTGACCTAACACCAATTCCCAAGCCACCCACCAACACTGTGCTTCCATTCCTGCCGCCTTCAGAACCTGCTCCAAGCTCCCTAGTATGGCAGCATTGTCCGCAGCACCCTTTGATCCTGCTTTCACATCCTCCCACTACTCCTCTGCTGCCTTATCTAAATTCCCACGGGATAAGCACTCCATGGGAGTACTCCCGCAACCACGGCGCTGCATCCAATTAATCAACACCGTTAGGGCTTTCAACAATAGCAAAATCCCTGCCCAGCATCTTCAGCATACTCACCACCTGCTGCATAGTAGCCATAACGTGAGCTGCTATCCCCTACCCATGCGTGCACACCAATCACATCAGGGTCACCAATTGTTACTAACCTCCTCACAACCCTGCCCAGTCAGCAACACCACATCAGCGCCCCTATCATCTGCACCCCAATCCAGCACAGGGACACGAGAGACTCATTCTTAGAATGTAGCTCAAGTGCCAATTTATTGCTGCGCAACAGCTGCTTATATAATGTGACATGCGACCGCCCCGTGAACCCGTAACCCATTAAGCACCACCCAGGACCACCTGTGTAACTACCACCCACCTTAGCCCGAGTACCACCCACACCAAGTACCACCCACAAATAGATATTAAATACAGATGTAATATACATGCCATATCTAATTAGATCCACCAATATACTTGTAGGAAAGATTGTACACTTCAGAGAGATGGAAAATAAGAAAGGGAGAGCCTGAGTATTGAGCCAGATCTTGGACTTGCAATATTTGTCACCTCCAGTTCTGAGCTTTGATTATAATTTATGCTCTTTAAATGAGTGATATACTAATTTGATTAAAATGGAATCAGTTAAAATATGTTGATGTTACATAAAGTGACAAGGGCAAATAAGAAGTCAGAACATTTAAATGAGATTTTCAGAGAGTGAAATCTTACCTTTTTTCACTACATTACCTACTTCAGCAAAAGACCGCTTACAACAAATTTTGCCTCTCTGAAGAATAAACAAGTTTGTAGTTAAGATGAATACTGTATATTTTCCCCTAGCAAAGTCTGTTTGTTTCATGAAGTTGATAAATCCCTTTGGCAAAATGTAGAAGATAGTTGGATGGTGAAAACTTTGGCACTTGTAATGGCATGCAGTTTTTAAATAATTGTGGACACCATTTTGTTAAATCTGTATTGCTCTTTACTTATGTAATTCTGTTGTACTTATTAGGTAAGTGACAGTTTTGTCAAAATTATCACTGTGTTTGGCAACTCTGAGTCCAAAATATCCTTGAGAGATACCTAAATATTTAGATCTGCAGATGGTACTCTGCAGATGCATTTTCATTCTAGTTAAAGAAAAAGATTTTACAGTAAAGCAATATGCATTATGCATGTGTAACATCTGTCTATTTAATGTCCTTTGAAGCATTTAGGAAAGGATACTCCAAACCGGAAATGACTAGATAGTCCAAATCACCCTGATATATATCCCTGATGAATTTCATTACCATTTTTATCAATTTAGGATTTTATTTTCCTCAATGTATTGTTAATAAATTAATATGTACATTAAAACAAACTTAAGTTTCGGTGATAGGATCTGACAGTTAAAATTTGAAATTATTTTCAAAAGAAAATAGGTTGACCAGAGTTAAATACACAAATGACATTTTATTACTTACACTAAATAAGAATCCATATCAAGAAAATTAAACACCTGATATTTAAACCTGCAAAATTAGATTATAGCAGTGTCATTAATGAGATCTTAGAAATTTCTAAGATTAATACTACAAACAATTTATGACACAGAACTTTGGCAAGGAAAAATTCAGATGTTTTTCTCACGTCTGACTATCCATTCCTTTGCTATAGTGCAGTTACCAGTGAAGTTAAACCAGCCTCTGGTTCACATCCTGGGCAGGTTAAGAGGTCTTCAGACTTCATTTACCACTAAGATTTCAGACCATCATAAGTCTAAAACATGACTTTATGCTGACATTTTAATGGTCAAAATAAGCAAAGAGTTAACTTACTTTAAACTTCTAAACCTTCTGACCCTGGCCACAAAACTGAATTTCAGCATGAATTTTTCTAATGTGTCTTTGACTGTTCACATGTGGCAATGTCTAAAACAGCTGCCCATGTTTACTTTATAAGCCTTTCAAAATATTTTCCTTATCTTCTTATTTTGCACAGCCTCTGTGAATCAGGGAAGGTAAGCAAAGAGATTCTTTTTCTTACCTTTTATTTGGCTAAGTCAACCTTAAAAGTCACATTATAGATCATCCGTGGGGAAGGAAATCTCACACAAGTTAAACATTCAACCTTTGTCAAGAGAGGGTCTAGGGGTATTTTTTTTTTTTTATTTTAATTAATGTGTCAGGCACAAAAATGTTCACCATACACCAGTTCTTGCCAACAGCAGGCCAAAGAATTAAATCATTGCATTCATGAGACAGAAATATCATCCCTTCCCATTAAACATTACCCTTCACCTTCTAGCCTTGTAAACTCTTTGACTTTTCCAGTTGACTTTTTTTCCAGTAAAAGTACACTAGTTTCTTCATTTCAACATATACAGATAAAAGAAACACTGCAGTGTACATAAAACATTGTCAATATCAAACAAGTTAAGATTTTGACTGTTGAAAAGACAGCAGTTCAAATTTCAAGTGATAAACAGAATCATTATCTTTATTTTTACCTTCAGTAAGCTTGTTTTTTTAAGAAAAAATTTGCATCATTTGTAATGTTTTTTATTTATTTAAATGATAACTGGAAGAATGATATTGAATATCGCACTGGTAAAAGGGAAAGATGCTGTTGAATACTATCAGGACCTAGGAAGCTAGTATAAAAAGAAGAAAAATTGGAAATCAGTGATCAGTATTTTGCATTCTATGTCAGTCAGAAAAAAATATACAAAATATTGCAGGAAATTACACATTATTTGTTTCAGCCAAGTCCTGCATAGGAATCAAATATATACATCTGATACTGAACTACGCAGATCACTCTGAAAGTAATACCGCCTATTTAATTCCATGGAAACTACAAGGGATACAAAGAGCTCAGTAACACTATTTGATAGAGCAAACTTTCAGCTATGAAACAGTATTTTCAGCAGTCACTACCACTAGCTTTGCATTTTTGCCAGCAATGAACAAGGAACTGCATGCTTGTAAAAATCTGCACCAGCAGAGGCAACACACTGTTACACAGCTGTTATGATGGCGTCATTGCTGAAACACCTCACTGTGCTCATATCCACTGTTTGCTCTCTGTAAATATTCAGCAAATGTCAGTGAATGTCAATGAGTACAATTTTTCCTGCATGGAGGAATTCTGTGAAGCATCTTTGCTGTCAAACTTCCCCTCTGCTGTTATCCATCACACGGCAACAAGATATAATGCAATATTGGTGGGAAGATTCAATGTCAATATCACGAACATCCAGCTCTGAAGTCATGGATGAACAGAATAAAATAGAAGGCATTACTTTCAGAACTGCCCTTGTATTATAGTAATAGGCACTATCATACTTAGTACATACATACACGCTATCAAACAGATCATTAAGTGATTATATGTTTCTCTAAATTTTTAGCTTGTGCTTTTTATGAATTTAAAAAATAATTTGTTAATAACATCCAAAATGAAAACACATTAAAAAAAAAAAGAAAGATGTTGACAAAATAATTATGCATGGATTTTATACTTAACTCCGAGTGACTTGCAAATTTATCTAAGCTGCCAATTCTTTATCAGTGTATTCAATCTACAGCAGGATGAATATTGTTCTGTTTCAATCACAGCCTTCAAATCACTCCAAGTATTACTCTGTAGAAAAAAAATAATGTCACAGAATCAAAGAATCGGGGTTGGACAGAACCCCTAGGGATCATCTAGTACAACCTCCTGCTAAAGCAGGTTCTTCCCTATAGTAGGTTGCACTCATGTCATATGAAGGATATACAGAATTTTTGCTTTCTCTTCTCAAACATCTTTTTTTTTTTTTTTTCCCCTTTCTCCATTTTGAAAGATGACAGTAAGGAGAAATCTGTGATTTCTTCACAGAGGATTACAAAATATTTATTATCTCCCAACAGTATAGTAAATGTTTGAAGAAATTTTTCAGTTGTGTTGTTGTTGATTCCTCTCCTGAAAAAAGAGTCCCCCCTAGCAATGCAGTGAGCTCTAGGTAGAGACAGAGCTGACTGCCAGCTTTAAGCCAAAGCAGATTTCTCTTTTCAAAGGTTTATGAGAGTATCTTTACTCTACTTTTGTCTGTTCACTATGGAGGACATGACATAATGGAAGCACAAGAACAAACTTAAAGTCCTATATTCATCAGTTCAAAAATCTATTGACATATGGTAAAATTGTAAGATAACTGTAAGATAAAAATGATGATGTCAAATAGGTACTGAAATGCTTTTCAGATTCTAAACAGCAATTATTGAGTACCAATCAATGTAGGAAACAGCAACTCTCCAACACACGTGAGAATGAGCAGTATTTCCCATTCAGCTCCTCCCTATTCAGCACCTGGAAGGAATTTTTTCATGCACCAATGCAGGCAGCAGACAGTCTGGATAACAACTTGGCAGACAAGGACTTGACAAGTGGACACCAAGTGGAACAAGAGCCAGAAAAGAGCCCTTATGGCAAGGAAAGTCAAGAGCAGCCTTGTATGTATCAGGAAAAGTCTTGCCAGTAAATCAATGAAGATAATCCTTTCTTTCTGCTCAATGCTGATGAGGTCACAACAGATGTACTGGGTCCAGTTCTGGACTCCTCAGTATGAGCGACATAGCCATACCAAACAGAGTTCAGTGAAGGGCCACAAAGGTGATTGAGGCACTTGAAGCATCATAAAAGCAGAGGCTGGGAGGGCTGAGGCTGTCCAGTCTGGATAAGAGAAATTGCAGAGCGCAGCTTGTCATGTTTATATTTGCTGGATGGGAGCAAAGAAGGTGGAGTTGCGTTTTTCTCAGTGTCATCCAGTGAATGGCTAAAAGGCAGAGGGTAAAATAGGCATTAAGAAAGATCCACTTAAGCATAACACTTTTTTTTTTTTTTTATGGTGAGGCTGATCAAGAACTGGAACAGGTTGCCTGAAGACATTGTGGGGCGTTTGCAGTGGAAAAACTTAAAACCTGACTGAAAACTGAACACGGCTCTAAGCAATCTGCTCTACTTATACTTCCTTTAATATACAGGCATTTGAACTAGATGATCTCTAAGGGCCTCTCTCAATCTCAACTATTTTTGTGATTCTGTGACATAACTAATTTATCTCATAGATTTCAGAGATGTACACAATTTTGGTAGGACAATATTTGTGCTGCACAGTTTCATGGAAATTGGAATGGCACATTGATTTAAGTCAAACCATGAAAAATTTTCTAAATCCCTATGACCGAAAATTTTTGCTTTTGATTGAGAATCCTTTAGGAATCAACAGTTTCTGAAAATGAAGTGATTTTAAAACTGTAGCCTTTAGCACAATGATTATCTCATATTTAAACTGTCAAATAGGGAGTAGAAATGCTTTTCAGTATTCTATACAGCAAACTAATTGTCAGTGTAGCTAAGACATGCACAATACGTTAGTGAACCAAAGCCTGTTATTAACAATGGAGAGGAGGAGAAGCTTCTTAGAAAGCAATAGTTTTCTAATTCTGGCTTTATTATTATTTCTTTATTTGCTCAAAACTTCATCTGCAATAAATACAGAACAGAAATAGCAAAGGTAGCAACAGTCCAAGATTCTCCTCAGTGCTATTTGCATCTGCATCAATTTAGGACACCAAAATTTTACTTCTTCTGAAATGTTCACAAATCTGTTACCCATTTGCAAAAGAAATTACATCACAGGTTTACCAGACTTGCTTAACTAATCCTCATATCATCTCCAATGGGAATGTTTGAATGTAAAATGTTGTGCTTTGGTTACTCATGTTATGTTAGCAAGTTCGTAAGTTCTTCCTCTTCCTCTTCCTCTTCCTCTCCCTTTTTCCATCCCTCTCCTCTCCTTTCTTGTCTTTTCAGTGGATACAGCCTAAAAGTCTGGTTTTAATGTATGTCATTACTCAGATAAATAATGAATTTGCTGAACATATTTCAGGTAATAGTTTGTTACTCTTTGTGTTTTCCACTTATATATATGGAACCTATCATTTACTGTATCAAATAGAGTCTAGTGCACTGGAGCAGAACAGGAATATCGATGCTTGCATTCAAACAATTTTGCTCTAGACAATTTAGTACAGTCTCAGTATTTCCTTGTGTTAAGCTCTTAAGGCATAATTCCTGCCTGGGTAAACAACTTGGAAGATTAAAGAATCTCTCAAGCTTCACAATGTTTTTCTGAATTGACATAAAAGCATACTGTCATAAACAGATCCTGTAATTGTTATTTTTTACCTCATACTCTGTTCATTTTACCTTCTACCTACATATAGTCTTTGCTTACATTGCCGTCATTTGTTATTCTCATGCATGCCCGCTTTCTCCATACCACACAAACAGATGTATACAATCATAGAATCACAGAACGGTTTGGGTTGGAAGGCATTTTAAGATCACCTACTTCCAAACCCCCTGCTACAGGCAGGGACACCTCCCTCTAGATCAGGTTGCTCAAAGCCCCATCCAGCCTGGCCTTGAATGCTTCCAGGGAGGGGACACCCAAGCCTTGCTGGACAACCTGTTCCTGTGTCTCACCACCCTGACAGTAAATAATTTCTTCCTAATACCTAGTCTAAATCTACCATCTTCAAGTTTAAAGCCATTTCCCCTTGACGTGTCCCTACCTACCCTTATAATAATTGCCATATACTTTAACATTGGTAATTGTGCAAAATATTTTTCTCAAGAGGAATTGCATTGCAATGCAATGCAAAGTTTCATACCTATATGATCAGATAGTATTTACAAGCAGCACAAATTAAGAGATTGTATTCATGTATGTCAAAATGAGTTTTACTATACATGCAGAAAATAAACATTTTTTTTATACTATAAGGAAAAAAAACAGAAAAGGAAAACAAACAGAAAAAAAAAAGAAGAAGAAGAAGACAAAAAAGTAAGTACCGAATTTATCTGATGAAAAGCTATTTTTCATATGTTTTAAGGGTGGACAACATGACATTCAAATTATTAACTAAAGGTATGAAGCACCATCTGTTTGTCATACTACATGAGCAGGACAGAAAAGACATGCATTGTGGTACACATGCAAACCACTTATATTAGAATATTCTTTTTCTGCAGTGTCTGAGCCATCCCCAAGTCCGTTGCCACAGAATGACTGAGCAACACAAGTACTGGTGTTTTTAAGGAACCAGTCTGACTATAAATTAGTGCTCCTTATTGGTAATAATGTGCCATGCAGAAAGAACCTCCTTATTATGTTCCTGCTACACAGATTTTGAGTCCACAAATATTAGAGTGAATGAGATTACCCATTCACTTACTCTCAAAAGCAATTGAGCATGAAAGAATGGATAACAGAAATCTTGGTTTCAACTCACAGATGCAGAGCCAATAGGAAGGAGGCGGAGACATTCTCATATATTCCTTGTATAATAAAGCAATAAAGGACTACCTATTTGGAGATAGCAGACTGGGGAGTTAAAAGGACACTTCAAGTATTCCAAGTGCAGTTACTTCTTTGGATGGTGTTAAAATGCTAGTCAAGTCTTTCTATAGCATCACTTTTTCAGTCATTCTAATACACACGTTAACCTAATCTTACAGACAGACTTAACAAAATGTGGGGCAGTAGTATTTCACCTCTATTTGTGATGAAGCCATAGAAATATTGCTCATTGTTAAATGTTGTGTTATGAGACAAATAATATGCTTCTTCACCAGCTTGCAGAAAGGCTTCTAATTATATTCTGTCCCATTTTTACTTTCATTTTCCCTTTTTCAAATCTCTCTAATATTTTTGACATTTGTCCAAAATTCAGTACCCATAGGGGCAATTTCCATTTTTGTGTTACAAAATGCAAGAATAACTATAGAAAAACACTCTACTTGTAAAATCTGCTCCTGCTCATTTGATACCTTGAACCCTGTCTCACAAAGTCATTCCTTAATTATATTGGTATTAGAAAAAAATATTGCTTTAAATTTTCATTATTAATTACTCATTCAACTTGATATTTTTTAGAAAGCATTTTCAATCACTGAATAGATATTTTATATTTCAGCTTTATGACTGGAGATGTATCAACGTTTTGTCGACTGATTCTTAATGCAAATAAGCAATAAATGATTACTGATGCTGTAATTGTCATTAGAATTTTGCTGGTAGTGTCAGCATAACTGTGGTCATGTGCCAACTGTAAGGGGATGGTAAAGGTGGTCATTATATAAATATAACATCAGAAAATTTATGATTTTTGAAATAAGGAGTAAAGATAAGAGCCTAAAGATTCTTAAGTCTTAAGAAAATAACACTTTATGTGGTTTGGGTTTGGATATGCAAAGACAGACCTTTATAGTTTCTGTAACAAAAATTATTAACAGAGGTTCTATCTTAGGAGAGAGTATATCTATTCCAGATATGGTATAACAAATAAATGCTAACAATAATCATATATATAATTGTTTCAGGCATAGCAAAATCAACAGACTTCTCCATGAAGTAGCAATTAAACAAGAGGTAATGCTCTGTAAATTAACAAAACAGTTGAATGAAATCTGCTTTCTAATTCCAAGGACTCTATGAAGAAATGTAAATATATTCTCAACTCAATTTTATCAAATATTGGTTAATAGCTACCAGAGAAACTTATGAAGATACAGTTGTATTTGAGTTCTTAACCTGCTCTTTGGTGGGCAGGCATCCCCAGAAAATTGGGCAGGCAGTCAGGACGCTCATACTGCCCATGCAAAATTTAAGAAGGATTAAGATTAGAAATTATTTTTCTCTTATATCTACAGAAAGTTATAACAAAGGAAAGTGAAGAACACAAAATAATATACTGAAATGCAGCAGAGTATCTCACTCTTTGTACAGAATATACAGCCTTTCATGTGAGACAAAAGATATTTTATAGCTAATCTTAGGTGAACTTTTATTTTTGATTAACAGATCAATGCACCAAAAATATTCTGCAAAAATATTTTAGGGAAAGTAAAGAAATCGCCTTCCTTATTCAGTTTTCCTTATTCAGTATGTAAAAAGATAAGATAATCTAAGTCTTTAGCACTCCTTAGTGGGTATAGTTCAAAGACTGTTAAACCATTTCTGCGGGAAAGCCATTCTGAGTAGGAAATAACATTTACCAATGGATGCTTAATTCATCTGGAATCCTCTCTGATAGTCTTCAGAACAGGAGTCTCTCATCTGAAAAATGCAGCCATTTAAATGTAATAACTTATTTACTTCTTTAAATAAAAATCACTCAAATATAACAACTAGAACTATGATGGCAGTTCTTTGTTGTTGTTAAATTATTCAGATGATTTTAAAATGATAGCCTAAAATTTTCACTTTAATTTCAAAAACTCCATACTGGTTTCTCTAATTGCATCGCTTTCTTCCTTTTTTTTTCTTTCATAAAAAAAAGTTCTTAGCAAGGCGTTCTGAAATGAGGCAGTTGTTTTGGCAGGAGTAAGGGACAGGACAGGAAGGTAGTAAAATTGCTACTGATATTTTTATGAATGATATCATCTGCAATTTCCTGTTATTTTCATGTACACAGGAGCATTAAAGTAAATCTAAAATCTGCCCATATGCCTTATCATTATGTAGTGTAGTGATGTAACGCGGGAAATTTGAATTGAGCCCATTAAAAGCATGTTATGTTTCACATAAAATATTCAAAGACAATGCTAAGAATTATCTATGTAGTAATCTTTCTTCCACTCACCATGAAAAAGGAAGCCTTCTGTTATAAAATTGTCCCATTTCTTTTGGCCAAACTTCATTGCAGGAAATCAACCCAATTTTTACTCCTAAAGGAACAGACCATTTTTGTATTTGGCAGAAAAATAAGTAAAAGCTTCTGCATTTCATAAGACAATATTATTATAATTTCATAGATATTACCTCAGAAATGTAATCAGAAGGCATTGTTATTCTAGTGCGAATAGGTGTTTTTTTATTGTTTCTTTTGTTGTTGTTGCTGTTGTTTTTAAATAGAAGTATAAGTTCCCTTGTTGGGAGATTTTTGTCACGCTAAAAAATTGACTACATATATTTTACTCTGAGACAGCGAAGGTGTCCAATCACTATACAGTCTTAAGAGTTCTGTACAACACAACTATAGTGATTACACACTTGATGACGATTTTTGATGGTAAAGCTACTAATTGTTCCATGTCAGGACTAATTTGTGCACTCTTACCACTTCTTCATAAAGAAATAATCACTGCTCAGATATTTATCTTATGGTATTTAAGATCAATTATTAAGTCAGAAGAGTGGAAGGAAGTGGTCAAAGTAGATAAGGGTTTTTGCTGAATCATGTATTGAGTCTTGTATAGTTCATATATGAAGACTACTTTATAGTTTAAGTGAGATTTATTCAAATATATCCTAATAATACCTTTTGGTAAATGGTTTATAGACGTTTATTTATTTATTAATGGAATGCCTCCAATGGGCCCCCACTACAGGAAAGATGTGGAGCTGTTGGAGAGGGTCCAGAGGAGGGCCACAGAGATGATCAGAGCAGATGCTGGAGCACCTCCCCTATGAAGACAGGCTGAGGGAGCTGGGTTTGTTCAGACTGGAAAAGAGAAAGCTGTGAGGTGATCTCACTGCAGCCTTCCAATATTTAAAAGAGGCTTATAAATAGGAGGGGAATAACTTTTTACTTGGGTAGATAGTGATAGGACAAGGGGGAATGGTTTTAAGCTCACGGAGGGAAGGTTTAGATTACATGTCAGGGGGAAAGTTGTTCACAGAGAGAGGGTGGGATGCTGGAACAGGCTGCCCAGAGAGGTTGTGGATGCCCTGTCCCTAGAGGTGTTCAAGGTCAGGTTGGCAACCTGATTTAGTATTAAATGGGGAGGTTGGTGGCCCTGCCTGTGGCAGAGGGGTTGGAACTTGATGATCCTTGGGATCCCTTCCAACCCAAGCCATTCTATGATTCTTGGAGTCTATAGCTATTATTAACATTGGCATACAATTATTAACATCAAAAATCAAATATTTGCCTACTGATGAAGACCTCTCTAAAATCTATGTTCCAATGCAGTCTTTTACTGAACAGAGGTCTATGCACAATTAGTAAGATACATCTGCAGATTTATTGTGAGATGTTTATAGCAACATAGGACTATACAGAACTGTAGTTTAATGTTATATGAAATCATAATGAAATGTCAACACCTCCTAACCAAAGTAGCTTTTACAATATATTGTTCTTTGACTTGTTCCAATTTTTCAACTCAATTAGGTCTAAAAACCAAGTGTTGAAATAGCTGAATTTCCCCATAGAACAGTAATTTCAGTTTTTCCTCAGTTCTACATAATGTTACCTCAGCAACCACCTTTTTTGCCTGTTTCACAGGTTTGTCTGCATTACCAGTGGGAAAGCATCCTTCATTTATGAGGTGGGAAAGCAAACTCTGCAGAGCCATTACTTCCTCTTTCCATAATGGTGTGAAGAGAGCAGGCTGAGCCTTGATATTATTTCTTTACCCAAGAATGTAACTGCACTAACACAGTGGCACCTGGCCATGTAACCGCATGAAGTATATGGCTGTTGTATTACAGTCTATTCTACCCAGAGGTGATGGCAGAAAGTAGATTGTGACTGAGATACAATCTGTGTCTGGGGCACTGCAAAAGAGTCCTGTGCTGTTACTCTTTCTCTGTGCCATGTGTACAGTATTTGTTTAAAGTCACAGTTTACTTATTTGCTTTGGCCACTGCATGGACTCTGGCCTTGCAGTATATTGTCTAAAAAACTGTTTGGCTAGAATAACAATCTCATTAATGTAAAAAAAAATATGGCTGATAAGATATTTATTTTTGAAAAGTGATCTGGATTTTCAACGAAACATCTTTTTAAACTAATAAACTTTAGTTTCTTAGACAGTCCAAATGTATTTATTATTTCTTATTGCCAATAAAATATGTTTTCAAATAATAAAATTGTTCTGTGAAGATGTACTTTGACATTAATTGTTCTGACAACTTCACAACAACACAAGCCATAAGGTATTGTATTGCAGACTTTTACATTATATCATTTAATATATTTCATGTTCAGTGTGAAAATTAGAAGGAAGTAACTCCTTGATACTCACCTCATGTTGTTGCTTTTAAAGGCAACTTAAGACATGACTTCAGAAACATAAGGGTGTTTTCTTCTCTGTGAAATTATACTGAAGTTAGCAGGACTTCTTCCTGGCTTTCTAAAATACAGAGTTATCTCACAGAAAACTGAGAACCCAATTCATAAGAACTGAGAATTTGAACTTCTGTCTGGTCCATTCAGCTACGCAAAAAAAAAGTATTAGTGACATTAGTTCTTTCACCACCATGATTCAGTATTTTTGGGTACCTAAATTTTGTTATCATTTTAGGCAAGGGTCTATGAGCTAAGATTTATGACATAGTATCACAGTAATAATGTCATATTAACTATCAAAGAGGATAGTTGGACTTTTTATGTGGAGATGATACAAGCAAGAAAAATGTAAAGAATTTGCACAGTGGGTTAATGTGCTCATAAAAATCAAGGGTTTGCTTAAACAGGCGTAAAAAATGTTGAATTTAATGTCAACTTTATTTTATTTTTGCAAATGTTAGTCTATATGACCAAGTGATTTTTGCTTGTTTGTTTATGTCATGAACTTATTTACAGACTAATACATTCCTGTAAATCATTGAATCACAGACTCACAGGGGTTTGAAGGGATTGCTGGAGATCACCTAGTCCGTCCACCCTGCTAAAGTAGTTTCCCTAAAGTAAGTCACAGGAAAGTGACTTACAGGAAAGTGACACAGGACTCATCTTATGTACAGGTGAGTATTTAATATCTCCACAGAAGGAAACTCCACAACCTCTCTGGACAGTTTGTTCCAGTGCTCTTCCACCTCCAAAGCAAAGATTTTCCACATTTGTATGGAACTTCCGAAGTTCCAGTTTGTGCCTGTTGACCTTTCTCCTGTTGCAGGGCATCATCAGTACTCAGTACAGGAGAGACACAGACCTATTGGAACGTGTCCAGAGGAGGGCCATGAGAATGATCCAAGGGATGGAATACCACTTCTATGAGGACAGGCTGACAGAGTTCGGGTTGTTCAACCTGGAGAAGAGGAGGCTTCAAGGTGACCTGTTAGCAGTCTTTTAATATCTAAAGGAGAGCTACAGGAAATAAGGGAAAAGGCTTTTTAGCAGAGTCTGTGGTCATAGGACTAGGGAAAATAGTTTCAAACATAGAGAGGGTAGATTTAGGTTGGATGAAAGGAAAAGGTTGATGAAGCACTAGAACAGGTTGTCCAGTAATGTATTTAATGCCCTGTCCCTGGAGACTTTCAAGGTCAGACTGGACCAGGCTCTGATCAATCTGATCTAGCTGTGGATGTCCCTATTCACTGCAGGAAGTTGGACTAAATGGCCTTTAAATGTCCATTCCAATTCTGAGGATTCTATGATTCTATTATCAAAAACAGTCTGTAAGGAATATGTAAAGTATTTCTCCTTTACGTGGACTTCTAGTTTGCATTGTGAGTAAGTGTATGCACCTGTTTGTTGTGAAAAATATATATATATTTATTTTGATAAACAGGATTATCTTCTTATGTATCTGCTTTTTAGACTGTTGTCATCTGACAGCATCATATACTATATACAAGCCAAGTCATCCAGCCCTATTTATGACTCATTAAATACAAGTGCTTTTTCCTTTTTATTTCAAACCAGCTTGGACCCTCTCATATAAATCATTGTCATATATGTACAGTTTCTCTATACAGTTCAGACATCCTGATGTTTCAATGTGATCTATTACTTTTGTAATTAAAGAGAAAGGATTACTATGTAGTTTAGAATCATAGAATCATAGAATCATAGAATCATAGAATCATAGAATCATAGAATCATAGAATGGCTTGGGTTGGAAGAGACCTCAAAGTTCATCAAGCTCCAACTTGGCCACAAGCAGGGCCACCAATCTCCATATTTAATACTAGGCCAGGCTGCCCAGGCCCCATCCAATCTGGCCTTGATGAATCAGCCCCTAAAAGCATAAACCTATGTGACTATCTTAAATGTATACAATTAGACTGTTCAGTTAAGCAGCTTAAAGTTCTCGCAGATACTTGGTCTTATATTTAGTTCACTGTATTGGCTTATACCTGAACAAGGAAACAGATTACTGGAAACAAGACTGAACTCTACTATCTTGAAAGAATTAACACATTCTCTGTTATGTGCATCAGAATTCATTATTATAGCACATAATTTAATGATTTTATGATCAGTTGTTTAGCTGCCTCTAAAACAAAAGTATTTCCTTTTGTACTTTTCCTATTTTTTGAACACTTATAATGTTTAAAATTGACTAATGCTCACAGATACTCACATATGCTAATCAGCCATCAAATGCAATAAGAATCTCAAATTGGTAACAGCTAAATTCTTATGGGGCCTGACAAGAAACTCACAACTATTAATATGTAGGAAAAGGAAGTTAAATAATCACATTCATGCAATAGGAAAAAAAGATAAACTCACAGCAGCAGTTAATTAGACATGAGTAAAAGCTAAAACATCCATGTGCAAAAACAGTAGAAATATATTGATGAAAAAAATTCATGAATTCCAAGGAATTAGCTTCTTCCCCTGTGTTGCTAAAAGACTCTTTCACCATAACATTTTTCTCCTGAAATAAAGTTTTTCTGTGTTGTTAGAGAGATAACCCTATAAATGTAGAATGATTCATTTGTATGCCAAACATACACAAACAGTAGTTTGATGATGAGTGTAAAATGATCCCATTTATTATCATGAAGTGTTATACGTGAGGCCTAATTAGCTAATTCTGCTGAAAATTTCACTGCTGATTTCTCCTGTAAGTACATGACTAAAGCATGAAATTCAATGACACTGTTTTGTTCAGAGTCAGAGGAGCTACTGAAATCATAAATAACAAAACCAAAAAAGCATGCAAGTTTTAGTAAATTTTGTTATTCATTACCTTGTCCTATGTATCCCCTTCTTTTTTCCTTTTTTTTCCCTATTTATTTATTTATTTAATGATCTATCAGATTGTTGTTGTTTTGCAGTGAAAAATCCATTCATAAAAGAAACTACATCAACATATGAACTACTTAGGAAATAGTCACAAAGGCTTTTCAAACAGATCTATAAGTAAACAGAGATTTAATCTGATTGTGGCTCTCCACTTACTTATACGCATTCAGTATATTTACCACTAATAAGAAGTTGTTAATATCATTTATTTTATTTTTTTTTTAATGCTACTTAAACAGCATGTAAAGAGAACTATGGAGTGAAATTGAAGGACAGACATATAATGTTCTTGAGAAGCAAAAAATAAAACTAGTCTAAGTTTAAATCCTCCAAAAAAATACTACATATGTTTGCCACATGAGCAGGATACATTATTACGATGGGTGTGAAAGCTATTCTCTATCCTTAATATAGTCTTTCCACACTTCACGTGAGCATCTGCTAACATTTTAAATTTTGAAATGGAAGTTTTAGAAATAGTGACCAGGTGGCACCAATATCTCAAAATCTGCAAAACGGATATGAATTAATACAGAGATGGAAATTGTAGTAACAAGAGATCTGAGGCACTTTTGTGTTCATTAGAGCTCAGATTTAGCCAAAATTTTACACTCATGGGAGTTAGGTATGTGGATTAAAAAAAAAAAAACAAGAGGTGGCCTTCTTAACCTCCTTAAAACAAAATGATTTTCAGTATGATAAAGATTAGGGCGATAGGCAGTGAACATGACACCTCCAAAACAAAAAGCTAAGTGAAGAAATGGCTGTTGTTCTGTGCAAGATGGTGTCAGTCAGCTTGTCTACACAGCAGACAAAGTAGTGCTACATTCATGAACTGGGATCCTCGGGGACATATTCTAATGCAAGTTTGAACATCTCCAGTAGTCAGGACTTGAAAGTATTCTGCTCTTGTCTATATCTACACCTGACATGGCCAAATTAACTCTTAATAGTTTGCAGCAGTTTTCCCAGCTATGAGATAAGTCAAACATTATTGATCTAATTCAGAATTCTTAGAAAATAGTTAACAGGTTTAAAAACTGAATTTTTCTTGTGTGAGTCTTCAGTTAGTAGAAAAAATATCCACTAAATAGCTATCTGAATTATAAATTTGAAGTCTCTTTTTTGAAAATATTCAAAATTTTAACAGAATTCGAACTTTAGTTGTATGAATTTGTCTATCTAACATTTCTGAACACCAGAATATGAGAGCATGTTAGGGTCATACATATTGCTGGCAAGAGAAAATACAACTAGAACAACAAAAAGCTTAAGGTGATCTGAACTAGTTTGAAAGTAGAAAAGCTTTAGTCATTCAAAATCTACTTTATGGAAAATATTTAAACATAGGAAATATAAAATTAAAAATTTATATAAAATTAGTAAATGTTACCAAAGAAGAACACTTTTAAGTGGAGGTTTTTTTGTTACTTTAGTGATAGAATTATTACCAATGCAACTATGAATGTATTTCCTATAGTAAAATGAAATTTTTAAGAGAATAATACAGGAAGTTTTTTAATATTTGGTGTTTTTTTTTAATGAGAAGTGACTAAATACTTTCTACATCAGTCACAGTTCAATTCTTCTATTGGTGAGCTTTGCCTCTAGCTTCACATAAGTAGAAGTTTGATGTTGATCAAATCGACTACAGAATAAAACCGTACAGAATAAAGTTTGTTTCAATCCTGTCTCTCTTCACCTTACCTTTAGTTTGCACAATAACTTTTGAATTGAGGTAATAGTCAAGTGCTGTGTATCTTGATGCAATATTTTATCAGTGATTGTTCATTTTGATTTAGATGAAACACAGACTCTGCTCCTGCTGTTCTCACTATTAAAACATCTCTTGAAAACAATATTTTTCTCTTGATTGTATAGTGTATGTGGGGCTTGCAGTTTATTGAGATTCATAAATTGTTTCCCAGAAATGCTCTATGCTTGAGCTGCCTTTCTGTTATGAAAGTGAAGGGAGAAGAATTAGAGTCAGAAAATTGTTACCCCTTTTCAAAGTACAAAGCATTCCATCTTTCAGCTCTGAAAACAGCTGCACTCATAAGTATCTAGATTAGAGCTATGATTTCTACTCTGGCAAAATTACTGATGATTAATACTGATTAAATGATGATTAAGATGCATTAGTATTATCAAAACTAAGTATTAGCTAAAGACTGCTCTGTTACACATGTTGTGTGTATCACTTGTCAAATATGACATTGTAGAGACAAAAAATCTTCAAGCATCTTTCAAAATGACATATGCAATATGCTCCTTCAAGACACGGCTAGGACAAAAAAAAGTAGGATATTTTCTTTACAAACTAGAAAATGTTCTGCTTCAGGAAATTAGTGAAGTTTAATGGTAATAATTTTCATACTGAAATGCTAAAATACTGTTGGCAGTTTAGAGAGTTTCTGGTGAACCTAAGAGGCAGGATAGCACCCAGATGCTCTAGAGATTGAGTTGTAATTATATGTTTAGCAAGGAAGAAAAGAAAATTAACGATGGTACTTTAAATGATTATGAAGTATAGACTTTAAGAGGTAAATTTTCAACAAGCACATAGAAGCAACATTCAAACATGGTTTTAAGAAAGGGGACTAAGCTTTAGTCACATGTAATCATGATATAGTCACAATAATCATGATGCATCTTACAGAGGATTAATTGTTCTGCAAGTTTCAGATTTTATCTGGAAATTTTTTTGCAGAAAAGCAAAAGACAACACAGTGAAGGATACATAAGGCTTTCTAGCAAAAATGCAGTAGTGAAAACCTCTTAACTTCTAGCTTATATCTATCTACTTTTGCATATGTCTCCACAATTAGCAAAAAAAAAACAAGGCCCAATTGTCCACATCTACAAACACTTTTTCACAATTTAAATAAACTCATAATCTCAAAACTACAAGAGTGTTTTTTTGTTTGTTTGTTTTGTTTTATGATAATGTGCTTTGGATTTCTTTGATTTTTCCATTTTGAGTGTACCTAGAAACACTTATTTCTTTCTCAAAAGCAGTAAAGACAGCAGTATAGGATCTTGAAAGTATAACTAAATGTCTTTTCTTTGTGGAAGAATTCTTGTTAAATCTTAGGTAACGTAGGCTTGATTTGGTCAGAAATAAGTGCAACTAAAAGCCTTCAATGACACTGGATGTAGAGCATATAAATGTCTTCTGGAATTTATGTCTACCTTCAATGTATCTCAGCTTCCCAGCTGCAAAAAGGTATTTTACTACATTGTAAGAATAATTAATAAATGTAAAGCATTCACATACTATAGAAATGTATATATGGAATAACTGAATTATAGGTTGTACAATTTATTTTTTATTCACTGACTGAAAATTTTATATATTCATCTGACTTCAAGAGAATGGTTCCTTAAAAAAAAAGGAAAAGCCTACATCATATCCAAAGATTTGTGAAAAACTAGCAGTGGTAGGCAATGCTGGCATAACAACACACAGCTCATTGCTTCTGTCGAAGAAGTATTGAATTAATTTATAGCAGTGACTTCAGTGTAAGCAGATCTGGAAATACTCAGCACATTCCATTCTCTCCCTTATTTAAAAAAAAAAAAAAAAAAGAAAAAAAAGAAAAAAAAAGAAAAGAAAAGAAAAAGAATTATGTTGAATTGCATCAACTGATCACAGAAAATATCAGTCTAGTAAAGTTACCTTTGGACTTTGTAAGTGTGCATAATATTATATTGTCACCATGGTTATGGAATATTTTTTTACATGGTTCATTTTAAATACACAAATAATATGCAGAGAAAAAGCCACAGCACAAAGGAAATTCAGCAATAGAATGTGAAAAGAAGACTGAGTGATACCAAAGATATAAGTGTAATAACATGCAAGATCCAATTACCAACAGCTGGTCTGTATCCGGGCTGGGTTTGTGAAGGAGGTGTGAATGATACAGCCAATACTTTATCACATAGCATTATTTATGAAAGTCACTAAAGCCATAACTTTGCATTAGGAAGCAGTTGACATAAAAATCTAAGAAGAATTGTAGGGTTTATATACATAGTTTAGTGATCGTGCACAACATATGTACTACGGAGTCTCTTTCAAATGAAGGTCTGGCTTTCAGGTATGTTTCCAAGAAGGGAGATTACAGCAATTGTATCCACATGTGATAGTTTCAAACTATGTTCTGTCATTCTGGCTTTTCTCTGAATTTAGGTGGCAGTAACACAACTGTTGCAGAGGTTGTTGTTGTTGTTGTTTTACTTTGTGTAATTTCCCCAGAATGGAAAAAGAACTTGCAACAAACAAGCTACACACATTAGTTCTGATTCAATTGCCCCATAATTTCTTGGTAACAGTAATTCAAGTAAGAAGCACTTGCAGTCTTGTAGGTTTGCTGTGTTAACAAGAACTTCTGTAGCATGTTTACTTTCTGGTAGGTATAATAAATGGTCAATAATGAAATAGAGCAGAAAAGGTTGACCATGGCGCTATGTCAACATCTTTCACAAGGACATGCAATTTCTCATGAATCCTTGCACAAAATATGAAAGGCATAATCTATATATTATTTGCCTTTTTTCTTTTCCCAAACAGGTTTTGCTTTTGTTTCTCAGAAGTTATCTCCTTTCCTAATAACCTACGTAAAGTATTGTAACAGTTTTTCTCTTTCTGATGAGCTGTTGCTACTATGAAAGTACTGTTGCTTTACTTATGGTCTACATATGCAGCTGAAGAGGCCTATTTCCCTCAGTGCTATCTTACAGATTTAAGGAATAAGTTCTGACTGTTTGAAAACCTTGACAATAAGGTAGAGAAGTATATAAAAATTACCAGATTGAAGCCCCATAAATTCCTTACTCTGAATACTAGATTAAGAACCTTCATAATTTCTCTCCATTGCTCACATACCCTGTGAGCTATATAGAATCACGCTGATTGGGTGAATCTGCATTAACAGCTAGTCTACACTCCTGCTCAAAACAAGTGCAGTAAAAGCAGTTTCAGGGCTACAACCAGGGAGATTTTAAACCGTTACAATGACAAAGACTTCAAAACCTCTCTAGCAAGCACAATTCTAGTGCTTTACCATATTTATGGAGAAAGATTTTTTCCCTTGTCTCTCATCTCTCTGATCATTTTCGTGGTTTCTCAAAAAGCTTCTTCCAGTGTTCATGCCTCTCTTTCACTGGGGTGCCCAGCAACGGGCTTGGTCTTCCAGATATGTCAAGCAAAAGGGAAGATCATTACCTATAGAAAGAATTTATTTCCCTTGCATCCCTTGCAGCAGTACTGCTTGGAAAAGTTACAGAAGACACTAAACTAAAAGTTTGTGGTCAAAACAAACTGTTAACTGTTCAAATTGCAGACTTTAGAAGTAGGTAGATTTCAATGTTCAAAAACTATGCAGAACAGGATTCTGATCCCTACTGATCACATGAATTATTCAGATGAATAGAACGTCAATTTTAACAACTTACTCAAGAAAAGAAAGAAGAAATAGCAATATTTGATAATATTTCTCTATGAAGTTATGATGGGCTTATAATACAGTGTGTTCTTAGTTATTTTCTGTACCTTATATTTTATATGATTTTATAAACAAGCAGTAGAGATTTTCAATGTAGGATTCACAATGTTCTTTTCAGTACTTGATTCAATACAACTGTTCTTTTTTTTTTGTTTGTTCTTTCCGGTAAATTTAGATTGACTACAGAAAAGTTACAGGTAAAATCAAACGTAGTTTGAAATGTATGCTTTGTTAACATTCTATAATATACAGCTGAGAATGTTTATATATTTAATATATAAATATATATCTAATGTTTATATATTGCTTAAATCTAATATGACATAATCATCTCCAGTATTCTTTTATGACCCCAGCTAAGCTGCTGTTAGGCAATAATAAGAGCTTTATCTCTAGAATTTCCACTTTATTTCACATTCACCCCTGAATATTTGTATTTAGTATTTCTGACTAAGTAATTATCCAAGGTGCTCTTTATCTATTGCAAAGACTCATACTCACTTCTTGTAGTGCTGAGTGATGTCAGTGTTGTTCAAAAAGAGTTACTATTGTATGTGCGGTCCAAGAAAAAAGAAGTAGAAGGGATGAGGAGCACTATAGTCCTTTTCAAGTTTCATTCTCTTCACTGAGGAATTCTCTGTTATGATGCAGTAGAAATTGCTGCAATTAACCTAGAAAGTCCATCTCTCGAAAAGAAGTCCATCTCCAAATGACTGGAATCATTTAAACACTCCTTCTGGTCCTTGGAGAATATATTCTAGCACAACCATTTCTCTGTTCTTAGCACAAGCATTTCTCTTTTCCCTACTAATATTCTGGATATCATATTAAAAACAAAACAAAACAAAACAAAACTTGAGACCTTCTTCTCTGTTGTACTGCTACTCAAGCAAGAAAAATGCAGATCATTGCATCTCTGTGTCAGTTGTCCAAACACTGAACCATTTCTGAGATAGTTACTGGCTGTGCTTTGTGTCAAACTTGACTCATTGGGTATTTAAATGTGGAGGAGGAACGTTTAGCTTATGTGATCTTAGTATATTTAAATTAAATATGATCAATCTTCTCTGAAATGCTGAGGCTGAAAAATTACTGAGCATGTGCCAAACAAATATATACACCTATACATCTACTCACTTTAGACAGCAGCAGATAATATGTCCTTTATGGACTAAATTGCATTCAAAATCCTACATATACCTCCTTGTGGATGACGAATTGCAGTGATTGGTGTGTCTGCCTTCATTTAGTACTTTCTCTCTTGCTTTTTGGCTTACACTGAACTTGAACTGCAGTGTAAGACTCAATGAAGAACATTACAATCACAAAATCTTGATTGTAGTAAGGTCTAGAGCTCTGAAGTAACAGATGTAAACAATGTAACCCATTGTTCTTGTACTTCCCTCAACTGTCCCTTATGCACAATAAGTTAAAAACTATCAAGATAGTACAACAAAGGTGTCAAGGGAGTGTTTTTACAATATCTATTCCTATATGGATGTGAAAGAAGAACTCCTCTTACAGAAGATTCTAGCAGTAAAAACTCAGTGAAAAGGAGTTCCTCTCTTGTCAGTCCCTTCTATCCAAAAGATCTGTGAAGGAACTGAAACGTTATTTTGGTAAAATAAAAAGACAGGAAAAAAATCATGATTAGTGTAGACAAAACAACAGAATCATGAAAAAGTAACTTAGATTATCACTCTTACTTGAGGAAACTTTAGAAGACAGATGACTGAATATCTGTATTATCCTCTCTTCTTGGATCTAATATAAATTCTGGACATGGACAATCAGATTTATGGCTTGACTAAATTCCATGAAGTTTGAATTCTGGAATCATGACTTGGGCCATTGGCAGCTAGTATTAACAACATATCAAAGAGTATGAATTTTTCATTCCAAATTCCTGTGTCTCTCCTATTCCCTGAAATACACTTTATCTGCAGTATGCACCTTAAGGATTAGGACTATTATATTCAAATAAAATAAAATAACTATTATATAAAGTAAGAAAAAAGTAAGAAAAAAAGATAACTTTATTAAGGTTTGCAGGAGGATGTTCACCAGATGTTCACTGAATTGCAGCTCTCCACTTAGGATCACAGGGATTTTTGGAAATACTCTTTTAAACTAATATATTCACGACCTTTGTAAAAGAACTTGCATAGAAGTCTTGCAGCACATAAAATATGCAGAAAACATGACTATGCTATGAATCCTATGGTTTTCTATAGGCTGTACTTGAGATGTGGGGGAGGTTCCCAGAGGAAAGATGTAACGCTCATGGTAGAACCACAGCTTATATCACATTGAGCTAACAGAATACTTCAGATGTGATTCTGTTTTACAGAGCAAAATGGAAAAGTAGTGGGCACAACTTATTAGCTTGCACTGACTGGTTTATTTTGCTGAGTTCACCTTATAAGAGGTCTTTTTTTCTGTTTTCTACTCATTAGCTTGTAGACAACAGAAAACTTTCTTCTTACATCTGGAAGCCTAATGATGATCTTGGTTATTTAAATTTAGTTTCATTTTATCCACTTGATGTCCTCAATTATACATGGGTAAATTCCCTATAAATGTTCTTAGGTGCTATGAATGAAAGTATTTTCATTTTAAAAGAAACATTTTGTGTATGCTTACAAACTGTACCTTATTTCTGCACAAATGTAGCAATGATTTAATTGTGTAAATCTTTGTTTGTTTGTTATTTTACTAAGTAAGGAAAGCCAAAGTATTTTCATGAACACATTTGTCAGAAATCAGTAGCCATCTAATCTCCATATGTTCACACAGAGATTTACAGTGGTTTAACTAAATCAACACATTTGAGATAAATGAAACATCTAGCTTCTACATAACCAAAATATCATGGATAGGATTCCTAAAAACAAGTAGGAATATATTCCTATTATAATTTATTATGCAAGAAAATTTTATGCATCTATTTATGGGACATCCATAACTTTTTAAACTAGGAGATGAGCAATAACATATTTATGCTTTCTGAAATGTGAGTAAATAATACAGTAACAAAATAATAACGTAATAAAAATACTATGATTTCCATTTCAGTAATGGAAGGCTAGAACAGAGAGAGATTAAGGGCTATCCCCATAAAGAAGTTTTGGCATGTGGCCACCAGAGTGGAATTCAAAACTCTAACTAAACTTTCTATGTGCCTGGCGGAAATCATCCATTCACAAAAAGGATTTGCAGCAGTCAGCATGCTGAACCAGGGATATGGGTGGCTGGAGAATAGGAAATGATAGAGAGAGCATACGGTTTAACTCACACCTCTTTTTGACATTCATACATCAGCTGTGCGGACTGCTACACAGTGTGGAAGTATATGACTTAGCTCTGTAAAGAAAGTATCTCATCAGGAAAAATAAGCCAGCACTTAGCTCAATTTACTGATGACAGTGCTTAATCTGAGTAATTTAGGCGTTTCCAAACTTTACATTAGGATATATATTTTAGTCTTGAATTTGTAGTCCTGAATCTTTCCCTTGAAGCAAGCAACTAAGCTTAGAATAAGATATTTTTCCTTTTATTTTAAAACATGGCCAATTATAAGGATAATTTTCATTAGAGATTTTATTCTCAGGGCTTTCCTCAGAACTAGATAATTCAATATAGTTTTTCTATCTATCTCATATATTTAGAACTTAACTATAAACTTAAAGGAGAGGTGCTCTGTGTTAAAATATAGAGACAAGCAACTGGAACGCAGGACTTCTATTTTCCTGGGAGAACCATAATCACTAGACTACAGGGTAGTCACCCTCTCTCTTTTTGTTTCTACAGGTCTGTAATTTTTACTTCATTGTGGAAACATGGCAATATGTTGGGTAGAGATTTGAGGCCCCATTACAAAACTTTATCCTTTCTTACATCTGGCAAGGTGTTTTTTTCTATACTGTGAGAATATAGATGGACAAGCTGATTCTTAATGTTTTGCAGCCACGTTCAAGCTTGAAGAAAAATTCTGGCATATATTTGTCATTATTCCCTCTAGATGTGTGGTATAGTTCTTGGGATAAGAAAACTTGTCATTTTCTTACAAATTCTATACTTGTATCCATCTTGCTATATTTTTAATAAACAATATATAAGCATACATACATAGATACATAGATATTTGTTTTTAAATATACATTTGTATGATAAAAACATATTATGATCAACTGAAAAAAAAAAACAGGTTACAAAGTAAATACTTCTTTAGAGCACCCAATATACATTTACTGATCAACCAAAACAATACAATGAGCAAATGGGCATAAGTCTGTTCTTTTGTATCTTTTAGGAAGGCAATACAGTCTTATGGAAACAGTCTCATTTGCAGGCTTAAGAAGAGAGTACTATTAATAGAATCTTTAATTTCCATTTTCATCATTCTTAACAGCTTTGTGAACTGTTGAGATGAATTCATGTTAGTCAGACCTGTAGGTGTTAAATTAGATGTACTTCCATATGTGTTTATACTTGTGGATGCAAGTGCTAAAAATATTTGTGTACTGCGGCTTTTTTTTTTTTTTTTTAACATCTCTAATTTTCCTTAACTTAAAATGATTCTCTTAAAATTGCACTAGGCAAAATAGCAGTCATAATGTTATATGTGCATGTGAATATCAAGTACATGTGAAATTGTACAAGGATGACCATGGATGCTTTTTTCCTGTGGACCGAGCATTGAAATTCCTTTCTAAGACAGATACAATCCATTCATTTGGCTACAAACAAATGCAAATGAAAGAAACTGCATCTTAAAGTCAAAGAGAATTCACAAAATTCTGAATAATTTAGCATAGCATAATACGTATTATGAATACATTATTCTATGCTATTGCAACACAACTCTTTCTTGTGGACTTTTTTTACTGTTGGTTCATCTGTAAAACTATTTGCCCAGAGAAAGCTTATCTGATGGATAATTCAAATGTATTTATAGTATGCTGTTTTCTGACTTTACAGGAATATTCATCTAGCCACACACAAATAACAGAAAACTAATATCTTGATATTTCTTTTTTACTTAGTGCTCTTCGCTGTAATTTAAGTTCTGTTCTCTAATGAGGAGATTTTGATTGACAAAGGGCTTTCTACAGAAGAATGGTAGTATCTGGGTTCCCAAAACTGTTGTCTTTCTCAAAGACAGATGGTAAATCTGTCAGCAGTAGCATTCTGCACAACAGCAGCCCAGATGCTTTTAAGCTTTCTGTGTGAAGCCTCTCCACCCCTTCAGAGCACCAAAGGGCTACATGCCAGAGAAAGGTCCCCAAGGCAATTAGCTGCCTCTGAATTCAACTCCAGCTGTCTGGGAAGTCAAATGAACACAGCTTGTTTGGTCATACACCGTTTAATGTGAAGTCTGCTTTTTTATATTTAAAACAGAGTTCTATAGATCAGACCAGCTGTGTCCTAACAAAAATAATAATAATAATAAAAAGGTGACATTTATTGTTCACAATAGAAAATTTTTCTTAATGTGCATTTTATTTTTTACTAATGAAAGCTAATAGTCCCAATAATTACTGTTTTGCAACTTTCCTGCATGTATATTTTTGCTCATAGAACCTCATATCCACAATATTTGTGAGTATTTTAGTGCAGAAAGAAGAAAAAAAAAAAAACAACCTGAGGAACATAATAGACTTTTCACTTCAACTGTACTGGTTTCCTGAATTCATCTTTAGTATAATTGGGCCACAATTTAAATTTGATTAAGAAGTAGAAATTGATGCTAGCAATGAAATATTACATAATGATCTCAATTATTAAAGACAGAGTATCTAACTTAATTCTTAAACGTACCAGAACAACTGAAATACAGATTAAGCCATACTCCTTTATATGCTACCAGTATTAAATTGTTAGATCTCTACTACACACCATCCTGAAGAAAGTCAGCAAAGGAATGTGTTCTTTCAATAACTACAAATACAAATGACTATAATAATGCATATCTTGAAAAATGAAAGCTGTTAGACAGATATATTGATTTTAACACACATATGAAATTACTTAGACAAGCACAAATCAGAGACTCCATACAGTAACATCTTGAAGACATATTTTATTGTTTCAAATGAAGCAAGTTTGTTTAAGCATTGGGAAGCAGCCATTACTGCTGCTAACTTCAATGATTGCACACAAACAACAGAAATATCATTGGTTGCACTGCATCATCAGTGGGACATTAAGCTATCTAGCAATTCAAATTTTTGAAAAAAAATATGAGTTTAATTTTTCTTTGCTTCTCATGCAGTAGAACTTTTAAATCACAACCCTCTGATTTGTGCCAGTCAGCAACCAGTTACTAATCCATCTCACTGTCCACTCGTCTCCATCTTTCCACTGTTTTTATTATTAAAAGCAAGTTTGATTGATTGAACTGGAAGAGTTTTATTTTACTTTTTGAGATTCATAAAAACATAAATATTCAGCAGGTATTGAGACAAGTTATTTTGTGCTTCAGACTTTGTAAACTGTATAAAGTAAAAATGCATAGAAATGACAAAACATAAAAGACAATATGTATAAAAAAGCCACTTATATAGATAAGAAGCCTACAAACAGGAGGGGAATCAACTCTTTGAAAGGGTGATAACAGCAGGTCAAGGGGAAATGGTTTTAAGTTGAGGGAAAGAAGATTTAGGTTGGATGTCAGGGGGAAGTTCTTTACAGAGAGAGTGGTGAGGTGCTGGAACAGGCTGCCCAGAGAGATTGTGGATGCCCTTTCCCTAGAGGTGTTCAAGACCAGGTTGGATGGGGCCCTGGGCAGCCTAGTCTAGTATTAAGTGGGGAGGTTGGTGGCCCTGCCTATGGCAGGGGGGTTGGAAATTCATGATCCTTGAGGTCCCTTCCAGCCCTGGCCATTCTGTGATTCTGTGATAAGAAGCCACTTCTTCGAGAAACTATAAACTGAGAAGGCAAACTTTACAAGGATGAACTTCAATTAGGAATTCTTATTTATAATATTGTAAAGAAAGAGAAAATATAATAATAATGATAACTACAAGCTTTTATTCACACCCTGCTTAAAGGACAGATTTCATTTAGAATGACAACCTACAAAATGAATAACATCTGTTTCTTAAAGGAAAAAAAAATTTAGAAGCAAGCATTCTGAATTTTCCTCTGCAATATGGCTTTATGATGGCTGACTTCATCATAGCACCAAAGGACAATCTCAATCTCAGTAGCAATTGTGTGCTGCAGAGCAGTGTATAGCAGAGGAGAGATTTACATTTTAGTAAGTACCAACTAAGCATTTAGCCTTTTTTAAATTAAGGCCTTCATGCTACAAGCGAGAAGGAAAGACATTCACTATAGAAAATAATTCACAGAGAAGACAACTGTTACTATGAGAAGACTGTCTACAATTTTACCTGTCACTGTAAGACATCATTACACCAAATTATAATTTAGAAGGCAAATTTGCATTTATTTATTTACTCATTCACATTCTACCATTGTTGCAGTATGTTATTTGGCTAATTTAACATGTAGGAGATTGTGCCACTCAAATTTCAGATGAAATTAGGGTGCATGGGAAGTGTAAAGAGCACATGGAAACTTTTATTCCCTCTGGATTGAGAAAAGTACTTTCTTCTGACATTCATATTTCTGTCACTTAATTACTTCTTATTTTGGCCAGAAAGAACAACAGACCTAGAGTTACAAAAAATAAAAAAATAAAAAAATCAGATTTTTAAAAAGGACCAACATTAACATTAGCCTGTAAACAGTGGGATTTAATCCAGGTCTTTTACAAACAAAATTATACTACCTCTGCCTGTCAGGCATTTTATCATTGTATCTGTTACACTGTGTAGTCAAAAAAAGATGCTGGATTAGCAGAGCCCGGGATCTGCTTCAGCATAGATCTTTTACATATTTAAATCACTGGTGCATTTCCTCAAACAACTGAAAACAAAGCATCTGTGAAAAAGCCTACTATTTTCTCATGTCTCATTCAACACATTTAGAAACTCCCCAGTTGAAGCAGACCAGAAGGATGAGGAATGCAAAATCTGAATTCAAAGTTAAGATCCTGGTTTCAGCTATGAGAGTTAATTTTCTTCATAGCATCTGGTATGGTGCTATGATAACACACTGATATTTTGTTTGTTCCTGAGCAGTGACTGCATAGAGCCAAAAGGCATTTCATCTTCACCTATTGCCCTGCCAGTGAGAGGACTGGGGGTGGCACAAAGAGCTGAAAGAGGACAGAACCAGGACAGTTGACCTAAACTTCCAAAGGAATATTCTATACCATGTGACATAATGTGAAAGATACAAAACTGAGGGCATTTGGCCAGAGGGACAGCCACTGCCTGCTGCTCAGCATCTGAATGGGCATCAGTCAGCAGGTGGTAAGCAATTGTGTTGCATGTCTCTTACTTTGTAAATATGCATATGTATATATATATGTATATATATATATATATAATTCTCATTGTTATTATTTCTCTCTTCCTTTTCTGTCTTAGTAAATAGCTTTTATCTCAACCTACAAGTTCCACTTTTGTTTCTCCTATTCTCTTCCCCATTTCATTGGAAGAGTGTAACTTGAAAGAACGACTGTGTGGAGCTGAGCTGCCTTCTGCGTTAAACCACAACAGCTAGGTAGTGATATTACTTTCCTCAAAAATATCTGAGTTATAAAAAAGCAATTATTTCGTATAACCTTTATACATGATTTCCCTTTCTCTTTTAAATTTGCAGTTGTTTTCTCCACGCTGTGTTACTGTGGAACAAAATTTATTATAATTTCCCTCAGCCGCAGGGAAGGTTTACTTAAAATGCAATTCTACCTTGAAAATGATTATTTTTATATGCTATCAAAGATTCTCTGTTCACTATGCTCCAATGATTTCAATATTAAAAGTGCTAGTAATGAATATTAAATAAAATAAAATAACTGCCAGCCATATAAACTCAGCCTAAAAGCCAAACTGTCTTCTCCCTTTAAAGGAATAATAGAGATTTGGCAAGCCAAGTTATACCTCAACTACATGTGCAGCTTCATGTTCTTCTGATTATTTTCAGTGACAGCTGTGGTATCCTATTGACATCAATAATTTTATGCATGTGTAATGTTGGCTAATTTAGTCTTGTTGTGGCTGATTTTCTAGATGAGACTGCATCACATTCCTCTTCCTTAATGTTTTCCTAAAGTTAAGGTAGAGGAAAATAATTTCAGGTATCCTACATTTTGTGTGACTATACTCAAGACTGTACCATATTAAGAAGGATATATTTGTTTCTTCAGAAGAACAATATGTCTAGTACTTAATGCACTGTATCCTGAAAGTCAAAGGGGTGTACCTTATGTTTTCATACCTCAGATAAGCCTACTGAAGAACTGGAGATACAACTGATACATGAAAATTCAATGTGGCCGTTGATACATAAAAATGTATCAAAATTTCATCGTAAAGGCTTTTTTTAAGAAAAAAAGTAGAAGTTGGAAGCATTACATTTTTTAACGTCACTTTTTTTTCCTTTCTGAAAGAGATAACCTAGAATAATTCTTACTTAGGCAAGTAATTTGTTTTTATTTCTGCATTATTTGTGATTATTTCTGTTACAGTATGGTAAGTAAATGTGTGGAACTAGAATAAGATAAGCTTCAAATATACTTAGAATATAAATCACCATTTTTTTTCCCCATGGTAAGACATTTGACATCTGCTACAGTTTAGAATGAGGCAGATAACCAGACTGAATTAATTAAAAATGCTTATAGCTATCCTGAAGAGCTAATGAAAGTTATAACCCGAAAACCACATTCATGAAAGAAAAAAATTAGTGCAAATATGGCTTTTAATTAGTGTAGGAAAAAATATGCTTAACTGTTTTGACTTAAGAATAAACACTTTCAAATTGAGATCTAAAAGTCTGCAAATAGATAAGTGGTAGTATAAAGCATTCACAATGTAAGTTCAGTTTCAAAAAAATAAAAAGCAAACAAAAGACCACCTAGTTTGGGTGTTGCCCAGAAACACTTCACACACAATAACAGTAACGAGGATATTAATTTGAAGCTTGCTGTCTTAAGCAATCAATTCTGTTTTTCAGATCTCATTTGAATATCCTCATTATCTTCATCTGCCATTCTGCCTACTCCAACAAAACTGTTTAGTTTATTCTTCAATAGGTCTCAAACTTATTGCTTTAATACCCTATCAACTCTAAAGCCCTTTGAAAGCCAAATTTCCTATCAGATAATTTGTTTTACCTTGTGCCATAAAAGTAGATATCTCATGCAATGAAGCCTGATATCTAGCTGAGGGCAGATATAAATGCAATGCAGTTTAATTAGAATGAAGAAATTTCATCTAGAAAACCACTTTATTACACTTGGTTTACCCCCAAACCAAACCAACATAGATCAGGAAGAGATTAAAAGACATGTATTTTACCCCTCTAAGAGATGAATTATCACATTCATACAACCTCACAAGTATTGGATCTTGCTGAGGTCTGAGCATCCGGTCCATAATTTCCTTGCAAGTAGTCTATTCCACACAAAAATTTGAAAAAAAAAAAAAGCAAAAAAACAAAAAAGCAAAGCTAATGGGTTGGAGGGAATTTACACTAATGAAATATTTTCCAGTATTTGAGCTTGTAAATTTTCTGACTGACTATATCTAAACTATTGTATCCACTCTTCATTTACACTACTAGTCTCCAGCTTAAAATGCTTTCTTGTCTTTTCTGCCTATACATACTGTTACAAAGAAAGAAGCCTCATTGCTTTGTTGCTGCATACTCTTTATGAATGAAAGTAATGTTTGATATTCAGAATACTCATTAAATTAGATTAAATTCATCCACTAAATTCATTTTAAATTCTTACAGAAGGATAGAAGCAAATACAGGCATAAATTTTCTGTCTTTGAACAATGTTAAGTGATCTTTCCAATTTATTACTTGCTGGTCTGAAATTTTGTTAAATCAATAAAGTATTGTATTCTAAATCTTTCCTCACTTGAACTCCAAAATAAAATTATTCAAGTAATCTTATCTGGAAGAAATGATTAAGGAAAAAAAGTATGTACTGGGGAAGTAACTATGGACTTAACTCATGCACTTCAGAAGGTTTTACCTAAACTTTATTATAATAAAGAGTGTCTCAAAGCATAAATGGTCATCTCAAGAAACAATAAATGGCTAGAAAAAAATTCCTAGATATTCTAAAAAGTGGCCTCACTGTCAAGTTTCAAAATTGCCTTTGAATCATTCAGTGTGCTCCCCATTAGAATAGTTACACCTCCAGAGGAAACCAAAGGAAACATTTCCTCCTGACCCTAGTTACTGATCTAATTATGTTCTGAAACATGATTTGATAGACCTTAACATTTTATCCTGGAAGAACTGGAGAATGATTTTCTCACTAATGTAATATTTGAAATTTACTATGCTGTCTATCCAACTCTGTCTTATGTTAATCATTACCATACAGTAATTCCATATGTAAACATTTGCTTTTTTGTCCATCATGGATAGAATAAAATATAAGCAATTGACTGGTCTTTCCCCATTATTTTTCATTGCTTTGTGTATCTCCTCAAATTGATTTGTACACGAAATACAAAAGCAATATACATACAGCTCTGGAATCTGAGAACTGAATTCAAAGGAAGTCACGATTAATGTTCAGAAGTGTTTAGTCAGCCTTGATCTCCTCCTCTGAAACCAGTGACAGTTTTAAGACTGATCCCTTGGGGGAATGCTGAGCATTATTAAAATCCGAAGAGCATAATTGTCCTATGGGAATGCATTTGACTGTTTGCTGTTGCATGCCTGCCTCAGATTTTCTCCTGCATTTTTTATGTCAGGAAGTTCTTACTGGCATAATTAATCCTGCTCCAAAAATATTATCCACTGTTTCTCACTGTTCTGAAGAACAGAAACAATTTCAAGTTTATCCACATGATAATCCACCCACCTCAGCTAGGACAAAGTACCAAGGTACAATCCTCTGACAAATTGTGGTGGTCATTGCTTTCACTAGCATTTTGAGCCAGTGCAGTAATGTGGTTTTAAGGTAAATCATCCCCTTTCATTATTTGCTCATACAGTTCACCACAGAGCAGTTCTGATACTCGTGAACTGGATTCCTACCAGGTAAAATCCTACTGGATTCCTACTGGTAAAAATCAACCAGAAGTTCCAACAGAGATGCATATCAACTGTGCTCAAACCTCTAATGGCTACATAAAGGTCCAAGCCAAAAAATATTCATTAATATTCAAACAGCACTTGTAGAGCTGTTTGGGAGGTGGAAAAATTTCATGCAATCTAACTTAAACTTTGTCTCCACAGGTTATGTAGAGATAGCATCTGAATCATCTGATTCTTTTATGCCAAATTAGCTCCCAATGATATGTCTATACAGACAGATATGCACATAAACCATCGTAGACTTTGGGAACTCAGTTTTCAATTGGTTGGTGTACCTCCCATGTATTTCTCTTCCTCATATTTGTTTTCTGGGTCATCCTGTCTATAGTTGATCTGAAGATGGAATTAAGTACTTAGGATGTCAAAATGTTTATGTAGTTTGCTTGATCAGTCATTCAAATTTCTCTATTTAAAATTTTGTTAATTCAGTCTCTCTTTAAAAAAAAAAAAAATCTTTTTTATTGATTTCCATGTGTATAAAGGGTTTGGAAGGTCAGTGTTGTGGTTGTAACAAAAATAAAAATTTGAGTAAAAATAGGTGAAAAAGGAAATATAAGATCTTTTGCAAAAAAAAACCTAAACACTAGACTAAATATGCTCTCCTTTATTAGACCTGTACTGATTATACCTAATGAATTCCCTGTGAGTTCAATATTGCCCAGTGGCTAGACAGACTTGTGAAGTTTCTATTTTAGATGTCTACCACCTAAGCTGTTATTTAAGGCATAACTAGAAAAATGTTGTGAAGTGTTCTGGGGAACATCAACAGAAAAAAAAAAAAATGCTAAGGAACACTAATTTTTTAACAGTTTTAACAGCAGAAATGAAAAAGTGAAAAGATTATTACTTACATGTTTAGATAAAACAAGACAACTGAAATTGAATAATTGGCTATATGGAACAAGCCATATTAATAAAATTAAACAAAGCAAATTCAGTAGACATGAAGCTCCTTGGTAAGCTGCTGTCCTACTGCTGCTTGTATCAGCAGGATACATCAGATTTTTAAAAGCATTAGTAGGTAAGTTACCACAGTTTATTATAGTTTTTCAATCCAGTAGTAATCTGCAAGAAACATTTGGCAGCAAGTTACATATTGTATTACATAAGTACACATTTCTTAGTAATATATATTTAATATATATTTATTTGTTTGATAAAGTTAGCAGGAGATGTAAAACTGACAACCTATTTCTTCGGCTTTGCTAGAGGTCCAGTCTAGTATCATTAACCTAGAATGAATATTTGTATTGCATTTATTGATTTTTCTTAATGCTTAATTCAATATTCTCAAGATATCATAAAATCATAGGATAGTATTTTATTTTATTTTACTTTATTTTATTTTATTTTATTTTAGTCTGAAATGAATTTCAAAGTTATCAAGTAGTAAGTTTTGCAGTTTAAGTTCTTAAAATATCACACTTCCCTGCCTGTGCCTATGTATAAAAAATCAAATGTCTCTTTTGTCATTTCTTGTATAAGGTCATAAATGAGAGAATTATATTCATTCATTCATAGAGATTAAAGGATTTGTGTGTATCAGTGAAGATTAAGAGATTTCATGTAACATAACTTTACCAACTGTGTTTTCCAAAAAACAACTCATATATTACCCAGTTTATTTTCTAGGAGGGAAAAAAAAAGAAAACACACACACACACACAAAAACAATTTCTCAGTGAACCAGGAACAGCGTAAAGAGCCTCTTTTGGAAATTATACAGACACTCTCAAGTATTTGCACTGCAGATAAGTATGGAATCCTTTGCATATAAAATACTATATATCATTCCTTCCAACTATTCTGTGGACTGCTTATATAAAATTCTGTTTTGAGTTGAACAGTTAATTTGATTTTCAGAAATAAATACTTTCGATCATGTAGTGCATAGTAAATTATCTATTTAATCTTTTTTTTTTTTTTTTCCCCAAAAATAATTTTAGGCAGTATGAAAATTTCTTATAGAATAAATTTTATTTTGATAATAGCAGCATTTTATTAATTAAACTGTTTCATCATTATAAATTGCATTTCTGGTTAATGATGCAAACAGCCAAATTCTTCAACAATGCCTATTACACTACATTTATATGACTTTCTGAAGATCACTAAATGTTGTTGAGTGACAGCACATTTCTCCAGCGCACAGATACTTCTGTGATTAATTCTTCAAGTTGTAACTCAATGAAACTGATAGCTCTAGATATTCATATCAGATTATTTCTGTGGGCAACTGACTCATGCAAGTCAACCATCTCAACAACAGTATGAATAGCGTGGCTTCTCTAAAGCTTATTCTGGTACAAGGAGATGAATATCATATTTGCTGGTCTCTGGGCTGGCTGAGCTGAGTGCAGCTTCAGCTGCCTTTGGGGGAGCTCAGCCAGCAACACCTCAGTACACTCCACTTTTGGAGAAAGAGAATTAAGTGCTTCTTACTCAGCATTAAGTAATTATAATTAAGAATTAAGTAATTAAGAATTAAGTAAATATAATTTTCCCAAACAAGTCATTTTTTAGCGGTGATAATTTAACCTTCACCCTACAATTTGAGAGTTAAGCTGCATGTCATATTTTCATATCTGCTATCTCACTTAAGTCTATTATCCTTTCTCATATCAAGTTACTGTTTTAGATATTAACATTACAACACAACCTACCTTAACATTGTCCCATGATGTTAAACTACTGTTTTATTTGCTGGCTGTTGTGGATGCCCTGTTCTCTCTTCTCAGTCAAAGGACCTGTGAGCCAAATTCAGAAGTTATATGTAAGGCACTGTAAGATAGATCCCATAATATTCACTTAAATTTCCTCAATATTTCATAGTCTGTTCTCCACAAAGTGAAAGGCAATGTAACACAATATAACTCTCACACAAAATAGTTGAAAGGAGCTGGGTAAGCTAAAGCATCTCCTTCCATAAATTATGTTTTTCTCCCATCTGTTTATGCTGTGAGTTAACTTTAAGTTCAGATAGCCAGAGAGAGAGAGAGAAAATTAGCAGACACGAGTCTAAGTCGATTCTCTGTCAGTTGTGGGTGCACTGGTGATTTTTATAAATAAACTATTCAAAAGTATAGCCTCTGCGTGGGCTAATTGAGCTCAAAGTCATTTTAGGTATGTTAATTACAGATCTGCCTGAGTCCATGTATTTACAAAGACATTATGCTCCTGACTCAGCAGAACCAATCTAAGAACCACTTTTTGTGGGAAATGCAAATGAGACGCTCACTGCCTCCTGCTGACTTACACTGAGAAACTATTGAACTGTCTGGATTGTTTCCATTTTCAACATCCCGTCTTCTGAGTAAGATAACAGAATCCACTATAAAACACATAGTCTGCATTACTCATCACTTTTACTTTGTGCATGACTTATATACACAGCAGTTTGTGACAGTCAAAAAGTGAGGACAAAACGTGAATCAAGGTGCCATAAAGTTCTGGAAAAATGTAAAAATAAATAAAAGGAAATAAATGGAGAAGATTGTGAACATGAAATGAACAAACCACATGAGGAGGGTAGATATTCTGAAATATACCACAGTTGCTTGTGCTGAGAAAATAAAAAGTTTAAAACTCAGAGAAAGCTACTCCTCTTGTTTTCAAAATTATTGGAGGGGTGACAGGAAAAATAAACCTATTTTAAAAAGAAAGGGTAAGTTTCTGCAAGATCTCACTGCTCTAGTGGCTAAATCCTGCCTCCCTGTTTTCCCCAGGTATTCATTGCCTCTCATGAGTCTTCAAGCTGACAACCCCTTTTGCAGTGCATAGCATCTTATGGGAGCTGAAGTTTATACATTAACAGGTTTTCCATGTGCATTTTTCATCCAAAGTGGATGTTTTTGCAATAGCTTCTTTCAACCGTCTTGTTCACAATAAGATAGCAACTTGCGTCTTTATAAAGTCCTTTGTGAAACTTGTAACAATAAACATTTTTTTCAGCGTTGTGATATGACTGTATTATTAGGAACTGGTAAGTTTTGTATATCAAAGAACAAAATAGCAGTCTAGACCATACAGAAGAGCTCTATACCTGAAATTTTTTATCATATATATAGTTACAGAAAGTCACAACAGCAATATCTTGTAGATTGTTTTGAATATAAAGGTATTTGAAGGCAAGAGAAAAATTAATTGGTGTCCAAATTGATCTCCATCTTCTGTGCTACTTGATTTTCATTCTAGTAGTGTTCAAAAGCCAGACTGATGCAGAGAACTCTTGCAATACCTGCCTTGTGTAGACACTGTATAGACATTACCTTGGAATTATTGTCAGATAAGTATTTGTATATGAATTTAACATTCATACTCAGTGTTGGAAAAGAGAATTTTTTCATATTTCAAATTTAGATGACTATTGTATCCCATTAAACTTTAGTACAAGCATCAGCATTAAGCACAGTTTGACTTTTGGTTAATTCTATCTACTTTATAGATAAAAAGTATATAGAAGTAATTCTTTTTTATTGTTTTTAAGGAGAAAAGAGGGTTAATCAAGTAATTTGTGTTGTGGTGCTAAATTTAGTAGAAGACTGCCTTTTGCTGCCTTAAATAATTCCTTATTTTCTGAGAGTAGTGACATACAAAGTACAGACCTGGAAGTAACATCAGACTAACAAGAACAGACATTTTGTATATACAGCAGAGTTACAATTTGCAGTCAAAATGATGAGAAATTTAATCTAATTCGCCATCTTGATCATGTTGGTGTTGAAAGTCTACAAGCCACACATGCTTAATTTTGATAGGCCTGTCAGTATCACTTTTTTCCTTACATTTATATAATCCTTATATTTATTCCATTAAAAAAAAATTCAAGCTATCTAATATTTTATAGGATATCTATAGATATTTGAGCTCTTCATTTCTAAAATTCCCCTTTCTCCTACGTGGCATTCACTTAGTGTACCTCAGAGAGTAGAAAGTGAAGTCCCATTATATGCTCCAGTTCCTATTCAGTCAATTAGTATATGCTCAGGAGTTATTCTTCTGTGGCAGACCTGCCCTGTAATTGAATTTATGTCAGATAAGATGTTGTACTTATACATCCACTGGGAGCAGAAATGAAGACATCAGCCATAAGGTACAGAAAGATTTCTCTACCCTATAATCGCTGCAAAACAGATGCTAATTTGTTTTTAGAGTACTTTGCAGATGCTTAAACAAAACAGAAGCTGGCTTACCTGACTTCTAAGAAATACTCAGTCATTGCCCCAGCTGAAAAGATATGAGGTCATGTCAACTCATGAAGATGATGGCTGACAGTGTTTTTTGCAATCTATGTCATTATTATTACTGTAAGAATCACCCCTGTACTGTTCCATCAATTACAAATGGCAGGGAAATTTACAGTGGGTTTAGGAGATTGTTAATGAATTCAAACACATTCAAAATTCACATCTTAACTGGCATAACCCAATTAGTTGTTCACCATAGAACAGATTTGTTAGCCAAGCTGCAGTTTCCACTTCCAAACTGAGGAATACACAGCAGGAAAAAAAAGCTTTTACATGGCATTAAGTTATTTCTTTCCCTGGTGTAAATTTCAACATATTCAATTTTAAAAATATATGTGTAATTAATAAATTATATGATGGAAGACAGCATCTTTAATCTCTAGCCCATACAAAGAGTGAAATTAACTAGATAAGGTGACATAGATATATCTACTTGGGCTAGCAGCAACCCAAGGTTACCTTGTGCTAAGATAATCTCCAGTTGCTTTTTTGTTTGCTTATTTGATGCCTCTTTACTGAATTCTTTCAGTGCAAAAGAACAATGACTAAGTTTAGATGCTGGCCCTTGGTCATAAGATAAAGTACAACAAAAAAAGAATAAAACTGCAGAAGTATAAACTCAAATAAATCAAATTAAATTGCAAGAGAACTTCGATATAATTCCATCAGGGCATTCAATTACTACGCAAACAGGAAAGTGATTAACAGATCTATGTACTGAATCAGTTTTCTTGCACAAAAACATAACAGTGGAAAATGCCAGTGTGTATCCAATACCATCATGAAGAGTTAAAACTTTCATATTCAGAAGGATTTATTCAATTAAAAGAAAAATCTTGCTAAAATAAATAGAGCATTTTAAATCAACCTGTGAGAAACTCCTAATAAGGACAAATGTTTGAGTGAGAAAATTTCTTAAGCTTCAAAAAATAAACCCTACGGCTAAAGGAAATTCTTCAAAATGCACATTGAAAGTGCTTGATTCTTCTTCTGTTTTAACAGATGTAAATCACATTTCATTTAAACTGGTGAAAGAATGTTGCAAATTTGGACTACGCTGTCTAAAACACAGCTCTCCATCTCAAAATTGATAATCTTTTTCTCTTTTTTTACTTTTTTTAACTCAACAGAGGTTGCATTTTCTATAAGGCACATCAGTTAGTATCAGAAGGAAATATCCTATCATCAGTATCTGTCTCATTGTTAGATTCTGCTCCAGGCTGCATTTATTCACTTCACTTGTTTCTTTCTCTTTTCAGTGTTTACAGCTGCTGTCAAATCTCAGACAGAAAAAAAAAAAATCACCATCTACTATAACTGAAAACAGACTTATCGTTACATAGAGAGGAGTGCTATTGGCTTTTTCAAAGCATAAGACCTTTTTATTTTTAATTTTATCTTACTTTATTTTATTGACTGACACATAAAGAAAACTTCCAAATCCTTAATTTTTCTTCTCACATAAGTGCCACAAAGTCTGGAGGGGAATGTTAGATCAAGTGCAGAGTGTAATACCTTGCATTTTCGACTCCTTTATTAGTTCTGTATATTCTACTGCATGCTTGTTTCTAAAGAAACATTCCCAGGAGTAGGTGTCATCTGCCTTTAACATCACTCAATGGTAGTCATTTGGCATCTGGCTGATCTGAGCCCAGCCTTGGAAAGTATAAGCTGCATTACCTTATCCATCAGTATGACCCAAACTACTAATTACTCTATCACCTATCATGAAAATCATCTTAAAACAATTGCCTGTCATTTTCTAGAATATTTTAAATTGATTAACCAATACTATTCCAAAATAAAAAATAAAGGTTCTGGTTTATTGTAAATGCTGCAAATCCTCTTCCTCTGGCTATAGTATAATTTTAATGCCTTTGCTAATGGATTCAATAAAGTGCATTTTAGGATGTGAGCTTTTTACTTAATTGGCATGTTTTATTTTCCACATGTTCTGCAAAAGCTGTCAAAAGCTGAGACTATACTTTTGCTAGTAATTCATCATCATTAAACAGTAAACCATAAGTATGTAAAGTAACTTGTTAAACATTAACAAGCTCTGTAGATTCAGCAGACTTACCTCAAAATAAGTATGTAAGACATCTTCACATTGTTATAAATGTAGCCAAATTCCTATGCACAGTCTATGATTGATTCTTTTTAGAAATGTATTTGATTGACTAAAGTCTCCTGCTCAGGAGATTGCCAGAAGTTAGAAGCTGATAAATGAGTTTAGAATTAACTTCTTTTGTAATACGCTCAAATAAATATGTACTTGTCATGCTCATAAAATGCATTAACTTTAGTACATAATGTAGTTCATCATGGAGCATTTGCAGATCTGCTCATTGTGTGGTCCTTGTCCAACGCCACATTCTCATGGTGATCAGATATTTCAGAGCAATTGTAACATTGTCTGCCAAAAAAAAAAAAAAAAAAAGAAAGAAAGAAAAAAGAAAAAAGATGATAATAAATAAACAAAAAAAAAAAGTTAAAAAAATAAAAATAAAAAAGCTTCAAGTAAATTGCATGACTTATCTACAGGATACTACTACATTTCTCAGGCTGCCAGTCATTCTTTCCTAGTTAAACACAAACAAATCAGACACTTAGCTGAACTGAATGTTCCATTTACAGTAAACATTGAATAGATCACATTATTCCTGGGCCATGAAGAAAGTATGTACTTAGCCATTTTTTTGATGGAAAACCTTGGACAGTGATTTCCTTAAAAAATTAAGAGTATGTGCCTAGAAGACAGAGAATTAATAAATATAGAACAAAATATCTATAACTCTGATGAGTAGAAAAATCAGAGAAGTAGTCCTAAAACCACATAAGCAGACAATGAATTGCAATCTCCTAGTGGGAGCAAGGGCAGCCAAGAGAATGAGTTACCATGTAAGGGTGAGTGCTAACAATGAACATGGAAGAGAGTTTTACAGTATGTAGAAGCAAGACATGAATAGTAGCTGACAGAGTCTGGAGATTTGAAAGTGCTGTGGTTTAATCCAGTGGGCAGCTCAGCACCACAAAGCTGTTTCCTGCTGGGGAGAAAATCAGAATTGAAAAAAAAAACAACAAAATAGAACATTTGGGTTGAGATATAAACTATTTACTAAGGCAGAAAATGAAGAGAAAAGGAAAATAATGTTAGTAATGATAGTACTATATATATATATATATTTTATATATATATAAAACAACAAATGATGCCCAATACAATTGCTCACCACTTACTGATCATTGCCCAGACAGCCAACTCCTCACTTTTTTTTTTTTGCATGATGTCTTCTGTTATGTAACATCTCTTTGGCCAGTTTGGATAATCTGTGCTGGTTCTGTTCCCCGCCAGCTTTCTGTGCCTCTTCAGCTTCCCTTGCTGGCAGAATAGTACAAGATGTTGAAGCATCCTTGACTCTATGTAGCCATTGCTCAGCATCAACTGAAATATTGATGTGCTATCAATATTGTTTTTCTCCCAAAGCCAAAACATAACATCATACCAGGCACAATAGATAGCAGAAAAAAAAGAAAAAAATCAGCTCTGACTCAGATGAAACCAGGACAGAAGGACATGGACCTGGTTACTATACAGTGAGAAAAAATAAAAGTAGATTTTATCTAGACCAGTATATATCTGGATATGTTTATCTATGTACTAGATTAATAAAATGTAAGCAGAACCTAATGGAACATCAGCTTATGTATTATGTTTATTATTTCACATTTGCTTGTAAAAAGTTAACTCATGTGAGACAAAATTTAAAATCAAGGGGTTTGCAAACTGCAGGGGTTGTTGCCAGTCTGGATGCCAGCAAGTAGGTCATCGGTTGTCAGATCTCATGCACGTTGCCTGTAAAGATGTGGCTCCTGTCCTTGGCAAAGGGCTGTGGACACAGTGAAATTCGATTCAAGACCAGTCACAAAAACTTCAAAAGTGTCTAACCAGAACTGACTTGGTTATGGTTCTCACAGAGTATTTATATCCTTAAGTGACTGAACAAGTCACTTTTCTCAGACAGAAAAATAAAGGCAGTCTCATACTGCAAAGTAAAAACATGGGATAATCTCAGAGATTAATACAATGAGTGACCTTTAAAATGTCATTAAATCAATCTTCAAGAAATCAGTTCTCATTGAAATAAAATTAATCTAGCCTTCTATGCATCCTAATCTGAGCAACAATCTTATTTGCTGTTGTTCTTAGTGATCTCTAGTATAACACTTCTTTTGCTTTTTCTGTACATCTCTTGATATAAATCAGTTTCCCTGTGTATGTGTACTTTCAAATTCAAGGTTAATAAGCCAATTGCTTATTTAGTAGAGACAATTAAGATAACTCCTCTCATGGATGTTCTGTGGTGTATTTCATGAGGTAAGTTTTATTTTATGGGAGCAGGTAGAATTTTAGTAAGTTTAAATGTCCTCAATCACATATATGACACGTAGTTCCCAGTTTTGGTTCATCAAAACTCCAGAGAAAGGGCGAAGTATTGTTTGTTTCTTTCCCTCCAGACCCAGGGGGCTTAATATCCTGTGATGATTTCACCAAATTGCATTAAGAGAAAGAGAAAAAACACAGGTCAAAATTTTGCTGGACATAATAGATTGTCACTGGGGACTGATGGCTAATAGACATGAAGTATAAAGCTTTACACCGTTGGTCACCTCTCTGCTGGGAAAGATTGTGGAGCAGATCCTCCTGGAAGCTATGCAAAGGTACATGGAAAACGGAGGTAATGTGGGAGAACCAGCACAGATTCACCAAGGGCAAATCCTGTTTCGTCGACCTAGAGGCCTTTTATGGTGATGTCACTGCATCAGTGATCAAGGAAAAAGCCACTGATGTTATCTATCTGGACTTCAGTAAAGCGTTGAAATTGTACCCCACAAATTGGATAGATATGGATTTGATGGGTGGACTGTTCAGTGGATGAAGAACTGGCTGTAGGATTGAGTCCAGAGAATGGTGATCAGTGGCTCAATATCTGGATGGAGATCAGTGAAGAATGGTGTTCCCCAGAAGTCAGTGCCGGGACGGATACTGTTTAATATCATCATCAATGACATCAACAGTGAGGGGTGCAGGAATTCATCCCTGTGCCAGATGAGATATTGAATTCCTATTTCTTCAGAAACTGTACTCAGTTTCATCAGCCATCTTTTAGGCATTTTGGAAGCAGCCAGCATTTTAAAGGTCAAAAATGGAAGTAACCACTAGTATAAAGTAGTTCTGGCAAAATGATGGATGAAAATAAGGCTTTTCATAGCTTAATTGTATTTTTTTTTTCCTAAGAAAAGATACCAAATAACCAAATGTCATGTGGATGTTGTTTCTATTACATCTTTATTATACTAAAAATACATCCAATATAAAAATCGCCTAAAAGTCCAGACTACACAGTGTATTTTTTCTTCATTTCCTTCTGTTATTTCTTTTACTACTCAAAAGGTCAGTTATAGATTTCAACTCTCTGAACCAGCTGCAGGACTGCTGAAATCTATAAAGAACCATCTGGCTCCATTTCTTTCAAAACTGCTAAGTAAAATTTGCACAAATTCTAAAAGAGATTATTCATAACAAATGTATTGATCTGTTCATAACCATTTTAGCTGAAAGATTTTTCCATAAAAGGAACCTCCACTGTCTGCAGATTCATAACCTCAGAGTAATGAGATGCTTAAACTGCATGAGAGGCATCCAATGTTTTTTCATGAACCCATTATTTGAAGCTACTGTACTTTAATGTGGTATCCAGAGTGGAACAAAATAGTTTCATTTTATTTGTCTTGCTTAAACTTTTCCAAATATCTATGCAACTGAGATCGAAATCATGTATTTCCTCACATATCCTGCAAAGAAAAAAAAATAGCAAACATCTTCCTACTTTAGCTGAAAAAGTATGTATATTTGTGTATTGAAATGTCTATTTTCAGCCAAAGTATTTCAGCAGTATTTTAAACCAGTTTCAATGTCCTTATACATTTTTGTACATCTCTCATGCCTTTTTATGCAATACTCAGATGTTATTTTTAAAAGATTATGACATGCCATTTGAAATCCATGTATAAGACAACATGGTCCAGTCAGAAAGATACCATTCACTCTACTGCTTTTTCTACAGAAGATAAGTGACAACCTGAATAAAAAACAGCCTCTATGAGAGTACCTCTTTCTTTGTTGGGAGGGCCTAGAGTTACAGCCTCACATGCCTCAGCCGGGCCCCTCTAACAGGAAGGAGTGGGCAGGACTCCTGCTGTATTAGCAGTCATTTCCAAGCCATAGTGTTGTCAAGAGAATTTGGGGAAAGTCTCAAAAGCAGACCAGGTCCCAGTGGTTCATAGAGTTGAACTATGAATAAATGCCAGTGATTGACAAGAGTCAGCATGCCATGCTTCTAAAAATCTATATCAGTAGTTATTCACTGCTTCACAGCTATGACTGCACCATTGCTGAAACTGACCACCTGCCGCCTCACTGTATTCACATCCACTGCTTGTTCTCAGCAAACATTCATCACATATCAGTGAATGTGAATGGTGACATTTTTTCCACGTGGAGGAATTCAATGACACATCTTTGTTTCGTATGCGCTTCCATGTCAGATGCCATTCTGTCAGACTGTCTCTCTGCTGCCATCTCTCACATGGCAACAAAATGGAATACTGGCGGAAAGGTTCAACCTCTACTACCACACCACCAGCATCTGCCTCTGAACATCACAGGCCAAAATAATAAAAAAGGAGACATTGCATTCAGAGAAGGTCTCATATATTAAATCTGATACATATTGAATTTGTTCTAGTACATTTTAGATATAAACAATTTAAGAATAGAAATTGGAGGCAGCCAATAGAAGACTTTGTGTTCAATTGTAATGAGAAAACAAATGTTTTAACCACATCCAATCTGGTAACCTAACAGCTCAAAAACACTGCTGCAGACTAACACTATTATTTAAAATTTTAAAGAGGTTATTAATAATTTCTGTTACATGAAGTACAGGTGTTTTACTGAAAAGGAGTAAAGAAAGAATGAGGAACAGGAGGAAAGAATGCAGGAAAGAACAGGAGATGAAATTCAGTGGGGAATGATTGTGATGAGGTCCTTTCTTCTCCTTTCCATGTTTCCCAGCATAACAACAAGATGTAGTGGACAATTTTTAAAATGTCACTGAACTCAGATTTTATTTTGTTTACTATGAAGGATAATAATTTAAAGAGCTGCGGTTTAGAACTGCACACTGAAATCTAAGTAATGTATATTTTAAGAGTTTCTGGGGCTCTTCTGATCTTTGTTTCTTGAAAAGATCCATTTGCCTCAAGATTTTTCCTCTTCTGCCAACATTCATTAAAGAAACATAGGTAGGAATTACCCTTGAGTTAAAAGGAGGTCTTTAATAGCTCCAGGAAAGGTGATAATTGGTTTTCACTTATTTTGATTCAATTGTTCTACCTAACATTCATTCTGTCTATATATAATGAAAGAATAAATAGCCAAGGAATGAGACAGAAGAGCTTTAAAAAAAATGAAAATAAAAAAAAGTTGCCAACAGAAATGATCAAAGGCAGCAAATATTGGAAAGAAATATATACTTTTTTAATTCTTCTATTTCTCATTCCTGTTTACCTTTCCTTTTTCATCTTCAGTCTGTTTTAATTTACATATCATGTATTGATTGACCTTGAGCTAATAAGTGGAATCACAACCACCCCCTCTCTTGAATATCTTTTATACCAAAAGTCATCTGAAAAATAGAATAACCGTACCATCATCAAAAAGACTATTAAAAGAAAAATCACTGCTTCACTTACACAAAGCTATCAGGACCTAGGTATTCATATTTATTCTAAGGCTTATTCTACTCAGTCTTCAGTTAGTGAGATGCCTAAAAGAGAGCAACATCATGAAGGCTTTTCTACTGACACCAGGATTTCCATGCAGCACTACACCGTTCTGCAGATCCTGTGACAGTTCATCGACCACTGAGGGTATTGCTCAGCACTTGGCTGAACATGAGCCAGCAGTGTGCCAGGTGACCAAGAACACCAATGGCATCCTAGCTTTATCTGAAATAGTGTTGCCAGCAGGAACAATGAAGAGATCACCTCTCTGTACTCAGCACTAGTTAGGCTGCAATTCAAGTACTGTGTTCAGTTTTGGGCCCCTGACAACAAGAAAGACATTGAGGGCCAGGAATAAGTTCAGAGAAGGGCAATGACACTGGTGAGCAGTCTGTAGCACAAGTCTGTCAAGGAACAGCTGAGGAAATTCGGAGTATTTACTGTGGGAAGAGGAGGCTCAGTAATGACTTTATCACTCCACAACTATGTGAAGGGGGGCTCTGGTGAGATGGGGGTTGGCCTCTTCGTATATGTAAGTAGCTACAGGGCTAGAGGGAATGGCCTCAAGTTGTGCCAGAGGAGATTCAGGTTGTACATTAGGAAATATTTCTCCAAGAGAGTGGTCAGGTGCTGGAACAGGTTGCCCAGGTAGGTGGTGAAGTCACCAACACTGGAGGTATTCAAGAAACATTTAGATGTCATGTCGAGGGACATTTTTTGTGGGAAATTTTGGTGGCAGGTGGACAATTGGACTGGATGATCTTGAGGTCTTTTCCAACCATGGTGATTCTATGATTCTATGATCAAGTCTATAAGGCAGGTATGAAATTCTGGATCTTGCCTGCCAGACATTAAGATTAACTTCAATCACAGCTCCTAGGCTTATTCACTTTGCCCATTCTTTCCTCTTCTGTGACACATTTCTTCATTGAGTCAATTTAAACATCTGATAACGATGCACACACCCAGACGTATCTACTGAGGAGTGAGACAGCTACCCAGACCTTTGGCTCCAGGGAGCTCTTGAATCTAATGGCCACCCATGGGACTGAGGCAGGCGAGGGGTGTCATGGGTGCAGATGTGCCCAACTGAATGATCTTCTTGAGCAGCTGACCAGGCTGCAAGAGGAAGTCATAGAATCAAAGAATGGCTTGGGTTGGAAAGGATCATCTTTGTGGCCTTCCTCTGAACCCTCTCCAAAAGATCCCTATTTTTTCTTTATTGGGGGCCCCAGACCTGGATGCAGTACTCCAGATGGTACCTCATGAGGGCAAAATAGAAAGGGACAATAATTTCCCTGTCCTGTTGGCTACCCCTCTCCTGATGGAACCCAGGATACCATTGGCCTTTTGAGTTACAAATGCACACTGCATGTTATGCTTTTCATCCATGAGGACTCCCATGTCCTTCTCCACAGGGCCATTCTCAGTGAATTTTCCCAGTCTGTGCACACATCTCATATCTGAGATTACTCTGATCCAAGTGCAAAATCTTGCACTTTGCTATGTTGAACCTCATTAGGTTCACACGTGCCCACCTTTCAAGTTTGTTGATCCCTCTGGATCATGTCCCTTCCTTCTAATATGTCAGTCACGCTTGGTGTTATCAGCAAACCTGCTGAGGGTTCACTCAAGGCCACCATCGATGTCACTGATGATGCTGAATAACACCAGTCCCAAGATCACTGAGGGCAGTGCCCATGCTGTCCCACCACACACAATAGAAGCAGAGGAGATTGAGTCTGGTGAGTATGAGCTGTGTTGTCTACAACCCAGCTGCGAGGAGGCAGCAGGGTCCAGGTCACATCTGGGATCTAAGTCTGTGTGCATAGGCCTACTCTAGAAAGTGAAAAACAGTCTGAAGGGAATCAGATAAAGACTTCTCTGGAGAGCAGTCATCTTTTTTGTGTCTTATTTATCTGATGGTTAGTCCAGGTGGTCTTTAATTTAAATTCTTATGTGTTTAAATAATAATAAGAGAATGAAAATGGAGAGAAAATTACTGTCCAGTGTCATCTCCCTAAATAAAATTTGCTGTAATCTTTATACACTTTTTTTTTCTTTCTGTTTTTTAGCATAAATAACAGGTTTGGAAATTTTAAGACACTTTTATATCCTCAGTGATTTCATTCTCTATTACAGTTTTATCTGTATGTTTACTGATATTTCCACCATTTTCAAGAAAAGCCCTGAATTGTTCTTCATTTCATAGGACTCTTGATTTTTTATTTATTATTTTTGTGTGTGTGTCACTATTTTCTGAAGCTGCTGTTATCCACACTTTTCCTCAGTCTTAATGTAAGGATAAGGTTTACTCTCACAGTTATAAATAACATTGCAGTGATACAAAATCTTTACCTTATCCCAGTCATAATTACCAGAGCTCCTGGCAGAATCCCAAAAATCAGCCTAAGCTGCAACAGTAGACAGTTCAATCCTCACTTTATTCCCAGACTTGAGTTACCCTTTTCTCCTTTTGTTTTAGCAGATGTAACATCACGGCATCATGCTTGCCCTTACATTTTCTGGCCAAGACAGAAAAAGTTCCTCCTGGAAGCCTTAGATACTGTAATCATCAGACTTTCTCTCCCAGATTTTTGTCCCTGAACTTGGCCTCTTCTTTCTGTCCAATTGTCCTGAATTTATGGGATCTGGGCAGCTCAAGCAAATCAGTCCCCAGATTGCTCTGAAACCAGCCAAACTCCAGGAATCCCATCTACATACTTAAGGTTTTGTAAAACAAAGGGGAAAAGGAGGGCAGAGGGAAGCCAACAGGTTAGTGGGGCTTCTCTTTATGATTCCTCAGGGGAAGAAAAATAACACTCTAATGATTTAAACAGCCTGATGTGTGTTGTCAAAGCCCATAAGTCAGCACCAAAGAGTTATATGCAGCATGCCCCATAGCAGCTAAAAAATGCATTTGCCATAAAACAATACTGTGTTATTCATCTAATATGCTCCACAAATCCAGCCCAGGCCCTTTAGTAGGTGACCAATATAAATAAGGCAAAGCTCTGGAGATAGGCCATTACTATACACTGGAACTTGAAGAACAACTCTACAATAATGATCTACCTGAGAAAATACCCTTTGCACATGCTTTTTTTCTCTTCTTCTGGTCTCAGAATCTTAATTTTGACAGTATCAAGGTATTTTGTAATATAGTTAATTCTCGCTGTAAACAAAGTCAGTGCTTCTAATTTAAAGAGTCCCCACAGTGTTTAATCTGCAATTAATTTGAATAAAATATTTATGTTAGAGATAACTCATAATTAAAATGATGTTAATATCATGCATATTTGAAATTGCAAGCAGTACAATATATGCATATTTTATTAAACATTCTTAACATCATCAAGGAAAACCATTACTCCGTTACTGAAGATAACTTTCATCTATCTCTTTAAAGCTGGAACATAAGAGAGGGAGAGTGCTTTCTCTGAGATGCATCACAAGGTGCATTAAGGAGACAGTAAATTGATTCTCACCTCTGTTTCATGACAACCTGGCATAAACAGATCCCCAAACATGGAAAGGCACAGAAATGTTGCTGAACAAGGTGCAACCGTGTCAGCCCATCACATATTGGCAAATGTTGTGTATCCTTCCCTGAAGCTGCAGCACTGAAGCCACTGAATTTATCTCAAACTTGAAAATTAATCAATGAACATCACTGATCGTGTTTCTGAATGCATTGTGAGCTAAGGAATTGTTTGGCTGTAAGGTTTTCTGATGTCAAATCTGAACTGCCAGGAGATACCAATCAGTAACAATACTTTCCATGTTAGCAAAGTATGTGTTATTCCTGCCAATTATCCAAGCAGAGAAGTTGAGGGTCACTAAATTTTAATACAGGCTCACTTAACTTTCAGTGTTATTAAGACCTTGTGAGTCACTCAAAATAATGATTCCAAGTGGGGGGAAGGAAAGTAAGGCAGACAATGAAACCTGCAGACATGGAAGAAGTTTTAATACTCCTAGGAGACATTATACAGAATGTCAGACTGGACACCTACTGAAAAGTGCTGGAACCATTGTCTTTCAATGAAAGTAAGTAAATGCTCAAAACAAATTAATCAAGCTAATGTTTATTTTATAAAAGCCAGACAGATTTTTGTTGAGGGAGGAGATTCTTATCTCATATTTACTCTGGTCATTATTTTTCTGTAGGCTGGACTGAATGGAAAGTAGTTATTGCTTTTAATTTTGGATCCTAAAACACTATAAAAGTACCACTCACCTAAACTTCCACATAATGAAGTGCAGTAACCCTTCTGGAAGAACCAGGTAAATACCATACTCCACAAGCTCCCATTACTGTTATCCAATCCTTTCCATTGAATACTCTTTTCTACAACTTCCATTTTGTTTTTCAAGTGTTAGACACATTCTAAGAAAGGTGACATAATTTCATTTAGGTGCACTTGGCTGGAAAAAAATCACTTCCCATAATTAGAAATTAAACACTTTTCTGCTTGTCTTGTAAGGCAAGGAAAAGTAGTAACTTAAATATCCATTAGATTCCTTAATTTCAAAGACAAAATGTTTAATTAATAATGTATTATCAATATTATTTTTAGTAATGAATGAAAGGTCAGAATCATAATGTTGGGACATAAATTTCAACTCATTTGAATGTGTGTGTGTATTTACATATCTACTGAAAACAAAAATTAAAGACATAACCAAAAACACACTTGCCAGTCTAAGAAGTGATATATTAAAGTTAAGTTCAGAAATCTTTCAGATGTCCATTAGTTTTAACAGTACAAGTTGGAGGTAATGTGTCATAACTATGGCAAAAGGCCACATAATAACTGCAACAATCATTTGATCTTTGGTCATCCCTAGTCAGGGATTTTTTCATTATGACAATCAAGTTAAGTTTCTTTTTTTATTTCAGAAACATCTAATTTCCTGTATTTTATTCAGGGGCAAAATTAAATTCCAAGAAATTTTCATCACATTACAGGTCAGGTTTGTGTTCCTAAATTTTATAGGAGATAGTATTGGTCACACAGGTCTTTGTGACTGATTACTTAATATATTCATACTTAAGAACTGTACTTGAACCAATTCTAAATAGCCACTAGCGGTTTACTGCTCCATTATTTAGAGCCATGAATTGTATCTCCAACTCTTCTTTACATTCCACATCCAGTTTACTTTTTATATAAAGTCAGGTAATCTGAAAAGCAGGTTACCGAACTGCTTGTAAAGATTTTTTTGCTTCTATTTTTTTTTTTCCTTTGAATGGTCTGTGCAGGCTTCTGTTCATTTCATTTTCACTTTGAGATAGCATATCATGTACGCAATTGTAATTGTATTAGAAACGACATCAAATTGCTAAACAAATTATTTTGATCAGCCTGGTGTTGAATACAGGGTTGGTTTGGTTATTTTTTTTGTGTGTTTGTTTGCTTGTTTTGCATTATTCTGTTAATGTATTCACTGTTATTAACTCCACCTCTTTGCAGAAAGTCACTGTCTCCACAGCAATATAGTTGGAAAAAGAAATTAATGCCTCCATGTTTTAGTCTCCATGTTTTAGTTGGGGGGAGGAGGAGGGAAAGAGAGAGAGAAGAGAGAGAAAAAAATAACAAAAGCATCACCCTGTGGCACCTGTTGGCTGAGGGATAAAGAAGAAAGAAAGTTTAATCATTGTTGTGTGACCCCCTGGACAGCTCTGTGGTTGTCAATCAGCGTCATCCAGAGCTGTACTGTGTGCACTCACAGTGGTGATGAACAGAAGGTCTGTCTCAGCTTTCTCCTTTGCTATTTTGTAGGACTTCTGTAGTTCTTCCTTTATCCAGATTTGTTGCTCATTCCCTTACGATCACAATTTATATAGTCAATTTTCAACATCCAAATGAATTTGGATTTGTTATGTCTGCAGGTAGATTTCTGAACATTTGTCTTGCACTCTTTCCTTTGTTCAAAGAGTTTTATAAGGTTTTTCTGTTTATTGATATTATTTTTCAGCAATAAATTAAACTTATAGTAAGCATATTTATTTCTGTGACAGGGGATAGTTCACTAAGGTTAGCATATATTTCCAGTGTATGACTAGAATTCAACTCAGCATAGAAAGAACTTTGTGCTGTGTTTGTTTTTCTGTTTGTTTGTTTGTTTGTTTTCTGGTGTCCTACAAGCATACGAGATCAAAAGCAATCACTTTTCAGAGCAGGAGGCTTTATACAGTTCTCTACCTCTTTAGGCAGGAACGATATAATATGTACCTGACGCACACTAAAGTAGAAGGTATAAAATGTGGTTTAACCTGACTAATCTGGGAGCAGAAACAGAATGAAAAGCTTATTGTAGCTAAGTGAGGAGTATCTACGTGTTATAAGTCTTTGTAACCCTACATCCTCTCATTGTTTTAGGAAAGACAGAGCACCTCTTTTCAATTAGGAAAAGAATGCAAGCCTCTAAGTCTGCCTGCCTGTCTTTCCATTTGGATATGGACCTATCACACAATTCATTGAGTTCAGAAAGGAAACTCAAGGTACTAGTTAACGTTTTTATGATTTGTTTACTTAGAAAAATTACATTTAACCACACAGTCTATTTTAACTAAAATAAAAGAAATACACAAAGAATGTGTATCAGAGGAATCTACTGTTTGTATAAAAATATGCTTTCTATCACAAAGATGAGACTGTGCCAGAAACTTGTTAAGATTTCCCACCATTCTGTCGCATGTGAGGTAAAAGTAAAAAGGAAACTTTTCACATCTGTGTACTGTTTTCCGAAATCTGCAAAGTAAGATTAAAAATTATTTTTCTTCATACCATTATAATCAATAAAATATAAACAAGTTGGAAGCTTCTCAGATAATAAGCATCATAAACATACAGTTTACTTTTCTTTAAATTGTACTGTTTACGTGCAGAAATCCTGCTGAAAGAAGTGGCAGGAACCATGGTATAATCTTCATAAAACAAAGGTATTGCAAAATGTTGGTGTTCAAAATGGCTTATGACCCAACAAATTCCACTGAATTCAGGCATTATATAATATGAATAAAATCTTTACTTTGAAATAGTTCATTATGTCTGAGGAAGTAAACTCAGCATTCCTCCATCCCTTGGATGATGAGGGGGCACATCTCCTCTGTAAGTCATAGATTCTGTGTTTGCTACAAACAAGAAAATAATTCTGTGTAATGTTACTGATATTGTACAGAAAGACACACACACACACACACAAAAGGCTATGAAATACAGTTTTGTAAATAAATTTGAAGCAGAATTACTGGAGTTGATACACATTTAAATACATTTAAATATAATTCATCTGACAAGATACAGAAGGGAACTGCAGTGCAAATAAAAAAAAAAAAAAAAGAAAGCAACTATTAAAACCATAGCACAAAGAAAGAATTTATCAAATCTCTTCTTTCTTTACCTAGCACAGACTTTTTTTATACTGTTAGATTCTTCGTTTGAAATTACTATGTTTAAATTAAAACAAGTTGAAAAATATAACAATGAATTATATCTTTCATAGCCAGTTGTGGTTTTCGTATTCTGCATCTACCTTACCTTCAGAAGTTCTATAGGAACCACCATGAAAATATCAGATTTTTTAAACAATTTCATTACTGTAGTTAAAAACTAGTGATGACTAACATACTCGTTCCTCTGTTTCTTATTTTTTCTGATAAAATTAATTGCAGAAATAACAATATAACTTATCAGCCTCCGTCTACTTATGTATTTTTGTACTGACAAGTCCATAGTATGTCACAGATTTGATGCACAAAAGCATCATGCAATAATCAGTACTCACTGTTCTTAAGGCAAAGATTAACACTGACAGGACAAGAAACTCACATTTAATGTGAAGATTGCTCAAACTTAGATTAAATTGTCACAGATTCTAAGAAAATGCAATTCCTTTACATTTATTATGTTTCCTTTGGCACTGAAACACTTTCTAAGGAGTCACTTCTGCAAAGAAGGAAATCACTTTTGAAGAAACACACCATAAAACTAAAGAAAATTACAACTTCAATGTGGCATTGGACCAAGTTACATACAAGAATGTAAGCAAAGAACTCTCAGAAAAATGCAAGCAAGGTGTTACTTAGGTGAAGAGCTGAAGAGTTGTATGAAAAGTTAGCTTCAGTTAATCTCTAGACTGAACCACATTTAATTCAGATGAGCGTTCACTTTTCTTTGAGGGACTACCTCAGACATTTGGAGGCTATGTTCAGATAGGAATAATAAACTCTACAGATACACATTCACTTTTTTTAAGTATCAGGCTCTCAGAAAGAGAAATGTCTCAGGTTTTTGTAGTAATTATGACTGTCTTCAAAGATGTCTGGATTTGTCTGATTTATACAGAGAGTATATGGAGATTTTAGTCTGATTCAAATTATATGAATAGGAGGCAGTGCATACATAGATAAATACTCATTATCAATTAAAAGCCACAGGAAAAAAATAATAAAAGAAAGGACATCACAAAGCTACAAAATATGATTTATATTATGATGGGATTCAATGATTGTATTTCATTTTACACTTTGCATTAAGTTGCAAGGAACATGAAAGGGGAATGCTAGGGGGAGAGGAATCAATAATGCATTTAGTTTAGAAGAATGTTAAAATGTGGCATTATTATCTGGGAATAAAAACTACATTGTTTCATCAAAAATTAATTTTTGGTTGTTTTTTGATAGGAAATTCAACGTGGATGTTATAAATAAACTCAACCATGAATTTTACAATAAAATCCTGCAGAAATCCTAAGAAATATCCAGAAGCAGTTGGAAAAACAAAGACCTGGAAATTCTGTATGACTGGGAGAATATTTTTGTGTGTTAATAAAAGCTCACAGCTTTTTTTTATATTCCTCCTTCATAAATATTAGTGTACCAAAATAGCCTTGAAAGTTCCAGAAGGTGAAGTATTGAATCATATAGTTTTAGAGGGATCTTGCTGAAGTTAACTGGGGAAAGTTTTCATTTATGTGGGGATGTGCTGAGGATGTGCACAGGAAAAAAAAATGAAGGTGAGATGATGGTGAAGATAGATTGTCATCTGTTTGTGGCGTTATGTGCATGCTTCATTTTATCCATAGTATAATATTTTACCTGAATGTCTAAACTAAATTAAAATAGAACCTGTTAGGGAATGCAAGTATGAAACCAATACCTGAATTAGAACACTGTGTGTCTGTTCCTCAGTGATCCAACCTATACATTTCCATAAGGACTGCAGACTAATTTTGTCAAGGCCAGAAAAATGAAATAAAAATAATCAATTAAGTGCCTCATCGTCAGGAAATAAAAAAGTGGATCTGGGGTGGGAATAATGGTGGCTTATCAGAAAATGATACAAGCAGAATTTCCTTATGATGTTTTTGAGATGGTTATACTCATTTAACCTCTGAGAAGGTGATGTTTCAGTCAATTAATTCTTTTTCTTTTGCTGCTATATGCAATTGCAGAGTGAATTGAGAAGTGGCATGTTTGATATAAACTTAATCACAAACTCTTGAAAAGTAGAACTTGGCAAACATCAATTGCAGTTTTGCCTTCAAGCTGATAGGGCTGGAAGAAGTGAGAAAAGTCTCATTGTAGCAACTGGTCTAAGAACTTAAAATAGGTTACCTTGACAGATTAATACATCAAAAGGGCATATTTTCAACCAGAGGTGAGTTGAAGCTGTATAGAAGAGGGAAAAGGCCACTTCTTGATTTCTAACAAGATCTGGGAGGTGGTGGATGTAGATGCTGAAGGCAATTTGCTGATTAAATACTTTTTTCGGTATTAATGCACTAGATTCATTCTTGATAACACTGCTGATATCTCAGTCCCAGTACCAATTCAGTGGTAAAAATGGACTTCTTGTATTAATGAAACCAAGAAATCTGTGAAAGATAGGAAGAAGACATTGAAATGAATGTTTTATAAGGTGTTAATAAAACTAATAGAACAACAACAACAAAAGAAAACCCACGAAAAATTTATTTTTGAGGGATAATCTTGGCTTATCTGGGGGATTTTTGAAGTTCTTGTCTTCTTTTCAAATTTACTCCAGTCTTAAACACACAGCTCATTTAAAATCAAAATGTGAAGTACTATATTTTTTTAAACATTGCTTAAATGGTTCTATACCTCCAAAACTAAATAATTTAAAGCAAACAAAAAAAAACCTATTGTGTTCTTGAAAAATCTTTTAGTATTTCAGCTGAACTGTGTACACACGCAGATACATGACAAATCAATGCCTGAAATCAGTCTCCAGTTACAGCATTTCCCACCATGCAAACTCACTGACATGCAAAAATTGTTCCACTCTAAATTCGAGAGCTATTTTGATTGCCTTTCATGCTTGACTCCCCTTCTCTGAGGCATGCCAGCGTTCATGGTTGTCACTTCCAGCCTTAACTTGCACTGTGTAATGATAAGAAGGGACTGTGCTACAGCAGAAACCTGAATAGGGTAAATGCAAATTTGAATGGCAAGTTTGCCACCTTCTGAACAATGTACATTCTCTTCCCACATGATAGCTAGGCAGTGCTAGCTATTACATTTAGAGATAGCAGTAATTCTGAGCAGCCATCTTACAGTCATACGCACATAGAAGGTGACTTACCCTCTTATTTTGCACTGGAGAGAAAATCCGGGGCAATATAGCTACAGTCTTTACCCCTACCATTTTTTGGTAAAGTTTGAGTTAGTCTATTCTTTTTTCATGAATCTTTTCAGTGCACTGAACATCACAAATGCTGTAGCCAGTGCCAACATAAAATACAATTATTTTAGTTTTACTGAGGCAGTAACTAAGAAAGCGGGATGTCCAGCTCCAGTATGCTGCATGTGTATTCAAATGAGATCCATCTGTAGATGTACAGCAGGATGTATGCTATCCTGTAAGCCCTAGAGCAAATAGGAGGCTAATTATATTTTATTTCAAAAATACTTTTCTAAATGTATTATTATTTGTTTTGAAGAAAAAAAATGAAAAGAAAGAAACAATAGATTGTGCAGAACAAAGCAATTTGTTTAGGAAATAGACATTAGAAGAGTGGGATATGTTCCATGCAGCAAAGCGCATTCACCAGTAAGGTATTCAGAAAACTACAGTGAATATGCCTTTTGTATATGAATCCTGAAGGGAACAATAGCATGTAAGATATCCTGGGGCGGTGGGGAGAGGAGAAATCCTTCCTCCTTCATCTAGAGGCACATGACAGCCAAACCAAACACTGAGTGTGCCAACTGCAGCACCATGATGCTCTGCCAAGCTCTGACTGTGGATTGGCTCAATTCTGTGGCTCTCTGCCTCAATGTTTGCAAAATGAGTTATTGCACCAAATACCAGGCTAATTTTTCAACTCATAGTAAAACAATGGTGTATTAACGGTGTATTAACAACTCTCTTACTTTCTGTGTACTCTTTTTTTTTTTTTTTTTTTTTCCAAGTTTCCCCACTATCAGAGATGGCTGGACTCATCACAGTTAAAACAGTTGAAATGGTAGGACAGTTACTACAGTTGAAAGGGGAAGAGGAAAAGGAAAAGAGGAAGGGGAGGAAACTACATGCTACGGCACAAATCACATCATCTAAGGGTAGCACAATTTTATCAAAAAAATGAAATGGAAAGTCACAATCATGCTTCTAAATTCTTTCTATGCATTGCAAAAAAAACCCAGTGTAAAACAAAAGAGGTGATCACAGATTTAAGGGAACTTCATATATTGCTGAAACATTGATCTTCGCATCAGGTCTAAATGCTGCTCTATATTATATTTGGTCTGACAAACTAAAGCAGATTGAAGACAACAAATAATTTGACATCTCCAGTTGGATTCCATTTGGCATTGTAATAACATAACAGCATTATAGTAACACCTATCCCAACAACCAGAGGCCAAAGTAGAATACATTTTCTCATATATGTCTTTATGGTTAAAAATGTTCTACTCAGCGTATCTAGTCAGAGCAAAGTTATGCTCGATGTTAAAAAAACAGACATGGAAACATACTGCTTATCCTCAAAAATTCTCAGTGTCATAAGACTGTAATTCTTTCATCTTGCAGGCCTACCAGATGAATTACAGCTCCTCAGCTCCCAAGACAATTTAAATGTAGAAGGTAGAATTTGGGGAAGAATTGTGGAAGCAAGAACAGACGCAAAATATTCTCTACTGAAACAATGCCCACAAAGGTACCAAACCACATAAAAGGTGCTCATTATATAGACATTTTACATCCTTAAAATATTTACATGAAGTTTATGTGACTTCTGCAAACTTACCAAGCTCCTTGAAAACTGCTAATCAGAATGATGTTTTTTTTTTCATTCCTCTGAGCTTGATTTGCATAACTTTTCTGACTATATCACACACTTTCTTTCAATAACAATTATTCACAAGCGAATAGGTTAAAGTGAATTTTCTTTTACCTTTCATCTACTTTGAATAATGGATTACTTAGTTCACAATAAAATTCAAGTTATCTATTTCTTCCTCCTTCGTTTATCATATGCACTGACAGAATTAATATCAAAACAAGCTGCAGGCAATTTTGGGTAAGGGCCATTTCTAGCAGGGTATTTGCAGAGCATTTACCACAAGTTAATTACAAGTAATCATTAGCAGAGTACCACAGATATTATTAGCAACAACGGAGGCTTTAGGTTCAAAGATCAGATGAGGTTATGTCTAAACGCAAACGAGACAATTCCATTCTGCTGGCTAGCAAATAATGATCACTTCACAAAATGAATTCAGTGCTTGCAGCCTCTGCTGAGAACCCCTGATTGATGGGAGTCCTGACTGGTGCCACTTGTCAGAGCTGTCAGAGCATAACCTTGATGTGCATGTTTCAGAGCTGCCTGAGTCTTTCTGTCACTTTCACTACAAGCACAGCTCCAATTTGTTGTTTTCAATGAATTGTCATTTTGGCATTACTGATTTTTCCCCATTTAACATTCTTGATGCTCTCTACTCAGCACATATAAATGCACAAGAGTAGTAGAAAGCAAAAGCTAAGAAATCACAAAAGGAAACTTCAGATGAAGCTTACAGTGATATGACATCTTGAATGTTTCTCCTTTTTTGCATGCTGACTTTAAATTTGTTATGACTATGCAAACTGGTTAATTGGAATAAATTGCTATGAGTTCAACATACAATACACTAAGTAAGGCTAGTTACATTTTTTAAAGCCTAGAACAACAGCATATTATCATTTTAAGCCTAATTTATAGGGAAAATTAATGAAGCTCTATCATTGTGGGGATTTTAATAACACTGCGCAATATGTATGAAATTCCTACTTAACAACAGTGAGACTATGGTGACAAAGTAATGAATTTACTAATCAGCAAAACTGGCATTACAAAATTTTTTGAGAAATTCAAATAATGTGATGGGCAAAGTGAGACTTAGAGCAGATGGAATTATCCAAATGAAATGTCACTGAAATTAATATAGAGATTTTACAACATTGGGAATATGAAAATATGACTTCAAGGTAGAATACTTGGTGCACAATAATTCTTAGAAGTTGTAGAGATTTGTAAATCTTCTAATAAGATATAAATATCTCGTACTATTCAAAGAAAAATACTCTTTTGTTACTGAAATAATAAAGCAGTTTAATAAAAGGAAAATCATGGAAGAGGGTGACGTATCATAATGTTCATTTTTATGAACTGTGCATGCATTTGAATGTGTAAAGTAGTATGACTTCACATCTTTTGGAGAGTACAGAAAGATAACCTGTCAGACACATGGAGAGTGTTTCAAATTCCTAACTGTAGGGATTTTGTGCCATTTTGACCCTAGGATAATTATACTGGACTAGCTGATATGACAGGTTCTTGAAAAAGCAGCTGAATATCAGGCATGAGACCCAAGTACATCTTAAAAGGGCATGAGACTACAAAGTTTAAATGTCTGAACCCGGTGTTCACCCCTTGTTATCTGTCTAAGGGACAGTAGCATCCCCCTGTTGAGAAAAGTCTGAGGGAAAGGCTGATAGAAATGCTGTTTGGCTTAGAGAGAATGCTCAGGGGGAGATCTCATCAACGTGTACAAATATCTGAAGGGAGTGTGTAACAAGGACAGAGACAGGCTTTTTTTAATGGTACCTAATGGCAGGATGAGAGGAAACACTGGAAGAAACTAGGTTCCTTTTGAACATAAAAAAATAATAGAACCATAGAATCATAGAATTGCTCAGGCTGGAAAAGACCTTAAAGATCATAAAGTCCAACCACAACCTAACCATATTACCCTAACTCTAACAACCCTCTGCTAAACCATGTCCCTGTGAAGAAAATCTTCTCTACTGGTTGACTTTCACCCTCACATAGTAAAGGTGACTATGCACAAAATGTGCAAGAGCTGAAAGTGTTCTCACGCTTTGAAAAACTCATGCACTGCTGTAGATAAGCACTCATTTATGATTCAGAAATGCCTGCATAGTGGTATATGTATCAAGTACCATTTGTATATTCATATAAAACACTCCCCTGGATGCAGAAAATTAGATTCTTACAACACAGCAGATAGCATCTCTACTTTAATGTGCTTCGTATTTCTTCAGTTTTGTGGCTTCTCTCCATGTTAATAGAGTCTCATGTCTAGCTCTACAAATATTGCTTCCATTACTATGGGAAAAGTTCCAAACTATTGTAGGGCTAATCTCTATCATGAATCTTATGCCAGTGGTTTTCTGAACATAATATTATAGTATTTTATCTTTTGTTTTTCTTTCTGTGATGCAAGATCATTTAACACATTTCTTCTACATCCTGTTGTATTCATTCTGATTCACTAAAGTCCTCTGAGACCTAGAAAAGCCTCCAGGGTGTATATGCTCAAAATAAACCTGAGACTCTGGAGAATATTCATTCTTCTTTACATGTCTACATACTCAGATCAATTTGTTGCAGTAATATTAAAATATATTAAAAAAAAAAAAAAAAAAAAGGCATGGAACCATGTAGAAAATATACCTCCTATGTTGCTTGAAAGACATACTTGAAAGACAAGTAAAGAAATTTTGTTTGTACTAAAATTAAAATAAAAATGTAAAATCTTACTGCAATATGATGAAAAATGACCAAACACCTACTTCACATGTTTTCATAAAACATTTATTTTAATGAGTATGAATAACATCGCAAACCAGCTCATGGCTACAGAACTAAAACAATTAAAATACACTATAAGTCATTCTGTTCATTAAAAATAGGTAAATAAATAAATATTAATTATAGAATCATAGAATCCTTAGAGTTGGAAGAGACTTCTAAAGGTGTAGCCCAACAGCCCTGCAATGAACAGGGACATTCACAGCTAGATCAGGTTATCCAGTCTGACCTTGAAAGTCTCCAGGGTCTGGACATCAACCATATACCTGGACAACCAGTTTCAGTGCTTCCCCACTCTCCCTGTAAAAGAATTTTCCGTATATCCAACCTAAACTTACCCTCTTTAAGCTTGAAGTCTTTTCCCCTTGTTCTATCACCACAAACCCTTCTAAAGAGTCTGTCCCCTTCTTTCCTGTAGCTCTCTTGTAGATATTGAAAGGCTGCTATCAGGTTACCCCAGAACCTTCTCTTCTGCAGGCTGAATAGCCCCAACTCTCTGCGCCTGTCCTCACAGGAGAGGTATTCCATCGTTTGAATCATTCTTGCAGCCCTCTTCTGGACACTCCCCAACAGGTCTACGTCCCTTCTGTACTGAGGACTCCACATCTGGACACAGTACTCCAGGTGAGACCTCACTAATGCAGAGTGGAAGGGCAGGATCATGTCCCTCAATCTGTTGGCCATACTTCTTTTGATGCAGTCCAGGACACCATTGGCTTTCTGGGCTTCAAGGGCACATTGCTGGTTCATGTCCAGCTTGCCATCCGCCAGTACCCCCAGGACTTTTTCAGCAGCGCTGCATTCAGTCCTTTCATCACCCAGCTAGTATTGGTAGTGAGGGTTGCCCCTGCCCAGGTCAAAGATCTTTAATTTGGATTTGTTGAACCTGATGAGATTCACTTGGGCCCACTGCTCAAGCCTAGTCAAATCTAGTTCCCTCTGGATGTCATCTCACCCTCTCGTGCGTTCACTTCACCCCATAGGTTGGTATCATCTGCAAACTTGCTGAGGATGCACTCAACCCCACATGATGATGATATTAAAGAGTGTCAGTCCCAGCACTGAACTCTGTGAGACACTGCTCATCACTGATCTTCATCCAGATACTGAACCACTGATCACCACTCTCTGGACTCAATCCTGCAGCCAGTTCACCCATATCAAATTCATATCTTTCCAATTTGGAGAGAAGGATGATGTGGGGTATCGTCTCAAAGGCATTACTGAAGTCCAGATAGATTACATCATTTGCTCTTCCCTTGTCCATGGATGTAATGACACCAATGTATTGAGATTTGTAGCTGTATTTTTAAATATATATCAAACAATATATGGCATGCAATTAATAGGTAAAGAGGACAGCGTAATATAGGCTGCCAAAATTTGTCAAGAAAAACAACTGACTGTTGCTCTTATCTCCTGCCAGTGACAAGTAATTTTTTTGAACTGAGCTGTGAAGGAAGATTGTAATAGCTGTTCACTTGAGTAGTTGATTGCCCATAGCATCATGAACATCAGAAGACTGAAATGTAATAGGATTTTTACTTTGCATAACTTAATCTGTAAGTTACACAGAAATGAGGATAAAAATGAATGCTAATCAACTATGTAAAATCCTGAATCTTACACAAAATTCAAGGACTTTATCTACAGTAAGGTTTTGATTAATTAAACTATTCCCAGAGGCTTCAGTGAGCTTTGGTTCAGATCCTGATAGGGCAGAACAGAATCTGAGCAAGAGAATCAAGCTGTTAAAGATATATAGCAACAGGTGATTACCAAATATTACAAAGATTACCAAATAGCTTCAGGTAAGCCCAGTGTAACTCTATTCTCAGCATATTTCTTGTGCAGGGTAATGTTTTCAAGATGGATTCAAATCAGGCATTGTGTTGCCATACACATGTTTGTAATAACATGATCAGGATCTTCTGAACCTTCATTTCAATCCGCAAAGGAATATATATATCCTTAAAATAATTATGTGTCTCCTTACACTGTTGTAAAATATTCTTGAAGGTATAATAGCATGGATGCTGTACTCACTAAGGCAAATATCACAAGAAACAGTAGTAATGACAACTTAATTCAACTTTTCCAAATTTGACATTGCCCAGCTCTGAGGTGCTTCTAAAAACATCTTTATATTAAAATTGGTCTTTAGTGAATTGAACCACAAATACTGCCTCTGGAAATACTGGTAATATTTCAACTGCTTTTCATAGGCACATAAGAGTAATATACACCTTACAAGCCCATTAAAATATCTCTAGATTTTTAGATCCAATTTTTACTCCATATGACAACAGGGCTGTGCTTTCTGGTACATGTTTTAGTCAATAATATGTGAAAGACCATAAACAAAAGTCCATATCTATGTTACAATATCTTGAGTACCTAGGGTCTGTACTGGTACTCTTAGAAACAGAGATGCCACTGAAGATGTATATTGCCTATCTTTTTGAAATAAACCTTTTAGTTGAAACTGAAAATACTTATCTGGGGGGGGGGGGGGGGGAAGTAGAAACCTTTCTTGAACCTTTCTTGACTATGAAGACATTTAGTATCTAAAGGACTGGAAGGACTGGACTTCTTTACTCTGGCCAGCAGATTCAATACATACAATCGCTGCCCTTCTCATACTACATCTTTTTATTTTTGCTTCTTGGTGATGAAAAGATGCAGCTTGAGTCAATTAGAAGTTTGTCCTCTCTTGTTTTTCCCATTTTAGGTTCATCTTCATGGCAGGTAGTTCTGTAGAATTTAATTTTATTTTTTGCCTCTTTCTTATGCAATCTGCTCTTGAGTCAGATATTATCTCATCTATGAATCAGGAAATTAATACAAGGAAGGAAGGAAGGAAGGAAGGAAGGAAGGAAGGAAGGAAGGAAGGAAGGAAGGAAGGAAGGAAGGAAGGAAGGAAGGAAGGAAGGAAGGAAGGAAGGAAGGAAGGAAGGAAGGAAGGAAGGAAGGAAGGAAGGAAGGAAGGAAGGAAGGAAGGAAGGAAGGAGACCTCCTTTATATCAGATAATCTGTACATCAGGAAAACTCAAAAGCAATTTTGGTTCTGCATTATGGTTCTGCACTGTGGTTCTGAGCCTATTTTAATAATAACAACTCATTTTATTTTATTCTGTTCAGGGATAACAAAGAAACTTTGAGTAACACTCCAAAATTTGAAAGTAATTGAATTTGAGTAGATTAGTTACATTCTCTAAGTCTGTCTAATTTTGATCAAGAAGAACCAGTCTGCTAGTGGGAATGGACACTTTCCAAAAAAAAAAAAAAAAAAAACCAACAAAAAAAAAAAAAAGCATGAAATAAAAAAAAAACTGTTGTATTTGCCCATGTAACTGACATTTTCACCATGCACAGGAAGAACAGAGACTTTAAAATCATATTTTTTTTAATAAAATGAGAACAATTACTGTTGTGTCATTGCTTAAGCACCAGCAGTTTTCAAATGCCCTTTCAAATGGAGCTTCTAGATGTTTTTACTCTTGAGATATTGCAAAACTGAAGCAGATCTTCATACTTAAAACATACTAAGTACCCATTTTGAACATGTGGTTGCACTTAGAAATAATAATGTTTATAATCTTTCATTAGGGGCCTCAAACGTTATTCAATGGATTCCAGCTCATGCTAAAATTGTACAGCTCCTTTGACCTCCAAGACACCTACAAAGTACTGTTTTCTTTTTAAGAGGTTCCAAAAAAAAAGTAATTGCAATGTATAACCACTTTTTGAAATAATTAGGATTTTTTTTTTCTTTTTATTTTATAACTATTTGAAGTATACTAGCACTTTCATATTGAATCACCTCTAACACACATGAATATTATATGCTGTACACATCTGGCACTGTACAGGCAAACTAACTTGTCATGATAAGAAAAAATGTTTCCCTGTTTATGCCACCTGCATTTGACATCTGACAAGCAAGTGACTCAGCCATATAAAAAAAAAGTTCAAAAAGTACAAAATTGCATTAAGGTCATATAGGGGAGTTCGTTTGTGAAAATTAAATGGGGGATTTGGAAACAATTCAACTAATTTATTGTAGAAATTACAAATTACAATTGTAATTTGTTCATTGATAGAATAGAAAAAATTTCTGCAATGCTGTGGAAAAAAAAAGGTAGATTAGTGATGCAAGTATGCCATTGCCAGGTTACTTTAGAATGTAACTGAACATTGGGTAAAAGATCCGGTACATATGTAAAATATTATTTTTGTTTTTCTAACAGTCACATTTGTGATCCATGTGTAAGTGAAGAGAATGGCCATATCTTATAACTTGAGACAGCAAAAGACTTGGATAATCCCGAGGTGATCCACAAGAAATGGAAACTATCAAATATATAGTAGCTGTCTATTTCTGTCTAAGTGTTTAGGACTGCTGTAGAAACCTTTGAAGGTTAGAGGAATGAACTACAAGAAAGAAACTTTCGGATAAGAGTTTCCAAGGCTTACAGCAGGTCTGTGTGAGGTTTCTCGCTTGTCATACTTACTTTCATTTCACAGGACATGTCTGGCAGACAGAGAGGAAACAGTTGCTTCAAAGAGAACTTCGGGAAACATAATGAAAAGGCCAAACAATAATCCTTATCTATCAAATCCTTCTCAATTATTAATAAACTCCTGTGTCATTTTCCTTTTTTAAACATCTACATCTGACTCAAAAATTCAATTGGATAATGCCAAATGGTTTTGCTATGTCATCAGACTTGTATCATGTTTAAATGTGAGCATGGTACAGGTTAACACTCAAGAATGAAGATTCATCAAAGATAAGAGTCAAGCAGAGACAAACTTCATCATTGCACCAAAAATATATTTAAAAAAAAAAAAAAAAAGTCATGCTCACAGTTTTGCATGGGCACCATGGACAAATTGACAATGTGCATGGATAGGAAACTATCATCAACAAACCTCTTTTGGTTTAATTTAGTAGTGTGAGTATAAGGACACATTTCATAGTAATGTGCCTAATAGTCTGGGATGTAATTTTTTTTTAATTAAACACACTTAAGAAATCTAAATTTTGTGGCTGAGTCTATCAACATCTGCTCCTGTTTTGATTGGGCAGAACAATTCCATATTTGTCTCTTAATCAAGCCTGTTTAGATATTCTTGCATGTAAATGCCTTTAAGGTCCCAATCATTTATATTGTATGTCTAACAAATTTGTTAGGTGTATTGCATAAGTCTAACAAATATGAACTTTACTGTTCACAATATCATTAATTCGAAAGCATTGTGATGATTGTGACAATAAGCCATTACCTGAAGCTTGTGTTCTCACAGCAGGGTGTATACCTTCATCAGGGAGATGCTGACTCACTGAATACTTTTCAACATATACTAGTATATGACAATACTCTTTTTCAAAATAACTTAAATTCTTTTACAGGCAAACACACCACATGTTACAGGCATCTAGAAGGTCAGCCTTTTTTCATTTCTGGATTTATTACCTCAAAGGAAATAAATCCACTAAAGATTTATGATCACCAGAGTACCTTCAGGAAAAAAAATTATAAATTTTAATATAATACACCACTGTTTAGAAAAAGTTTAATTCTTGATAACAGAAAAGGAGAAAAATGGGTAGTTGCAAAGAGAATATACCACTAAAGTGTAATTACAATGACTACCAAGCAGCAAGGTTCAGACTCTGGCACCAATGGCGTGGGCTAATTCAGTATCTAGCTTTGCTTTCTGTGCTGTGTTAATATCTTCTCTGTCATTGTCTTCAAATGTAATCCTCCTGTCTACTTTTCATATGCCTTTTGAAAATTAATACCACTGAAAGCACAGCTTTTCTATGTATACTGCCTTTGGCTATGATGACTCACAAGTTATCCATCTCTCGCATTATGTGAATCTCATACAAGCTAAGAGTAAGACTGCATCTGCAAGACACACACTTTATTCAGTTCATAAGAGAATCTCACTTTATTCTTCTTGCAGAGATCACACAATGTATCAAAAATACCATGAAAAAAAAGATTTTTGAAAACCATCCCCTTATTTTTTTCAGAAGTCAATGTCATATAAGTTTGTTAAGCAGTTGAGATACTTCTTAAGATATTGCTGGTTTTAATACTTTTTACATACAGCATCAACTTTCAGAGAAAGTGTCTTAACCAACAGACTATACACAAGTCTAAATACGGCATGATATTCTTCCCAGATCTCTTTTTTGAGCTATGACACTGTGTAGAAGGGCACAGAGAATGTAAAGGAATTGAGAACAAAGGAAGAGAGCACGTAAGTTTGAATCATTTGGGTAGGTGTTCAGAAATAGTAAAAGTGTGCCATCCTAATTTTGTTTTTTAAAAAAATATAATTTCTGGACACAGTTATAAATAACTCTTTTTCCCTGAAAGAGTGGTTGAGTACTGGAACAGACTGCCCAGGGAAGTGATAGAGTCACTGTCCCTGGAGGCATTCAAGAAATGTTTAGATATAATACTGAGGGACATCACAGAATCACAGAATGGCCAGGGTTGGAAGGGATCTCAAGGATCATGAATCTCCAACCTGCCACAGACAGGGCCACCAATCTCCTCATTTAATGCTAGACCAGGCTGCCCAGGGCCCCATCCAATCTAGTCTTGAACACCTCCAGGGACGGGGCTTCCACAACCTCTCTGGGCAGCCTGTTCCAGCACCTCACCACTCTCTCTGTAAAGAATTTGGTTTAAGACATGGTTTAGTGGACATGGTGGTGGTAGGTAGACAGTTGGATTAGATGATCCTAGAGGTCTTTACCAACCTTAATGCTTCTATGATTCTATGATTATTTAGAAGGATAAATAAATGTATAAAAATATTACACTGACAAAGCACAAGTGCACTAGATAAGGTAATAGGACCATATAGAGCTTTCCTTTCTTTAAGAGTAGCAATGAAAGTATAATATGGGGAGGTGACTAGGTTATGATTTACACAATTATTCTCTCTACATTCATTCTAATGTTGTTCCCAACTTCTATCTGTACTTCAGAGATTTCCTGAACTAATTGTTTGTCTATGAAACATTTTTAATAACCATTGATGAAAAAGATACCACATAGGCTTAAATAATTTCCATGATGCATTTTGTCACCTGGTTCTAAAATTACTTCCATTAGTAGTTTATTCTGAGGTGCTGCTGAGCTTTTATACTCTCTCCTTTCCTGATGTCACAAGTTCTCTTAACTCTTTCTGCATGAATCACAGATTAATCCCAGAAAGAATATTTCAAATATTGTTGCCACTTCAAAATCTCCCCCTTTGGTCAATATTTAGACCCACAAGAGCAATTCTAATTGAAATCTGATATTTGGAATTATGCTAGCCAAGAGGCTTCTGTACATGCATTGTGGGATTTTTTCAGCCCCATTTGAAAGAATTTCTCTGGGTGGTTAAGGAAATATTTTGTTTGTGAGACTTTCTGAGTTTGATTGCTGTACTTTCATATTTATTAGACAAATTTTGATCTATTTAGATATTTTCTTTTTAAATTGTGTTTTAACTATTGCTTTTCAGAACTCATAGGTCTATTGAGAGAACTATTTGTTAATACAAATATTTAATTATTATTCTTTCTAATAACGCTTATTCATGCTGTACATACGTATTTACTGCCACAGTTTTGTTGTTATTTTAAATGTAAATATTATCTTCCTCAAACAAACAAAAAAAAAACATGACTGTTCAGTAAAAGAAAAATAAATAGATACGAAACAAAGAATTCAAAAACAAAAACTGTACTATCTGTTAGAACATGAGTGACCAAGAGAAAGTTCTGCTGAGAACATGAGAGAGACCCTATGAGCAAGAAGATTTGTACTTTCCCTGACTTCCATTTGGTGCCACAGACAAAAAGAACTGAGAAGTCTTATGCAATAGGTTCTTCTCTGATAGAGTGGTCAGGTGTTGGAAAAGGCTGCTCAGGGAAGTGATGGAGTCCTGGAGATGTTCAAGAAACAATTTACTTGAAGTACTGAGGAACATGGTTTAGTGGGAAATATTGGTGATAGGTGGACAGTTGGACTAGATGATCTTAGAGGTCTTTTCCAACTTTGGTGATTCTATGATTTAATAAAGTAGCTTTAACAACTCCAATATTTTAATGTAGAAAGTTGGCATTCACAGTTATTGCTCACAAAAATAGGAGACATTCATTCTGAATGAGCAATAGAACTTAATTTAGTAGTATCCTTTCACACAAGATCATATTCAAAAGCCCTCCATACTGTTAAATTATACAGGAATGGATCTGAAAAATCATACAGGAACTGAGGAAGATAGAAATTAGGTAGTAAAAATGAATGTGTATTTTTTTCCTTTCTAAGTGATAAAAGAGGCAAAAAAAAAAAATAGAGAGCATAGACACAGATAGACTGTTCTGTATCAAAGATGTTGTTCTGGGAGCAATTCTGTCTCTGGCAAAGTGGTGTTAGGGATAATTCTAAGTGTTTGGATAGTGTTATGGATAAAGAAAAGACATGATAATACGAAATAAATCTCTGTCAGTCTTCAGACAATGACTGAGGCAAAGCATAGGTCTAGTTTTATTTTGTTTTTGTTGTTTCTTTGGATTGTGATACCTGATGCTTCCTGCTCTCTGGTTGTGTAGGTCATACTACGCATGATTTTCACTCTTGTTTAAAAAAAGTCACAAGGGAACATTTTATATACTAAAATCCTGAGTTTATCTACCTACTGCTATTCGAGCATTTAGAACTGGAAAAAAAAAGTTGATGTGCAGAGGAGATAATCTGATAGTCCTGGTTCAGATGCCGAGATGTAAGTCCTTGTAATCCTCTCTACATGCTACCTAAAGTGCAAGAAACAGACTGGAAAATGTTATCATAGACTTGTTCTTTCTTAGAGTGTAGGATCACTTCAACTATATGAAGTTTTCCACTAAGATGGTTGGGGCAACAAAGGTTAGTAATCTTAAGGTACAGCTTGTTCAATGTATGAATAGCATTACTCTACATGGATATTGTTTGGGGCTGTACTGAGTCCTCTCCAGTCCCTCTCCAATCCTTCATTTTCATCTTTCAGAAAGAAGTCCTTCTTCTTGAGATCTCATCTTTTCCACATCAGCAGTCCTGAACTTATCCTTTTTATTTCTGTGATATTGCTCTGGGTTTGGAATAACTGGTCTTCCTTCACTTTAGTAGTCTTAGCACATGTAAAAAGGGTTGTTTTTGTTTGCTGTTCTTCCTACCCATCACAGTTTGACTTTTTCCCTCTCACAGCACACAAACAGAGGAGCGGCTGAGGGAGCAGGAATTGTTTAGTCTGGAGAAGAGGAGGCTTGGGGGAGACCTCATTGCATTCTACAACTTCCTGAAAGGAGGTTGTGATGAAGAGGGGTTTGACCTCTTCTCCCAGACAACAAACAGGACCTGAGGAAATGGCCACAAGTTTTACCAGAAGAGGTTCAGATTAGACATAAGGAAAAACTTTTTCTCTCTGAGAATGGTCAGGCACTGAAATGACCTGCCCAGGGAGATGGTAGAGTCATCATCCCTGGCAGTGTTCAAGAGGTGTCTGGATGAGGAGCTACGAGATATGGTCTAGTAGCGATGGTTGGACTAGATGATCTTGTAGGTCCTTTCCAAGCTTGTGATTCTACGATTCTATGATTCTATGAAACTAAAAATATCATAAGAGCTTTTCTTTCCTGCAATCCCACAGAGTACATATTCTCTGTGGGTTTGAGATGTATTTAGGATGCTATAGTTGTCTCAACTTATCAAAGCTAACTGTGATTGTTATAATTGCAAAACAAAAACTGTCTTTGAATCTTAGGGGCAAAAAAAGAAATGAAGAGTAATTCAAAGTAACCATTTTGTTACTAACTAGCATAGCCAGATGTGCCACTATTCAAGGAATAGTTTATCTTATCTCACAAGACTGCACTGCACAACTTAGTGTCTGATTTACATCTGTCCTCAACTCATGCACCATCTGCACTTGATAACAAAAATCATCTAATCATATGTAAGAAACAATCACAGATAAAGAAAACAAAACAAAACAAACAAACCTAAGAGATCAAGGAAAAAAAAAAAAAGATCAAGGAATATTTTGAATGTCAAAGAGATGTATAAGTTAACAGTATGTTGACCCATTCTTAAACCAGGTTCAGAAAAAATTCCCCAGACATAGCTTATCTAACCTAATGTGTACCAGATGTACAAGGACACGGAACTCCCTATTTCATACATAATAGTTAATGCAACTTCATCAACTAATAGTACTGACGTCATATATTGAATAGATCATAATCCACGATATAACCTGATACAACAACCTGAAGAATGTTAAGTTCATTCTTACTTCCTGAGAGTGTTATAGACCAAATCATAGAGTCATATCCAGGATAAAGTTGAAGGATAAGTAGGGTTTGATATGGTTCAATTGGAGAATGACAGACACCCTATACTTACAAGGAAGTCAGGAAAAAGGAATTCTTGATGTAAATATTAGAAAATTGCTAATAGATCTACTTTAAAGGAATTTTCCTTAAAATCCTCTTTCACTCTGGAGCCAAGAACTGCCTTCTGGAAGAACACTTCATTTCCCACACCTAAGAAAGGCAGACCAAATCCCTAACACGGGAACCTTTATGATGTTTTCAATTAAATACACTGAGTGGGGGACAGACTGGTAGTTAGTTTTCACTAGTTAATGAATTTATTATGTATTCTTGAGAGTAATTTTACTGGGAAAATAATTTCTATATAACTTGGATTATTAGTTACTTATGAATAGCTCCTATTCTTAAATGTATAGATCTTCACAAGAGAGGAGAAAGAGAAAACGTAATATAATACAACAGTTCTTGTCTTACTTTTGCAACATCAGCTCACTTTGTGATATTACTCAGTGGCAGTGACCAAAGCACTCAAGCTGAAATAATTTCATTTAAGTTGAAAAAGCACCTGCTAACAGAGTTCTGTGAACTCTGGAGCTCGGTTTGCCCAGTTTGATCTAGTGGGGCAAGATTAAGAAAGGACTGAAAAGATCTTGAGAGCTGAACAGCTCAAATGGATCATCCATCCATGATTTGGGGTGATGAACAGATTCTTCAAGGCGAATAAAGTATATTTGTTACTTTTAGTGTGCGATTTATTAGACCAGTTTAATATGTCAGACCAATATCTTATCTTCCTTCTTATTTTGGATCATGATTTTCTCAAATAAACAGCTAGACAGCTAAATGTGATGACACTAAATGTATGTATAATGATAAATGATAAATGTTTCGTTACCAAAAAACACAATTATTAAAATTTCTTTAGTATCTGATAGATAAGTTACTTTTAATCTACAGAGATAGATTTTATTCAAAATGTTTTAAAATCTGATGCACTGTTTCACCACCCACTGTATATTCTGAGCTTTATGTGCAGTAGTTTCAATGCAAATATAGCAGCCACTAAAATCTTCTTTGAGAGTGTTGAGCTCTGTAATTTAATTAAATAATTAATTATATAGGAAGCTATTATTCTTCTGCATTTTAAATCCACATATAATGAGGTATGGGGAAAAAAAAACAGTCCCAAATGGAATTTCTAATTAAGTGGTGATTTTGTCAAAGAATAAAATAAGAACAGTGTTGCATTTGGAATTAAGTTTTCATGAGGATTTCCAAAATATCTCTTATTATGAACTTAACTATATTATAATGAGGCAATAGGACATTTATAACTCAGCTTGAATGGTCATTTCTTACACAATGCACTCCCTCTTTCACAAACACATATAGTTTAGAATTTTTATATCAATCTCTGTAGTGGAAAATATACATTGTTTATATGTTCTCAGAAGTACTAAACAGTTGATTAAAAAACCTTCACAATTTAGGCTTAATGCTTAATTAAAATAATTATCTGATTTTATCTGCACATCTCTGCAATAGAGATTTTTCTGACTCATTTCTCTGAAACTGTTAAATATTAACCAATAGATAGTTAAATTTAAGTATCCTAAGTCAATCTATCCCTAAATTTTAAAAATATTTTCAATATTTCAGTAAAAGGATTAAAAGTGCTTGCAAATCCATTGTACTAGATACAGTAACTGACATATATAAAATTACTTGTGTACAACATATATGTAGATTACTCTGAAGATAATGCGCTCTATTTATTTCCATGGAAACTAAAACAGCTACAAAGAGCACAATCAAACTATTTGATAGATCAAATTCTCGTCTATAAAGCACTATTTTATACCATAGTCCATTGGCTATGCATTTCCACCAGAACTGGACAAGAGCCTGTATGCTGTTCTCCTAAAAATTTGCATGGCCATGGGTCGTCTTTCACATTGCTGTCACCACTGCTGAAACAGATCACTCACCATCTCACTGTGCTCATATCCACTGTTCGGTCTCCATAATTGTTCAGCAAGCATCAATAAATGTGAATGTGTGTAATTTTTTTCCACATGAAGGAATTCCATGACACACCTTTATTTCATACTCACTTCCATGACAGATGCCACTCTGTTAGATTGCTCCTCTGCTTCTGTCTGTTGCATGGCAATAAAATGTAATGCAATATTGGCAGGGAGGTTCAATCTTTAGTGCCACATCACCAATATCTGCCTCATGTTGTGGACCAACATAATAAAATAGGAGGCGTTACTTTCAGAGCACACTTTTATATATATACATGTGTGTATCCTGTGTGTGCAGACTATGTATAGATGAACATGTCAGCACATGTATTATATATGTAAATAGGCAGATAGACTGATAGACTGATTAATGGATGAATGAAATCATCAAGTACTTTCTCACATACACAGTGAAAGAAAGTGCAGCAATTTTTCACAGTCATTTAAGACAGTCTACCATTCCTGCAGAGAGCAGCAGTCTCTGTGCATTATATTCTAATGAAGATGGGAGTCGCATTTCCAGTTTTCCATTAATCTTAACTTTGCTGATCATATTCACAATGAAACACTATATCATACCTACTAAGAAAAGAAAAAGTAGCTCATAAGTACCTCGCTCTCATCATAGGTTTTGAGAGAAGGAAGCAGTTTCTTACCAATTTCATGCCTGCCAAAGGCCCTGGAAAGTATCTCACTTTTTTTGTTTTTGCTGGAGAATTTTTTTAATTTTTTTGTATTTTTTTTACTTCTCTCTTTTATCCACAATGCTATTCAGATGATTTTATTTCTTTCATTCTTCCTTTGGTTTTCCGCATTTTTGTCAACCCCTAATACGACAAAGAATTTCCATTCCCCCCTTTGCAATTTATGATTCTTCCAAGGAGACCAGGATATAAACTTGTACTCTTCTTCAAGACTTTAATGTCTTTTCAAAGTACTTTTGATGATGTTTGCAAAGAGCAAAAATGAAATTAAATGAACAGAGCGGATTAGACAATATCTTAAAATAGCAGAGTAATGAATATTTTCAGTATTAACACTTTCCCGTAGATCCATTGCAGCAATACAGAGCTCTCCCTGAGACTCCTTGTTCCGTTCCACAAAAAATAAATTAAAAAAAATTATCTTTGTCATAGCTAACCCCTATTAATCTGAACACTAGATAATTGCAAACAAGTGACCACTATCTTCCTGAATCTAAGAGGAAAAAGTTGAAGTAAGCCTGAATACAGTGGCAGCTGCAATGTAGGGGATAAGCATAGAGGAGCAGACCAACATCTCTAGCAGTCAAAACTAATGGAAGCGCAGTGATTTAATTCCTCCAAATACGTGCAGAGAGAGTTAGAAAGTTCCCACTTCCAAAAAAAACCAGGCAATCCATTGTCATTTCTGAATAAAAATATTTGTAGCACATTACTCAGAAAATATCTCTTTTGGAATAACTTACTGAATAATCTTGCACAAGGACTGCAAATTTCTGCATATTCATGCCTTGCCAATAAAAATTTTTTTACATGGTCACTAACAGCCATATGGTTTAACAGTCTTATTCTGACTCTGTTTAGACACAGTTTCTTTTCTAACCTTCTTGTGAACCTAAGGGAAGGACACAATAGGCTGGTTTTAATTTACATTCTAAACACTCCACATGACAATTCAAGATGAAGTTATTTTAGTCTTGACTTCTAGCTAATAAAAATAACTGCAAAATGTATGTGTCTAATTTTCCGAGAACTTGGCTTTGATTAATAAATACATATATGTACAAAATGTTGATATATGTATTAAACTGTGATTGTATACAAATTTTTTAAATTATTTTTCGATTAAAATATTCTTAGACTAATTATAATGCAAAAGCCTCATGTCAAATCATTCACATTTCTCAGTGGAACATGCTTTTTCTTTGTTGTACCATGGCAATGAACCCTTAAGGAATTTCTTAAGTGAATGTGGCAAAAATTTTTGATAGTAAATTTATTTTTCTTATAATTTGGGTGTGTTTTCTTTCTCTTCTTAACTTCTGCCCTTGTGAGACGAGGGAGTTGAACAATTCTTTATAAAATTATGCATATTCTGAGGTCAAAAGTTTCCAAAGATACTGAGTAGATCCAGACAACACAGAAAATCAAATGTATGCAAAAATATACAGAAAGTTTAGTGACCATGTAAAAGAAAAAAGTTAGGAGTGAATACCACTCAGCTGTGAGATTCCTTAGAAGTATGTTTTTTTGCTAAAATAATAATAATAATAATAATAATAATAATAATAATAATAATAATAATAATAATAATGTTATTTTAAAAATCTGGTACAAACTAAGCATGGGGTTCTAATGGAAACTAATTAGTTTTTACTGTCTCTGTCATAACACACTATGACAGTATGTGCTGTTTTGTCATTGAACCAAATTGTAGTTCCTTTGTCTTAAATCAAGATCAGCACTCTCTTCCAGCATAATATGTTTACACATTTAGACTGTTGATTAAGACTAGAGTTTTTTATAGACATTTAGTAGAACAGAGTCTAGATTAGGAACCAGGATAAGCTTGAAAAATTGGGCCTGCATGAAACAAATAAAGTTCTAGGTGTTGCACTATCCTCCATTACTTTTTCTTACAAAAATCTATATCATAGCAATAAAAGTTGTGAATAGTGGTTTAATTTTTTTTAACATCCTACCTTTTTTTATGGTTAATAGCAAGAAGATTTGGCAATCAGGTAGTTTGAACCAGAAAGTCCAGGATCCATCTGGATAATCGACTCATCCAGATTTCATTTATCGCAGACAGAATTTTCAGGTTCTTCTCTCTTCACATGATGATTGTGATAATATTCACTGGAGAGCATGACTGCACAGTCCACAAAGCAAATAAATAAGAAGTACATATGTAAGAGTGTTTCCAGAGAAAAGTAATAATTTTAGTCGGCTATGATCAATATTCAGTATCAGATTTAAACCTGTAATAATTACGTTTAAATTTATGTTGCTAAGAATTTCCAGAAATATCTAATTGTGAATATTTCTTACAACACTTTGTTGTAAGTGACTGCCTTCTTCTACAAGATTAAAAGGCCATGAAAATCAAATGTGATTTTAAGGTTGCCTCTTGAATAACACAGCATCTACTTTGACTACACTCATTCCTGCAATAGGAGCAGTTGCTATTGAGCACTCCCAAACAAATCCTTCTGTTCACTGTGAGAATAAAATCATTCAGCTCTGGAGAAGATAAATTTAAATAATGTGATTCTGCTAAAATTTTTTCTAATTACACATAATGTTATATGGTAATTACAGATGATGCAAAACAAACCTCAAATTATATTTATCATTTGAAGAAGTCCTTTTTTTCACTAAACTCTTTTCAGCAAATCACGTAATGTAATGATTTCTTTTCTAAACTGTGGAAATGCATTTAAAGAAAAAAAAATTAAAAAAAAAAAGTACCACCTGCCAAATCTGTAACCATAGCAACTGTAGATCCAGATGTAAATCAGATTTGTCCCCAGCAAACTCTCATTAAAAAAAAAGCTATTTACTGTTTTTAACTTATTGGTCCAGGAAAAATTAGATAAAATAAAAACTATTGCTCTTTCAATAAATGGTCTTCCTGTGCTAGGCAGAGTCTGAGCTGGCATAAAGTGAGATGGCACTACAATGCATTTTATAGATAGTACAGACAACTTCCAGTGCTTGTGATGCAGACCAACAGCATTAGCATAAATCAGAAGGAACTGGATTTTGAACAAATATACATTACTATGTACAGCAGATAAAGTTGAAAGAAAGGAGTTGTTTGGTAGCCTCACCTCGGAAGAATTTGGGAAGAGATTGCTGCTACATTATCCTCAGTCTGTGTTATGTGTAATATTATGTATATTTCTCCCAGTATGACTCTGTTCTCTATTTGTCTTCTGGACCCTTGAAACAAACAGGAAAAGAAAGGTAAGTATTGATACTTAAACTGATGTTACATAGATGTAACATCATTGTAAAGATAGTCAGTCTCCCCAAAAGAATTAGAAGCTATCAATCATGAATTTGGGGCATACAATCTGGACCTGTACAGATGTCTGAGTGTACTGGGAGCACCCTTCTCTGTTCAGCTTCTGAAAGTCAGCTAAATGGGCTTTCTTTGGACTGAATACATGCTAAGTAAGAAGATCACACATCTCTTCTTTATGTAAAGCCACTTTTCCCCAAGTGGGAGATACATTCACTGTGGGAATAAAATAGAGAGCTAAGGAAATAAGAACACATCTTTTAACAGTTCTGAAATACACTATTTGATTTATGTTTAACTGCTTCCTTTGTAGCAGGCGTTACCCAACACTTCAATGGAAACTTCTTTCTTTTGAGTATGTCTGCATCCAATAGATAGATATTTGTAAGATATTTTATGTTGTTTTAATACAAGGTTACAAAAAGAGTTTGAAATCTGATTTGCCTATATGGAGTTTGCCCATAGCGATTATTGGCAGATACCTATCTTCTGAAGGACAATCAAGTACTTTCAAAATAAAATCACCCTGAATCATCTACTTCATGGCATATATACATCTGTTAATGATGTGTAAGAAAGAACTTCAGTTCACTATAAGAATAAAATACTCAGTTTCTAGAAAAACTATTTAAATTACACCATTTTGCTTCTTTGCTTTAAATTTGAGGGTAATCAACTTTCTTAATCTTCTTGACATATCAATAATAGTCATGGAGACACCTATTCTGTATTGCCACTCTATATCACTTGTCTACATGGTGGTACTTCTCAGAAGGCTCTTATATTTGGAACCTTATTTCATGTTTCAAATATTCTTCATAGGATTCTCTTGTCAAGTTTTGTTTGAAATTGGAATTATACTGCATTATGAAAAAAAAAGTTAATATCTATATAGCATGTCATTAAATGAAATTAAGTGAAATAGACTGGTGGAGCCACAGTCTCTCACCCCCGCAAGAAGTGCACCAGGGGGACAGTTTGCAGTAAGTGGAGGATCCCATACCTTCTCACTCACAGGCTTAAGAAGGGGACCTAAGAGACAGGGAGGAATGAAAATAGGTCCATCCTTGGGATAGCAAGTGAGTCTCCTCCCGGTATACTTCATCTCCTCAGGTGCTCGAAAGGTATGAAGTTCTATGACTTGAGGGACAGACAAATGAGGATATTGGTGAAGGTCCATCCAGGGAGTTATCTAAGGTGAGTCAGTCAACCCCACACCTCAAGACTGCCTCTGCCAAGAACAAAAGAAGAGGAATTGTCACAAGTGAGTACCATACAAAGTGAACAGAGGGCCTGATATACCAAGCGGACACTATTCACAGAGAAACCCATTGCTTCCCTGAGGACCAGATCAGAGACATTAGCAGGAAGCTCCCAAGTCTAGCCTGTCCCTCTGATCAATACCCACTTTTGTTTGTTCAGGTCAGCAGTGATGAAGTTGCAAAGTGAAGTCTGAGAGCTATCAAAAGGAACTTTAGAGCACTGGGGAAATCAATTGAAGGAGCAGGAGCACAGGAAGGGGTACAGATGGGAAAAGGAAAACATACCTGATCAACAGATGGCTAAGAGGTTGATGCCATCAGTAGAATTTTGTTGTTTTTTTTTTATTGAATCATAGAATTGGGTTGGAAGAGACCTCAAAGGTCACCTAGTTCCAAACCCTCTGCCATGGGCAGGGTTGCCAGTCAATAAATCAGGCTGCCCATCTAACCTAACCTTGACCATCTCCAGGATGGGGCCTACTGGAGACAGATGGGGTTCACCTCAAAGGGAGAGAAGAGTTCTAGCCCTAGAGTTGACAAGGCTCACTGAGAAAGCTTTAAACTATGTTTGAAGGGGGAAGGAGATAAAATCAGGCTCTCTATAGTTGAGCCTAGGGGCAGTATGCCAGCTTTAGAGGTAAGACCAGTAGCTCAGACAAAGTGCATTTATGCCAATGCACACAACATGGATAACAAATGAGCAGTCTAGAAGCCATTGCATGGCAAGAAATCTAAGTTATGGTTGCCATTACTGAAACATGGTGGGATCACTTTTGTGATTAAAGTGTTGCAGTGGATCATTATAAGCTCTTCAGAAGGGATATGCAAGGAAGAAGAGGTGGTGGTGTTACTCTCCATGTTAGTGAGTGTTTCAGTGTTGCACAGCTCACTGCTGGTAATGATAGGGTTGAGTCTATGTCAGCAAGGATAAGGTGAAAGCCAACAAAGCTGATATCCTGATGGGAGTCTTACATAATACAAAACCAGGATGAAGAGATGGATGAGGCATGAGGCATTCTACAAACAGCTGGCAGAAGTCACACAATCACTAGCCCTTGTTCCCACAGGGTACTTCAGTTTACCAGAAGTTTGCTGGAAATACAATACAGCAGAGTGGAAACAGTCTTGGAGGTTCCTCAGTGCATGGAGTATAACTTCCTGACACAGCTGGTGAGAGATCAGAGGAGGTGCCGCACTAGACCTGCTGTTCACCAGTTCATAGAAGAACTGGTGGGGAATGTGGTGGTCAGAAGTCATGGACAAAGAGACCATAAGATAGAGTTCTTTACTTTTGCTGAAGTGAGGAGTGAGTCAGCCTGTACTTCTGGAGGGCCAGCTTTGGCTTCCTTAGGACTCTGGCTGAAAGAGTACCTTGAGAGACAGTCTTGTAGGGAAAAGGGGTTGAAGTCTGGGCTTTTCCTTAGGAGGAAATCTTAAAAGAACAGCTTTTGCTGAGACTCCAGGAAAAGAAGATTACCACCTTTATAAGAAGGGGCAGGCAGCTTGAGAAGAGTACAAGAATGTTGTTAGGATATGCAGATGGAAAATTAGAACTACAAAAGCCCAGCTAGAGCTTAATCTGGTCACCACTGTAAATGATAATAAAAAGGGATTTTACAAATACCTTAACAACAAAGGAGGGACAAGGAGAATATCTATCCTTTATCGGAAAGTTCTATAATTCAAGGGGAAACACTTAGCAACCTGCTACTCCACCTGGACTGTAGGAGTCTATGGGGCCAAATGAGATCCACTGAGGTACTGAGGAATCTGGTGGAGGTGATTGCTAAGATATTCTCTGTCATTTGTCAGCAGTTCTGATTAACTGGAAAGGTCCCAGGCAACAGGAGATTTGCTATTGTGACACCCATCTAAAAGAAGGGTCAGAAGGAGGATCTGAGGAACTGTCAGCCTGATCTCAGTATCATACATACTTTTGTGAAAAAAAAAAAATATATAGATATATATATATATCTCAAAAGGATTGCAGTTTGACAGTTTGTAATAGATCCACAGCAGTTTAAATAAGCATTGTCCCATAAATGTTAAGAGAGTTATGCCTATTTGCCTATTTACACAAAGCCAACATGTCAGGCTTCTATGCTGTTATACTCTTTTGGGATATGTTTGGAACTAGATTATAAAAATTTGTTGTATCTTTGCAGATACATTTTCTGGATAGTTGTAGTGCTTGACTCAAGAGTATTAATTTGTAACAGAAGAGAAAGAAAAAAAGCAAGGGGGAAGGGACAGATATTTTAATGTAAATACCCATCTGTTAAAAAAAGCCATTAATAAATCCTACCAAATGATATTGTTCCACTCTAATGAGGAATAGTCAAGGCACAAAAACAAACAAACAAAGAAAAAACCCATCTGGTGGGATTTATGCACTTTGTCAGACAATAACCGAGTTATTTGGATGAAATGACCAAGGCACAGACAGATTCAGGTGAGCAAAATATTCAGGTCTGAATTTTAAAGACACTACTGAGTGTATATCAAGGTTTCTTTAAAAGTTTTTCTCTCTCAAAATATTGCCCAACTGCTGTATAGACAGTACATTTTCTTCTTTATTCTTACAAAGAAAGTTTTTGTTACAAATAACTGTAGATCACAGAGGTATCTTTAAATTAATCCAGATGAATCTCACATATACTACCCATTGATTTACACAGTTCTGTAGTCCCAGCCCTCCAATACAAAACAAGACACTTATGGAATTCCACCTAAGGGTAAGTGAAGGAGTTGGGCATGATAATGAAAGGACGGATTCAACGAATATAAATTTAGATGCATATTTTTCTTAGCTTTAGAAAGATATCTGCAAATAATCCTAGCCTAATTACTATTTCCTTTGCATCATTATACTTAAGAAGGCAGTAATCTCAAATTTCATTAAAGTAAAAAATAATTCATTTCTTGGATTTTTTTAATCTCAATATTTATTTAATATCAATTTCTAGAAGAGAAATTGTGTCAGAGAACTATGGTTCCATTTCAATTCTGTCATACTGAAAAATTGTCAGATTTACATATCATCACCATAGGGAACACCATAGGAATATTACTACATAGCACGTCCATTTGAAAAAATGGAGCAGCACAGTGGAACAAGGACAGTGTTCCATAACACTTCACAGAATCACAGAATCACAGAATCCTAGGGGTTGGAAGGGACCTCCAGAGATCATCGAGTCCAACCCCCCTGCCAAAGCAGGTTCCCTACACCAGGTCGCACAGGTAGGCGTCCAGGCGGGTCTTGAATATCTCCAGAGAAGGAGACTCCACAACCTCCCTGGGCAGCCTGTTCCAGTGCTCCGTCACCCTCACCGTAAAGAAGTTCTTGCGCACATTGGTGCGGAACTTCCTGTGCTCCAGCTTCTGGCCATTTCCCCTTGTCCTGTCTCCACACACTGCTGAAAAGAGTCTGGCCTCGTCACTTTGCCCCCCACACCTTAGATATTTATAGACCTGGATCAGGTCCCCTCTCAGTCTTCTCAAGGCTAAACAGACCCAGTTCACTTAGCCTTTCTTCATAGGGGAGATGTTCCAGGCCCTTCACCATCTTTGTGGCTCTCCGCTGGACTCTTTCCAAGAGATCCCTGTCTTTTTTGTACTGGGGAGCCCAGAACTGGACACAGTACTCCAGATGAGGCCTTACCAGGGCAGAGTAGAGGGGGAGGATCACCTCCCTTGACCTGCTGGCCACGCTCTTTTTAATGCACCCCAGAATGCCATTGGCCTTTTTGGCCACAAGGGCACACTGCTGGCTCATGGCCAACCTGTCGTCCACCAGGACACCCAGGTCCCTCTCTGCAGAGCTCCTCTCCAGCAGGTCATCCCCCAACCTGTACTGGTGCATGCAATTATTCCTCCCTAGGTGCAAGACTCTACACTTGCTTTTGTTAAACCTCATCTGGTTTTTTACTGCCCAGCTCTCCAGCCTGTCCAGGTCTTGCTGAATGGCAGCACAGCCATCGGGTGTGTCAGCCAATCCTCCCAACTTCGTATCATCAGCACTTCATCTCTGACACTCCTTCACAGCAATACTTTGCCCCAGTTCCAGTGTGGAGTCCTTCTACAGGGTTCCACCCTTCCCAAATTTATCCAATATAGGCTTCCCACAGGCTGTAGCTGTCCAAGTACTGCTCTAATATGGGTCCATACCACAAGGTCCACACTTCAGGAGTGGACTGCTCCAATTTTGAATGTAATTCAAAATATGACTGAAAGTCATGCATTTACAGCCTTCACAGCCACTATCTTGATGAAATTTTGCTGATGGCATTATTGTCTTTACAGCTATACTTTCCTTTGACAAACCCTTTTCAGATGCACTCTGTCCACAGCTATAATCTTCTTTCTTTCTTCAGCCAACCCTAGTTTTAATTAAGCTTTACGCAAGGACCAGTTGAAATACAGATTACACAGTGGAAAAGAGTCTCACAGGAAAGTTCAATTTGCATCCCACTTTTTGTTTTGTCAGTCTATTTTCAGCCCCACTCAGCTTCCTCTTTTCTGTCAATTCTAACCTCAGCCTACCATAGGAAAACAAGCTTTTCCATGTAACTGTAATTAAAATTTTATGTTGTTTTATTTGGAAATCAACGAATCCTTGTAGTTAAAATGTAGTTCTGAAAATTTCTGCAGAACAGATTCACATCAAAAAATTGGTTGAGGTTGACAGGAATCTCATAATTTAGTCTAACTCATCAGTAGAATACATTGGTCAGGCCTGTGGCTAGTCAAGTGTTGGATACCTCCATGGAGACTTCACAATCTCTCTACACAATCTGCTTGACCATCCTCAAAGCAAAGAAACACTTTCTTTCTTATGCACAGATGGATTTTCCTGTATGCCAATTTCTACATTGCCCCTTGCTCTGTGAGTGGGTTTTTGTCCTTCCTTTTCCTATAATTCTTTATGGCTCTTTACGTTAAAACAGATTGTTACAATCTCTAAGACAAGAATTTCAACAGGATAGAGAAACTGTCCTATAAGGAAATGATCTTTAAGACATATCACCCAACTTTAAAATCAGATTAACTATGATGGGGTATGCTTTTTATGATAAGATATGATGTTTATTCTTTTTTTCAATTTATCATAATAGCCAGACACGTTTTAAAAATCTTTTTCCTTTTTTTCTGTCATCTGTTAATTTTAGGTTTCTATAAAACACTTTCAATTGATCTTTTGGGGGAAAAAGAAAAAAAAAATGAAACAAAAGACAATTACTGAAATAAACATAAAACAATCAGGACAACAAACACAACAAGCTGTATCAGTTCTTTTCAACCACTTTCTGTTTTATTGAATACTAAATTTACGTTTGAAAATGTATCTTTCAGATATTGGACAACATAATGAACTTTATATTAATCCATATTGTTTCCAAAACATTTAGCATCTTCTACACATGCTTCTGGCATACAATATATGTTTCTGGAAATATGCAATAAAACATAAGCTAGTAGTAAACTTTCATTTTCAATAAGCTATCAAATTTTTATGGAAGTCTCTTATGTTGCCACAATCCTGAGGAAATATCCTTATTTAATCATCTTTATAAATTACAGTGTTTTTATATCATATTGACCTTTACCTATTATGAGCTAATTTCAACTAAATATATCAGATGGAGTAATTATCTGTTCCAAATCATAATACAGTTATTCAAAATTGCTACAAGTGGTTTTTCTACAACCATGCATAAAATTGATCACAGCAATGACTAACAGAATCATACATTCTCCTGTAGTTCAAAGTAGGGTAAACCTTTAACAGACAAGGAAAACTTTTTCTAAAATTGCTGAATATAGTCTCATGTATCCCTTTTTTTTTCATCTTGTATTTGTTTAGAGAAATTCCTTAGTCTTTTACTCTCATGATTTTGTTAGCTCGTTAATTTACCAACTATACCAACTAGTTTACTAACTCTATTACTTCACAAGACTCATCATTTAATTAAAACTTTTTCTTTTCTATTGGATATTAAGTTCCACCAGTTCTTCAGAAACCTAATGAACTTTAGTGTTTTTTTTTACTCTCTGGGGTCCATATCTCATAGCCTTCTCATACTTTCTTTTTTCAAAATGCCTACTAGTTACAATTCTAAATCTTCACAAGTTCCTTACTAATCTATTGTTCCTTATTTAATGAACATGAAGCAGTAACAGCATTTTCTTTCAGAAAGGTGCCATGTGGAAGATACAAATTTCTCCCATCACTGTAACTGCCAGGAAGTGTTTTACTCTTACATCGCTACTGCTAAAGTGAACTATGAAAATATGAAAACAACACAACTGAATGCCTCAAGTCATTCAAAGTTGTATTTTGTGGTGCCATAGAGATGCTACACTTTTTACTGTGTATTTCAGAATTTTTTATAAGAAATTTTCAACCCATTAAAAATGATGACACTGGAAGTTAAGAGGTTAGTTCAGAGAGATTACTAAACTGGTCTTCAACTCTTCAGCCATAGGTAGTCCCTCATATAGTTTGTAATGTGTATTTCAAACTTTTCAACACATAATAAAATATTTTAATTTCCTTCACAAAACTCTAACTTGGATTTTTAATTCTCTTTGTCACTCACAGGATGCCAGGAATTATCCTTTCCAGAAGCAATTATAATTTAAAGAGTTCAGATTCAAAAAGTTTTTATTTATTTAATCTTGCCAGGGCTAGCAACTGATAAATCTTCTGTGTATTGACAGTCTTTGTACAGTGTGAAGCTGGTGGATACATTTGAAGAACATCCTAATTTGTCTGGTTTAGAAGACTGATAACAGATCTTTCACCTCTGTTAGTTGTAGTGTTTGGCACAGAGACATGAATATGTGAATACCTGTCTCTTTTCTTGGAACATCCAAATCTGAGATTCTTAACTGAATTGTTTCTCAGTAACTCAGTTTCCAGTATTTCTTGAAACTCCAACTGCTCTTAGAACTCTCATGAAGGAGAACCAAAATAAATAGTAACTCAAAATCCTGAACACAATCTTTTCAAGTGAAAAAAAAGTAAATATTTTCCTTGTCGAACATACTAACAGTATTTTTTGTGTGTGTGTAGAAGACATGTTGTTTCTCTCCGTTTTGAATCTTTTACAGGCATTTAAATGGATAGACGGTGGTTTTGCAATTGTTCAAGAAATTAACATAATTTTTAGTTCTCAACACTAATATGAGAATTTACACTGTATCTTCACCAATGTTTACGAAAGGTTGCCATCAATAATGACATATTTAATTTGGGGATTCATTTCATGCCTGTAATGATTTATAATTTAGATAATTTAAACTTAAATATCCAAATGTTCTATTTGTAATATAAGAATGAAATACAGTATCAACATCCAAAGGTCTCAGAAGAAAATTCACATGAATGTATTTAAAAATTTTTGTTAAATATCCCAATTATAAAATTCAGTCTGGCTTCTACAATGAGCACAATTTTACTTACTGCAGTTCAAAGGATCAAATTCTTCCTTGATTTGGACATATTATTTGAAGAAAGTGCAGGGCCAAAAAAAGAGAAGTGCTGGAACCAGCAGATATTATGTTGCATGTTTTAGACCTTCATTCATTCCAATATGTACCCTTTATGTATACCAACAGTCTTTAAATTTCTCTTCCAGATATTTCAACTCATTAAGATTGAAATTCAATATGCAGTTTTCTTACTGCCTTTTTTTTTTTTTTTTAAATGAGGACTAGTTGTTCTGCTCAAAATGATAACTTTTTTTTTTTTTTTTTTTTTGCCAGCCTATGTAAATGGTATTGTACATCAGATGAACATTTTATATATTTTCTGCTGCAAGTCTGTAACATTACTAGTGGTATCCAAATCCCTTAACACTGTAATTTGATATCATAATTCAAAAATCAGTCTACCTAGACATATCAGTTACATATAGGAGTCTGGAATATCTTAAGTATGTAATTTTATGCCCTTATTAACAACCAGAGACACTGTTTTTATCCAAAGTCTTTGTTTTTAATAAAGACAAAAGAACACCGATGCTTCTTATTAGGCATTATTATTATTATTTCACTGCTGCAACAACATGCATCCTTCAAATCCTACCTACCTTCAAATCCACTGAGCTAGTTGTAAAACTATGATTTCAACATAGTATGATTGCACTTGATTCTAGTTCATACCTTTTCAGCTTAATATCTTGGGTACGTAGTAGGAACAGATCTGTACATTGACTTAATTCAAAATTAAGTCTGTTAGTATTTTTGTAATTTTACTTTGTGAGAGCAGGGCTGGTTTCACAACTGAATGTTAGTTGCTGAAATAGTGTATATTTAGATCATACTTCCAGTATAATTTCACCAAAAGGAAGCCCAGTTCATGTACAAGAGTTGCCTCAGCAGGTGTGTGGGAAGAGTAGTCCAATTTCACAACAGCAGTCAGACCCATAATAACACAATCCTCATTTAGTATATATCATAACTGTACATACCACCTTACTTAGCATGATAGTATTTAACAGTGCTCAAGTGGAAAAAATCAAGTGTAAAATTAAGCCATGGAAAGAAAATTGAGATTTTCCACTCTTAAAAAAATACTTTTTTCTAAGATTTAGGAAGAGAATGACTACTTTTGATTTGAGTTAGGTTCTCATAAGAGCCAGTGTCATATGAAGAAAAAAGGAAAAAAAAAAAAAGAAATAACAAATCCATTACAAAAGCAGTAATTTCTTCATTTTAAAAGATTGCTTTTAAAGACCTGGAATTTCAGGAAGCTCAGAGGAAGAAATGAGATCTAAATCTTATTTGCATTGCTATTTCTTATAGGGAAAAAGCAATGTGTTCAGAAAGTTACCAAATAGAAATGATGGTAAAAAGTAGGAAGACTTGAATATGTTATTAGCTGAGCTCAGCAAAAGTGGAATAAATAAATAACTTTCCACAGCTTATTATGATTGGTGTCACAATAAGGCAATACATTATGACTTCAGCTAGAAACCAGATGAAAAGAATATGCCTAGAAATTGCATTCCAAACTAGTAGGAGGAATGAAGTAAAGATAAGGAGGATCATTTGGACAAGGGTTAGCTGAGAAGCTCTAAATCTTTGGAGCTATCTATCTTTATTTGGTAATAAAATCAAGACTTTTTAAAGCAAGGTTAATTTTCACACTGAAATTAAGTCAGCAGAGAAAACCTATGAAAGCAGAATTGCCTCTCTCCTTTGTCTGAATCAATAGTAATTCCATTCCTGGAAGCAAAATTATGATATATCAGGATGTCTCCCTTCCTAGGAATATTCAAAAGCTATTTAGAGATGGCTCTGGGCAACCTGCTCTAGGTGTCCTGGCTTGAGAATGGAGTTGGACCAGATGACCTTCAGAGGTCCTTTCCAAACTTAATTGTCTTGTGATTCTGTCCCTTCAGCTCACTGCACATAGTATAAGCAATTTCATGGCAAAAGGAGAGATGAGAAGATAAAAATCATGTAAAACCTGTAATAAATCAAAATTTTATGTGCGTTGCAGTAAGGGCTGTAAATATCTGATGGCCTGTTAAGGGGCAGTAAAATAATGCTAGGAGTCTGTAAACATGCCTAATAGACCAGTAGCTCATCATGATGGAAATGACATCAGTATCAGGCCCCAGATTCACAGAATTTTCACAGTGAAATGAGAAAGTTAAACAATTCCTAACATCTCTTTTTCCTTCCTTTTCCCCAAGAAAGATTTAACACTGAATCAGAAAATGCACTGTCTGCTTTTGATTTTTGAAAGCTGGCATTTTCTCTTGTGTGCATGTCACTTTTAATTCCATTCAACACAAACTATAGAAAGAAAACATTTGAATAAGTCACTACAGATGAATTATAAAAACTATCTATTAACTAATGATCTACAGATGAACGTCATGCCAGCTCCTTAAATCTAAATAGCATGTTTAAAACCTAGGGAGCTATTGGATTTTCCAACAGGTGACAAAGAAGATTGCACATCCATCTCCACTGGTATCTAGCCACAAGGCAGATATTCTTATTAATCTTCCTGTCATTAGGTGACAAGAAACAGAGATTTGTTTTAACCACACAAGATCATAATAGGATCTGTTTCTTGCTGCTGTTTTAAGAGATCATCTAGTGATAAAATAATATTTAAAAATAACTAATGGGCATTCAGCCATCCTGATATCCATTGGCCCAGTTAAAAATAAATATTTGCAACAGATTACATGGCAGCATTGTTTGTCAGAATACAAATCAGTTGTGTTTGTTTTGGGGTTTTTGTTTTGTTTTTCTTGTTTGTTTGTTTTTGGGTTTTTTTTTGTTTGTTTTTTGTTTTTTTTTGCTATTTTGCTATATGTACAAAGAAAGAGCTAAAATCTTTTGATACATATATTTAATATGTAATTTCAAAGAAAATGAAGTATAAATGCATATTAACCATATTTTAGTTTCTAAAAACCATACTATTTTCCCAGATTTTACATAAACTTGTAAGGCTAATCTACTTTCAAGGGAATTTTTGCAGGTGATATTCTAAAAAGCAGAAGAGTCATAACACTATACCATATTTAACCATAGCATGGATGCTGACTTGTAGTCTTTTAAATCAAAATTTCTGTGCTTGCCTCAGCTGGGTATTCACTTCTGTTCCTAAAAACTAGTACTACAGCTTTCAGATTTACAAGTCTGAAAAATGATGAAAGCTGCAAATCTCTAGGACATAAATAAGACTTAGATTAGGTTCAAACACACTAGTCAACTCAACCTAAAGGAGCCTATCAGTTTAACATAAAGATGATATGGCCCTATCAGTCTCACAAACTTTCAGCATAATCTGGATCACAGGTCACAATGATTCAGATGTTCAAATCAGATTGTTTTCCTCTGGTTTATGATGCCTCAACTGTGCTATGGATGTCTTCTCCATTTCCAAAATCACGATCTGCTCTGTCAGCATAGTGGGACTGCTGTCGCTGCACATTGTTTTGACTGTAATATATCTTACTGACAATATCACCACCTTTTGATTTACATTGACAGGCTTCAAAATATAAGAGTGGAATATTCTCCAAGGCATATAATCAATAACATCTGCAGCATTTCTGGTATTTCCTTTGCCCTGTTCGTACCATTACTGTCTCTGTTGAAGCTATATCACTGTAAATGCTACCAAGAATATATGCTGGCATCTGTTTACAGCATTGTTTCTACTGTACTAAAAAATTAGGTCTCAGAGGAATCTCAGAAATATTTTATTGTTCTTATACTCAATTTATTTTAATAAATAGGATGAGGAAACATACACAATAATATCCTTAGTAGCTTAGTCTCATTTTTTGCAAGAAAAGACAATAAAGGAAAAGCATTCACAGGGATAATAAAAAGTCATAATCTTGGGGGAAAAAAAAATATATAATTAAACAGGCTTTTTCTTTGAAAGAAAAAATAAATTGTGTTCAAGTATTAAAATGAGATACCTTTTGGAAAAGCATTGTCATAAAAATAGCCTTAAGAACAATTCAGGACAATATGAATAAGTGAAAGTTGACATTATTTTGTGTGTATTAACATTATTTCAGTGATGTATTTTCTAATATACAAAATTCATATCAAAATAAAAAGCACAGTTGAAATGATTATATTAAAGATTGGAGGGTAGAAACCAAGTTGGAAAAAAAAATTCTGATTGACTACAGGTCTGTAGCTGAACAATGGAGAGGAAACTACACATAATTTAAATTATGCAGTGTGGTCTGATTTAGTTCTAATAAATGTACCAGACACTGAGTTCTCTGACGTTCATTTTAGTAACATTTGCTTAACATTTGTTTAATTATGGGACAGACTCATGAATGTTCCAAATTATTATAAGAAAAAATAAAATAATATTTATTGTTGTCAGCTTAAGCATGAAAGTAGTCATTGCAATTGCTTTTCATAGAATCATAGATTGACCAAGATTGCAAAAGACCTCTAAAATCATCCAGTCCAACCATCCACCAATCACCAATATTTCCCACTAAAGCATGTTCCTCAGTGCTAAACCCTGGGCAGCCCACTCTCTATGAGAAGAACCTATTTCCTAACTTCCAAACTGAATCTCCCCTGGCGCAACTAGAGACCATTCCCTCTAGTCCTATTGATAGTCATGTGGGAGAAGAGGCCAACTCCCACCTCACAGCAACCTCCCTTCAGGTAGCTGTAGAGAGCAGGTGGGCAGGTGAAGAAATGTTTTGCTCCATCAAGCTAAAATGTTCACATTTTCCATGTCAAATTCTAAGCCAAAAAGATTGTGTTTAAAAAAGAGACAAGAAACTTACTGAGGTTTATCTCTTGAAGTGGTAAGTAAATTAAATGGAAAAGAAAGATGATTTTAGCAATAGTATAATTATTTTATATACAGGATTTAGATGATGTTGTGTACATCCAGTAAAACTATTCTATCAGGAGCAGTAAGATGTAATAGAGAAAGGAAAAGCACATTTATCAACTGTGTACAACTCAGCTATGGCAGTACTGAATGTGCCTTAATGTTCAGGTGAGGGGTGACAGACCAGGGCATGGTGCGGCAGTTGTCATAGGAGGAAAACTGCCTTCAAAACTTCAACTCAGGGGATATGGAGAACTACAGACTGCTTGGGAATTAGTGAGCAAGGTCCCTTGACAAAATGCATTTGAATGCGTTGTAGTTCATCAGTGCTGGTTACTTCTTGATGCAAGCAGGTCAGAATGCTGGATTGGCTGAGCAGGGATTTTCTTCTAGAGTTTAGGCATAAAAACAAATTGCATGGCCATTGGAAGCAAGGTCAAGCAACATGGGAGGATTACAGAGATACTGTTTGATATTGTAGGGAGAAAGTTAGTACAGCCAAAGTTCAATTACACTTGAAGCTGACCAGAACTGTGGGACACAACAAAAAGGGCTTTTATAAATAGTATTTTTAGCAAAAGGATGACCAGAGATAACATTGTTCTTTGATGAGGGATAGTCTTCTAGCAAAAAGGGATGCAAACAAAGAAGAAATATGTATTTCCTCCTCTGCCTCTGTCTTCAACGCCAATTATTATACCCCTGAAATCCTGAGTTGGAGAACTATAACTTCAGTAAAGATAAAATCCCAGTCAACCCTGAACTTGTGCAGGATTTACTACTCCAGCTGGATACATGTAAGTCTATGGGGCTCAGTAGGATTCATCCCACTGTATGTAAAGAACTGACTGGTATCATCCTAAAATCTCTCTCAATTACTTTTCAATAATCTTGTGAATCTGGAGAAGTCCCAGTCAACTGGAAGCTGGCAAACATTGTCCCAGTTTTCAAGAAGGGAAAGAATGAAGATCCTGATTTATCAGTGCCACTTTAGAGATAGACAAAATTAAGAAGATTATTCTAGGACTTATTGAAATACACATGAGAAAGAATGCATTTATTTGTCACAACCAACACGAGTTCACAAGGAGAAAGTCCCATTTAACAATTTATGAAAGTTACTCATCTAGTTGACCAAGGGAAGCTAGTTGCAATCTTTTTTTGATTTACACAAAGATTTTGATACTTATACTCACAGTACCCTTTTGTACTAAATGTTCACCATCTTGCATACTGAACTTGAAGAACTACTGAATTTGTAGAAGGCACTAAATTAGGAGGAGCTGTTGACTCCCTTGAGGATAAAACAGTCTTGTGGAGAGATCTTGACAAATTAGAGGGCAGGGCAATCACCAACCACATGAAGTTCAACAAGAGGAAGTGCCAGATTGTGCACCTGGGACAGAGTAACTCTGCATTTAAGTACAGACAGGTAAAAGAGGCAGGAGAGCAACCCTGCTGAAACAGATCTGGTTAACAGCAAGTCAAACATGAGTCAGCAGTGTGCCCCAGCAGGCAGAAGGGCCAACCATACCCTGGGGTATATATGACCCAACATTGACCCCAGTCAATGAAAGGAATTGTCCTGTACTGCTATAAGCTGCAGTGGCTTCACCTCAAGTACTGTGAACTGTTTTAGGTGCCACAGGAAGGATATGAAACCATTGAAGAGCTTTCAAAGATGGTGAAGGGTCCAGAGGGAATGACTATCATGGGGAAAGGCTGAGGTCCATTGAACTATTCAGCCCAGACAAGAGGAGATTGAGGGGAGGCCTCATGCTGGACTACAACTTCTTCACAAAGGGAGATTAGGGGCAGGCCTCTTCTCTCTAGGTAAGAATGATAGTAATAATGATCCCAAGGGAATGGCATGGAGCTGCATCAGGGGAGATTCAAGGTTCAGATTGGATATCAGGAGAAAGCTCTTCACTCAGATGGTGGTCAGACACTGGAACTTGCTCCTTAGGGCAGTGGTCAGGGCCTCAAGCTTGCTGAAAAGAAGAATCTTTTGAACAGTGCTTTCAGACACGTTTTTAATTTTGGAAGGACCTGTGTGGAGCCACAAGTTGGACTTGACCCCTGTGGGTCCCTTCCAACTCAGGATATTCCATGGTTCTACAATAATCTCAGTAGTATGCTGAAGTGTATACATATAGAGCCTGTGAGAGAACACATTAACCTGTTTGCATGGTTAACATACATAATTTGTACTTCTTATGAACTATCTGTTCTACCAATAAAAGGTGAAGATTTCTTTAGATATGCATAAATCTGTATTAATGTTAACTCAAACTCAATTTCAGTAATTATTTTTAAACTGTCATTCAAATGAAAATTTTAAACAATCTATAAAATAGGAAGGAAAAAAAATCCATGCAATAAAAAAGTGTACAAAAAGCAATTATATCAGTACTTCCAAAGCAATACCACATATTTCTAATGTAAGAAGGGAAAATGAGTAGCTTCAGGGTTTGATTTATAAATCTTGTACTCTTTATTGAGATTGACTAAAAGCAAATTTTTTTTTCCCTGTGTTTTTAAGTTCTTTTCCAGCTAAGGACAAAGAAATGTGGGAACTATTGCATAGCAGTAGTCATCCTGAAATCTCAACTCGTGTATTTTCTTAGACTGGCCCAGTATCTAAATATGCAGACATTTTTACTGCTGGAGAAAAGTAGGTGCTCCAATGACAGATAAATTTGTCTCAAAAATGAAGATTTACAGTGAGTCTCTAGAAATTTAAGGACATACCTAAGACCCCACAGAAGTCCAAGTGGTAAAGAGGCCTTGCTGAAGATGTATCACACTGAAGAAAAAAAAATTGAGACATAGCAGATTGAGGACTTGTCAGTGAATATAGATGAAGAAATAAATAATGCTTTGCTTTGTGACAACAGAGAGTTAAGGTGATCACGTAAGAACTGTGAAACCTGTTATTCTGTTCTAGTGTCTGGCTTCTATATATTATACTACCAATAAAAAGAGCAATAACAAAAATAATGCTCTTCATCGCAGCTGATACTACTCGCCATGACTTCAGATCTAGGTATAGCTCTTCTTTCAGTGTACATCTTTCCTAACAAAGGATACACATTTTGCTGATTCATTTAACTAGAAGAGATGAAAAATCAGAAAGTCTTTAGATAAAGATCAGAAAATACACTGCACAATGGCAGTTAGGATAGGATAATTTTCTGGATGGGAGATCAAGGTGGGAGAAACAGGCAAAAAAAATCCACAGCTCATTTTTTATTAGAGCTTCCTAAACACCTGGCTCTTACACAGTAATAGCACCAACAACTGCTGTCATTCTGAGAGAGATCAATGAAGAACTTGATCCTGTTAATGTATGTTCAGCAAGCTCCCTGAATGCTCCAAGAATACTCTTGGAGAACATCTCTTCAGAAACATGAAGAAAAGACTAAAGTTTCTCAAGGATCCCATGTTTCTCAATACTTTTATACCAACAGTAAACTGAAATACAGTTAAAACGTGTACTAGAAAAGAATAGCAAGAACATGTATGTCATCTATACACACATACCCTAGAATTCTGGTAATTTTTCTTTTTTTTAAGGAAATTAAAAAAATTAACAGTGCAAGAAGAGTAGATAATGGAGATGTTTCCACATTACAAGAATTGCAATTTTTAGCTTGAAGGACATACATTTTTCCTTAATTCCTATTAAAAATACCTGTATTTTTCCTAAGTATAAAGTACCTACATAGTCACTCATGAACTCAGTTTCTATCACCTGCTTTTACTGTCTGCCTAGGTTAATAATGGTTTCCAAAATACAGACAAATCTTGCCTACCTTCAAACTTCTCTAAGAAAAGAAATACAGTCAAACATGAGTGAATTATCAACTTTTCACAGGCTCCACTGTAGAACAGTTTTAGAGCAAACAAAATTCCTTTAGTAGAGTTTCAAACCACGAGGGCCAAGACTCAAACTGACAGTCATGAAGAGAATTATAGTATGTGGAGTACTTGCAAACATTTCTTGTATTTTCTCCACATTTCTTTTTGTCAATGAGGTTATAAAAATAGATTTTAGCTTCAAAAGCCATTTGAAATGGTGAAATTTAAATTATTTCTCTATGATTTTCCTTGGCTGTCACAGCATCAACTCAGATTTCATTTCATATTGTGCAAATATCAAATTAAAACTCCTACAATGACTTTACTAGTAGCACAATACATATTTTTGTGTCTTGACTGGCAGGTTTATACTTAGAGCAATTAAATAGAAATTAAGTTTTAGAGTGGTTATTAAGCTTGCTACATAACTTGTCTACTGTTCTGCAGAATTTTTTTTATTGTTAATATTCAGAAAAATGGTTTATTGATAGGAAGATATCTTTTGAGAAGGACCTGAGCACAATTTCTGCAAAAAGTAGAAATAGAATACAAATTATATACATTAGTTAATAACAAAAAGCATATTAAGATTGGAAATCTGTTAAACCTTACTTACTATAGCTATAGTATTTATACATCACAGCTGGTTCTTCCTTGGTATAGGAGACTCTAATTTCAGTCCAGAACAAAGAGAAAAGACCAGCAATGTCTTATTCTAACATTAAAAATGTGAAGTTCCTTTTAAAGAAATAGAGAGAGATTTCACATCATTTTCTATACACTTAATTATAGGTATAGCAAGACTTCTAAATGAGAATTTCCAGTATTTGTCGAACTTGTGGTGGTGTAACCCTAGCAGTATCACATGGCCATTTGCTCACTCCCCTTGCAGGACAGGGGAGAGAATCAGAAAGGAAAATGTGCTAGAACTTGTAAATTGAGATAAAGACAATTAACAGGTAAACAAAAAGTTGCGTGCAAGCAAAGCAAAATGTGTAATTCATTTGCTACTTTCCAGTATAAAGCAGATGTTCAGCCACTTCCAGAAAACCAGGGCTCATTATGTGTGAAGATAAATGCTATCACTCCTGCTAACCCCCCTCTCCTCCTTCTCTCCCCAGCCTATATTGCTGAACATGATGCCATATGGTATGGGATATTCCTTGATGGGTTGGGGTCAGCTGTCCCGGCTGTGTCCCATCCCAGCTGCTTGGCACTCCCAGTTCCTTACTGGCAGAAAAGGATGAGAAGCTGAAAACACCTTGGCTCTGTTCAAACACTGCTCTGCAACAAGAGCAAGTGTGTTGTGACCACTGGGTCCATGACAAATCTGAAACACAGCATCTTATGAGACTCTAAAAAGAATAATTATGCCCATACCTATGACACCTATGAATATTTTTAATGAAATCAACTCTGGTTTAAGAACTGAAGTAAATTGCATTTATATCCTTTTGGTAGGTAACAAGTGTGTGTAAACGATCAGATATTTCCAGTTCTTGTGATTCTTCTATATGTTAATCAGCAGATAAGTCCATAGGCAGGAACTCAATGTCATAAGTTGCTTCTAGGACTGGACAGCCATTACAGCATAATGTTTTCAATTGCTTTCTTTGATTCAAGTGCTTCAGGATTACATAATTTTAAGCATTAAAGAGGAGCTATTTGTTTTTACTTTATCTTCACATATGACATATGTCACTGCATCTTTACATACAAAATGAGTTGAAATAAAGGTGAAAAGAAAAACAAAGCATTTCAGTAGTCCTGTATTATGTTTTATATCACTTTGCATGGATTTTCAGAATGTCAACTTTTAATCATATTTCTGGAAAGGAACAATTTTCAGCATTTCATTCTCCCTTTTCCTGTTCCCAGGAGGACAATAAATGAAGTTTGCATTCTCTCCTGTATTAATTCAATCTGAGGTATTCCTTGCAACATTAATGATATTCAGTTTGTTTATGCTACTGTCTTGTTTTATTTTCCCTTCTTTAAGAATTTACATTTATACTTGTGCTAGAATACTCTATTTACCTTTCTTTCATTATTACATTTATGATACTCTCCTGTCTCTTGGAAATTTTCCTGGTGCGTCAAATACGCATATAAGAAAAAGAAAACATAATTACAGATGAGAACGTTATAATTTTAAGTCCTCAACAAAGTATCCAGACAACTCAGGCTGTACATACAAAAAGTCCCAAGTTTTAATGTAAAACTGGAGCAGTAATTGCTGTGTAAAACTCTGGAGCATTCTTGACTCAGGCATAGATATATTTTAATGGCAAGTGTGAGTATAGAATAAAATTTATTTTTTCCACATACATCTTAACTTCACAGATATTCTGACAGCTTTTCTTGAATATTTAAGTGTTCAAAACCAGTTCATCCAGAAATATAGAGCCTCCAGATGAAGTGTTAAAGTATGAGTCAGACAATCTATTTTAAATTAAAAACAAAGACATTTAATTGAACTTGCTTTAGGCTACTGACCCTGGAGATGTTAAAATAAAATAGAAAGTCATTTCACCAGCCACATTTTCCTAATCTCACAGAGTATTAATCATGTCCTTTGTAATGAGAAAATTCTACTAGCTATTGAATTTAAGATTATGTATAAAAACATTGAAAAGAGCTTATTTTAACAACTATTTTATCTTCAATATTTTTAATGGAACAATTGGATCCTATACAACATAACATGTAACACATTTGTTATATATACGTTAACATGACAAATTCAAGCTCAGTATTTGTGTGACTGGATATACATCTGAGCATGTATTTGAGCAGTCAAGTTGTGTGTTTCTATTCCTTCAAAAAGTGACTATTCCCCTCCATTACAACTCTATTAATCAAATACTTCCACAGTGAAAAGATTTCTGTACTCTGGAAGAAACATCATGCTCTGTGAAAGAAGCAAGATAAATAGCTAGTTGAGATCATCTGTGTCTCAGCTCTCCAAACTTTCTGCAAGTAAATCAGTTCACGAACAGTATCTAAACTTCTACATTTACATTTCAGCCAAAAATATAGTCTAAATTAGAGTCCACTCCTATCCTAGTGCTTAAATGCCCCATTAAATGCTTGAATTCTATGTCCTCAACAAGTCCAAACATATCTAATATTTGACACTTAAGACAATTGGGCTATTCCACAATCTGTACTTATAATCTAAATGATGCATAGCTTCCCATTTCATTCAGCAGGTTGCAGGAGCCCTCTGCTCCACATAGGATTCAGAAGGACTCCGATTTCTGGCATCACAAAGCAAAACTGTTTTACTTGTGACTTTTAACCAGGATTTTTTCCCATTGAAATATACTGAAAGCAAAGGTGCATGTATTGCAAAAAATCACTGTCTCTGCATCACCTTCGACAATTGAATATATATGCAGCTGAGTTGTTTGTAGTTGATTTAATCCATCTAGAAAAAAATTGTATTGCTCTCCCCATTAATTCACACCACTCAAATATTAAAAAAAATTTTGCAAAGAGAAATGTAGGAAGAGAAACTATAGTTGTGGTGTTTTAGTGCTCTAACAAATCCTTCTCTGCAATGCAATTTCTTTTTTCCATATAGGCAGTAACAGTCTGTCAGTGAGTAGACAGTCTGAGCTGCATTTCCTTCTTAAACAGTAAGAAATGTTATGCGATTGTCTCACTGAACATAGTGAACAAAATGAAATTGAAAAATCTCATTCAATAAGTGTGCTTCAATAGTTTTGATGATTTTTTAAGAGATGTCGTGTATATATTGCATTTTTTATTTCACTTTGAATGAGAAACTACTAGTGCCACTTCAAATTAAGTTTTCCAGTTATGAATTTAACTAGACAGTTACTGGGCAATACAATCAATAAATACTAACTGATTGTTAAAAGCAAATTCAGACAGGATTAGTTGTGTAATGGATACATGCATATTGTATTACTATAAAACCTCAGTTTTATAGGGTTTTACTAACCAACTGCTATTTCAAATGCTTATAAAATCTAACTACTCTATTAAATCCAGTTCTTTAGCCTGAATGTGATGGATTATATACTATTCTGTAACTGTTTGAAACTGTTGTATGTCGACCTGGATATTAGAATTGTTAGCATATGCCTGTATTTTGCAGCTAGCAGAGTTAGATGGACAGTGGCTTTCCTGCTGTTATCCAATGAACATACACAACAATAAGTAAAACCAATAATGGAAAAGGCAGTGCACATCAGTCCCTTTAGCCTTCATCAACAGTAAGGCCAACTGTTAGTCTTCTAAAAGGAAGAAATCCATGCCTGAAGTGAACCCATTCCCCCACCTTCAAGGTGATCGAAATGCAAGTGTTGACTCAGACTCAGGAAAACATTGAGGTTGGAAGGAACCTTTGGGGACTGTATAGTCCAATTTTGAGCAGAGTCAGCAGGTTATTCTAAAACCAGCTACACTACAGAACTTACTCTACTTTACAGGATTGTCTCCTTGAATCAGAAAATCAGAATAACCCTCTGCCATTAAAAGTTTCAGCACAAAAGTTCATTTTAAAGGTGCTCTCCAGATGGCTATAAGCACATATTTTCAGCCTCACCAAAACTATCACATTTCGATGTGATTTTGTGTCTGAGGCACGGCACTGCTATCTCTTTGTATGCACCTTGAACTTCATAATCTATGAATTTCACTAGGAAGAACACAGAATTTCTGTTTTCAACAAGAACTTTTGCATGCAATGTTCCAAACATGCCTTAAGGAGTTACTATGCCTCAACTAAGCCATGGTAGCAGACTGTACAGCCACAACAAAATGTCAAACATGATAAAAGAATCTCAAGGAAAGAGACTTAAGCTGTCATATTATAGTTAAAACTAGAATACATACACAATAACATGTACTAAATTTTTAGTAGTGCACTCATATCTAGTAGTCAGGTTTTATGTCTGAGCCACAGCACAGAAACAGGAAAATCAGCACCCACTGGCCCTGGAAATAGTGTCTGGTGGAATCTATACTAAGAAGTAATTGACTCAAACAGATACTTCATCACCAAAATGCGTAGAGTTTCCAGATACTTTTTTCTCTCAGTAGAAATTTTTCATTCTTAATTTATAGATTTTAAATGGTGATGACTTGGGACCATCCATATAAATGCTTATACGCAGTTAGAAGTGTGTCTAAGGTGAGTGTATGCTTAACTAATTTCTAGGCATGAGCTGTGAATGTGAGGAAAATGAACAATAACGAAGTTTCACACATTCCCATTTTTAGTCTGAAAGTCCCCATCTCTGTATATTCAGAGAAGTTTCAAATTTTATTGCCACAGTAGTAAAAACAGCAACTCAATAGCAAGTCTCAATCCAGCCAGTGAAAAATCCCAAAACTTAGTATTCTGATCCAATAAGGTTTTTAAACCCACATGATTCCTTAAACACAAGAGTAGTCCCATTGAAGTCAATTACACTATTTATTTGCCTTAAATAAGACATGGGATAAATATTTTGCCAAATTGGGACGAAGGAGAAAGTGTCTCACAGAAAATAAAATTGCTATAAAGTCTGTTTTCTGTTGGGGGCTTTTTTTTCCCTGAGTTTTCACATCTGCTTCAGGCTTTCTTACTTACATAATTCAATTACCTCTAAGAACTTATAGACTTATTTTAAGGAAAATATGCTAAACAGAGGCAAAAGCAAATTTTTAATTATAATAAAGCAGCACAGTTGTAGAAGGCCAACAAGGAGCAGTTTCTTTAAACATTGAGACAACTCTCCACATTACTCCTGTTTCTGCATCACATGCAAATGGTCATTTCTCCACAGTTAGACTGAGAAATTCTAAGAGACAGCAAACTCAGATTGTTCACAATAAATTAGTACAAGTTTATTTAGCAGAACTTTGTGGGGAGGTTTTGCCTGGTGTTCTGGCATCTTCCTTGACTAGGCCTTCAGTATACTCTGACATTCAAAGATACGCAATTTCAGGCAAGCGAATTATATCCCTGTTCAAAATGTGAACCTTGGTGCAGAATACTGCAACAGAAATTAACCCTAAGAAGGTGAATGTCTTTACATTTTCTGTGCTCTTTCACCAAATAAAAGCCAATACAGAAATACTAATCAGCATATAGATAAGCATACTGCTGGTAACTTAACTACATACCAGAATTTTAGTTTCCCATTTTTTTAACGTATTATGCAGTAACACGGGACAGAGCTTTACATTGTCTTTCCCCTTGTTTACAGTCTTCTGTAAAGTGCAATAATGAGTTATTACTCAATTCCTCATTAATATTACGTGTTTCTAAGTGGAATTTCACAAATCACCAAGACCATGAAATCATTTGCTTTAGAAAACTCACATTATTTTGTCAGAAAATACTGATTAATATCACCTATAGTGAGTTCAAATTGCTTTTAGCTTTAGCATTAACAGGGAAATAGTACTGGGGGAGGGGGGGGGAGGGGTTGGTGTTTTTTTTTGTTTTTTTTTTTGCAAATCCCTCCCATTGGCCATACTGTTCTCAGACAGTAAGCATCCATAACAATCTTCAATATAAATTTGCATAAGTACATAATCAGGAACAAATAAATATGCTTATGACAACAAAATGCATTTGTAAAAAATGGATTTTGAAGACACTAACTCTGAGAAGGCAATTACACTATTTGAAGGAGTAAAATAAACAGTAGCTGTAACTGTATTAGAGAGCTAATAACATTAGTGTTGATCATGACTCTGCCAATAAGTTTCTTTTTACTCAGTGTTTGTTTCAGTATATGCAGGCTAAACTTTAAAAAGCATTTAATTTCAATATGATTATATCAAGGTTTCTAATGTCTTGTTAATTTGGTGGTGGTTGTGCTGTTTTTTCTTGTTTTGTTTCCTTAATTGTCTTACTTTGTTCAAGTCTGAAGTAAACAGGGAGAGACGCTATGGAAGTATCTTATTCTCAAGCAGCTGAAAAGTGAATTGTGGTAGTGTGTGAAAATGCTATGTCACACATCTTCATAAGGATAAAAAAGAACTGCTTTTGAGAATTATTTCTTACGATGAAAAAAAAAAATCTCTGAAACCTTCCCTTTGGTACTATCACCTGTTAACTAACCACAAACATTCCAGTGGTATGTTTGACAGTGAAACATGGTTTAACATCTTGTGACTTTCAAAGGCCTGTTGTGTAATAAATGAATATACAGATGTTATCATTAAGAAATAGGCTCACAAGGCTAGGCTCAACAACTCATCACATTAAAGAAGAATGGATGGAAAGCTTACCCTTATCCTAAGCTTGCTGAGAAGACTCCAAGAGGAGTAATCTCCAAAAGAGACCATCCTATAGTTCTAGTCAGCTCTTAAATGGGGTCTAGGAGAGGTGGAGCAAGGTTCCACCCCTTCCAGTAGCACAGTAGAATTGTCTTCACCTGTGCTCCCATGGCTGATTCATTGCCCGCCTCAGGTGGTCAATCAGAGGTTCAGGTCGTGATTCAGCAGTTTCCATACACCTGTTGAAGTCTGAACATTCTGAAATGAACGCATCAAAGCCACACCCTTAGCTTATGGGGTTGAATTTGCTGTTGGAATTTTTATTATTTCATTTGTCAATTCATTCTTTCTGTGTGCCATAATTAAATGAAAACTGGATACATATTTAAAATTAATTCTGCTTCTAACACTTTACAAAAGCATAATAAGAAATTTAATATGAAAATAATGAAATGTTTTAAAAAAGGAGTATAGTATTTTATAGTATAGCACTAAGTAAACAGTAAGATGATCGTTGCCTCCTTCAGTCAGCAAGGTTATACTGTTGAGCCAGCCTAAAAGTTAAAAACCATTTCTTTTTTTAAGGATGCTCCTTATGGCATCCTACCAAAACAAAAAGAAAAGAACTTTTCCCAATCAAAACGGAAGTGAAAAGCTATGTAGTGTATGTCTCAGTGTTTCTCTGAATGGGTACTTTCATTTTCTTCAGACTTTTTCTAGCACTGTTTCCCAAGATTCCTTTCCAGTGTAACATTTCCTTTGAAGTCTTACATAGCTTTCAAGTGCCAACCTACTTGCTCTTGAGAGATGTCAGTGGCCTGCTTGTGAAAGATAAGCAGCACAGGCTGACATAGTCAATGTATTTTGTTTACTGTAGTTTTATCTCAGTGATCAATAACTATATGTAACAGAAAGATGGTTTCAGTCTCCCTTTGATGTGATGCTAGTACATTGCTTAAGGTCTTTTTTCACTGTCAAACATGGTTTATTCTAATATCTGTAGCCAGTTTAGCACCAATATGATGTTTTATACTCAGAGGTGCCAGCTATGCTTTCACTTTTGATTTGTATTTATTCTATCAAAAGGATTATATTTTAATATGCTATGGTGTCTGGCTTTAAATCACTGTCAGCAATTGCATTTGTTGAGTAACAAGCTCAGGCCAGCAGAAGGGATTTCAAGCAGTGAGGAGTTCTATGGCAGCATTTTGTTTTCTAGGACTTTTCACAACAGCACGTTGAACACTGGCAAAGATTATTACTGTCAATGTATTCAGTAAGTACATCTGTTTGTGGAAGTTAGAGTTAATACATAATACTGCTCAAAAGTGCACATTCTATCTCTTCTTCAATAAGAATTGAATCAGAATCATAGAATAACTCAGGTTGGAAAAGACCTTTAAGATCCTCAAGTCCAACCACAACCTAACCTAACCATACTACGCTAACTCTAACAACCCTCCATTAAATCATGTCCCTGAGCACCACATCCTAGCAGTTTTTAAACACATTTAGAAATGGTGACTCAACCACCTTCCTGGGAGCCCATTCCAGTGCTTAACAACCCTTTCTGTAAAGAAGTTTCTCCTGATATCCAACCTAAACTTACCCTGGTGCAAATTGAGGCCATTTCCCCTCATCCTGTCACCTGTCACCAGTGAGGAGAGACCAACCCCGCTCTCTCTGCAATCACCTTTCAAATACTGGAAGAGAGCAATAAGGTCTTCCCTCAGCTTTCTTTTTCCCAGACTAAACAGCCCCAGTTCCTTCAGTCTCTCCTCATAGGGCATATTCTCCAAGCTCTTCACAAGCCTTGTTGCCCTTCTTTTTCAGTGTCCTTTCTGTACTGAGGTGCCCAAAACTGAACACAGTACTCGAGGTGAGGCCTCACGAGTGCTGAGTACAGGGGCAGGATGACTTCCCTAGTCCTGCTCACCACTCCATTCCTGATACAAGCCAGGATGCCATTGGCCTTTCTGGCCACCTGGGCACACAGCTGGCTCATATTCAATCGACTGTCCATCAGTACACCAAGGTCCCTTTCCATCAGGCAGCTTTCCAGTCACACTTCCCCAAGCCTGTAGGGTTGCCTGGGGTTGTAGTGATCAAAATGCAGGACCCAATACTTGGCCCTATTGAAACTCATGTAGTTTACATTGGCTCATCAATCCAGTCTATCTAGATATATCTGTAATACCTTTCTACCACTCAATCCTCTCATCAAGATCATTGATAAAGATTTTGAATAGAAGTGGACTCAGTACTGAGTTCTGGGGGACAAAAGGTGTCAAAATGAATGAGGACATGGAGTAAAAAAGCCCAAACTTATCTGCTTGAAAGAAAAGCAAACAATCCATCCAATAATATCAGAAAAATATCAGATACTTTTTCGTATTTAAGCACGTTAAAATATTAGTGTCTTTTTCTTTGCCTTTTGTAATAGCATGTTTAGTACTGCCTTATCTGTCTTATATCAATACTTACATGACTGAGTTTATGGACACAAAATTAAATGTTGTCATCTTACACTGACTCAACTATTTGCATTCTAATGGCTGAGGTGACATACAGCTAATGTAGTTGTAAGATAAAATGCATTAGCTCATCACTGAGGCATGATAAAAGTTGGTGGCCAGGTAGACAATTTAACTTTGTCTGTAGCACTAGTTCAGTCACATTCAGTTGTGTCAGTACCTTTAAAATATGTCTTTTCAGTTTCTATCACAATTGCAAATTAATAACACCTTTTCTTAAGTACAATCTATATAAAATGCTTATATTATTTTAAAACAAGACTACATTAAAAGATGAGGGATTTGCAACCCAGTTGTTTCTACTTTGACTCCAGCAGTGTAAACAGTGCCATTTATTAAAGTGATTTGCATAGACTTTATTTCAGTCCCCCTGTATTAAACCAGTGCTTCAGGAATGCATTATTAAATAAATAAATAAATAAATAAATAAATAAATAAATAAATAAATAAATAAATAAATAAATAAATAAATAGGAGGCTCACAAGTTAGAAGAAACAGGTTATTCCTCAGTCCAGAATTAATAGAAGATTGTACTGCAGTGAAAATTGCCTTATCCTGCTGTTTATTGTTAGACTTTCTTTCAATTTGTCTAAGCAGGACCTTCCCCCTTCCCTGAACAAAAGCCCACAAGAAAGACATTCTAGGTTTCAGCCTTTGTTCCTTAATAGCAATGCTTTAGAGGAGCGCCGGGAATTAAAGATCACAAAAGAGTTTAGTAAAACATATGTGGAGACTTTGAAATCGGAACAAAGGAGGAAGATTACCTCATTATAGCTTCTAAGAATAACTTTTATGTGAGCTAAGGATAACACCTTTACACAAGAATAAGGGTTAAATTCTTTTGGTACAGGCATTAGGAAGGATGCTGGCTCTTAGGACTTGGGTTCAAGCGTGCAGGTATTAGAAATCTCCTTATGTAAGTCTGAATGTTTATAAGATCCCTTTTTATTTGAGAGTGCGTTAAAGCTAAGAACATGAGTGCCACAACCTCTCAGCTTGTGAGAGATATTCCTCTTTTGGATGAGCATGCATAATTCTTTCATAAAATGTTTGTTCCTGTTTGGTGATTTTTAAATGATACTTGTAGCGATGTGGTGGTAGGCCTCTTCTCTAAGAAAAATGGTGATAGGATGAGAGGCAACAGCCCTAAGTTGCATCAGGGGAGGTTGGATATTAGGAGAAATTTATTCTCAGAAATCACGGGAATCACAGTCCCTGGTGGCGTTCTATAAACTTGTGGGTGTGATGCTGAGGGACATGGTTTAGTGGGCATGGTAGGGATGGGCTGACGGCCCACCTAGGCAACCTTAGAGGACTTTTCTAATCTTACTCATTCGGCGATTCTATGAAAAGCAACACAAGATTCAACACAAACGAATATAAAACCTGATAAAATTTCTTCACAACTACACAATATGTTTTTCTTTAAAAACAAAGCTAACCCACATATTGAAAATATATATATATATATTATGGAGCGTTACATCTGATCTGTTTTCATTTTAATCTTGTTGACTAGATAATGTTAATGTTATGCTTTATAATAACAAGGGTATTTTTTTCCAGGGAGTGCAGATTTTTTTTTTTTTTTAATTAATCCTTTCAGAAAACAATGCCTGGAAGCCACATCAACCTCATTTCTGTTTATAATTATTTTGGGCTTTAAGAGTTTCTAGACCTCTGTAGGGAGTTGTTTACTCACATTTTCTAAATAAGAGTATAATTCTTGGGCTTGTCTTATGATTAATTATTGGAAAATCATCTTCATGCATGAGAAATGAACATGTGAAAGTGGGATCTTTTTCAAAGACACAAACAGATATTTCCTCTGGGTGACATTATGTATTAGAAGTAAATTCCAGAGAAGCTTCTGCAGTTTTTCTTTGGTGTTCTCTCTAGGGTACACAAACTAGCAGACTAGTGCAGAAAGGTCTGCAGCGTATTTACCCTGCCTGACTGCTGAAACTTTTTGAAACGCTGGCCTAATCACAGTGGTAGCTTTAATCCCTTTTTAACCAGAAGTCTAGCTAGTTTAATCTAGCTGTTCAAAGCTTCTGATTATTATAGAATAATAGAAACACAATTTCAGGGGTGATATGTAACAGAGCTTGGATCCAGTAATCCACTATTTCTCTCCTACTGATATAGTAGTTGTAGTAGCATGATTACATTGTTATTATTATTATTTTTACTGAGGATGTTTTATTTTTTATTTAACTAAGTAGCAGAATTCTGATTTGGAAATGTCAGAAGTGAAAGTTATGATTCCAAGCCTATACATATGAAAGGCAATCACCAGAAAATCCTGTCCAACACATCTGGCTTTCTTCACTTCTTATAAAATGGCAAAAAAAAAAAAAAAAAAAAAAAAAAATTATGCCATAATTCAAGTTCCTGGCAAATTCAGAAACGGTAGCCTTTAATAGGCTTCACATTTTTTTATTGTGAAATCAGATAAGCTACGTGGGCATGGGTAACTACACTTAACAGTTAAATTCTGTTCCTACCTCTCCTACAAGTTATCTTGCATAACAGTCATTGTTTAATGTATGCAATGGAGGAATAACTCTCACCTTGCTCTTGTCATCCTTGTCATAGAAATACTCTGTTCAGGAGCGAAACCATTTCCTCAATAACAGAAAGGAGCAGTCTGGGCAAGAACATATTTCAGCATTTAGACATCAATTTGGCAACACCTGAAAATAAGGAAGATGGAATACATCAGTCATTAACAGTCAATCCGCACTTTGGATAAGCAGGATGCAATTAGCTGTGTTGGAATCTGATAGTACAATGGAGCTAACACCCTTCCACTTGCATCAGGAAGCTATTTTTAATGACAAGTAATGACTACCTTGATTATATGCTTCCACCAAAAGAATTCAATTCCTGCATCATATCTCCTAATGCCAGAACATTAATATAATTAATATTGACTGAGAGTAAAGAATATCATCTATTAAAATGTCACAATCACTTGCATTTATAATCTAGAAATACCTATTTGAGCTAATTAAGCATGTTTTGTGCAACTGATCCTCAAGGGTTCTATTCCATGATGTTCTTTTCAGAAATACCCCTTCACAAAACAAAAGACTTTTGTTGAAGGAGAATTTATGGTTTCTGCCTCAACAGTCATATTTAAAGGGGAAATTAAAAGCATTTTACAAACAAATGTAAAATGAGAAGTACCTAATATGCATGCCTAAACTCAGAACAGGAACATTATCTTTTTGCTCACCTAACCAATAAGTTACCTTTTTCATCTATGAATGATTCAATTTATTCAAAACAGAATAGTTTCCAAAACAAGTTACTCCTTTTGAGTATGTATATATATATATATCACTTTAGACCTGCCTAGTCACAAGAACATATCCCATCAAAAACTCTGCAGTAACATCCAATGGGATGGAAAATGTCCAAAGAATACTAATCAGGTTTCTGTAGAAACAAGTGCCTTGTATAATTCAGTTTCTGGAAGGTTATTGTCCAAATATTTTACTGAAGTACTAAGTGCCTTAGAAAAAGACTCTTGCACAAAAGCAAGAACTGTCAAAAAACCTGTGGTAAAAGATAAGATTGCACTTTATCTTTCATGATGTGTTTTTGCAGGCTCCAACTCTACTGATGCTATCAAGTAATTGCTCAGCCTGTGCACCATCAGAGTTTCCACAGTCAGGATTCTTGACTAGGATTCTGCTCTTTTAGTATTTTAGTAGTGGAGGTGATACATGCAAGAGAGTGGTTGCGTGGCAGAGAGATAATCATTTCTATGGTCTCCATGTTGTTATTTAAAATGTCAAAGTGAAGCACAATAAAAATATTAGCATGGAAGGGCAGCATATTTAACTCCTGCTCATCTCATTTCTCTAAAGTGTAGAAAAAACGTTCTTGGACACATTTACAGCCCAGACCACTTGCTGAACTGCTGAATACATAATCCCAAACCAGCACTACCAAATACAGTAAGTTCCTCTGAGACAGCACTTCAAGACATAGATTCAGCAGCAGAAGGTCCAATGAATTCAGTTTGATCCCTCAGCCCATATAATTCAAGAGATATGAAGGTTTATTCACAGCCTTGTATCAGCCACCTAAAATTAAGTGCTATCCTGAGCTTTCTGTTTCAGAGAACATATCCGTGCAGTCAGATGTAATTTCTTATGTTTCATTGCTACAAATTTCCTTCAAATTGGGCTTGTCACTCCAATGAATCCCCCAGTCAAAATTGCCCTGAAATCCTAACTCATCTGTCACCCACCAGTGCTTTCACCAGCTCAAAATTATCTAAAGCTTCCTTTATCATTCCTGCAGATGTTAATGTTGACTAAATGCCTATTTTCATTCAACTCTAGAATTAAAGCTGCCAGCCCTATTTCTCACAGGGAAATAAAATAAAAATAAAAATCAGAATATGAAAATCCAGTAGCATAGGAATCTGTAAAAGGGAAGGGACTGAAAACATGCAAAAAAAAAAATAGCACAGGGTTCTATTTTGTCTGCTTAGTCACCAGAGAACAAAAAATTGAAATAGTAGGATTTAAGGTGCATAGGCTGAAGGTACAAGGTTTTCCCTTCCCTTCCACAGGCTCGTCACGTATGAGAGCAGTCTCTCACCTTGTGTCAGACCTGTTAATTTCATCTGTGTCTCAAGCTCCCTGCTGCAGTTTCCATAACTCAAAAGAGAGCAAAGCTCTTTGATCTTTCTTTTGCCCTGTTAAAAAGACTGTCAATTACTTGCATATGACCTGCAGACTCCTTCAGAAAGAGAGGCCATGCACCTCACACCTATGAAAAGCTCTGCTCCTCACTGGGACAGGAATTTCAGGGACTCTCCTGACATGCAAACCTCCCTGCAGCTTTCCCCTGCCTACCTGCTGGGTAGACATGCAGTGATGAGATCTAACTTAGCACCCACTGTCTCACACACTGGATCAGAGGGAAGTTGATAGATTTTCACAAAATCCTGAGTGACTTCATGCCACAAATACTACATATTTTTAAATAAGTCTGCAGCTTTGCAAGATACAAGAGCACTCTCTTTTCTACAGCAAGACAGTCCACCACAAGGCTGGAGAGCTGCACTGGTACTTTCCAGCCACATCTAGTAGCTGAGGGACCACAGTGCCAGATGTGGGCACAGGGCACTGCCTGGGTACCAGGAAGTACTAAGTTTGTTTCTACATCCATTTACCACTCTGGGCCGTGTAGTGTTGGATAGATAGCTACAGTGGAGCTGTGTGAAATAAAACTTTGTGCCAGTGAAGATAAATGGGGAAGTCAGTAGCCTTAACTGCTAGTGATTTCCTTGCAGGAAAAACTACTTCTGCTGCCTGTCAGAACATTGCTGACCTTTCATCTGCCACCAAGCACTCAAAAGATTGGGGAAACAGAATGAAGGCTTTAGCTTCAGAGTCCTTGTGGAAAACTACTTCAGAATAAACATTATGCTTTAAACCCTTACCAGCCAAATCCCCAGAAACTTCAATGCGGACAAGCATCGTCAGCCCCCTAATCTATGTTGTCTCAACAAGGACAAAAAATCTGAAAAGGCTGTTGAAGAGTCCAGATATGTTGCACATACAGTGATATGTTACTGTGTATCTGGAGGTCAATCTTATTTTTAAATGCAAATTAGGTGGTATGAAAAATATTTTTATTCAGTCACTAGCCTAGCTGCCACTGATTTAATAAATACTTTTCTAGAAACCCACTATTGGACAAGGGCTGTGTAATCTTATCACTCAGGCCATGCAGTGTCACATGTGTAGTACTGCCAAGATGGTAGTACCCTGAATTAACAGAGACCTCAACAACCTCTTTGGGAAAGAGCTTTGCTTTTTTAAGCTTTATGAGGATTTCAATGCAAATAAACCACTTATAACATCACTGACATTATTGTAACATAACTGCTGGCAACATTTAAATTCTTCTCAGGATCACCTCCACAGACTTGACAAGGGCTTGTTTTTCCAGCAAAAACTCCATCAAAACCACACTATAATGTTACTAGAGAATTGTTTTAAAATCGCTAAGATAATGCCACAGTAATATTTATTAATGTGAGAAGATACCTTGTAAAGTTGTCAAAGTTTCATTCTTAAAAATTGAATAATAATACATGCCAAATATGTTCTGTTTCAGCAGAACAGCATAACTTAAGACAAAATTCATATACATATTTTAGAAGATTCTGAAGGCATCAGCTGGACATTCTTCAACGATTTAATGTGCCGTATTTTTAACAGACTAGAATATGGTGTACTTCTGTGATCTGAATTTTATTTTCAACCCTTTGAAATAACCTTAATGAAAGAATGTATTGTTCCAGAGTTAAAAATTCATTTAGATTAACGAATGCTCTTTTTTAAAAACAATATCTATTTTACTTTGAAATTCATTTCACTTTCAGGACAATTAAATTTGCAAATGTGTTCTTACCTGGATTCATTCAGGAATAACTAATTTCTTGTGTAGATAAGCTCTGATGAGCTTTCACATCTTACAGAAGATGCAGAAAGTATTACTGCTGTATAGGCGGTAGATTTGAAGCAAAATGCCAAGGGAAAATATAGTCTTCAAAATGACTTAATTAGACTTCCTGTTTTGTGCACACATGCACACATTTCAGATCAACTATCCTATTTCTGAACCTTATAGAGACATATTCTTCTTAGGGGTGGAAGCAAACAACAAAATTAGGTGGTTGAAATGAAAAAAAAATTGCTATGTAAAGAAAATTTTTGTATGGTTATAATTAAATATATAGTACCAAATTTAATTTTCAGTCGTTAGTACTGAAGAAGGTTTTCTATTTTATACGATTGTTGCTTATAAGCAGAAAATTCAATAAAGCAAAAAGATTCTGATTTGGCCAGGTAAACACAGCCATATATATTTATGAGACAATAAACTCATAACTGCACTTAACTTACATAGCTACCTTAAAATTTGTATGAAGCCATTATCATGTTGTAAGGTGAATATCTTCTCACCTGTACTCTTCCCCTTAATATATATTTTTATCTTCTCTTCATTAAACTTATCTGAAAAGCTTATTTAAAATCCTTAAATTTGCATTATAAATATTTTCTGTATCCTGAGTTGCTGGAGAAAATTAATAAATAAAATATATTTAAACAATTAGAGGTTAATTGGGGTGAATGAATATTAGAATAAACCAAGATATTTACATTAAAGAAATAATATTACTACAACAAAGCAGCTTTTACATAATCTCTTGCTAATATTAACAATATAATATCCATTTACTTTTCATAACTGTACAAATCCAAGATCAAAAATACAGAGAATTATAAAAAATCTTTAACTTCACTGCTACTAATTTAGAACTTCTAGTTTAAGTAACAAAATAGACCTCGATGCCCTCTTTCTTCAAGTGACAATTATTCAGTGTACTTCAGAAAGGGTCCTGAGAAAACTGGCTGACATAATCACCAAGCCACTCTCAATGATATTTGAAAAGTCAGGGCAATCAGGTGAAGTCTCTGATGATTGGGAAAAAGACAATATAGCCCCATTTTTAAGAAAGGATGAACCAGGGAAATATCGACCTGTCAGCCTCACCTCTGTGCCATGGAAGATCATAGAGCAGATCCTCCTGTAAACAGTGCTAAGGCAGATGGAAGAGAGGGAGGTGATACGGGATAACCAGCATGGCTTCACCAAGGGCAGGTCCTGCCTCACCAACCTTGTTGCTTTTTGATAATAGTGTAACTGTGTCAGTGGACATGGAAAGAGTTGCTGATATCATTTATCTGGACTTCAGTAAGGCCTTCGATGTGGTCCCCCATAATGTCCTTCTTTTCAAATTGCAAATACATGGATTTGATGGGTGGACTGTTTGATGGATGAGGAACCAGTTGTGACATCATACTGAGAGACTGGCTGTCAATGGCTCAGTGTCCAGACTGAGATCAGAGACCAGTGGTGTCCCTCAGGGATCAGTACTGAGACTGACACTCTTTAGTATCTTCATCAATGGCATCCCCTCAGCAAGGTTGCAGATTACATCAAGCTGTGTGGTGCAGTATACATGCTTGAGGTATGGGATGCCATCCAAAGGGACCCGATAGGCTTGAGAAGTGGGCCCAGGTGAACCTCATGTGCTTCAGCAAATCCAAGAGCAAGGTCTTGCACCTGGGTTGTGGCAATCCCCACTATCAGTACAAGCTGGAGGAAAAAGGGTAGAGCACAGCTCTGCAAAAAAGGACTTGTAGGTATTGGTGGATGGCAAGGCGGATGTGATCCAGCAATGTGCCCTCATAGTCCAGAAAGTCAACCATATCCTGGACTGCATCTAAAGCAGCATGGCCAGCAGGTCAAGGGAAGTGATTCTGTCCCTCTACTCTGCACTGGTAAAACCTCACCTGGAGTACTGCATCCAGATGCGGAGTCTTCAGTACAAGAGAGATGTGGTCCTGTTGGAGTGTGTACAGAGGAGATACACCAAAATTATAAGAGGGATAGAACACCTTCCCTTTGAAGACAGGATTAGAGAGTGGAGCTGTTTAGCCTGGAAAAGTGAAGGCTCTAGGGAGATGTGATAGCAACTTGTCAGTGTCTAAAGAGGGGCTATAATAAAGAAGAGGACAGACTCTTCAGAAGGGTAAGTTGTGACAGCACAAAGGGAGATGGTTTCAAACTAAAAGAAGGGAGATTTAGATTGAATATAAGGAATAAGTTTTTTAAAATGGTGCTGAGACACTGGAACAAGTTCCCCAGAGAGGTGGTGGATGCCCCATTCTTGGAGACATTCTGGGTCAGGCTGGATGAGGCTCAAAGTAACCTGTGTTAGCTGTAGGTGTCCCTTTTCATTGCAGGGCAGTTGGATGATCTTTAAGGGTTTCTTTCAACTCAAATGATTCTATGATTCTGATATGAACATGATTGTCACAGTGGACTCTACAACAGTTTCACTGGCATCATGAATAGTACCAGCAGCTAAACTTCAAATTATTTTAAACAGTGAATTACAAGCATAATTTGCATAATAAAATCTCTTTGTATTCATTGAGATTGCTAATATCGTTAAGTGATTTCATGGGTGAATGAGAACTTGAAAATCTGGTCTTAAAAAGAGAAGTCTCAGTAAGACTTATTTCTCTTTTCTGAAAAGAGAATAGATATGAAAATATAACAAAGCATTTATGTCAATTGTGGAGCAGCAGTAAATGCACACAAACAAACACTGACTTCCCTGTCTGCACAAAACACCAGACTTCTGCCCATACTGTAGGAATTAATTCCTTGCTGCTCATTTCAGAGCGAAAATGTAGGTCATGTTCAATCTTTGCTTGAAATTGCATTATTACATGACTGGTAAATAATATAAGAACATGTGAATGCAGCCACTGCTTATACAGTTATATAACTTGTTTCCTTGGGGAATCAAGGGGTTAAAGGTACTCTTTGGCATCAGCTATTACCATTCTAGCCTTTCACATCCGAAAATGTGAATTCAAGTCATGCTAAAAGTAGTCTTTGTCTCTGTGCCCAAGGACATAGTGTGGCACGCATATTTATAAAACTTGTTTAGAGCAGGACAAGGTATGCAGCCTTGCCTTTAGGAAATCAATGACAGCTCTCATACTGGTTTCTAATACTGGCCAAGCTTTCCCCTAAGGCTGGCAGTATAAAAGTCTCTCAAGAGATCTGCCTAAAATTTAGCTTCCTTTTTGGCTCTGTCTCATCTTGGCATGATTTCCATTTTTCTTGGCCAGCTCTCCAAAATTCCAGTAAATAAATGACCAAAAAAAAAAAAAAAAAAAAAGAAAAATTGTCTTGCCTCTTGACTATTTCAGGATGCTGTTTCCCGATGATGTTGCATCTGATTTGCCCTAGCCTTCATTGTACCATATAGTAGAGTCCCTCTGGGACATGCTGGCTCAGAACAGACTCCTTTCACTTCTGCCCTGGCAAATTCTGTATGCCTAAGGACAAGCAATAAGGGGCCTTCTTTCAGTAATTCCATTTTTATGCCACCTAGAGGCTTTCCTAATTAGAGAGTATGTTGGTACAGGAATGTAGGTATTTCTATAAAATATATACACTCTTGGAAACCAGGACTGCAAAAGAATATATCAGTCACTTTCTCAAATAGTCTCAGGATCCATCTCCTCATTAGATCTCAGTGTGATGTCTTCAGATAGAAGTAAAATTGAACATCTGTGCACTTTTATTTACCTGTTTTTGAATGTAAATAATCGTCACCTTTTAAATTCTATCTATCTCCCATCTTTTCTGGTCAGTATTATGCATATGCTCACAAACTCCTAAACTAAATGTTTATGCTAAATGTGTGTTATGCAGAAGTCTTAGGATTCAGCATGACCAGGACAATAAGTCAACACAACGGGACACAACTTCATGCAGACATAATTGGCCACTTCGAGGAACAGTGCAATTGCACTGCTAACACACTATCTAAGCCAGCAAGTTCAACCCTTTAGCTTGGACAAAACACAATCACGATACAACTGCAATCCATGTGCATCCATAAAAGGCTGTTATTTTTAGAACATCCTAGCAACTTCTAAATACTTGATTTATTTAAACACACTTGAGGTTTGTTTGTTTTTACTAAACTCCTTTTTTACCTGAAACCTGCTTTTATAACATATTTTCTTCTTGTGTCACTATCTGCCCTTTAGATACTGAACTTATGGGATTCAGTTACTGCTGTGGCTTGAATGAGCTTTCTGGTGAGATAATTCAGTCTAAGCACAAATAAATGCTATTGCCATTTTCTGGAACAATCTGTTCCAACATTCAACCACTTAAAGTGCCAACAAATTGTTTTTCCAAACACCATACATTTGTACTTGTTATAAGCAGGTAGCTGTTATTACTATCTTGTTAGATTTTTGTGGCCTATTTGATCACACTTGCCACGGAGCACTCAGTGTTTAGTTTTTATTTTATTGATCTATTAGATGTTAACAAAGCCTTACTTCCTTCAAATTATTATTACAGCTTGTGATTTCTAGTTATACAGATTAAACTTTGACAAGATAAGGAAAAGAAAACAGAGAAATTTAAAAATATATATTAAAAAGATATAACAAATAAAAATGTAAAATATAAAAGATATAAAAAATAAAAGAAAATAAAATAGAAACACAAATTACTGAGGAAATAGTTTTGGAAGACTCAGATTAATTTAGGAGTGCACATATATCTGTGCTATTAGGAGCACCAGTGAAACATCAAGTAACAAACTGGTAGCAGTTACAGCTGAGCAGGTGTTCATTTATGTTCATGTGGGGTTTATGTGTTCTTTGAAGTCGGACATAACTGGAGAGGACTAGACGAGCAGAGAGATTAGGTAAATTAGGCTTTGTCAGTAACATATATTGTTACTCATATATTTATGGTGCTCCTACTCCAGAACAGATCCCATAGAGGAACTTAATTTTTTATTTTATTCTTTTTTTTTTTTTTTAAAGGAAGTACATTTTTCTGAGTAAAGACAGAGAAAACACCAAGATACTGTACGAAGGAACTGACAGCCTGCCTTCAGCCTGTTTAAATTTGAGGGCTAATTTTGAGTTTAAGACCTTTAAAATATTTCATGTCAGACCACACATGAAAAAAATCAAACAACAAATGTCAAAATTTTACTTAAATTTCATCTAAAAAATGATCTAAAGTAATGCAAAACATCATTAACTGATCAGACTAGAGAACACAGTGTAGGAAATTGCATAAAGAAGTTGTACTTTCATGGGAGAAGTCCTATTCCCATTTATATAAAGTTGATGCTATTTATCCAGGAAGATTTGTATTTAAATCTTTTAGAAATAAATATAATTTTATGTGGATGTGTCCAAAACTATGGGAGTGACTGATTTACAAAGGGCAGTGAATTCTCTTTGCTCAAAGTTTCACATTCCAAACTGAGTAACCATTTTGAAAAACTGAAAGTCTGTTTACTGTTTGCTTCTACATTTAATTTATTTTCAAAGAGCTGTCAGTATTTTTTTTTTTCTTTTTCACAGGAAACTACAAGGGCTTCTCTTATGAACTTCATTTTAAAAGCAGATTTGTATTGCCAGGCACACACAGAGCTCTAAACTTGGTTTCATTCCCTGAAGGATTTGGTGTTATGATCTATAAGAAGTGCAAATGAGTGACTGAAGGAGAATTCTCCAGTGCTGGAAGGTTCCTCTCTCTGTCTGTGCAAAGCTGATACTTTTTCAAGAGTCAATGAAAGGTACACTGCTATGTGATCTCAGTTCATCTTCATCACAGTAAGCAGCCAGTGACAAGGTAAAGATATACTCTTGAAGACAAAGCAGATTTCAGAGGGAAAGCTACCCTTGTTGAGCATGCATTTGGTGTGATTTGTAAAAAAGTATACAGCAGTACTCTTTCTTTGCATAAATAATTGAAATGCAGCAACTACTCTAGCAGCAACACAATATAAATTGCTTATTCCAGAGACTAAAATTCCTGATTACAATATCAAACTGGTAAGAGGTTATATTTTCAGATCACAGACAGTGCCTACATGGCTCAATTCAGATAAACTAATAGCTGTTCTGTATTCAAACAGTAACTAGAAGTAGAAACTCAACTCCACCTTGAATCTTTAGCTATAAACGTGCACCTTTCAAACAAAGGACCATTTTTAAAAGAACACTCCTAAAGTGCCCATACAATTGTATCTAATCATTTTTGCATGCACACTGTGAAATATCCCTCCATACTTTGCAAAATCCATTCTTTCGAACAGATAAATCACCGCAGTTTACAAGACTCCATTTCCGTAGGAGACAAACTCTTCCCTGCTCTTAGGCTGTGGATTATTCACCCTCATATGCATCCAGTGTAGTAAGGAAAGCTAAGACATTTAAAAAAAAAAAAAAAAAAAAAAAAGTACTGAAAATAGTTTCTATAAGTCTGGCAGCTATGGATACTGTTGTAGATAATTTGAAAAATGCTAAGTATTCCTGAAAATTGCAGAAGCTCTGTTTTATTATGTGTAGTAGCTTTCATTGAGTTCTTAGGATTATTTCCTTCTAAAGTCAAATTTCTGAAAGCACATTGTCTGTTCAGCTGTCTCTCCATCCACCATCTGATGATAACACAATTTTCAGCCAAGTTCAACAGAACAAGTTTCATTAGCTCATCTGCTCACAAGACAATTCATTCTTTCCATCTTTTTTGAACGTCAGGAAAACTCGTAACTTCTCACCAAGATACCTTTTTTGCAGGATTCCTCCAGTATTAGCCTCAAGTATTATTATATGCCTCAAGTGTTTTCCTTGAGAAATCTGACTTCTCATCTGTGCTCCATGGCTAAAACAAGTGACCCTGGAGCACTACTGATTGTACTATCATCTGGAAAATCAGTAAGAAATGGTTGTTCTTACCTGTACTGGACACAACCATTAAGGATCAAAAATCTTTATCTCTCGAGCAACACTACTTTCAGGAAAAATACACATTTCTAAGACTCAGGAAGGAATGTTTTGTCTTTCAGACACATGAGAGCACTGAGAAAGAATTTTCTTTGATGTAATTAAATGTATTTCCTCTAGGAAATCCAAACATTTTCATATATTTGCATTTAGCATCTAAAATGAGATTTTACATCCTCAGTAGGCACATATTTTACTCTAAATCTTATCATTTCTCAGTAACTTCCATGAGAAATTGCTTCATCTAAGTATAATCACTTTCACAGATGATATACATCTGATTGTAAATAAGAAGCATCATCAATTACTCCTGAATACTCCTGAAAGTACTTAACCAAGGCCCAAAAGTTGCTGATAGTCACAGATACCTTGGCTTTTGATTGTCTTCTTTTTGAAAATCTATTTAAAAAAAAAAAAGTACCTAAAAATGTAGAATTCTTCCACGCATGGATCTGATTTTTATGATTAGAAAAACCCAAGTGTTTTGCATGTGTTTTTTGAAACTGTAACCTTCGGTGCTCAGCACTATTTGCCATAGATTTGAGCCAATATGAATACATTGTTAGTGACAAAGCTCTCAATAAAACATTTCTCCCCAGCAATCTCTGGATAATATAGAGAGCTGTAGCAAAATAACATATAACATGAGAAGACATAGTCTTTACCAGTTTAAGCAGTTTAATAAAGTTAGATAGCACTTTGGGGCCATACAAACTGGTAAAATGATTTTGCAGCTGGTAAAGTAAGTCGCCGAAAACAGAAGTGTCTGTACTGGGTCCACATGATATTCCAGTGTAAATCTGAAGCAGCTCTTAATGGTGAGTGGGTGCCGATTGTTTACACTGGTATAATTCTTCTTTTATAGAAAGATAAACATTCCTTGACCACTTTGGCTCTTGCATCTAAAAGCTAATAATGTGTGCAGCTTCCTTCTGTCCCAAGTGAATGTGGTGACTTCTCAAGTGTATGACAGTTTTAGACTTTTATATTCTTCTGTCTCAAAACCAACCAAAGAGCAAATAGAGTAAACTAAAATATCCAGAAAAATTTGCTAAGAGAAAAAAAAGAAAAGAGAGAAGTTACTGTTATATCCATTTGCACTGAGCATTTCTGTTATACTGCCTAGAGCCCAAGTTGCATGGGTTTTTCTTAACTGTTTCATTACTAATCCATGGTTTTTAGCCACATTAAAAACATTAGTCTTGCAAGTTAAAACAAGTCAAGCTGAACAATGTGAACCCACAGCTACTACAAAGATATATTCTTCTTATTTATGAGCTTTTCTTTGTCTCATCCTTCCTTTTACTTCTGTGATGAGATAATATAAGGTTATTAGAATAAAGAAAGATTTCTTAGCCATCACATTCAAGACAATTGCAAATGCTCAGTCATATGTAATAAATACTTGGAAAATAAGATCTATGTTAAGATATAGTCCTTTATTGGTTTATTGCAAAAGTTTAGACTGTCAGCTTTACTGCCTGTTAATAGGAAAACATAATGAAAATAAAATAGCAAAAATGATATCTTCTGCTCTTGTCAGATGTTTTAGCATATTTTAACAATCTGAGTTGATATCCCTTTTTACTTCAAGTAATGAAAACATCTCAAATATTGACATTGAAAATTGTTATAAAGAAAATTTTTAATTGTCTCTATACCCTTTGCAAAATACAAATTCTTAGATGAAGGACAATTCAGAGACCACTCAGGTGATTGAATGAGAGATGTAAGCAGGATCCTGTTGCAGTAAACACTGCATCCAAAATGTATTCACATCGGCATATGCAGAAGATAAAGAAGTAAGGATGACAGACAAGAGAAAAAAAGAAAATCATAAGAAGAAAACTGAAAACAAGAATATCATAAGAAACGCATTTTGGAAGAAATACTTATCAAAGTATGGGTAAGTATGGACTCCATTTGTTGGTTTTCAGGGGAAAATAAAAAGACACAACAAAAAATTAGATTGAATAACATAAAGAATTAAAAATACAGTAATTTTCTAACATCTAAATTATGTTTTAAGTCTGATTTTATGCATTTAGTTGCAGCCAATAAAGTATATTAAAGGAAATTGCAAAATGTTTTGGTAAATAGTAGCAGCAACAACAAATCACCTGATCTGCACTGACTACTTAGTTCAAAAGACTTCCCATGCCTTTAGCAATACACAAGCAGTGTTTGGAAGATGCCTAACAAATTATTAGAAAAGAAATAAATTCCAAAAAAAAAATTTTTTTTGTCCTTCTTGCTACTGCTATCTTTTGCTTGTTTATTTGCCTTAGGAAGTTTTCTTTCTGCTCTAGTTTTGTGAATTAGGTGATTAGGCTTGCAAGTAGATTGCGTGCATCTGTCATATTTGGAAGCATGAATTTATTCATCTTGAAACATGGGAACAGACTAAACAAAAGTCTGAGATTCTAAAACTAGTGTGGATACTTGAAGGGATTTATTTGATTTAGGAATAATTAAGGAATTTCAGAAGTGCCCCTACCAGTCTTCTTTGCAACACTAGCAATACAGAATCACACTAAGTGCAATCTAGCATTGCAGTGACTAACCCAGCACCTGTGGTCATAGACCAACAATGTCAGCACATATTCTGTTACAGTATGACTTTCTTATTTTCAACTGACAGTTGACTGCATCAGAGTTTTCCATTATCTGATATGAATATTAAGAAGGAACAAGACCTTCCACTCCCATCTCTACCGCTTTATAACTTAGTTTTAACTTAAAAACACTATCTTGAGCTCAAAGTGAAAACACTGTGGGGAAGTTTTGAATGCATCAGTTTGTTATCAAACTGAAAGATTAGGAAAGAAACTTTTTCACTGGTAGTCAGCCATAGGGTCACAAGAAGTGATATCACATCTAATTCTTACTATTAGCATGGTATGATTATCACTGTCATTTTTTGTTATGGTTTAAATTTGAAGCAAAGAAATAAATAAACATTACTATCATAGTGTGTCAAGAGCATGATACTCTTGTCCAGGATAAGATCCTGAGTGGGTCTGTGTTAAAATTACTTATACTAATTATTTGAACTCAAAAATTCAAATTAAACCTTGATCTTATACTTTCCTAGAATTAAACAAAGGATTTTCCAGTTGGTGCTGCATGCAAAACACTGAATGAAAAAGAGTAAAATAGATTGACAATATGATTCAGACATAAAATTTGATTTGTTCAAAATTTTTCAAATAATTAATGCTGGCAGAAGTAGTTTTGACTGCATTAACATTTTGATTTGTGTATGTTTGATCCTATATTAGTTGTCTCAGTGTCAGGTTTATCATATTACAGAACCAGAGATTTAGAAATTGCATCAACCTTAACCTCACTTCTGTATGTAAGACAACCACGAAGGAAAGATGTGCAAGAGGAGTACTCCCTTATATTCTGTAATCACAGAGCCACAGAGCCATATAATATCCTGAGTCAGGTGGGAACCACAAGGATCCCTGAGTCCAACTCATGGCTCTACTCAAGACCACTCGAATCCTATGCCTGAGACTATTGTCCAAACACTTCTTGAACTCCAGCAGGCTTAGTGCCATGACCACTGCCCTAAGGAGTTTGTTCCAGTGCGTGACAGCTGTCTGAGTGAAAAATCTTTTCCTAATATCCAATCTGTAATGATTGTACCAAATAGAAGTCAAGAGATAATTCTTTTCCAAAGGTGGAACTTCTCAAGTCCAGACTACTCAGAATGCTTAAAAAGTAAATAAAAATAAATTTACAAAAACAACAATAAAATAGAGATTATTATGGTTTCCTAGAACTCCTCTTAAATAGTGGGGTATTAACTTATAACATTAACAGTGTTAACTGTCATAATCCAGCTTCCAGTTTTCTTGAATGATAAAATGGCACAAGGGCAACATCATGGTGTTAAGTGCCAAATTCCTCTGGAGAAAATTATTTCTAGGCAAGGCATGTTGTTTAAAACAGTAATACAATAAGTGTCTTTGTGGGGCAGATAAGTCTGTGTGCCTTCAGAAATTCATATCTTAGTTCACTAATTTCAGCCACATTGCAAGCTTTGAAGCTGCTCCAGCAATGGTTTCCTGGAACTTTTCAAATAATTTGACTTTAATTTAAGGCAGAACATTAGCATCTTCAATGAACTCAGAAATAGTCATATAGCTCTCGGCACTCAGGGAACTGGTGTGCTTCAAAGCATGCTTGTAACTTCTTTGATGCCTTGATAATATCAGCAGCAATAGGACTCTTTGGTTGAGAATCCTCTCAGGAAAACTGGAGTCTACTTAATTTGCCAATAATACTGCCAGTCACAGCTGGAGCCTCCAAAACTGAAGTTCATTACTAAGAGATCTTTAAAGAGCATAACAATCAGGGTAAATGTCACACTCATTAATCACCTTCCTAAATAGACCAAACAAATAGCAATGATTGTATGAACCCTGCTTTCCTGAGAAAATGCCATAGATTATGAAGATCAACACCACATCTGATAAATTGCTAAATATAAAAGAAATATGCACTTAAAAGCAATGCGAGCACTTAAAAGCAATGTGAGGCCCAAGTAAGGATTATTCATTCATATCTCTGGTAACCTTGGTGGATATAGTAACATACAAAAAGGTAGAAAGGCAAGGACTTCTTCTATTTCACATAAAAAAGTGAAATCATTATTGCTTGCAGTATGATGAAGCTGGAATGGTGCATGATGTGTAAAGTAAGAGCCTCATTTCCAAAATGGTTGAAACAGCCAGTATGATTTAGCAGCAGTAAAGCCCAGCAGCTGACATGGTAGATATATGGTTCTTACACCCATTTAATGCCTTCCTTTAACTAGCCATTCAGCAATAGGAACTAGTCCTTTGCAGAGCAGCAACAGAAGCAAAGGAGCATTAAGAACTGATCCCTATAGTTCCTCCCTACCTTGTACTCTGTAGAACAGCCACGTCTTTATCTGTTCTACAATGTAACTTGTTAGAGAGACATTGTAATGGGTTACTTGTTTATAATATATAGTAACTTACACACTAAAATAGTTAGTGAAGGCTTCTCTTATTTTATTATGTTGGCCCACAGTGTCAGAAGCGGATGTTGGTAGTATGGCAGTTGAGGTTGAACCTTCCCACCAATATTCCATTACATTTTGTTATCCTGTAACAGATGGCAGTAGAGAGGCAGTCTGACAGAATAGCATCTGACTTAAAAGTGCAGATGGAGAAAAGGTGTGGCACTGAATTCCTCCAAGTGGAAAAGATGGCACCCACCGACATTCACCATGCTTGCTGCCTGTTTATGGAGACCTACAAGTGCTTGTGAGCATAGTGAGGCAGTGGTGTATTTCAGCAGTGGTGGCCCTGAGAGTGGATCATCTCCGCTGGTGCAGATTTTTACAAACATAGCATGCAGGTTTGTGTTCATCACTGGTGAAAATGCATAACTAGCGGTGGTGATTATGTTCAAAAGTAGTGTTTTGTAGCTGAAAATGTGCTTTATCAAATAGTACTATTGTGCTCTTCGTATCTGTTGTAGTTAGCATGGAAATGAATAGGAGGTGTTACTCAGTGTTGGGAGAACTTGTAGCTAGGCTCGTAAATCTCTTCAGCAACCTGTGAACAATCTTATCTGTCTGTGATCCTGATGGCATACTGAATGCTATTTTGTAAGTCCTGCATGTGCCAGAGCTATGACAAGAAAAGAGATAGAGGAAATGTTAACACCTGTTGTATCATTGGCACGATACGTGACCTGGATGTGGTTCTGGAAGTCTGCAAGGTATCCTTGCTTCACTAGACAGGTTGAACAGGATGGCCTCCAGAGGTCCATTCAACCTCTCCCCACTCCTTCCACAAAATCTGCAGAGAATGATGTCTCTGTTTAACCACACTAAACAGTCTCAGTATTCCTGATTTCATTCATGAGGAAAGGGGTAGCTTTTGACGTTTGCAGATTGATTTTTCTGCCAGATGAGGAAAAAAAAAGCATTAAAACTCCGGATATTGCTTGTATACAAATAACTAAAGTCACACAGAAAAAAAGCTGTTTGCATAAAACAAGTTATGGCAGATTGGCATATTCTCTTACATTGCCCTTCAGCAATGAGGAAAATCAGAATGCTGATGTAAGAACTTTCAGATTCAGAAGATAAAACTAACATACTTTAAACAGATCTTTTTGCATATAAGTGTATACTGCACTTCCTGCACCTGTTTCGGTTTTGAAACAATACAATATGGTTGATGAATATATCTAGAAATATTCACACCTATGTTTTTAAACTTCATGCACTTTTAATGGCATACAAACCCTACTTCACCTCAGTGTGAATAAGGGAAATAACTTCTCCCTGCTGCAAGTAAAATCCATATATTATTATGTACAGTATATCAGTTCAATTCAATTAGGGGACAAGGAAAATGTTAGCAGAGGTGAGGTGGGAGTGGGGGGATGGTTAAGGTACCAGTAATCAGAACTTACTGTGTCTCTATAGGCTTTTAAGAGTGTGAACAGAATAGTTGCTTCTTGCACTAATATAGAAGGAATTATGCTAAGGTGAATAAATTAAGTGTATGCAAAAAGCAAGTATATCCATATCTACTACTTGTTGTAAGACCAAAAATAAATAGGGAGAGCAAACATGAACCTTGAGACAACCTATTTTGACAATCAAGAACTATTGTTATCATGTCTGTACCTATTCAAGCATGAGATAAGTCATGACCTATAAAGTCAATGACCTTTTCCACAAAAGATACTGTGAAAAGAAAGTGATTGGAAGAAGCAGCATTTATTTGGCCTGACAAATGCCTTCCCAGAAGCCTTTCATTAATGGAAGTTGAACAGCACTATTGTCACTTCTTGTTGTGGCAACTATTGACTATGCTGGCACTGCTTCTTGCAATGCAAGTAAAGCAGGGTATATTACACGTATTAAAGCAGTCAGGGTCTTGAATAGTATTCCTCAGGCTATATAATAAATCAACCAGCAGACAAGAAGTCATCAACAGTGCTGTAAAAGTGCCTGCATTAGTAAATGAAGATTTTATGTCTTAGTACCTCAAACTTTTTCCTTGGCCAAGACTATCAAATCAAAACAGGGGAGTTCATGTCTGTATTTCCTATGCATGCTGTTTCATGCTAGTTTGCTTTCCACCAAACCAAAATTTTCCTCTTAACTGTTAAATTCTCACAATGATGTGTTTCAGTGCTTTGACTTTACTCGTAGCTCATTTATCATAGCAGAAGGGATTGACTGAAGATTTCCAATCAAATAAATGCCGGCCTGCTTTCTATGCTGTGTGAAAATCTAAAGTTGTAGTTATTTACTCAGCACTTTTCTAACAAGCTTGGAAGTTCAGCCAGGAAAGATGATCAGTATGGAGCTGAATACAACCACTGTCAGCTTAGTGGCATGGAAGAATATATGCCCTCCATTTCTCCAAAGTATTGGATAAATGGGATGTTTTTTCACTACTCTTCTTCTATTTTGGCTTGCCTAACAAGGTCATCTCTCTACTTTAAATACTTTTAATCCTAATTTTGAAAGTTATTTTCTCTAAAAATGAACCAAAATTGATTTTCCCACAGGACTTGCAAAGTCACAGTTTCTCTCACATGATTTTGCTCGGGACATTCTCCTTTCTTATAATCCTCCTCCTTTTGCTAAGTTCTCAAAGAGTAACCTGGTTGCTAATATTTTTTAGTGCTCTTTCTAGTATTTTTTCCACTTTACAGTATAGTGAGCTCTATTTCCCTTTCTTTCTCTTTCTCTGCCATCCTCTCTTTGTCTATTTCCCTCCCCGCACACTATTTTATTTATCTCTAGAATGCCCATGGGGCCATCAAAGTAAAAATAAATGCTATTTTCTACTCTATGAAAATAAACTTTATATAGTAGAAATATATAATTTATTTTAAAGAGATGTATTAATTTAAGATGAAATACGTTACAATAGTATTGGAAAAAAGAAATTCCACCTGGCTGCACTCATAGATATATTCCCAGCTGAAAGTGTTTTTAACTCTTTACCATTCAAAGTATACTGTGTTCTATGAAGTAATTTTGAAATGACTGAAGATACTCTCCTTCCTGAGAAAGTTCCTCTTTCTAGGAGAAAGTCACACATTTTGGACACAGTAAAAAAATCTTTCATTCTAATAACACCACACTGAGAGCTCTGTTACATATTTAGTGCAGCAGTCCACTTTGGCCTGGACTACAGTGACACAAAAAGCAGAATTGGAATGGCTTCTTAACAGGACTGTGAAAGGGTTCAGAAATTCCTGATCTGTATTAAAATCTTTTTTCCCCCAACTGTAAATAAGCAATAGACTGCCTTATATGAAATCCAGGCTCTGATCCTTGGTCTTAATTCCTTTGTTTGAATGGTCCTGCTTTCCACAAATAATTAAAACTTTTGACTACAGAGAATAAGACTAAAGCAAGGATTTTAATCTAGATCTCTGACCAGCACCTACTTAGTCATTCACAAACCTAGCACATTATTTGCTCATGGTTAAATATTTTAATAGTTGGATTTATACCTTTCGTCAGAAAATATCATGAAAACTTGGTGATTATATTAAAAACATCTAGCCATTTGAAGGAAATATGGGAAAATTCTTCCTCTTGTTGAAAAAACAAACAAACAACAAGTATGCATATTAAATGTGGAAAGACTGTAGTTTTTAAACTGCTTTGTGCTTAGATCTTCCTCTACTGCAACATTTAGGGCCTCAACAGTCAACAGTAAGGCATTGTCCCACTATGACATCTGCTAGGAATTCTTAAGTTGTGCCTTCTATAATGAAATATGTATGTTCTGGGAGCTTTTTATTTTCTTTAATACAACAAAAGCCTTGCAGAACTAGGTGTTTCAGAAGAACTCTAGTTTTATGGGCACGGTTTTGCACTTGCAATAATTGGAAGCACCAATTACATTTACACATTTTGGCTGCTCACTTAGACATATAAATGCTGACATTTGCCCTAACAATTAGCTTGTAGAGATAAAACTGTAATCACAGAGCAGCAGACTGTCTTACGCTTACTTTAGCAATTAACATCATGACATCTTAAAAACTCTTTATTCCCAGCCTTATTCCCTCTCCTTCTGCACAGCTTTCTGACAAGAACAGGAACATAACTGGTCTTCATTCTTGTAGAATGCAAGAATAAGTGTATGGAACAGTTTCATTGCATTATACACCCTGTGCACAAACAACTGATTTTACAGATTTTTTTAAATTTATTTTTATTTTTATTTTTATTTTGGCTTGTAGTTAAGGTGTAGATGTGGACGTATAAAGGACCCATTTGAGGCTAGCCCTCCTCCTTAAAATGTCTCCATTGACTGATATGAACTCTGTCACAAACATTCTTTCAGCAATAGGATTCGGCTAGCACATGAGCAAACATTATGAGTTTCTTAAGCACCAGTGACACCTGATTCAGAAAAACCACAAGCTGTCCCATCTGACAATGCCTTTTTCAGCATTCACTAATAATATGGGCAGAAATACGTGGTTCTGTTGAAAACAGAGCTGAAATTACCATAATTCACATTCACAGTCAAGGAGTTTGTATAAATCCAAAATTGTCTTTATTTTAACATGTTATGCAGGGTATTAGTTTTTAAGTGTGAATTGTCACTGTTATGCATCCAGTAGAATCTAATATAATTAATTTCTTTTAAAGTTATTTAATTTTAAAGTTTCAGAACAAAGATTTTCCTTTAAGTTTTCTATCATTCAGCCATCTTAATATTTCCACTTATTTTATTTTCACTAAAATACACATTTTATCTGGAAAATCAGAGTAAAATACTAAAAATTCATTTGATTTTTAGCTGAGCTTTTATTCATTTCTGGTTTTATTACACTTATGAGACAATTGCATTTTTTTTTTCCTAAATCATTGGTAGTTTTTCAGAACGAAATTTTATTCTGGGAAGTACTCTGAAACAATTTAAAGAAAAAATGAAATTGATACCAGTATAGTTACACTGTTAGTGGGGAAAAATACTGAATATTGTTTACTGCCCATTCAAACAATGGTAGATTAAAGGTACATACAACAAATAAACCATTGTATTTTCTGTATCTAATCTGGGGGAGAGGGGGGAGTGGTAAGGGGACCATTATGACATTCAGTCAGAGAACTGCTCGAGAGATGACAATGGACAGCAGAAGAAAACTCAAATATATTTCAAGAATAAAAGAGATGAGAAAGAAAACCTTTTACACAGAAATTCACAAAACATTTCTTCTCCTTTTTAATTTCTCAAGATTACCATCCAACTGGCCATTTTTAATAATTGTTTTATTTTTACTTTACTTAATTCTCATTCAGAAATAAAATGTTTCTGCATAAACTTTGAAGAGAAATTGCTCAATTTCCAGCTCAAATACCAAAGCCAATTTCTGCAGTATCTCATCACCAAAGAGCTATGGTCCTCAGGATGTAAACAATTAAAGATTGATATTTATACATATATCTTTGAAAGTATGTCTCCAACATAGAGACAACTCTTTAGTGTCTCTGGTGCTCAGTAATATTGGCCTTAACACTAAAGAAAGAAGGTAAATGACTCGTATGACAAACAAACATTTCAAGAGTATTTCATAAAATGAGGCACTCCAATGGGAATGAAAGGTTAATTACGTTTCTGACCATAGCATTCACAGTTTAAAAAAAAAAAAAAAAAAAAGGTTAATCAGGATCAAACAACATCAACCAGCAAGTAATAGAAAAAGTAATAGAAAAAATGAGAGATTAAGAACATCTTACTTTACATATAATCTTTTTTTCTGCATTTCTTTTTGTGCAAATTTGCAGAAGTGCCTTATTGGATAATGGATGATAGACAAAACACAGTCTTGGTTGAAAATTTAAACAGATGTGTATGTTGGGAAGACTGTAGGAACTACACATGCATGATCCCTTTTGAATTATGCCCTTACTTCTCAATAACCAAAGATATGTTTTCACAGACCACCAGATTTAGACAAAGTTTCAGTATTTGTGTTGAAACTCACATTTCTCCCAGATAGAGTAAAACTTTAGCAAGATTCTGTGGGTTTCAGACTTCTGGAGAATCTAATTGGGAATTCGAACACTGAGATAATGAAAGTTTACTGACATGGACAAAGATATTAAAATTTCCTGAGAATCTTTAATAGTTCCATATTGGAACACTAATAGCTCCATATTGGACTGAAGGCTCAGCTAGCACGAGATGATACGTTAGAAAATAGTGAGGGGCCATTAAAAAGAAATTGTCCCGGAGGCAAACAAACATTCAGAACTGTAAGTGCTAAAAAAAACTTTGGGTTGGTAGGGGTAGAGTGAGAACATTATTAAAGTAAGTATTAAAGTAAGAAAATGCCATGAGGACATTTATTGCTATGGAGATTTTCTAGTTTTGCAGCTAAAAATTTTAAAAAATAGGGGGTTTAAATACTGAAACCAAATTTAGAAAAGTGATGCTAATTCGTTTTGGTTTGTTTTGTGTTAACACCTATTCCTGGAAATATTTCAATCCAGTAAACACTTGTAATTTGGTTTGATGATTACTTTAATTCTGACAAGTTTCTTTACACCTGTCCTGGTACCTATTAAAGGGCAGTTTTATCCATGCAGGCACTATTTTTATACTGGAGCGTCATTACTCCAGTTCCAGGTTGCTCCTGACAGAGAGGTTAAATCTCACATAATCTCATTTCTGTATACTTTAAACACTTGAGCCAACCTAAATCATATGCTCCAATCAGATAGGCCTCCCAGTCTGGGAGATAGAAAAGGCAGATGTTTTCTTTCTATATTTTCTTTCTCTAACTGCTTTCATCATTCCAAACCAAAAATTCTCAACAACATATTAAATAATTAAGAGGTATTAAGAAAATAGTATAATTTCTTCAAATTATGGTGACCTGGTGTTTCAGAGTTTGTTCTATATCCTACAAACCTATAGTTTCTTATTTTATCCTTTAGGTAAAATCAACAAAAAGTAAGAATGTAGGAACAGAGTACCAGAAAAAATCAGAGAATCATTTAGGCTAGTATCCTACTACACCATAACTATATATGCTTATCCAATGAAGATTTAAGAACAAATGGAAATGATACTTATCCATAATGATCTCAAACTCCAATCATTTTCAAATCAGAGCTATGCTGTTTTAGTTGTGCTTCCATTGTGCACAGTAAATCTCAGTAATTTTTTTCTTTTGGACTTAGGCAGTCCTTTCCTGAGCATCAAGTAAACTTTAAGCATGCACTTTTTTTATTTTTCCTGTAAGAATCCTCTTATTTATTTTGAACCCTCTGCAATCAGCTTCATTTGATTAGCCCTTTCATCTTGTGGTCAAGATGATGAAATATCAGCTGAGCCTCTACATGCCACCAAGGAATCTTTAAATCATGCTTTCCCTTTCCTCTATCAAATATCTCTTTTCCAGCCTAATGATTGCTATCTTTGTTGCTCCTCACATAGAAGCTGTTTTGTACCTCTATGGCTTTTGTTGTCCACTCATTTTCCAGATCTCAATCCTGATCCAAGTGATTGAGTTGTTCATTTAGAAGCTTTATGTAAATCTTCAGTGCCATTACTTGCACTTGCTCTCATCATGCGTATTGTGAAACAATAGTTCAAAGAACCCAGAAGTTTTGTCACTTTGATGACAGGCAAACTAGAACATAATTTATTTAAATGATGCCAGAATTGTGAAAGATTCAAGATTTAACAAGACAGCCAGCTGCACTGTGAGATTTTTAGTCTGCAAGGTTGAATAGTTTATTCTAAAGGCTATGAGAAAATCCCCACTCCTGGAAGTCTGGCTGCTGGGGCTCAGGGGCAGCTGAGAGCTAGTAGCTGCTCATTCCCTTGGCAGTCATAGAGAGAGCCATCACAAGTGCAGCACTGCAGGAAGGGATCAGCCTGCAAGGCAGGAAGGGTCTCACCAGCCAGGATCCATCCCACCATCCTTGGGGAGATGCCACTGCTCTTAGCATCCCCTAAACCCATAGAGCAACTAGACCCTGCTGTGCCCTTATAAAATATAAAAATACTAGGATGGAAACCAGGGCTTGATTCTGATTGGCATCTCAAGATCAGTGTTGATAACTTAAAATAAATAAATAACGGGTTGAGCAGATACTTTCCTTAGAGCGAGATGGGGAAAGAATGAAAATAAAAAGAAACAAACTGGAGGTAACAGGATAGATTTGCCTTTAAGGAAAAGCACTTTCATCCCCTGGAAAACAAAAACAAACAAACAAAAAAGTTTAAATTAGGTACTGATTGATCACAGAGAGGATGGACGGAAAATGTATCTATACAAGAAAAAGCTGGGCTAAAATTAACTTTTTTGAATTCTTGATTGTTCATTTTCATCTCTCAGCTTTTGCCAAGTCAACAACAGGCAATGATTTCACATAGTGTCATGCCTACTAAAGTGATTGTATACAGAAACCGTATGTAATGCAGATTTATTAATCGACTGTGGGACTGTGGTGACTGGTCAGAAGAGCAGACCGAGGAAACAGTTTAGCAAACAGAAATGCAATCAATCACTGTTGTTTAAATTTTTGACTTATACATGTGGTTCTGTTGTTTGCTTATTTGAAATCTATGAGAGTACTCCTCTGGAAAACATTACATTTGTCTGGGCCTACAGCACTGCTTTGAAAGGAATTCATATAATCCTTAAATGAGTTTTAGGTAAAGTTCTTAGCTGGGAATAGAGATGACAGAGTCCATCCTCACTTTTCTAGCTCTCTCTTTCTAAAAATAATAATAATAATAATAAAAAGGAAGGTATTCCCTGTAATCCTCGATGCTTGTTCACAGTGCTCCAGAAGCACGCTGTCATCTTAATTCCCCACACTTCAGGCATTTGGCAGCTTCCTGTTGGCCATGCCAACAGTTTTGGATGACTTGCTGAAGAACTGAAGTTTTCCTGTGCATTTTTTTCTGGAGATTGCGCACATGAAATGAAGTTCAGCAATTGGCCAGTTGCTTTACTTTCTGCACAGCTTTGCCTGTTCGAGATGTAGATATAGCTGCAAGGAGGTTAAGATTATATACAGATATAAAGAGCAGAGGGGCAAAAAAAAAGAAGTGAACAAACAAACAAAAATGTTTGCTGGAAATGTAACTAAAATCAAAATTGCATAATAAAGAAATGGTAACTCATAAAAATTAGGAGAAAAGACAGCATTCTACAAAATCAGACTGTCCTAAAGATATGCAAAAAAGACATCTAAATAAGAAGTAGGTCTGTAATGTTGGATACCTTCTCATTTCATAATATGAAAGAGAATATTTAAAACAGAGTGGGATGCAATTAGGAAGCATCAATGAGCATCAGTGTGAATGATGTATCTCCCTTTTTATTTCATTGCCTATTAAATCAAGCTTAGTGTTCTAAGCTGAAAAAAGAGAATAGCAGCATAAAAAGGGCAAACTGGGAATGCACGACTCATCAACCAGAAGTAGGCTCTACCACACTGTTGGCAAATATAGCAGGCTTTTGTTAAATTAAGATGAATTCTGGTTTCCTTTCTGTGCTTTTTCTTTACCCTTCTATTCTGTCTGTAGGGCATGGTTTGTTTTTCCTGACAGTTTGAGATTTCTGAGCTACTGCAATGTAGTGCCAACACACACTGTGCACAGTGAGTGAAGAAGAAACAATCTGGCTGTTGTTTCTCTGCTTTGCAAATAGCAATTTGCTTCTCATGACTGTATTTTAGATCCTGATACCAGGAATCTGATTTTAGAAAGTTAAATGTTTTTGTTCCACATAATGTGTCCATTCTAAGATGGCTATTCTGATGCAAAATTAAAACTGGCACTCAGTTTATATAACAAAGTAAGAGTCAAGAATACATCACAATACAAATTCAGTAATTACATAAGCAAAGCAGAGTTAAAATAAGAGTTGTTTCTGCTTACCACTGACCTTGATCTTTGGAGGAATAAGGCTTTTAATGTTGAACTGGTTCATAAAGGTGGATAGAAAATCAGCACTTTATTCAGCTAAACATAAATCAAGATGAAATTTAGAATTTTTTTATTAAAATAATAAATTATACTTCGCTATTTTCTGACAATAAAACAAAAATGCAATAAATATTTTATATTCAATACAGATTAAGCAAGAACACTAACAGATTTGTTACTTTTACTTTATATAGACATCTATTGGCTATAGTTAAAATGGAGCCAAATTTCCAACAAAAACTTTCAGATCTTTTGCCAAATAGTAATGGTATCTTGTCAAGAAATTCCTAGAACAAATAGCACCATAAATCATATGCCACGTGCAATTAACTATACATTTCATTTAGATTTAATAGGCTATTTACTGCATGATCTTCTCATGTCATAAATTATCATCGCTTTGTGGAAGTCAACGAAGCCTGTTTATACCAGCTGCAGCTTTTCTCCTTACTGCTGAATGATTAATGTTGCTTTTTAATATTCAGTAGAAAAACGTATTCCGTTATTGAGAGACATCAAGAGGAGAAAAGGCAAATAAACATTAGAACTACTTTGGGACTTTCCAGGAGGTGCTGAAAGCCAACATTTCAGGGAGGGCAGGGAAAAAGGCACAAATCTAATCATAATTGTTTTACAAACTATTCTGATTACTTTCTTTGAATAGCTTTAAATTAACTCCAAGGGAGAAAAAAAAAAGGGGGCGGGGGGGGGGGGGGGGGAGAAAAGAACCCGTACAGAAAACATGTTCATTAAAAGCAGCCATCAGCCACATACGTGAGGTAAGAAGACTAATTGCCTAGTCTAGAGATTATTGAAGATCAGAGTGTTTTTTCAGTAACGACCATTCTGAAACACTGGATTACATAAAGTAATCCAGGATCATCCAGTTTAATTACTTGTACTTTTGTCTCTTCAAGAATGTGACAACTTAGTTTGTAAATTGTCTATCTAGTAAAGAACCTCAGCTGTTCATATACGTCAACAAGCATAGCTCCATGTAGTTTTACCCACTTCAGTGGCATGCTCTTTTTGTTTTGTGCTAATAGCCTGCTTCACAGGGGGTGTCTTTTGACAAAGACTGAATACTTAATGACCTTTACAAAATAATTAAATGTGATAATTCTGGATTACCTCTTAATTAAACTAGAGATTTGAAACACTCTTTGTGATTCTATCAACAAGTAATTGAAGATAATCTTGAGATAAGACAATCTTCTTTCCTCTTGATTTCTTTCCTTGATCCCTTATATGCAAGCAGTTATAAATGGTATTTACCTTCATTTGCCTATTTAGACCTAGTTTTATTTGTGATTGTATGTTCATGTTTTCAACTGATATTACCACCAAAATCCACAGCAAAGACTTAGGTACACACACTGTTCCTGCCATTTCCCAAGGGTTTTCATCTAAGTAGTAACTTCACGTCAGGTGTGTCAGATTTTTCTTATGTGAGACTTTTAGGAAGGTTTCTGATGACAATCCTATTTTGATCGATCTCTCAGTTTCAAAGGTTTGCTACATAGACGTAGTACTCTCAGTATTTATTATGACAGTATCCATATAGCTACTGTCAAGTAGCCAAAAGAGACGTGGTGAGTTTTGAGCAGGGCAGAGCATGTTAAGGAAACTGAAGTTGACACAAAAGTGAAATTTCACTTCTTAGGATTATTTTAATTGGCTATTTAACTAATGGAAAACTACACAGAATGACTTAAAGCCCCCACAGATCACTACTATTCCTATTACAGTCTATATGACCTCATTTGGGGAAATGGCATCTGCCACTGAATTGGCCTTTCTGGACATAGAGCTTTTTTTAATAGTTTAGAAAAACAAGACCTACTTAAGGCATTTTCTGAAGAGGCTTACACATTTATTAGCACTTTATTTCTCTTTCATCCCTATTAATCTCTGTGAGGGGTGTTCATAAAGGCCAACATTATCTTAATAAGGCTGATCTCTCCCTCTGTACTGTATTCAAAAAGACAGAGGGTCATTTAGAAGAGCTAAGCCGGGTCTATCTTTCTCTATTACACTGTAAAAAAAGCCTTGGGAGCTTTATATCATACTTTGTGAATATCCTTTTCCAAAATTTTCCCATGTAAAAATAACTATAACAAGTTCAGGCTGTTTCCCATAAACTTCATAACAATTGCAATTGCCTTTTGTTGTTTGGTTCTTTTTTGTACATTTCATGTTGTTCAGAAACATAGTAACAGAAAAACAGCAGTTGATTACTAACAGACATGTCACAGAGCCAAATAAATAAATAGTTTCATAGTGACTTGGAGCATACCAAGTTATAACAAATTAAGGTCAAGATCAGTGAAAAGGAATAAATAGATATTAAAGCTCTATCAGCAGCTGTAGGTGGAAAGTGGTTGCATTATAGTTTTTTGTTAAAGCACAATGTCAAATTGGCGTGTATGTTTTCATGGTGGCAAAGGAAACAGAAATGTTATTTACATTGATATGGAAATGATAATTCCAACAGATCAAAGGCTCTCATCTTTGAGAAATCCCTGGACTTTATCATTAGAATCTGTATTAATTAATTCATTAATCTCAGAGCAGTATTTGGCTTAACATCTAAAAATCTCCATGAAGTATGTCTGCATTCAGTTACTTTTGTGATTAGGGAATAAAAACAGAGAAATCACTCTGTTTCTAGATGAATTTTAGTATTTGAAATACCTGAGAAAATTGTGGCCTGCTGAGAAAAACCGAAAGGCTTAACAGCGTTGTTAAATAGATTTATTGTGCATTAAAATTGTTATGTCACCACTGAAAATCAACCTGTGATTTTAATAGTATACTAAATTCCTGAAAATATTAAATGCATTATTTCATACCTACTCTTTATGAGCCATGGATGATACATAAGAAGGTTCCCAAGTTTGAAGAAAAAAGGTTTGGAAACTTTTTTCTAAAACCAGACCCAGTTCTGCCATAAGATTTTCACTGTTGTATTTTCTATGCGCACGCAACACACTTAAAACCACAGTAAAATCACTACAAGATCTGAAGTTTCCAACTCCATAAATTGACAGCTGATGCCAGAAAAAAAAGCTTTAGGTTGTTATAGGCTCAGTAGATATTTTGGGTAACAAAAAATCCTACCTTTAAACATATAATTGGAATGTTCTGGGCCTTCCAGGTGGTGCATGCAACAGATCAGACTGGCAAACAGAAACTATCTGTCAAACAAATAAGCAAAGTCATAAAAATGATATTAATTCAGAAAACAATTCTCATTAATTTAACACATCTTTTTTTTAAAGAAGGCACTGTTTATTTTAATAAGCTAAAAGTCCAGGCTAAATCACAACACATTCACAGGAAAAGAGACCTCCTGTATCTTGGATATAAAAGGTATTATCCCTCTCTCTCAACAACTATATTTCCATGTTCTGTATGATCAGAAATAACATTATTTTATGATCAGCTATATACATTTTCAATGAAAACGTCAACAGTATGTGGCCCTTCAAGAAAACACAAAACAAAGGCTTATTAAATTACTAAGGTTTATGTTTGTGCTTCTCTAGGAATTATTTATATATATCGTCAAGTCTTCTAATAAATACCAAATGAACACAGAAGATTATCTGTAAATTTCCAGAAAGACGTAACTTAAGCTACTGCACATTAATCAAAAACTCCACAATCTAAAAATTTATTTTTAACACATAGGACTGGATACCACTGAATAAGACCATAAATTCATAAGCTGCACCCAAGAAAACTATGTGCAGCAGGATATTTTTGCTATCCAATGTGACCACTGAATACTCCACTCATCCACTCGAGAAGGTGAGACGTTCTTTTTTCCTACTTTTTCCTACATTTACAGAATGGGAAATACTCTATGGACTGGAATTTAGTACTGGATTCACTTTTCCATACTAAGGCTTCTCTAATCACATTTAAGACAAGGAATTCTTCTGAATGACCAAGAAGATTTTGAACACTGCTGTTTCTTCTAGTCCACCTGTAAACTCCTTAGGGAAGAGGCTGCATCTTACCAGTTAACAGAAAGCACTGTATACTAAACTAACATTACAGAGTAACAAGTAATGGCCCTTCTCCTTGCCTATCACTTTGCATATGGATATCCTGTTGTTTACTGTTCATTTCTTGAGTCAGAGGAAGAAAGCCAGTGTAATTGGGAAACTGAAACAGGACTGTCTACAAGATTAATGTGAGGACCCATTTACATCTAAATTGTTATTCCATTCAAAATGTCCCAAGCCAATGGCTGAAGATTTTTATTTTTCCTAAGAGATCTGTTGGTTTATAAGAGCAAAGTCCAACACCACTAAAGTCAATGGGACTTACTTCAGAAAGACACTGATTGTCAAGAGTGACAAGATTGAACATTATGAGGGAGAAAATATTTGTCATGCTGTTTATACCATTCTTTTCCTAGCTCCCAAAGAAAATGTCTTTTTTTTTTTTTTCTATATTTGATAATGAATGAAGATGCTGTAAGTCAAATGTATCTATATATTGTGAAGATTTAAAAGGAAAAATACCCTATGAGTCACGGTGGTTCACAGCTCAAAACAGATATCTGGAGATAAAATATGCTCAAAGAATGCACTTACTGCAGCTCAGGCACAGCTATATCCAGCCTTGCTGCCATCTCCTCTCAACGTGTATGTACAAGTATAGACACACGGTTAGAGTTACGCTTGAAATACTCCATATTATAGTCACACCATGAAATTCCTCTCGTCTCAACAGCCACAACAAAGGAAGGAAGCTGCTGAGCAGTACCCTGACTAGTGTTTGGAATGAATGCAAAAAATGGCATTTGTTCTATTTTCTAACTTCAAATGGTGACTAAAGTAGTCCATGCCATCTGCTGAACAATTTGCCTCCACACTGTCTCGTCTGCCACTTGTTTAACATGTAATGTTATATGTCACTCTGACAGGAGTGCAGCATTAACAGGTCCTAACAGGGGATGTCTCTCAATGGGATGACAGTTGATGTCGACTCTGCCTCTGAAATACTGCCAGTTTCATTTCTATCCTACAGACTCATTTCTCAAGATTATTAATGATAATTTGACACTGGGTTTGCAGCACACTGAGTTTGGCAATTACTCCCCGTCCATTCCAGAAGGGAGGCCTGTGGCTGTTATGACAATATCACTTTATTCTTTCAGTTCACATCTTTTTTCCTCTCTGTTTTTATCACACATACTCTGTCATCCTCCCTGTCTTTTACGTGATTTTTTTTTCTTTTTCTTTTTTTTCACTTAGCACTGCCTCCCATAAGGAAAGATCAAGCTCCAGGGCTCACCCCTGTCCCCTCTACCCTCACTGTGGGGAGTGAACAGGAATTGCTGTAGCAGGGCATGGAGTTTTGTAGCATGGAGCAGCTACTCCAAGTTATGACAGTTGTTAACTCAGATCACTAAATGGGAGCCCACAGCCATGTCAAACAATGCTATGGACCCTTCATATACATTTAACAGATAATTATTATTATTATTTTTTGCTAGTACTGCCACGGTTGCTAATTTAATCTCACTTTTGTTCACTTTTACCACAGCAGGGTCTTGCATTAAATAGAATCTAGTGGTTCTTTCACCAATAGAATCAGAATAGAGCTGATAAAACTTTCCAGATAACCATAACTACTGATCACTTTGCATGTCTATCAGCATGTAAGACATTTCAAGCTCTCCCTTCTTGAGAATCAGTGATCTGTGGTCATGGATCACTTCATGGAAGCATCTTCATTGGAAGAAAAAAAGGTTATGCAGAGGTTATTGAAACAAAAGTAGCCCTTGAGCTGGTAAGGCCTGTGAGATCCAGCACAGCCATATATTCATGAGTCCTTATGGCTTCCAGGCCAGAGTTGGCTTCTGTTCAGGCAACTCAGTGTGCAAGAAGATCAAACGCATGACTGTCTTGCACCCATCTGTACAGACAAAGCCTTTCTGCCTTCTCTGACTCACTCTGCTTGAACTGGTTTTGATGCACCCCAAAGGAAACACACTGAAACCATTAGAAGTATTTATGGAGTCTCTCCTAAGGCCCCAGAAGCTAAGTATGCAGTGGTTCATCTTTTCTCATTAAATGTTCTTTGCAGTTAGTAGGACATTAGCTGAATGCTCATTTGAGTATCTTGCACACACAACTAAAAACTGCTGGCGACTGATAGAGATTCTATATTAGGGTTATCAATGACCATCTTGTATTTCTGAATTTACCTTACAAATCAAACTGATTTCAGATTTTAACTCACTCTGCACATGGCCCATCATAGTTCATGTTTGGTTCAGAAGCAGCAGTCAGAACTGAGCACATCACAAACCAGATCCACAATTCAGACATGCTCCTTAATGAAAGAAGTGCAATTGCTGCAGTTTCTAAACTGAAAGGAAGGTCGGTGATCTTTCTTTGTTCCAACAGAAAGGCTTGTTGCCACATGCCACATCTGAACAGCAACATAATGCTCCTTTGTTCACTTGATGTGGAATCATCATCATTTTTAGAAATGTTTGCTGACACTAAACATGCATCTTCTTCTTCAAACCACAGACCAGTAAAAGCATATGAAAACTGTTCTTAACTTTCTACATTATCTTTTTGGTGGATAAAGATCCAGGTGAAACCAGACAATATTTGCAGGTTTTCAGATGTCTATGGCTAACGTATGAAATGTTTACATAAATCTCTCAATAAAAACCGTGGCGTACACAGCTTTGCTCTTCTGGCATAACAGAGCACTTCAAAGGAAGGATAAATCCTGTCCAGCTGATGAGTACAATTTTTCCACAGGTTGGCTTGAAGTTCTTTAACAGACTTCCTTATAAACTAAGGTCTGGAGACTTCACTGCCTTCCACTCCAAATACGAGATGCTTTTTCACATCTTTCTGTACTGAAGACATCCAGTGTAAACACAAAACAGGATATCTTTCCTAATAAAATATATATATTAGAGCTATAACCATAAAGTAGACTTTAACTATAAATTTAAGCCATTCACATCCATTAGTATACTCTTTTCCCCTGGGAAGAAAATAAAAAAAAAGACCTACAGGTCAGCTTTTCAGCCTGTTGTTTATGAACTACTGGAACATACTCAGATGCTATTGTGAACAAAACCATATAAAAATTCACAGATAACAGAGTAGAATTGCCAATCCACAAAACCAGATGTAATAAACATGATATTAAATAGCAAGGGTGCATACTTCCCTGGGTCTATAATTTTGCGCCTCCCAGGCAGCTGCAGAAAATAAGGAGATCTCCATTTCTTAGCATTTTTATGATTGTTTGGGATACATTAAGATGAAAGATACTGCATTACTGGGTGGCCATTTCCCAGTTCACTGCTTTTGACATTCTCTTCCTTGATGCCAGCTTCAAAATACTGTTTCATTTGTTGAAAGAATATTGTTGTAGCCCTTTACATTGATCTTATGACCTCCCTTGATCTCCCGGAATCCCATACTACAATAGGAAGTGGGTAGCACAGAGTGAGCAAATACCACACAGCACTTGGAACACAGCACCATCAATCAGTGAACTTCACAGGACCTCTCTCTTTCCAAGAAGAAATAAGGCAGAGGGTCTTCTCAGTTGTGGTTTCTAAAAACTCTGTGGATCTGTAGCGCAGGAGTAGGATGCTAACCTCACTATCCTTTAAAATTTCTAGCTAGATAATTGCATCTTCCTGACCTACATTCCACTGGCAGTCGTGATTGGTTTTCAGTGGCTGCTTTTGAAAGTTGCTCTGAAATGTTAAATACTGCTTTGTTTTGCTTCAAAGGCATTCTTGTCACGGGTAAATTACTGCTCTATGACCCTTCTGTATGCTGCAGGAGTGATGGGACATTAAAATACTCTGATAGCCTCAGGAAAAGGTATTAAGGAATATACTAGTATTCATAAAATAGTCAGTGGTGTTTTAAATCTCTCTTTACATCAGAGCTTCTAATGTGACATTGAAATCTATGAAGACCCGCTGCATGAGAGGACTGCCAGAATTACCCAGCTTGTCATACAAAGAGTGGAAGTTTTAGAAATACCAAGTGCACAACAATTTAACAGTGGAATTTTCCTTCACTGCAGGAAGTCAGGTCCAAAATACCTGATGTCATATACTCCCAAACTGAGCACTCAGACTGAAAGCCTCAGAAAAAAATTGCTTGCACAGCTGAGCCTCCTTACATTGGAAAAACAGTTCTGTGAGCTGCAGAATTAATGAGGCCTGATTTCCTATGGATTGTGTCTAATGGTTGGATTCCCTGATGTCTAAAAAGGTGCGAGCTCCTATTTTCCCACATTGTTCTCACTCTCCAGTATGGATTTGTTTTCAATATTTCCCTGAAAGCACCAGGGGAGGGCTGGGATCAGGGGAAAGAACAATAATAGAGTCCTCTTCCTGCACTCGGCTACCTAGTTTCAGACTAATGATAGGGCAGCGAAATGCATGCCACTCTTGGTAGAATTCAGCCAAAAATAGCACAGCCTGATAAGATTGAGACAGACACACAGAGAGATATTGTATAAGACTCACTACATGTGAGTACGGTGTGCGCAAGAAAACAGCCACTTAAATATTTAAATATGTTTGATTATGCAGAACTATTTTTGAGACAAGAAAAAATTTTCTAAACTGCAGTGCATGACAGTTGACAGAGCTGTTTCTCTACCCTCCTTGAGGTAACCTGGTTTGTTCTCTGTAATTTTTTTTCTTTTTACTTGTTTGTCTTATAAGTTTGTATATCAGGTATTTTCTCTCTTCTGTCCACTTTGAGTGTCTATAAACCCTTAATGGTGTTTGTTTAGAACAAATTTACTTGTTCTGCGGAAATCAAATTCTTTCAAGTTTGTCTACCGCTTTAGAAACAAGGTAACAGTAATAAAAGATGCACTGCTAAGTGTGGAAGTTCAAAGACAAATTAACCGGAAAGATAAAATCATCTCCGTCAAAATCATGATTCAGTCTCTGCTGAAGTACTTATAGGAGAAAAGCATTTTCTCAAATGTTTGAAATCAATTAACTTTAATGAAATGGAACAGCATAATGATTAGAAATTTTGGTACTTTAAAGTAAGATGAATAGCATAAACTTCAAAAGGAATGTACTTATTGAGCAATTTTAAATTAAGTATCTTTTCAAAACATAATATCTTTATAAATGTATTGCCTCTCAACCAATTGAATAATTCAAAGTCAAGAGCACTTGCAAAAAATTGAGTGAGTTAAGAATACACTAAACAGAAAGTATGATAAAATTTCTAAGTAATTTTAAAGGCTAAATAAAATATTAAAAATTGAGCATTGGTACCTCATATATGAAAAAAACACAAACCCTGGGCAATCTTCGACAACCAGAATTAGGATTTTTATCTAGAATGCTTAACTCTTCTGAAAATAAGGCCAGTCTGAATAAGAAAACACTGAGATGTTGCATGCTTTGTCACAGAGGCAGCAACGGCTCACCTCTCAGGTGTCCTACTGTCAAAAATAGTTTGCTTGATGTCCTCCAAGGTGGAGACACAAGTGAGCTCACTAAGGACCAGTGACAGAGCTATCACTGAGATACACCAACTCTGGAAAAAGTTCCATTCCCTTTGATGAAATACTTAGATGTCATAACGAGACTCAATGTGAAATGATTATGTGGAACATCCTGAGTACAAACAATTCCAGAAATGTACAAGCTCAAATACTTCTCCTGTAAACTGTATGTTCTTATGCTTGCTTACAGAGAGTTGGAATTGGGTGCTGTTAAACTAAACAAGAGCAGACCCGGGGATGAAATCAGATCTGCTCTTACTCCAAAATAAACATTTTCCTGTAAGGTCAGTTTGGACGTACATGCCTTTTATAAAGTTCCAGCTCCAGAATGCATTTACCTAGCATCAGAGATGGTGAGCAATTGAAGTCTATAGTCAGAATGTTCAGCTGCATCTAAAACTGCCTTAAGTCCAGCTGTAAGAAAAGTAGAAGCCCTGAATTGCAACCTATGAGCATTGCAGGATAGAGTAACTAGTAAAATTAGTATCTCCAGCCCATTGTAAGAAAACAATTAAAGCTATTATTTTCCTTTTACATCTCTATGCAGGAATAATGAACAAAGGAAATAAAATATCCCATTAGAAGTTGCAGAATCAAACACAGAGCTGGTGGCTATTCAAAGAAATGACATCTGTTTGTCATTGCTGTCTGTAGTGAACAACAGATGCTGTTAACTTTGCATCCTGCGTGTGAAGGTCCTATTTGGAAATAAAATCTTAGCCTGCTTACTAATACTTACTCTTCATCATGCTTTCCTTTCAAGCTTCCTGCAAGGAAAAAAAATATAATAATCATTAGTGCTCTTCAAAACTCTTTTTATTAAAAACAAACAAACAAAAACAAACAAAAAAAAAACAACAACAAAAAACTCAGGGTTCTCTAGGTCTGTATTCTGATTTTACACATGCTCACACAACTACATTTGCTTTGGTGAAATTTCTTTGGAATTACAGGAATGTGTCTGAGATTATAGTGAGGTCCTATGATATTTCCAGTTACAAAAGCTTAATATGTAACTACTATTTAAACTGCAGGCAATTGGTGTAGGTGTTATTCTTTCCTGTAGTAGATAGCTAGGTGTCAAAAATCTTGCACATCTAATTCTTACTGCAGTGCTGGGCTGAAAAAGAGATATGGCAAAGGGGTTGTATTTCTTATGTTTCTTTAATATATTCTCATGTGACATTGTCCCTCCTTGATGTTTCTTATTTCTCCTACTAAGCATGAATTACATGAGGCTCTACTAGCACTTTTCCCACCAGTTTCAAATTATCTTTGTATTTCAGTTAATATCTTGCTAACTCTTACTTTTCCCAGTCTAACTCCTGTATTTCTTATCTGCTTTTACTGGATTTCATTAAATTCAAACAAAATAGGAAGCTTATATTCAGTCCTCTGCTCTTTTTTTCAGTGAGACCTTCCTAAATACTTTGTTTCCAAAGGGCTATCCCTTTGAGATTAGACATTCTGGGACGAGTACAGTTACATTAACTGCAGTGACATCTGTTAGGTTAAGGACCATGAAAGGCCTGTCAATAAATACAATCATTCCAGCTTCTCAAATGGAATAATTGTAATTATTTGTGCAGTGCAAGCATGAAACACACCTTCTGGTACAATTTCAGAAGTGGCTTAGAGAAAATGTACTTTCCAATTTGTTTTGTTAAGCCTTTCAAATATAATTCTAAGTCTGTATTGATTGGGCTGTTTTGCCTCTACTCGCATTAACTTGTACTTGATCAAAAAGTAGATCCTTGCTCTCAGTGTTACAGAAGTTCATAGAGAGCGTTTCACACATAGTGAAGGACCACGAACAAACATTTAGTCACACCAAATGCAAGATGATTAAATTCAGCTTCTTGCATTTTGCCTTGATTACATCAAATCATACCATGTTTGCCATGGCTACTGATGGCAACTGAGCCTCAGACAATATCCAGCACAGTTTGGACTTGGAAATTAACTGTGAAGTTTGTGTTATGTTGTTGCTTTTTTAAAGGAGAAACTCAAAAAATGCAGACATGATTTTTTGTGTGAGGTATTCCTGAAAGGTAAGACCTTCTGTGAACATTAGGCACCAGAATGTCTATTCTAATTCTAGCAAACAAACTTGTAATCAAAAGTGCTGCGTTTGACACTTTGGGGTGGGTAGCTTTCAGATTTTAGGTATATATGTCTAATCTTCTAGACCACCACAGGAACATTAAGTCCTGATGCCTTACTTACCCTGTACCTCTGCAGCCAGGGCACAGAGCAGACGACTGGGAAGGACAAATGATGCGACTGCAAGAGATGGGTGCATGCACAGCCGCTGAGAAGCTGAGAAGCAACTATAAGGAAAGCAGTAATTAACCCTTCCAACATTTTATATTAAAAACAAAACACAACAAAAAGAACAACAGTAACTAACAAATCCTACCTAATGAGCAGCTTGAATTGTGAATCTAAAAGTACCCGAGATTTGAGCTTCATTTATTCCCCAGCTGAATCTCTCGACTGAACTGGCAAGCTGTTTGCTTTTCCTCAGCCTGTAAAAGAGGGATCTGCCAGTCAAAAGGTTACTACTGGGGCAAAAGGGCTTGGAAAACAACCCTGAGTCCAGAGAAGGGCAATGAGGTTGTTAGAAGAATCAAGCAAACATGAGAGAAGTTTTAGCTATGGCATAGATTAGGAAAGAAAAAGAACACCAATTAGATTTCTTTTGGGATTTCTTTCAAAAAATAATTATAGGTGATTTATTTATTTATTTATTTATTTATTTATTTATTTATTTTTGCTTAAGAGTTAACACAAAAGCCACAAAAGGATGAACATGTCAGAGGAAAATGTTGTTCATCAAGTCTGTGACAGAGAAAATTAATTACTAACAGACGAGCTGTTGTAAGTGGACTTAAAAAAAGAAAAGAATAACAAAGAAGAGGCTAAATGTCCATTATACCCTCATTCTCAAGAGAGCAGAATTCTTTCATGTATATTAACTAGTACGTGTCAAAAACCTATATAATTTCAAGTAGCTTGGGTTTTATTTGGGATGCAGGACATATTTTTATTCTTTTTTGTGTATTTAAAAGTCACAATACACTCAGAAGTTTCAGAAATTATCTTTTCAGAAAATACAGTTTCTGTTTTATATATATTTTGCTAAAGCAAAAAAAAAAAAAAAATAGGTCGACATTCCTTCCCTCCCTTCTCACCCACCCTGATTACTTGGCTTTGTCCTATCAATCATGATTATGTTCCTCCTACAATAATTACAGTTTTAAATCAATTTTCTAACAACATTGCTCAGTGGACTGTGAAATGCAGTTGAAGTCAGTCATAAGAGAGGTCACACTGAAAATTGCCAGAAATAGTGCTTTTTTTGTAGATTGGGAGGAGAGGTTACACACAGGAAAGACAGAGACATCACCTCCTCATCAGGCTTTAACATTCCTTCAGTACGGAGCAAATAATTATCACTGTGCATTTGAAAAACTGAAAGATTGTTTAGATCTCAGCTGGATGCTGCCATAATAACAACGGCCCTCCAGGCATTTGGTGAGGATGTATTTTCCTAAAAACACGCATACTCACAAAAATATGCTTTTGCAAATTGTCCCTGTTATCCCTGTTATGGCAATGTGACCTTGCACTGTAAAACAACAGCTCACTGTGTTAGCAACCAGCACTCACTCTGCTCCAGCACTGATGCTCCAAAGCAGCCCCTCTGTCTTCATGCTTTTAATAACACAGCTTCACATTGCCTGAATGAGGCAGTAGACTCCAACAGAAAAACTGTTTCCTTTAGGGGTTTCTGAGCACAGCATTTCTAAGAATAACTGATACTTTGCTAAGAAATCAGAAAAATGATCCTAGAAGACAGCAGATAAAGAAGTTCTCGTCCCAAACAGCAACAGTGCAATTCTATTCACTCAGGTCAGTGACAAAACTTTTCACCTTCAAGTGGGACAGCAGTTCTTCCACTTGAAGAGTTCTTCCCTAAAAGCAGATAGACAGAAAGTGGGGTGCATTGTCTGAAAAAGCTGCAGAAACTGTAACACAACAAGATTTGCTGATTTGTAACAGGCTCACAAGCAGAAAGGCCCTTCAGAAGCTTCCTGTTTGAAATAGTACAATTATGTATGTTTTCCAGGTGTGTCACATAGAGTAATATGTCTTGTTCTGTTTGGGTTTTGTTAGTAATCAAAACTTCTCTCTTTAGGAGAGTGATTTATTGTCTCCTGATTTTCAAAGTACCACCAAGACAGAAGCAGCCAGTAAAGGAAGCGACTGCCAGAAAAGTATCAACATATTAAAGCCTTTAAATAAATGACATAGCTATCTGGATCTTTTGTAGCATTTCACTGTTTCAAACACAGAATTTAATATATATGATATGGAAGAACTGGATCCAATTATTCTGGCCAATGAACTTTGCAGTGAGGGAAACTGTGCTACAAAAAAAATCCTTCAGTTCTTCTAATTGGGAATCCAACTTTGCGAATCTAGTAGGCTCACAGGGCTTTGTTATACTCACAGTTATCATCCCTCTTGTCTGCTCTACATGTTCATAATAATCACTTATGCTTAATTTAACAGACGGCTGGAACCTGCACAACTCCCCTTAAGAGGTACAGAAAATGGTTATATCATTCCCACCCTTGAATTAAAAGTAGAAATCCAACACCAGGTAATGCTGCCTATCCACTGTCTGCCCACCTATCATTTCTACAGCTTTCTGACTCTCTCTAATCTGAAATGCATGAGGCAATTCTACATTTTAAGTATTACTGCCTTTTCTTGTCATTTAAGAAGCAAAAAGGGAGGCGCATGCTAAAAATCTTTTAATCCTGTAAGTAATTTATTGAAAAGTTAGATTGGTATATCCTGTTTATTCTTACTAATACTTCCCTGAATGAGGCAGAAAAACTAATTACTTTTATTTACACAGTTTCATTAAAGAACAGAGTACTTCACAGCCAAGTTGAAGAAACAAATCACTGCTCCCGGGACAGTGCTGTCTGCAATGAATACAGCAGGGCAAGGAAGGACAATAGTCAATGGGAGAAGTGAGGTTATGGGAAGATGAAGGTTAGGGAAGTTTGGGAGATGATCTCTTCATCTTGTCACTTTCTGGAGATGCTGAGTGGGAAACTGCCAAGATGGATGTGACCATTTGGGATTTGCCAAAACATGACATACAGTCCCAACCAACATTTCCGAGAGCAGAATTATCACTCAGTATTTTTGCAATAAAGAAATAAAACAAATGGTTACAGAGCAGCTTCCCACATTTTCTGTCCAGCTTTTTTTCCCTCTTGAAGTAGTAAAACTCATTCCCATGTGCAGTGTTAAAAAAATATTTTTAATCTCAGATTCTGTATTAAAAAGTTGTTCTTCCCCTCATTTTGCCATTGGATACATTTTTTTCTGCAGTTTATGCTAATTTTCAGCTTTTTTTTTTTTTTTTTTTTTTTGGTTGATTGTTTTTCAGGGAAGAGGGTGAAATAGAAACAGCACAGTACTTTGAGTTCACATTTGACCTACTGCATGCCCTTGCAAGATAGTAATATACGAATCAAAATAAGAGGCCCTCTAAATTCACACTTTTTTTTAAATTTCCAGACAGTGCTAAAAAAAATTAACTAAATAAAAGCTTTCTCTTTCCCTGTCTTTATTCCTAATTTTTCCTCAGAATAAAATAATTACTATGAAAAAAATTAGTTAGCTAAACAACAAAATATAGAACATTAATATCAAACTATTATTACACTGGTCAGTATAAAAGCCCTTTGCTAATCAGTCTTGAAATCTGAACACTAACAATTCTATTTGCAGAGGACACAATTCCCTCTTTTTCAAAATTACCAACTTCATCAAGTTAAAGAAAATCCACTTTTATAAGGCTGCCTCTAATTGACATTGATGTATCACTACTGAGAGTTGAACAGCACATGTCTGACTTCGCGTGGCTTGACCTCTTTTTCTTCTTCCCATGCCAAATGGAGCAATGTTTTCACAGCAAGAACAAACCTTAGAGTAAATGGCCTGTTCAGATCGGTTGGGTAAATATGGCAGGGAAGATTATTAGAACAGCTGACAGTGGGACATATATGTGTACATATGTGCATAAAGTGAAGAGCTTGTGCGGCGAGCACGAAAAGTGGAGATAGCACTGAACTCCTCCACAGAGTTCCATTGTCACCTACGCAGTCTGCACTCAAACTGCGCGCAACCAACTGATGAAAAATATCACTGAAAATCACATAATAGTGTGAAAAGTTTACTATCTTGTGGAGCTGCATTTCAAGCCGCGCAGGGGCACATGCAGCCCATGGGTGCGACAATCCTGGTCTAAACGTAAATGGCCCATAGTTTACAGTATTTCCTAAAAAGTTAAACAAGTTTTAAATCCTTTTAACATCTTTGACTATAAGGCACAAAACTGATGTAGAAGTTCAGTTCACAACCAAAACTGCTCTCTGTCTTTAGCTTCAGCGAAAGCAGTTCTTCTTCTGGTCTCTATATCATCCATATGACTAATAAAGAGAGAGGAGAGAAAATTATTCCGTGCAAGAATGCCCTAAAGCCATTTTCAACCAATGAAAACAATAACCAGGAGACTTATTCCATAAAGCAAAGAAACAAACAAACAAACAAAACCATCAGAGAAACAGATATTTAGTTATATAGCTAAAAAATGAATTGACATACAAACTTCATAGAGAAACTGCACTTTGGAGGAAGAAATATCAATTAAAAGACTTTCTTATGACAGTGACTGGCTTTGCTCTTCCAGTGAATTTTAAGACATGAGTGCCACATACAGAGTTCTCTGTTGATATTAATAGTTAATTTATTTGAAAAAAAAATATTAAAGACTTTCATTATGGAGCAACAAAGGGAAAAAAAAAAAGGCTATGAAACAGCGATTGAAAAGAGATTCAATTGTATTGCAAAAATAAGACATTCTTCTAGCATCCTACATATTTACGGCATCATATAAAAATATTCACTGCCACAAGAAGAACAATGCTGGATTCCAGAATCTGTGGGTGTGCAAAAGCAATTCTTTGTTGTAATTATTGGCTTTGTATACTGGATAGAAACCAGAAGAGGGAATTTATTTAATATAAGGAACAATATGCTGTATTAAATACTCATGTACTGGAAAGAAACTTATGTTTGTGGTTGCAACAAACATGTCAAAATAATATATAAATCTGCTCTACGTAAAAGTAATTTCCCATTGTAATAAAGAAAAATATATACAACGGTATACAAGAACATCTGTTTCCAAGAAAATTAGAGACAAGATAAAATAGATTTCTCCAGAAAAGGATAAAAAATGCTTTGCTTACAGGAAAAATCTAGAGAAGAAATAAAAACCTCTCAAATACTCTCTGCTCTCAGTGATTTCTTACACAGCAAGCCAATGCATTATTTGTTGAAGATCAGCTGGCTTAAATCATTCCTGAAATCAAACCTGAACACAAGATCAGCCATCAAAGCCAAATTCAATTTCTGCTTATCACAAAACTGTCGCACCTGTGGCTTAAATGACTCACAACCCTGCGGGAGCGTGCTTCATACAGTCAGATTGAGATTCAATAGGAAATCTTAAGGTTTCTTCAATGCGAATGCTGAAATGCACACAAACTGACACAGATTTATAAACAAACAAGATCCATCTTCAAAACTTGCACAGAAATACCTGCAAACTCAATAACTCAAGTCAATGTAATTGCTCTGTCACTGAATCTATATTCAAATAAATGAGTAGTTAGCAAGCATGAGATATTTAACCTGCTTTATTTGATACCTTTCTAAGAGGTCCTCTCTGATGTTTCTGCCCTTCTGAAATGCTTCTGCATTTGTAATCTTCAAAGCTGTCTGAATCTACCTACAGCACAATATTATCCAAGAGTCAGCACACCATGACAGAGGAAATACAATGAGAAAAGAAAGAACAAAAAGCGAAGGGAGAAATATCAACTTGAATTTTGAACACACATGCATACTTAACAGTTTTCCAATCGAGTGAAATAACTCCAGGTATGTATTCACTCTTTCTTGTTAGTATGCCCTCTAGTCTCTATTGCTTTTTTTCTCCCCTTTTAGTTTATCTTGGTATATCTTGATCTTGGGGTTCCTTGTTTGTTGTTGGAATAGTCTGTCTGTCCTCCAAAATTCTTACTTATTTCCACAGAAATTAATATAACTTCTGCATAACCTTCCTGACACTTCCTTTCCTACTCCCTACATAAAAAGGGATACATTCTGTTCCTTAAAACTCATTCTTCCAGTGCTGCACTGGTGAACCTCAGAGAGATGGAGATTAAGCACTCACCATCCACAAGAAGCAAGGCGGGGAGCCTGCATAACATCTGAATTTTCAAAGAACTAGAAAAACAAGTTTCAAAAAGAGAAATGATTATATGGGATTCTCTTTAGATTTTCCACAATTTCTTTCTAAATCACTTCAGATTTTCTCACTGAAATCTTTGCCTTGCAAACTTCATGGATGCTGCAAAATAACGGTAATTCAGCCATCAGTAACCATTCTCACACCTGAACTGGAGACAGATTTTCCCATGTTATCTCCATTCAGTTCTGGTGGTCAAAGCTGTTGTGGGAAAGCTTACAACACGCAGCCATGCTAGAGTGTTAAGCCAGATCCATATGAGCTGGTGTATTTACATGGAATTATTTACTGACTTACTGTTATTCTAGTTCAAACCCCAGAAGTAATACAGCCATCTGTGCCAGCTACAGAGAGCAAGTCCAGATGGGCCTGTACAACACATCAGGTTTAAAAATCCACCTCATTCTTCCAGCTTAATTACCCCTGTGTGGAACTCCTGTGTGCCTCCATCAGGAATGGAGATGCTATTACGTATCTGCTACCTGAAAGGTACAATGTTTGAAACAATAGAAACATTGAAAGCAAAACACACAGCAGACAGAACAAGATCTCACAGAGAAGGATTTAGGGAAAAGACTGCGTAACAGGAGCTTACGCACAGTTTTAGACTGTTTCCATGAGAAAGCAGTGGTACAGATCAGATTCTTTGCATGCATCAAACTTCGTATGTGTCATCTGCCATTAAAACCTACTTACTAAGGAATGATCATGACTGAAGGCAAGATTTGATAAAAATCAGGAACAATAATTAAGTTTGGAAGTCAGTGACCCAAAGCCTCTCTTGTGTTCTACTCGTGTCCACAGATGTTTTTTAATTGTAGAGCAAACCCATCAATGCACAGCACCTGAACAGAACAGGACTAGGTAGGTAGCAGAAAACTGCTGTTAGGTCCACTGAACTAAAAGGGCTCTGTCCATGAAAGATGAAGGAAAAAATCCACAAAAGATCAAAGAAGCATTTATCTTCATGACATCTCCTGTGTAGGAATAAGGTGGATTTTAAAATTGATCATGTAACACCATAGCACCAGAGAAAGGTGACCTCAAACACTAAAAAGGCAGTGTATGTAAAGCTAAGACTTATTCCCAGCTTGTGTAGTAGACAATTCCACATTTTAGAAACAATTTCTTTGAGGTTATATTCATATATCAATATAAAAATAAATTATAAGCATAACTGATTTGTAAGCTCTTATTCCCATGCAGTTTAGAAAAAAATATATATATATATTTAATAGTTACCATAACACTTTTGGTGAGAATTAGTGATTAGAGATATCAAAATGCTTTCAGAGAACCTTTCTGAAAATATCAAATGAATATTAAAGGTAAAAGAGTATAGAAAAAGCCAGCTACAAGACATTTGTACTTAAGCTATATAGTTTTCTCATACCTAGAACAGCTGATGTAACTCACTAAATAAGAATAATAATTAAAAAATAGAGTTGTTACAGTAACAGATAAAGGAATGCACACTGTGTTAGTTATCAATGCTTTATTATTGAAAACAAAATTGAAATTCTCTTATCTGGCACATAAACAATTATTTCTACAAAAAGGAAAGCCTACAAATCTGATAATTTATACAAATAACAGTTTTTCAAAAAATAAAATTTTAATTTAGTAAACTTGTTTTGTGCTCTTTAATTTTTTAGCACTGTCTGCAATAATCCACCATAAATCCCTGAGCAGAGAGACATATTTTAAACATGTTTTAAATTCATCCCAAAAGAAGAAAGTTATCAAGCCCAGACCTGTATTAAAAAAAACATATTCAGGGACATTCTTGTCAAATTTACGCTAGTCCTTTTTTCTCTTTTTTTTTTTTTTTCTTAAGGAAACAAATAAGAGTTATCAATGCAAGCATAACACTGCATCATATGAGTGCTCCCCCCTTCCCTATTTTGTGCAATGAATAAAAGTTAATAAACAAGAATGAGTACAAGTTGAAGGAAACATATAACATAGTGAATGGTTAAGACCAAGAAGCCATCAGAGTTTGATGGATGTTGAGTACAATTTCATACTGAGTTCTATACATTTTCCAGAAAGTCAGTAAAACGGGGAAATAAGTTCAAACTACTATTGTGTTCTACCACTGGTTTCAATGATAAAGTACAAATTCAACTTTTGACCCTTCCATTTTGCTTTTCCAGCCATAACATTATTTGAGAAAAACTTGATACATTCGACAAAACTAAACAACCTTGCCCCTCTGGCCCTTATGGTAGGCCACTTGTGAACATAGCAATATGATATTTTAGTGAGCAAGAGGAAAGAAAAGAAAACACACACTACTGCATTTTTATTATAGTGACTGAAACAGCTATTCCTCAATCTGTTTCAGTACATATTTAAAATCCAAATATAATGGGAGAATGATTGAGATGGTAGAGAAAAGTGTCCTCTTTCCCAAAAGGTAAACATGCTAACCACACAAAAAATGCCAGGAAAGCCAAATTAAAAAAAAAAAAAAAAAAATCCCACCAAAACTAAAAGACTATTGTGTTAATAGCAGGTAACATTGCTGTAGTCGAGTAATAAATAAATAAATACAGCAAAGTATTCTTCTCTATTGTTTTCTTGGAATGGTGCTTAATAGTTAGGAAGAAAAAAACCGAACAAAATACAACAAAATTTCCTCAGTAATAATGAGGTTTTAGCAGAAGATCCTGAAAAATCTTCAGTTCAAGGTGCTCTACCACTTTAACATTACATCTACCATTATGAAATGAACATTGAAGCAGATATCAACAGGTCATTAAATGAAATAGTACATTTTCATAAAAGCAATAATACTTATTCCAAAGAAAGAGAGCAGTTAACAAACGGCCTGGAAAAAAAGGACTGAATCTTCAATACACTGCAATTTAAAATAAATTATTCGTACATTTATAAACTGAAGAATAAAACAGTAATTAGGTCAAATCGTTCTGAATCAGGAATAAGCAGAACCTCACCAAAAGCATATTTAGATATTTGACAGCTCTGCTGCTAGTACATGTCAGAATAGAAACAGAATTCTAATATTTGGTTAGAATCTGAATAGGTAATATGTTTTTAAAATATCACCACTACAAAAAGTAACTGGCAACCAGTTACACATTTATCTTTATCTATGATGTTTTGGATATAATCTAATCCATTCCCTTGAGCTATTTGCTAGCCCCACCAATGCGTAACATTCCCTTCTCACTGAGTTGCTCATGAAGTCTGTGTAGAATATGCACAAGCTGATATTTTCAAATCTCACTTGGATGAGTTATTGCAAAAAAACTGGATGCAGAATCCAGTCAGTCTTTTTTTTCTTAAGATGACATTCTGACCACATTTACTTGATACCAGGGCAAATATCATCTCACTTGTACTGCTACATCATGTCTTTTTCTTTTTTTTAGATTCTGCATACATGCGTGATGTAGAATTTAAGCAATTGCTTGCTCATTCTGTCAAGCCCACAGCCATTTCACCACGTATTTCCAGAGAGTTGCAACAAAACTTAAAATAAGTTGAAATAATATGCGTATTTGCAATAAAAAAAAAATTTGAATGCCACCATCTAAACACAAACAACAGGTTTTAGAAAAATAAAAATTGGCCTTATATACTGTAAACTGGTAAACAAGTGGTCTTGAAGTGAGATACAGCAGCATTAAGACAAACTGCAAACACGCCAGATTTAGTATACGTTTTAATGAGTTACAGTATTTTAATGAGTTATTATTACTCACCTTTACTCCCATATGATTTAGTGTATACTGTACAAATTTCCATTAGTGTTTCTAGGACAGTATACATTTCAAGTACCCACACAGAAGTGAGCAATACGGAATTTGCAATGATTTTTCAAATATGCCAGGAAACCCTCTTTCAAGTTCTGTGGCTCTAAAACTTTTTGTAGGCTAACATTGAAGTCCTTCATGAATATCTCCATCTCCCTTTCTGTTTTTTTTTTATTTGTTTGTTTTTCTTTTTTTTAATCTAATAGTAACAACAAAAAAGGCAAAAAGCAGAATAGCTTCTCCTAGCAGCAATCAAGACTTCCGATCCTTGCAGCCAAGTCTGATGAGTTCTCTGTTCAGACAACTGTATGAAAATTCTAGATATAAACCAATTTAAGAAAAAAAGCTCAGAGTTTTCCAAATCATGTCTTTGATGTCTTTAAACCTTGTTTCTCCATGATGTTCCACAATTTGCGAAGATTGGATTGAGTGATGACATCATCAGGTTTAAGTTGAAGAGCAAGGAGGTAGTTTTCTTCAGCCTCTTTCAGTTTACCATTCAGGTGGAGAATGGCTCCAAGATTCATTAAGGCAGCTGGATACTGGTACAAAAAAGAAAATGGGAAGAAGAAATATTAAGAATATTTTCAGTTTTTCTTTTCAGACAATCTTCTTTCACTTAAACAAACTATTACCTTATGTTTGCAGACTTTTCATGGAAGCAGTTTAGCAATTTAAGCAAATAGAGATAACAAGAAAAGGTTTCTGAACAGCTGTTGCATACTTTGTGCTTAAAACAGGGCAAGTTCTGGTGTCTACAGACATAGACTTCTCCCTTTAATGAGAAAACACAGACCTCATCAAGCTTTTCATGTGGTAATGTCGGCATAGCACAGTTTCCGAGAGAAAATTAAAGTAGTCCAAGAATGGATTAAAGACAGGAATTTAATTTTGATTCAACCCATTGCCAATAAAGAATTTATAATTAGTGGGAATAGTTAACACATTGAAACTCATCCCTTTTTTCTCTGTCTTAATTATAACTAGTAGAAAAGACAATCTGTTCTCAGATTATAAGGATGTTCAGGAGTTCTAGGATATCCATTTAGATTAAAGCTGTGGCATTTATTTCTTAATGAATGACCGAACAAAATTTATATTGGTGGAAACATTGCATTAATAACAAACGTGAAAAACTTACAACAAATCATGAAATTATACTAATACAAATTCCATCTTCAGCTAAAAGAAAATATTTCTTGTTTTCATTTTTTAATCCCAAGATTACTCCATTATGAAATAAAAAGCTCTTCATGATAATTAAATATGTTTAGATATCACTCACCAGGACTCGAGATTTGATGCCACATGGAAACTCAGCTAGAGAGTATTATGGGTGGGGATGCAAAATGCTCTAGAAGTCCTTCAGTGACAATAACTTCAGGAAAATATGGTAGGCAGAAGGTCAATAAAATATGCACTAGGGATGGTCTCCCGGACCAGGAAATCAACTGGATGAAGAACCATACCTACATTCCAAACCTATTCACTAACAAATTAAACTCATTACTCTTATCCTTGTGATTCAGGCTTCATAAATAAATAAATCTTATTATTCCAAAAATTAGTCCAAAACCTAAATTTTGCAGTGGAAATCCTGCTCAGAAAATACTTGAGTTTATATCCAACAAGTATCTCATATTTTCTCACCTTTCTTCCTGCTTCTTTTCTTCTATTAAGATACACATCATAAAAACTGACAAGGACAACAATGCATCAAGTTTTCAGAACAACTGGCTTCCAGAGTTCCAAAACTGAGCAAAACAAAATAAGTTTAACTCTCCCTGTGTAAACACCTGAAGATATTATTTTTAGATTTAATTTTTCTGAGTTAACTCTGATAGATTAATTCCTCTCACCCCAACTCAAATGTCTGTTTCCACTTAAAAACAAACAAACAAACAAAAACAAACAAAAAACCCACATACACACACATACCAAAAAAAAAAAAAAAAATCCAACAACAGAAACCAAAACAACCCCCCCAAATTCCCAGCTGAATTTTACAAAGTACCTACTACTCTCCAAACCATTTTCTTCAGTCACGTGCCATATAAAGAAGGAAAACTAAGCCCTTGAAATTTTAGCCTTTGCCAGAGAAAACATATATTAGAAGCCATATTATCACAGTTTCCCCTTCTCGGTGTCAGCATTATATACTACTTTACAAAGAAGTAACATACTTCTTAATCGTAGAAGTTCTAAGTGCTGACTGAAGTGATACAAATGAAAAATCATATGCAAATAGCTTCACTGCAAATTGATGGCTGTCTAAATATCCATATATTTTATTTATTCATTTAATTTTAGACTTGAGATTGTTTGAGATAATTTTCTATATTTATTGTAAGTAGGATGGTCCATACTTCTAACTGTGCTACTTGTTTGTCTGATCAGAGCTTGTGAATCAAATAGCTTCTTTCAAGACCTCCATTACTGACATAGAACCGTCTTTATTCTCAAATTATAATTTGGTGCAGATGTAGATGGTAGACAAAGATTACAATAGATAAGAATTAACAGAACATATACTTAGAATAATCCATATTAAATAAGACATACTTTTAAAGTGTCCATTTCTAATTCTTTAACATTCACAAAGTCAATGAGAAGTAAGACAGTTTTCTCATATGGTTTTCAGAATTTATCTCAATTTCCTTTGCACAACAGTGAAGACATGGTATGTGTATGGTACTAATCAAGTACTCTAAATAGTCATATATATATGACTGTACACTTACATGAGAAAACTCTCTTGCCATGTATTTATCATCTTACTAGGGCAAGCAACAAAAATATCTAGAAGAATGAACTGCATGCCTTTTAATTGAATATGAATTTTTTCAGCTTCTATGTATCACCTCTGAATTCCCAGAGGCCCAGCAAATTTTAGGCCATTAATATTCTATGAAAATGTATCCATGCAAGTAGATAGTGACAAAAGCTCACATGATCTCCTTCATACTTCAGGTGAGGATGTGCATAGGATAGCTGACAGACTGCTCTCTGGCCTTTTAGAGCATCTGTCACCCCAGTATCTACAGTTTATTGTCAGAGTCACAAGAATCACATCCTTTTCACAAGAAAATGAAAGATTACACATCAGTGTCATCACTCCCTGACAGCTATATATGACGGTCTGAGGAAAGAGAGAAAGAGACATTTGCTATAGTTTTTCTTCACATATATTTTCTTTTATTAAACACAGCTGATAAAACTTTCCAGTATGTTAACAAAGACAGTCGGCAGCTACCAGTGCAATAACAAGAGACTTGTAGCACTGTATAGCAAATGACACCACCTACTACTTCAGAGACTTGAAAGGAGAAACAGTCCTTCCTTCATTTCCTTTTGGAGACAGATGCTTTACATCAAAAAAGCTGACTGGCATTTCTATCGTGGTTATAAATGCTGTCTTTTATGTTCTATTGGGAATGATTTCCTTTATTAGCATTTTTATTGTGGTATGCTGGTTTCCTTAGTGGGTTTTTTGGGGGGTAGAGTTGGGGACTGGAGGGAAAGAAATAATGGAGTAATTAATGAATAACAAAATAAAAAAAGGCATGCACTTAGTTGCCTGAGGTGGTTTTGGTTCACATTGATGACAATTCTGTCAAACTTTCTCCACACCACCAAAATAAAAGGAGAGCCTAGGGGCATGAAAATTTTTTTAACATGAATTAAACTGTTCTGTAAAATGCACTGTGGAATCGCTAAATAGATCAAAATAATTCTATGCAGTACTTCAGGATTATCTTAATGTAACCAAGTACAGTATTGGAGTCACCAACATGATGAATATTAGCAACACGGTAGGTATAGTGATATCTTGTTCATCTCAGGTTCCATGTATAAAAAATATTAGAAGAAAAGTCCCAAACAGAAGAAGATAATTTTATTGTTATATAAGCCTAAGGAGTTATACAGAGAGAAACAAAGAAATACATACAACCTATTTAAAAAGAGCTTTTGAATGGCAAATAGCTATATCCAAAAGCAGTCCAAAAGTAACCAATGAAATTGGAATATCTTTTCCCCAAAGTTGATCTTACTGATGATATTAATTGCTTGGCACTACGAGGTCAGAGTGACAGACTCTGAGATGGAAGTGCATTTTGTTGCTGCTGGAGTACTTCTAATGAAAGTCATGCCAGTTTATACTCCACTAGAACTGCAACTGCAAGCTAGTTCTCACTTAGCAATTTTCAAAGGTCATTGAAAAGATGTTGTCAACATTTGTCTTGCTCTTAATGAATTACTGCAGTACATAATCATGTAGATGTTTCAAAACAAACCCAGGACTGTTTAATGAATTCTGTAATCAGCATGGCAAACTTATCAAAAACACAAAGGTTAACTGTTCTGTTTTAACAGTGCAATTATGGATCCTTGTTCTTTTAAGTACTTAGAGAAAGACAGTAAATGTCACATCTGAGTATTTCATCACATCACTTTTGTGTAAAAATGATGAAATAAAATATTTCTCTTTAATAATTGAAGATATATGGGTACAAAAAGCAATGAAGTAGTATGCTTCATAAAGGATGAAAGCAGAGCATGGTAGATTGCCTCATCTTATCAATAATCATGTGCTGTAATTCTTTATTTATTTCCTACTGTGATAGCAAGAACTTTTACTTGAATTTTTGTTATTGGTGCTAATGCTGTAGCACAGTATAGTATTTTCTGAAGCAAATCTGAATGCAATCAAAATGTCATCAGCTTCTTTTTTACTGCTAAAGATAACTGTGAACTATAGAATAATTTCAGGGCATGGCGCTTACTTTTGACAGATCTCAAAACATCTGACTGAAACCATGACCTAGGGGTTGTCTATGATGTAAGCACACAACCTTAAAATATGTGAGGAAAAGAAGGACAAGAAAGAGATATCCACAAAGATGGCGGCTGCCAAGTGGATCTTAATCTCCAGTGTTGTTCCACTAATACTACTATAAATTCAGCAAAGAGACTGATACATGGAAGCAGACCTCTTCATAGAGGTAATCAACGTGTTGCCAGATAAGCCAAGTAACGGTTACTGCTTCCAGATACTCACGTTTTTACCTGGTTCTCTATGCTGTAAGGCTGCTGAATCTCTTAAGAAGTGGAGTTTGCATATACTGCATCTGGTATTTTCTTCCAAACAGCACATGAATCCTCACTAAAGCAACTATCACCAGAAAATTGCTTCAGATGGCAACAGTAAATTGTCTAGGATCTGATAACTTAGTGGAAAAGGCATTCTGGAAAAAGATGACAGGATGTATGTCAAAACATTATGGATCAGAGAGAATAAAAAAGCATAAAATTCACAGCTGAGAGGGATTTCCTGTGTCATCAGCCAGACTGCAAAGCATTCAGTTCTGCTGTAAAATAAAAACATCAGCATCTTTGCAAACTCCTTAAAATGGAAGAATGCTTTGCAACTCCTTTATGGTAGTTAAGTACATATTTAATTGCAAGTCTGCCTGTGAATAATTTCTGCAAGTAAGTTTTTGTGTTGACAACTGCCTTCAGCTTAAATAGTGAAGATAGGAAATGGAGAGGAAAAACATTCTCCTTGCAACTACTATTTTGAGCAAATGTTCTGAAGAGCACAGTTTCCACAGTTGCATTAGTCAGATAAGTACCTAAACACCTCTGCTGTAAAGGGAACCTGAGTCCCAATCTAATTATGTGAGGCTGACTAACATACACTGCTATATAAATCTAAGCAACAACAAACCTGGGCTCTAGAGGAGAGTGGATCCTTGGATTTAGTTAGAATGTTTGAGAGTGTTAATTCTGATAGAAAATAGCCTCAGTTACTTATGTTCTATTAAAGAAATAGTCTTTATCTAGTGTTCTAGTCATATTTAAGTCACCAGCCTTACAAACTATTAATCTGCAGAGCAAAAGATGAACATACAGACAAAAAACGAAAGTAGGAAAGTAGGTAAGAAAAATACCACTTCTGTGGAATGCTGTTTATGTACTTGTTTCAGGTTAGGATAAAGGCAGAAGAAAATACAAACATCTGGTCACATTACCAACTGTTACCACCTACATAAATGTTAGGTCACATGGCTTTGCTTGTTGGTTGTTTTTTTGTTTGTTGGCTGGTTGTTGGTTTGTTGTGTATTTATTTACTTACTTCTACATTTAGACATTTTTATCATGACATTCAAAGCAGATGGCACTTTAACCTCTCTCGTGCAAAGAGAACATATGTGGAAATGTTTGTATAGATCTAACCTTGTGCACTTTTGAACACTGGAAACTTTCCTGTCTAAAATGAAAAGCTACAAGATACTTACAGCTAAAACCAGAAACTGAAAAAATGAAGGAAGGGACACTTTCCCCCCACACCCTAACCCAGGATCAGTATCATTATGGGTTGAGAAATGAGAATGAGCACTGGACTTGGCATGAGAAGCAGTCTGTTTCGTTTCTCAAATTATCATGTCAATATGGAGTGTTTTAGAATCAGAGTTGTTCAGCAAATGGGGATTTTTTGTTCTTTTTTTTTTTTTTTCCATGTTAACATTCAGAGAAAGAGTTTTTAAAACACAGTTATCCGAAACCAAACAACCATATATCGATATGCTGTATCTTGCTGCTGAAAAGCTACCTACTACTGTCCTTTATATAAATTCAGAGGATTTATGTATTGGTAAGTTAACAAAAACACGTTACAGATGGTAAAGGCTACAGATAATCACAGCAGCTTTAAAAGTCCTACAAAAATGAACTTATATTTGTAATTTCTGTATAGCTAGATTTTTTCATCAATGGCCATGCATCAGTTGTTTTGATTTATTTGATTTAAAAAAAAGAAAAACAACAACAACAACAAAAAAATAACTCATACTAATCACTCTTAGTTTATATAGAAACTTTGATGGAAATTTTTAGATAACATACTTGTATTACCATAATAAAAGCTAAATAGGAACATATGTGATAAGCATTTAGTACTATGTCTGTATTAAAAAAATAAACAAACATTTTCCAGGCCTCAAAGTGTTTTTAATTAAACTTTGTAGCTTTCCAGCTCAGAAGTTTTCATCAGTATAGCATATGATAATTTTACTCAATTTTCCCAGCAATTCAGGATTTTATATATATAAAAAAAAAAACCTTCAAATGACTTAATTTTTGTTTATCAAAATTCAAATGCTCTCTGATGCCTGCAATTTGATAATTTTAATACATAGCTATGATTATAGCATAAAACATTTGACAACTCCCTTACCTTATTTAACGAGAACCCTATATGCTAATAAGAAATTCTGCATTCTCAGCAAGTGAGAAACTTGCTGAACAAAAATGTCATCTGTACTACCTTACTGACAAATAGAAATAGCTCAAAAACTTTCAGTAACAGAAATATATCATATTTAAACAACAAAAAAGGTGTTCTTGAATGAAATTGAATCTGTTAATTTTCCTGTACTTTCCCTCTAAGTCTTGAAAACTAGAAAAAAAGATGGCTTTATGTTCCTGCCTGAAGACAGATAGTAGAATCACAGAATCATTAAATATAGAAAATACCTCCAAGATCATCCAGACCAACTTTCCATCTACCACCAATATTTCCCACTAAACCGTGTCCCTTAGGAAAACATCTTAATGTTTCCTCAACACTTTGAAGGACAGTGACTCAACCACCTCCCAAGGCAGTCTGTTCCAGAGCCTGATCACTCCTTTGGAGAAGAAATTTTTCCTAATATCCAACCCACACCTCCCCTGGAGCAATTTGAGTCCATTCCTTCTAGTCCTATTGCTAGTTATGCAAGAGAAGAGACTGACCCCTACTCACCACAAGCTCCTTTTAGGTAATCATAGAGAGCTATAAAGGCTCTCCTGAGCCTCCTCCAGGCTGAACAATTTCAGTTTCCTTAGTGGCTCCACATGAGACTTGTGCTCCAGACTCCACATCAGCTTTGTTGCCCTTCTCTGAACATGCACCCAGGCCTTGATTACTTTCTTACCGTAATAAAAGCTAAATAGGAATATTCTACCCTTCACAGTTAGTTTCTTTTAACTAACTTTCCCTAGGCAACAGAGTAAAACATTTTTCCTCTACTGGTAGTAATTTAATTACCGGAAAAGTACAATTAAAGTCTATTGAAGGATGTGAGACATTTCCATAACAACAATTTATCAATAGCATTTGAAAGTATTTTCAAATTGGTCAAATAATGTAACTTTAGCAAATAGAAATGTTACCAAGGCAATTTTACAAATGAACTCTCTAACTTTTAAAATAAACAACAAAACTCTTCAATGATGTCTTCATTAAACAGTTGACAGAACTGCAAAGGCTGAAAAAATCTTTTTCATGAAGAACACGATTGCAAAGCTTTTTTTTTTCCCTTTGTCCTTCATCTGGCTCCTATTAGTTTCATGCCTATTGCACAGAGCGAACAGGTTTTGCCCACCCTCTGTCTTGACTTCAGTTTTACCCACAGGAATACGAGAGCAGTTGAAAAAAGAGATACACACTATTGGTTTCTCTCAAAATCCTGAATTACAGTACTCCATACAGTTCATACGAATTCAAGCCTTACTTTTTGGCAGCCAGTAACCTGCAGGTGTTCCCTATATAGTGTTTAGCAATTGAATCCACAGTACATATTAAAATTATTAACTTACAGAGTAAGTGCAAGGATTTAATTTTGATTCTTACAGCTTAAAGATTTTAATGCTGTAGTTCCTAAAGTACAGTCTTTTCATTGCTAATAGTGAGGCCACTGGACACTAATCACTTGCTAGGCTTTTACAAGATTGTGACTTGTAAAAAATAAAGCTACTTACTGCTAAAGCAGCCTTATTTACTACAACTGATCGATGACATGTACTTTTACAGTGCTTTCTAAGTAATTAATATCAATTACAGCAAGTGTTCAGTGGTAGACTTACACACGCTACTCTGGAAGTCTGCACTTAATAATGCATATGCCAATAACTGCTGCTTAGTGAACTACAGGTTTCTGCATTTTACCAACTGTATTTTTAAGAAATGGACACAATAATTAATATTTGCCTTAAAAAAAAAAAAAAAAAAAGTTTAATTAATTATTTCTTCAGGCATGGGAGAACAACTTACACTTGTTAAGGAAAATCATAGTTCAGTTCCAGCCTCTGAAATTCAGTGTCAAAAATTATTCATTGAAGCTACATGCCTGCTTGCCCCAGAGAGTTCTGTTGACTGGAGTGGACAATAAAGTAAAGACATCAGAAAGTATTTACTTCTGTTATGGTAAAAATACCCAATTTGGGAATTAATTAGCAAGAAAATATCAATGTAACTTTAGAATACAAGTTTTCAAACAGAATTAATGAAGAAACATTTGCTGATCTTTCAAATATGATAAAAATAAGTCTGATAATTTTAAGTATGTAAATGGAATCAGAATGAAAAGAAATACAGTACAGAACCACTGAGTTACAGAAATCGTCCACCAATTAACCACCATAAATACATCAGTCATTCACTCCAGAGTATGTAAGAGGCAGACAGCAAAATTTCATCTGGAATTTAAGTTTTTATTGTGTATTTTCTTTTTCTTTTTTTTTTTTTTTCTATTGTTATTACACTGGACAAGATTTCCAGTCTGTACTTTTTTTCACTGAGTGTAAAGCAGCTTGGGCAACTGGCACAGTTATAAACCATAATGTCAGATTAAAGTTATGTACTGTTAGAGGAAGACAATTTTTACTGGAACACCTTAGGAATTAAGTAAGAGTGCCTCAACTTCATAACATAGCAGTTTGTTATCTGGAAGATACATTTCAAAATGATAGCTACACTTGAATGTGTATTTGCTCTCCAGTAAAATTAACTATGGTGAATAGAAGCATATAAACACAGCGTTGATCAATATACACTGGTACAGAATGTCTCAAAAAAAGTGTCTGGTCTTTGGAGGAAATGAAAAGCTACCTGTTCTCTCCCCACTGCTTCTTCTCATTAGCATGCATCTGACCTCTAGACTCTAACTTTCCCAGGCAGAAATAAATTAAGGCTGGTACTGAATTTACTTCTAAAAACAAATTACAAGAAAATGACTTCAGCCACTCACTATCCCCTGTCCACTGCCTTCTTCCTGACAGTCTGTAAACACACAAAACAGGGAAATCTCAGACCTAAAACAGTTGCATTGTAGAGCATTTTTTTTCTCCAGACAATCTCTTGTGTATACTATAGGAGGAATGGGGGAACAAAAACAGTTGCATCAATACCATCTCATGAAACAGAAACATGAGTTCTCCTAAACTTACATCAAATAAAACATTCCAACAACTCACTCCTAAAGTAAAATAAATTAGAACTACAGACAAGGAAGAAAATTAAGAATTTATTGATTGCAAAACATCCCACTGAGAACGTAGTACTGCTGATTTTATTGAATGAGCATTAAAAACACTTCCTTGTAACTTCTAATTGCATAATAAATTGTTTCCAGAATCAGCACATCTAGAATACTCTATTAGAAAAACCTTGCTGGATTCTCTTTTAATTGAGTTCAAACAGATGGTTTAATTTCTGAAATGCTAATCTACTGCTGCAAATTCTGTATTTCATAGCACTTTGCTTTTGATTGACACTGACAGCTACATTTACACCGCAAAGCCAATCTTGCTCTCTCCAGGAATTCATTCGGCAGTACAGTACCCCCTGCTATATTACTACAAGCCAGTGAGCCACAGTGAAGTGTACAGGTCTATCCATAATGTATTATCTTAACTTACAAAATTTGAGCAAAGAGACTGTGTCTTCACAAACTACTGCCTTCCACCACCTCAAAGTACAATGATTCCTTTTTTTTAGTATCATGGGTGTCCAACCTTTTGGCTTGCCTGGGCTGTACTAAGTGAAGAGGAATTGTCTGGGGCCACATAGAGATTTTTGATGAAATTTTACTCTTTCTCTACTTCTTCTTTTAAAACAGTTGTTCACAAATGTACATACTGCCCAGAAGAAATGACATGAATAAGGCATGACTGCAAAGCAAAGAATAGGTCTTATAAAAGTCTAGACACATGATCATTTTTTTCTTTGAGTTGAATACCTGATCAGAACTCTATACATTCAATTGAGAATTTTCAGGCAATGTATTTATGTTGACTGAAAATGGGAGTCGCATATATATACAAAAGTATCTAGGTAGGTGCCTGGAAACTAAAACAATCTATACCTTAACATTTCAATGATATTTGGAAGACGATACTGAACTAATAACAAATGTGCATTTTTTGTGTGTGAAAACATCATCTACTTTTTTGCAGCTTTAGTGACATTAAGATTTTGACTACATCAGGCAACAGAACCTAAAGTGGAAAACAAATGCAGAAAGCAATGACCTTTTGTTTATTTGTTTATTTTCATATAGAAAAGACTTCCAGCAGCTCTAAGCAGCAAAAGACTCTGCCGCTAGATAAACTGAATACTTTATACAACCTGTATTCTAAGTGGATACTGCCTGAATCACAATTTCTCTCTCTCAAATGTTAAGCATGAAATTAGTGAATTAACAGTTCGTGGTAAGAAGAACACTGGTTCATTGGTTATTTAATGAAGATCTAAAGATTAATGAAATTAGAAAAGAGGAGTCAGTATATAGTTGCTTATTTCTAATGCTTCTTTCTCCTGTTAAAGAAAAATACGTATATCAATTTTACAGTTCATGAAAATAACTTATTCAGAAAATATAATAATAATTAGACTGTAGAGGGACTAATATTTATAGGAAATCTGTAAACATTTTCAAAGCCAAAACTGAAAAGAAAAGCACTCCAAATTACCATAGCAGTGAGATTCTGGTTTACTTTGTGGGATGTTTCTAAGTATGTAAGCTAACTGAAAACTCTATGCATTAAGATGAATTCATAGTTATTTACATAACTTTACTTGAAGAAACCAGGAACAACATAGCCCAATTTACCTTTCACATGGGAGAAACAGAGAAGTAACTCTAAAAAAGTTAACACTGCCACACCAATGTAAGCAGAGAAAACAAATGAATTTTCCTTTCAGTAATTTAGAGCTTATGCAGACAAAATACTTATGTATTGATTATATAGACGTAGAAAAAGTTATTCTCGATGAGAAATAAGGAGCAAGTTAAAGGCATTTTCATTCTAATTCCCAGTCTCATACATTACATGAAATGAGCCAATGGATCTCAGATATTTGCATATTTAACTGCTTGCATAATCTTAAGAGTACAAAAGAGCTTCCTATAACCAAATACTCATGATACTGAAGAAGACAACTGTAATAACATGATTTTCACTTTCCTTCCACGTATATTAAAATGAGATGGATCATAATATCCAGAACCAAACTGAAGTATTCCATAATCATCCAAAAGCACATTCAATCTTTGTTTTCACAGAGCTGCTAGCATGCATGAGAAAACACATATAGACTGCTCTGGGATAAGGCTATAAAATACACTTTTGTATTTCCCAAAGGAAATTCAGTGTTTTCCATGGATGAGTAAGTTGGTTTTCAAATTATACAACTCATCTTGATATTGCGCTCCAGTATTACAGGTAAATATCCCCACTCCAGTAGCCTGTGTTCTTTCTTTGTCCCCTGACAGACATCAGAGAGATGAGAAATGCTGTATGTTTTTTTTTAATGCATACCTTTTTTTTTTTTTTTTTTTTTTCTTTTTAAAAGTGGGAAGCTAAAGTAGGAATACTTAAAGATTCAGAAAAACAACCTATACACAGACTTTGTCCTGAAGCTGAAAACTGTGCACAAGGAAAAAACTAAACGTGTCTTTAAAACACTTAAGAGGTCAATAAGCAAATGTAATTGTCAATACAGACAGAACTATTTAGTTCATAAAAAATACCACAATTTTCTCCCAGTAGGTAGACAGAGGCAATAGACCTCCCTTCCACTTAGCCACAGACAGGAATGAGCTGAGCATAAGGACTTGGAATGGCTGAAGCACAACTCCCACCACAAGAAAAAAAATGTGGGCCCCGAGTCTAAACAAGATTTAGAAAGTTTTCTAGCTTAGGAGAGGGAGCAAGTACTGATGAGCTCTTTACATGGAGGAGTATGATTATTGCTGTGAAAGCAGTGAAGACTATTTCTACCTGAAATGAAAGACAGATTATATGTAGTAATTATTAATTCTCTGGAATTCACCCCTTCTGCACCACCTTTAGGCTAGGTCAGCCTTCTGCTAGGAAGGTCGATATATGTCATAACTATTTTGATATCAAACCTCAGAGCCAGTCTTTTTCTGTCTGTCTAAGGAGACATTACAACCAGTTGGCAACAACCAGAAAGTGGTGTCCTTTTTTCTCAGGGTGTTTCACTGTCTCTTCTCCCTGTGGAGCTAATCCATGCCTAAGCTACTTACCCCTATATCTGTCTTAAATCAAAACACTAGCAGCATGCCATCTGGAAGTACAATTCACATCTGTCATACCCATCTTCTCATTAGCAAGCCATGGTATACTTTTTTGTCCCTGAAAGTTTTGTATGCCCTATAACAATAGATACAGTCTTCAGAAAAGAACAGAGCAGGGAGAGGGAAGTTTTCTTGTTCCTCATACCTTCAACAGAAAACAGAGACAGTTTCAGCAGATCAAGATTGCTTCTGGATTGGAAGAATCCACAGCCACTTATGTCATTGAGGCAAAATGTTTTTTATGCTTGAGAGGAAGGTTTACACAATGCAAGGCTCAGCAATAACTAGTGCCGCTAGGGAGATGCTGGAAGCAGCTCAGAGGGCAGGCAGACAACCAGCAGAAGCTACACCTGCTCCATATGGCTCATTTTTGTATTTTCTGTAAAAGCAGACACAAGTCAGTGCCTGACACTACCTAAAAATAGGACTCTGTGGTTCTACGGAATAAACATACAAACATATGACTGTCATGTTGTCATAACTTTGAATAAGCAAGTAAATTCACAAAAGAACATTTTAGAATGAGGATTCTTAACTGGAAATTTCATGAACTTTGGGAGTCACCAGCACTGCATTCAGCTCTGGGTTTTTCAACATAAGAAAAATGGAGCCCTCTTAGAGCAGGTTCAGAGGAAGATCACAAGAAAGATCAGTGGGCTGGACACCTCCCCTGTAAAGAAAGGATGAGGGTACTGGAATTGTTTAATCTGGAGGGGAGAAGATGCCAGAGAGACCTTATAACATCCTTCGAGTACCTAAAGGGGGACTACAGGAAAGATGGGAAAGGATTTTTCATCAGGTATGTTTTGTTAGGACAGGAGATAATGGTTCTAAAATAAAAGAGGGTAGATTTAGATGAGATTTTAGGAAGACATTCTTTACTACAACAATGGTGAGACACTGTTGGGATTCAAGAAAGAATATTCAGAGCAGAAGCTGAAGAGCAAGATAAACAGCATGAGAAAGCTATGCTGAGAACCAAGGACACTTCCAGAAGAGAAAAACAAAGTCAAGCAAGCTGCGTGATGGCTGCATGATAATGACCCTGACTGGAGGAAGAGTGCATGGCTTGGAATGACTCATGACTCTGATTGAATAAGCACTGCATGCAAGGTTAAGGAGTGTATGTGGAATGTTTTGTTGACATGTAAAGGCAGGTGGGAAAGTTACAAGAGAAAAATTGTGAATGTAAACAAGGGATGTTTGAGCCTGCAATAAATGGTTTGGATTGTGACGCTGCAAGACACTGGAATAGATTGTCCAGAAAAGCTGTGGATGCCCCATCTCTGGAATTTTCAAGTACAGGTTAGATGGAGCTTCAATTTACCTGATCTTGTGGGAGGCATCCCTGTCCACAGCTGAGGGGTTAGAACTAGGCAATCTTTAAAGTCTCTTCCATATTCATTTTTTGAGACTTTGCCACGAATATAAAGCATATATACCATAAGAAGGAACCAAAAGCATTTTATCTAGAAGAAAGCTATAAAAATATACTCAATTATCTGAAAATCACTAGTGTTCTTCTTTCTTCTTTCAGCTGTTGGACAGCTTAGTGTAAGCCTAGAGACTTTGACACAAAATCTGTATTCTAGTGCTAGGGCAAAACCAAAAGAAGCACTTGTAGAAACTGCTTTTTAATATGATATTGTGTTAACTGATTACATAAACCCTTCAAGTCAAGAAATAGTTTAGTCCTCTGCACCATGATTAAACCATCTAGTGGAAATTATATTTATTTTGCTTATAAGTACATTTCTCCTTTCCCCTTCATTCTGTGTGTGTGTCTTTATATATGTTGTTACAGTAAGACATTTAATCAAACCCTTTTGAAGTGGTAGAGTGGAAACAGCTGTTTCTGACAATGTGTCAATGATATGGGGCTTAAAGCTGTCATGAGCTCCAGATTGCAAGCAGTACTAATATGTGGTTGGGATGGCAGTGACTTGCAGGTCATGGCAACTCCTTGAGGAATGCTTCTAAGCCAATCAGCTCAAGGTGGTGGCTCAAAGTCTTAAGGCTCTAGTGAGCTCTCTTTCATTTAATGCTTTTGAGGTCACACTTCAAAGTGCTCTTTTTTTCTAAAGAGCCACTGGCCATATGTGGGGGTTCTAGAGCAGATTTTTAAAGATTGGTTGCTTCAAGTTTGGACTTAAAAAATTAGAAATGCAGTTCCATTACACAAAGGATGTCTTAAAAGTTCAATAAAACCTGAAGCTTATGTCAATAAGTACATTCTTGTAAAGAATGATAGTTCAAAAACAGTTTCTGGATGACTGATTTTTCCACAACAAAGTGAGCTTAAGGCTCACATTTCAGAGTGCCTAACAACTCATTAAAACAATTTTCTGAAATATGAACATTACAAGACATAGGGCACCTAGAAACCATCTGTGAATACAGACTTTCCTCAACAATATTCCCACTCAGAATACTTACTGCAGAAATGTCTGTCTGTCCAAGAAACCTGCACTTTCATTTCTTCATGCAATTGTATTTGTTAAAATTAGACTAATGTGATTAACATCCATATAAGCCAACACTGCTAGAATGAACACATATGTGCTTTTTATTAAGAAGGCCCTAAAATGATTTTGTTTTGACAGAGGTAAACACGCACTGTGGGTATACATTTTTCAGAAAATATTTTAAAAGGTCCAGGGACTAGGGAAAATAATCTCTCTAGGTTACCTATAGAGTTGAAGGAAGAAAAGTGAGTCCTGTAAGAAATTATTCATAGCAAATAAAAGTAGACTTCTCTGAACTGCTTCCTAGATACCTCTCCTCTTTGGTTCTCCAGGGGTAAGTCAGCTCTGTGAAGTCTGCTTGGAAATAAATAAACAATCTTGAAAATCTTGCCTTTTCCCTGAAGTTAAAAATAAATAAAAAGAAAAATAAAAAAATTCCCATCTCCACAGAAATACTATATTCCATGGAAAGTATGGTTCTATAAATTTGACTGGATGCTTTCAAAGAGGATAAATACTTATCTAATGTATATACAGCCAATCATGAAAATTTTTGAGAAAGTTGGATCTAAATTCAGAATAACTGTAGTCAGATTTGCATTTTTCTTTTTTAGCCAAGCTTAATTTCAGCTGCTGCTGCTGCTATACTGTAATTCTTTTACATTCTGCATAATGGAGTAACCAAAAGCAAAGATGTTCAAATGAATGCATATATAATAATAACTCATCTGTGCTGTTTTCAGTAGTTCCTTTACTACATATAACCTTTTTTCAAATGCATTACTCATTGTAATACAGCTTTTCAGTATCTTTAAATCTTATCAGAATTAATTCAATAGTGAATGAATCACCACCAATACAACAAAAATATAATCCGTATTTACTTTCTTAAAAACAATGGCTTGCATGTTCCAGAGAATTTTCATTTCTCCTGTAACTAAAGACTGCTGGGTTTTTTTAGGTTTTTAGCCTCTTTAGTCACAATTTCTACAAACATGGAGTGACTGAATGAGAAAGTGATCCAGATACACGGGCATATTAGTTGTCCACTGTTGCACCCCAGTCTTGAGACACTGAAATAGAGGAAAGCTTGCTTAGGAGACAAATGCAAAAATGGAGATTCTGCTGTCTCGGACAAAAAGAAAACAAAAAAAAACCAAAAAAAACAAACCAAAACAAAAAAAAACAATGAAATGGCCAACTAATTAGTTCTGAAAGTCATAACTCAAGAAATTATTTACAGTAAAACAAGGATCAGAATGAGGTCAGTATCACATGGTAGTCTCTGTACTTTGCCAAATTGCGGCTTCATTTCCTGTATGTGCGTAGTTTAGTCCCCAAAGCTATTGTGGGTGTTTTGAAGTTGAAGCATCTGGGATGTGCTAGGCCCTAACTGTGACAACTAACAGGGACACAGCCCCAGAGTTAGAATGCTGACACTAAAATTTGTTTCATGAAGGCTCAGATGAGAATCTGAATTCCCTTACTAGCAGTAAAATACTGAAGAGTTTGTTGCTACTTTTACTGCTACTAAGGCTAATATTTCATAGTAGAGATACTAGTGATATTAGATATTAAAGAATATGCAATATTTGCAAAGAAATAGATACAAGAAATTGTAAATCTGAGTACTGTTTCAGGCTGCACTATTTGTCTATCTCTCAGGAGCTAGGTGCTGATCTAATTCTAAATAACTGATAATTTAGGTGTCTTGGTACAGTGAATAACAAAAAAGTTGGTTGTAACAGAGAAATGGATCATCAACTTAGGATTCAACTTAGGACCTCGTGGAAGGTTATTTTTAGATCTGCAAATTCTATAGTTTTAAGACTGTCTTTTTTTTTTTTAAACTGAAATTGCTAACATATTTTCAAATTAATCACTATAGACTTCTATGACAAGAATGTGTTCTATATTTCATTTATTACATATACAAAGCATGAAGTTTTAAAAATAAATTCTGCCTCTTATATTCACGAGTGGTGTTTTTTCCCAAAGCATGAAGGTAATTGAAAAGGAATATAACAATGAAGTGTTAAAATATTTTATTCTCTTAGTTCCTAATACAGTAAAAAAGGTAATGAGCTTTTATTTTTGTTTTCTAAAAAAGAGTATTTACACATTCTTACACATTCAATGAATAAACATTTATTTGCTTTTGCACTTCAACCTTAGTGGAGCTACCTCTGAAGTAAAAACATTGTTTGTTGAACAACAACGTTTTGCCAGAAGTTCAAGAAAAAGGTAAAGTCTTAAATTATTATTTAAAATGCCTTAAATAATCACAAAATAGCCTTTCATTTTCTTTTTATTAGAGAAAGTAGATGAAATTAGGAGAGCTTTCCAAACTTAACACATTTAAAAGTAAACAAAGAAATCTAAATCTATATTTTAGAATATGTTAGCCAAGTATGACCTGTTGTTAGAATACTGCATCAAGATAAAATGAAAGTGTGATTGTTCTAACAAATGAACGGTTTTATCTGACTATCCTATAATTAACCGCTAAAAAAATTGTATGATACAGGCCAAGAGATCAAACACCAGCAAGAAGTCTCTCCTCAGCACAAACAGTTCTGCACTACAGAACATTCATCAGTTTAAGTAATGGATATCATTAAGAAGGTACTTACATTAGGTCTTAATCCTGCTGCCATTTCATAATACTTCTCAGCTTCTTCATTAAGACTGGCTTGTCTATCAGGACAGAAAAAAACAACATAATTACACCTCTTTTTCCATATACAAAAGCACACCTAAAAAAAATACTGCAACCGTTTCCCACTACTTAAGGATATTACCATAACAAATGCATGAAATATGGAAATCTTTTAGATTGCATTTGAGAATATCCATTACAAACATTTTTGTGCCTTATTTTCTCCATAGCTCTGAAAAGGTATTAGTGCACACTGAAGAGTACTGCAGAAAGCCAAATACTCATCTGAGGCAGAAACACACATGTACCAGTTTTCATCAGATGAATATTTAGCACATTTTTGTAATTAGCCAGACTTTAACAGCAAATTATCAAGCAATAAGTTATACAATAGTGCAGTTTATTTCTGTGTGCGCTGTTATCCTATTAAAAGAAAGAAAACAGAGAATACAATGATTTCTTAGAAATCGGTTTCCATGATTCAGGGAAATAATTTACATAAGAGTTCTCATTTTGGCAACTACTCATACCAAGAGGGGTTTTTTAACTTAGAACACATAACCCATGGGACTGAGTTTCATATTTCCTGAAGTACTATTAGCCCACCTCTGTTCTTCTTCTTTTCACACAGGCAACATCTACATTCTCCTATAACTTAAATTATTACATCTTCATTCCCTAGCTTTGCAGTTTAATGCATTCACATGAAAATAGAGTATGTTGCCTCTTTTTTTTTTTTTTTTGTCTCAAAGGGCCCTTTTAATCTTTTCCCTCAAACTCCTTTCTTCTTTTGCCTCCAGCTTCTTAATTTCCCTTCAAATAATCATTGTGGCCACTGGCCCATTGAACATCACTTGTTCACATCCATGTCTTAAGAAAGATGACAAATATTTAGAAATGACCTGTCAGGCAAGACAAGTATTTTCTGCTATTGTTCTATCACAATAATGAAGCCATCATGGCATCATGGGTGGGAAAAACATGCACACACACACACACACATACATATATGTAATTTTTGCATGACAAGTTACCTGTCCTAGGACATGAGTTCTTCAGCACTCAGACCTGGAGATTTTACCGTGTTTGTTACATATGAGGTTTTACGTTTCAGCAAATACATTGTGTTCTGATTTTACATTCCCATCCACCCAAATTTTAAACATAGCCAGATTACACATAACAGGCAATTACTTTTAATCAACACATCTTGACAGACAGCGATGGGTCCTGGGAGGAAAAAGGGAGGATGGATAAACTCTTTGAAGTTTCTTAATAACTCACATGCAAGCTGAAACCACTTTCTGACAACGTGCTGAGTAGAACCCAGTTGATACCTGTGAACTGTTTTAAATTACTTTACGCATGCATCATCAACATAGTGGTTGTCATGGTTAGAAACAGTTGAATATCTGAAAATATTCATTCAACATGCTTCTGAGTCACTCCTGCTGGGCACAGGAAGCACTTGAAACTACTGGGAAAAAAAAATCCTCATACTTTCAAATTTCAGTACTTGCTACACGGCACAAAAATTGAAATTTATTACACAGCACTTTCTCCTGTTTCTACTTAGTATGGTGCTTTCACTACACTCCCATTCCTCATTCTAAAGGCAATCATCCTTAGTTCACAGGAAAGGATCTTACAGAAGCTGACTTTCAACTGAAACTTAGCACTGTCAATACATGACTTGATCACTGAAGCTCCAGCCAACATAAGACATTTCCAATACATGCTTCACTACATTCCATTAAAATGTATCTAGTTTTGCTGAAAGGCTTCAAATAGTGGCTATAAGCATAACAAATACTATAAAAGTAAAACGCATGACCAGTTACTGTATTAAAGATCATCTTCACAGCAGCTATAAGACCCTTGAATGAAGCTGTTTGAAGAACAAATTTGTCAAGAAAACAAATTTTACAGACAACTACTATGCACATTTATGGGAAAAAAAGAAAAAGAAAAAAAGATCAGTCTATCCCTTGTTCAAAATATTCAAAATTTGGTAATTACTGGAGTACAAAATAAATTGAAATTTAGGGAATGCTGTTAACATCCTTCATCCAAAGCAGCTGTAACCCAAATTATAAAGAATTTATCTGCAATTCTAAATAAGCACCTACGTGTTTTTGAATCTTGTGGTGCTCGTAATGGTGGAAACAGGTTTCTGACAGGAGGGAATGATAATCTTCCTAACTAAAAAATGTAGCATTGAGTAGAATATGTAGACAATTAAAAACAAATAGGGTTTATTAAAAAAATTCTGAGTTGCTGTTATCTTCCCAGACATTCATGACACCTTGCATCACTCACACCAACATCAATTTCTGCTTCTTAATCCATAATACATTTCTAAAGCATATTGCTTCTCTCTTAGGGTAGTTCACTTGCATGCCTTCTGAACTTCTATAACATATTTTCTACCTCAAAGACATGCAGTCCACTCAGAATTCTTACCAAACAGATGTTATAGCTGAGGTACCTCAATAGCAGTTACTTGCCTACATGAAACTGTTATATTTACTAATTTCAACTTTTCTTTTATGATTCTCCTTAGCATTCATCGGTACCATAGTTTCTAGCTTTCTCACTCCATGCCACTCTGAGTATTTGTTTCTCTTTTACTAATTTGTATTTTGGTACTGCTTTCTACTCGGAATCACCTCAGCTCTCCTACATTCTAAGTATTCTGAAAACCAAGTTCTTCTGAAGTCCTGCAGACTCATAATGGAATTGTAGTTGCCTTATCCCAAAGTAGTTGCTTTGACCCAATGGGCAATCTCTTTGCCTAATTTCCATTATGTAAGTAATATATTGAATAAATTGCTAAGTATAGCAGTAAAACAAGATGGGCAGTAAAACAAAATGAGTCAAATCATAATGCCTGTGGTTTTAAGGAAATACTTGGCAGCTCAATTTGACTTTGCCATGCTGAATCTTGCTATATCATCCACACCAGCTGAGACTCCTAGAGCATATTAAGAGGACATTACAGTCTTTCATAAAGAAAGCTGTATATTTAAATGAAAAATTAGACCAACTAGACACCCCAAATGGGCATAAAAGGATTCTAGCTAAGCTAAACTATCAGGGCTTTTTTTCTTGGTGGTAGTGATTTTTTTTTTTTTTAAGTTTTGGTTTAGTGATTGTTTTGTTGTTGCCATTTACAGGTTTTTAATTCTGCTTAAACATTTAAAATAGAGAATGCTGTTCAGAATCCCTCAGCAAAATACTGGTTGAAACCTACAAGTATACAGACCTAACAAGATCAAATAGCACTTATTTCAAAATCCTGGTATAGAAACCTCTTTCTGAAACACAGGCCACTCAGCTGAAGCTGACTCTACCTGTTTTAATATCATTTTCTTTTCCTTTTGTTTACTGTCTTCAATAGTAAAACTACAAACAGCCAAGCAACACATCTTCATTAGAGAAATAACCTAAATAACAGTTTTGTGCTGATTAAGTATGTTTTTTATTCCCTTTCTGATATATTTTCTAAGCATAGATATAATCTAAATGAAATTAAGTATCCTCACACCTGTCAAGCACACAATAGATAACAGTTATCCTAAAAACAAGTATGGAGAATACCTACTACAGTAATGTAAGATTAATGATAATGTGCAGGCAGAAGCTCAATATTACTGAATATCCAAGTCTGCCATCTTCAAAAGGAAAAAAAAATCCTTTTAAAGGAAAGGAAAAGGTCCAACATTTTATTAATTTCAGAAAGAGAACATAATTAAGTATAAGACTATATATTGAATCACATATACTGATAATATTAATTCCTCTTGTGTAGTTTCAAATCGGCATTAGTTTGAGAATATTTAGATTTCAAAGCATCAGTGTTCCCTGTTGATGCTAGCAAAAAATGTGACATTTCCAGTATTCTCTAGTTACATCCAGATCAGATTCAATCTATTCTTTGCAGTTGATTTGTATTCTAAAAACTTTAAATATCAGATGAAAGAAAAGTCTGCAGAATGTTCTTCACAAAATAAACTAATTGTTCTTCTGTGTAAACAAAAAGAATGATCTGCTTGTGAACAACAGAAATTTTAAAAGTAATAAATTATAAGCACTCAGAAAATTAGAAATAGATAGTACTAAGTCCTGCAACAGTTTCATTCGAGTTCTTTTTATAGCAATATTGAATTATTGACAACGGTTGCTGGGCTTTAAAAAAAACCAACAAACTATATAAACAAAGGTTGTAAAAAGTTTTTCCTCCAAAACAGAAGAGAAAATCGAGTTAGATTTAAACACACTAACCTGAGCATATGGGCAGCATTGAAAACAACATCAAATTCTGTATTATCGAGTTCAGCTGCCTTCTTTGCCATCTCAGCGGCTTCGATCAGACGGGATTCCTCTAGTAGGAACTGACCTGCAATGGAAAACATGAGGTTGATGTCATAAAAACCAACTGATCTACGATGCTTCAGATAATAAAGTTGTGAAATACACATTTTTCAAAAATTGGATGTTCCACAGTCAGTGTTTGGTCATTTGCTGATTTGCTCTGTGTTACAACATGTAAGATCTGTCTCGTTTCCTACATAATCCTTATCTGTTCTGTAAAAAGCCTAGAAATATCTAAAATCACATTAATGAATTTTACAATGGCACTATCTTATTCATTAGACCAAGTAAAAACCAAAAAGAATGACTAATGTAATATGAACCAAATTTTAACTAAAGTACAGTACTTGTTGAAGAAAACCACATATCATCTAATAAAACTCCATAAAAATGAGTTTTCCTTTGAAGAAGAAAATGCTTTGGAAGATACTCCAGCCACCTTCATTCTGTTCCTTTTAATGTTTTATTCACACCTACTTTATAAAAAGTGTTATTTTGGATCAAGGACATTTCATAGGGTTTCCGCTATCTAGACTTTGTGTCTAAATAACATATTTGGAAAATGTATCTTAAAGTATGGTGATTACACATTCCGGCATCCCATCCTTATTTTATCTTATTTTTGTAAAGTAAGATCAGTCAACCAAAAGTCTACTGGGCCATCACCTGCCACAAGTCTCTTCAGGGGTAGCAGCCCACAAAAAAAATGGTTTCTTCTCACAGTGAGTGTTTCTTGCTTGTCTCCTTTCCTCACACATTCCCTGTTCTTTTTAAGCATATGCAGAAAATCCACATAACTAGAGCTAGCAAGGTCTGTAGAGGCCACAGTGAATCCAGTGATGCTTGATACAATGAACACTTATGCAGAAGGAACTATCACAATACCAAAAGTGATGAAAGACAGCTTTCATAGCTTCTTGCTTTTTCTCCATGGATGCATTTCAACTTGGCAAGAGATTCTTTATTCAGGCAGCTACCTGTCTTAGTTATTCAGATGTACAAAAAGTCTTGGGAAAACAATAAAATAAATGCCTTACTGCATTTGTAGCATAAGCCTTGCTTGCTTTAGTTACATCCACACTCAAATAAGTGCCATCCTTTCACGCATAATGATGCTTTGTGTTGTTTCCAGAAACAAATAATTTCGAAAGAGTTTTTCTTACATGGATCAACAGCAGCGACAAGGATGAAGAAGAGGAACGGGAGAAACACATATACACAAAAACAACATACAAAAGCAGTTTGGATCATAAAAAAGTAATCGAACTTCAGAATTAGAAACCATCACTTGAGCCATTAATTAGAGCCTCTTAAAAAGGAGAAAATGTCAATATTTCCTCTCCTCCCTCACAACAAGAAGAGAAACAAATGCCAAAAGTTTTCTCCTATTTTCTCTTCTTTTTTTTTGTACCACATTAGGGTTTGGTTTATATATAGTTAGACAAACACTAATATGAATTTGAAAATTCCCACGCAAGTAAGTCTACTAATTACAATAGGCAGTTCTTAAACTAGGGTGACTTTCTAAGTTCCTTAAAGAGAAATCTTCGAAACAAGCTTGAACAACTGACATTCCAATTCTTTTTCAACAAATGAATTGGAAGAGTAATGCTAATCTTGGGTCTATGCCAAAGCAAACTAGCCTTAAACTGTTAACTTTTTTTTTTTTTTTTTTTTTTTAATGGAAAGCATGGAATTAGGAGAACAAGATTATAGTAACTGGATGGGCTATTTATACATCCAGCAAGACGGTAAGAAAAAGAATCTTTTAGACTTCAAGACACAGTCAGCCTTAGAAGATCATTCTGAAAAAAAATTTTCATACTTAGGAAAAATATTTTGCAGCTTAAAACCCACAAATAATGTCAAGTGGTCATTAGGGTAATTAATTCCACATGGGTAGAAAAAATCCTCCTTGTTCTCGACAAAAAAATTACTCAAAGATATTAAAGACCCATCTTTAGAAACATGCTTCTCGTTGTCTGTATGAAACATTTCAACACTGGATCTCAACCAAGATGTTATCTCATATATATTTATAACTACCCTACATGTAGTAGAACGTAGCTGATATGTTCAATTTAATGTGATATAATCAATGATTTTCTTGACTCAAGATTTACTTTATTAAGACGGTAAAATTATTTCACTTCATCCATATAATTTCTAAATTATATTTTTTTAAACCATTTCAAACTAATACTAATGGTTTGTTGGCAGTCTTAAGTGAAACACACTTGGTTAATTTTTAGTTCTTTAAGAGGTCTATAAGATCAACATATCACTGAAAATATTATGAAATTCCTACATACTTTAGGATTTCTACAAGAAGGCTGATTTAGAGGAGGACATTATTTACATTTAGCCAGTGCATTGCTAGTTAAAACATTTATTTTAATAGCCTTTTTTAGGACTTTGGATGCATACATTCCATTAATCTACATGGACACTCGAAAAATGTCAGCAACAGCTATAAACGAATGTTTTCAATTGTTAAAAGTAAAATTTGCCCTGTTTGCTATTAGACCTCTTAAGCATACCTCTATAATAGGATTACATTACACAGCATATTAAAAGATTAACTTTAGTATAGGTTTACCAAAGCGAACTAGAACAAATTGCAATTTATCCATGACCCCAGCTAAGTACAAGCAAAACTTTCAGTTCTTCAAAAAGCTCTGGGACTACACATTCCCATGAACAAGTCTCTTTCCATAATGCAGGATTAATAACATTGCCAATAACTCATTTTAAGTGGTAAGGAGTGGATAATACATGGCAAAGTAAAACCAACTATAGCATTCCTTATATCCAAACTCTTACAGAATCCTGACAGCAAAGAAGAGGAGAAGACCCCCTGAAAGAACCCATTCCTATCATTTCCTGAGTAGAGGCAACTTAATCAGAGGTTGTTGATTAAACATTTTCTTCTGTCACCTTTTCAATCTAAATAAAAAATCAATACCTGAGTGCATAGCAGATGTGTGGTAGGCTGCCAAGCACTCCCCCACTCAATCCCACCTCTCAGTAGTATGAGGTGAGAAAAATATAGGAAGAAAAAAGGAAGAAAGCTTAAGATTCAACATAAAGACAGTTTAATATGTGAAAAAAGGGGGGAAGGAGGGAATGGAAAAGTAAAGGAAACTGCTCACCACTTCTCACTTGCAGACTAATGTCCAGACACTCATTGAACAAAGGATACCTTAGGAGCCGAAAAAATCTTTCTCTTCAACTATCCCAGTTCTTATTGCAGAGCATCATACTATATGTCACAGAATATCCCTTTGGCCAGCTTGATCATTCATCCAAGCTGTTACTCCTCCCAGTCAGAGTGGGAGGAGCCAAAAGACCAGTGTGTTTATCGATGCTGCTTTAGTCACAGATTCAAAACACAGAATCATCCAGTTATAACTTATGAAAAAAGATTAACTTCATCCCAGTCAGATATGGTATCAGGTGGAAACTTACAGCTGACAATTGAGATTTGACAAGTTCTCCTGAAATGTAAACCAAATTCATTCACACATCTAAATTTGATTTACAGCATATAAGTAGAGGTAACCCATTTTGAAAACATCAGCTTCTTATAAAATGATATACAAAGATGATTCAAGAATAAACTAGATTGGCAGGTTAGTGTTGTACTTTCTTCATTAAAAAAATCAGACTTCTGAACTTTTCCTGTCAAAGCTATAAAGATGTGTTTTCTTAAGAGAAGAGCACTAGCAGGGCAAAATATTGGCTAGATGCTGAAAGTGAATCAGTAAGTCTCATCCACAAGCCTCTAGATTGAGGAACAACTTGTGTGGGTCTAAATTTATGTGCAGGATTTTCTCCTTTGAGAGGTAGCTGCATGATTTATGAGATACTGCCCAATATCACGTACAGAGCGTTCTTACTGCAGGTGTCATGAGTCTGACTCTTGCCAACAACGTAAATTATGGCAGCCTGACTGTTTTTTGGAATTAGAACCAGGTTTTCAGAAAACAGTTTTCTAGAAGCTCTTGATCCAAGATTTTCTTCCTTCAAGGAATTAATACTTTTCATTAACTAGAATAAGTGAAATCCACAGGCCAGGTGTGATCTTCAACAATACTGTTCTCTGTCTGGAGCAACATCACTATTTTAAATATAATTTTTCATTTTTCTTACTAGATAGCACAGAGATGAGTGTAAATGCAAAGCCAAGATTTCTCAAAGACCTCTGGGAGAAGATGATTCAATGCTTTGTTATCTTCTTAGACGTTATTTTTTTCTAAGCTGTAAAACATCCAAGCATCAGAAACAGCATAAATACTGAAGGATCCTACACCTTCAGCATTGTTTAAACTTTTTTTTTAAAATGATCAACAGGTTTGAGTCCACATTTGACTGGAAAAAAAAAAAAAAAATGAGGCAATATACGTGTATCTGAAAAATAACATAAAAAAGTATTTCATTTCAATTTCAATTTTCTTTTTACAGATAGTTTCCACTTCCTAGTAGTTGGAAAACAACAACAACAACAACAAAACACCCTAATTTTCATCTTCTGCCATAATTTTGAACAAATATTCATCCAAAGATATGAAAGCTGACAGCTCTACTCTGTGTAACAGTCTCTCTAAAATGATCATGAACATTTGTAAAGCATTTTGTCAAGACACGTGCCAAGAACCATTTAGAAGCCATACATCTAAATGACCAGTTCTGTTACTTTGTTGTAATATAAAAGATATTAATTGGTTGGGATATGCCTGTGCATAAATATCTTTCATGTTAAGATCACAAGGACATTAGTGCCTTCCTCAAGAATGGTCTTTATCAACTTCTACCCTACAGGCATTATGAGTTTTTATTTCACTAGATAAAACTGAATGTTGCACCAATCTTTCTTTGGTTCAAATTTTCTGTTTTTTTATTCATTGGCAAGCAATCAAAGATACTTTGTACCAAAACATGGAGAATTTCTAAAATAGTGCATCTTGCTAACACTGCTTTTAAAACAAATCACTCTGAATGATCTCTGAATACTACTGGTTCTGTTCTTATTCAAACTTCAATAATTTATATTCTTGTCCCGATATCTTTACTAATGCAAGAAAAACTAAATAAACTGCTTTCCTAATAAGAAGGAAAAGATCTCCTAGTCCCACCATAATAGGGAATTGTTAACTTTTTTTTTTTTTTTGTATAGATATACCTTTGTCAAGTCTTTTGTATTTTACCCTATCCAAAAGATTTTTCTCCGTGGTAGTAACTTTACTATTTTAACCTGAGAGATGGATATATCAACACCATAAACTCACATATCAAATCTATTTATAATGAATGTCACTAGCAATACCTTCAGCACATTCAACACTGAGGATCTGAAGGATTTGTTGGTGTTTTCACAGCACTTTGAGTTCCTACACAAACCAAAAGGTATCATGTTCTGGGTGAGCTAATGCATTTTGTCAGTCTGAAGCATACATAAAAGCTACAAGATCATGTCTTGAGAACTGAATTACATTCTCACTGGCACAGTGGCAGGACCACGGCTGAAGTTGTCATTAACTCTGTGGCAATCAGGAGCAAAGGAGCAGATGCAGGTATTTCTCTAAATGGAAAAGTTTCAATAGCTGTGGAAGGAATGAGAGGAAAGATCTCCTCTCTGAGTTGATATTCAAAACTCTGCAGGTGATGAATCAATGTTGCAAGATGCCAAGTCAACAGACATGACCTAATGTAACTGTTTCCTTCAAGAGTTTCAAAACAGATTCATTGGCTGTGAATGAGCAGTTTCCAGTGCAAGGAAATGTTCGCTAAAGATTCTGCTTCCCTATAAAGACAATTTCTCACTGAATTTGTAGGATGTGACAGAATAAACAAAGGGAACTTACATCAGAGTCACAAAGATGAAGGCAGCTTTCCAGTTTATTTTACTGCTTCTTATATCCTATTCCATCCTTATATAAAGTTGTTCTCTGCCTTTCTTGCTGAAAGGGGTGTTGGGGAGCCTATCCTCTCAATTGTTTCCTTCTGAGAAAACTATTACATGCAAATAAGATGTATAAAAAGAGTGCGTAAGCCAGTGTATGCTGCAACATTGCTATCTGCACTGTCTTGAAACAGTCCTTTTTCTATGCCTTTTCCTTTGTCTGAAAAACTTATCTGTTGCAGTTGTGCTAAATATACCATTGGATGTCATCCAGAGCACAACCAGAGGTAACAGAGAAAAAAAAATAAATCGTGAGCTTTTGAGACTTGTTGTTTGAGCTTGTAAACATATCTGGACCACTAGAAGCTCTCTCTGAAACATAAAATTGATTATACTAAAGAGGATCTGATGCTTTTTCACTTTCTAATCTAGATTCTAGACACTATATCATTCCCCAGACACCTGATGATATTTGGAAAAGAGATATTTGGAGGGGAAAGATTTACCCAGTTGCACTTCTGTAGCAGCTCCATGTTCTCTCTTCAAAAATCTTCATAATGATATTGCAATCATAGGTCAAAACATACGATCATTAACAAAAATGTCTCTGGGGATGTTTGCACCACAAGCTTTTCAGTTTCTGCAGAAACTCCAAATTTTGGCAGCATGAAAGAAGCATAAAGCCATAGTTGTAGCACTGTTTCCAATCTAAAATTTCTACACGATATCTCTTGAGCAGCCTAGTATATTGTGCTGAGGAAGCAAAGTCAACCATGTATTCAGGATGTCAAAATGATTACATTTAAGGATACCTCAAGGGAAGAGCCAGAAACATGTAAATTCCACAGCATTTAGGGTCAGTGACCTAACCTGCTTGGAAATATGCCACTACATTCCATTTCAGTGATGAGTTTTAAAGGGAGTTTGTAGTAAATAGTTATTAGAATGGTTTGTAATAATCTTCTTTTAATATTGCATGATAGCAACAGCCTAAGAGCAGCAAAAAGAACTTGAAAGTTTATACACGTGCTCATTAAAGTTATTCACAGCTGCCAAGAAAAATGCAAGCAAGACTTCAAATTCTTCCAAATAGTTCAATTTCTACTACATCCCTCTTGTTTGGTTTCCTTTTGGAAGAAATACTGTCTATGCTAATAGCAGCTGAACATTTTCTTGAAGTTATTGGAGAGAGTTCTGGGGGCAGAAAGGTTGGAAGATTTGAGTAAGTTACAGCTCTCTGCCTGTTTTAGGTCTGCAAATCCTGTCTTCTTTGAATAACATTCACTGATGTTGTAGGAGCAGGTACAAGACATAATTCAAGCATCTTAGTTTGATGGCCCTGTATGCTCAAAATGGAGAGATTGTTTTCTTTAGAAAGTGCATGGTCTACAAAAATACATTGCTTGAGTATCATAAACTTGTTTTTATAGCTTCCCAGCAAAATTATGATATATTTAATATTCCCACACGTTTAAGAAAGAAAAAAAAGAAAAAAAAACAACCTCCACATTTCATTTGCAGAAAGGTTCATTGCATTCATACTAAGAAGGCTAGCAAAGTGACTTAGTGATGGACATATTGCATCTGGTTGGCCCTGACCCCATCTCATCAGTGAGTTTAATTTCTCAACACACAATCTCTATGTAGCATCTGGTGTTTCCAACAGAGCAGACCCAGGAACTCAGTTTTATTTATTAGTCAGCATATACTGAACTTCACCGATCTGTCAGTCTGAAATGGACAATTCATTCACTGGAATTACAAATTGCAAAGTCAGTTTTTTTCATTTCATTGATGAAGAACTGAACTTCCTATGATCTTAGGTGACATTTCTTCCACTGGCACAAAGCTCTTGAAGAAATCATTAAAACTTCATTGCTAGGTCATAACTGACATTTCCCTTTTGTATCAATACAACAACTTGCACATTTCATTTTTCATTACTACAATTTTCAGAAGATCTTTTCCTTACATATTTGGGAGATAAATAAAGTTTTCCTAGGCTGTTCTACAGGCAATGAAGACCAAAGTCACAAAGCTTCAGCACTTTGAACACAGTAACTACACATTACATACATCACATCTAAGAAGAAAACTAATGTTCAAAAACAAGTAAGCATTTATTAAGTTCAATTTGGTTTAATCAAAACTATTGACTTTAAAGCTTTTTTAAACAGAAAATGTGTATTAAAAATATCCAACTAAAAATCTTAAGTTTTACAGGAAAATTCAAATCTCATACCTTAAATAATTTCATACAGTGTTTTGTTTAAAAGCATATAGGTTGTGTAAAATAAAAACAAACAAACAAACAAACAGAAAAACAGAAAAACAAACAGAAAAACAACCCCAAGGTTTTTCATTGTCAGAGAATTAAAAATAAACAAATAAAATTTTACTGATGCTTCTGCACTCCCCCACTGCATTTCTTCCTCCCAATTGATATGCATTTTATCTCTTCCATCTGCTAGATGTTTCTGGCAGTGTACTATGCACCTGAGTAGCTTATATCAGATCAGTCATCAAGACTCACACTTCATAAGACAGCGGTTGTGGACAATGTTCAGATAAATTACATGCGAGAAGAACAGAAGAGAAAAAAAGAGTGCACAGATGAGCAGCTACCTGCATTTCAGTCTCAGACGGGGCTGCCTTGCTCTCTTGTCACTGCAGCAAGAGACACTTCCCCATGATTTGAAGCAGCAAAATGTCTGCAGTGCAGAGGGATTTAGAGCTCTTCAGACTCTTCACTAGTTTTTCTTTCAGACATCTCCAACTATACTGAGTTTGGGACACACTGCTTTAAATGCACTGAAATCCAAAGCGAGTGAGTTACCTACACAAAACTTTGTAACTCCAGCACAGAAATATCCTGTGGTGGTATTATCCCAAGGAGATCCAGGAAGCTGTTCACCTCAATTTTCATGGGAACAAATAAGTTGACTCCTGCACAAAATCAGATCTTCTAAGAATAGTGTTGGCTTATAGCCTAAATTAAAGAATTTATAATACAGGTGTAAGCCTCTTAAAAGATACAGTGTATCAACAGTCATTTCAGATAGCTCCAATAAAGTCCAAAAACTTAGAAGTCAAAAAGAACATATGTGCATCCTTGGAGCAGAAACTATAATTGTGTGCATACATGTGCATGTGGAGGATAATCTTCAGTCTATATAATATAATATTCATGCTACCCCACCAACATGCTGTTGTGTCCCAATAGACTGCTCTTTCCATTTGGCTGTTCAGTGAGGTATGTATTTTATATAGGGATCAATGCCAACTATTTTACTTGCTATTCCAATACATTCGTACTGAGAAAAATATATATATATATATATATATATATATGTATTTATATCCCATGTATTTATATATATATAATATATATATATAATATATAAATACACAGCCATGTATTTACTGTATATATACATATAAATATATGTACATATATACATATATGTACATATAAATACTGTGCCATGTATTTTTATAATATATTTTATATATTATATATATAAAAATACATGGCACAGTATTTATGTATTTATGTATTTTTATAATATATTTTATATATTATATATATAAAAATACATGGCACAGTATTTATATGTACATATATGTATATATGTACATATATTTATATGTATATATACAGTAAATACATGGCTGTGTATTTATATATATATTATATATATATATATATATATTATATATATATAAATACATGGGATGTAGAGATGCACCTACAGTTCACCAGGGATTCCTGTTTAATATTAGGAATGTCTCTGGTAAAGAGAGAGACACTAAAGATTCTTGATCAATACAAAAAGTGAAAGGGAAAGAAGAGAAGGGAAGAAGAAAAAGAAAAGCAACGTCAGTCTATTTTGAAATTTATAATGTTTCATGCCTGAAATGACAAGATTTTGAGATCAGCCGTACTACATGGACATGTAAGCCAGTCTGAAGAAAGTGTATCTTCCTCAAGGTTACTTTGATACAAACATGGAGTAATGTTGCTGAATTCCTTGAATTGGTCAGAAGCTATGTAATCACAAGAAAAGTTTTAACTAGCATTCAATGGAAATACAAAATACTCCACAATAGAGACCCAGTAGCTTGTACAGTGAGACTCCTTGTCTCTACAGCTCTTAAGTATCACATTTTACTACTGTATATTCCAAACACACCAAGTTTTGACTTTCACTGCAAATTTGCAGAACAGAATCTCATTTATTTTGCCATAATGACTAGTGACATGGAAACCATTCACTCTACTTGCAGTACAGTAAAGTAAAACTTTGCTAAAGCTTTTAGGAAACAGTCTTAATTAGGAAACAATACACTATTTTAATGTTGTAGTCTGGTAATGAAGAATAAAATGCAGCAGACATGAATGATGATTTGAATAACCTTTCTTTTAGTGTACTGGTAAACTGGAAATGACACATAAGGAATACTTCAGGAAAAGACAGGCAAGTTAATCAGGAAATGAAAGAGAAGAGAAAAAAAAGTCTAGATCTGTAATAAATTATTTGCATTCCTAACTTCAATTGTTCTGATGGATACTTGAGACATACCTTTGAATTTGTATGCAAACAGAATTTCTGATCAGAGAAGATAATTTCTTAACTAGTAAGAAGGATTTCAGGAAACAATGTACTGCAGCTTTTCCTCATTACTTTGAGATATCATCAGCTATACTAATATCCAAGCGAAATAATGGAACTTATGTGCTTATCAAATTTACCTGCACCGGCATGAAGAGAACATAGCATCACTAACTGAAACAACCAATAATGCAAAATTATGAAACACTAACAAACGGTCATTTGAATACCATGACATATTCAAAGTAATAATGCATGCATTAATTATGGGAGTGTAGAATGTAGAATTTTTCACTGAATCGGACCAAAAAGAAAGAAAATGTGTGAGCAATTCAGAGAAGGAAATCACACAAAATAAAAATACAATTATTATGTGAGATTAAATTTCTGTTTTGGCCATTCATTTTCATCTATATTACATTCACTAGTTAGAAATTGAAGAGGAAATTAAAACAGTATACAAAGATATACACAGAGTTCCTGTGGTTCCCTACCTTTTTCCTTAACTATATTGGAATTTATTACTTCTTTCCATATTTTCCAATTGGGACTACGTAACTTGCATTTTTTATAGATTCATGTATTATCAGTTTTAAAACACAGTGAAAATTAGTCCATAAAGTTAAACATTTTTGGTTCCTTGAGAGTAATCACATCTGGAAATGTTTTTTTCACATCTAGCAAAAACAATCCAAACTTACAAGGATAACGTCAAGTTAACTGAGTGCTTTAAACAGATTCATGCCTTAATATGACATAGTCAACTTGTCAAAACCTTTTGCAATACTTATCCATGTCAAGACAAGAAGGGAAGGAGATAGATTTAAGACCCATAAGTCTTCAACAAAATGCAGACACACTGATAAGTAGAACTCATATGCACAAAGGTAAAACCTTTAGTTGCCCAACCATGGTCAGCAGCAAAGTTAGGCCAAAACTATTAATAATGGTATTCCAGGCCATGGAGCTTAGACATATGGCAGCAGTTGCCTTTCTCCTTTCCCAGCAATTTCAGCAATACTGAAATTCCCTCACAAGGGGAAAGCTATGCAAGATATGAAAATCTTCACCTCTCCCTCTGCGGTTATTAACAAATTGAAACGGAGATGAAGTTATACATGGTAGATTAGTTTCTTCCCCTTTAAAGAAAGTATTATGCCAGTAGCGCTTTTCAAATCCTTAATCACTCAGAGATTAACAGCAAGTTTGGTATATGTGTGGAAACCCTATCTGTCTAAAACATACCATAATGCATATAGCAGTTTCCTTTGGTAGGATCCAGCTGAATTGCCTTCACGAAGTACTTCTCTGCCTCACTCTTGCGTCCCTTGGAAGAAAAAAAAAAAAAAAAAGAGGGAGGGGGAAAGATTATTTGAACAGTGTGTCAACATGGAGTCCTCATATGCCATTACAATTTCAAAATTCCAGGCACTAGAGAAAAACAAATAGGAATGCTTAAATGTTACAGTAGGTTTTGCGGTCTGCTACTTTATGTTGCAGAACTCCAGACTGAGGAAGAAATGTGTCCAACATAACCAGTGTCCAAGAAGTAAATAAATGGCAGACATATATAGCAAAAAAATATACTATGAAAAGTTTGGGGTGAACATGGACCTCCATGCTACTTTTCTGGACATGCATCAGGATGAGCTTTTTACCAATACCCTTACCAAAAAGGGAAGGGAAGGGAAGGGAAGGGAAGGGAAGGGAAGGGAAGGGAAGGGAAGGGAAGGGAAGGGAAGGGAAGGGAAGGGAAGGGAAGGGAAGGGAAGGGAAGGGAAGGGAAGGGAAGGGAAGGGAAGGGAAGGGAAGGGAAGGGAAGGGAAGGGAAGGGAAGGGAAGGGAAGGGAAGGGAAGGGAAGGGAAGGGAAGGGAAGGGAAGGGAAGGGAAGGGAAGGGAAGGGAAGGGAAGGGAGGAATGCTTTGGTTTTGTGAAATAACATGGCAATATACATATCCAGCACTAAAGGAACCACAAATTAAGGAACAGAAATAGAAAATGGTACAGATTTTAATGTGGAAACCAAGATTTCATCAGAAATCAGTACTGTTGATCATACAGTATAAATAGAATTAAAAAATAGCATTCTTAAAGACAGTGGTCAATGCTACAACAAAACAATAATTAAAACCAATCAACCAAAAGAAAACCAAAACCCACAAAACAAACAAAATCTAGAAATGATGGTAAGAAGAACAGGAATATTCTAAAGCACAGATTTTCTTGTCACTGAAATCAAAAGACACTAAACCTGCACTGTTGGACACAAGATTACAGAACAGATTTTTAAGTGGCCATTATTCTTATCATGAAAAAAAAGTCCAAAACCCAGTGACACGGCATTAGACTAGTCTCATACTCAAACACAAATCATCATCAGCTATTCAATAAGATACCTGAGACCTGTTCAATCCTATCCCCATCAAATCAGTTGCTGTGGTTTCTACTAGAAAACAGAAGGCCTCCATAATGAGGAACATTTAAGCTAAATCACTGTTGTAGAAAGGCACCTCTCAAGGCTGGCCTACTTGTTATTTCACAGATACAGGCTTTCTCAAATTTTGTGGTCTGGCAATAGACATTGCAAACATCCTGCACTACCCCACAAGTTAACGTAGGAGTAATAGTGAGGTAAGTTCATGATTACAGCTGCTCCAGATTCCAGGGCCTTAAAGGCAAGAAAATAAAAAGAAAGAATAAAGTTCTGCAGCACATAAAGAAGTATATCAAAACTGGGTTCTATCAAAACCAAGATAGTCTGAAATTTTTCAAGACAGCATCTTGGTCATCTTGGTTGAGATATAAGCAGAATTACCATTTCCAATATTAAACTTTCACAAACAGAACACTCACAGGCACTAAGAATTTAGCCTGACTATTCAGCAAACTTACTTTAGTAAAACTATATTCCTGAAACCATAACCACAAAGCTTCTGAAAGCCAAATGGAACAATTAAATTACAGAACATGCTACCTTGTATTGCAGCACTGTTTTTTTTTTGTTTGTTTGTTTGTTTTTAAGAAAAAAGCATAGCACATGACACATAGTTCAGATTTTTTCTCATCTACTAGCACTGTAAAGACATATCTAAAGATTAAAAAAAATAAATAATTTTTTAATTACATACAATCATAGTAGAGAACAAAATGTGAAGAAGAAAATAACCTCCACTTGAAAACACATGGTAAATTTGGGTGAATGTAAAATAATTATTCAAATTAGAATAATGAGGATTGTGGTGGGACTAAAATTAAACACTGAATTTTGCACATTTAACTTCCAGACTGGCACATTTTAGCCTGGCAAAGGGTACTATGACATACGTAAGCCCAGCCTTGAAGCTGCAAAATGACAGGCACCAAGCACATGTATCAGAATACATTGTCAGAACTAATTTTTATAGATTGTGCTTCATTGCTTTTTTTTTTTTTTTTTTTTCCCAAACAGATGATCATCGTTAGTTTTAGCTGGTCGCGTTCTGCCTTTGCGTCTATTTCTAGAACATAAAAGAACAGTTCATTGGATACAGTAAAAAATATGTCACTTCAGACTACAGAAATAGATGGCTACAAACATTTGTCAAACATGATTAATTTTCATTTACTGGGATCACCAAAAATACATGACTGTTCCTCTTTTTGGCATTTTCCAAATGGCATATTGCACCCAAGTTCAGGAGCCCTGGAGGACATAATGATGACAGATGCCAGTATGTACAGTATCAAAAGAAGGACTGAGCTGTTAAGAGGTCCAAATACTCATTAACAGGAAAAGGGGGGAAAATCTTACATTATATTACCTAAGCCATAAAACAAACTGACTAAAAATGATCAGCAGAACCCCATTTGTTCATATTGGCCTTTATTTTCATTTATCCACATTTGTGAGGAAAAAAAAAAAAAAAAAAAAAAAAAGATAAAAACATTGTCTTTCACCATAAGGAAGCTTGTATCATATTATCTAAAAATGTCCTCTTTGGTGCCATCTGTCTGCTGCTATACCTCGGCATAGATTTAATAAGTTTTCTTTCCATGTCAAATGATATAAAATCTAAGCATTTGACAGTGTCAGGCTACAACCATTAGTACGTACAAACTTTTTTCAACTATCCAATTTCCATAACATAACATAGGCACTGTGTAGTTACATTAACATGGCAACCCTGCAATTGTCTTTTCCCATCATATGGGTTCAGAGTTAAATAAAACATATGGCACAAGGGGGAAAAATAGCTTTTAACAAAAATCCACAATAATTGTTTAAACAGCTGAAAAGTACCTTAGTGCAGGAAGGCATTCTGTGTGCATGTTCACTGCTATGTGTATTGACCCACACGGATGTAGGCATTAAGAGCCACTGGAAACCTCCCAATTTCTAGTAGGAGGGTGTGCAGTTGTATGTGCACAACCACATGCTTTGGCAATTTTACAAAGCAAAAAATGTAAGTTTTCAACTGCATGCTAGCAGACTTAAGGATAAATATGTTATTCATAAGATTTTAACAGAAGGACTTGATGGCTCTAAGGATTAATAACGGGATACAAAATACCTTTCACCTGTTGGTCACCAGTTCACAACCAGTCCAGGTCAGTAGCTAATGAAAAGGTGCTCTCAGACAGCTACTAGTTTCCTCAGGAGAAATAACTAGGTGGTCCAAGCCCAAGCCCTAATGGAGATCCTCTGCACAGAAGCACTGGCGTATTTATGGCTGCTCAGCTCACTAAGACATAATGATACAGGATCATAAAACAATGAATGGCAATCTCATTGCTGAGGAAAAAATCCATAATTAAGACAGTTCAAAATTCAGCTCAGAAGACTGTGTTGACATTCTACCCTTAACAGACCTGGACCTTACTGTAATAATAATGTACAATAATAATGTGTACAAACTTCCAGCAGTTTTTTATTAATAAAGAAAACTTGATTCTTTTTCCCGGGCACAAATAAGGATACATTGCCAATGATTATCACCTTTCCATATCAAGAAGTGAAAAAGTAAATGAGACTGACAGACGGCTCTAGTACACAGTTGTCTTGGCTTTCATAAAAATCCTGCTCTCCACACACCACACAGACTTAAATCAGAATGAATGGTTGCTCCTGGCTTCAGAAGCAAAACAGTTAAGTATTTAAATATGAATTCAGGAAGTTGATTTTTAAGACACTTGGTCTCTGTAGATGCAGACTGCAAAGGGTCCTTATTAATATGGCCAGACATTTGCTAAAAAAGGCTTTCCTAAAAAAGACATACGATTATCAGGAGAAAGAAAGAGCTAGCTAAGAGCAACTGACACATCAGTAAAATATCTTACATTTATCCTTAAAATATTTAAAAACCGAGGACAAAACTACTCTTTTTTTCTACCCTCTCCAATTCTTTCCTCGCTGTTGGTGAACTGTGCCAAAATCATGTTGAGGCAGCTGGTGTACTTCAGGTTGCTGGAGGCCCAAGAATCCTGAGATGCTAATAAAATTGGAAAAGACTAATACAGCTGAGCAGCTCTGAATAACCCTCTTGTGTAAACTATGATGATACAGTGGCTACCAGCAAGGTGGTTCTACTAGTTAGGTGGTCTTTGCAATTTTAAACCCATTTCATATTTTGTAAATATTCAACATTCTCCAAAATGCACAAGGGTTTAATCAGTAGACCAGAGACTTCATTCTGCAATTTAGTTGCACCAGCTTTAACTGGCAATAATGTGATTGCAATTTGCATCACAAATGCAGTTGACTTTAATTCCCCAAATTGGCTCACATCTTTTTTTGGCAAGTATTCCCTTTTTAATAAAAGGAGCTGAATTACGGGAAAACATTTCTTAGCAGAAGATTGATAAAAATACAGACACTAAATACATAATAAACAGTTATTTTAGATATTTCCTTTTTCCCTTTAGACACGCGTCTCAATAACAGAGTATGCTAGGAGAGGAAACATGTTTGACCTGAACTTGTGACTTTGTTTCGTCTTTCTTTAAGTTATTGCAGACCTGTACATCTGTTTCTCAATCATTTCTTTTTGCTTTATAAAATTTTCCACGGGATGGTAAAAACACTATTTAAACTATGTACAAGTGAGTAAATTAGCAATAAACTCTTCAAAAGTTTTTAGTTAGAGAGTTACATCTTACAGTGAGGTCGCTGACATACAAGATCTTCATTCCTATTCCTAAGAAATAAATTTAAAATCTAGTATGTAAGCATCTAAATCAGCAGATTCTTCATTTTCCCCCATTTTGCCATGTTTCCACAACTCCACACTTATCACTCTGAATTATTTGGGAATGTCTTGCATATGGAATGCAAATCCCACTGAAATACATGGGACTTGCATCACTCACACTGCAGGCCCAAAATTGATCTCAGTCTCTATTCTCCTTTGCAGCAAAGTGTCAAGTCTTGCCTCTTCATCTAATCTTTACCAGAATAAAATAAAAACAACTGGACATGGCAAAGAAGTAGTGACTTCTAATGGTTAACAGCTGATCCAGAAAATATATGAGGCAAGATTTGCAATGATTATTACATTTTATGAAGAAAAAAAAAAAAACAGACAGCTGTTGGGGGTGGAGTTTACAGCCCTCCAAAGGCCTTCTTTCAGCATTGTCCAACTAATATCATTGGGTTTGTAAAACATGTTATCTTTTCAAAGAAAAGCTTCCTCCCCCATCTCTTTAGATGATCACATTGAGAAACATCACAATTACTAACACTGATACTCCCAAGTTATGGCTCTCTAATAAATTCAAGAGCAAGACAATATCATTTGGATTATTGGAATACATTAAACTCAGTGTATAGGAGCAAGAAATTCGGAGGAAATTAGTGTATAAACCTGTATCTAATAATTCACTATGTGCATAGGTTTACCTGACAGTCAATGTGAGGCAACTTTCTAGTGTGACACATTCACATGCTCTTTATATGATGTTTCATGTCATGATCATGATGATCATGACATTTTACTTGACCATGATCCTTACACAGTCAAGCCTATGCTTGACTGCTTATGTAATCCGGTAGGATCTGGAATGTCAGAATGTCAGGATTCCTAAACTACTTCAAGAAATCAGCCTTCATATGATCAATACAATGCAATATCTTGGTTTTGTTTAGTCCACTATTTGCACATTAAGTGGCTCACTTTTATCTAGGTATATCACCCCAGTCCTCCTTCAAACATCGGTGTATTTCTGCTGACTAAAAATCCACTGGCCTGAGTTTCTCCTGAAGTCAGTGGAATTTTACTATAAGCCAAGTTTATTTTAGAAAGTAATAACATAAAGTGGGTTCTTGAGGCTACATCTGTGAGGATAATTAATGGCATGATAATCAGAGAGTATAGATTTAAGCACTGACTTTGGTGGGAATCCACTGGAGCTTAAGCATTTTTGAATGTGACATCACTGCTTACATACAGATTTAGGAATCTAAAGCACAACTCATAACTTTACTGGCTTGGGGCATGATTCAGAGTATATTAAGATGATATTTTCTTCAAGTAAAGTAGTATGTATCTGATTAAGTAATAATATATTAGAGCTATTTCCCATCCATTTTCTTGTTTTATGGGTCTCATATCACAAAAAACACTGTTTTTACTAAAGGATTCAATATGACATAGAAAAGAAATACAGGGAGAGGGTTTTTTTTTTTTTTTTTTTTTTTTTTTTTCCCCTTGAAGGTCTTTTAAAATACATATGTGTCTACTTTTCAGTATTTCTTTTTGGGCAACATGAAGTCTAAAATTTATTTACTTCATTTAAAATCACTGTTAACACCAAGGGAGTTTATGTACAGTCTTAAGTAAACTTCAAAAAAATAAATTCCACTCCATACATTGTGATTTATTTACTGCCTAGACCTATATAGAAATGTTCACCATGGTCATTAAGCTTTAGATTATTTTATTTCAAGAATATGTAATGAAATGTTAAGTACATTTCCACATTAGGTACTTTCTTTTTCTTTTCCATTCCATCTTAAGCCACATTTTATATTTTCTGATAAAGTAGTATATTAATATCTACTCATATTTCACCAGCAATTCAGTAGGACATAAATTCACCATCTCCTCATACTGCTTTCTCTGAACCCTATGAATTTCTTCCAGAGTAAGTCTGGCTTCTATCTTGCATTTTTCTGTGATTACTGAAAAAATTACTACACATGGAGTAATAACAGGTGACTGGCAGCTATTTCCCACCATGTAACAAAACAAAGAGATCTCTTTCTTTTATGAAAGCAGTTCATCCTGTGTCAGCAGTGTTTTCTGTAACAAGCTTTAAGTTTCTGTTGAATAAAGCAAGAAGTTTAGGGCTCCCCTTTTCCTGTCTACAGGAAGTTAGAAATAAGATACAGAAGATGAGATCCCTGAAGGAGGTTAGTTAGGGGCTACATATCTGAATATGTGCACCACAGTAATTTACCAACTAGTTAGATGGATATTTTCTATTTAAATGAAAATACCGTTTTACAATTAGTTCTGTTATAATTGGCACATAGCCAAATACGTCCTAAGGAGACTGAAAACTATATCTCTGGGCACAATACTTATGGCATGCGGCCAAGCTCAGAAGAAACACAAGCCCAGTAGATGTCATTTATTGAGTTTTTTGTAGTTCGGAAATCCTGACATTCTGCCTGGAGGTGTTAATGCTCCAGATACACCAGATAATGAAACCTAATTAAAATAGGGCTCATGGTTCTGAAGTCAATAAACATGATTTTCCACACTGGAGGGGGACTTGCCCATCCCTTACAAATTGCTTTTAAACTGGAAACAAAAACAACTTCTGGCATTTTGCTAATTTCAGAAATAAATCCAAGATTTATTCTTGGCTCAGTTGTAACCCCCAAGAGATTTAAAGTGGCAAGAAAAATTACAGTATCTGTGTGAGATTCCAAAGACAATTCAAACACAACAGAGAGGTAGAAGCAGCCATTGCTTGGCTCCACTGGACTTGCTAGGGAGCGCCTATTGAAGGATTCAGCATCATTAATACTTGGTTGTGATGGGAGTTTAAGTGATATATCTGATTTTGATTAAAATATCTTCCTAGATACAGTGCTAACAGCCAAGAGATTTAGCCTCCCAAAATGAAATCTCTAACAGCTTTGCTCATCTTATCGTTCAGAAAATGTCTTTTCAAATGTGAAAGATTTATATACGTGTAATCATTTATTTTTCATTCCTAAAAGAAATATTACCAAAAATACATATTATGTCAATTTAGAGGAACCATTAAAATATGATTTAAATGAGTTATTAAATTATTAGAAGAACTATTAAACTGTTTTAGGGAATCATACCTGAATTTAACATACAGCTTTTCAAATGCTAACTCTTAAAAACAATCGTGACTCTTCTGACTTCATGACTGCACTGTTTTGCCCCTGCTTCCTTCCAATTGGTTAAGTCAATAGCAGTTGGTAGCAATCAAACAGTGAAATAAAAAATAACAGACCTTTCCAACAGAAACGGATTTCCTTTCCATGCTGGAACAAGCAAATAATTACAGAAATAGCAATTGCTGAATTAATCTATTCATTGCTGTGCTATCTTCCCCTTTGCCTATGCTGTCCCATGTCTTTCTATTCCTCCTACCTTCCATTTATTTTTAAGTTGTCACTTATTTTAAGGTGACTTTCAAGGACTACATCAATTACTGAATACTGTGGGATATTTTATAGTAGCACTCTCAGTAATTTAGCAGCTAACCAACTATGGCAGCATAACTTTCTGGCCTCCTGTTTGTCGGGAAAACAAGCAACAAACAGCAGTAGGGAAAAACACCACCATTCACAGAGAAGTAAATATTCTAAAACTTAAAAAATATATTTAATTTCAGTTTCTTCAGAACTTAACTTCTGTTTCATTTATTTTAATTCCAAACAGTGCCAGCTTCTACCAGTCTTTGTCATTCTTTGTCATTACCCTGCTTTTGAGAAAAATGGTTTAAAATAAAATATTCTAGATTTTAAAGAAACTTCTACTGTGATTATTATTAATTTTATATGGTTTGGAGCTGTAACATAGAAATTTTACAAGGCAAAGTAAATTTTTCTTACAGCACTTTGGGTGATTTTCCAAGTCATTAAAAAAAGGAGATTAACAGCACTGTGTGGAGCCGCATAAAATGCAAGAAACACTGCAATTTTTTTTCTAAAGAAATACAGTAAAGCCTGTAATTCCTGTATGCGACATGATAAATGTTACAATATGGGGCTGTTCCTAAATACATTAGTGATTACAGGCACTACTGGAAGCTATGAGGGGTGGTTTGTGGGCTCAACTTCACTCAGAACAGATGAGACAAATCTTCAAATACATCTGTAATTGAAGTAAAGCTCCTCAGATTAGAGTGCTGCTACAACATCCATGCACTGCCTGATGGCAGAGGCCAGCCACAAGAAGGGAGGGTTTCTCAGTCTCCTCTCTAAGAACAGATTAAAGTGAGAGGAGAAAATAACATTATAAAAGCCTCAGTTATGCACGGGTTTGGTTTTTTTTTTTTTTTTTCAGCATGATATCCAACCTTTTTTCTCCTGGAAAATCTGTTCATAAAATGGAAAAAGAATTACAGCATATGCTCAAGGCCTCACCTGGTACTGTCATTCTGACAGACTCATTTTTATCTTAGAACCAGGAGCCTCACAATTGTAAAGCCTTTTACAAAAACAGTGCTTTTCTTTGTTATATAAAAATAAATTACCTAAGCAACGGATGAGACCCAGGTGCCATGACTCTAGACTCATGTACTACTGTAGACCAGCTAGGATAACTATCACGTCATATTGACAGATACATCTATCAAGCAATTTATGCAGCACAACAAGTTAAAGATCTGAAAAATGATCGGAAATATACAATGCTAAAGCAATGCTGTCCTAAACAGCCACACTTCTGAAAAATGCACAATAAAAAAAGCTAAGCCCCTGTCATCTGTCTGTCTTTCAACTCATCCACTGGGCGAGCTACTATATACACGCATTTAACCACTACATTTTTTTTACTGTACTAATATATTTTCAAGAACATTGTAGCCTGGTGAGCTGTAATTTTCAGATATAAACATATAACATTATCCAATATATGGCTTATGAAATATCAGGCAGTAAGACTGCACATTCATTAGCCATTCCTTTGAGCCTTAAGTTGTTATTTTCTGCATGTACAGCAAAGTTCACCTATCATTTCTTGTACCCAAAAAAGCGAACAAGAATAGAGACATACATTTGCACTAAACTTAGGTACACCATTTAGGTATTTCAAGAGTCAGTGACAAGTTAACACCTTGGTGTGTGTCTATGTATGTGTGTGTGTGTGTTTGTGGTGCACTTTGCATTCTGTGCATATAATTTATGTTAAAATGTAAATTCCAGTTATAACAAGCTTAACAATGTATTTTGATTTTTATCTATGTATCTTTACAGTTATTCATAAAGTATGCTTAAATGAGAACAATTTCGTGCAGAAATGCTACATCTAGCATTTCAGATTATTATTGCTGGACAAGAAGTAACCATCAGCAGATTTTCAGAGGTGTTGAAGGGAAACTGGTTTTACTTGGATTTTTATTTCATGTTTTACTTTTATTGGGTTTCCTTGATTTTGCATCAGTCCACATTTTCAGATACATATGTGCAAAAATTACGTAGCCTTTACAGAAGAAAATATTATTTCTTCAGGTTTGTCTAATGACCTGTTAGAGACTGGGCTTGTAACACCTTATACTATCAATTTTCCCATATATATAACCTCAAAAGAAAAAAAAAATACTTCACAGATTGCCTGTACACTGTGAATAAGTACATTTCAAACTATTTGTTAAATCATTTCCAGAAATAAACAATCTGCTTACTAACACTCAGGTTTTTAGTAATATTCATCTGCAGGGTAGAGAAACTCACACAGAAATAACATCATGCTGTCTTTTAAGACTTTCTGGACTATATGGAAGCTTATGAATGAAATCATTTATAAATTTTATGTGCTCATATTGAGCATATAAAAAAGCACAAGAATTAGCAAAAGTAAAAGAAAATAGCATAGAATATACTTTTGCTTGCTGTTGTTCATTTAATCTCTCATAAAATGCAAGTTTAAAATTTAAAGTGCCCTTCGGTTCAGCAGCAACATTAGCTACATGCAAATGGATAGAGATGATGATATGAATTAGTATCTGTCATTCATGGCATAATTGCAATCATTTTAACTTTATCATAGTGGATGAATTGTGATTTATCTTTTCAAAGCTGTAAAAATGGCGCAATTCATTACTCCACAAAAGGTAACCCATTCCAGTAGAAGCAAATCCTCTTCTGAAATTTCTTTTCAATAAAAGAGAATAATAATCTTTTAAATTACATGTATACTTGGAACTTCATTCAGAACAATATATTTTAGTAAATTGGAACTATCTTCAGCATTAAAACAAAATAAGTTACATAAAATCATAGAAAAATTCAACTTGGAAAAATCCTTGAGATATCAGCTTATTTAATTACCAGCTCAAAGTAGACTTAATAGACAAGATCATCCATGTGAATTATTGCTCAAGTTGGAACGAAAAGTACACATTTTTTTTCATTGTGAAGCTACTAAACTGACCTACTATATCGTGCCTTTATTTTATGTGTGCTGTGGAATCCATTATTACAAGAAAAGAAAAAAAGAAAAAAGAAATGGCAGGTAATTGTGAATTTAGAAAACATACTTTTTCATGTGCAGAGATGCTAGCTTGTGTTTGACAGAATCAAGGCCAGATAACATGAATAAAACAATGGATTACATTCTAGAATGTTCATTTGTCTCAGTGTCCCTGTTTATGAACCTGACAAGCTTTTGCTGAAAGCTGGGAAACAAGAGCCTGCTATAATGAACAAGCAATTCTACAATCTGCAGTCTACACACTACGCATAGGTCAGCCTCATATTTCCTCACTGGAAGGTAAAAAAACTCAGAAGGTACAAGAAGCTGGCCCAGGTATCAGGATTGGCACTAAGAGAATAAATGAATCATGCCATGCTGCTCTCAGTAAGCATTAATACTGGCAGCAGACTTAAGAAGGAAAAATACTACATTAAGCCACTTTATTGGAATTTAAGACAGGAATTTAAACAGCTGAATTTGTGAACTTTACAGGTTAGATTTTACCGCCTTTTTTTTTTTTTTTAATAGTACAATTGCCTTCGACTAGAACTTTGGAACTTGTCTGAAACCATCCTCCTCTCACCCCTCATCCCTCAATTTTACTGACTGAGAAGAATTTTCTATCTATATTAGCACCCACTCCCATCCCTCACTTTATCAGCCATCTCACCTTTCTCTCCTAGGAAAGAGAGAGAGAAGTGTTATCAGTAGTTTGGTTTCAGCACTTATACTCAGGCAAAAGATTGCACAAAGTCTGAAAGTTTAGGTCCAAAAAACCAAATGACAGATGAGGAGAAACAAGCCTATAAACCATCTCTCTTCTAACATCCGAGAACTTACTGAAGTAGGACTTTCTTTCTCATAAATACACCAGCTGTGATGTGAATAAATGACCAGAAGCCTAGGTAGCAAAGTTTAAGTGAACAATAAATCACAGAGGTACCTCTTTTTCAGTATGGACTAAAATAACTACACCAAAGGGAGTAGTTCTTAACAGTACTGAATCCCAAGGAAGTCTATGCAGACTTGTAGGAAGGATGTCAATTATGGCATCATATATTTGTGATGGGAACTAGAACTAGTACAGGCTAGAGCATTAGAAACTAGTCAAAACTCATTTAATATGAATCATTGAGCAGATGGTAGACTGCAAAACTGATTAGGGACAAGCGACCAACATGGAGACAAAAATTCATATTCTACTGCCAAATCTCTCCACCATCCAATTTCTTATTGAATGTCTTTTCAGGCTTTGTAACTCAAAGAATTAAATGAAACAAATACCGAATTCCACCACATAAAAGACAAACCAACATTTTTTTTTCATGAACGAAATATCCATCCGAAAAAATTTCCACTACCTTTAATTACATCAACATCAGTGTGTTTTCTTGTGTTTGTAAAGACGTTACTACAGGTCTGACAGACATCAGCAATGCTTTTTCAGCCTATGATACTGTTATTAGAATGGACTGCAAAGCTGTGTATAAGTCTTGTCCTTTTTGCTAATAAGACACATTCTTCCACAAGCACAGTTCGGATCCTCAAAGCAAAATCCACCTCATAAGTACCTTGTGTTTATATCCCTGGAGAAAAGTAAACAGCTCAATTCTACTTTAAGTATCTATGTACACAATTCATCACTTCCTTCCCATAGTTCGGGTATGCCACTTATGTTTAAACCAATAACTGAACATTCATAACGAGGGGACAAAATTCAGAATTTCTTTTTAATGACTCACAATGTTTTTAAGGAGTTATCAGATTTTGAGATCTTGGTACTGTGAAGAAAACTGAGATATTTTTTCCCAGACTAACTGCAATATTTTCCTTAACAGTTCTTATATTTCATATATTCAGCAGTTCAGGAAATGCATAGAATTGACAAGAAGTACAAAGTACAAGAAAAAAAAGAGAGAGAGAGAGAGAGAAAGAGAGAAAGATACAGATTTTAATTGAGAAAACTCTTTCCCCACAGTAATTCTAATAAATTCAAATTTCTATGTCAAAGATCTAAAAAGAAGCCAGTAACACAAACTTTCTGATAATGTTCTTAGGTGCAAGACATAAAGAGATCTGTCAGAAAAGCAAGGTAAATTAGGAAATTTTGCTGTATAACCTACATACTTACATTTGTATTCCAGAGGAAGGTAATCAGAGAATGCACACATTTAAGAATATCTGAGAAATTTTACCTGGATCTGGAAATTTTAATAAAACGTTGTAAAAATGCCTTTCCAGAGCCTGAGATGGACATGCAGTGGGGATATAACACTAACAGCTTGCCTTCCAGTAGAAGTTGAAAACTCTAATCCAGACAGCTTTTACCAAACTCTCCATAGAACATCATGTGACAACACAGAACCATTTTTAATTCTTTCTATTTATGTTGTCACTTGTTGCTAAGGTAGAAGTCTTCTGTTCTAATAGCAATGGATCAGCTAGAATTAATTCTGAACTACTTTTTTCAACTTGAACTAAGTTCTAAGGATACATTTTGCCTAAAGGCTGGGCAGGAAATAACAAGGTCAGAGAAAAAGCTTACAGCTAGTGAAAAGTTGAGAAAAACAATCAGGCTGAAGCATAAAGATTGAAGAACCTATAAAGACATATCAGTAGAGCACAGAAAGGGAAAATGGAACTACTGGCGCAAACAATGAAAGCAAATGTGGAATAAACAGAAAGGAAAGACGATATACTCAGAAAAAAAACAAACAGCAATGTGAATTGGAAAAAAACAAAAGATAGTTTTAAAACAGGACCAATTTAGTGAGAAGAATAGAAAACTCTTTTCATCTCCAAGAAGTGTGAAAATCAAGGACGACTGGCACTGTGTGCTCTAACTATCATGCAGCTAGTTTTAGCTGGAGCTAAAAGTACTCAAAACGCAGAGTAAATTTTGAAGAGATTAATAAATCCAACCCTTCTGATTTGTTAAAAATAGTTTTTCGACAGGAGTTGATTATTTCTATTCAGAAGCTCAGAGATACTCCTGAAGAAGTATAAACCTAAAGCATGAGACACGTGATTTGCAAATGCAGGGAACACCCATATGTTTGCCACAACAAACCTGGGTCAAGCACTAAATGTTTTTTAATATCATTACTTATGACCTAATTATTTATAAAGAAGGCATTTTAAATAAAATATTATAAAGTTTCAATTCTTTGATAACTGTTTTCTTCTCACAAAGAGGTTGTAATAGTTCAGGAATGGATTTTTTAAAAAAACAACTACAAAACAATCCATACACAATCAAATTCCTTCACTAAAAATCACAGCTGAAACACTGCAGTAATTTTCAGGCCACAGTCTTCCTGTCCCTTCACCTCAACTACTCAAAAGACTCCCAGAAGCTGCTGATTAACTCACCGTCAGAGCCAGAAGCTTTCCATAGGTGAGATGTGCTGGGATGTGGTCGCTCTTGGATCGCAGTGACTCCACGTACCAGTGCTCTGCTTCTGGCAGACGGCTCATTCTCATATAGGCTTCTCCTACAGGGTCAAACAAATACTAGTGAGAATATCCCAAAATTTTTCAAGTTTCCCATAGATTTATTATCTCATTTATAATTTTTTTATTTACTAAATAGGCAAAGATCTTGGAAAGTGTGACGTGCTTTGAATGTCAGCAATTAAAAATAATAGTAAATAGTCTCACTGAGACTTTTGGCCTCACTAAGACTGAAAGAGTGTGGTTTAGGAAGCCTTGTAATAGAATTGCAAGAGGTAGCTCTAACTGCCAAGCAGTCCTGAAACCATTTTGGAGGGAGAATATGATACAAAGAAGCCTAATCTCCATAGGTAGTCAAATTAGGTCATCTGCCGCAAAAATATTAAACTAGAATACAGAATTCTAATTTTAAAATTGCTAGTCTTAGGAAGTTGCATATGAAAAGATCTGAGTTGGATTTTTTTTCAAAATAAAACCCTTTACTGTGAGAGGTTGAGATAGGCAATATTGAAGAACAGGATGTCAGAAGGACAAATTGTGGTATAGATAATTGCAGTCCTTAAGTTTCTGAGAAAAGATTTACTATATTGGGAGGGCAAACCTAAGAAACAATACAATCCAACTTCCTGAAGGTTTGAAATTAGCAGTATCAACAAGTACATAGTGGTGAAAAAAAGCAGCTTTCAAATTAGTTCTCTGCATCTCCCTCTTTAGGAGAGGGTCCAGAGGAGGGCCACAAAAATGATCCAAGGGCTGGTGCAACTCTCTTATGAATATAGGCTGAAGGAACTGGGCTTGTTCAGCCTACAAAAGAGAAGGCTGTGAGAAGACATCATTGTAGCCTTCCAGTATTCAAAGGGAGCTTATAATGATGAGGGAAATCAACTTTTTACATTGGTAGACAGTGATAGGACAAGGGGACAATGGTTTTAAACTAAAGGAAGGGAGATTCAGATTAGACATCAGGGGAAGTTCTTCACTGAGAGAGCAGTGAGGTGCTGGAACTGGTTGCCCAGAGAGGTTGTCTATGCCCTCTCTGGAGGTGTTTACCCAGGTTGGATGGGGCGCTGGGCAATCTGATCTAGTATGTGACCAAGTGGCTGGCAACTCTGCCTCAGGCAGGGGGGCTGGAGCTTGATCCTTGAGGTCCCTTCCAACTCAAGCAATTCTATGATTCTATGATTACACAGCTATTTTGCAAAAGCTCTAGGTGTATATAGCTTTAGGTGCCCATTCCCAACTGAGCAACTGAAAATGCCCACTGCAGTGTGCAGATTTCATCACTAGATTTTTTTTTCCTATATTTCTCATAAAACACAGGAATCCTTGGTGAAATGTGGCAGAAGTTTGAGTTTCCAGATGTATGGGAATTGCTGTCACAGCCTAAACCAATGATTGAGCACCTGGTGAAGGGACACAGTCAGCCCTGGGAGCACATGTGAAAGCAATGCTCCTGTGGGACCAGAAGGGGTGGAATCTGGTTCTTCCCCTCCCTAAGCCTCATTTAAGGGCTGGCGGCTACGAGGGAAGGATCTCTATCTGGAGATCCCTCCTTTTGGAGTATTTGGTGAGCTCTGATCCTTGGGACAGATAAGCAAATCTTCCTTTCTTTAACTGAGTTACAGCTATTGTCCTTTTTTGGGTAATTTAGAACTGGTTATCTGCCATCACCATCTCCTATATTGGAATTAGTCAGAATTTGCACTGTCCAAGGCTAAGGGAGGCCTTCCAAAAAAGGGTGCAGGTCTGTACATCCAATAGACCAGGATTTCTAATTGAAGAGTCTACATAACATTTCGTATTCATATCCTATTCTCAATATCTGATTGCATACAGAAGTAGCTGATGTTTCAGTCCTAGCAGTACTCACTCTATTGCTGGTCCAATAGAGTTTTGCTGGCCAAGCTAGAAGAACAACTCCAGAAGAACCCAAATAAAAAAAAAACAAAAAAAAAAAACATCCAAGCTGGGAAAAAAGCAACAGAAAGCACAACACAAATGCTCCCCAAAACCTGTGATCAAATTCAGAGATATTAACAACACGGTAATGTTTTTTCCCCACTATGCTGACACTCACAAATAAGTAGCATAACATTATGCATAATATATTTTATTATGCACAAAACAAAGTCAAGAAATCAAGCGTGTGTGTGTGTATATATATATGTATAAGCAAGCTTATATATATATATAAGCAAGCTTTCTATATTTCTCCAGGTTCTTTGGGAATGAAAGATCATCTCTAAAAATACAGCATAAAAAACAACTGTTAAAATTATCCCTGGATAAATTAAGAATAAATAAATAGTAAGAATAGTAGTAAACATTAGATATTTATATTAACCAGTAAGAGAGAATCAGTTTGCTACCACCTATTTCCTCAGAAACATTTACTTTATTCTTGATAATGAAGTGTAATACAAGTTTAATGCAGAACTTCCAATTAGAAAACACATGGTAGGTTTAGTATATACTGTGTATTGTTAATTAAGGGCCATTTGCATGAAAGCATCTTTCTTTCCAGACCTATCTATGTGGTTCTAGATTAACCTCCCACCTGCTGACTTCCAATTTGCTTGGTTTCATTATAGATAACATAATTCTTTCAGTACTACAACAGCCAGACCTCTATAAAACCAAAGCCAAAGCCATCTGCTTGCAGGGAACACAGCAGACTTATCAATAAGTACAGAGGAACCATGCTGCAAGAGCAAAAGCTTCTGCAAAAGCACTGTGCTGCTATAGGTTCCACATACTCACAGTTTCAGATTAAGAGCATACATTTTTCTGTAGTTCTTCTCTTAGGACCTCAAGAGATAATGGCTATAAAGACAACTGAAAAAAAATCTCTCTGTGAAGGAGATAATGCAGGGTAAATATGCTTTGTATCATCCTTGTATGTGTAATTATCTGCCACTGAAATATCTAGATGGTAAAACTGTAACATAGAAAAGGCCAGAACAGAGTAGAACTCAAAACAGCAAAGAAGACAGAGGTGCACTGTAAAAAGGAGAAGCTCTACTATGAAACTTTAGTCATAATTTAAATTTCATTTTTCCATAATTTCTTTGAATTGGGAATATAAAGAGGTGGTCTTAGAAAAAAGATGGAAGCCTCTGCTCCTGTGTACTGCAATACCATAATAAGTCTGTGTCCTTCCCAATGCAGCTGCACAGCCTCTTGTGCAAATTAAGGCAGCAGATGCGCTTACCATAAATGCACAGCATATATAATTTCCTTCTTTTTTTCCCCTAGGTATCAGTGCATACAATAACATAATAAATCTAGGAGCATAGTTTGCTATAGTGTATTGATGTGTAGGATACACTACAAGAGATTCAATCTTGGTGATAAATATGCAGTGCATGTACATCCTCTCTGAAACGGCTGAAGCATGTGAGCTTAATGAGCATCACAATCTGCATAGACTAAGCATATTATATTTTTTTTTCTTTCGCAGAATAATCTCCTTGAAGATTTCAAGAAATGCACTGTATTTTAAGCGGGTTTTTGATGGATAGGAGCCAATCCACATTTACTTTGGGCAGATTCATCCAGCCCTCAATTAGCCAAAGCAAAGCCTTTGATCTGATTTAATTAGACCAGTAATCTACTTTTGAAAAAAAAAAATACCTGAAGTGGAAAGCAGATATAAACAAAGGGCAAAACAAAATAGTTGCACCACAAAACAGCATAGACTTAGCACAGCTGTTTCCTGTTACACAAAGACTTCCAGAGAATGGAAAATATTGACAGAAATGGCAGCACTGAACTCACCTGAGACAGATAAGCTCATTTTCATTTTCCAACAGATGTGCAACCAGCTGTAAACTGTGAGGGTACAAACTGACCAAGAATTCATAACTAAACTAGTGATTGCACTCTTTTTTTTTTTTTTTTTTTTTTTTTTTTGTCATTATACCATAGACATTTTACCAGAACAGGTTGTTGTTTTTTTAAAATACTCTTTATAGAAATACTTTCCATTAGAATCATGCCTAACTGGGATTTCTGTAGTCCAGTTTCAGCACTGGACTATATTTTTAGTCTACAAATGCCTCTTTTCATACAAAATCCTATATGTTTAAAATATAAATACATGACAGGCTTAAACTCTTGGCCCTTTCAGAAATCTGTCTAAGAAAATAAAAGCTTTCCACAAGAAATTATAGCTCAACGGCCCAAAGAGAGAAAACTAAGAAAATTTGAAAACCTGACACAAAAAAAAACCAACAAACCCAAACTGGTCTCAAATGCTGCATCCGCAGTTCCCTCAGCAACTCAGTGAAGTAATTTTCATACCCAGTTTGAATCCCTCACATGAATAAGGTGAAAAAACAGGAAAAGGGTCAATCAGCCCAGAGATTTACACACATTTTTGAGCAGCAGACATGAACTATAGTAGTCTGCAAAGTTTGGGTACGGTTAGGATGGGGCTTGAAGGGGGAGAAGGGAACAAAATCTTTTATGCCTCTTACTACTGGAGCCAATTCCATTCTTATTCTAGATTATCCAACAAACTAAACATATGAAATAAAAAAATCCTTTTTTTACAACAAAGTTAATCTAACAGGAAAAAAAGTGTTCACAATGTACTTTTAGTAAGCAATTACCAGCAAAGCTTTATGAGAAACATAGTAAGTGCACTGATGGTTGGAGCTCAGACAAGTGGAGGTACCACACTTTGCACAAGATATGACATGGGATATCCATTTCACAGCTTAATCATCTTTGGCTCTTAAAAAGTAAGCCTTGCACAGTATGAACTGTAAAACTACACCAACGAAAGTGTTTCTTGGAGTACTGAACAACATTTAAAAGTAATTCAATAAAAAAAGCATTTAGTGGGAGTGGGGGGGCAAATAGGATAGAAGCCTTAACAATATTAACAGGTTTTTACAAACAGCCACATCCACTCAAAAACATAATCAAATAAAGTGATAGTTATGTTACAATCATCAACACAAAAAATCTCTCTACATGCTAAGTCTCCATGCTTATGATGCAAACTTCTGCACCAGATGTAAAATCTGGCTCCCCTTTCCTTTTCTGTACCTGACTTTCACTATAGTATGATTTGTTTTCTGTGCATGTGCAATGTAGCAGATTAGCAAGGAGAAATCTAAACTGCGCATCATTAACCATATTCACTCCTGCAATGCTAGCTTCTTTTATAACTTGCATTTCTCTCATAAGAAAAGATTTGAAAAACTTTGCATGAAATGCACTTGAAAATAGACAGTCAGATGTTAGTCAGCAAGAGCAGATGAAGTATGATCACAACATTTATCTTTATGACTTTATCTTGCCAGCTTAAACCTGAACACTACCACTCCAGCATCTCTGTTGTTATGTTTTCAATATTAAAATAAAGCCTTCATGCCCCACCTCACACCAATTCACTGGCAGGAGTACAAATTACTGTAGCAGGTGGGCCAGTGTGGTTTTAAAAGCAATGTAATACAATCAACTGTACAATATCAGATTTCAAGAACGCAAAAGACATCGAGAGCAAAGGCTGATCCTTAAGCAATCCTAATATTGGCATTAAAGTGTTCAAGATCCCACAGGGACTATTTTATCTTTTGACCCTAGGTTTTAATTGAAACTTTAAACAAAATATATTACCTATTTAATGCAGCTGAGCTGGACTCTGGCCTTTGTAGTGCATGCTGTCATGCCAAACAAATTAATCTGTGTAACCTTAGTATGTACTTTTTAATTTACATAAAAGAAATACGACATAGGGAAAATAAATATCGAGCCAACCCTACACAGCCTGTTGAATAATTATTTTGTTTCTACTTTTTGGGTTTAATTTTTAGCTGTTTGGAGTTCTTTAAATTAAAAAAAAAAAAAAAAAAAAAAGATTTTACTTCTTGGTACAAAGCCAGAGAAACATATGGTTTCTTTAACTGAGTTGTTGTACACCTGGCAAAATAAATCACAGCAACAGGAGACCAAAATCTACACTGCAACTTTTCATATGCACAAACTTAGAATACTTGATGCAGGTCTTCTGGCCCTGCCTTTTGTGTAACGATTAAAATGCAAAATCAAATGGATGGTTTGCTTCTTGAAGCCCAATATTTTTTCATCATTTAATAGAGAAATTACTTGGAGTATTAAAGAATGAGTCAGCTGGACAGATTGGCACACTAGAGGAATGAGTCCCTGGGCCTGGCAGAGCAAAAGGCCAATAGAAGCAAGTGCAGGAAAAGATCTGTAAGACAAACAGGGAAAGCAGGTGGTGTAAAGGCTTAACACTACTGGAGTGCTAATGCTGCCGCACTTGGAGTGCTGGAGCTCAAACCCTGATTCATTCAAACAGTTCATCTTCTGTTTATTTTCCTTCATGTATTTTATCTACATTATACATGGAAAAAAGCCTTCTAAAAATTTTCAATGAAATAATCAAATAGTTATTAGAAATTAAAGGAAGTACTGTTTTCTTAGATCACATGCCAATATCTGACACTGAACCAAGCAGAGCTACTGCCAGACACTTGGAATACATCAGTCATAATGATTACTGCAGCAGATACATAATCCTCAAACTGTAACTACTCTTCGCTTCTATGATAAGCCATGATGTCCCTCTCCACACGTCTTGACATCCCTCCTTCCTGCACAGGTAGGGAGCACACCCCAGCTGCTCCCCCTTCTTCCTCAGTACACAGTGAATGGGCACAGATCAGAGACAGCTTCATCCAGCACCAAGCACAAGAGACAGGACTGGCCTATTTCACTGCCTCAAAGTCTCCTAATTAAAGGCAAGCAGTAGCCAGACAAATTTATGTAAAGCTGTATATCAAAGGTAGTGTTATGGTGAGAGTGTTTATAACTTTGTCTTGAACATCAAAACAGAAATAAACAATCCAGTCAGCTCTCTGGTACCCAGTGGCACTGTATGAACTGCAGAGCAGATGCACTCCTGATAATGGATGTGTTCGCCTTGTTCTTTTGTCACATTCGATGCAAAGAAGTGACTGAATTGGTGTTTGGGATTAATCTCACACAACTCCAGCTAGCAAGTCTAAGCCAGCCATCTCAGCTCCTTTTACAGAAGAAGTATGCTTGCAGAGGATTTTTCATGTAAACTAAAATAGGTGTTTAAGACAGGTTGGCTAAATTACTCCCCAGAGGTATCTTTTCTTTCCACAGGACAACCGAGCACAGCTACCCAATTCTGACATTCCATCTGACCTTTACACTTAAGACAGAAGAGAACAATCTGATTCAATTTGTCTAACTGCAGTATGAGTGTTCATGTGGACACACCCAAGACAGCTCTAAACACTGTTAGCATTGTTGCACTGAGCCCAGTTGAAGTCACCATCTGGCTCTTCACCTAGCCTCTTGGATTGCCTTTGCAATAGAGCCAATAAGCCACACCTCAGCAACGAATGTGAAGCAAGTCCTGCTTTCTCTGCAAAAGCTGTAATCTCAACAGCAACCAAAATACAAATATACACCATGTCCAGTATAACCTGTACTTTACAGAGCCCCATTATAGCCTGAAAGAGGTTATGGTAAGCTCAGCTGGCCCTGACTTGTTATGCCACCAGGATATTTGTGGCTGTCAGCAGATGCCTAAAGGCAGTGGAGCCCAGCATGCACACTGAGGAAATGGAGGGAGCATGTGTAGCACCAGCCAAGCCTGGGCAAAGGACTGTGTTGGTCTTTGTGCTCACTGTCACTCTGTGAGTTAATACATGCAAATCCCAGAAGTAGAGTGAACTTGGACTTTGTGGACTGAGGAAAGCATAAAGAAAGCTGAGAAAGACCTCCTTACTAAAAAAGTAACCAATAGAAAAAGAAGTAATATATTAAAGAACCTTTTAGGTCATTATGATTCTAAAAGGAGCACCTATTCATGGGAAAGAAAAAGGGTGACACAGGCCTTATAATGAAACAACCATGATGTGGGAAACAGCATTGGTTTTCATCTTGTAATTTCTGCACTTCTGACAGCACTTTTATCAGAACTATGAAATATATATCTGTGCTAAAGAGGGCAATCAAACTTCTGAGGGTTTGCTGGAGCCCTGCAGTACATCAAAAGCCACTACAGGACACCAATAATAAGCAGATGTTTAATTCCCACAGAGCTATGACTACAGATAACCCCATCAAATCCATCAGGAAATGCTGATAAATAAAAATGATAAAGAAATAGTTCAGCTAACACTTTCTAAGAAAAAAAGCATGTGCAAATTTTAGCCATTTGCATTGATCTGGTAGTGCTCAGAATTTAGGAAGAAGTAAATCTGCATTGAACTGTATGAATTGTTAAGAGGACATTAGATATTTTGTCATAGTGACAAATATTTATTTTAGCATTTACAGAGATTTGCAAATATGTAGCATCAGTTACAACCAAAGTTTCAGAGTACTTTTCCCATGTCCAAGAACCTGTAAGGAGCTACTGAAAGATACATTTTCCGAATAAGCAGAGAAGAGTGAGTGGTGCCTCCTTTTGACAGCTGCTTTAACCAACATGCAGCCTTACCTTTTTGGCATGAGGGATCCTAATTGCTTCTACATATATTTTTTACTGTTCCACTTCAAACTATTTCAAACACATCTTAGGACTGTTTCTTTCTCAGATAAGAGCTTGCAGAATCTACTCATCAGAAACTGAGGTGGGTTAGTAGAAATGCATGCTTCTTTAACAATAATTCCACTTCAACATCTCAGGAACAATTAAGAATTCCTCTTTTTTGCAGATCTGAATAGTACAAATAATACATATATTTTTTTCCTGTTACTTGTTTAATGTATTTTGTGTAAAGATGTGATTAAGAATACTATCTTATTAAGAACACTACCGTATTAGATGAAATTTTGTTATAATTAAGGTCACTTTCCACTCCATTTTCTATAAAGCAAATGCAAACTCAGTTTCAAAGAGAAATAAATAAGAGATTAAAAAAACCTGAACACTCTTAGATATCCAACAGTTGATAGTCTATTCACTTACTGTGCTTCACACAGCATTGTATTTACTGGCATCTAAGTTCTTGAACCTTGTATGGCTTGTATTTACTGAAAGCAACTATTTTGTTATTATTAGCTAATTCATTCAGAAGCAGTAACAATATACTTACCCATCATGTTGTATAAGCTCTGTGGTGCAAACTGCCTTGGCATTTTCTGTATTGCTTCTTTGTAAACGGTTAGGGCATCCTGAAGAGAGAGACACACATGGGACAAATCATTAGTAAAGGACCAATTTCAAAAGTGGTTTTACATATAAATTATAAGAAATCTATCTTCTCCAAATAAAGAGATGCAGAGGGAGAAAACACATCTGTATCATAAATATTACAGAACTTTCACATTTCTCATATACAAAAGTTATACAAATTCAATGAAGCTTGTTGGCAAGAGATCAAATTAGTTCCATTGATACAACTCCTTTCCCACATGAAAATATAAGGAAAATTTCTTTAAATTCCTTGAAGAGTTTATGAATGTATATAAAATTCTATATGCTAGACAATATAGGATAATACCAAATAGTAGACAAAGGATTTTCTGATGACTAAGCTACAGTAAGTGACCTAAAAATAATCATTTTCTACCACCAAGGAATAACAAAATATAGCAAAAGCACAAGCAAAATTTTGCTCCACAGAATGAGATGGATTATAGTTAGAAATGCCAAAACCATTTTCATTTCACAAACATGCTGTGCTTTGAATTACTTCATTATGTACTTATGATTCATTCAGCACTTAGGATGCTTACTGGTCAGTCTGTTCACTATGCACTGCTTTCCACGTCATCCCATCAAGTAGTCACAGCTTCTGACAACTGAAATGTGATTGAAAAATCTAAATGTATGATCAAGCCTGGGTCAGACTGCCATGACCACCAGGCGGAAACCCAGTGTTTTAAATTTTTAAAATCTCTTTTACTATCCAGGCATTGCACTCTACCTCTACACTCTATCGACCATGCAGGCAATATGCTGCTGTTCTCTTATCTTTATGGATGTATTAGCTGCCTGTACCTGTTTTAACCAATTAGTAACTGCCGTCTGACAGAGCTGGATTCAGCAGTCAGATGATAGAGAATCAGTAGAGATGAATGTCTGATCTTAAACAACCAAGTTAGCTCTCCCAGTCAGAAAGAGTTATATTGATCAAAGCCATGTGTAACTCCTGTGCTGAAGTATCCTTGGCAATGCAAAGAGAATGACTTTCTTTCAAATACTGCAAGAGGTGAAAACTCAAGCAAATAACCAGTTTTAAAAATTTCCTAGGGAGAATGGAGAGGAATCTCAGCAGTCACATCTGCATATGTAAATGAGATAGATGTGTTGGGTGCCATGTATAACTACCTATAAAAAACTCAACTTACTATGGCACTTAGGCCAAATTATCTCAAAACAGCACTGGGATTTTAGCATACATAACAAACAGGGATGCTTCCAATCACTGAACTTTTGAATTGTTCCAACTAAGTTTAATTCTTGGAAACATTAATGCATTTTAATAACTAAAGATGGACACACTATTTTGAAGTAAAAAGCCAATATGCATTAGGTTAGCTGGACTGTAGCAGCCTAATTCTTTTCCCAGCAATAGGGACAAAGACAGAAAGAATGAATTAGCACATAATCAGATGTGATCATTGATAATACCAATTCTGACACCAGAACATCACACTGCAAATTAACATCTTCCTACCCATGGTAGTGAATAACTACATGGTTGTAGAGAATAACTAATCATGATTTGATGAAATTCAGTCAATTAATGCCTGTGTTGTGTTTTGACATTCTGGATGGAAATAGTGGGCCATTATATGTGCATGCTATTGTAGACAAATCTGGAGTGTTACCTCATAGTGTCCTTGTTCATGAAAAAGTTTTCCTAAATTATAAAGACAACTAGTAACAGAGCTTTTATGAGCATGAGGATCTTTCAAATTTTCATCAGGGATCTCTGAACACTTAAGGAATGTCCTCCTGGCTTCCTCTGTCTTCCCCTGGTTCATCAGGATGATGCCAGTATTTAAATAGGCAGCTGTGAAGATGGAAAGAAATGTCATATTTTTAAAGTAATATCAGAAAGAGATCCTGTTACTATACAATTGCTACTATAAAGAGGAACAGGTAAGAGTGTAATTGTTCAGAAGAAAGGAAAGGAGAACAGAGGCTATAAAGACTGAGGAAAGTGGAAAGGAAATACTGATTAAGCTGTGTGCTCCATGTCATTCCTCTTCTTAGGATTGTATCAAGCATATGCTGTCAAGGCTTGAAATGTTGAAAACTTGGTATTTTTTTAATAAAGATATATAGATATGTCTATGCATATGTATGTGTACACACACACACACAGACGTGGAAGATTCAAGATTTCACCTACAAAAAAAATCACTTAAAAAGTATTTACTTAATTTTGGAACAAACTTAAGTTTGGGCAACACCTTATGGATTATTTCCATTTTTTTCCATATAAGAAAAGAAAAATTAAAAGACTTAAAAATATTTATATTATTCACTTACACCACCTAGTAAAATAATCAGAGATTGGCTCTAGGAAAGAGATAACAGGAGCCTATAAATTTGGACAGAATCTACTGATAACTATGCCAGATCAGACATTTTATGTTCTACCTGTGCTGTCCAGTGTTAAATCCCTATCTGCTTCTTCCCTTCATCACAGTAAATAAAACCACTGTAAAATTTAACCACAGTAAAACAATGTTTTCAGCTGGAAAGGGTGAAATCTCTTCTTTCACTTTCAGAATGAAAAAAATGTGGGAGAAAAAAAAAAAAAAGTGTTATTAAAGAGCAGGAAGATATCCTTTAAAATGCAATCAATGTCATGCAAGCTTGTTGAGCTGAAATACTTACAAGCTAACGTGGGTCTGCTACCAATAGCCAGTTTATAGTAATGCAATGCCTCTGAAAACCTGTTGTTTTCCTGAAGTAGTAATCCTCTGCACACAGATGAAAGAGAAAAAGAGAGGGAGGAAGGTTATTCAAAGTGTAATTTCAAAACATATTTTATGTCTCATCATATCAAATTAAACATACGTATGAAAAACAAAACTGAGGTTGTGGGTGCTCCCTCGCTGGAAACATTCAAGGCCAGGCTGGATGGGGCTGTGAGCAACCTGGACTAGAGGGAAGTGTCCCTACCTATAGCAGAGGGGTTGGAACTAGGTGATTTTAAAGGTCCCTTCCAACCCAAACTGTTCTATGCTTCTATGATAAGCTGAGAGAAATATAATAAACTCGCATTTTACTAACAATTCATTTGGAAATTTTTTTGCCTGAAAACAGGATTAATTCATGGACAAAAGGTATGTTCATATGACTTTACCAAAGCTGTTACATTCAGTAGTTTCAGCTTGATAGAAACAAGAAGATTCATTGACTCATTTGACAAAATGATTTTTTTAAGTGGTTGGAGTATGGTGGAGTTATTTGTAACCTTTAAGTCACTCGTGTTTAGTTTGTTTTCTCTCCTTGACTTAAGCATACTTTTTTCAAACGCATAATAAACACCTAACACTTCTCTTGTATTAGCTTAACCAGTTCTTGCTGAGCAATTTCACTAGATTATCCAAGATAGGGCTAAGCATCTACATCCATTCTTTTTTTTTTTTCTTGTGTCTTCTTTCTGCTCTGACCAAATTTAATAACTTAAGAGATGTCAAAAATGATTCTTAATTCTTCCAGTTCTGTTAGTTTCATAATTCATGAGCTTTAATTAAAGCTTTTATGACAAGTATCTCTGTGAATTACAAATTACAGAACTCATACAGAAGGTACGGAGAAATTAGTGGTGTGGAAATCATGAATTCACAATTGTATGCTTAAATGAGCATTCAAAGCATTACAGCATTCCTAAAGTTTTAAGATCAGAAGTATACACAAATGCCTAGAAAAGCAAATATAAGAAAATCCTCAATAATTAGCTATTTTAGAGCTCAGACTCAGATATGATTCAGTGGGAGATGACCCTGTTTATACACCTCAAAGTATTCAGGAAAAAATAAGTATTTCTTTTAGAAGGTGGAAGATGGAGGATTATAATCTCCATTTTTATTTTTCCTACAGAATCTTTCCTTCCTCTATGCTTCTGATAATAGCTTTTCAAACTGCAAACCAGTAGACTTCATGGGTATAAAAAAGTGTTATTTGCTTCTGATCACTGGGTCAGAATTGAACAGAATGAAACAACATACATATTCTCTCCATCTGTACCACGTAGCCTCACGTTTGAAACAGTATCTGTCCATTAACTCCAAGTTAGTCAATAAGGGACTTACTTCCTATTTCCAGTATAAGCACTTCTGCAATATTAAGAGAAGTAATTGGTTAACACAAACACAAGAAATTATCTTAGTATGTATATGTCAATTACGCTTTTTGGATTAAAAGCGCTTTTATTTATCATTATTACCAAATTTATTTTTTCTGCCCACTACATGCTCTACTACTTGCACTCTTAATTTATTACTTGAAACTTTAAGGTTGTTTTGTTTTCTTCCCATACTTCTACTCCAGACAAAACAAAACAAACAAAACACAGTTGTTCCTCTAACAGACATTCTCTTTCTCTCACAAACATAAAAACATAAACTGCTTGGATGCATGATTGAGTATCGAATTAATTGCAATAATTTCAAATATTTTCAAATATTTTCATTTCTATTATTTATGAGATTTGGTCTGAAAAAACAAAATATAAACAGAAGGATGGATATGACCTAAAAACCTTGATCAGGCCTGAAGCTGCCTCCTCTCCTTGTGAAATCAGTCCTGATTGATCACTGGTTTTCCCTGTGGCTACTGGTAATACAAGCTAACTAGATTTATGAGCTTCTATTTCTAGTTTCAGGTTAAACAAAGATAGGAAAAGTTGTGAAGAAAAATTCAAAAATGTAATTTTCATTGAGTAAAACTAACAGAAAAATAGTTTAAAGACATGTACCTAAAGAGAGATACTTCACTTTCCAGATGAAAAATCAGTTCCTCCCTGGCTTTAAGCTCAAATATGATGATGCAGGCACATAAATATGCTCAATAATCTCTAAGGAGTGCAGGAGGAGGGCAGGAGGTGCTCCAGGCAGGGAGCAGAAGCTCCCTGGAGCCCAGAAGAGGCAGGCAGAAGCCCTCAGTGGGACAGGAGGACTGGGGGAGCTATTGCCTGTAGCAGTCTCTGAAGGGCAGGCCTCATGGTACACAGCCACACTGGAGAAGTGCTTGAGGAACCGAGGAGCATAGAGAGGAGCAGAAAAAGTGAGACCCATAGAGTGTAACAACATAAGCCCATGACCTTTCAAATGCTTTGCATTTGTTTGTTCAGATCCACTCTGGTAGTTTCAATTCCCTCCTTCCTTGCTTCCTTCCTTCCCTCCCCTATAGCTGATTGCTAGGGGTAAAGTTGGAAAATGGCAATGGCAGATGGAATCTCTGCTTCTTCTTCTATTAGCTTTCAAACTTTTCAGTCAAAAATAAGTTCCTTTCCATTCATCCGAAAAGGAGTGATAACGAATGAATGATGAGTCTATAAAAAATGACAAACTGTCAGGAAAAGCTTCCTGCATGCACATTTCCATTTTTATGCAGGGGGAAAAGGAAAGAATTAAATGTTTAGCCAAAACTTTATAATTTGATTTGCAAAATTATCTATTTCCACAATCAAACTTTTTTTTTTCATGCTTATTATTATGCTTTGTTACACTGAAGATATTTTTGGGGCACTTTTTTTAAAGGAGAAAGTTAATTTTTATCTCACGTTGACACTTCTACTGTCTACAGTAAGTGTAGGGACAAAAGAAAACGTTGGCTCTGCCAGCAGTTGAGGCAGATGGCCACATATTGAAGTTCCTCCTCTGCCAGGAATGGATCTGTTCTGGATATGCCATTCCCTTCCTCTGTTTACACTTTTTAATGATAACTACTCGTCAGAGGTTACTGTCAGAAGGCATAAGGAGTGGACAGAAAGAATACGAAAGAGGAGGTACAGTGCAGAGCACTGACCAGTTGTGAAGCAGGACAGTAAATCTGCATTAAGTACATATCTACGTTTAGTCATTACAGAGATGCAAAGTCTGCCTTTTTCCTTACACAAGAATGAACAAACAACAGTATGTCTTTGCAGTAACAATGCTTGATACAAGAAAGCCTGCTCAACTGGTGAGCTTAGATGAGTACAGAAGGTCTTGAAGGCTCCTGCCAATTTTAATAAACTTTCTATAGTGGCTAGGGATACTCAAGCTAAATAAATAAAAGAGCATAATCCCAAATACCATTAAAAAAAAAACCAACCAACCAAACAAACAAAAAACAACAGCAAACCACTTGACAAGCTGCATCAAGTTTGCAGTTTTCAAGCTCATTTTCCCCTACAGTTTACTTCCCAGCTGTAAAGCACATAAGTTAAAACATTAATTGAAACACACAACTTCTGTTCAAAGAAAGTTTACTCACATAATTGCGCAAATGTGAAGTCTACCAGATGAGAGGGAGCAAAAAAGATTAAGTGGCTCCTTTTGCTTAGTAAAAGCAAGTACTGTGGAGGAATAAATTTTCCCTCTAAAAATACATGAGGATGAAATTACTTGTAAAAGGAAAAGCTACTTAAACCACAGGACACAAAGTAAATGGATATAAATTGACCATGAACTAATTTAGGAAGAATTAGTAGACAAGTTTTAGCTATCACAGCAGCAAAACTCTGGAACACCCTTACAACAGGCTTTTGTGTGTGTGTGTATGTGTGTGTGTGCATGTATACTGCTTCTAGCTAAATTTACAGTGGAGTGCGAATCACTTGTGAAATGGAGGATATGAGCTGACTACTTGTAGCATTAGCAGACCTCAACCACCAACTTTGGAAGCATCTCAGAATCCTGTTTGTCTAGTTGCAGGAAAAAGAAAAAGAAAAAAGTTAATTTCTGAGTATCTAGAAATGCTGAACATTAGTTTCATAAATAAGGGCTGCTTATTTACACATATGAAGCAGAACACTTCCCCAAAACTAGTTCTTCTCTGCAAGCATCCTGAATTCTTTACGCTGCCAATTTTCATCTATCTTCTTTGACCAACAACTTGAAAAAGTCTTCCTGCCTTCCTTCTTGGCCTTGTTTTTGGTATAAAGTCACTGAATACTAATAGGAAAAATTATTTTCAGGGACTGAAAAGTAGACACAAAACACAAGTGGACAGTCTACTGCTTTGCTCTAGTTACACATTAATTTCTTCCTGGTGCATTTCAGCTGCTCTGTTTAAAAAGTGAATTCCTTAATCACAAAAACTGACATATAGTAACCACATACATACAATACATAGGAACCATAACTGTCATGAAGGTAAACACGGATGTTAGTGAAATATCTATTAAAATTTCAGACCGGGTACAGCAAAAACAGAAGTGTTTTGTCCAAACCAACTCTTTCAATGTCATTTGCAAAACTAATGGACAGAAAAATAGCAACAGAAAATACAGCAGCCCAGCACATGAAGCCAGTAAGTCTGTTCCTTAATTAATGTTTTTGTTGTTTTGTCTTGCTTTTAAGCAATTAAACTATTTAGCTACTCAACCAAATGACTGCTAACCTTTTCTAACAGTTTACTAATTTCCATTAACAAGAAAGTCAGTCATTAAGGAATAGTGCAACACCCCGTTAGCAAATATGTAAATAGAACATAAATCCTACTTTTTGTAGTCAATAATAATCCATATCCAGTGAGTAGTAACATAGAATGATCATTTTCTTTGCAGAATTTAACAACCAGATAAATCATAACCACATTAATAATTTATTTGTTTTTTTAAATACTGAAACAGAACTATTACCCACAGAATTGTCTAACTCTCTCTAGTCTTTCAGATAGCACAGAAAGAATTCTTTTTCTCCCATTTACAGGAAAAAGCTCTTCAAATGCAAGTCAATTGGACAGCAAAAAGTTCTGTTTTTCCTTCTCTTCTTGAGTCACTTCAGTTGGAGTTCCCATCATAGAATCATCAGAAATCATAGAATCACCAGAAATCACAGAATCACGCAGGTTGGAAAAGACCTTAAAGATCATTGAGTCCAACCACAACCTAACCACACTACCCTAACTCTAACTAAATCATCATGACATAAGCTGCTTAAAGCCCTGCTGCCTGGACAGAGAGGGAGGGATGCTCCTAGACAAGGAGTGGCATTGCTCCTGCTTCTTCCCCCCCGCTCTCGGTGCTGAGCAATTGTGAACTGTGCCAGCACCACGCAGACAAGATGCCTGATCCCTCATTTGCCTCTGCAAGCACTGTGGGATGAGAACTTGACAGAAACTCTTACAAGAGGGGCCATTTATAGAAACGCAGAATGATTTGGCTAAAAAGGGACCTCAAAGGCCACGTAGTTCCAGCTTTCTATTCATGGGCAGAGGCATTTCCCGCTAGAACTGGTCTTCAATACTTTCCAGAATGGTACATCTACAGCTTCTATGGGCAACCTGTTCCTCTGTCACCACCCTCACAGCAAATAAATTCATCTGAATATCTAATCTAAATCTACCTCCTTTTAGTTTAAAGCCATTACTCCTTGACCTTTCACTGCACTTCCTGATTAAAAATCTCTCTCCAACTTCCCTATAGGCTCCCATTATGTACTGGAAGGTACTAATGAAGCTGAACTGCTGTGTCCACAGAATGGACAAAGTTCATGCACAAACCATTTCAAAGAATGAAATATGCAACTGGATGTCACCGAATGCATTTCAGCTCTCAATTCTGATTACAAAAATATTGGCACTTCATTTTTCATTTTTCATCACAGGTTCTCAAAAAAAGGCCCACAACAGAGATTTGCACTGTGTGATGTCACTGGTCATTGAAGTGTCCTTTGAATGCTACCTCAAAAACCAGTCTTACAACACAGCAAGACTTTATGCAGAGAGCTTCAGTTTGCAGAAAGACAAAAATTTGAGCTGCTGCCCTTGATAGATGACGAGTGCTGGAAAAGTTCAGATTAATTCCAAACAGGCTTATAGCAAGGTTTTTTTTCTGAGCAGAGAATGCAATGGTCAAGTAGTAAAACAGTCAGCAATACATCCTCTTTGCTTTTAAACTCAACATCCTGCATTGTAAAAAGCTTATGTGCTATCAAGGAAGAAGAACCATAACCTTGACTTGTATCCTACTATGTAAAGAAGGAGTGCAGCAACTCTGTCTGTGAAGGTTCAATTCCAGGTCAGCACACGTTAGGAAGTTAGCTTACTTTTTGGGATTTTCAACTTTTACAGCTCAAAGGAGATTTTCGTGCCAGCACCGTTAAAAAGGAAGAAGCTGAAACACAATTTCAAGTGTTTTGTAGGCTAAGATCAAGAAAAAAGAATTTAGTTCATATTGATTTCCAGAGATTTCACCAAACGATGCAAAGCTAAAGACTGTGCATGAAACACCTATATAACCTCAGACTTCACAGAATTAAAATGTCAGTTACACTGAAAACTTTAGGTAACAAAAGTCTAAACAAAAATAAATAAACAAATCCACATTTATTCACATAATACCCTGAAGCTACCAAAGAAAAAGTTACGAAGAGTCAGACTTTGAATATATTCAAATAAATTATCTGAACAATAAACTTGTTCTCAAAGCACTCAAGCACTAGACTCAAAGCATTATCACTGTAACAAAAATAAAGGTACTGAGGGTGATTAGTCAATTTATTCTTTATCATGCATTGTACACTCCCCAAATGCATCATTTACATGAAATAGTACCGTTCCAAAGGTATATTAAACGCTTATGCAAGATTGCAGATCTACTTTAATCTGCTGAGAAACTCAAGGTAGCATAGATCACTGCTATAATAACAAAAGCATACTCTAAGCAGAGCTTGGCCTAAATACAAATGAAATAATTAACAATAAACTGTCTTTTAACTGATAAACAATTTTACTTTAGGCAGTAATTGGAAATAATTTTAAACAAAACAAAAGAAACCCTGAGCTTTAGGTAACAATCATAAAAAGGTTAACAAGCCATAAAAAAAAAAAAAAAAAAAAAAAAAAAAAACCTAGTTTATTGTTCATCTGCTGATCACTGCCTATTTTGGAGGAGCAAATATTTTTCTATAGCTCTGTCCTTAGTACTTCACAGTATTAGAATACATGGATTTCTTAAACACGTGGAAAGAGATCTTTGTTTATGCTGATTTATCACCTTCTGAAATCTAGCTGAAATCAGCAATACTACATAGATTTTTAGAACTTGGTTTTGAGATTTGGTAGAATTACCTGCAGTGCTATCTCAAGCAGGAGGCCATGTGGTATGTATGCTGAAGTATAAACTACCTTATTACAGTCACATTTTAATACAATTTCCACATACAGTAGAAAATCAGAGCCAAAATCCTTTCAGCACTGAAATTACTATGAAAATCTCAACTGCTCTCAGAGATGTCAAGCTCCAAACTCCTCTTGAGATTTTCATGAGGCTTTTAGAAAAAAAAAAAAGCTTCCAAACAAGAAGTCAAGGCCTTTGCCTGAACTCAGGTTGTTAAAATTTCAGGCCAAAGATCTTATCCTAGAAATAGGCTGTTTACCGGGAAGTTTCACTTTTACATATTTGGACTTGAGCAATGTCAGCACAAAAAACCTATTTCAACTCACATCTAAACGAGCGATGAACCACCAACTTAGTATTACTGTTAGCAAGAGCTTTTCTTTTTTCCACTACTATTAATATAAAATTAAAAATAATTTCTTAGTTAAAGATGCAGATTAACTTGGAACTTTCCCAGGTTTCCCAGGTGTTTGTTGGAGAGAGGGAAAGCCGTGAGAAAACAGATTTTTCTAGAGAATTACAGTTTGTCAAGATTTGTCATCTGCTCATCTTCCAAATCTGCTTCTCTGCAATGTATGTGACTGATGTCTTGTGCTATTTTTATTCTCCTTCTCCATACTAAGCATCTTATCATATGGTCTCTACTATATGTCTGCTGCTCTCTAAAAATGCAGGAATTTATTTATGGTTACATAATTGCCACATTTGAACAAAATGGCAAATGACACATTCTGAATCAGGCAAGCGTTCAAAGGGAGATTATGTAATTATGTAATCTAAATTCATACAGCTTAAATTGTCTTGAATGGCAAAAGAAGCTGCAACTCAGAGCTGCTGTAGAGCTGCAAAGGTGTAACAGTCAGAAAATAAAAATGTCATTACTGAAATCAGCCATTTCTTCATCCTGCTAAATTCACTAGGCTTTAACACATCAATAGACAATTGCTAAGCCAACAGCACATTTTAGCACAAAATGCTGTCTTGAAAAAAACAGAATTGAGATCATCAAATGCTTCTGTTTATGTAGTTTGTCTTCGATCATTACCCATTGAAAATTTTGAGTTAATCCTTAATAATTTCTTCCTTGATCAGACAGCACTTTGATTCGCTACTGCTGTGTATGAATACTGCTGCAAGTGCTTATTAACTTGTATCAAATACTGGGGCATAAATGCTAAGAAAAAACAAAGAATATGTGAAACTTAAATCACTAAATTACTGCTTTAGTTTTAAAGCCTAAAACCCAAAAACCCAAAAACAGTAAATCTAACTGTCCTCCTGTAATCATACAAAAGATGTATTTTTCAATTACAGTATTTTTGTAAAGGCTCCCATGTAACTATGTGCCAAGGAAGGGCTGAACTTGCAAGGAAGCTCTTCAGAGTTTCCCCTGAAAATACTGGATTAGATTGGTGTCTTACTGCACCAAAGCCCATTCCATTTACTACTTAGTTTCCATACTGGATATGGAAATAACAAACAAACAGATAAAACAAGACTGTATAAATAAAATGATTGAAAATAATGATGAAAGATTTTACAGTTTCTGTAGCTCATGCTTTTGTGAAAGTTAGGAAAAAAAAAAAAAAAGAAAGAGGATTTTATTGTATTCAGGATACTGAATTTAGAGTAAGTTAGATTAAGAATTAGATATTCTTTTTTGCATATGCAAATATATGAACACATCATATAGCAAACACTTCCTTTATTTTCAGGGGTACATGTAGTAATGATATGCCCTGTATATTCCAACAATTCTAGTTAAATTCCTTTTACAAACTCAGTGGAATTCCAAGAGGTTTTCTATTTATCATAAATGAAGGCTTGTAGGCATACATTTTGTAAATCAATGTAAAGCCAGAACATTACGGCTTGCACTCAGAACAGCAGAACTACTGAAGTTTGATTTCTTTTATATCCCCTGTCTTTATCGCCCAACTCTCCTTCTTATTACTCTGATATTTCTGTATAGGCATATAAAAAAAATTTAATAGTTATAATTTTCATCCCCCAAACCAACTGTGTATAAGAAATTCAAGAATATCAATCTTTTCACTTTTTTTTCCTACAATCTCCTGCTGCATTCAAAAGTTATTTCTTTAAACACAAGTGAAAAGAGTTTGTTCTCAAAATATGATTTTCACAGACATTGCCTAGCAGATGCAAAAAGTGTTGTGCATGCACATGTGTTGAATGTATTATTAATAAAAATATACAAATTTTGAGATACACTAACAACTTTGGAATAGGTATTGTCCCACTAAATTTTACTGAAAAAGCAGAGAAGCATCTCCCGTATGTTTACCTGCAAGGCAAACTAATGAAATGGGCAATTGATTCCTTGGTAAAAAAGTCTAGTTATTTATTTGTTTGTTTATTTTAACAATGAAGTTTAGTATTTGCATTCATTTTCTTTTTTATACAACTTGTACTGTAGCACATACTTCTGGCATTTTGTTTCTAAACAGCTTACGCAACTATATACAGAACAGCCCTTATTCGGACTATGCTGACACGTCCTGCATGAAGGGGTCCATATCACAGCAGAGCCCCACTCTGAGGGTCCAGGCTGTTGGGTCCCAAATGCAGGAAAGAGAGTAGAGCAGAGCTGGGAGCAGGATGCACTCCACTGCTGCAGGAAGTATTTAGCTATTTTAACAGTTCAGGAGCGAACTGAGAGATATGGACTTAAGCTAGGAAGTGCTTACACCCACTCCTCCCACCCACTGTTATTTAGACTTCCTTTTTAAGTCTAAGTAACACCTCTGTATTTTAGCAGAGTCAGAAACATATGGAGCAGTACTGGTGCCAAGCTCATCTATCTGCATTTTGTTCAATGTGGGAATTTTGTTTCTTTTTAAGCAAGCAGATTTGAAAGCTTGCCTGTACTACAGTCAGAATAATGATAAAAGAACATATAGAAATATTGACCAAGGAGAGATCCTGGTCTCCTCAAAGCTTAAGGAGCACTATTAATGAAATGATCAGTACAAAGTAACAGCTAGAATCACCTCCATTGCCAGCAGGGAAATCAATAGCTACATTCACAACAGGTTTTGCAAAGGATCCAACCCCAGGAAAGCCACACATACTTACAAATTATAGAGCATATCAGCCATGTTGCTGCGGTAGTACAAGGCATTTCTGTAGGCGCTTTCAGCTTCAGAAATCTTGCTCTGGCTCTTGAGAACATTTCCAAGGTTACCCCATGCTGTCAAGAGAAGAAAGCAGTATTCAGACAGAGCTTCAATCCAATTACACATGACACAGTATCTGAGCATGGGGAAGTTCCAAGGGGAGGCAAGCCCCACAAAGAAGCTATGCCTAAAAGGATGGGAGATTGCTTGTTTTTCCCTCTGTTCTCTGTATCATTGCATCTTACTGTACTGTGCTACTTATCTCATATAGTAGTGATTTGCATACACTCTTCAGACATTATAATTTTGGATGGAAAAATAAACTTTCAAATCAAAATACATCTGCATGATTTAGAAACAACTGTAGCAAAGGAAAAGGATCATTTTCTTTTCTAAAATCTCTACATAAAAAGCTTCAGAGTTAAATGCACAGATAGAGCATCTTCGTGGTTGGAGTTTTTTTCAGCCTATGTACTTGAAACCACAAGAGCTGTGCCCAGAGTAGACAGGCTTCTCATGGAAGTATCAAAATTGACATATCATAGGAATTGGAAGAACAGTAAGGTAAATAACCAGGATTAAAAGTATGCCATTTGGATATAAACACATTACATACATCACTAAAATGCATCTTTCTACTTGGAAACACGTGGTTCCTTTCCATACATTTTTTTGTGTTATATAATGTGTCCTTATGTCCCACCTATAAAGGACTTGAGGTAAATAATAATAATAATAAAATCTAAGGCTCCATATGTGTTCCTTTTGCAGTTTGTTGAGTGCCAAGAAAAGTATACTTACAAAAGAAACTGGAACTAATATTTTATATAAAATACAACCCACGTTATTCCAGGAAGATAATTCAAATGGCCTTATAATTATAGACTGTATGTATACATGAACAAAAAACACATTATCCTTATAATACATCAAAGTTGTTTCATAAAACAGTTCTACTTTCACAAGATTTTTTTTTTTTTTAATAAGCAAGAATAATGGAAAGATGATGCCTATCCTTTCCACCAAATACAAAATATATGGCAAGCTCTTCCCTCCAGATAATGAACCATGAACATTAGATCAAATTACTGTTAAACTCTGCCTCTTCAGTTAGTCAAGTCCTTTTTTACAGGAACTTATATAAAAACTGAGTAACACAAACTTTTAATGTAGCTTGACATAAAGCTAATAGCAGGTTGATGATTATTATAATTACTATCAGGTACATGTTTTTCTTTAGAAAGTACATTGCTTTCAAACTGCTGTGTTTTGCTGCAGAAGGATCCTGCCATAAGAGTGAAAACAATAGCAAACAGTATTTTCTTTTAAGCAGAATACATTAATAATTGGCCAGAAAAGATGATGGAACCCTTTTGGGATTCACAAAAGAAAAATCATTCACTGTTACACAACATATTTTGCTAAGAAAAAGAAACAACAATATTTCCATAAGTACAGAAGCTATAGTTTCTGTGAGTCACTTTATTTTAGCCTGATATTAGCTAAAACTGCTAAAAATATTCTCAGATTAACTCGGTTTTCGCACCGTAACTGCTGATTCTGAATTTACCTTCCAATTGCTGCCATTATTCTTTCTTATGAGCAGAAAACATTTCAGAAGCATCAACTAACATGACTACTGGCCAGCACACAAACATTAATGACTGTAAGAAAAAAGAATTTTTCAACTTCAAACAGACATGCTGATGCTCTTGTACATTTGGTGACTGCCTCCCACAGTTCCACATTCCATTTAGTCTGTAGCTACTTCTGCTTTCACTATGATCTCCCATAACAGAACTTAACATTAAACGATCATTTGGACCACTGGTAACTATTTCTTGCTAAATAGTTACTTGCTTCACAAAACAGTGAAGCTCAGTAAATACAAGGATGTATTGAAGAATGATTCAATTTATCTTTTCAGCTGCTAAGTTGAAAAAAACCTTTTAACACTATTAAGTGCAATAGTTTCTCCTCAAGACTTCATCCATTATTTAACTGATTTAATAGACTTTTTCAGGCGATATCTTATTTTACAGTCTGTAAAGTATTTTGTGTCAAGACTAATATCAATATTTAACCTGCGTTATTGCATCTGAAATGTACTCTTTTTAGACTTTTGTTTAAACTTGTAAAAGTCTTTATCAATCCTTATCTTAAGCCCAATTTCTCCTGTAAAATTGTAGAAATTATGTGTGCATTCAGAAACAGAGATAAAATTGCAGCTGGATGTGAAGCTACAAACATATTAAAACCATACTCTATGACTCCAACTAAATTTCAGCACATGGCTATTTTCCTTCTGCACATCCTAAGAAATTAAAAATGAATATACTTGAGGCAAAGAGAAGAAACTAAATCAGTAAATTCTAGTATTTAGGATGGATTTTTATTCCACTTAGTATATTTTTCATACAAAATCTGAAATACCTTAATAAGCATTGCAAAACATTTAATATTCAGAAGAAGCTAACAGGCATATGCAGTGCAATTTAATCTTCAACTACAAATTCAATTTTTTCCCCAACAGGAGATTCTATACAGCACAAAAGATAAAGCAAGCTGTGTGTGAAATAGTTTCATAACATTTACTTTTTGCCTGCTGCTCAATTCCCTTTACACCAACTTTGAGATAGAAAAAGTCTGAGGTCTTTCAGAAATAATACTCCAAGACAACTAAGGCAACCTTCACGCATCTCATACACCTACAAAACAGTATATTAATTGCATACGGTTACATAGATCTGCACAACATAAATGGATATATAAAAAATTAAAACTGCACATCATGTAAGTCAGCAATGAAGTGAAAAATCTCCTCATATTTGAGAGCCTCTAAACTAGTTAGATTTCTTGATAGGAAAACGGACTTTTTAAAGGCGGTGAGGTTTTTTTGTGTATGTCTTATTTGTTTACTTTTTAAAGAAGTAAGAAAAACATATGTGGTATTAAGTAAGAAAACAAACAATTGCTTAAATGGTATAATTTTGGGCCACATCAAAATAGATTTCTATCAGACTATCAGACTCCTAAGCAATCTAGCAGTGAAGGTACTTCAACTTTTCAGACACTTCATTTTTCAAAATGCAAATGACTATGAAAAAAAATTCTTCTTTAAAGTTTAATTTAGTTTCTGAATTATCTCATAGGAACTGAGGACTGAGAAAAGTGAGTTGATACATAAAACCTTCTGTTTGTACCTTTATTTTGAGAGAGAGCAAGACAGACAATTTCAAGGCAGGAACAATGTTGTCCAAGCCAATCTGGATGGATTTAAGATGCGCATCCTACTAAACAGAAGAGTTGAACTGAAGTTGCAATTCAGTTATAAAAACAAATCAGAAACAAATGTATGCAAAATAACTTATTTTAAATTCTATTTCTTCTGAATCAAGGATTATGCTAGCCTATGGAATTTATAAACCAACCAGGTAAAGCCTCAGAGAGAAGCACTTGGTGCAAAAAGCAAATATGTTGACTACTCAATGAAACAGTTTTCTTCAAAACAGCAATTAAATTACAAATGAGTAATAAAGATAACCTTGAAGTATTTAAGGAGGATTCCTACCCTTCACCCCTATAAACTCATGTAGTAAGAAACTAAAAATGAGATAAATGAAAGCTATTTGTTCTAAACATACCTTTGCTGAATCAAGGAAGAAAAAAAAAATAAATACATAAATAAATAAATAAATATACCACCAAAATACAAAAATAACATAACCAAAAAAAAAAAAAAAAAAAAAAGGAAAATACTAATTTTCCCACTGTATTACATCAGGAGACAACACTGTCTCTTGCAAATGTTGCTTGGAGTAAATAGATTCTAAAACTGAATCAAAACAAATGTACAATTCTAACAACTCATAACAATGAATTATTGAAGTTTTGCAATGCTGATCTCACCTTAAAAGTATAAGACAGAGTCATAAAATTTAAGTTAAAATAGAAATTGATGAAGGCATCAAAAAAGTGAACTAGATTATTACTTGAGTGACAGTGATAAACTATTTGAACTGCCACTGAAACATTTAGGGAACAGCAAAATCATTTGTAATCAAGTTCTCAGCAGTCCAAACAAGCAACTCTACTTCACAGTGCAACACAGAACAAGCCAAAGAAACATCCTCAGAGATTTACAGGTATTTGTGCTTTATTTACTATTCTCAAGCTTGTGAAATCAGCAGATCTTTCTGCATTTCCCCTTTCAAGTTGTGAAAATGAAATGAACACCTAAAACTATAATCTTTGTTTTGTTCATTAAGATTTTAGGGATGAAGAGATGCTGGTGCAGAAAAAAAAAATAGTTTTTTTTAATGTAATAATTGACAACATTTATGATAAAGGACACTATCACAAGAATCTTTAGTGTTCACTGTAAAACAGTAATTGCCTTTCCTGTTTTTTCACTTCTTTCTCCCCTTTCTTTGTTAACTCTGATTAGTAATGATCTCTGTTTTTCCATCTGGAAGGAACAAGAGAGGCGGGCACATAAGACCAAGAGAAAACAAACAGCCCATTCTATGTAAAACCTCTTGAATCAAAGGACACCCAGTTTTGAAAAATATCACTCTTCTGAACTACTTGAAAAAGTAGTAAGTATTTTTGAGTCTAGCTCCTAAAGATGTTTTTTTGATGTTGTTGAATAAAATGCTCTTTTATCTGGCAAGCATGCAAAGAATATTTTTGTTTTCCTACCCACCCCCTGATTAAAGAATGGGAGGAGGAGGTTGTAGTCATACCACTGCCAAAAATGGAGTGGAAAGAGAACTATCAAAACAGCTATCAACACCTTGAAGTGCATGGTCACCATCTGCACTCATTAAACTATTAGAATGCAATTGGCTTCTTCACATTGCAAAAGTAATGCTGACTTGTATCAAAACATGCCAGCTCCCACATCAAGCTGATAAACAGTGCAACTCCTCCATATTCCCCTACAGTTTTACACCTAAACCATAAAGACTCATAATTTCACAAGAAAATTAGTTTTTCTCCTGTTCACTTTGCAGAGGTAAGATATCAAGGCTTATCAATGGCAATTAAGCAAATAGATCCAAAAGATGCTGCAAAACTCCAAAGCATCAACGCTTTAAAACCTTCCAAAACTCCTCATCATCATGTAAGTACAAAGTAATACTTTTTTGGATGATGAAATAATTGAAGTGAGTTTTATTTTTACTTTTATTAAACACTTCTGTTTCCAACACTGTCCAAATTGACTTTCCATTTGCTTCTCTCTCCTTCTAATGCTAACAAGTCAACTGAAATATGTGTACTTTTCATATAAATCAATACTTCATTGCAGCATACTAATCATCTCTTCTTGGTTACAGCATCAATACTTAAATTTGCACTGCACTTGGTGCAATTTTATGTTTTCTTTCACTATGAACTTGTTGCACAAGAAAATCTCAGGAGAACAGGTATTAAAACAGTAAAATTGAAAAATGGCAAAATTGAAAATTTTACAAGGAGGAAACAGTGCAAATTATACTTCCAAAAAACTTTGAAATGCTGTGCTGCTTTCCAAGAATTTACATCATAGTATGTCTAATTTTCAATGTATTTTTTTCCTCTGAAATTAGTTAATTCAGTAGCTATCCGTATAATGGAGTCAATCTAAAAGAACTAAAAAAAAGTATATGAAAAGCTAGGAGATTTTACTATTTTCCAGGTGATGCTTCTGAAAATTGGCAAAAATAGCAAGGAGAAGATTCCACAAGTACTGATTACACTACACATGTCAGAGGGGGTATGTTTATACAAGGCTGTCAGCCCCATGAACATTAAATTAACTTATAAAACTTGAGAGTATAAAATATAACCAAAAAAGAAATAACCTCTTCTCTTTTTCTATGAAATTTTGTAACAATTCCTAGAGCATGACAATCCAGGCTTCCTGTTCAGGACACTTTGGTTTTGATTGGTTGGGTTTTGTTTTTGCAATTTTTTATTTATCAGGTTTTTTAAAATTTTTCTTTTTGCACTACAAATTATTGTTCTTCAGCTATCAGTAAGAAAACCATGGATTATGAGCATTCACAGCGTCACCTCACCATGTGGCAGATATCACCTTGAGGTATGCAGAGGTGAATACAGCAAGGTATAGTGAAGCTCTCAGCTCTATGGTATTAGGGAACAAATAGATTATCACAAATTCTTGGAACTTCCATCAGGAAAGTTCTTAGCACTGACACTGGATAGTTCTAGATCAAATATTTACAAACTGAATTATCATCAGCTCTGCATTAATAGTTGAAAGCCAAGTATTCTATTACACAGAGTACTGGACCACTGTTAAGGTTAAAATTAGAGATTGTTTTTGAGTGATGTGATAACAGGATGGCCTCAGCAAAAATACACTTAATATGGGATGTGACTTGAAGAGAAAAATATGGTTTTTTTCCTGTTTATCAAGTTTATACTTTTAAAATAGATAAATTACTGTAATCAGATTCAGGTTCCTCCTGGACTCCTACAGGTGCTAAGCTGGGAATTAAGAGTTATATTCTGTTCCCAGATCTGTTGCTCATCTGTTATTTAGACGTGTTGTTCAGGAAGCTTCTCCTGATCCTTTTCCATTCTTTACTCTTGACATTTGTTGTTCATTCATTAGTTGCAAGCTTTTTCTGCCAGGGACTGTCTCTCACTGTGGGTTTGTACAGTGCCTACTACAATAACACGGCTAGACACTAATGGAACATAAATGCATTTTAGCCTCTAGGGGAATGAAGTAAAGGAAGGAGCGGAAGTGTTCTTGCAGTACAGAAGAGAAACATAAGGAACATTTCTTGTGTAATTACAACTCTCATAAAAGAAGGGCCAAGAAAACTAAGTTATTTAAACACTGTGAGAACTGCTGAAATTTACATTTACAGATTATATTTTGGTCTATATTCTTAACTTCCATTGAAGGGTCATCCTTCTTAAAACATATCTGGGAGCAGACAAAGGTCCCAAAGGGAAACTGGAGTTTCTCTGAGGAGTTTTGAGTGTGATCTACTTCATGAGAAAGGAGTTGGAATATTAATACCAATGTTTGCTAATGGAAAATTCATCCTACTGAAGAAAAAAAAAGACTGAGATTTTGCCTTTTTTTTTGACCATTTGTAGCGGTCAACAAGATCTCAGATACCAGCAGTTCGCTGTAAAAGAGAGAGAGCTCAGTATCAGATATACCATTTATATTTAAGAGGCTACATTCATAGCTGTAAAGAGCAACACCTCTTCCTTCTTGTCAGAAGGTTCTATTCATCAGCTATTTATGGCTTTTTTTTCTGTCAAGGGTACTGCTGGATAAAGTAAAGTGGTGCTTCAGTCTTTAGCATTCACATTTCATCAAGCAATCACTTTGTTCGAGAGAGGAAAAGATTTTCACTAGCAGAAGAAAAATAGCTTTTCTGAATAAAAAGTCTGAAAGCTCAGTTGCACTCACCAAAAAAGTAAATGAAGAGAACAAGTTTTTCTACAGTACAGACACACTCTATCTTACAGATGTATTCAGGAGATCAATTAGACAGTGTTGTTTTTTTTAACTGGTTTGAGTGCAGAGAAGTTCACCTAAGCACTAAAGGTTACTTTGTTGGAAGCTGAAGAGCTTTATTATAAGTTTCACTAAGAAAACATTACAATTCATACAAGGTATTTCTGTTCTTTATATTGTTCCAAAAAAGTTATGAGTATGTCAAAATATGCCAGAAATTCACTTACAATTTACAATATTTTCTGTACAAAAATTTTACTTGTTAATAGACACTTTGATCAAGTTACCTTGTTTTGCTAAAACAACAGCAGAAGTGTTCTGTTCCATGTTTCCTAAAGCGATAAATGGTCTCTATGTACTTATAATTTATGAGTTTAATCTACGTTATATGTTGATTTTTTTTTTATAGCAGTGAGTATGCAGTAATGTTGAGACACTGTATTAGAGATCTACCACCATCTAAGCATTATATACTATTCTTTTTATTAAGAACATTATTTATACTATCTGTTGATCTATTCTGAGACTTTTTGAGTGACAGAAGGTGAAAGAAAAACACAACTGAATACTACACAGAGCTCTGAAAGCTCTCCAGTACTTGCCAGCACGGGCACTAAAACAACTGAATTTTGTCAGGTAGGTGCCGCAGTTTTATTTATTTTTGAAACTCAAATTGTTCAAGAAAGAGAGAGATCATCCCAGACACTTCAGGATCAGCCCTGATGAATGCTTTAGAGAACTAAACTAAGATGTGCAAAGATGTGACTGTGTGTTAAATTTGCAAACTTACATAGCTTTCTAAACAACAGGAAGGATTCTAAAAATAATAATACATATTTCAAAACTATCATTTAAATCCCATGTGGTGGACTGTAAGCTAGATTCAAACAGAAATGGAAGGGTGTACTTAACCAACTGAAATGACAGCCCTGGTTCTCAGAGCTAAAATGGATCAAGTTGGCCCACTTCCAGGCAAGGGTAACAGAGAGGACAACGACCTGGGAACATGCCAGAACAGTCACAGAAGGGCTGGAGTTTATCAAACCAAGGTAATTCTAAGAGGACTACATGTGTCAGATTTGGAAAAGGCAATATACTTCATGTTTGGGAAGAAAGCTTCTCCATGAGACTTCAAGGTGAGTTCTGTTTGTCCATTTTTAAATCACTTATTAAGGCAAGATAGACTTTGTGAAGCTTTACCATCCAATAAATGTTCATACTAGTATGGAAATATGGATCGCACAGAAGAAGGCAGATCATAAAGATACACACTTCATCTTTTGCAAGAAGTGAAACTAAGTAAAAAGACTAAAATAATTCACTAGCATCCCTCATAGCCTACACTCTATCTTCTACATCCTGAGAACAGAAATAGAAGTTCAACATGCCACAATGTCTAAGCAAAGAGAACAAGAAGTTTGCCTTTTTTTTTTAATCTTTTCTGTATTTAGAAACAAAACTAAACACAAGCCTTCTGCTCTCCTCCCACAGTATCCCCTTAGAGAATCTAGTAGCCCATGACTTCAACAGGTACACTCTTTGCTGGGTAAAGAACTGGCTGGACAGCTGCACCTAGAGAGCGGTGGTGAATGGAGTTAAATCCAGTTGGCGACTGGTCATGAGTAATGTTACCCCAGAGGTCAGTACTGAGTCCTGTAAATATCTTTACTGATGATCTAGATAAGGACATTGAGTGTATGTTATCAGTAAGTCTACTGATAACACCAAGTTGGCAGGAAGTGTTGATCTACCTGGGGGTAGGTAGGCCCTACAGGGCGATCTGGACAGGCTAGAAAGCTGGGCTGAGGGCAATGGCATGAGGTTCAACAAGACCAAGTGCTGGATCCTACACTTTGGCCACAACAACCCCAGGCAATGCCACAGGCTTGGGAAAGAGTGGCTGGAAGACTGTTATAAAGGAAACAGACATGGGGGTACTGGTTGACACTTGGCTGAACATGAGCCAGCAGTGTGCTCAGGTGGCCAAGAAGGCCAATGGCATCTTGGCTTGTACCAGAAATAGTGCTGTCAGCAGGAACAGGGAAACGATCATCCCTCTGTACTCAGCAATGGCGAGGCTACACCTTGAGTAGCGTGTTCAGTTTTGGGCACTGATGTCCTGGAGCCTGTTCAGAGAAGGGCAACAAAGCTGATAAGAGGTCTGGAGCACAAGTCTTATGAGAAGTGGCTGAGGGAACTGGGATTTTTTAGTCTGGAGGAAGCCCAGGGGAGATCTTATCACTCTACAACTACCTGAAAGGAGTTTGTGGTGAACTGGAGGTAGGCCTCTTCTCCTACATAACTTGTGATAGGACTAGAGGGAATGGCCTCATGTTGTGCCAAGGGAGATTCAGATTGGACATTAGAAAAAGCTTCTTCTCCAAAAGAGTGGTCACGTGCTGGAATGGGCTGCCCAAGGAGGTGGTGGAGTCACCGATCCTGGAGGTGTTCATGGAACATTTAGATGTTACGTTTAGGGACATGGTTTAGTGGAATATATTGGTGATAGATGGATAGTTGGAGTGGATGATCCTGGGAGGTATTTTCCAATCTTGGTGATTCTATGATTCTCTACTGCAACTGCCATCATAACAGCCATCACCTAATTTTCATGTGACTCAGGGCTGGCAGACATGATAATCCAAGCAAGAGAGGTGAATAACACCTGGTTAGAAAGGATATTGGAAAAAAAAAAAAAAGTTTTTTTCATTGCCAGAAAAGGTGTAAATAGGCATCAAAATGTGTGTAAATTACTATCATGTTCACATCAAAGGTTTGTTTCTCCACCAGACTTATGTAATAGAGTTTCAACACATACTCCTATGCAATCTACTACAGACAGGAAAATGAAGACACATAACTCATGATGAAAACCAGTATGTAAAGAAGGTAAGATAGTGGAACAGCTGGATGAGTATCTAAACAAGCATGCTTAGTTTGAGAAACAGCCTGGATAATCTTAATTTTCCTTTTAAGAGTAATTCTTTGTCTCCAAAATAATCAGTCTAGGTCCATAACATACAAGAAAATGGACTGAAGGCCAGATCTTTAATCAGACAGGAAAAAGGATAAACTATTAGTTTTTGGCAAAAAAGAAAAAAAAGTAAAAAATTAACCTCAAACATAATCCACTCCACTTCATATGCTACAAAAAGACACTTTGCCAAAATTAATTCCTATTGGACCAGGGGTGGAGTTTTTGAACTGCAGTTTTCAGCACAGACGAGCTTGTTGAGTGATTCTGCAGAGCACCTCTGGGAAGGCTGAGGAAGGAGTAACAGCCTGATGAGTCCATGTTTCAAAACAGAGTAATAGAGTCCATGTCTCAAAATTGTTTATTTCCCTAAATTCTTAGTATATGCAGAGGGGAAAAATAAAGTCTAGCCAGTAGTTAATAACAGATTCGCTTTTTACTGCTATTTAGGATTCACATATCAGAGATATTGTTGGACTGTGCAAAAGGGAAAAAATATGTATTTACTATCCTTGTTTTCAGTCCTCTACAGACATTAAGAAAGAATATTGGGCTTTCTGGCATCCTGCTGAAGGAGCAGCAGGTATCCCACAGTGACTTGGGTTTCAAAGGAAATTACAGCACTGCTGAAGAACTGAAAGAAAGAATACTGACACTGGAGAATAAATTTAGACTTTGAACTGAAGTGTAAACCACTTTCCTTCAGCTCTCCAACATATTTAGCATAACCAGACTGTTTTGCTGCAGTTGGACTGCCTGTGGGATGCTCAAATGCTCTAGATAACTATGGCTGTTTCCCAAACAACTAATGGCTATTCTTTCCATGCTTTCTCATCAACCATGGCAGCAGTTCTGCCATTTACATAGCCCTACACTATTTTCAGAGAGCAGTATTTTTATTTAACTTCCAAACAATTCCAGGCAGTTCACTTGCTGGTATGAGCTTTCTGTTTTTAAGTTGTTATGACTGGCAGACAGAAAAAGTATCTTCTATTTGTTTTAAGAACATCTAAGCATCCTGAACTACATTTATTCCTCAAAAACACTTTTGTTTTAAAAAAGAAAAAAAAAAAAAAAAACACAACACAGTATCTTACATACACCCCAATAGAAGAACTATACAGATATACAAATTTATGTATTGCTAACAATATTTTAAAATGTGTTAGTCTTTTAATTTTTTACTTACATAAAATAATTTCATTATTGGGTGGATTTCCATGTACAGTAGATGGTGAAAGGGTTATTATTGATGGTTGGAAACATTTTACAGCCAAGACAGAAGTTAGAGTTCCTTTACAGTAAAAAAAAAAAAAAAAAAAAAAAAAAAAAAAAAAAAAAAAAAAGCCAAATTTAAGTTTCTGAGCAAGGCTGAAAATAATAATACAAATCAAAGTAAATATCCATCCAACATTTTGTCAAAAGATTAAATGCCAAAAAGTTCTGGTGAAAGCGCTCTTAACAATAAGCACATTCAAAGAAGGCCATACTTCTAAACATATATTCTCCTTTCACCTTGTCATTACTAGTGATAAAATAATATTAGTAATCATGGAAAATACTGGTTTATTCTACCCTTTTTTCTTTAAGGAAATATTCCTTCTTCACCTAGCACACAACAAGATATTATAACTATTCCTTGCTGCACTAGTAGATACTATTTTCATTGTCTCTTGAAGGAGGAAGGCAGGACTGCTTACTCACAGCTACTGTTAGCACAGAATCATTTTCTGAGTGTGCGGTAACAGCAGAAAACTGTCAAATCAGATGGAAACAGCTCCTAGTATTTACTTCTACCCAAATGCACAGAAAACCAGACCACAAAAGCTCTACAACTACGAGCATGGATTTTTATGTATTTATTTATATTATTTTGGGGGGGGAGGGGAAGGTGACGGGCAACTGTTGGGTGAGCAAAATTTGGGCACTAAAAATATATATATTTATATTAACAGGGAACAAAATTAATTCAAGTTAGGGATTTTTTTTTCCTATACTTACTTTTTTATTTAAAACAACTTCTAAAGCAAATGTGTTTGATTGCTGCAGTATTAAAGATATAAACTAAAGAGGAAATTATCACTACAAACAATTTGATAGGGAAAAAAAATAAATTTGCAATTTTAAAACCCATTTAAAATAAGAAACATTCTTTTTTTTTTCCAGTTCAGATGGAAAGGCAGGTATTATGCTGCATGAGGTGAGATAAAATAAGCTAAATTTAGCTTTAAGGACTCCTTCAATTTAGCCAATGGCAAACAAAACTCTAAACTAGTAACCCAAAGTGGCATATAAACTACATAAGAAACAAAAATGCAATTACTTTTTATGACTACTCAAATGAGCATAGAGCCACTCCACACATTTTGTTCAACTAAGAAGTTTCATAATGTCAGAATTCATACTTGTATCTTCACATTCACAGGTATGTACAGAGGCAGTCCTTGCCAATCCTATGTTAAACTGATGATAAGAAATGAAGCAAATAAACAAAATGTAATAAACTATGAAGTTCCAGGGGCTGAAACCAAGGCAATACCAAAATGCCAAAAAGCAAAGCAAATTCTACAAATCTTCTACAGTTGCCAATATAGCAGAATGAGGCAGGAAGATCTGACAACCTTGTCACAAGTGAATAAAGAAGAGTAGGATAGGGAAAAGGAACATTATAGTTGAGAAGTGTATTTCAATATTAGACTATCTTTTAAAAATATTCAGCAAAATTGAAAGATTTATAGTTATAAGAACTGGGAGTAGAAGGAAGAATGGAAAGACAAGAAGTGTCTCTCTACTTGTATGGAATGACAACTATTGTCTGACAACATCGTGTTGATTCATCAGTCCAAGTGTAGGCAGCACAGTGATGTGGCAATACTGCTTCCAGAAGTACCTGCTTCCTCCTGTATTCCCCACTAAAAATAATGTTGTCATATATATTTGAATTTATTAAGACTTCAGTGCACAGTTGAAGTTAAGCATCCATTGAGTAAAGGTGCAGAATTTGATACAGCAGATCAACGTGCTTCAAGAAGACTCTTCAAAATTCACTTATAAATCTCACAGTAGGAACCAGGAACTAAAATTCCACCCGTAAATATGATCAAGAAACTAATACCTCTGCAGCAGTCTAACAGCCTAAGCTTCTTTCTGCTATTTTCTACTTCTTATTCAGTACCTTAAACAGTACAGCAAAAATATCTGAACATGAAAGATCGTTATGATGCGGACTACAAGGTACAAATTGGACTGGAAGTACAAGATGATGCTTTTTGAAGCTACTTCTGGTACTACAGAGAAAACTTGAGATAACAAGATGCAGTGTCGTTATAATTTCACATTATACACAAGGTAACTATGAGCAAAGAATGACTCAGTCTAATTGGAAAAGATGTGACATTTTTAACTTTTTTTGTTTGTTTTTACATGTTAGAAGGCTTCCTTCACTATAAAAGAACCCTTAAATAACGTGAACTGTTTTATATCCATTCAGCTGCTCATTAAGTTGAAGGCAGCAGAGAGAAACACTTGTGCCTTTCCCTCCCTGGTGTCAAAACACACACACAGCCACTTCAGAACCCATAAACTACCTTCATCAGCCTTGCCTGTTTTTCCCCCAAGTGCTAACAAACCATAACGAGGCAAGGCTCAGATTTCTTTAAAGATATCTGAAATACTAGTAATAACCAAAACAGCAAAGGAGCAAGCCAAACAACAGACAGGGCCATGGAATCTCAAATCCTGCTCTCACTCCATCAGCTAATGCCGGCAGCCACTGTGGCACACCCTCAGGGAGGCCTAGGCCTGCACAGCAGCGTGGGCAGCTTCAGCAGGATTGGTGCACTTGAATCTTATGTGGTGTGGCTTTGTTCTTCTTGTTTTTTTTTTAGTTTTGGAGTTGTTGTGCTTTTTTTTTTTTTTTTTTTTTTTTTTACAGACAAGGTGATCAAAGCATGATGCGCTTTGGAATATTTTTTCCCACATTGTCAGTGATTGGCACAAACAGGCTGGAAAAATGTAACCGCACGAAGGCAACAGCTGCTTGCAAGGCAACAGCTCCCTCACCTAAGGCAGAACACTGCTTCTCTGCCTGTGCTTCTGCAGTGCCCCAGTGCGGGTCCTGACAAAGAGCTCTGGAAAGCAGTAAACACCCATTTCGTCACTGAGGACTGAGAAGCCACTGAACAACTTCATCCAACAGCGTCTCAGCGGCAGAGGGATTATATTCTTAGACATACTGCAACACAGAGGACTTGATTATAAACCAACACCATATGAAATAACACCTTTCCAAGACAGTTCAGTCACATTAGCACATGGATGCACCTGTGCTAATAACTCACCTCTCCATCGACCTTATTAGCCAAGCACATCAGGTCAAGGCTGTCACATATCCAGCTGCAGAATGGTTTCCTTCCACTAGGCCAGAATACAGATGGAACTGCAAAAACAACTCCACTCCCAGTTCTAACAAAGCTGCTCTTGCAGATTTCTACTTTGTATCAGTTCCCACCCGGGAGCTTTTGAAGGGATCCCTCTTTTCTCTTTAGCCTACAATAGAAGATGCTATTGTTCAGAAGCTCCTTACAGGAGGAGGGAGGATTAATGGAGCCTTCAGGGAAAACAACTCTGCCGATCAAAATGATCAGAAATAAGAAAACACTTATTATAAAATGAGGAGTGGCAGCTTCTTCTTAGCAGTCCAGAAGGAAGGAAAACCCATCTCCACTAAAACATTTGACTGAACAGTCCATTGTATTTCTGTTTGAATAGCCTATTTATCACTGGCATTCAATTTTTTTTAAAGGAGGCAAACAAAAATAAATTGTTTTTTCTATGTCAACTTCTTTTAGTTACTGAAGAGTACTGTGAATTGCTGATCTCCTAATGCTTTGGCTGGATTGGCAGCCAGTCTAGTCCAGTCAGGCTTGTCTGACGGTATGAGAAATAGAAAATACAATTAGCATAGTCAAAGCCAGGGATAATCTAGGAGGTATTCACAATAATGAATAGAGTTGGGTGACAGGTTGCTTTAGCTGGGAGTTTCTGATACCCAGCCTTGTAACAATGTGTGTGGGCTAGTAAATATTCAGCAGAAGTTTAACAGGATATTTTAAGGAGATTTACAGTCAGCTCAGTCATGTCTGTATCACCACACTGACATGCAGTCTTTGCTTTTGCATATCATACGAGAAACTTAATGTCAGCTTATATGGCAATCATATATACATAAGTCTGTGCATACTGAGATGTCTATGATGAAAATAGCTCGCCTTGTCTCCTGGGAGCATAATACACAGTAGTCTACTTTCCAGACAACATTATACTGAATTCTAATACTGAACAAAAAGTAGATTTTTTTCTTTTTAATCACTAAAACTGGCTCAAAGCAAGTAGATGACTGTTATACAGTCTGAGATATCTGGGGATCTCTACCAAGAACAAAGGCAACATACTTTAATTTTTTAATACACATTTTGTCTTTTCAAGGAGCTCCAACATTTTAGTGCAAACTTTACACTGTCACTAAATTGGTCTCACTGCATCTTACAATCACTGTGGTATTTCAGCATTTTTGTTCAGTTACTTCTCTTTTTTTTTTTTTTTTTTTTTTGCCCTCATACACTAATCTAGTTCTGGGGAAAAAAAAAAAAAAAGAAAAAAAATAGAAATAGGATGTGCTTGTTCAGACTTCATAAAAAGTCACTTACTGCAGCACCCAGATTCACAGTTTTACATTCATTTTTATCTAGGGCAACAAAGCATACAATGAAGAGTTACAAAGTCAGACTGATGATTGACAATCTACTCTAACACTGCTTTGGAAGGCACCTTATCTGCCAAATCCACTTTTACACTCTCTATCAGCTCATAGTAACATCTGCATTTGCTTCTAATCATCACAGCTTTTACACTATGGCATAACTGCCTAACCAAAATGCACAGTCCTGTCAGCAGATGACTTCACATCATATAACGGGCTTTGGAGCAGCAAACTGGAAAAACTCAAGTGTGATATGTTCAAGCACTGTCAAATTTTTCTTTCATACACAGGCAATGCAATCAGTGATCCCTTCTCACTCCTGATGAATTGTGAATAATGATGGTTTAGTCAATGCCTACACTGCACTCACAGGTGGTATTTTGACTGCTCTCACATAAACTTACTTGTGTGCCAAGAGCAGACAGCCAAGGCATCAAGGATTCCCAGCTGGATCTACTGTACATGCTGAAACCACAGAACTACAGCTAAACACTGCTACCAATCCCTAAACGAACCAGTTTACTGCCAGTTTGGATGTGTTTACACTAGCTGCAGTCACATTTCACTACAGCACAGATACAATCTTTGGGTGAAATAGCTGGTCAATGTTACCAATGACATTTGAATATTAACATGAAGGTGTTAGTATTTGACAGTAACACTTTACAGTACTTGCATACAGGAGGAACCACAGTAATTTCCTAGGCTGAATAGTATGACCTAATTTCCTCATTTTTATTATGTAGCACTGACATTATTTGTGTCAGATGAAATAAATAAAAAAAAAAACCAAAAAAAAACATCACCTTGCTAATGCTGTCCTTTACTACTTCTTGTAATATTTCTGTTCACAGCAAATAGAACATCCAGTGAACATTAGAAAAAGCTCCGTTAGGTTGACTGAAACCAGACTCCAAATGGAAAACTATCAGGGTGGGGTCTGTAATACTCATATTCCTTCTTAAATTTCAAAATGTAGCACTAAGATCAGTGAAAAATAAAGTGTCATCTTACCTTAGGATCTCGTTTTCTGCATGCTGATGTGAAACCTGTGACACATAATCAGAACACATTCCTGTTTTTCCTCATTTCTACTGAAGTATACACTGTTTTAAATGGACATTTTCTGAACATCTTCTTTAGAAACAGTTAACAAAATCAGACAATTCAAAGGCAAGGACAGATAAGAAGAAGTGAAACATTTATCATAAAGAGTAAAAATTACCTTTAGCAGGGTTTACTTTTATTCCTGACCTATACAGCATCTCCTCATTCTGCCAGTCCCCATTTCTGACAACAGTCTTGAGTCCATAGAAAACAATCAATGCAGCAGTGGAACAAAAAACCAAGTTCTTCAGAAAGCGTTTTTGGGCTTTGACATAAAGGGCTCTGACACCTACTGTAACCAGCAGGCAGAAGCCCATACTAGGAACATACAGCACACGCTCTGCTATTACAAAGCCAACATAGAAAAATAGGTTTGTGGCAGGAATAAAGGGCACTATTAACAAAGACAGAGACAGAATGACAATGTTCTCAGTTGAAGGAAGCTGTAGTTTCAGGATTTCATGCTTTTTTATGCCATTCTCTTCCTTTGATGCAAAACTTGACTTCCCCTCCACTGTCTTATATTCCATTTCAGAGTGACAGCTATGCCCATTAGCATTCTGCTTGCCGTTCATTATACTTTTCCCATTGCATTCTCTTTCATTGCTGGAGCCCTTCAAGCTGAAGTAGGCGAGGAGGAAAAGTCCAGCATAGAAGGCCACAGTGTGTAGATTTCTCCAGTCGCTGACCGCCTTCAGAAGAGGCACAGCATCCATTGACCAGTCAAAGCTGAGGGTGTCTGGGCAGAATAACAGCCAGAGATTCTTTGTTGGCAAGTAAAGGAAGGTCAGCATTCGCGTGAGAAAACTGTCTGAATCAGCTGCTGGATTGTCAGAGTTGGAAAAACTTGGGGGCTTGTTGCCCATCCAGTATAAGCGGACACCCAGCAGTGCAGTCCCCCAGGAGGTCAATAAACCGATGCTGAAGAAAAGGTTCAAATTCTTCCTCTGAAAGAAAAAAAAATAAACAATCATAAGTATAAATTAGCATGAGGTATTTAATTCACAAACAAAAGGAATCGAGAACTATCTCATACAACTATTTTTGGTAATGAAAAGCAAGCACTGCAGATCTGTCTCAGGTGTCTGGTTCACAGAATGCTGGAGTGAACTCTACACTGTTGACTATAAACTAAAAGAACAGGTTCTTTCTTGTAAGCCTTCTGAAGCTTGTATCAGAATCAAGTCTTGAGATCTTAGAGCTGTCAGTCCTTGCTTATCACTTACCCCAAGTAGCCGTGTAACGGTTTGAAGAATATGTAATTTAGAGGAATTTATGGAACATTATATTGGTCTCCATATAACCTCCCAAATCCCTTATTCGCTTCTGGTTGTGGCTAAACCAACAGTTTGCCTCAACAGAATTTAAAGTTACCAGACTGCTCCATTTTTCCTAACAGACACATTTCCTAAAGTAATACTTAAGGAATTTCACCTAACAACCAAATAAACATTCCAACAAGCCAAGAAAAGAAGACAGTTAGTTTCCATGTTTAGGACTTCCAGTTCCAGTTAATTAAAATGTTCATAGGCACATCAGATGTGCCTATTACTGAAAGCTCCATTTCATTTTGCATCTCACAGCCAAACAACGTTGTTTTATTTTTTTCTTCAAGAGCACCATATTAAATCACTGCTTTAAAAATCTTTCACATCTTTATATTCGTCTAAATAAAAATACGTGAAGCATTCAGATGCCTCCACCTACTCATGTCATCATACTAGCAACCATAAGCTGCCACTTATTTATGGAATAACTCAACATTGGCCAGATGAAGCTGCTTGTTGGGCTCTCCCCCTCCTCACTACAAAGTACTTACTTATTCATACACTTGCAGAAACATACCACTTCTGCCTGAATGAAAATCAGAAGAAGAGAGACTTTCTCACCTATTTCTAGGATTGATGAGCTTAAATTCTGCTCTTAACTACATGGGCACCCTAAACAAAAGCTGTTTTGGATTAATCTCTTTTTCACAGAAATATCTGTAAAAGCAAAAATATGAGTAATTTTTATATTTCATTTTCTTAGATGCTTACTGTAAGAACAGAAAAAATTATTTGCCAAATAGCTCCAGACACAGTGTAAGTACTTTGTTATTATTTCCCCCCATTATTACAAAAAAATTAGTTGTCAATCATCTTTCTTTTTATTAGGTCTGTTTTTTTATCCATCTCAAACTACACATTCCTGGTATGGTTATTCACTGAACGTTTCTTATGTTTGTTATTCATAAGCAAGACCTCACAGTGGAATTTTTTATCTTATTTCTTTCAAACAGCATTTTTCTTCTTCATGGGGGCACTCTCTCCTTGATATCTTGACATATAGGCAACTGTGCTACTCCATTTTAGCTTGCTTTTAATAGCTGTCTATCAACAGGTCACCCAAACTGTGGTCTAGTCATCATAACTTATTAGCTTATCTCATGAAGAAATTTACTCCCATTCACTTTTCCTTGTGAATTTAAACTATTTAATGGCAGATTAATTCATTCAGTTTTGAAAAGATATGAAAGAATGCAAAGGAAGCATTAGCAGGGAACAAACAAATTCATAATGAGAATGATTTAGATATCCACGTCAGATCCACTTGAAAAATGTTGCACTTTTTTATACATGAAGCAAAGTCTGAGTTCACATATTTAATTTACTATATTGATTACATTTTTTAATTAGTTTCTGCATATTTCTATATATTGGAAATTCAATACCTTCTTAGTAGTAAACCAATCAAAATCCATATCTAGTTTTTATGATTAATATATTCCCTGGAAAGCCTATTGAAACTGACTACTTTGACTTGTAAGCTACTTAATTCTTTGTAACCCACCTGAGGTACTGTTTTAGCCCTACTTGATAGAACTATCTAAATGACTTAATGTTATAAAGCCATGTAAACTAGTTACCATAAAAATGCCACCAAACTTTGTTTTTGGAATAAAAATATAACCCACATTTCATCATTTGCATGTATTCCTTCATAGTAAAAAAATATTTTCCTGATTCAACCTGCTCTTCCATTCACAGTATATTTTGGTACATTAAAATCTTTGCCTTCTCCTCTCTGGCTTTATTATTTTCAAACTTGTTTCCTTCAAACATGCAGATGAAAAATTCTCATATGCTAAATGTGACCCTTTTTTGCTCTTTTTATATATCCTTCTGTAGTCTCTACAGAGGAGTACAGGAGACTGCTTAGAAAGAGAAAAAAATAATAAGCTGGAAAGTGGAAGATGGGGAGTTTTGTTCATTTGTTTGCTTGTTTAATTAGGAATTCAGAGCAGGTCTTTGCTGGAAGACCACATAGCACTAAAAAGATTAAGACATCCTGAGTACTTAGCAAGCGAAACTTGATTAACAGACAAGAAGCAAGCTTTCATGGATTGCTTAGACTGCTTAACAACCAGAGAGAAATCTCCCTTTCCTAAAGTTCTAACAATTGCATTTTTCAACTAAACACTATGAGAGTTCACATTACAAAGTTCTTCAACAATGCTCACACTGCAGCAGATACACCATTCCTTGTGGTTAACAGAGGGAGAAACCTCCTAAAAACTTTCAGATCTTCTTCATACATCATAAAACAGTAACAATGAAAAGTTTGCCGCTTGCTCCTAGCCTTAGAATGCAAACAATCTGGACCTCAAAGCTAATCCATCCTCACTGCTACAGTAATTATTTACAGCCTTCCTTTTAAGCTTAAATTTAAGATCTGTAAGGTCTGGATCCTCAGACGTTTTGGATCTATAAAGAACACCACATTTCTATACGCAGTATTGTGTTTCATGCTCTAAGAATACTTTAAGACTTTACACCAGTGTCAAATGAAATATCTCAGCATATGAACAGTGGAGTTCAGAGGTATCCAAGCAGGCGATTTTCCACTCCAGCATATCTATCTATCATGCTGCAGAATATTACTTAAACCAGAGGCGGACCTCTGGCAAATTCCAGAGCTTAATTATTGGGCTACAGGAGTGGAGTGCAGGTTCCTCTCATTGCCTTAGAGACAAGTGGTCTGCATCCCTCCATAGCAGCTTTTTGACATGTGAGTCTTCTCAAAAGCCAGCAGTTGTACATCTTTTTAAGACTAACTACACGTTCACTGCAGCTACCAATAACCTGCGCAACACTGAGCTACCAGTGCAAGTTTTTCATGGTTCAGATGACATCCTCTGGATTTAATTAAAGAAAAAAAAAAAAAAAAAACCTATAATACTTCCCAATACTTAAAAAAAAAAAAAAAAGGTAAAAAAAAAAAAAAAAAAAAAAAAAAAAGTTCATCACAGATAGAGTTGGCTCCAAAGGGGAATGACAGAATCATTTTTTTCCTCTCTCAACACTTGACCTCATGACTTTTGCACTAATATGGTCAAAGATAATTACGCTCAGCTCCTATTCTGGCTTTGCTTTCTCCCAGGCTTTGTACAGAGAACCAATGAGAGGGGGAAAAAACAATCAAAATATGATGCAATATCATCAGCTCACCAGTAAACTTCCATCTGCAAAGAAAGTGCTTTCAAAATGAACTCTGCTTTGATAAGCACTTTCACCAGCAACTCTTCCCCTGCATGCACTTAGTGCAGCCCAGCAGCAGGAAGAGATCCTCGGTAATGCTTGGCAGCAAGGATTTGGATTACTGTACTCATGAGCCCTAATCCAGCCCATCTGCCATATGTTTTGACACCCCCATAAATCCTCTAACCTTTCATAAGTAGTCATTTTCATCTGGGGAAAAAATGAGCACTGATTTAGATCAGATTTAACATCTCTCCTGCCTGCTAACAGTCAAGTACCACCACCGCAATTTTAGTGCTTGTGACTGCAGAAGCCCTTTTCATCTCCCTACCAAAATCCATCTGCATGACCCACCCACATTGTACATTTCCCCTGCATTAAATCCTAATTCCTCACTCCATTATACTGCTCTTAAATAAGGCACTGCAACAGATTGCTTGATTGGGCAGCCCCTGCCAAAGCTCAGTCATCACCTAAGCAGTATCCAAAGTATTTTCAAAAGACACTGTTCTTTTAACCTCACCTTGTCCACTGTACAAAGCAGCATTAAATGCAGCATGTGGTCAGACGGGCCAGATATCAAAATCACCAGGGCTAACCACACACAATTTGCTATTTATAGAACTTGGGAAATACAGAAAATAAACTGGGTAAGTCATCAGGCATTACTCAAAAAAGAGTTTCTTTTCCAACATAGAGCTCCTTGAAAATATGTTGGCTCGAGAACTGGGGCTTCCCAAAGCAGCCAAATCACCAGACTAGGCTGACAGTATCTTGTTCCCTGACAGGATCACAGATGAGCTGAGTCTACGCTGAACCTGAGTTCAAAACCCAGCTGGGCCAGGAACAAGGCAGCTTGCCACAGCCCAAGTTTGGCTTCTTACTGAGCTGGCAGCAGCCTTCCCAACTCCCTCTCCACCTTCCCTACTTGTTCCCACTATTTTTGTTCCTGGCTCATGACCCACCAAACGAGGTCAGCTCATTTACATTGGACAGACAGCAACAGCAGCCTGAAGGCCTGTTCTTCCCTGGAGCTGGAGTTCTGCCTGTAGCCTTTCCAATGCTGTGACCAATTTAATGCCATTTACTTTGTGTTATGAACCCACATGGTTCTTCCTCGGTGAAGAAGTTACTGCATTCATAAAGCAGCTGAAGAGTATGTGTACATATTTTTACTGTAATTAACAAGTAGCACAATTTGAGCAGTCTTTATTAATGTTGACTTGCATTATTAAAATTAAAATTGAGTAACAAATAGTGACATTTAAAATTTACGGTCTTCCTCTAAAATCTTTAATATGAATCTTTAAAAACAGAATAAACTCCCAGTCTCTCAGCTGAAAAAACAGTTGCTGGAACTACCCTGAAAATGATAAATTGTGTTAAGAGCAACCAATGAATGACCAAAAGTAATACAAGAGCAGAAGGGACAACATTCCCTTGATAATCCATGAGCACGAGCCATGCAAAAAAGAAGGCTCTCTGAAGGTAAGTCTGCTCAGTGTGACAATTGTGTAGCTACAGCCATCTACCTGGGCTCAACGCACTTAAACACAGGAGGTGAGGAGTCCTCTGAGACTAAGACATTACACTTGAATGGACAGACTGCCCAGGAGTACTGTCCAGCCCTGCAATTATGAGGATACAGTTAAATATATAGTCTAACAGCAGTAGCTGTATTTCATTGGTACAGTGGTTTTGCACAAAAGGGAGGGTGCTGCATGTTATGTCATTGTGCAGCCAAAATGCTGAGGGCTCAATGAACATGCCTATTAGAAGGCAGAACTAGAATTCAAATTCATCCTCAGAAGAACAGATTCACAAAAAGAATGCTGTACAAAAGGCAGGGGCAACTCTGACTGCATAAAATTGCACCCGTATGTGATGTGAAGCAAGTGATGGGTTCTTTTGAGAAACATCTGAGATTACAGCAGATCACAAGCAGCTCCCTTAAACCACTGCTTAAAAGGCAAACATCGTTCTGGGACTGCCAATGAAAGCACACCCTTCTAGACACATGCTTCAAGTAATGTTTTCACTCTTCTCAATACAAGGAATTCTTAAAACTGTCTGCTTCCAGCACATAACTATTAGAAATAAATGGAGGAAACAGAGAGAAAGAGGTCAGTGGAGGAGAATGAGTGGAGACTGATTAGCGATCTAGAAAAACGTGCCCCATGAGGAAAGAATGAAGAACATAAGCTGTTTATGCATGACAGCTGCCTGCCAGTACAGAAATGACTACTGAAAACAGGAAAGGAATAATCTGTTTTCTACATCTTTGTCCAAAGAATAAAAATAATAAGCTTCAGTTCAAGAAAGGAAAATTTCGGTTAGCTATCAGGAGACACTTTCTGCTACTAAGTACAGGGATGCGCTGCAAAAACCTGCCATGGAGGTTGGTTCTACAGCTCTATGCTGTCTTTAAGAATAAAGTAAATCTGTGGGAAAGAAAAAGTAATGTCCCCATTAACCCAATCATGCTCCAGTCGTTTCTGCATTAAACACCAAAGCCATCCTAATTTGTTTTAGGGTTTGCATCACTTCAGCCAAATTGTTAGTTCAGATCATCCTCACGTTTTGTTCCCTCAGTCATATCAGCATTTTTGAACACTTCTAAAATCCAGCCAAATCTAACACGTTCTTTTAAAACAAAAAGAATCATATATATTAATAATTTGCACTCTGGATCCATCAGTTTCAGGATGATCTCTGTCATTACAACATTCTCTCTTCCTACAATAAAAACTACCGTGTACATTCAAAATTTCAAGAAAAAAAATAATATAAGGACAAGGTTAATAAAAATGTATCTGGAAGAGTCAATTATTATTTTTAACATGTCCACTATCATGTAAAATCTATATTTTCTCTTACTATTGCTCTCCTTATCTTCAACATAAGCATTCCTCTACTCCAAGATAAATGCATACATGTTGAAGGGAAAATATAAAAACAAAAGCCACAAAAAGGCAGATATTTTGTGTTGAGAGTTTTAGTATGACATCAAACAATGTAAATGTTTGTTTCTGTTTACTATAAAAATAATAAAAATTCAAGCTTTCTGGTCGATAAAATAGTGCCATTGATGCCAGCAATTTACACCACGTAATGGCCACATACCAAACCAATCAAGTGAGAATGTTAACAGCAGTACCAACTCCAAAGTTGGCATGATAATGTTAAAGTTTCTTGATGACGTACAAGATATAAAAAAAAAATTAAGGAAAAAAGAGCTAAGTAAATAATCCAAGCCGGGCTCTGCAAAATGCTAACAGCATACATAACAAAATGGAATACGTGCTTGAGATTTTTTACATATTTTTTATAATATACCACGAGACCCAAATAACACACACAAGCACAGAACACGACAGGACTTGTGTTTGTCTTTGCACTGCTTTTTTTTGAATAGCGATTCACCTAAGTTGAAAGGGACCTAAGGGAAAATTTACCCCTGAAGCACTGACTACAAAGGACATGAGGGTCTCAGGGAAGAGTAGCCAGGCTCAGGCTTGGGGTTACACCTGAGCAACCTCGTGAGCAGAGCCCAAGGAAAAGAGGGAAGATCCTGCTGGGAAGGCAAAGCCTGCATGTGCTGTGCAGCCAGGCTGTCCTCTCAGCAAGGAAACGAGTTCCCAAGGTTGAGACCCACAGTGCCACTTGTATTTCCTGCATGGTAGCATTTAAGTCTGATATGGCAATGCTTTTGAAATAGTCACCTTATGCATAATGTTGACGAATACTGAGAAGTTACTAAAGCTCTGATCACTCAAACGGATGGATATGTATTTTTTTCTTCAAAGGGAAGTTTGCTGTATACAATATGCAGACATGCTTAAGGAAAAGGAGGCAAAGTATAAAATAACTCTTAGAGCACATGTGCATTCATTCCTCCAAACCCACTCCAAAAATTATTGTGGCACATTTCATATGTTCCCTACACTAATAAGATGGTAATAAAGGAGATTTGAAGCTTAAGAATTTGCTTAAGATTCAGTGGAAGAAAAACAAATACTGTAAGCTGTAAATAGACAGATACTGACTAATGCAAATGAAAATTGATTTCACGAGTAAAAATGTCATTTATTCTCAAATTAAGCCTGTGGCAATGACTAATCAGTTCTATTAATCCAGTAGGAGGGAATCATCAATAAAAAATTTCTGTACATGGGATAAACATCAAGCTGTTCTCAGTTTTGATAGAAAAACATATCCAGGTGTCACAGAAATCCGTCATCTAGAAGGGCACAGAACGAAAGAAATCAGAATCTGCACTGAAAAACCACCCAATCTTCTGCATTTTTTTTTTTTTTGCTTGTTTGTTTTATCATTGACCAAGTCAAGAAAGTAGATGTTTTGTATAATTGCATCTTTAAAGTATAAGGAAAGAACAAGGAGCAAAGCTATCTTGAATCTTCTTCCTAACAAAGAAAATATATTAGAAACTGTAATTGTAGTAAAGGTTAAACACAGATAAATTGATAACTAAAATTCCTTGTGATATGCAGAACTTACTCATCAGTTCAGAAGGCACTTTATATTATTAATGAAGATTCATTTAAGATCCTCCAAAAAAATCAGTTCTAAAAAACATATATTAAAAGCTGATTTTGGCAAATATATTTTCAAATCTATTGATTCAGAGAGATAGGAAAAAATAAAGGTAATTTTTTAGTTACTCAGAACATATTTGTGTGAAAAACTCCATACTAGGCTAACATGATCTGTATGCAATCTGCTCATTCTATGCTACAATAATATCACATTTGAAGCAGTGGGAACCACAAAGAATTGGAGAAGAAAAAGTAATGTACCTATGGCCATGAGTCTCAGAAAGTCTTCTGAAAAAGCTCCAAAAAAAGGCTTACATACTTTGGAGATTCAAAGTCACTTCTTGAAAGATAACTCTGAAAGAATACTAACAGCCTCTGTAGGACCTGACCAATGATACTGAAATCTTAGAGAAGCAAGACGGGGAGAATTAGCATTTTAATAACAATTTCATTTTCTCCTCTTTTTCCATTAGATCAAGCTAGTTTCTTATAGAATCGGTTATGCTCGAAGACTAATTTAAAAAGAGGTTTGCCATGTTCTATGCTAATTTCTAGGGAAGTTTTTTATATTCATTCCCTATAGAATATACTAAATAGAAACGGGAATGAAAACCTATTAGAAAACAAATAGAACAAATTAAACATGTTTTCAGCAAAGAGTACTGTCTGGATACATAAATAATGACCATCCAATGATTCTAGCAAGTAGCACTGCAACAATATCACAGAAATAGAAATACACAAACACATATAAGAATATTTAACCAATATTAAAAACCACAAATCTTAACACAAAGTTGGGAATTGTATTTGGGAAGAACTATATAATACTCAAGTAGAATATCATCTACTTGATTTCCTACACATGAAATACAAAGATTATCTTTTGTGTGTGTGTGTGTGTGTTATTTTTACTATTTTTACTTTAAATATCTTCTTAAAGGATATTAAGTACAGGCCTTTTATAATCATGAACTGAATTATTAGGGTTTGATCTAGAGATAGAGTAAGAAGTAAAGCAATTACTGACCTCAGTAATGCAAAATCATATCCTTAATAATCCAAATAAAAAGAGAGCTATAAAAAATGGTGAACTAGAATATGGATGACAAAGCTTAATTCATGTCATGGGACTGAAATTGGCATGGTGACTCATCATGATCCATTAAGCTAATATAAAGAAATGAGGCAGCGAGCAACCTTCTGTGAACCAACACCAAAATACTTCTCAACCAAACTATTAGGGGGTGAAGTACATAAAAAAGGTCAATCGGTACTGTAAGAGGTATCCTAAAGCCCCTTAACCAATTATATTAAACTTACATGAATATCTGATTTTTAATAAGTATGATCTTTAATACTTCCCACTAGGCAATGATCAGTGGTTACATCAGCCAGGCTCTACAACATTCCAAGTTCTATAAAGGAAATGTAAGTATATGTACATTCTTCTTGAAGAAATTAAGAAAATTAATTTTAAAATATATTCAGTACTCTATCAAAACATTTGTTTTAAATAAGTGTTTCCACTTTCTGGGCCAAACAAAGGAGGAAGAAATAAAAATGGTGCAAATGTAATTGATTCTGCCTGCACACATTCATTCATATTCACACACATACATACATCCTTCCCTATTAATTCTTGGTTTGTAGGCCTCATGCATTGCAGACGTGTTTCAGGCATCAAGGAAGTCGACAGCAACAGTGTTTCCTGTGTGGCTCCAGCACAAACAGCCAGCAACTCTGAAACTCATTCCAGTGTCATTAATGAGTGAAGTTTGGAAGTGCAGCACTTTGGAACCATAAAGAGATGATTTATAATGAGACTTCACTCAGTGGGAAGGCTGAAGTACAGCAGTTCTTTTTCCAAGTTATCATAATAGAAAGCTATTTAATGAGTGTGGGATTTCTTTGAGAATGCAAAAAAAGAAGGCAGGATTTGGAAGAGGATGTATTATATTATGCAGATACCCACATCACTGGATGTTTCAGCTACAGTAAAACCAGCAAAATAAAAATCCTCAGAGTCGCTCCTATTTTGAGCCTTTGGCTTCTTTCTAATAAGCACTCTTAAATATAAAACACAGATTTGTAGAGATTAGCAGATCAACATAATTCAGTATAAAAAAAATTAGCAAGGTTTTGTGAACTAAACTCGGTTGCCTCAGGCCCCCTGTAAGCGAGGCACAGAGCGTGCTGATGACCCAAACTAAACAGCACACTGACCTGAGTCCTCCTCTTACTCCAAACCGAGAGCAAAGCTACTTCCAGCCCCTGACACTGATTGAAAAAAACAACCTTCATGCACGAGAGGGGACATAAAGACTTGACGTGATAGAAACTAATCACCTGGCTTTCAGGTTATATTGTTGGATTTGCTAATGAAGGATGGGAGTGGGAAGGTGAGGAGAAGACAACAGAGCCGTATGCCTGACTTCTTAAAATTAAAATGCAGGTATAACTGGACTAACCCTTGTATCATATTTATTTTCTAATTATTAAATTTAGATAGTAATAATTACATGAGCTCAATAAGAACTATTAAACCTTAAGAAAAAACATCTCATTTTACTAAGTGTTTGGGGAAAAAACTTTACATAAAACTTAACATAAAATGCATAACAACAACAAAACAAGAAGTCCTTGAGTCATCATGGCTTAAGAAGGATGGCATGGCCGTGAGACTTCATCCTCATCTGGCAGTCTTAAAAACATCCATCCATTTTACACAGGCTGTTTGTTTTCAAGGCCAGTACACCATCTTTGAAGATGTGACGTAAGGAAAGCTCCAAACTTACTAATATTAAAGAAAATTCTGACTATCCTTTGGAATTATGCACATCTTCAGCTTCTTGATAATATTCAGATGCTTAAGGTGAACTTCTCCACTTTTATCTGAGTGTTTTATCTGGGTTTCCAATAATCCACTTCACTCACAGATCTACCATCAACTCATCATTCACCTCTCAAAAGTGCCTTAAGACTCCCTCTAAAACATATTCCATTTCTCCCTCATGAAGGGAATAGTTATCCTCATACCTGACATTAGATCAAGATGCTGCTTCTCCGATGAGTTCTGACACTGACATGCTAAATTATATTAAGCAGATTACTTTAAAACCTTTTGTTTCCTTTTGCTCTAATTTTTCCCTACTGCCTCTAAATTCAGATGTCATACTTGTAAAAGCAGTAAGAATTTGTAATGATGTTTTCTCTGGTTGCTCAAGGAGGCTCTGCTCCCTTGTGTCTATTATAAAAATAATAAGTGCTACAGACAGTAGTGACCTCTTTTACTATGTGATATGGCAACGTGATTCTGCTGCAATACATTTTACCAAATGAATTATATGCCTCAACTACTTTTACTATTTGCTTCAGCCACTTATTACACTGAAATGCTACAGTGCCTTTGGAAATGGTGAGGTCCACCTTCACGTCTAGAGTCTTGTAAAATTTAACATGATCCAACATTACATTCTGGGAAGCTCAAGTATAGTAAGTATCATCTGCTACTTATTATTCCAGAACTGTATGATTTAAATATTCAGCTAGACAGATATACAGCAAGTCCAGCTAAACTGGGCTTGTAGCCGTTAGCTGACAATTTTGACCGCTACTCTTACATGAAAGAATTTATTTGAAAGAATTAATCAGTTTTGAGCCATCATCAGTTACCCTGCATGCCAGAATCTCACTAAGAATAGAGACAGAAGACTTATTGTTCTTACATGAGTGAAGAAAGGTATGAAGGGAGATAGCATCTTCTATTAGAGAAAGCAGTATGACTAGGAAAACATACAGACTATAATTGGAAAAACGAGCCAAAGAGGAACAACTGACCTAATAAAAAGATACTACCTCTCCCCATAAAATTTGTTATATATTTTTACCACCACAATTATAGTAGTGCTGCTTTCTATTAAGGAATAAAAAAGTCTAAAGAAGTCAAGGGAATTTTAGCTATAAAAGGATGTCTCTCCATTGTTGCATAGTTTTCAGCTAAAATGTGCTAACCAGAAATGAAGCTTTTAGTGCAATACAGATGAAAGATGATAATAATTTGCTCTTATACCGTAATGATGAACAACACAATCCTGGAATCTTCTTTCCATCAAAATAAATTAAGGAAAAACAATGAATTTTTTTTTTTTTTTTTTTTTTTTGCTTTAATGAGTGGAAGAAAGGCAAAGGGGATAAATATGGTGGGAATGGATGCAAATCTCACAAGTTAGAGAAATCAATAATTTAAAAGAGAAACAAAAATCAGAAACCAAGAGAAGAAATGAGAAGAAATGTACAGGGACAAAGAATTAAAAGAGAACATTAATGAGTTAAAATAAGAAGAAACTGAAGTTTTTACCCCTTTCTTTCTCAGAGAAACTGGGGAAAAAAAAAAAAAAAAAGATTAAAAAAAAAGATTAAAAAAAAAGAAGAAGAAAAAAAAAAAAAAAAGGAAGGCATTCGAACTGGAAATATCCACAATTCCACAAAGTATCCACAAAGTAAATCACAAAGTAAAGGTACAGAGATGGAAATAAATATGAACATGAGAATAAAACCAGAAAGAAGGTTTGGGAACCTCTTCTATGACCCCTCTTCTTTCTGTTTTCTCTATTCTCCTTAATGTTGAACTTAAAAATATTTGCTAAAAGAATGATTGCCAGCAATTCCAATTTGGTTAAATCTCAGATTTTTTAAATGGACCCAAATGCTACCCATCTCGGATGGGTACAACATAAATAGCCACAGCTCTTAATATGATGAGATCATCCTATTGCTAGCTTCACAGCAGTTCCCCTCCACCTTCTAAACTGTAAACCTCCAGAGAGTTACCAGAAAAGTGGTTGCAGAGGAGGCTACACAGGATTTGGGGAGAAAGGGGGAAAAAAAAAAAACCACCACTTAAGCAGGTCTACTACAACTTGAAGTAAAGTTCCAAGACTTCCAATCCTTTCATTTACTTATATATACATACATGCCTACATATAGACATATATATTTATACTTCTCCCTCTGTAGGTAGTGTAGACACTTATGGCATGTGCATCCTTTGACACATCAAGGGTTTTTATTCTGTTGTTTTTTTGTGTGTTTTTCTTTTCCCTCTGATTTCCTAATGAGGACACGACTAATATCCACGTAATGAATTCTGAATTTCCTTTGTTGCACTGAAGTCTGACTCAAGAGGAATCACTATGGCAGTCTAACAGGGACATTTTAAGCATTATGCATCCTGAGATGTCACAGAAGGAGATTGACCATGCTCAATTGATTTTCAAGACAGCAACTGGGCTGCAAAAATTCAGAAGTTGTTAATCATTTACACGCGTCTCAACTTTGCCAATCAATGCAGCAAGCACACTTCTTGACCTTGCTTACGAGAGAAAATGAGGATAACCTTTAAAGACTAGCAGAACTCACACATTATGGATTTACCTGGATAACAATATTCATCTTACTGATGAAAAATTTGACTTAAAAGGCTAACATTTTTAAATTGCATAAATGCAAGTTTCATTAAAGTTCCTTCTCGTTTGCACAAGAACACAGAAATCATTAACCAAAACACAGGCAGAGTCAGAAATGACAACTGATAGATTTTTAAGGAGTTAGGCTATTTTCCAGGAAATGCCAAACTCAGTTCTTTAGAAACCTTACTCCAGACTCAGGTTCACAAATGGAAGAATAAAACACTTGGACTTTTTCTAAAAAACAAAGCATTTTCTTTCCTTTTGCTCAGTAACCTTGTAATATTCTGGAAAAATGCCCTCCTTTTCAAGAATAAGGGAGAATTTTGACGTTTCCATCTTTATTTTCTAAGACAGATTTCAGACTGTGCAAATACTTTCTAAGACTGCACCCTTCTTTCCAAAGTTGTTTGACTTTGCACACAATGCAATAATTGGGTTCCCAGTTGACAACACTGAACACGAGAACTTGAATCCTTTCTTTTGGAGAAGACCTAAGTTCTCACAGCTCACTGAATAAGTAACTCAGCACGCTCCTGTGCTCTCTCTACTACTTCAGTGCAGACAGCCACCCTAGTGTGTTACGACACAAATTGAAGTATTTTTTTTTACTATAGGATTGGTGAAGCTAGAAAAGAATGCCCAGAGAGGGAACAGATGCCTCATGGTCAGGCTGGATGTGGCTCTGAGTAACTTCATCTAGTTGTAGGTGTCCCCAGTCATTGCAGAGGAGTTGGATTAGACGGTCTTTAAAGGTCCCTTCCAACTCAAATGACTATATGATTATGTGATTCTGAAATCCCAGAAACACTGAAGGAAAGATAGGTAGGATCTACAGATTTGGATAGACTTTATAAACACCCTGCATGTGAACTCATGTGTGTATGCCACACCAGCTGCTTAAGGGCTTAAGAATGGTGCCTGGGGACTCTGTTCAACTGCAAGTTGCTGAACAAAACCCAAAGATCCATCTTTTGGACCTGTGCAAATGCAGTAATTTAAGAGTCCTCTGGGACATCACAGCTCTCTTTGGATCTCGGCCCAAGTGCTTGTGTGAAAAGTTGACATACTTTCCATGTGCTACAAGTATAAATGAAGGAGTTTTTCAACCAGCAGTTAAACTGGAAAGTACGCTTCCTGCAGCCACACTCCCTCAGATAGAGCTGCTAACAGTTGGGGTTGCCTCACTATTCTCAAATCCACAGTCAGACTTTGAATCTTATCAAAGAAATTAGTAGAACACCAGAAAACCCACTTTGTTTTAACTTTTACTTGTCTTTTGAAATCCCAGATTAAAAAGGTTTACATTCTTAAGCATTGGCCAAAACCATGAGGACTATGTATATTGGTTTTGTTGTTTTTTTTTTTTTTCCCCATGAAAGCTGAGATTCTCACTGGGACAGATGTTACAAGTGTATAATTCGTTGCTCACAGTTTACAGTACGCATATGTTTTGCTAAAGGGCTGTGGCTTGTCAGAAGCACTGGGCTGCCTGGTTGCCTTGCCAGTCAGCCCATACTGGTTCAGGCAGGATGCCCTGAGGAAGGAGGCAGCTCCTCCTCAGACATAGCACTTAACTGTGAAAAGCCTCAGCCGTACTGGGAACTATTTAGAAAGCCATAGGAAGCCAAAAGCCAAAGGGGTGAGAACAGAAGGCTTGAGAAAAGAAGGGAATCAGGCCTCAGAGACAACAGGCAGACTTCTAGAGGCTTACAGGAGACCACAGTCATCCACCAAAACAAGGAAAACATCAAAGCCTTGCCAGCAGGCAAGGACAAAACATTCAAACAGAACTATTTCAGTTTACCTCATCCTCTCTCCTTTTCTTAGAGGAAGAAAAAATATTTTATTTTTATATTTGCGTTCTAAGAAAACAGTAAAAGTTTTAAAGATTCAAAGTCTTCTTGGTGTACTCTCTTTAAGAAAAAAAGTCTAAACAGGAAGAATCCGAAAGGTCTGGCTGAGAGCATCGCAGAGTTCCAAAAGATGGAGGAGGTGGCTTCTTGAAAGCATTATCAATAACTTATTATACAGAGTCTTGCCTTTGCTCTAAAAAAAGTTGCTCATCTAGACAGAAAAAATATATACATTACATAATAATAGGATGACTTTTGCATGAATTTTGTTTTCCAAATAGAAAAGATCAACCAACACACAGTAACAGCAAACTCAAAGCCAAAATCTAGAACTTGCCTAAGGTCAAAAAGGAGCAAAACTAATCCAGCAGGAAATGTGGATTCACAATAGGAAGAGAAGTGTTCAAAAAGAGAAGCCCAGCCAGCTGGGCTGTCTTGACCTGAAATGTAAACTCTGGCACGGTCCTGGTCCAGTCCACTGCTGGAGCTGGAGAGTGCAGGAAGCAAAACAGCAATGCTCATGGCCTTGACTTCCCTAACAGCTTCTATTATTGTTTTTTAACTACTTCCTTTAAGGAACCTGATAATCTTTTTGGCTATGCAGTGTTCACATTTTACACCAAACAAACAAACAATCAACCATAACAGCAAAAAAACAGGAAGATTACTTAAGTAAATGCCAATTTATTTACAAACACACTTCAGCATCCCAAAGGATTAGTTCTAAGCACATGAGTGACAACACAGGCAACTTGATGAGGACATGGCTGGAGAGACAGCAGAAGTGTGAATGGATGCAGTATGGATGAGCACAAATAATGCAGGATGCCTGAAGTTTTTGCAGGAACAAAGTCATTTCCTGGAAAGGAGCACAGACGAGGAGAAAAGTGCTTGGCCTTTGTTTTTTAATGCTATATTTGGTTTTACTTTGAACTTATCTGAAAACAGGTTTTATGCCAATTCACCTGTCCTTTGAGTTCTTATTTCTTAACCCTTAACAAAACCAGGCAGCAGTGGACACCTAGGCAGGGTTGTATCTGTCTACTTCTGATGAAGGAACTAATACTGCTGGAACATTTGTTGGAGTGTAATTTTTCTCTATTACACCAAAACTGTAATTCATACAGAATTTGTGTTTTACAATGTCATTAATGCTAATTACTCTGTCCTTCCATACCATAGCCTGGAAAAGGTTATTTCTACAGAACAATGAAAGAAAGAAAAGGATATCCCTGGTATCTTAAAATATGAACTTTCAAATTCTGAAAATAAATAAATGAAAATGTAATACAGCTTGCAAAAATTTCATCATTTAGTTCATGCAGTCTTTCTCTGACTATACAATTAGGTGATATGGAAAGAGTTGAAAATTTAGGAGTATTCTTTAAAGCAAAAAAACAAAAAGACAAAAAAACTATACAGATGGAGACGTAAGTGTAGAAAAAGAAAAGTAGAAGTTCTGAGATGCTTTGTTCCTGAACTTTCAGTTAACAAACACAGCGCTCCAAACAAGTCACTTTAATACAGCAGCATGAGTGTGTTTCAGTGCCATCTAGCTAACACTCAAGGTAACTTGCATCATCATGCAATGATCTTTTTTCTTGCAAACAATCTTTATTTAAGAAGAAAAATAAATGAATGGAGAACTGGCACATTGTTTTTTGCTTCAGATCCATCACAATACTGAAGAACAAAGAGTAGGGTTGCTCTTGAAAGCCTTGAGCTTTGATGTATTTATGTGAGCAATGTTAAACATGTAACCCCAAAATCCTTTATGAGGCAACTAAGTTCTTGATCTGGACAGATCCACATGGCTGAGTACTTTACATACAGATCTTTCAAATATAAACATATTAGGTGTCATTATGCAACCATTCTGTTCCACTCTTTTATGCTATAAATTAATGGAAGACTTGAGACAAAAAAGGAAGAGCAAAGAAGGAAGGATATTTCAGCTTGTTTTAATAAATTGAAAGAGCACTGATTTTTAAAGAAAGAAGTTTGTAAACACAAGTGAAGAACATATTCTGAGTAGTGGAACACTGTGTTTTAAATCCTCTGAAACTTCTTTTTGCTTTTTTCATAGAACGGATTTCCAGATAATAAAAAACATTTGCAGTCCTGACTAGGCCATTGTGACTATGTTAACACCAACTGAAAGTGTGCAAACTCTTTCATCATAATTATCCAATTTAAAATAATTTAACAGCCTAACACTTCCTACTGCAGCCCAAAATGGAAGGAAGGAAAAATTCTTCCTTTTGTCTCAACAACATGCTCTTATATCCTGTAAAACTAGCATTGAATCAAAATGGCTCTTTTAAAATTTTCTGGCTTAAAAGCATACCATTTAAGTCTCTTCAGAACGGACTGGATACCCAGCACATAGCCACTAAGTTGTGCTACCGCAAGTCCCAGAAAAAATTATTTCTATATATAACCAAAACTTAGGAGACTTATTCTTCTACGTAGTTACTGTATTTTGGATTTTAGATTGTGTGCGCATATCCTCAACATAATAATGAGAAACAAACAAACAAAAAATCACCCCAAGTAGGTTACAAAAGTACAGAGCACACAGTTGATGCTAAGCCTAATCTGGTTACGAGGTAAATTTGAAATAAAACTACTCTTTATTTCTCCCATCACGTAATCTTTCACTATTTAATCTACTTTTTTTTTTTTTTTTTTTTTTTTTTTTTAACCAGCATTCAACTACTTTGGTTGAAATTTCAGATGAAAACAGGAAGAACATGTATAGATGAGTGCTGGCAGAACTCAGCTGAAGGTGCTGCTAAAATAACTACTTCTATATATTCCCATCCTACTAGACATAGAGATTCTCCACAACACATCTTTTGTCATAGATACACACACACACTGCTCCAAAAGTATTGCCTCCTATTTATTTCCATGGAAACATGGAATATAACAAAGAGTACAGTAACACTATTCAGTAGGGCAAATTCTCAGCTACAAAACAGTATTTTTCAACATAGTCACCACCATTATCTATGCATTTTCACCAGCAAAGATCAAGAGCCCACATGCCATGCTTGTAAAAATCTGTGACAGCAGAGGTGACCCACTGCTGCTGTCACCACTGCTGAAATGCACCACCCACCACCTCATTGTGCTCACATCCACTATTTAGTCTCCATAAATGTTCAACAACTGTCAATTAATATCAACGGGTGCTATTTTTTTCCACATGGAGGAATTCAATGACACACCTTTGCTTCATCAGCACTTGCATGTCAGTCACCACTCTGTCAGACTGCCCTCTGCTGCCATCTGTCACATGGCGACAACATGGAACTGATAGGAAGGTTCAACATCTACTGCCATACCACCAACACCTGTTGTGGGACAACAGAATAAAATAGAAGGCACTACTTTTGGAGCAGCCCTTATATACATACATACATACTACCATTACAGTGGAAAATCTGACAGATTACATCAACTGTTCTTTAGACAATTATAAAAGTTTCCAGCTGCTAATGAACACCAGCTAACACAAACTGATCTTCTTTTGCACATTACTTTTATACCTTCACTGTTTCATTAACTTTAATTGCTTATGGATAAGCCCAAAAGTTTCCAGCATAGCATAAGGAAGGTTAAAACAGCTTTGGGAAATCCAAGCTTAGCTTTTGGTGTGGATAAATTAATGCAGAATGAAGTGAGCTACTCAGAGATATTTTTGGTTGGCTAATCATCTTTATGTTATCCGAAGTAAGAAACTCCCCACAAGCTCACACTAATTTTTGTCTCAACTATAAGTAGGCAGATAAATAAAAAGCACTACTGCATATTCCTAGCTGTTGTTTTCTACAGTCTAGCCTTTAAAAACAGTAGCAGATATCAGACGAAAAAATTAGAGCAGTCCCAAACATTCACACCCACATCTCAGATTTCCCCATGTTACTCCACTGCATTTAGAAGAAACTGGACAGTGAAGAGGCTTCAGAGCATACTGGGTAAAGTTACTATGTGACTGAGATACAAATACGAGTACTGTATGTCTACAAGAGTTATTACTTTGTGGACATCATCCCTCATCTCCACAGGCACTGTGCCATTCTCATGGACCACAATCTCATGTTCACAGCTGGGTCTTTAATCAGACAGAGGCACCCTGAGCTCGGTCATGGAGTGGGAAAGGGGCAATACATAGACCTCTGGAAGCACGTAATCCGTTTTTAGGAATTATTTTTTTTTCCCTTCTTCTATCCACCTTTGATGCTACTTTCTCAGCTAGTGGGGCAACTAAAACCAGTTTATAGAAGATGCTGCTGCTTTCCAGAATTTTATTATAGCGGTCTGCTCTCAGGGAAATACTTCCCTGAATAAATTAAAGCAATGGTACACAAGTTTCAACACCATGTAACAATAACTTTGTTCGAGTTGAACAGCAGCCTGTGTGAAAGTGTAAAGAGGACAAGTAATTGTCCGTAATGACTGTGAAAATGATCTGACCCCAAACAGTTTTTCACAATGATTGTGAAAGCAGTTTGTGCTAATTACAAAGACAAGACTGGCACTCCTACAGATATCGTGTGGCCACCTTCTTCATTGCTATGCATATCTATGAAATTAGACAACTTGTCCAACTGCATTAATTCCTAGAAAAATATGTCCAGTGGGAATTCTACCTCATTTGGACATTGTGGTCCAGCTGAGGCTCTTCCATGGAGCTGTCAATCACCTCCTGCCTGGCTGTCTGCACCAGTTACCCTGCTGGGAGTTGGCAGCAGTGCTGGACCAGGTGTAGGGCTTGCGGGAAGAGCAGGAGAGAGGAGAGCTGCCTCAGGAACAGCAGCTGGGGAATCTGACCTTTGCTTCCGGCACCTCCTCTGATCTTGGCCTTGTTCCAGGTGGCCAGCAGTCATTGATAATCAATAAAAAACTTTTGTTAAGTATGTGTGAAGTGCTGAGCCCAAGTTCTAATGGATCACTCTTCTGGTGTAAGAGGCAAACAGGACTATAACAAACAGCTGCTGTGAGCAGTGAATTCTTGATGAGTAACTGCAAGACCCACTAACAGACAGAAAGACACAGAGCAAGTTTTAGGTACTACTATGGTATCCGATAGATAAAGCACAAAGGAACAAATCCACATATAACAGCACAGCTATCTTTTCCATAAAACTACGAGATCTATATGCAAATCACAACATTTCTCTAAAGACAAAGGTATTTCTAATCTCAACAATGTTATCTTCACAGTAACTTTAAATCTTACCACATGACAACTGACAAAAGAGGGAGAAAATCTATCAATTTAACTGGCATTCTTCTTAAGCAGTAAAGGTTTAATGTAGTCTTATAAAGAGGGAAATGAGGCAAGTTACTAAACATCTCTACTGACGGAGTATAATTCAGGATATAAAATCAGAAAGTGAAAAGCTGTGATTTTACCACTAGATAAATTTTCCTAATACTAGGTTTATCTTAACACAAATTTTCAAAATTTTAAGACTGCATATCCCACATACCTTTTTTTTCTGATTAAGACTTATTTAGAAAGCTTCTCATTAAAAGAATCATAGGCACAAGAGATTTTCTTTGAATATTCCTGATCTCAGAAACCTTCTGAAAGGATTCCATTCTTACTTCCCAAAATCACAAATAAAGAATGTCTTTCAAGGCAGAAGAATGTACACCATGAACACTATTTACAGGCATTTCCAATCTTCTCTATTTCTCACCCTGAAATCTTCTGGGATTTGTAACTGTACTACTTCCAAAATACCTGAATAAAATTACAATAAACCAGCCTATAGAAATGAAGCTTCCTGGAAGCTGGCTGCGCATGGAAATCATGGAAACAGTCCACAGCTCTTATTCTTAATCCACAGAAAAACAATCTAGACAGGGAGAACAATTAACTTGTCTCTGATAATTCCAGGTCAATATTGGAGCCTGTCAGGCCCTAGGATACCTAACCTGCCCTGTCTTCCTGGCAGTTTAATACATACTGGCAAACAGAGTTTGCTTATTAAAATAGTTCCCATCTGCCAATTAGACAACAACAACAACAACAAAAAACTCAAAATACCACAGTCAGACTTCTGGGGCCAAAATCTAGACTTGGCAGCACTGCCTTGTGCGATAAACCTTTTTGGTTTATTTTCTTTAAAAATAACATTTTATTCCTTGTTCTGACACAATATTTCTGAGATAACCAGTTACAGGAATAGTAACCACATAACACTTTATAGTCACATTTTTTAGAAATTAGACAAAACTTTCAGAAACTACTGAGGGGAGAAAACACAAATAAGTAGTTTGATCATCTTCAAACAATAAAGCATTTAAGTTTCTGCAGACCATTGTAACGAATCATTTCCTGCAGCTATAACCACTGATTTTACTTGTAAAGCAAAGTAACAAATATAGTTTGACAGCTCTGATTTAACTTCAGAAAACTTACAAGGAATTAAAACCTTTAAGCGAGTAGCCAAAGAGAGTTCCACATTATTAATACTATGAAGGAGGAAAGAAAAAGGGAAAAAAAAGAAAAAAAAGAAAAAAAGAAAAAAATTACCAATTGTCTTCTTTTATGCCAACTAACAAAGGGAATGATGATTAAAGTGTCTGACAATAAAAAGATAAAGCCTCTGCACTAAAGAAATTGGAATATCTTTCAGCTAAGTGATGACCATATATTTTTATACTGCATTAAAATGAGCTTCTCTGTATACGCATATCATCCAGGCTCCACCGAAAACTGTATAAAGAGTTTGGCTTTGAAATTCCCAATGCAAAAGCAAGGAAAAGCAAAATGACAAGATAAAGCAACATAACACAGGTCATAGTGGACAAAGGCACATGTAGGACACTAGTTTGATGGCAATCCTTTTCCAAAGTTTCTTTTTAAAAAACAAAACAAAAAACCCTCAGATTTAAAACACACCAAAAGAGAAATTCCTTTCTATTAGTTTTTTTTTTCTGAATGTTTTCAGACGACGAAACATTTTCAGATCAGCTGATCCTACACTTTATAAGAAGAGTGACAAGGATTAAGAGAAAATTTTGTTTAGAATTCAAACATTTTCTTAGAAATTATCTTCCTACTTTGGTAAAAATAAATAAATAAATTAATTAAAAAGAATTTAAACCATCTACACACAAGAAGATTGCAAGTATTAACACTAATAAAGCCTACTTTTGCAGGCTACTTTTGTTGGCCTGTGACTGGGTTCTTCATTCTTGATACAATGCAATTTTTCCCATGGTTGTAGAACTCAGAATGCAGCACTATTATTTGGATTTCTGATGTCGAACAGACTGTGAGCTCCTGAGTTATTTCCTTCTCAAAAAGAAATTGATGTTTCTTCTTTATTCTAAGCTTTCTTCTACTGCAGCTTGAAAGTGCCCTACCTTTGAGAAACTGTTCCTCTGTCTAATTCTCTTGTTTCTGTCTGATGGATGCTAACATGACTGAGTGAAAAACTGGACCAAACACCAATCACACAAATGTAATTTCTGTGTATGAAACCCCTATAATTAAAATACCATTACTAGTTTCTGATATAACACTGTCCAAAGATTGTGAACTTGCTAAAAATCTTTTGCGAGCTAAATCTAATCTTTATCTGAAATTTAAAATCACGACAGAAGGTCTTTGCTAAATTTTGACCTGGCCAGTTTTTATAGTTGGGTTACAAATTCTAGAGGAAACTTCAGGATACTGTGAGAAAAATACTACCAGAGATAGAGGCGGGGAGAAATTGACATTCACATGGCTAATGCTGAGGCTCTGGTACTATCAGGAAGAGCTCTGTCCTGAAAATAACTTCACTCTACAGCACAAAAGAGAACGTTACGAATCAGAAATTCACAGAAGCAAAATCCATTTGCACTATCCACCTGTAACTGGTAAATATGACTTTCAATACATTTCCATTTCATAACATTGGTTCTCAACAATCCATCCACTTCCAGACATGTGCATCAGATCTTTCGTTTTTGATGCGACAGAAGCAAGCTCCAGAACGTGCTGTCGTCTTGCCCCTAGGCATAATGCTGCTGAACTCCTCTGTTCCCATGGTTTTGCAATCCTTTACTCCACAGCTGTGACAGATACCCCAGTGCCACCTGCAGCGCTGGGCTGGAGAGATTGAACTTCCCTGGTTCATGCCTGGAATGTGCTACCAGCAGTCATCTGTGCAGACACGGATTAAATGCTAAAACTGTCAGCTTAAGAATTATCTTTTCACGCTGGCTTTTTCCTAAGCCATCTCAGCGATGTGGATCTTAACAAGCTTTACTCTTGCTTAATAATTGAGAAGCACCCTGGGGTCTGAGGACTCTGCTATACTGACTGATTGACTTTTATTAGAGATGTTACCTTCAGACTGACGAGTCTGAGGCAGCATTATACACAAAGCAGTTCATAAAACAGAAGGCGGAGACTTCAGCTTTCTGTAACAAAGTACCATAACAGTCACTAATTTGGAGGAATGATATTTTTGCTTTTATGTTTGATGGGCAGAGGATGTGAGGAACCCCTGGTGTTTCACACACACACACCTCTATGAGGATTTACTTGACAGGGGAGAAACGTGAGAGCATAACCTTCTGAGAGGGTGGTATTTTCCAGACATGCATAATAAAATGCTAAAATATGCTGAAAGCTCTTCAGCTTATGCCATGAACTCAAAAAAATCTGCTGTCAAGTAGGTGTCTAAGCCTTCTAATCAGTTGCTGTTTAACACTTATCTAAACAATAGCTGACAATAAAAAGTAAGATCAGTCATATGCATTTCAAAATCCTTCTTCCTAACAAAAATCTCTACTAGGCCTGGAGAAAGACATACACACCACTCAGTTTCACTGCAAAGGATCTATTCAACATGTTCAATAGGGATGTATGGACAACTAGCAGATCTTTTCATACTTAAGTTCTTTTTGTCATTTCACTTTTTTTGCTGATTTAATCTTAAAATTATATATTTAAATAATACTTGCTAATTTTTGCTTTTAGAGTACCATTAATCACAAGAAAAAATCATGTTATTTTAAACAAACTTTTGGGTCACCACAGAGCTCATGAGAGTAATTTTTTTTTTTTTTTTTTACTAAAAGAAAACCTTCCAAGGCAAAATTACCATGTGGGTATGTATAAGCAAACAGAACCTTTATTTGGCATGCATGACGATTCTTCTAAAGCCAGGGGATACCCACAGAAACCAGACAAAGAGAAATCTTGCTCTGGTCTCGGCCCAACCAGCCATGTGCATGCAGCAGGGCATTCAGTGACTCATCCTGGCCAACTAGTTACACAGCCAAGTAGTTTCTCCTCTTTGTTCTGAAGATTTACATTTTTATAGTACGCACATGTTGCTTTTGATGAAATGTAAAGGTAAAAACTAGATCCAAATGCATCAGATTATTTGCTATGGTGGAATACCTCACTCTACTTCCATAATTTATCTTTCTCCTCCTGAATATAAACCTTTCCAATACGTTTCTGTTCATCCCATGTAACTAGCTTCCATCTTCAACTTGATCCCAGACTGTGGGTATATTCCTTCAAGAGGCTCCTTCTTTGTGGGAAGACATCGATACCATCCCTGTAAGCATTACATTATATTATTTATAACTTTGTAGTCAACTCTCAACCATCGTTGCACTGGATTTGCTTGCATTCTTTTTTGTCTCTTCTTATTAAAAAAAAAAAAAAAAAAAGAATCATCTGAAAGTCATAAACTAGAGGCTTTGCTCTTCTCTGGTTTGTAATTTTTTTACCCATAATTATCTCCTGAGGAGAAAATTCTGAAAATACTTTGGTGTTCAAATATTGGAAAACTAAATAGTAAGAGATAACTACATTTTTGCAATATGGTAGAACAGCTTAAGACCACAGAGTCTATTTTAATGATGTTTTTTTCTTCTGCTACTGCACACAGAACTTAAGGTTGACTTCACTGATCCCCACCATCTTTAGCAAGGTATGCTAAAGCACTCTTTCACAATTAGCTTCCTCAGATTATTCCTCTAACATCTGGTTTGTATTTTATAACACTACCACCCAAAATTTCTTTATACAGCTGGTTTTCTCCCTCCAGCCCCCCCACCCCCTCCCAAACAAATCCACTGTACTAGCTAACATTTTTTTCAAACAAATTTTCTAATCCATTTTGGGTAGCAGCTCCTAAACAGTTACATAAATCATCATAAATCACAGGATTCTAAACCCTCCCTAATTCGATCCCAGTGCCTCTCTTTCAAGTACCAGTTAATAGCGTAAATTAGTAATACGGAAACAGGAAGTGGAAAATTCAATGAAGATAGGAAGGGCAATGTTGCAACCAAGCTTCTCGTGTGGTAATTATTTCTTTTACCTGAATGAACATGTATGATCACTAATTTTAGATTATCATTTCTTAGAAGTAAATTCACTATAATCTCCTAAAGCCACTTTGAAATTTCACAGCATTAAGTTTCAGTTCCCTCCTTCCAATTCCAAGCAGTACCCAAGCCCTACAGAACACATACTAAGAAACAGTTGGCAACATAAACAGCAAGGCAGATGGACATGGTGCAGGGAGGCACAAGAGGCTGAGTTCAGCAAGCCAACGCCAAAAAAAGCACTTTTTTTAGATCCTCTGTTGTAAGAAAAGGACAACAGGATACAAAATAGATATTTCTTAGTCATCTGAAAATGTTTCAAATGGCATCCTAGGATAATCTTTGTTAGTCTGAGTTGTCAGTCATAGTATTTCTTTTTTTTTTTTTTTTTTTTAATCGATGGGTATGCCTGAGTCCTTTAATTTCAAAATCCACTACAAATTTCCCTAGTATATTTTCAGGGACTCTTGTTATTTACAGAAAGATACAGAATGGTACAGTCCCAAATATAAGTCTCTAAAATCCCAGCTGTTTTCGACAAAGATATTTAACCTTTTGGTTTATCTATCAGCTAGCTAAGTTTTCATCTGCATGGTAGAAGTCTAAACAAAAATCAGTATGAGTTATTGTTAAAGCAAAATTAAGAAGTATACTAAAAAAGTACAGGATTTGAAGTTCAGAAAACCACACTTTTTTGGAACTACTAGAAAGAATTTGTATATTTTTTAGTCAAATCATTTACCTTTAAAGTTCAAAAGAATCTCTAGTTGAAATGAACAACATCACCTTCAAAAATTTATTACTAGAACAGCACGTGGTCTCCCTTTTAAATGAACATATATCAAAATGTGAATGCATACATATTCCTCTCCATACACCATGACTTCAACCAAGTGACAAATTAAAACATTAAAGTCTGAGCTACCATTAAAATTTTGAACTAAACATTCAATGATGTGATGAATTCGTATTTTTCTTCCAGAAGTCCATTCCCTTCATGATCTTGTTTTGCTTTAGAGTATCTCTAAATTAAAAAAAAAAAAAAAAAAAGTACAAAATTGATGCATGCTTTTCATTGTTTCCCAGCTTCTCAAACTGTGTTATTCTTCTTAGAAAACTACTTCAAAGACAAAAATCTGTATCTTGGCTTTGGTGATTTGGTTTTTGTTGTTTTGGTTTGTGTTTTTTTTCCTCCTCCTCCTCATTGCCTGCAGTCAAGTTTTTCCCTTCCTGTTGCTTCTCACTTTACTCTTTTCGGCAAATATTAAATTATTCTAGTTTTCATTGCACTTGAGTTTCTTTTGAATGCCTTTGCTGTCCATATAATCTTTTTTCTCCTCTTTTAAAAAGCTAATGTATTTTGTTACTAAAAGTGTTTGTTAAGTTTATGAGAAAATACCACACAGGCACAAATTCATGTCTCAGGATGCTACCATTTCCAGTCACTTATGTATAATCTTCTCTCCTATTTAAGCAGCCCGAAGTATTCTCTTCTGCAACATATCAAATCTGGATGCCTTGACAAGCAGTTCAAATAGGCTGAAGCAGATTAACTGTGATGCAACAATAGGCATTTTTTATTCTGGATCAAGAATTTATACACAATCATTCAAATAATTTTCTGTGCATGCTTTTAAAGATAACACAGCTTTTTAGAGACAAGACAAGCCTGAAAAAACAAATCTAAACTCCCAAGTTAAGGCATACAAAAAAACAATCGCACACTTGGGTATCAGAGAAAATGTGTTGTCTACCCAAAAAAATAAGCCTTTTGAATTTAGCAGCAGCAATAGATTGAAGTGGAAAGTTCTTCACCACCCAACTGGTGTCCAGTTGGGCCTCAAGCATTGCATTTAATGTAGAAATTAGAATTTAATTTAATGTAGAAATTTACAAGTTAATATCTTTTTAAATCAGCCTTCCAATTTTTTCCAGTTCAGTCATTCATGGCCTATACAATAAGAAAATGCAAGTTCACTCATTTAAATGAAAAAAAGAAGAGAGATGAGGAGAAAGGAGGAAATAGAAGAGTTTAGCATTAAGCAAATCAGATCTAGTTTTCAAACTGTTCACAGACAGGAAAAACATCACTAAAAACCTTCTGAACATGAGGACCTGCTTCAGGATTCAGCAAGATCTCCACAAGACACCACAACCAGAAAAAGGAACTCAGTCTCATGCTAAAAACAACTCTCTCTGCTCAAAAGGACAGCACATGGCGTAAGGATACAGAATGATATAACATTTAAATGTTATATCAAACTCCCAAAATAGTGGTATTAACTAGATATTTTCATTTAATTATGCTTCCACAGAGTCTACATTCTTGCAAGCAGCCTATGTAATTCACAGCTGAATGTACCAGCTAGTTAATGGGAGAATATATCAGATTACTTCACCAATAGGAAAACATGATGTACTTAAATTTCCACAGTCAACAATGTTATCAACAACAACAAAAAGTAATAACAGCAAACAATTTACATATTTGCTTCAATGCACAGAAAAATGAGTTTCCTGCAAGTAGTCAACAAAATTTAATATATGTTATGATTCCAAATGCAAATACATGTTATTTTACAATGCGGTTCTACAATTTTTAGCAATAAAATTTCTGAGATATTTAGCTGCACAATTTCATGTAGACAGGCTTAGAAGCCTGCTGATGTAGAGCAGTGTGGCTCTGGGACACATAAAGAGCCTGATTTTGTTGAATATGTATGTTACTCTTAAACAATGCCCTTTTAAAACCAAATCTGACTATTCCAAACAGTTTCTGTATCAAAGTAACATAACATTTAATCAAACCAGCAACCAAGCCCGGAGAATGAAGTAGCAAAGCAGCCTGACAGACAGACAGACTCGAAAAGTTCTCCCAGAGCGTCTGAAGCTGTCTGCTACACTACAAGTAAAAGAAATAAATGTATTAAAACACAGATTTACTACCCCAGTGAGATAATATGTTGCTTGCTAACCACCACCAAGTGCCATGAAATCAAGTAAGATTTTATAAAATTTCAGTTTTCATTAGTCTGTCAGAACTTATAAGAAAATGCACCAACGCTGTACACAGTAAGGACAGAAGGCAGGTGCTGCATCATCTGGCTACTATGAGCAGCTCTGCCAGTCAATATAATAACGGTAAGTCTGTATAGATTCCCAAGTTTTGGATTCCATATCACACACTCAGCTTTTCAATCACTTTTTTTAACTTTATTTATTTTACTTTATTTTTTTAATTTGATCATCACTGTCAAAAAAGCTGAACCAACACCTGCATCTTCCTTATATCACCTGATGACAGCAGGGTTTGTTACCACACTATCAAAGCAGCCATCTGGGTACTGCAGAGCTTTAGAGACTGACTTCAGAGTGCAAGGACATATCAACCTTTTTGCTAGTGTGCAGTCTCACATTGCTGACAATATATCACATCACGAGCAAGACAATTCCAAGGTAGAAACAGTTATTTGCAAGAGTCTACGTCTATACTAGCATATATGTCATGATTTATAATGGAGTGAAAACATTCTTCCAGTTTGAAAATTGATAGAAATAAAAGAAGTTTAAAAATTTGCATTTAGAAACCAGACGTATTCAAAACACATCAACACTGAACTGCCAAAACAATAATTAAATCATAAACATAGATATATAAACTACATTTTTGTTTGTTTGTTTTAATTTGGGTTCCATATGAAACCTGAAGTCTAACTGAAGGTAAAAAGTAAGACTGTTCACAGATCATTCAATCTGTCACAACAGAAGTCAGCTTAGTTCTGTCTTATGGTAACCCAGCATCAACTGAGAACAATTTTCATCGCGTAAGAAACTTTTCTTCCCCCTTTCCAAACTTCAGAATTACAGATAAAATCTCCAAAATACTTATACTGTAGGTATATACACTATAGGTCTTAAAGCAGAGGGCAAATGAAAACTTTCAGAAGTTAATGTTTGCCTCTCGATAACTAACACTGAGGACTAAGTTACTTTGACTACAGGGCCTCCTGATGGAAAGAGTGGCCATGAATGCTCATTCAGATCCTGAGCACTGCACACACATTTCTTCAGCCAGCTTTGAACACTGTACACTAGTTACAACCTGGCACCAACCAGCTAGGAACCCACCTGCTACCTTGCTTTTAGATCCATTTTTGTATTCTGAATCAAGAACCCTCAAGTTAGTTAGCCTGGCGATTTCCACAATGCACCATTATCACTAGCTTGATCTATCTTGAGATTTTCTTACCACTGAGTTTCTTTACAGAAACTCTCCGAAAAAATGAATTGTTCTCTTGTTCCAAGGAAAGACATCACTAACAGAGCAAAGGTTTACAAGCAGTTTTGTTTGAGTACAGATGTGTATCAGTAAGAAAACAAGATCAAAGAACTCAGTGCAAAGGAAGGAGCGTATAAGTACACATTAAGCAGGTAACATCACCCCAAATAAGATATGAGAGGGAGATCTGCAATCATAGGATCATATCATAGAATGGCTTGGATTAGAAGGGACCTCAAAGACTACAGTGAGCACTGCTCACTGAAAAGTTTAGAGGTGGGTAAAGATATGTGGCTTAACACTTTTTCTGCAAGAAATTACACTTGAGATTTTATTTGTAATTAAATGAGATTGCACTGAATACATCTGGTTCCACAATTAATCCATATTCTCATCTATAATCACCCACAAGAAGTCAAATTCTTGGTTAAAGCTCGGGTCAGAAGAAGTAAAAACTAAATAATGGCTTAAACAAAAATCATGAGTAACAAAAAAAAAAAAAAAAAAGAAAAAGAAAAACACCTCTGCAAAATTGCTAACACTGACTTTCCACAGATTTCAAATTACCAAGAAGCCAAAAATGTTGTATATATATAGTATTCCAAAGAAGCAAGAACTAAGCTTACAAAAATTGGCACTGTTTCTGTTTTAAAACTCATGAGAGCTATTTTGTGGCAATGTTTTGCCACTTCTAATAACATATTTTAAGGAGAAAAGTCTCCAAATAAAAGATAGAAATATAGTAAACGTGTATTTTAAAAATAAACTGAAATCTCACAATCCCTTATAAATAAACACTGCTGTTGATGCAAGATTTGCTATGTTCTACAGCAATACAGGCTGCCCAGGATGCTTTTAAAACATGCAGACTAAAACATGCAAAAAATTCATCCATAGCCCCCGAAGTCCTGTTTTCTGGGAGAGAAAGAATTTACAGAGACTTGATACAATTTTATCCTCTTTTCCTTTGCTCTCTCTTTGCCTTTATTAACTCAATGTGCCCCTACACTCACTTTAAAAAGCTTGTTGCTATGAGAACTTATTTCCACATTTTATTGTCAAGGAGAAAAGTTCTTGGTGATTACACGCCAAAAAAGCTGACTTCTGCATAGCCCAAACAAATCTGCAGCCTAAGAAGTAAACTGTATGCGTCTGAAAGTTGTACCATTCTGACTATAAAAAGGTACATATGTTCTACCTGACATTTAAGCACCAAGCACACAAATTCTCTTTCCCTTCCCCCAAAAGCTTCTGGACTGTTTTAACATAATTTCCTCATGTGCACTTTCAATTAGTTTCCTAGAAACACAGGAACAAAAAATATTTTGTTTTCCCCCTCTTCTCAATGTGGACAACCCACAGCATTGAGGGATTATTCTCTTCTCTAAGAGACATTCAAGGGTAGTGAGGCTAGAAATTTACCTCCTAAGAACCAATCCATAAAGTTAGCTGCAGGATTGCAAGCCTGGGTTGTCTCCCTCCTCATACCTAATCTACATTGCAGCTGGAAAAAGAAATACAGGCATATGCACAAAATATCATCTGTTCCTCCAGTAAATATGCCAGAAAATGTTTGCTGCCTTCTATCACAACTGGCTGTTTCCACCATAAATCTCAAATACTTACATTCTCTCCCTTTTTAATATTGTAACTGTCCACACAGGTTACTGTTTAAAATCACTCAGCTTGGAAAAATTGTGCATGTAATCATTAAGTCATTACTGCACATAAAAATGAGCATAAACCAGGAAATTCAAAATTAAACCTAATACCAAGAGAAAAATCTCCCTTGTGGCTCATGGTTTACATATGTTCCTATTTCTCTCAGACATGTTCCCCTGGGTCTGGAATCAAAGCTTATGCCCAGGTAGCAGCAAGGCTCTGTTTTAGTATGACTGTAGGAAGAGGACTGCCTTTGAGAATGTAATTGTATTGTATAGACTCAGGTAATTAGATGACTACATTTAAGATGTTCAGAAATCCTAAGGCTGATTTTCATTTACTCCCAGTAGCAATCACCTTTCCAGAAGATGTTGTAATGCATTTCTAAGAGCCAGAACTATGAGCGTCCACTACCTGCACCTGCTACCCTGAATTATTATCTGTTTGATTCTGTTTAGGTTTTGTTGTTGTTGTTGTTGTTTTTCCCCTCCTTCTTTTGATGCTACTGGCATTTACTGTAAGTGCTGGAAGCAGAGAGTCCAGCTTGCCATTTAGTTGTGCTCTTGCAACGCCTTCATTCAGTACAGTCCATCCATCAGGAGCTACAACATTCAGCACTTCATCAAATCTGGATACTTAGGTGCCTAAACGTGGTATTAGGAGGATAATGGAAAGTACTCGAGTTTGAAGAGAGTATTTGAAGATTTGTATGCAAGGCACAAGTATAAACTTTCTGTCTGGCATTTAACAGATGCAAAAGATACCTACTTGGTGAATAAGAGATCAGAAACACACACATTTTAGCCAAAACACTATAAGATGTTTAACCATAAAAGGCACAACTCCCAAAGCAAATCTACATGAAAGGAATTGCACCAGGAGAATTTAACATGCTAAAATACCACCTACCTTTAGGATTGTATATGGGTTTTTTTTTCATTTTATGGCTGGTACAAATGTTTCATAGAAAAGCACAGCTAGAGAGTGAAAATGGATGTAGCTACTCATATCAAAACTGAGTGCAAAACTGAAGAGAGACCAAAATTGCATGTACTTATTTCTTACTCCTCCAAGTTCACAGGTATTCCAGGCCCATTATCAATGCTTAAAACACTTACTACATTTAAGCGCATGAATTGTAACTGCCTTTTAGTACAGACACTCTGCACAAGAAACCTTCCAGCTGTTAGAAAAATAGGTTTGCAGAGCTGCTTCCATTAGGAAACTGTAGGTAATCACTAAGATGAAGAGTGACCGACACCTATAAATACTCAGTGTTTTGAAACACAGTCCTTACGCACTACAAGTTTTGTGCTTTTACTTATTTTGTTAAATGCTGTAAAAACATTAAAAAACAGAAGAGTAACATTATCAGTTGAATATTACTGGCACGAGCTTTAAAACTTGGCAAATAGCAAGCCCAACGGTACCTTGTAATTAAACACCATGAAAAAAGTCACACTGTTCTTCATATTTGTATGCAACCTCAGAATGACAAGTGCGTGCTAATACCAACCGTGCAAAGCCCTTGAAAGCTTTTTCACCCTGTGCTTCAAAAAAGATCCCTTGTAAGCCAAGAAGAAAGAAGAACACAGCATGTTTTGCATGCTACCATGCAGTATAAATCTTAGATCTAAGACTGAATACAGTGACAACCTCTCTCTAGCAAACTATCCTCTCTGTTACACTGAGGGCTCTTCACGTCTTCACAATCTCTGCAAATATGAAAAGGCTTCTCTGTTTTTGATTTACTTACTTACTTATTAAAGAAGCCTCCCTTTTCCTTTTTTCCAGAGAGGAACTCTCAGATATACTCTCAAAAATATTATTGCAGACTTCAAAGAGAGTAGAAAAAAAGTAATGCAGATTTTAGTAGCTATTCCACAAAAGATATTACAGATTTAATATTAAAATATAGTCCATTTTAAGCCAGCTTCTTCAGATAGCTTATGATTACTTATTTGAAAAATAGACAAAAAAACACACCTTGGTTAAAATTGCCTCAGGATGCTACATTAGTCGGTCCAAAAGTAATGACTCCTACTTATTGCCATGGAAACTACAACTGATACGAAGAGCACAATAACACTATTTGATGGTTTGTCTGGGTTCCAGGAAATCCAGAAGGACCACCCCTTTCCCATCCCAGAAGACAGTGCATATCACTTAAGTGCATCTTTCAACTTTTTCTTCAATGGGGAACTCACATTGCCATTTCAACTCTGGCTCATAGTGGTGTCACATCTCATCACTGGTAATGATGCAGTCCAGGAAACTGTCACCATCGGCCTCATACAGGTTCAGTTGGTCCTGACAAACTTGAATTAGGTGTTCTTTCTGTTTCTGCATGAGCATTCTTGGGACTCACCTAGCACTTTTTGATATCCAGCATTGCCACCATCATTTACAATGCATTAAAGTTGATATTCAGTCCATATGTTCATAAATCACTGATTTGCACAGATGACCAAATCAAGATGCTCTTCATTTTGCAGCGTGACAGCTGTGCATGACCATCCAAAACCTGGCTTGTCCTTCATGTTGCTGTCACTACTGCCAAAATGCACCACCGCCTCACTATAATCACATCCACCATTTAGTCTCTACTGATGTTCAGCAAGCGTCCATGAATGTCAATGAGTGCAGTTTTTTTGCACGTGGAGAAATTCACTGACACACTTTCACTTCATCTGCACTTCCATGTCAGACACCATTTTGTAAGACTGCCCCTCTACTGCCATCTGTCACACAGCAATGCAATGTAATGGAATATCGGTGGGAAGGTTCAACCTCTACTGTCATACCACCACCATCTGCCTCTGACACTGTGGACCAACAGAATAAAATAAGAAGCATTATTTTTAAAGCAGCCCTCATATATTTCTGTCATACATTATATATTTCTGTGGCTTAAATCACCGCATGCAAATGTTTTCAGGAAACAACAGCTATTTATACATATTGATGTCCAATTCAGTACAATTCCATTGACATCACAGGACCTGCAGGAGATCAATATCCCTGACAAGAAAGATAGCAGAGGCCAATCTTGCTTTTCTCATTTTAGGATCAAAAAGAAAAGCAGCAAGGAGCTGTGGGAACTACAGGAAACAGCAGTATTAGCTACTTGAAATTGTCAAGGAAGAAGTAAATTGCAAAAAGCTTCTTTTGTCTAGGAGGTATCTGCCGGGGGAGGGGGAGTGGTGGCCAAGACAGTGCAGACCTCACGCTGCCGCTCTCCCGCAGCGTGAAGAGAAAAGCACTGCACAGCTCCAGCCGGAAATATGAGCAATGTATGTACAGGCACATTCGTCTCAGCATTTCCACAATTTCGTACGGGTTTGGAGCAGCCAAGAGAATTAACCCCCAGCTGACCACTGCAGAGTCTGAGCTCACAGCTGGGCAACAAGAGCAGCCCAGCGATGGGGCGTCAGTCCTGCACACAACTCTGGAACCTCAAAGGTTGCACTGCACATAAAGATGTCACACAACAGCTCTTGTTAGACAAAGAGAACCTGCACGAGGTCAGATCACATTTGAAGCTCTAAGTTATTTATTATTTCTATATATATGTTCAGGAGAAGTGTGTTTACCAAATATCTGGCTCTGAGCATGAAGCCTGTTCTGAGCAACTGCTACCCCAGCAGCCTAAACCTTGCATATCACGATAGAGTAAGGCAGATGCACATCATCACAAGTATCTGAGAGAAAGAACTTGCAAAGTCAAAGCTTACTAACCAGGTCTGCTGAAATATGCAGGCCTGTGGACAAGTTCAAGCACCTTCAAGTTCCTTGGATTGTAGAAAATAAACAGAAAACACACACCATTAAGCCAGAATTTAAACAATATTAAAACACTCTCTCAAAATGAAATAACTTGTAGATGGAGAAAAGGTGAAAAACCACCAAGTCTTACGGCACTGCTGAGGCCCTTAAGCCCCTCAGAAGAGAAGAATACAACAGCAAGTTAAAATCAAGAGCAGCATTTTATTTTGAAATTGCTTACCAATATGTACTTACCAATATGATACTTCAAAAGGCATCTGCTTCAAAGAATGGAGAAAGTGATTTATTTCAAGTCTGGAATGTTCTCAAGAATCAGTAGCTTTATCTAATATACAGAAAGTCCTATTTTGCACAGGAATCGTACATATCTCACTCACAACTGAAGTTGTTCCAAGATCATAAAAAAAAGCAGTGCTTTATAAAGCGTGGTTTAGTGGTTGACTATGTCATCCATACAGACCCAGGGTTTCCATCATTACCTTAAATAAAATATAGACTTCCAATACAAATGCTTTTTACAAAACCAATACTGTTATAATAGCACAGAAGGTTAGATAATGCATCCTGCAATCCAATTTGTGGTTCACATTAAGTTATAGACAACAATAACTAATTCCACATGAGACAGACCTCCCGTGGGGAGGAGAGGGTTAATCAGAACAGTGATGGAAAAAGAGAGGTCTCTTTCTTTTAGTATAACAATCCCCCTGTACTAAGGCTATGTTGATCTGGTAAAACATTACTATACTGTAGCAGAGGAACATTAATGGAACGTACATCTGGTTCAGTTATTTCTATAAGGCAGTTTGTACACAAACCACAGAGCAATAAATATTTTATAATCACCATTATATTAAAAATGAATTTAAATGTATTTGTCCCGTCTTTTTAACTGCTAACATTGTCCAGCTCCATTTTCACTTAAAAAAATAAATAAATAAAGAGGAATAAAGGACAGCACAGTTGGGTTTATATTAGCTTTGTACAACTAATTGGACAGAAGATTGTCTACAGCAATGTTGATTAATGGCTCGGCTCTCAAGCTGGGTACTGCAAGTACAAAAGAATTAAGGCCTCTGAATCTGCATAGTTTCCATAATCACAGACTTGATCACAGTTCTCTATCGTATTCAGACTCCCCCTCCCATCCCTATACTTATGATGGTTTAATTTGTGCAAGTCTAACTGCTGACAGGTACAACCATTAGATACACACGGTACATGACAACTCAATCAATCTGCATACCTGCTACGCAACTTAAGACAGAAACAACTCAAGGCCTAAAATGGTGAAAATCAAAACAAAATCTCAGTTTTCTTCAATAAGGAATGCTTTGTCCAGTACAGAGCCACTTTTTTTTTTTTTTTTTTAATTGCTCCCATTCCAAACAGTCTATTTACAACTGCAACAAACACACTTCCATCAAATTCTGTTGACTTAAGACAACAAATACTTTCTTATCAGAGTGCACTTAGAAAATGAGTCAGACAGAATAAAATAGAACTAACCAAATCAAACTGCATTCAGACTGACATCTTTGCCAGCCAGAGCTTGAGTATCACAGGCAGACAGGAATACAACAAGACTTGGCAAAGGGAAAAAGATCAGCAGCCAAGTTCTACCAAATAACCAGTACATAGATGACAGGGAAAAGAGCTGGAGAGTTTAATAAGTAGCTATAATATACACTTTTAAAAGTGCATTAAAAATAGCTTTAAATAAAGGGTAATATTAATATGCTCTGCTGGTGGTCCTTCTCTGCAGCTGCCTCATTCAAAAGCTGTCAGTCCTCTCAAAATGCAAGGACTTGACATGGCACATCAAGTGACACATCACTGACTCGTCATGACAACAGGTGTGAGCCCAGTAAACAGCTACTGATCTTGTGTCAGAGCCACCATTTCACATTTATTTCACACTTGGACCAATGATAAGAACAAAATGAAAGAAACAGACTTACCACCACCCCCTGTGCCATCTCTACAACCTGCTGGAGCACTTTTAAAGCTGCTTTTACCAACTCATCCTCTCTAACCATCATGAAGGCATTCAGTGGTTTTCCTATTCCTTGTACATAATTAATTGGGTCTCAGTTCCCCCAGCAGCGTGTTCTGAAAAGGTTTACAGACAAAAGCCCAAGTCCTTAACCACCCGCTGCCCCAAATGTCTCATTCTGAGGTCCTCGCTTCTGCCCTCTCACTTCAACTTTCCTCCCAAAATTTCGCAGTATAGCTGTTTGCAGAGCAAGGAAAACTGAATACAGTGTCAGAAATGAATACAGATAGAGAATGGATACAGTGTTGATTCAGGTTTAAAATAATTCCTAAAGCCCTATCTGGGATATTTGTTTTTCAGGGTTTTTTATTACCAGCATTTCCTCTAAGTTCCAGTTTGCAGCACAGCATATGAAACAGATGTGTCAGCTCAGCTGGACAGGGTTTAGATTAAGGTTAGGTAGATTGAAAGGGGTAGTTCCTTCCTGCCATTCCACAGATGCTGTGGCATGCCCTTTCTTCTGCTAACGGTTTCATATTGTTACTGTATACTTAGAACAGATTTAAGCCAACCACCTTTTAGAATTATTTTCCTCTCTTCCCTGGCTCCATTCTACACTTTTCTACACTATTTAAAAGACCATCGCATTTTTCTGGATTGCTCTTAGTGATATCTGATGTTTTTCTTTCTACAATTACCTTACCACATTGAGAAAATGCAAAACACAAGTTCCAGACCAGGTATATTACCTCAGTTCTTTCTATCTGTACAGACATTCAGGAAAGCATTTCTGAAACATGATAGACTTGTATTTGGTGGATTTAGTGGTGGTTTTTTTTTTTTTCTTTGTTTCTTTTTTTGGACATTGTATTCTTGTTATGAAATGCTCAAGCCAGTGGATAACTCAGAATTACTCATCTGTAGACGGCTATTGACATGCAAGTTGCAATGCAGGAATGTCTTTCTAAGCAAAAAATTGTAGGCAACAACACTGAAGAAAAAGAAATAAATAAAACTGTTAATCTAAAAGTTGGTTTTGTTTGCTGAAGGGGTGAATAATTTTTTAGTTCTTAAAAGGGACACATTTTAAGGCCAAAACAACAAGAAAAGGTAACACCCAAACAATTGATCAAGGAATGTGGAGTTGAAAAAGGCAACATATTCTGGGCTCCTATTTGGATTATTTGTTTTTAATACAAAACTAAAAGATAAACAAGCTTGTATATTCAAGCCTTGGGAACAGGAAATTGCAATGGTTAATGGTTATGGCCGGGTCCATGCAAAGCTAGAGTACAAAAGAACATACAGGTGAGTACTCAATGAGAAACACTTCTTGTAAAATGTTAAATCAATGAAGATATCCCTGGCATCCAAAGTCCTACAGGGTGATATGTTCTTATTAAAGCTTAAGTAATTTGTGAACGATTTTTAAGTAAAACTTACAAAAAACAAAAGAAGCCTAACTGGAAGTACTTTATAACCACAGCTCCCAACTAAACCTCTCATCGCTGTACATGACTGAACAAAGGCTGCCTTAACATTGACATAAAAACTAACTAGCAGCATTCAGATTGAACAGAATTGTAAGGAAAATAAAGCCTAATAAGTCAGTGAACCAGGAAATGTATTTTTGGCATATCAAGCAAAATATTTATTTTTATTATATTATTTATTTATATTCATATTTTTGTTTAAAGTGATCCTCCCCATAAGACTTCTTCCATTCAGAATCTAAACTTCTTAAAGGTTAGTAACTTGCAAGGCACAGAATTATTATTTCTATTGTTAGAGATGGAAAAAAAAGCAACTTTAGGCATTGACACTACTTTGTTGTCCAAGACAAGAAGTTTCATGCAGGAGGAGAATACAGATGTCCAAATTTAGAACTACATAACCTAGAAAGATGGGTCTTCCATTGACACTGTAGGCCATGGAAACTTGGATTTCACTTATGCCACCAAAATCTCTGCTGGATCAATTTTTACCCTGGCATCAATGGAGGAAACAGAGAAAAAGGGAATAAAAGGTTTTCCTCGCCAAAGGTCATAAAAAACGTCTCTAAAGATTTAGGGTTTTGAGCAGTGAGTACTCTATGATAAGGAACTTTAGTTCAATGACTGTAATTTGGTCTTTGAAGAGAGACTGCACTGAGGACAGATTGAGGAATAATAATTTAGATTTGGTATGAAGTTACGTGCAAGGCACTCAGAATTTCATATGTATAATATGAATGTTTTTAACTGTGTAATTCTCTAAGACAGTTTAACATTTGAATTACAAACTGAATTCCTCAAAGTACTTCACAGTATCTTTTCCCATATCTTTGAGAATAAAATTTGCTGTTACAGATGCTGTTTTAAAATATATATATATATATATATATATATAAGTTTACTGCTTGTTTCTGCTCAGCATTAAAGGGCACAGTTTAGCACACAGTACTTGGCCACTAGCATTCAAAAGAGGTCTTAAACATAAGAAATTATTTTGTTCTTTAATATGGCCATTTATGTCAGAAAAATGCATGAGAGCTAAGTCAATATGCCACAGCAGTTTGTCAGGCAACTACAAGAAACTACTTGCTTTTTCTGACTCTATTTTCATTGTATGCTATTCGTAGAATGCATTCTACACTCTACGAGCTGAAATAATAACTTTATAAAACTATAATTTATTTTAGATTAATTTGTGTGAGAAGTCAGATTTTAAAATTAATGTGATTGAAACAGACTTCAAAGCCTTATTTTATTCTTATAGTTAGTTATGCCTCACTAAAAAAATGAGACAACAGGTGTCCCCAGGAAGCATTTTCCTTTTGTTAAGTCAGCATTTTTTTGAAGGAAAATCAATCCACTGAAATAAAAAGTTACATATATTCAGCTCTTTCATTTGTATGGCAACTAATGTGATCAAGTCTTGATTTCAGCTAGAGTATATGGGTGCCACTAAAATACGTGAACTCTGGGGAGAAGACAGACAGGGGCTTTGGGTGGGCTTTATTTATTTATGCTTATTACACTTTCTTGCTTGTGGGCTAGAAGTTAAAAAAAAAAAAAAAGAGCAATACTTTGCTTGGTAAGCCAATAAAACATTTGCGTCACAACTCTTGCTAGGGAGAGAAAAAATGCATGCCAATGCATGCTGCCAGGTTCTGTGCATCTCTGTTAAACTAGAACAATGAAAAGTTCTATTTTTGCATCAGGGAGCCTGCAGATGGTATAAGCTGCTGCTCTTGCCTGCTTGACCAAACTAAGCTAAGTTAGCAAGATACAAGAGGATAAGAGATAAATGGATTCTTTGCTAAAGTCAGCCATACATCCAGCGATTGACAGTAAACAGAACGAGGAGGGAGCTCCTGGAAGCAAATAAAGTAATGAAATAAATATATCCCCAGTGTCAAGTAATAGCAATGGATAATAGCACACTGTTCAAACAAAACGTAAAAACTCCTTACTAAACTGAATTAAAAATACTTTCAATATTAGACATGTGCTTATTTTTCAGAGTTGACTAAACTACTAAGAATTATTCTGTGCTTGAAAAGTCATTTAACACCTAATTAACAGAGATTGTTTTTTAACAGCTTATGGGAAAGAAAAGGGAGACTCACCTTGTATAAAGCAGGAATGATCTGATGCATTTTCAGCCGATGAAATACAAAGATATCGTACACTGCTGAAATTGCCAGAACAGTCACTCCTTGCTCTTTCCACAGCATGCTGCATCCAGCACATAGTCCCGCTCCCAAGATCCAGCCCCACGTTCTAGATGAGGAACTTCTTGTAGAGCAATGCTTCACATAACACATCAGGGAAAGCAAAAAGAAGAGGCAGGCTCCAATGTCTGCTCTCCCCACTATCCCTGCTACGGCCTCAGTATGGATCGGATGAGACGCAAACAGCAAACCAGCTATCAAGGTCCAGTACCCATCCCCGAAGAGGATCCTGGAGAAGTTTGTGAAAAGGCCTGTGACTGCAGCGTGCAACAGGATGTTTACAAGATGGTAACCCCATGGGTCCATCCCTCCGATGGCATGGTTGATGCGGAAGGAGAGAGTGCAGAGAGGTCTGTATGACTTGTGGCTCCCACTGTGAGTGAGAAGCGTTCCCCAGAAGTCATTGTAGAATATATGGATCCACGGTGTCTCTGGCAGAAGGTCCTGGTTTGTCTTGATAGCTCGACTACAAAAGACAAGTAAAAACTTAATTTCAATAGAATGAAAAGAATACAAATGAAGAGCTGTGAAAATGTAATCACATTGCTACAACAAGAAAGAATGGCATTGTTTTGATGTTGCTTTAATTCAAGTTTTTAATTTCTACAGGAGATGTTAGAGAAGTCCACATCTATTGACTTTTCACTAAAGCAAAATTTCCATATAAATTGGCTTTTAAAACATTAGAAACAGATGTTATGCTGCTTTCATTAAATTAGAACACTCTTCAGTGGCATTCGTCTGAGTCTAACCCAGGAGTAATTGGTTAAGATTTGATGAGTTATAATTAAAATGTAAAAGAAATATGAAAAACTGACAAACAGTATTGTTGAAACAACTGATTCTCCAGTAACTGAGAACTAAAACCCCAACTGGCCCTTTATATTGAAATTTTAATTTAGATGTTGGAATGAATCTCACTGACATGGATGAACAATAAACAGAAGTTGGTAGGAGCATGCAAATTTCTGGTGTGTTATGGGCACTCCCAAAACTTTCTCATACATATTTTGACTGAAAGCAATTTTCAGTTAACACCTTGCTGAAGGCAGGCAGCAGAGTATTTTACAGGAGATTATATCTCTTTCTATTTCTTACACTTACAATTTAGAAAAAAATTAGCTTAGTTGTATTAGCTTAAGAATTCCAGCCTATGTCAAGTTGATTGGGGGGAAAAAAAAAGTGCAGTTTTCAGCATTTTTGTTTCCAACCACCCTGGCAAGGACTGATGCCAGCCATTAGCAGTCTCCACATCTAATTCAGTACTGTAAAAATCTGTCCCCTTTACAAATCCAATCATTTGCATTTCAAATTTATGCTGTAGAAGAAGGTGTGAGGCCTGTTTAGTTCAAAAAGATGACTAGAATTTAATTAATTACTTGTCTTCATAACCAAAGTACAATTAAGCAATTCTTTCAAAGTGCTCTGTTGTTACGATTGAGCTTAGCTTATTTATTATTTATTTTATTAGGGTAATTGAGAATGAGGGCAGCTCATAATTTTAATATTAAAAATATTAAACAAGAGAGACGATTTATCTCTATTTTTTACTGATTCCCTCTTCCTGCCTTTCCAAAAAATATATATTTCTGTAATTAATCATGTTTCAGTTCAGATGAGTAAGCAAAAAATGGTGCAAAATTCAGGCCAACATCAGAAATGCACCAGTCAAATTCATTCGCCCAGATTTCATTCACATTCTTATCCCCCAATGAAATAAGAACCTTGCAATCTGCATCCAAATCCCAGTTTTTATGCTATTCATTTCAGGAATGTTGTCTTGTTTATTACAGAAAAATACTCAGACACTGATATGCTATGCCACAGAATCTCCATACAAATACCCTAAATGACATGCAGCTCAAGATATCCATTGTCTACCACACATTGCTGTAATGCTTTCAGACACGCTTCCTATCTGCATGTCCTTTTGTCTCTGTGCACATGGAGGTTACAAAGAGGTCAGCTTAAATCCTATAAAGATCTGATGATGCCTTCTAGAATGCTTGAAAATTTTCATTTTGACTTCTGCTTATGCAGTGGATCAGGTTCCTTATATTTGTTTTCTCAACCCCACACACATTTTTCTCATTTTAGTCCAGTCACAAAAGAACACTGGAAGAAAACAAGATCTTTGTTTTCACATTATTTATCTTGTCCTTTGGAGGAGTCTTTTCCTGAAATCTAAGTCCTCTGTTTGTGATTTCAGTTTGTAGTAGCACTCTCAGAGTCATAAAAGAAAAAAAACAGGAATTCAGTAAAAGTAAAGCAGGTGTTAGGCTGGAAATAGTCCTTTCTCTAAGAAAGGCACAGTATCTAAGACTACAGGCTCCTCAACAGTGAGCAGAGCTAAGAATGGCTATCAGATGTCAGGATTTAGAGCTGAAACCTTGAATTCCAATAGCATTTTTTTCTCAGGGAAACAGTAAGGAAATAAGTGGCAGTAACACTGCCACTGCAACTGCCTTCCCCGAGGCTGAGCACTCTGATGTAAAAAGACTAGATGGCACACAGGTCACACCCATTAAATCATTGGGTTTTACCGTATCTTTTGCAAATGTGCCTACTTCCAATACTTGAAGCCATGCAACCGCTTCTAAAAGAATAAGTAATTGTACACAGCTATAAGACACACCTATATGCATGTATATACATGCATGTTAAGATACTAGCACATATCCCAAACAACTCCCTGCTGCACTTAATAAGAGAAAGGACCAGCTTGGTCCCCCCAGGTGAACAGCCTCCATTCCAGTCCTTCCCATACAGTGCATATCTCCTTGAGTTCTTCCTTGCCAGAAATAAACTGTCTTCCTCAAAATTATAAAGAAACCTATTGTACATTCAGCTGGCATGAATTCAGTCAAATTTCATTTACAGTCTCAACAACAAACTTGATGTAAGCCTGATCCTTTCCCATAGAGTCCTATTCATTTAAAAATCAATCAGCAGCAAGCCTTGTAGGTACAGTATTGATCACCATGTATTTAGCTATAAAATTCTGCAGACAATTGTGAAATAAATGTAGTTTCTCATGCATGTAAAGGTAACACAATCTAATATCTGCCAGCACGAAAAATATAGAAACTGCTGGTTTCAGCTTACTTACTGGCCCAATCATATCAAATGCTGTACTGCCTATGAGACAGAATTTGAAAAAAAAGTTAGGAGTTCTTTCCAGATGATATTTTTTTGGCTAAGGGTTTGAACGTAACAACAACAAAAGTCTGGTTAATGCTTTGGGACACTGGAAAAAGCTAATACAGGAGATGAAACTAGATTTCCTATAGCAAAGAAGCACGTTCCGCACAGGCTGCCAGTTAAGCTTCAACTGCCACACTATTTCATATTTTAAAATGCAATAAAAACTACACCCAACACAGACTTGACTGCACAAGAGGATGCAGGAGTACGAACACCCGAGGTCAGGCAGCTCACTGCCATTTTGCTCTTAGAAGTGCAAAAGGCCTCCAGCTCCCATAGCCCAGCCACAGGCCCCCAGTCCAGGTCCTCCCACAGGCCATGGCCCAGCCCAAACCTGGTTGACAAGGCCTCATCTTTAATTACTAAAAATAACAAGCTATTACTTCTGCTGCAGTATTGATGCTTAGACGGTGATTTCAACAGCAATTTTAAAAGCAGTTCCTCTTGACGGCCTGACAGGCAGCGCTGACATGTCCTTTATAATGCTTCTGTGCTCACAGTGACCGGGGCTCTCCACAGATAGAAAATGTTATTAACTGCTGTCTCCAGGAAAGACTCTGGGATAAAGGAAAGTACAAAACATCTTTTTAGCCTTGTCTTCTCCTTCTCCTTCACTCACAGTTTACCTCCAGTTTACGTCCTGCAGATTAGTCCAATCTTGCTAATGGGCATAACAAGAGAAACTCGCCAACTGCACTCATCACTCTTAAAAAGAGCTGTAAACTCTGCTCTTGCTAAAAGGCACTGGGTCACAAGGGAAAGTCATTTTTCAAAGCTCCAACGCAACTGGCATTTTTACTTTCGAGCAGCTTCAGATAAGGCTTGCAGACTCAGCCAGGGAACTCGCTTTCGTCAATTTTTAATGCCTGCCCATTTCACGCATCCCGGGAGAGCAAGATATCTCATTCAGAGTACAACAAATGGATCAGTTTGAGAGTAGAAGAAGGAAGAATCATAGCCAGCTATCAATACCTTAAAAATGGAAGTCTGAAGAAAGACAAAAGCTACACAGGCAAATCATTTGCTTATCAATTCAAAAGATTCCTTCTGCCTCCTGCTGATTTGTTGTGTGGGTCAGTACACACCTTCAGCACAATTCGAGTAAGATTTTTTTCATCAAACTCAAATAATAGCAGAGACCGAGCAGTTCATACTTACACATATATATGCATACACACAAAAAAGCCCAGATGTTTTTAAAATTAACAGCTCTATATGTCCTGAACTTCTGCACTAGTGCTAAACTGATCCAGGTGTTAACACCAGGGTAAAAAAACAGATGCAACATTCTAAAGTGATTTAACACATTAAGCCATATGTCCAGCTTTAATATTGCTAATGGTCCCCATATGCTGAAAACGAACATCAGCATTTGAAGTACGGGACATATTTTTAAGAAAAAGGAGAACTCCCAAATGTGCACGAAGGAAGCTATTGCCCAGTCTTCTCTCACATAAAATAGATAGGCAGTGATGGACTGGCAAGTCTCTATTCAGAGGTTCTTCCTTGGTTTTCCTCAAAATCATTTTAGAGTATTTAGAATACTCCATTTTCAAAAATAGTAATGGAAAAGCACCCTATAGCATTTTTACAGTAGATCTTAACAAGTCATGCTAAGGAGGCTTAGAATGTTTAACATTACCTGTAGAGACAACAAGCTTGAAAACACAGCCTGAGCCTCCTTTACAAACAGCTTCACATCCCCTGAATATACAGCAGCTGAGTCTGCCCCTCCAAAATACTTACAGGTGATCTGTTCAGCAGGCATGAGGTCAGATATCAGGCTAACAACAGAGGCTGTCATACCTTGATAATTCTCATACTTGCCCAAAGACTAAAATATACATGCAATCTATATTGATAACCAAAAAAAAAAAAAAAAAAAATCAGAAAGCACTATCTAGTCCATAGAGATGCCTTAAGAGTAATAAGCATTAAGTATGTGAAAGCTCATTCATCTAAATGTTTAATTACAGACTCAAGGGAACTATTTACCATTCTTGCATATTTCTGGCAGCAATTATATCTTGCATGTTCCATATTAAAGTTTATTCCTTCTCAACAGTTGTGAAAGTGGAATTTATCTACAATACCAGCAGGCTATTAAATTTTACCCATGCCGGTTTTCAAAAAGAGGTACCTATATTGTATATTGAGCAGGGACACCTGCAGGAGACCAAATTCTATGCATCCTCTGGGTTTCAGGTTGCAGCTTTTAGTTTCTCTGAAGAACAAATTTTCTTAGGTGAATCTCCAAGGAACGGACAATAACTCAGCTAAGCTAGTTATATATTGGATCCTGAGTTGCTGGCTCTGAGAACAGGACTACATGTATTAAAGAGGCCGCAGAAGAATACCTACATTCAAATCATATTTTACACTAATTAAATGAAAACTTAACATCACAAAAGGGAAATGTAGTGCCAGTAAACTAGTCCCTAGCTAACTTGTGCCAATCCTTTTCTAACTGTAGAAATACCTGAATACATCAAACTCAGAGCTCATGCATGGAAGACAATATTCCCATCTTGGAAACTGGTAGTGATAGCTATTAACTATGCAGTTAGTAACAGAGAATATATATGTAAGTATTAATATTATTTACAGATTTTGGATTATTACCATTCTTTAACAATAACATCATAACCAACCTAAGCTGTGTACCAGAACAAATACAAACTACATGTAAGCAAGTGTTTTTCTCATAAAGTACACTTCTCAAGTAAGAACGATAAGCAGTGTTTTTCTCATAAAACATTTTCGGTGATACTCTTCTGAATTAGACATAAGCAGAATGGAAAGATGCATAAGACAATGATATTATACATTTGTATGCTTACAAATGTCACAAAAAATGGAAACACACGGGAAAAAAAAAAAAGTAATAAAAAAAAAAGAAACAACAAAATTCAAACAACAAAATCAAAAGTGCCACTATATCACTGTAGGCAAATATATTGTATCCAAGTATATAGACTTCCCAATAAGTGTCTAAACTGTACAATATCTTTTAAAAGCATTGATCTGCATTGGCTGCAGCCTTCTAGACTTCTTTAACTTTGCAACTGAAGATGCAGTGTTATTCTGAAGAAGGAAAGCCATTCTAAACAGGTGGTACATGCAACACTGACTGCTGTCAAGCACTGCTTTACCTATACTGAGGCATACGGCAAGCATTGATTTTCTTATTGACTAAAAGAGCTCTGAAAACTTTAAGGAACTAAAGGTTCAAAACATTTTGGTTACAAGAAGGTTACAAGAAGGAGATGGCCTGAAAAATCTTCTCCTCCAGGAACATAAATATTTCAAAAACTAACCATCAAGGCTTCAGTGGAGAACCTTTCTCCATTCTATAAGCCCTTTCACTTCTAAGCACATCCTCATGCTGAAAGAATCTGGCCTTAATATTAACCCTGAGTGCAGCTCACTCCCTCTCAGTTCAGTCTTTTTCCTGATATAACAAACACAAGACTACACTGAGTATGAAACCCTAATATCAACTGGCTGGTTGATATTATTCGGACACATGCAAAAAACAAGCTGCATGGAAGCAAGAGAAGTAATAAATACTTTCTGCTGCTGAACAATGCTGAACCATGAGACTCCTCTCAGGAGGTAGCAGATACATACACAGAAGAGAGGCACTGTCGTTGTGTCTGCTCCCTGTTCAACACAACAGCAGGTATATAAAGCAATATTTATTCAAAAAAATGCTTAAATTACTAAACCAGAAAATGTTTTTCTCACATCCGTTCCATAAGATCTCTCCCAACTACAATACATAACAACAACAACAACAAAAAAGCTAATTCTGTTCCTCTAAGACTTCAAGATATTCAGTATTTATTTGACAACATCTTCTCTCAATTACACAAGCAATGCTATTCTTTACAAATATTATTCAGTGCCAAACTACTGCCTGGCAATAGCTCATTATTTCTTTATTTTACACAAGGACATGAACACAGAGACACATACACACATACATACATCTACCTGTGAAAATTTAATTCCAAGCTTCTGAAGCATGGTCAGAATTTATAATTGGAACCTCTGCTGCCCTTTCAAATCTATTTTAGATGATAAAAGCAGGCCCAGCAGGCCTTATTAGATTTACTGCTCCACAGTAAAGCATGGCACTAGCCTATTTCTTTTTCCTACTTTCCTTTGAAAAAAATAATTTTGCCATTTCACCATACAGCTACTCACAACAGTACAATTATCTCTAAGGGAAAGGACAGATGTGTTAAGGCTTGTGAAAACAGCAGTTACACTGGAAACATTGAGAATCTCAGCTACTTTAATAAGACAGACTTTAAACTACATTTTCTGACAAGTCATCTACTGAATATACATAAAGCCTTTTCAAAACATGTACATTTTAAGCCATTACAAGAAAAACGAGGCACACCTTCTGTACTGCTACAGAAGAGCTTATCAGTTATACACCAGTCCTATAACACCTCTTTTGTTCTTTTCAGTACATGGCAAACTATATTGAAAAAACAAGGCTCAGTAATTTAACTCTTAATAATTCACATATTTTTCAATTCAAATCTATTTATTTATATAGCCTTTTCAGAAAGTTCAGGGAAACTGTAAGCAATTGTGCCTAAACAAACTCTTCTGCACACTAAATTTAAATCCTGAAAGAGCCTTTGGGCAGCTGACTTATTTTTAGGGAAGTATTGAAAAGCCAGGAACATAGACACACATAACTACAGAAATACTAAGTAGAGAAGATACTTCTGAGACACAACGTAATTTACATACACTGTTCTTCTAAACTTTTATATATGTGTGCTTATATATATATATGTGTGTGTGTGTGTGTGTGTAATGTATATATGTATATATGTAGGGGATAAAGAGAACTATCAAGGGATTGTGGTAACAGCATTATTTATAGCAATATACTAAATAATATTAGGAGATCAAATGGGTCCTCCCTGGGGATTAAATATCTAAGTTATTCCGTCAGCTCCAAAATCCAGCTACACAGAAGAATCAAAGTTGACGTATTGTCGTTTCAATGAAACAGAGGACAAAAAAAAGAGAAATACCAACAAGCACACAAAACAAAGCATGTTTAATATGATGGGGAAAAAAAAAAAAAAAAAAAACAAGCAAGATATGTTAACATATACTTAAGATAAAACCCAAGGTTTACATTTCTCTGTAATAACAGTTTACTCATAAGTGAATGAACCAAAATATTTAAGGCATCTTTTTAGAAAACTAAAAATTAAAAAAAAAAAAAAAAAAAAAAAAAGGTAGTTTTCCTTCTCAGAATAGGATTCTAATTCCAACAAATGATGTAGAGGCTAAAGAAACCATTTATGATGTACATAGATGAAGCTGACCTTTAGGCCTTGCCACAGAAGATATGTCAGACAAATTCCTGGAAGCCTTTTTTTTTTTTTTTTTTTTTTTTTAAAGCAGAATAAAATGGAACTCACCACAGTTAAGTCAAAACTGGTTAGTATGGGGAAAATAAAAATTTACTCAGTAGAAAATAATCCAAATCTGTGAGATGTCCTTCATCATTGTACTTTAACAGGGCAGACCAGCATCCATTCATTTGTAAGGTGTTGATCAGGCTGAGAAAATGTTAAAACGAGTATTATTGATTTGTTTCATCTTTGCATCTCAACAGTCTATCCAGATGCAGGGACTCATTTGAGTAAAACAAATTTTGTGGCATACCATAGCAACTGTGAAACACTAGAAATAGAAGTTCATAGCAATGTGTAAAATAAATTTTATTTTCTCTTATTTCTTATGGTTAAGAGCATCCAACTAGTAGATAAGAGTTTGAGATTTGCATAAAAGGACTAATCACAGTTATTTTGTTAAAGAAAATACAGACTTTATAGTCACCATTACATGCTAGCCTGCACTAAGCATACTCCTGAGGAATTTACTGGATTCTGTCAAAGACTGAGCTAAAAAAATCCAGGAAATGGCAAATTAGTTGAATTACGTTATCAGAACACACAGGATCAAATTCTGATTTCTGCTATATTAGCATTAATCCACATTAGCATTGGAATAACCTCCAATTTATGTCACTGAAACCAGTATTGTTCTGTAATCAACTGCAATTGGCATAAGCTTTTATAGTCTTCCAGTAGACTTTTTAGATTCCCAAGCATAAAAACAAAGCAACCAGAAATCATTCCTTCTTATGCTTTAGAGCAGCTGTTGGGAGTCAGGTAGTAAATACTAATGATCTCAGACAGCAATTCAGGAAACAGAAGCCATTATTAGATACTAGAACTGAGTACAAGATCAAGCTTCCTGCCCAGACCATTGCAGCCAAATGAAGTTATGCTGATTCTTTCTTTATTGTTCAGCTTAAAACTGAAGCAGTCTCTCCAGCTAGCAAATCCACTCCCACTTTTCTCCTCTGGTGGTTTGTGTGTCCATTCTAAGTGCTTTTTTTTTTTAAAGCAGGTTTAGCTTTCCTAGGAAGCATCTAAGAAAGGAAGACCTGAAGATCTGTGGGAAGACTGAGCCAATAGTTCAGCATTAGGTTGAACTTCCTGCTATAACATTTAAGTCCAAGCACCCCTGAGAGCAAAACAACAGAGATTTGCGCTTTTTCCTGGTAACTGAGGAATGAATGCTGCAAAAGGTTATGGCATTTCATAACTGGCCTTTTTGACAATGACAGCTCTAAGTTCTGCCTAAAGAGACCTACAGAGGAAAGTCAATAGAAGAGAACACAATGCATAAAAATTACTGAGAGCTTTAAAAAAAAGAACAAAAAAGTTTGCTCTTTTCAGTAGTCCGTATCAAAGACAGAAATGTTTAGTAGGGAAAACAATTCACAGACAGTATTTTGGTAACACAGAAATTGTTAAGTCCTCTCTTAAATTCTGACACTGCTAATGGACAGAAATCATTCTGCCTTCAGTATTTAAACAAGCAGGACTGGTTGAGAGCAGGGTAAGAAGAAACTTCAGACGTGGGAAAAAAAGCCTTGGATAGATTATGAGAGACATGCAACAGAGTGGAGTGGAAGAGATCCAAAGGAATCAGAGAACAGATGCCTAGAGAGACTGGTCAACATTTTCAGACTGCAAAAAGAAAAAGAAATAGTGAGTAGTGTAGCATTTGTTGACAAGGCTAATATATTCTCTTCAGCTTCTCACAGAAGAATGGAAAATATAGAAAATTTCACCTTGGAGAGAAACTTCAACTTCACATGCTTATGTTTGAAGAGAGTTGGTTTTCTACTAGGATTCTAAATGTGTTCATTACCTAGATCACTTAAGAAGCAGTATTGCAATGTCTCCCCCTACTCCCCAAAGAAAAATCCCTTTTGGATCCTTACATAAACTACAGTGCATATCTACTACCTCAAAGGAAAGAATCTGGGAAGGTTACCTCTCTAGGAGTCAAGCTCCCTCTTTGCTGTCTCCCATGACATAATAAGCCACTGAAAGTTTAATGAAGAAAATGATAGCTGGCCAGAACACATAAAACAGCAGGATGTATTTATTTCTGCATAATAAAACCAATCTAAGTAACATAAGGTATAAGCAGTTTCTGCTCTACAAGATTTGCTTCTTTTTTTCTGGGGCTCTACATTGCATCTTGCTACAAATTTATTGGGAATTCAAGATTTGTTTCTCTTCACAGGAAATTATTCGTTCAGAATAATATAATGCTGTGCATGTATCACAAATATACTAGATTCCTAACATACTGAGAAATTAATTGTTATATAGTCAATAAATACAGCTATTCAATGTACTCATCCCATCCACTAAGACAGTGTAGCACTTAAGGTCTATTCAGTTTTCAGTAAAGATTGCTACTCTACCCTGATGAATTTTAAAGGAATAGTGAAGTAGTAGTAAGACATTGCTACCTAAGTCTTTTAGAAAACTTTACCCAAATGTTGCATGCAATATGACACACATATCTCACTCAAATCAACTTTATCATCCCCTCTAGTTCTTTCTCAGTTCAACTGTAGAATAAAAGCGTGTAGACATCACTTGAGAGACAGAAGATGATTCTCACGAGAGGTGCTGGGAACCCATGGGAAACCCAAGAAGCCATCCTCACATTTCCAGGTGTGCTATGGGTTTGCCATCTCACCACTGAGAACCAAGTGTAACTGGAAGCTGCAGCAGTGCTAACTGTGAAGATCTTTTCATGTGAAGGCACCTGACTTGAATCCCAAACTTACAGCTAATGCTCAGCCATCAACTACTGAGAAAGATAAAATCATATTTCTAGAAACATAAGCTTCTGTTATTTTAATATCACAGGCCATTGTTGCAAGCCAACAAAATAGATGAAAGTTTTAAATTAAAGGTCAATTCTGCGGGTTGATACTCTGCAATTTTATGTATAAATCAAGCCAGGTGACTTATTTCCAATAGCTATGAAAATAATAAAACTGGTTTCAATGACCCCAGAGATATATATGCTTATTTGTGGTTGTGGCCCCAGGCAACCTTGAAATCAGCAATTCCATTCAGTCAGAAGCATGGCACACAGCCAAGCTCCTGTAAGAGTTAAAGGTCCTGCATATACTTTCTTTGTGTGTTTATTTGAATAGAATGGTGACTTTGGATTTTGGGCCACCCATCACTTATAGACCTCCCAGTATACTTAGAGGAACTGTTTGACCAAATCTTAATACCAGTCAGCTTTGGTTTACTAGCTCTTTAAACAAAATGTAAAAGTATCGAAAAATGAAACAAGAAAAAAGAGATTAAAACAGGGTTTATCTGGAGATATCTTAATGTCCATTTTCCTCTACAGATAAGACATACAACATTTTGGGTGCAGTTTAATTGCAATAATAAGATAAAGAACTTAAATGTTGTTTCAAAGCCAAAAGAAACATATACTAAAACAAAGGCTGTCCAACATAATAAAGTAGGAAATAATGGTGACAATTATCAGAAGACAAAAAAAAAAGTACTTAAAGACATCATACTGTAAATAAATAAATACATAAATAAATCTCTTTTCTTTCTTTTCTCCAGGCTCACATCAAGTACCTCCCAGAGCTAACATATAATCTTGGATGTCAAGGTGATATGGGTCTGTTAGAAAAATATTCTGAATATTTAAATCATGCTAACTTGCATTTGCCAGTACTTTTAAGGACACCCTGCTACTAAATAAACAATCTGTATCTAAATCTGGACTCCAGAGATGAAAAAGTAATCATGAATTAATGTCTTCATTTAGACCCTGAAAGTTTAAATTGGGGAAGGTGTCTTTAACAAAGGAAGATATCTGTGTACCGTATTACTATCTCTGCAGTTGAGCTGTTTCAAATAGGAAACTTGCAAGGAAAAAGAAGTGCTGCACCTAAAGATGAGTGGAGGAAAGTACAATTCAAACTTGCTGGTAAATACCATACAAAAGCTATACTTAATGGTCTACTCCTTCTTGCCAATGGTGCTTTCACCACAAAAGCTCTCTCTCAAAGACAGCCAAGTGTTAAACTGAATCTGATAAAGAAAGTGAAGTTTTCAGAACTCGCTAATAGTAGTCTCCCTGATCTATACCTCATCTCTGTTATGTCCCACTGTAAATACTGAATAGAAGAAAGCAGCAAGCAAATTGTTTTAAAACAGGGACTCAAAGTATATGTTCTTTTCTTTGGCCTGGTACCACAAAAAAGGGTGTCAGTACAGTTCCAGTGGCACCAGTTCCAGTCTAGCTGCACGCCACTTGGAAGCAAGCCATAAATTACTGGAGTGTATATATGCACATAGTGCAACTTAGGAACTGCTGCTTTAGAAAATTGATTCAGTATTAACATCTCAAACTAAATTTGGCTCCTGAAACAGAAAGATTACAAAAGCATGACTGCTCACCAAGCGTCAAGAAAGGAATCCACTGCACTACCCAATAATAACAAAAATCAATTAGTAAAACAGAATTATTATTTATTTATAGAATGTTGGAAATAAAGTCCAGAAAGACATAAGCACTTTTAAGTATAGAGAGAAAGGCATTGCCAAGAACTGCAGAGACTCTAAGATCTGCCACTGTACCTCTCCTGCCACCCAGAAGACTGACAAAAGAAGATAACGGTTGCTCTAAGCTGAATTTCATTCAGCTCCCACCATCAAACAGACTAACTCATCAGCAAAAGTTGTTCATTAAGCCCAGGGTAAAGTCACCACATCAAAACAGTTATAACCTGTGATTTGAATGACTGCATCTGAATTAATCCTGAAAAACATACATGGATAGAAAAGCATAAAAATATTTTGGTTATGTACATACATATTTTTATGGCCTGCTCAGCTTAGCTGTTTAAAGTAAGAAGAACTGCCGTAGAGTATAAGAATAAAGCAGAGGTGTTGGCCACTGCAACATGTAGTATACCTGTCAGTTAATCAGGTTTTCTCCTTGAAACTGAAAGAAAATCCAGTTTGCAGATACCTTACTCTGGATACTGCATGCAAGGCTTCTTTCCCACCAGGCATGTTTTGTCTTTGTTGAATTAACACAGAGCCAGTGACAAGAACCCACCCTTTCTCTTGGTATTTATTACATGGCTTCTTACTGTCTGAAGGATGCTGATGTCTCCTGGATATGTTTTTGTAATTTTTCAGAACTTATTTTAGATGCTGTGTAATGACTTTTTAAACTGAAGTTTCACGGTGATGTTTTTCAAGCTCAACTGATTAAAGCTTGTTTAATGAATCTTGAAGAAAATATATTATTCACCTTAATGAGAATTTATGCAAATCACTGCTACTAGCTTCTGCAGAAAACCTTTTCAATTAATTATAATTAGACTTCTTTAGTTTTAGGCTTCTTGTTTTTTGTTTTTTTCCTAACAGGTAATTATAGGCACAGATTTACTTTCTGTTTTTCTCCTCCCACTTTGGGAGATGGAGAACTTATTGGGCGTGATATCCAAACTCCTGTAAAAAGTGCATTGGAATTGCAGTGTTACTTTCACCCCTATTCATAATTGGAAAGCCAGCAAAGGACCCTGGTCACTTACCTTGACATACAAATAAATTCCTCCTTAGCATTTAGGAGAGTGATTTCATAAGAAAAATAAAAGGAATATTCAAATAGAGACATGTTTCCTAACACTTCTGAAATTCTCACCTGTACAGAAAGACCTCTCTTTAAATAGAATACTGTTTAAGTATTCTTTCTACATTTCATGGGCTTTCCAGTAGATTATCTACTTAAAATTTATATTAAAAAAAAAAAAAAAAAACTTCCATAAATGGAAAAACTGTACTTCAACTATAGCCAATCAAGAAATTTCAACAACACAGGAAGAATAATGCACTTACCCATGCATTTTTGCAGGAATGGATTTATAGTGACAAAGATGGTGCAAAACTCCATGTTGCAGAGATAAAGAAGTTGGAGATTACTATGATTAATTAGACCCTTTATTTGAGGAACTCCTCAATATGAATTAAATCCCTGTTATATTCCAACAGATTTCATAAAACCAGGTGCCTTTAGCTCTTTTGAACAAAGAACCACCAGTCGGGTACTCATTTTAAAAGCTTAGGCCAGAAAGGGAAGGCAGGAGAAGATTTCCACTGCAGTCTTCCTAGTGAAGAGACTTTATTCTGGAGAGCAGCACAACTGCCATGAACATATTCCCCTTGGGCTGCACTGGTACAATGACCACTTAATTCCTACCCTCTTCCTTGGACAGTGAAATTCTATCTCAGATTCCAGAACTAATACTGAATTATTCAAGTCTCCTCCATACTCTCAACCTCAATTACGTTCACCAGCACAAGTAAGGCAGGGCAGAGAATCCACTGAAAGGAGAAGGACTTGGAGGTGATGGTTGATGAGAAACTAAATAAGGGCTAGTAGTGTGTGCCTGCAGTCCAGAAAGGCAACTGTATCCCCGGCTGCATCAAAAGCATCATGACTAGCAGGGCAAAAGACGATTGCACCTTTCCACTGCACTCTCATGAGGCTCCCATCTGTGGTGATGTATTCAGTCTTGGGGCCCAAGAACAAAAAGGACATGGACCTGTTGGGGGTTGGAGATTCATGATCCTTGAGGTCCCTTCCAACTCTGGCCATTCTGTGATTCTGTGTTTCTGTTGGAGCAAGTCCAGAAGAAGGTCACAAAGATGACTGAGGGCTTGACCACTTCCCTTACAAAGAAAGGCCAACACTGTTCAGCCTGGAAAAGAGAACGGTCTGGGAAGGGACCCATGTGACCTTCCAGTAATTGAAGGGACCTACAGAAAAGCTGGGGAGTGACTATCAAGGAATTCTATCTCTATAGAACAAGGAGTAAAGGCCTTAAATTTAAAGAGGGTCGATTTAGATTAGATATTAGGAAGAAATTCTTCACTATGTGGGCAGTGAGGCACTGGAATAGGCTGACCAAAGAAGTTGTGGATGCCCCATTACCCCTGGAACTGTTCAAGACCAGGCTGGATAGGCCCCTGGGGAATCTGGTCAAAATGGAGGTTTCCCTGCCTATGGCAGGGGGATTGGAAGTGATGGTCATTATGGTCCCTTCCAATCCAAATCAATCTCTTATGTTTTATGAAACTCGTGATTTGTTTGGAAGAAGAGAGAAAAACAATATGGGAAGAGATTGTGAGGCTGCTACCTACACATACAGTGCAGGCAAACCAGTTTCTGTCTGCCCGTTATTTCTCCCTGGAGCAGCTGAATTCCAGTTCCAGAAAACCTCCTATGCTTCAACAGTATCTCTCTTAAAACAAGCCTGATGCACTTATTCTCACTCTTCTGTTACACTTTTCCATGTTGCAGCCATAGAGAGAAAGAAATTAAGTCAAAAAGAACGAATGCCTCAAGCAATCCATCTTCTACAAAGTTTCTTACTGCTATCTATTTCTGACAACTCCCATTCTGTCCCTATTCCAGTTCCTCAGGCACAGCTTACTTTTTGCTACAGAGTGGAAGTTCTAATTCACACTGATGGATGCAATCAACGACACTATTCATAGAAGTGAGGAACTTACGACTGAATGTAGATGTATTCTTTAATCTCTCACAGTTGCTTAAGCACGTGTTGTTCAACCAGAAATGAAGAATCATTTCCCTCTCGGAAAAGCAAATGTGAATGCATTTGGTTCTAGGTTTACACTCTAAGCCAGATCAAATCTGCTCAAGAAAAAAAAAAAAAAAGCTACTCCTCTCTTAGCTCCATAAAAATCAACCAGGCATCTGCAGACCATTCCCTCTTCGAAGCACACACTGCAGTGAATGGTAGCAAAAGTTTGGTAGCTAATTCCAACTACAGTGACATTTACATTATGCAATGTTAACGATAAAAGACCTCAACAAGACAAGCGTAAGATTATACTCTGCCCAAAACAGTAACCTTTAAAGTTAATGTACCAGACCACCATCTAGAACAGAACATAGACATAAAAGTGAGGCTTTGGAGCAGAAAGCAGATTCATTAGAAATAAAATGGCAAAGCAGAATATTAAAGAGCAACATAAACAAGGTGAAACTATGCAATGCTTTTAATTTGTAGGAAGAATTTGGCAGCTGGAAATTCATTAGCAGTTCTCTAGGTGACGTATGAACCAGTTCAGTCTCCCGTGACTGTACTGTACCTGTTTTGCAGGGTTAGCAGTAGTAAAATTGACATAATAGCTCGAATTATAAAGACAGAGAACACTACCTCTCATCAACCTCAATAAAATGACATCTTTTATTTTTTCAGCACTCACTTAACCCATTTCAAAATGTAGTTATGGTCAACTGACAGAAATTATCTTTTGAACTTTAATATTCACTGTCAAGGGGATATTATGATGCCAACTCAAACTGTCAAATTATTTATAAAAGAGATCCTGTTTTTCAGAAAATATTTTTTTTTAAAAATTACATGTATCTGTCTTACTGGTTTTGTCTGTTGTTTAACTGAAACAACTAAAATATTCACTTACATCCCAGTTCTGATTTCTTGGGAGATGTACAGTAACTAGAAATCATGAGAAAACTGTGATCAAGAGAAAGGGTCTGAAAGATTCAATTTCTGAGATCTTGTTGTATAAAATGCTAAGTATAAATAAAAATTCAGGTATTCCAAGGTACACATTCCTGTAAATAATTAATTTTATAAAGATTATACTTTATGGACTGAATTTATTTTTTTTGTATTATTTTTAGAGTCATCTAGACAAAGATAAAATAAAGGAAGATAATTACAGCAGCAGCAGGAATAACCTTCAGTAACATTTTTTCTATTATAAGAAATGCTTTCATGCACAACATTCAATACTATAATAGCATAAACTGGCTTTCAGCACTGTAATTTAGAGAATTACAGTCTCAGAGCCTCAAGTATTTTGCTGCTGTAAGATTTCAGATTTGTTCTGCTCTAAGTAGCCAAACCTTTTAACATTTCTCCAGCTGTACGTCAGATTAGAAAACATTTTCCCCTCCTACTGTTCTGTTATTTCTTGGCTTCTATGTTTTCCCATTCCCATCTAAGAATATAAGGCTACTAGAACATACTGAAAACAAAAATATCACCCAATAGTTAGTACAAGTACTGCCCTGCTGAAGAAATGAAATTCCAATACAAATCTATTAAGTTGTCCAAATATATGATGATCCTTGTCAGAAATGTCAACTTGATCCAACGAATGTTTTGAACGGTTGTTTTTTTACTGTTTTTCTTTTTCCCCTCATGATTTACCCTGTAAAGAAAGTTTCCACATACCTTTTTCAGCTTTGATTGCCCCACTGAGTGAAATTAGCTGCTCTAAAAGAAAAGCCACACACACACTTGTGCAGCCACAGACACATATTTCTTTCACAGAGCACAATTTCTCAATTGAGCCATTTTGCATAAGCCCTTAGGTTCTAATAGCTCTCATGAAGCCAAAGCTTGCTCATAAGACAGGCAAAATTAGGTGAAGTGTGCAAAAATCCATTGACCTTTCTCTCCCTCACAAAATCATTCAGAAATAACTATATATAAACTTTCTTCCAACCAATAAAATGATGCTCTCCATCACAGCTTTGATGTATACCTTTAGCAACAGAGGAGGAAGTGGCTACAAGAGTCACAATACAGAAGGAAAGATTGTATGTGCTGATAAACTTTTCCCTAATCAATTGCACGGTGACTTCCTCAGCCTACAAAGTCATGTTAATGAAGTTTCTACCTGTTAAGCTACATACATGCTGCTAATCAAATATTTCCTTGACCAGTCTGTAAAATGCATAGCTAGCTCCTTACAATAGTTCTGTGACAGAAGGTGCCAGAGAAAGCCATGCAGCCATACACAACTCTGACTTGTTCATGTATCTGCCAGCTCCACTATCCCTGGTCAATAGCAAGACCTGAAACCCCACACTGTCCACTGCAGTCATCTCAGTGTCTGCTTTGCAAACTCATTCCACTCTATTCCTCACAGCAGGAGAAATCAGATTAGGACTTTTTCCTTTTTATTCCCTCTCTACAGCAGTGAAAACTAAATGAGGACTCCAAAGAAGAAAAGAGGGCTCCTTCATGAGGGAAGAGGGAAGGGCAAAGGGAAGAAACAGTCAGAAAAACAATATCAACAACTATCTATAATCCTCTAATGCTTGAGGATTCCATGCAACAAAGAGAAGATGAAGTAGAAGACAGAGACAAAGACCCATATCCCCAAAACACTTCCAAAATAAGTCACAGCTCCCTTGCCTAACTCCACCCTTAGCCAGGAGCTGGTGCTGCCATCACACAGCTGAGCTCCTTCCCCTGCCACCAGGGCAAGGCCTTCAGGGCAGTGAAACATCGCTGTGAAACGCTGCCATGAAGTCCAAAGACCAGACTTGAGCAACTAGGCCGCACATCATGTCACCGCTGTTCTTCATTACAAAAATAAAAGGCCTGCTCACTGAGAAAAACACTGCTGTGATTTCATCAGCAGTTCCACATTGTTTCCATTTCATTTCAAAGACACTGCAGTTGCCATTTCAATTGTTATGCTAGCAAAAAAACAACACATTGCAAATGAGTCTGAAATCAACAACAACAACAAAAAAATCACATCTAGACATGCACATCAAAGTAAAACAAGACAAAAACATTGTACTGAATGCAGCACAGACTATACAGGACATTGACAGGACAGTTTTCCAGGCAAGGCATCTTTTTAACATTAATAATTAAAAAAAAATCATTTTATAAAGAGTACAGTTTAAAAAGAGAAGGGGTCTGAGTAGCTGAAACTATGCATTGGGCATTGTTTTTCCTTCTGCCTACTAAAAAAGAATGATTCTTCTCCTGTTTCCCCTTTATCTTTAATAGCAAAAAGCAGAGATGTTTCAGTGTAGAAATTGTCCTTTTTTTCCCCTTTATTTCTTCTTTTTTACTCTCTGCTAGTAATGGGTTTATGGACAACTGAGGGCAGGGTACGAGTTGCTTGCTTTGTTTTTGCTTTTTTTTTTTTTTTTTTTTCTTTTTAATTTCTAGACAATTACATTATTAGTTATTCAATTTCCAGGAAAACAATGTTTTTTATTTGTTGATGAGGACTGAGCAGTGGAGATGCAGCTCTCTCACAAAGCACTGATTTACAATGCACTGTTGGTTCCTTGGAACTTAACACTAGTAAGCAAGTGATCAAAATTTCAAACAATCTGCCTTTTTGGATGATGTCAGCTTTTGGTTGTTTGCATACAATTTTCTATATGTCAAGTTCCAAAATCTTGCTGTTAATTGTAGATCAGAAAAGTTAAGAACTAGCTGAGAGCTGCCTTGAGTATGTACCCGTCTACCTTTCTGAAATTACATCAACAGGTCTATCATCAAGTATGTTGCTGTTCTATGTTTTTTTAACATACATATAAATTTCACACCTTCCAGCATCCCTCTCTAGGCACCACAAGCCCGGAGAAATATAGAATTGTTTCTTTCATACTACTGTCCCAGTATGCCCGGGAGTGACAGGAGCCTTAAAATCAAGTACAGTCATCTACTGTTCTACACGCACAAAAGTCAGAGCTTGCTAATTAGGTTAACCTAAATTAAACCAGTTTTTAATTTAGAATGTCCTTGTTCAGTCATTTTATTATACCCTTGTGAGGACATTTTCAATGCAGCTGATAGTATTTAGCCACCAAGTTTCTCACTTACAGTACTGTACAGGGGTGTTTTGAAAATTAATTAATTTTAGTCCAGCACTTCAAACACATAAAATACTGTGTAAATACTAAAGGCATTCAGTCAATGTTAATAAAAGTAGTTTAGCTAAACCCCTATTCACCACATTGAATGTAAGCATTTTATATTTTTAAGGTTCACAGACTGTCTGCTAAAAGCCTGACAAACACTTAATAGGTGCAGAATAGCACACTTAAACCACGGACAGCCTCAGCTTGTCATTTCTGTAATAGATTTTGAACAGAGCAATCACCTCCCAGGAACAGAAAGCCTACATGATATAACAGTTCTTACATGAAAGGGCAAGGAGTCTGCTTTTTCTGCTGCCATGACCCAAAAAGCCATAGAAGGCAATGAGATTGCTTTAACTACTGTGAACTTTGAATCCTGTTGCAAAGATCAGCAATTAATTGACAAGGAAAAAAAAAAGTTAGCATCTTTATTACTTGAAAAATTCTTTTTAGTAGAAAAAATATATACTAGCAGTTCCTATAACAGCTCCTCTGTATCTTCCCCTTCCTCTCAGCCTCTGTACAAGATGATTACGTGTTGTCTTCATGCTGGGCTGTAAAAACTTCTAGATTCTGAAAGTGTGAAGACTAGCTGGAATTAGCATATGTGGTGTTGGACCTACCCTGCTAGACACAACTTGCATAATCATTGTAAAAAATTCCTTCATCCACAATCAAATCAGGCATAGAATTAAGTTTACATCAACCGTGTATTAAATGGCACTATGAGAGAAGAGCACCACTTTTGGGAAGCACTGCCAGTTATTTAACAGAACAAAAGGTTCTGTCCAAGAGGGCCAACGCTAAGTGCTACACACACCTCCGTGTCAGTGGCTCTCACCTTAGACATGCATCCCAACAAATTCAATATTAAAAAAAAAAAAACAAAAAAAACCCACTCCACTCTGCATTCTTTATGCAAGCTTTTTTAAACCCTCTAACAGGAGGTCTATTCCATTCCAATACTAAATATTCTCCATTAAAATTTACATTAGTCTAACAAAACTAGGTGAACATACATTCAGGTATCTATTTTTAAGTAACTGATCTACTGGAAGAAAAAGGGGAAGACTCATATAGATATCAGTGTAGCAAGAAGGCCTGAAAATATTTGTTTAGTTCTACATACATACACAAATGAGATATTATTTGTCTTTGACACCAGATTTCCTGCAGAGAGATCATCAGTAAACATACTGGTAGTCTGCACAGAAACATGTCTAAATTTAAACCTCTCACAGCTGTGTAATAATGAGCTTCATTGAACAAGATGGTCTGAAGCCACACTAAACAGCTCACATTTTCAAATATGTTAGAAAAAAATAATCACATCTTGTATACGTGTTCATAAAATCAGTAGGCAATCAGCACATTTCTGTTTGCTACTGCTTGCAGACTACCCAAACAAGCCCTTTTGCACTGTGCAGAAGCTGATACATTTCAGTTTCAAAGTCTGGTCTTACTATAGCAATGCCAAAGTTTGATGCAACATATGCAGGAAAAGGGCTCCTGGCATTCACATTTTGCTTAAATCTCTAGTTCCAGATGCTTGGCTTCAACATCAACTTTAAAACAGTTATGACTTCATTTCGGAACATCATTTCTGTTCTTATGACTTTAGGAGCAACTTTTGTCACCACTAGCGAGTTTTATATTCATAAGAGGCAACAGTGGTCAGTCAGTTGTTGGCTTAGGGGCCCATATCTACAAAACTCCACTGGAGTCCTGCCATGAATACTCAAACAAGCAATACACATGGCTACCTTGCAATAGCAATGCTACTTTAAGCACCAGATTTCTTCTGCCCAAGTCTGCTGCTTCTGATGGTTCCCACTTTATGGGCACCTCCAAGTACCCAGGATGTTCTCACATCTATGTCTAAATCACAGCTTGTCAGAAGGAATACTGCTAACTATAGCAAGGACAAAGGGCCTAACAGGGCAAATAACAGCACTGAATATAGCCACTTTCGTTTTCAGAGATAAAGTTTCCTTAAAAGATGATGAATAAAGTGGATTGTTAAGCAAAACCAGAATAGGAAGTGATGACATAGTCTAACTGCCATAAGACTACTACTAGAATACTCCAGCTAGCACACTCTCTCCAAACCTACATTACTTGACTGCTTTTCACCATCATTCTCAAGTTAGAAATACTTGAGAAACTAAGATAATCAAACTCAAAAAAGATAGCTGTTCACTGATAAGCTTATATGCTTTTTAAGCCAATAGTAAGTTCACTTTACAATGCTATTAAAAAATTTATGTTTAAAAAACTGCAAAGTAGTCCTGGTATTTATGTTAAAAAGTTGCATTATAATTCAAGTTGATTGAGTGATGCTACTATTTTGACAAGCAGCAATAGTTTCACTCAACTGCCTTGAGCTTTTTGCAGGGCCTGCCCAGAAGAAAAAGTTAAAAAGCTTCAGACTCTTCTACTGAAGCAATTTATTCTCAGTCAATGCTTCCTTCACCTTCACTCTCCTTTTAAAAATATCAACAATGGCCATGCAAGCAGCCAAGGGGAATAAATAAAACCTTTGTGAGTTCTAGACAAAAAAAGCAATGTGGGCAATACTTTACTGCACAACAGCGCACTTTTCCTTCTTTCTTCTGTCAAGTTTTCAGACTTCCAGGATTTTTAGTAGTGAGAATGAAATCCCAGGACAAGAAAAAAAAAATCATGATTATAATAACCTCAACAAAATGTGAAAGTTACCTTGATTCTTTCAAATATTTAATCATGATTATATGCCTAGGGGCAGACTTGCTCACTTTGAGTCAGATTTTATTAATTAAAGCTCTGTGATGAACAGTATAATTTGTTGTCGGTTCACTGCTTAAATAATGTGCACTGTACATTTTGTTGAAGAGATGGGTAATAAGGTTGTCTGTTAACATCAGTTGATTGCTGCAGCTCTGTGTCACACTGAACCATCTGGAAATGAAGAAAATGATGCTTTCTCATCTCAGACTAGCAGAAGCCTCCCAGTTTGCAAGAGCTTCTGGATTTAGCTTTGCCCAATGCCTCATCTCTGCTGTCTGCTGAAACAAAGCCTATAGGACTGGTGTCCCTGAGCACTGTTGGTCCAGCTCACCTCAAGTAAGAGGAATGCAGCTCCAGCTTTGGTCCTGTGACACAATTGAACTGACTCCTGCTGAAATCAGCAAAAAACATGGTGAGAATCTTTAGGGATCTATCTTTAAAAAACTTCTTGAAATACAACTCCTTGCCTGTAGAAGAGTAACAAAAAATTATCTGCTGTAAGCATGAATATTACAAAGACTGTGAGGAGCTCAAATACTACAGTGATCTGGTTACACAAACACTGTTAGGAAAGCAGTCCATTTCAAGCACAAGTAGTAAAATAAAGGCAGAACAAGTTCTACTCTGCTTGACAAATGAAAATAATTATTAATAGCCCTACCTCCTCCCTTTTTCCTTTATATATTTTCTTTGGAAGACATTAGTTTGATGGAATGGAGAGGGATTACATCACTAGTGGGATATATACGAGTAATACCACTAAGGTATTATACATTTTTCTCCAGTTGAAAAGAAAAATAGCAGCTGAGTGCATAGGCCTTCACTTGAGCACTGAGCTGAAGGCACTCATCACTGCACAGGATCTAATTTGGGAATGTTCTGTCTTCTGTTGTGGGTTAAGGGGAATAAAATTCTGCTTGTTGCCTAAGCAAACATAATAGCACTGAAGGAAAAATATTAGGTGTTAGTATTTTCACTGAATAACCTTTCAGGGCATAAAAACTGAAACAACATTTAAAAGAACTTGTAATATCTGGATCTTGCTTCACTGAAGGAAATGGGATTTTGACAGTGAATTAGCAACGGCAATATCTGTATTCATCTGCACAGCCCCAGCAGTATGAAAAGTGAAAGATCAACAATGAAGCAGTTATCTTTGAAACAAAAAAGTTCCATGCCAAATTCTCCTTTCCCTGTGTCCTCTTAGCATATGAAGTAGCCATATTTTCTAAAAACACCGTATACAATGTGAGAATTGCTGCTCTATGCTTACAGTTATGACCAAAACAATTACATAATATCAGTTGTGTATTCCTATGAATTTCTTAGAACTGTTTTACTCAGCAGAAGGCAGGAATTCATTGTTACAGAGCAAGATTGTCCAGTATCTTCCGGAATTAAGCCCCAAATGTACAGGATAATTGTTTACTCATATATATACACCTTATTTATAAATATCACACGATATGCTACCTACAATATTAATGTCATCCCTACTGACATCCCTTTATTGATATGAAAATGAATCATTTGACCCTTTCCATGCCAACCATCTGAAATATTCATGTTACTTCAAGCATGTGGTGAAACAAGAAGTTTGCAATTGTCAAGATGCTTCATTTTAGTAGAAGCCTAAGTGAGATGTTACATGAGAAATATTTAAAATAAGCAAAACAAGATGCCCGCCTTTTTCATCATGTTTAAAGTCTGTAGCTCAAAAGCAGCAGGTGGAAGAATGCAGAGGATTTCCAGTCAAAATTAAATGTGCTGAAAGCAATGCAGAGTGCATGCAGGTAACAACCTAATGATCTGCCTTTGCAGGCACAAGCTACAAGTATCTGTCCCCTTAATGTCTCACAACTTTTCATCTAACAAGCTTGAATTATGCCTGTAATTCTTCAGAACAGCCTTGATTTGTTTTCTTAAACTTCCCTCTGAAGTTCATTCTCTCTCTATACACACTATGAAACAAGTTGCATCTTCGTACCTTTTAAAAAGCAGAGAATATGTCCATTCCTTTCCTTCCTAGATTAGTTCTAAAGGGCTTTTACCCAAATGATTTTACACAAAAGCAAATGTCTTCAGTTCTTAGAAGCCTGACATAAAAGTCTAATACATCATTCCATGCAAGCAGCATCCAGGGAAAAAAGGCATCTATTCACACAACAAACATGCACTTATGCATGGGTTCACAGCCCAACCCATGCAGGGAGTTGTGAGACTGTACTGCCAAAGGCAAATTAGACCCTTTAAAAGGGAATGCTTTTTTTTTTTTTTTTTTTTTAAATAAGGCTGGTACTGAGAATCTGTTTCTTGTAACACATTTTCCAAAGCGTAACAGAGCTCTTCTGTCCCTCCCATACTTCTGCACTGTACACCAGTACATCAGCAAAAGGTCACAGATCTGTGAATCAGCTGTGTTTGATACAAGGAGGAAGCAGGCTGTGTAGCCAGCATATGAAACATTTGGACTACAGCAGGAGAGCATACAGCAAGGGCCAAAAGAGTAAGCTTATGCTGAGCACATAAGACATAACAGGTCTGTAAAAGTAATGACTTCCAGTCTTCAAGACATACTCTGCGGCATTCCAAATCAATAGAGCAGCAGCCCTTTTCCTGTTCTGACCTATAAGATGTCATCCTCTAACAAATGACCCATAGGAGTATGTTTTTGTTAGTTGTTTTTTATTATTTCTTTCTTTTTTTTCTCTCTTTTTTTAATGAGAACACCAAATTATTTTTTGACTGAAAATATAGGATAATTTAGATGTGGGTAAGTATATAACCTATCAGAAACTTTGAGCTAAAACAAAAGTACAAAGAAAATGTTATAGAGACAGCAAGTGAGCATGATCAGACAAAAGCTCTGCAGAAAGCATCAGTGTCCCAACAGCTTTTAACAGCTGAACAAACGAAGCACCATGCCACGACCTCAGCACATCTACCCAGGATATGAAGCCATCACTCCTCCTTTGAAGCTACATGAGCCCAAATATCCTTCAGCAAGGACTACCCTGTATTGTTACCACTACTTGCTACCAAGCAGTCACAAAAGGTGAGAGGGGGAAATGAGCAGGAACCACAAACTAAGTCAGAAGGAAAAAAGCAAGGGAAAAACTTTGGAATCGTACAAAAGGAAACACGAGTTAAAACTGCGTTCAGGTATCAATGAGGGTAAATGCACCTGCCCAGAAGGACATGGTGAACCAGGCTGATCAAAGGTATACTGCAGCTCAGCATTCAACCTGGTGTAGGGAACCTGCTTTGGCAAGGGGGTTGGACTCGATGATCTCTGGAGGTCCCTTCCAACCCCAGATTCTTTGATTCTGTGATTCACAGTGGTGCTGAGCCCTACTGGGAGAAAAAGCCTCTCACCTACCTCCTCAGCTTATCTCATGGGGTCTTCTGAAAAAGCATTTTGAGAGCATCAGTGCTGACAGCTTCCATTCACACCTTCCATACATACATACCACAATGATCCCTTCAGGCACCAGCTCTCCTACCAGGTCATTCCCTTCCTAACTGCTCTTGCAGGATGAAGGTGGTAGTCTGCCACCTCCAAATGCTGTGACGTTTCAAGAAAAAAGGGGGAGAAAATAAGTTTGCATCACATTACAGTTGAGATTGGCAGGACCTTCTGGGTCCACCCTTCCCCAACTCTTGCTCAAACAGAGACACTCACAGCAGGGTACCCAGGCAGGCAGCTTTTGAAGGTCTCCAAGGAGGAGACTCCACATACGGCACAGAAGTGTTTCCTGGTGTTCAGAGAGAACCTCGAGCTCCAGTTCATGTTCATTTCCTCTTGTCCTGGCACTGGGTATCACTGAAAGGAGTCTGACCTCCTCTTCATGCTCTTCAATACACATTAATAAGATTCCTCCTCAGCATGCTCTTGGCTGAACAGTCCCAAAGTCTCATACAAGTGGTGTTCCAGTTCTTTGACAATCTTGAGTGAACATATGTTGGACTCCATCCCGTAAGTTCAGGTCTCTCAGGTACTGGGGAGCCCAGAACTGATTACAGTGCTCCAGGTGTGGCCTCACCAATGCTGAGTAGAGCAAAAGTATCACCTCTCTTGACCTGCTGGTGACACTTTGCCTAATACAGCCAAGAATACCACTGTCCTTCTTCATAGGAAAGGCACATTGCTGACTCATGTTTAATTCTGCGTCCACCAGGACCCCCAGGTTCTTTCCTGAAGAGCCTGTTTTCAGCTGGGTGGCCCCCAGCATATTCTGGTGGCTGGGATTGTTGCTCCCCAGGTGGGAGGACTTCTCCCTGTTGAACTCCATAAGGTTCTTTTCAGCTTATCACTCCATTCTGTCAGTGTCCCTCTGGTGAGTCAGCCACTGCCCTCTGGTTTTATGTCATCCATGAATTTACTGAGGGTGCACTCTAACCCATCATCCAGACTTTTAGCCAACTTAACTAATAGATTGTTAGTTAAGATCTTAGCAGGGCACCCCTAGGGTACTTGTTTCTGGCCTTCAATGAGACCTCACACACCTGATCACCCACCCTCTAGGCCCAGTCACTTTTCAATCCAACTCAGTGCCTGCTTCTCCAGCTTCTCTGCGAGGATCTTATGGGGGGACCAGGGACTGCTTCATGCCAGTTTATTCCCTTGTCTATTGTGACAGATCTTTTCAGTGCAAGGATTCCCTCTCCTTTGTGATCACATCAGATGCTGCATATCAAAGTCTACTCAGCTGGAATTCCTCACAACTTCAGAGCAAGTACAAGTTATAAAAGACCCACCACTTCTTTTTTTCACCTTAATTAGCATAAAGATTGGATGTTTTCAGCTGTAACATGGTACCTCATCTGGGAAGAGGCAAGGAAGCATTAATAAACCAGTTCTTGGTTAAAAGATCAGCCCATCTCACTACTCAAGTAGCAGATCAAGATGAAAAGCGGGAGCACTCATTACCATTCAAAGCTGTCTGCTATGAATTACTTAGTTTCTTCTAATACTGTAAATAAGTGGTGTTACCTGCATACTCCCCAAAGGAAGTGCCTCTACAGAGAATGAAGCGAATGAAACCAAAAGGCAAAGTCCTCAGCTTTCCACTAGTTTTCTGACACTAGAATTTGTTAACAGATTATTTTTCTCTTGTACTATTTAGGAAGGAACCCATCATAAATATTTACTATAAAAACAGAAGAAATAGGATTGTAAAGTAGTTTTCTCAATAAAAGTAGTTTCTGAGTAATCTGCACACTTGCATTCCCATGTATGTCCAGGTATTTGGGTTATTATGCTCTTAAATACCGAAACTGAATATACTCAAGTATACCAGTGCATGATTTTGTTTGTAGCTCATCTTTCTTCCATTCATGTTATTTTTACTTTGAAAAGATTATGATCTAAAGAAGTAGAGAAAATCAAGTTTGCAATGCATCACGCATTAAAACACCCACACCTGCCCCAAACTAAACAAAATCATGAAATATTAAACCAGCAAGGTGCTTGAATATGACAACATTTAGTCAATGCAGACACAATTCTTGTGATAGCAGACCTCTTCCCCATGATCTCTGAAGTATCACTGTGTCAGATGGCTTTTGGTTTTGTTTTTCTTTTGGCACACAAAGTTTATACCAAACTAAAATAGACCAGAGAAAGAATTTTGATGCCTCTGAATTAAAAGTAACAGTGGCAACACCCTGAAATGTTTTGGACAAAGATAAAACCAGCTTTGTTTTTCTACTTATCAGCTACAGAACTTTTTATACCTATGTTTTCTACTGAACAAAAAGCTTTTATTTTTTCTTTTTTACATTGCAACTCAACTACAACAAACAGCTTATTTAGCACTCACATTCAAGAGAAAAAGAAGCAAGAGTAAAATGGGGGCAATAAAGTCATGACAGAAAGTCACAACTACGTTAACTGTTGAAGGAAGTGACAAGAGGGTAAACAGGAAGCCGAAAGGGTGATATCATGCAAGAGAAATACTACATAAAAGAAACTGTGTAATAACACCAAATTCAAAAATAAGCTGTCTTACAATTCCCCAAGTGCTCAATTAATTACATGATATGGGAAGAAGGAGGCTCTTTTATTCTCTAAGAGTTTTTATGCTGTAAATTACCTTTAGGGTGTAATTTTAGCCTTATTTCAAGTAATTAAACTGTATGCTTTACAAAAAAGGTAACTGAAAAAAAAGCCTTAATCTTTGTAGATCTAATTTCACTTTTCTTGCTAGTGAACATTACTAGAAAGGCCATCAATGCTATACATTCACCAGAAAATATCCAAGCTGCATCACTCATTACCACATCCCATCAACCTGAATTATAATTCTTCTGCTTACTCTTTTTATTGTGGGGTAAGATGCAGCATACCTAAAAGTATACTTAAGAATTACCAGACATTGAAGACCACGAGGCTGAACCTAGGTGGAGATGTAAAGCACTTTGATGAGCAACATGGGAATAAAAAGAAGTGTAATCCCTAGAAGAGTACTACTATGTCTCTAAGCTGTCAAAACTGTGAGAGAGTTAAGGAAACAGCAGAACAGAAAGAACCAATGAATTTAGGCTACATGTCCCGCATCAAAAGCTGCTGAAAAAGAAGAAAATAACCCACCAAAAAAAAAAAGCCCCACAACCTTGCTAGCTGTGCAGTGATTAGTAAAGTCCTGTCAGCCAACAGGTAGGAAGCAAAGGAATATTAATAAATAGCCAACTCCCAGCTCAGAAAAAAAGTTGACAGCAATATGCCCTGGGGAGCTGTGCTGTGACTGTTCTGTGTATTTATTAATGACCTAGAGGAGATGGAAAAATATGCTGATGGCAGGAAATTATATAGGTTAGTCAAGATGAAACAGCACTGCGAGAAGCTCCCAAGCAGCTGAGCAAAACTAAGTTGGAGGTAAATCTTCCTGCTTATTTAACCAGAGCACCAAATGAAGAAACTACTTCTGGTTTAAGTCTCCCAAAAATCATTTCACTACCACATGTTGGGCAAGTCAGGCTTGGTTGTCTCATTGTGCATACAAAGTGGGAATAAGCAGTTCTGCTGATGAAAATAATGATACAAAAATTCAAGTAAACAAAAACAAAAACAAACAGATATTCTGGTATTTTAAAATAGAGCTAAATGCAACAGAAATGCAACAGAAAAACAGAAATATGATAACACTACTAGATATATCAAAGTTTTGCTTTACATACTCCAGTAATTTTCACTGCCATTCACAAAAAAAAAAAAAACAAAAAAACAAAAAAAAACCTCAGGAGTTCAATGTTTGCATATACAGAATAAAACAGAAAGAAAACTATTTAAAAATCCATTTAAAATTCTATTTAAAACATAGCTGCTAGAAAAAATGTATACATGTAAACATAATGAAAGGCTCAGAATAGATTCTTAACATTCATCACTAATTTTTTAAAAATATCCAGGAAGTACCTGTGCTGTTCCTTATATTAATAAGTTTTTTGAAAGACCGAGGACTAACAGTAGAACGAATGAACAGTGAAAACAAAATGACAGTTTGCTGTTGTTAATCCAATAGTAAAAATAAATGCCAACTTTGTAGTGCTGCAGAAAACCCACAATATTTTGCAATCAGGCAAGAAACAACATTCTGATATAGTCTGCAGATGTACATACACTCAAGCACAGCATATCCTAAGAATATTTCTGTAGAATGTACTGGACTTTGACCTAGCTATTATCTATGAAGACAAAAACACAGTTTTAATGTTCAAGTAGAAGTAGAAAATAAGGAGAAGACATGAAATTATGTCATGCCATACATTTAGGAGTGCACTCACTTTGCAATTTTATTTTTCTGAAGTTTCACATTCTCATTCATTTTTTTCTCCGTTTCCTTAAAAACGGAGATAAGAGTACTATAAAACAGGAAGGAAGATAGAATCATAGAATCACAAGGTTGGAAATGACCTGTAAGATCATCTAGTCCAACCGTCTTCACACTGCCACTGCTACCACAAGCTACTAAATCAGCTCTCGCAGCTCCTCGTCCAGACGCCTCTTGACCACTGCCAGAGATGGCGACTCCACCACCTCCCTTGGCAGGTCATACCAGTGCATGGCCACTCCCTGAGAAAAAAAGTTCTTCCTTAAGTCTAACCTAAACCTCTTCTGGTACAACTTGCGGCCATTTCCCCGGGTCCTGTTCGTTGCCTGGGAGAAGAGGCCAAACCCCTCTTCACCACAGCCTCCCTTCAGGAAGTTGTATAGCGCGATGAGGTCTCCCCTGAGCCTCGTCTTCTCCAGACTAAACAATCCCAGCTCCCTCAGCCGCTCCTCATAAGACTTGTGCTCTAGACCCCTCATCAGTTTCGTTGCCCTTCTCTGGACAGATATCTGTTCTAGAGGAACAGATATAACAGAAAGAAAGACTTGTCCTACACAAGGAGCAGCCAAGCAGATTGAGATCCCTCAAAATGGAAAAAGTAACCAGAAGGCCACAAGACAGAAATGCATCAATGTTATGTAGAAAGCAAAAGACAAAGTGGGGGATTTTCCTTTACTGTTTTTAATACATGCTTTAATGGGCACTCATTGCAGATCCAAAAAGCAGATTTTTGGCATTAAATTTCTAGGGTAAAATCACCATTTTTTTCTGCTCTAATACACACAGCTCTACTTAACTGATATTCATTCCTGAGAACAACAAGCTAGATTATCTAGTTTGATCTAGTACGACCATTTGTCTTCTGAATAAGAATATACAAAAAAGATTACAAGCAAAGAATGATGGGAAAATTATTAAGACATCTTAGAATCACAGAATTCTTGGAGTCAGAAGGAACCTTTAAAGGTCATTCAAACAGGGACACCTACAGCTAGTAGGTTGCTCAGAGCCCCATCCAGTCTGATCTTGAGTGTCTTCAAGGACGGGGCATCCACCACACCTCTGGGCAACCTGTTTCAGTGCTTCACCACTCTGACTGTATCGAACTTCTTTCTTATATCCGATCTAAATGACTGCTGTGGGTTGGAAATTGGCATTTTTTTTTTTATATTGTTCATACACATACAATAGTCCAATTTTTTAAGTGCTATAACACAGAAATCAGTGTTAACATGAAAAATCTATTGAACTCAAATGTTGCTGATAGCCATAATAATCCCAGAACCACTCTTTAACATGAAATCCATATGCAGAATTTTAACACAGGTATACAAAAAGCATCTCAAATGATGACTTCAAAACAGACACTGTAACAAAAGATGTAAATGTAGAAATTTAAAGGAAAAGTTCTTATATACCTCGAGTTTGACAATTCTTTGCCTTGCATCATGCTGTCATTTATACCAACAGCAGAAGTGTCAGCAGAGAAGCTTATAGAGAAACTCTAAAATACAGCCAAATTAGAATGTAGTGGTTTATACCTACTCGGTGATAGCCTAATTTAGCTGCAGAGTAATTGAGCATTAAGACCTGATTTACTGTGAGAAAAAGGGGATGGAAAACACCCAATTATTTAGTGACCTTTTCCAACCTCTCTCCACTGGAGAAATACTTAAATAAATAAAATATTCAGAATACAGAAAGAAAAATGAAACAATGTTCTTAAATAAAGCAACTAGGAAAAGAAAGCTCCAATTTAGAAGAAAAAAAGGTTTTCATAATAGAAGCAATAAAGTGAAGTAAATGCAATTAACTCTTGGAGGATATTAACTTAAGGAGTTTAGTAAGACTGTAAAACATTAGCAGTATAGACGAGAACAGCATCCTCTGTTGCCATTACTAAATAAAATTACGACTGCTAACGATACTCCAGTTGTTTGATCATCCTTCAGGTTATTTAACTCATAAAAACAGATTTTCACACAAGTTTTCACATAGTTTTGGTCATCTTTAGGAATAAAATATTTGAGCACATTTTTTGCATAAAAAGATCCTAAGATTTTAAAATAAACAATGAAGTTGGTCATGTTATCAGAGTATTAGCTGTGAAAACAGAACTGTAAAGAATTATATGTTTTCCAAAAATTTCAAGTTACTAGAAAACAAAACCAAGTTCAGAAGGATGTGTTCTGAGCAGAGAGGAGTTTAGCTCTGCTTGTTTATTTAACAGAGTAAAGATGAAGCTGTCTGAAAGCAAAGTAACATTCAGGAAGACATCCATAAGCTAGAGAGTGATGAAAGAGTAAAAAACTCCATCCTGGTTTAGGAAGAGAAAAGTAGTTCTGTGATTAAAAACACCTGAAGAGACCCCATGGCATGCCATTTTTCTGCATTACAGTTTTTCCTCGTCTTCACTTAATAATATTTCAACTGTATCTATACCTATAGTCTCAGACAGGCTACATGCCAAATACATCAGCCAAAACCATATTGGTTCCCTTCTCCACCTCCACCCCCCCCCCCCCCCAAAAAAAAAAACAAACAACAACCAATAAACACAAGACCAAAATAAATGAATAAATTCTGATAGCTTCCTGTTTAAGAGCACTTTCTGACTGGATCACAGAAAATTCAGCAGTTACTCACAGTAAAAGATATTCAAAATAAAATGCACACACACACACAAAATCCATGATCCTGAATTGCAAGCCACAATACACACCCTAAAAAGATTGTCTCCTATAATTTTTCTTCTATATAGCAATTTTAGCAACTGATGAGCAAACAAGATGAATCAAGGCCAGGGGATGTTCTTTTCCCTCCCATTGGAAATCTATTTATTATAGTCATTTCTCTAAACATTCCAGCAGACTAACAAACTTTAAACACAATAACAACCCCCCTTACTTCCCACACTCTTGGTTGGTATTTGCAATTTTTAAAAACATTCACTACAAAAGAAAGTTTTTAGTCTCGGCCAACTAGATCTTTTTGCTTTGACTAAGCAGTTCCAAATAATAAGGCCCACAGCACCCAATTAAAAAAGGACTGCGCACAGCTCTCTTTGCTCACCAGCCTCACTCAGGAAAGCATTAAGATCTCACTAACAGAAATTTCTAGAAATGAAACAAACTTTTTCAAGTTATTTTGCAGACCATTTCCTTGACAAAGTAAACTTTAAACACATGTAAATGTGCACATCCAACTCAGTTTGATGTGGTTTTGTACTTAAGTCCTTCTGGAGCTATTCACTTGATGCACACGTGATACAACCTTCAAGATAATGGCAGCTATTTTTTGTGCTTTTTCTAACTGAAGAGTAGTTTGTACTGAAAAAAATATGAATTTTCAAATTATTAGCAAACCAATTTAATCTCATTATTCATAATACTGCTCACAAATAATACAACGACAACAGAAAAAACAACATTGAGCATCTACAGTTTCTGAAGAACAATATCATCCACCTTCTCAACTGCTTATGAAAACATGCCACAATGAAAAAATCATAACACTATAAGAAAAAAGTTGTATCTAGGTCGCTCTGAAAGTAATGCCTCCTATTTATTTCTGTTGAAATGACAACAAAGAGTGCAGTAACACCATTCAATAGGGTAAATTCTCAGTTCCAAAGCACTATTTCTGAACATAGTCACCACCTTTAGCTTAGTATTTTCACCAGAAATGAAGAAGAGTCTGCATGCTGTGCTCATAAAAATCTGCACCAGTGGAGGTGACCCACTGTCGCTGTCACCACTGCTGAAATGCACCAACTACCGCCTCACTGTGCTCACATCCACCATCTCCATAAAAGTTCATCAAGTAACAATGAATGCCAATAAGTGCAATGTTTTCTGCACGGAGGAATTCAATGACACACCTTCACTTCATACACACTTCCAAATCAGACATCACTGCCAGACTGCCCCTCTGCTGCCATCTGTCACACGGCAACAAAACATAATGGAATATTGGTGGGAAGGTTCAACCTCTACTGCTACACCAACGTCTGCCTCTGATGTTGTGGGCCAACACAATAAAAGTAGAGGTAATAGTATCAGAGCAGCTCTTATCATTCACATGATTTCCCAGCCATCTTAGGATGCACTTGTAAAGAATAGTTGTCTTACTGAGATGGTCTTGGGCAAGACAGTTTTCTACTACAGTGTTTCACCAATGCAATGTATTTAAGGGATTATTTAACAACTACTTGCACTATCACAACATTATAGAGATCATTCAAAAACAGAAAACTCCATTGGCAAGACTTAGAGTTTTAACCAAGTCGTCAATGAACAAAGAATAGAAACAGATCATTCAAGGGTAATTCAAACATTGGTGTTGGCTCTATTCTTCTAGCTATGGCAAAATATTCAAATTGTTCTGTGAAGCCCTGACACCAAAAGCCTTTTAATTGTACTACTTTAAGGAGGAGTGCAAAGGCATGCCAGCAGACAAAACATCTTGTGCTATTTGAGTCTCTAATATAATAGTCTTTTATCCAGCCAGTGTGTTTTGAATCAACAGCTATGTTGAAATGAATTACAACAGAATTTGACTACACACACGCAGGACACCAGTTTATTCCTTCATTAACATGCTATCCACCCAGTCAGAGAGCACCCAAATGCTACACTATTTGAGCACTCGGTATCTTAACCCTATTGCTTAATAACTGCACAATTTGTCTCATATGGTAAATGCCCAAAATACAGGGAGCAAGGGCAACTGGGAAATGCATTGCATCAGCCTGCTTGGGACCACCAATGTGGGCGTCAGACAAGATGCTGCTTTCAGGAGAACACTGTTGAAAACGGCTCTCTAATTAGCATCAGACAGGCACAAGCTTGAGCAGAAAGATGAGGGTCAGCAGACTGAAGAGCAGGTCAAGCTACCAAAATTCTATAGGACAATACACAGGCTACATGGCAGCAAAGTTTTTCGCCTTCACTGACAATGCTCTGTGCTAAAATCTATAGGCCCTCCTCACTACCTCCTCCTTCCAGTGGGGGGGGAGGGGGGGGAGGGAGGAAATTAAATAGCTCTCTTGTCAGTGTGACACGATCACTGTTTAGGAGCTACAGTTTTCTGAATAAAAACAAATAAATAGAGGCCAAGTACGCATCACTTGCAGCCAAAATTGTTTATGTTGTATATAAGGGCCCAATTAGCAGTGTATTAAGACAGCACAAATATTCCCTCACAAGATTTCACGCTTCCCATCACACAGAGGATGGAAAATACACAGAAACATTCCTGGAAGAGAAACAACTATACTACCTATTCAATCACTCTGATTTATTTATCTGTTTGTTACATTTATTGCGTTCTTTAACACTTAATCAATGACACTGACGATGGGATCGAGTGCACTCTCAGCAAGTTTGTGGATGACACCAATGACACCAAGCTGTGTAGTGCGGCCAACACACCTGAGCGTTGGGATGCTACCCAGAGAGACCAGACAGGCTCAAGCAGTGGGCCAAGGTGAACCTCAAGAAGTTCAACAAATCCAACTGTGGCAACCTCTACTATCAATTCAAGTTGTGAGAAAGTTAAGAGCACAGCCCTGCTGAAAATGACATAGAGATATGGACATGAATCAGCAATACGCCTTTGCAGTCCGGAAAGCCAACTGTATTCTGTGCTGCATCAAAATGAGCATGGTTTCAAACTAAAAGAAGTGATGCTTAGATTGGATATAAAGAAGAAGCTTTTCACCATCAGGGTGGTAAGGCACTGGACTGGGTTGCCCAGAGAGGTGGTGGGTGGAGATATTCAAGGTCAGGCTGGATGAGGCTCTGAGCAATCTAACCTAGCTACAGGTATCTCTGTTGGAGATGGAGATCACTGTTGCAAGGGAGTTAGAGTGGAAGACCTTTAAAGGTCCCTTCCAACACAAAAGATTCTGTGATTTTATTACAAGGATCGATGCTTTAAAAAAAACAAAGAAAAAAAAAGTGATAATTAAAGACCAGGTTTGCAAAACCAAAATTACCACTGATTGCTGCTTTAGAGCAAACACTGCACATCTCCAAAGGGATTCTCACTCCAAACTGTAGACTTGCACGTTGGAGAAGCAAGCACTCACCTGATCATTTTAGACATCAGCTTTAAGTGAGTCACACCCAGTGCACCTGATTTCGCCTACTGGCTTTGAAATCCACTCAGAGCACGAGCTTAGATGTCAAATACATATAAACATACCTGGCTGACCTCACTTGTTGGTGGATTTCTTTTTTCTCTTCAAATTTAGTCTAACAGTGGGATAAACACACCGCTGTCCATTTTTGCTAAGCTATTACAATCAGAGCATTGTATAAACTTCACATCTTCTTCAAACTTGGATAAGACGTTTGTCCTTATTCAAAAAGGTCAAATTTCCCAATGGAGCAAAACCAGAAAAAAAACAGATTGCTCTCAAATTTACCTGCAGCTGCTTCACTCAGGAATGAGCTGTCAGCAGCCAGCAAGGCCATCACTTCTCAGAGCTTCCCTGGCTCCAAGTCAAACTACGTTAAGCCCACAGGGCCAAGCCTCAGCATAATAGATAACACAGACAGGAAATAGCAAGGGGAAATGAGTGTGTGCTAAGGAGATTTTGAGGGCAAAAACCAGGCTGACATGTAGGGGAGGACAAAAAGAAGTGGGAAACCAAGGGGAAAGCTGAACGAGTGAAGTACAGAGGAAAACAGGATGGCAAAAAAAGCAGGTGAAAGGGAGACTAAATGATGTGCAAAAAGGATTATGATTCGGTGTTTTATTGTTATTACAAAAATTGTATCAGAATAGAAATCACCATCCACATGTTAACTGGAGAAAGAAAATGCTTCCCAGGAGCCATATGTTCCTCTAAATTGGGTCAGGAACTTCACTGATGCAATGACTAAACATCAAGCAATCATGTAATTATTTAATTTAAGGAGCTATACATTGTACTGAAGCCATACGCTTATAAACAAAAGAGAAACCATGATTTTAGCTACAAAAAACTTTTTTTTTTTTTTTTTTTTTAAATATACCTCTATATTTGTATACACTGCCACGTTTCTGGAGGCATCAGAAAGTATCATTCTGTATGTTTTTCAGAACATCGAGCTGACTGTATAAGGAGACTCGTGAAGATATTGTGAGACTCAGAAGCACCAACAGGCAGCCGCTGCTCCAAAGACAGTAGAAGGATGCAGATGAACAGAGCCCCAGTGGAGTGACTGAGAGGAACAGGCCAAAACTCTGAGATCATTTTAAAACTCTGAATTACAAAGAGGATGAGGGGACAGAAAACTTGGGGCAATGAAAAAAAAACTGGGTGTTAGGAGTTAAAATCTGAATTAATCACTCAGGCAAAACCAACATCAAAGAGGAATTTCAGACAATATAAAACCAACTCAGTACTGTGGGCTTTAGACGAGTATAAAGCCTAAAAATTTAGGGCAACAGATGTTCCCGAATAATATAGGTCAGAAACAGCACTTCAGCATGTTAAAATAAATCAGGTCTTTCATATTTCAGTGCTGTTTACAGATAGATGAATTGGGAAGGGAATAACCTCGCCAAACAGAGCAATGCAATGGGGCCTCTTCTAGAATAACACCTGTACATTAACTGTTTATTAACTGCCATATTTTATGTATTACTAATACTTTAATACTTCACTTAACTACAATGAATGCTCTAGAGATTCTAACATTTAAATGCATATCTACATTGCTATTGGTCTGAGTTAAGAATTTAAGAAATGCCTCACGCTATGCGTAAGAGTGATTATAAGTGATTTGAATCTTTCAGGAACTCTGCTTCCAAGAAGGACTGAAAAAACAAATTACCCTCACAGTACTATAAATGCCTAATATTTGCTATACACACAATATGTTAAACATGCATTCTGTACTCATTTAAGGCACAGATAAGAAAAAATAACATAAATGTCACTAACAGTTACATTTTGGAACATATTTTTTTCTCTTGAAAGAACAATCTTTTTTTTTTTTTTTTTTTTTAAGCCTGCAATTTGTTTCTAGTAGCTCCTTCTCAAGAAGCAGTTTTGAATGAAATGGGGCAAAACTATATGTTTTTCTGGTTGTTTAAGTGCAACATCTCACTATTCAGCCCTAAAGCTGAGGGATTTGAGCTTCAGTGCATGCTCATCTAGGTCCTTCTCTCAGGCTCTCCCACTAAGGTCAGAAGACCAGAAGCTTCAGAAAAGATTTCTTGTAATGAATCTTTAGAATAGAAAGTTAAGTGAAGTTGAATGGGGAGAAGAGAGAAAACAAAGAAGGTCACAAAAGCAGAGAAGGTAACATGATGTACATTAAGTAGCGTGTTATATTAGATACTTAAATCAAAAGAATTAAGGAGAAAATCATACCACCACACCAGTTTTAGCAATTCATAATCACTTTTCAAAATAGCAGTCAGGGATGGATCTGACTTCAAAGGCAGACCATAATTAGCTTCAGAAATAAACCTGTTAATATAAAGGAAAACATTTTTCTTCAGATTCTTTATAGAGTTGCTTTTCTATTACTTCATGTAGAAGCGACCATCTTTATAATGTAATCTAGAAACCTTGGGACTCATTCTATTTTTGTTGGCCAACTCTGTCACTTACTCCACACCTCCATACCACAGCGTGGCAGTACGTTCAAACCCTGATCTGCAGTCTCATATTTAGAAATTTTATGTATTTGGAGGAATTCAAATAGATGTACTATTTTTCTTTTTTTTCCTGAGGTAAAGTTCCACTACACAGCACTGCATTTAACATACCTAGTAATATTATCCTCCTGCTTTCTAAGTTCCACACAAACATTTATTTGCAATATTAATGCACCGTTTGCAATGGCACAGCTTAGACAAGAGTTCAGAATTTTTATAAAACAGTTTTGAACACCTAGGTGGTCACACACAAAAATTATAGGCTTGTGCCATATCAACTTCTCCAACATCAGCTTGATCCCAAAAGATCATTCCTCACTGAATTCAGCATAGAAAAGCCGAGGGTAAGCAATAAATGGCCAAAATTATTCCACACCTGTAGAGTTATGGGATTCCTGCCTTTTTATGGAATTACAAAATATGGATTTATTCAACTCCTTTTCCTTCCTCCTTCCCAAACGAGACAGTTTAATAGTGACCTGGCACATCACAACCAGCTGGAATTTGATGCTATTCCCAGCACTGATCAATCAAGACCTAGAAGCTAGATGGATGTATTAAGGCTCAGAAGATTTCAAAGCAGAGGCTTTAATTCATGCAGAGCTGGCGATGGTTTTGTTCGCCCCTATTGTTCAGCAATCCACAGAGAGTTCTTACAGATGCTGAAAGTTATACCGAAGTGAAACCAAACCTTCAAAAGAGCAAAAACAGAATGTGATTGAACGAAGCTGCAAACCAGAGTGGAGACAGCCTTTAGCAAGATTCTCTAAAAAGGAAAAACAGGCTGAGTGTTTTGTAATGACTTTAAAAAAAACAAAATTCCACACATTTGAGACTTTTGGAAGAAGAGATTTTGTGAACCTGGACAGAAATCTTCTTTGCATATTATCCATAGCAACACCAGTCGAACATCAGAATTCTGACTGCAGCAGTTCTTCACCCACCCATCTGCTTGTTGACTGCCAAGATCATTAGTTCTTTACAGTGTGGCTCTGGTGACAAAATATAGCAACCAATCATTCATTACAAGGACAGTCTCCCTTACAAAGTCACCTACTGTAATTGGTACTGACACTGTCATCTACAAAGCTATTTCTTTAGCACATGTGGAGGTAAGGGAAAAGGGACCTTTAGGTGGTACCTGTATTTTTTGTCAGGATATTTGCTTGATTGTTCTTTTTAAGCTATCCTTATGGCATCTTCATCAAGGTACTTACATAGCACCTTTAGGTACTTACAGATTCAATTCCAGAAGTAACCAATGGAGTTTTATAGCTGAATTTACAAGCACTACACAGCAACTACTCAAATCTTTTCTCCCTTATGCCAAGCAGAATGTGAATTTGGTTCCTATGCTGCTGTTGAAACTAAGGGCCTGTGACAGCTCAAGGCACGGCCAAGGCAGGTGCTGGTCAAGCTCTGGAAAGTATTGCCAACAGCTCTCATTCTGAACAACAAACCCGCGCCGCTTCCAGCGCTGAGCTTCTGCAGAAGACAGGTTGCCAACGCTGTGACTCTGATGTGGACAATCGCTCCCGAGGGAAAAAGATGAATCCCAGGAACTCTCTCTCACTTGTGACTCAAGCCAGAATACACATGTAAGAATAAATAAATAATAATAATTTAAAAGACAGATGTTCAGTGTTAAACACAGTAATAACAGGAGTATTTATTTTCTTTCTCCTCTGCACTATTCCAGAAACTGGAGAGAAGCCGAACTGAAGGGAGCAGAAAGGACTTCCCTCTTCTTGCATTTTTTTAAATTCCCCAAACAGTTCCCAGCCAGTAAGCATAGATGAACCCACACATCATCAGGACTCAGAAAAGCCTGCACTTCCAAAGAGAACACAATCCACTAACATAGAGCAATTAATAGTAAGTCCCATACTTCAGAAATAAAAGATTGCAATCCAGACCCAGAGTCACATATGGCTATGGAGATAATAAATGAATAAATAAATAAAATTCTCAGCTAATTATCAGAGGAACCAGCAGGCTCTTTGACAGCTGCCAGTATTCTGTATCTCCCTCACCTCCCTCCAGAAGAGACTGGTATTCTACAGAAAATTGCATCCTGCTATTTTCACCCATACCTGTGGGAAACACACATAGTTCTTCACCACTCTCTTCAGTTCCGATCCTATAAGACTTCCTTCTCTAAACTACTGAGTAGTCTTATGTGCTTCAGCTGCTCAACACCTTCTGCTGGGTTTCATTCTTGATGAGGCTCTTGACAAAGAGCAAAAAACAAGCATTTCACTTTGGGAAGAAGTTGTCAAAAATAGGAAAAAAATTACTTTCAGTCTGAGATGCCAAGGTATATCAGGAACCACTGATGAATATCCACATGGCAAAATAAAAGATTTCTTGCTTTATTTCTTGCCCTTCCTCCCCAAGTCCATCTCACTTTGAACCGTCAGTTTAACACAATAAAGAACAATATGTCCTCCTTTGGGATCACAGATCTTTAAGTGGTTACCATAATGACATGCAGAAAAGCTTCCAAAAGCAAAAGTCTTTGGGAACCACAAAGATACTTGCTTAAAATCAAGCTTATCCACAAATAGGCAGCACAGTGCTGCGGCAGGCTATTGCAATGTCATGTCAGTGGAAAATACTGACTTCATTAATGTATATTTTAGTGAAAAGGTTGGGTTTTTTTTCAGCTTCTATGACTCAAAACCAGAAATAAAGATCAAGAACTGAAATGCTAAAGAATTGTAGGTCTGCTCTGTAAGACTTTTCTCCTAAAACTGATAAGCACTTACATTTCCAACCACTTTTAAGAGGCTCACACGCATCACCAGATAACTTACATGCATAGTTCTAAGAGAAATTTTCTCCCATTTTAGTCAAGCTCTGTCATTTCAGTGTGGTGAGAGAACTGACCATTTTCAATCTTCCCTTCCTTAACTAAACGCAGGTAAACTTGGGCAAATGTTACTCTTTCCTGGCTCTCATGATCAACAGTGGCAGTGCTACCCATAAATTCAGCTACATTTTGCTTTTTATACTTAGAATAATGGATCAATCCAATAGATAAAAATCACTACACAAAAAGATGTGCTACAAAATTCTGTAGTATGCTAGCAGCAATTTTCCTTAGCTCACATTCCCCAGAAAACCACGTCTAATGGGGGGAAAAAGAGAAACTTAGTTGATCACTGCCATCACGAGCAGCTAAAATGTGGAATCTGAGGAGTTTGGTTCATACTTCACAAGCAAACTCTTAAACTGCACATCACCTGCGGTAGGGAGAGCAAGCAAGCAAAGGAGAGCAAGAGGCACCTTCAGCAACATTGGGAAAGCTGGCAATACTGGAGGTAACTTAAAACAACTATAAGAATACTGACAGCACAGAACTTTTTGTGTTTTTGTGTTTTGTTTTTTTTTTTTTTTTTGTAATCAACTATTACAATTTGGAAACAATACCCTTGTACAATTTGTAGATGGCATGCGATCTGAGGAAAAAAATAAACTTATTTAGTTTGTATTAACAGGTGTTTCTCTTAGTTAAGTTAAATTTTCCCTAGAGGTGCACACAGGGAAAATAGCACACAACAGTCAGTTAATGAAGAGCACTCATAATTTTGAGAGGCAAACATGCTGGAGGTGAATTACATTTTGAGTGCTCCTCTTGAATGTTTCCTCTAATCTTAAGTAGTTAGTCCTCACCTTTCTGCCACTCAGAGGAACAAGAGCATGTCTGCAGCAACAGCAGTGATGCAGAAGGAAGCAAATAATATTAACTCTGAATCTGCACAGCTACCTGAGTCTCTTCTGGATGCCTCTCATACTAACAGCACTAATAGAAAGCATTGGGGTTCATTCTCTGGAGTAACTGGTTTGAATCAGTCTCCAAGTTTAAACAAATCTTCTGGCCACTGCTCAGGCACTGTAAAACAACATTTTCCACACCACAAAACCACCAAACATTTCTGCAAAAGCCAGCAGCATACTAGACCAACCAGTGTAATCATATGGACGACAAATGCTAAGCCACTGGCGCTCTGCTGCACAACAAGGTTATCCATTATTTTCTGGCGGGAGTGATGAGGGACACTGATGGTCTTGATGTGTAACATTACCTTGAATGTTTTCTATTTTACATTATGCATTATCATGGCTCTTGAAGTATCCGTAATGGATGCAACAGCCCCACTAGTGGTACATACAAACAGACACAAGAATGCACAGTATATCACATTGTGACCATGCTTTGCAGCACACTGGAGCCTCTCCAGCCACGTTGCTTAAATATCACCCTTTTCTGTCCATTTCACTCAAAAGGCAACCTATTAAGAAGAAAGTATGGCTGATTTGCCACGTGATTCTGCAGCTGTTCCTGTAATAAATATACATATCAGGTCCAACACACATGAAAAAATCAACAGGAATGGGGGGAGGAAGGAGAGAGTAGGCACTGTATTAGCCCCAGTCAGCCACTTAGCAAAGGGACAAACTGTTCAGCTCACTTTTTGCTGATCTGCAGGACCATGAGCTGCCATGGACAGTCTGGAACACTGAGAGGCTTTCCTGGCAGGCCAGCAAGGCTCTGTCCCCACACTTACCTGCAACACTTCACAGGAACCACTGCTCTCAACAGCTTTAAAAGATTTTGTCTGCAATTGGTGCACATTTTTCAACACGCTTCTTTCTCTGACTTAAAGAAATTGGCTTACAAAAGAACAGCATTAAGATATTTAAAATAGGCCAACTTGGCCTCAAGCCTACTCAGTCCCCTCCTAAACTCAAGTTTTGCATCTTGTATCTGCAAAGACAAACTGGTCGCAGTGTAGTGTTCCACTCATTTTTCCTCTGGACAACCGGGCATCCACTTACGAAATCACAGGATTTGCTTAAAGTCATGAGGCCTGATGTTGATTAAACTAAATCAGCCTCATTGTATGGGAGATCTCTAGGGAGGAAGGAAATGCTTGCAATTCTTTATCCTTGTAAATTCAATTCAGACTAGGTGAGCGCAATCCCAGGAATGGCAGACTGCAAACCCAAGAAGGAAAACAAATTGGCAAGTTTCTTACGTGTCCAGGCAGATCAGGTCCATAGCAAGCTACACTCAGATGACAAACTATACCCGTAATTCCCAAGATGTCTTAAAAAACAGATTGTATCAAAGTGAAAAAAAGTACAAGTTTTGTTTTATTATTTTTGAAAGTACGCAAGCAAAAATCTTATTTTCTTTTACTGAAGTGCTAACTGTATTTGTACAGTTATATTTCACGACATTGTTCTCAAAGAGAACAAAGATCTCTCTAGCAGCAAGTTCAGAGCTCAGTCTTTTGATGTAACTGACAGTTGTTCTGTACATGGGAAGAAGTTTTGATTTGTATTGGTTATGCAAAGTGGAGCGGTTTCTTTGGAAAGCTGAATTTAGACTGGGGATACAAAGATGGTAATTTCTTTTATGTTTCACTCTTTCTTATTAGTTTAGTAGCAGCTTGGAGTGTACATTTGCATTCAAAGCTTCAGATACTCTGTACATCAAAACATCCCTGTAACAGGCAATATGCTTTGAAATTTAAATATAGGCATAAATTGTACTCCCCTCCTGAAAGTATGAGGAACTGTCCAAAATTCTGGGGAATTCTGCATCCACATCACGAGATTTCAAATGTTTCCTCTACCATCAAAACCATTGTCAAAAATTCCCCTATTCCAAATGTTACCAGCATTTCTAATTCCTTTCTTCTCATCGGGATCTGCTGTTTCTTTTTACCTTGTGAGCTCTGAGGATGCTATTCAGAGGAATTTAAAAACCAGCAAAGAAAAAAACTGAAAGGTGTAGGCCCATAGTGAACACAGCCAGGTCGCAAATCCCAGCGGAACACACTCCTCTCTTTGTTTGCTTCTTAAAAAAGAAGTGAAAAGGTTACCAAGCAGTTTAGAGGTACTGACAAGACACCAAATTTACTTCTATCTCTTCTTTACTCAATCTCAAGCAGCACAAGTACATAAGGGCATCTGAAGAACACCATGCCCAAACAGCACCCAGCTCTCAATAAGCCCACCCAGCACTCACCCACCTCTGCAACGTGCATGTGAAAATTTATACTCTTTAACCGATCTACACTCTGAAGTCCTCCCAGACCATATCATCCTGATGATGTTATTCTTTGTTTCATCTTGTTGTAAGAATATAATTGTTCAGAATTAAAATAACAGTGGCTGGGACCTGCTCCAAGTCATTACTGCAACCACATTAAAGCAGGATTGAACACCTCCTTTGCAGCAGTGCTCCTCTGGAATTTGCTTGCTTTTTCTGTTTACAACACGTTAAAATCAACTCTGAACCCTGCAGGATTATTTTTCCTGAAGCAAATTCCAAATTTGACATAGTTTTTTTCCGATATTTAATGTAATTAAGTCAATAGGCATTTAACTTGCTTCTTGGACTTGTAGAAAGGTTTCATCTGTTACAATAATGCATAATACAATACATGTTAGTATTTATTCACATGACAAAACAGGAAGAAATTAGAATGAGATTACAAAATAAATAAATAAATAAATAAATAAAATTTTCCAAGAAATTGTACCATCTTTAAAGGGAAAACATTCTGCAGTCTTTCCAGACTGCATGCTTGCTATATTATCTGTTCCCACCATACCTTTTTTCCATTATAATTTATTATATATTCTTCTTTTAAAGCCTACAGTACACAAGCACCTCATTATAGCATGCAAATTTTTTGGTTCTCAACTTCATTAGTGTGGGTGAGCTGTATTGAGTAATGCTGCATTCCCCACTTGTTAAATGAACAGTATTAAAATAATTCATACAAGGAGAGAAAGAAGCAGAAATTAGGAACCAGAAAACTCGAGTCTCCTTTTGCAATACATAAATTTAGTATCACCTCTCCTAGCCATCTACTTGCTAAGAAGGCAGGTTTGTATACCAAGATGCAGAAATAAAATTGAAATAGTTCCAAATACTACATAAGGTTTGCTTGCCAAGAAGTCTCTGCAAATGTACACACATCTTTATGAAGTACATACATTTCAAATACTTCGCCCCATAATTTGCATGTGCATAGTTTCAGGAACAGGAGCATAAAGGCTCATGGACTGTGCTTAAACCACAGGCACCTGCAGACACATGCCCTAGTGGTGCCTGCGTGAAAGCTGAATTATCTTCCTATCTCTTACTGCAGGGCTGCAACCACCTGTTGAGAGCCTGTTAGTAAAATGCACACCAGAAGCTGACCAAACTGATTTTAAGACTCCACAGTTCAGCTTCTGCTTACTGGATATTTGCATGATAAATGCTGATACTGTTCTAACAGAACTACTTTTCCCACCCGACATACAAAGCTCAAACTGCTATGTGATTTAATATGGACAGCTGATGCAAGCAAGACCTGTACATTCAACACCAACTTTCTACTTTAAATATGTTTTTCACATAGAGAATATCATATTTTTCTTGAATATACTTCTTAACAGATATTTCATTTAACAGACATTTCTTTCATTCATATATGTCCATGGTCAAGGGAAGAGGTCACAAGCATGCTCGCAGATTTTCTTTATGACAAAAAGAAACAGTTTAATCTGTGGACTCTTGGCATCGGCATACCAACAGCTGTAGAAAACTAATTTCATTTGAAACCCTATAGGCAAATATTTTTCTAGTCTCCAAAAGCTACATCAATTCACACAAACTGTGAGCAAGCTGTTGCAGACAAAGGAAACCTGCTTATGCTCACAAAAGCTGAACGCATGGGATTTAAGGCAGGTCAAAGCAAAACAATCCAATTAATATTCCCTTCAATATTTTGGGAAACAATTAGCACACACGCATTCTCAAGTAATTGCTTCACAAAGCAGTTCAGGCAAATAATGCAAAACCAATGGAACTCCATAGAAAGCTCAGTTCACTGTTCATTTCAAAACACCATTAGAATACTGCATCTGAGAGAAACACAGAGGCTTTAGAGAAGTCAAATATTATACAAATCAATGATTTGCTTCAGGTTTTGGAGTGAATGAACAAAATCCTGTAGGTATACCATTGAAGGAACTTGTCATAAACAGCCACAGTAAAGTCTGCTAATGTGATCTGGAGAAAGAGCAGGCTTCAGTGGTTCAGAAGATGCATCATAGCTTTGCATACTTAGGAGAATACTGAACAGATGCTGTTGGAGATGATGCATTGGGTTTCTTTAATCATTCAAATCAGCCATTAATCTACATATTTGAGCATACATGAATATTAAAGAGTACTAAATAAGCCAGATATTCCTGCACAGTTTCTACCAAACTAGTTGTTTTTCAGAATTATTTCAATGAGTAACCAAATCACCATGACCTTACTGGAAAAGAAGGAATGATGTTTTATGGGAATGACAATTCTTTTAAATACTACATGGCAGCTCTCACATAAAAATATCCTTTATACTGACATAATTAAAAATGTGTACTCTCCAATTTCAGAAGACAAAATGTACACTAGCAAATTCTATATTTCAGTCTGCAACTAAAACGTGTTAATGTTAGAATCCCCTATCAGCCAAAGCCTGTGCTGCTGTTCACCAGCTTCCCAACTCAGTGAATCCCCTGGCTTTTATAATCTCTTTCAGTTGAGACAATGCAGAAACACATTCCTCCCTACATTTCCAGAGAGAGAATTAAAACCAGCATAGCTTCCAGAAGAGTTATGAACTTGTTACTTAGGAGACAACAGCTGTCTGCACCTGGTTACACACACAAGGTACGATGCTCTTCAGCATGCTTTCCGTTCTCTAAAATTTTAAAATGAAGCTGTGATTTCAGCATCGAATAAGTACAATTTGAGGAGGCCAAGTATTTTATTGCTTCAATGAACTTTCAGCTCATCTCTTCAACTTCTCACTCCCCATCTATTTTAAGAACTATTTTCAGAGATTGGCTTGTGTTAAAACCTGCAGCCTAAAGAGCAATACTGATCAGAATTCACACAGGCCACTGTTTCCCATTGTCAGCTTTTGATCAAATGCTTCTTTTATGGATCATCTATAAAGCATCAAGAACTACCAGCCTTAGACTGCTACAGATTTGAGAGAATAATGCTCATTACCCCTACCACTTGTTTTTTCAGTCATTCCATCTAGGTTTGTTATCCGGAGTCTATCTGCCAGTCATTTACAAATCCTGACATACATCAATGACCACGTTGACAAAGTCTGATGTCACAGCAGCACTGTGTTTTATGTAGCAGTAGGAGCTGGAAGTCAGAAAACAAGAATGAGTATTTTCACAGAAGTACGAAATTATTCAGTACTGGTGCTGAGGAACCAATAGCATATATCTGATAAAGGAACAAACAAAGGAGTTAAATGTTTCAGTTTCATACAGTGACATGAGAAGGTGTTAGGGTACAAGAATTCTAAATACTTTTGTTCCATCTATATTTTATTTTACCAGATTGTGTATTCTACTAGGGTTCCACATTTTGATGTTAAAGAGGGAGGGGAAGAAAAAAAAAAAAAAAAAAGTAGCCTCAACTCATTCTTCCTTCTGTCCATGTTGAGAGCAAATCTGCAACAAAAATGATGTGCCAGGAAGAGTCTAAGCCAGGAACCACAAGCACTCAAATTCAGCAACAGTAGTTTCCTTCAACACAAGGCAGACAATGTGGTGCTATGCAGACAAACTTTTCAGTTCTCTGCCACCTGTCAATGCTTCATTTTTACCATTTGCTTTTTCTGACAGCTGACCTTGAGATGCAATTCTGACTGTAAATTCTTTTTTTAAAAAAAAATTCTAAACATGGAGATATTGATGCTTATCCCATCACTCCTTTTTCCAGATTCATATTGACAATGGAGCAAATACGTGCACTGATAAAAAATTAATGTGGTAAATAATTTGATGCAAATTAATGAATACAGTCTTACATCTAAGCCTTACTGCACCTGTGAACTACAAATCACATAACAAATAAGCAGATGAGTTAAGTCGTATCTACTCCTACTTCTTGCATAGGCCAAGCATCTCTACCTATCCCCAGCCTCCTAAGCTGTTCAGGAAAGTGCAGCTCACCTTTCCAGGCTGATTAATGGGATTATTACTGGGAACAGAGCAGGATAGTCAGGTACTCACATCACTATTAGCCCCAAGCAGCAAGAACTCAAGATGGGGGTAGAATCAGAGTTGAAAAAAAATTAAAAAATAAAAAATAAACCAACTAACCATGACATTAAGAAAGGTGGCAAACTTCCAAGCTCCACCATTCCACTAATCTTTTTGGCCTGTTAATAAGTCTTTAATTTAGATTAGTGAGGAGAATTTCACCTTCTTTCATGCATCAGCAATCTACACAGGTATAGAGAAGATGGTTAAAGTGCTCTGCTGCCACCCTTAATGTCCGATCAAAACACCACAGCTAAGTCATGCTGAAACTCTTCTCTGGGTCAGACTGACAAAGAGCCAGCGAGATTTACAGATTCATATTCTTCCACATCCTTATTAAACATTTGAATGGTATGGATGCTTACTAAGCAAAACCCTCTGATGAAACTGACCACTGCAGAGACATTTGCCCACAATCTTCTTTTTTTGGAGGCTAATGATTCCTTTCCAATTCTCCAAGCCCCTAAGAGACGTACTGAACAGCTCCAAGTGTACAGTTTGTGGTTGCATACGAAAAGCAAATGATGAATCCCACTAGATCAGCCACGTACCACACACTTTGCAGTAAACATGATTTTAGTCCATCGTTCCCAGAAATAAAAAAAAAAAAGAGAAAAAAAGAAAAAAGAGATTACCACAACTGAAAACTGAATAATTCAACTTGCAAACTTCAGACACTCTGGATCCTACTGCTTTTACACAACTCTGTTTCTTCCTTTTTTAGTGAACTAGCTGTCTGTTTCATACTGAAACACAACGGTTTTGTGCCACAGCAGAAACAGACAGCATAAATCAGTTATAAAGTTAAAGTTACCATCAACTAGAAACATAAAATAGATAACAAGCATTCTGGAGGTACTCAGCAAGTCACTGTAGCTGTTAGCCGTGCATTGATCCATCCAAGTTACAGAGTGAGAAGAAATCCTGACAGCAACTACTTACTCACTGCCATAGGAAAAAAATAATAAAATCACCGCCTAAATCTAAGCACATTTTCTTAATTAAGAATTAAAAAATGGAACTCATTTTAGAACCTCATTCCTTAGAGTGCTACTCAGAAATATTACATAACTCATACATTTTTCCAGTGTACATGTGGTGCCCAAAGACTGTGATATGAATTATGTGGCAGGCTGTTGCAGACAGCAAAATGGTCAAAAAGCCCTCAGTAACACTACTGATGCCGAAAATTCTGCTTAACACTTGAATGGCAGCTTATCCAGCACTATAAGCAAACAGCACAGCAAAAAGCAACGATCTATTCCATCATTATGACTCACAGCAGTCCTTATAGAATTACAGAATGGGTTGGTAAGGGACCCAACAGATTTATTCTCATTCATCTGAAGTGCTGCTACACCCTCTTGATAAGCAGAATATGTATTTTTTACAGCTCTTTTACGTCACAGAAATCATGGTCAGGTTACAAGCGTATGTAATGCAGAAATTAGAAACCAGTAAGTTCCTAGAACCAAATCCAGTGAAGGAAGATTGGTTCTGCAATGAGTCGCTAATGAAGAGAAGGAAAGCTCTGCGGCAGCCAGCCACCCTCATAGCAAACTGCCTGGAATCACCTGCAGCAAGGCGCTGCATTTGCTTCCTTTTTTTCCATCTGCTCAAATAAACAGTAGACGTTCAGAAAGGAAATGCTAAAAGTAAACTGCAATTCTGTGCTGACTTTAATGAGGAAAGGGCTTTCAGTGTTGCAGAGAGAACTTAATTTCACTGAAAAAAAACAAAAAGAGATTGGAAGAATAAAAGCTTTAATGAAGAAGTTCTCAGAGTAAAAAAGATTTTGTACTGAAGGCTTTGTTCTGTTCGTATCACAAGTAGTTCATAAAGATACAAACAGTGAACTAGAAAGTGCCAGAAGATATTTTTCACAATGTTAGACAGAAACTTGTCTAAACAGTCTCACAAACAGCCAGAAAACTCATTTTTAAGTCTTTTCTTTCTCTTTTCTGTTTACGGAAATCTTTTCAGAGATTGGTTGCTATTAGCTCTCTTGAATTCCTTTCTTGGTATATGAATTTTAATTGAATATTTCTCATTCCATTCTGTACTGAATTGAAATACTGAAGTCAGATTCATTGAGCAGCTGCAAGTATCCCGACCAGAGAAAACAGTTGAACTTGCTAACCAAGTAGTGCTAACATTGAACTCGCCAATTTGCAATCACTGCAACCATTCCCACCAGTGTCAAAGGAAAGATGCTTTAAATAGAGTCTTAATTTTATTTTCATCCATTCTTCCCCAATGAATTAGCTTGGGGACTGAGAATAACGTTTATGCTAACAACCAGAAGCCAGATGTGCTAAGTGATTAAAAGTACTTTATAATGTGGTTAGCTGCCACGCAAATTTACTAAATAGTCTACATTGGACTCCATAGCAACTTGAAAATATGATCCGACATTGAATTTTATGAACAGTCAAATTTCAAAGAATGACTGTATCGTTCTTACAACTCACGTCTCCTGAAAAACTTTGCTGAAAACTCTGATCTCACAAAGCATATATCTGGAATTGCAGTCTGCCTACTGCCAGTTCCCACTTAAAAATGATTTGCAAAGAAGATGAAGCATTTTTATCTAAAATGAGTAGAGATTAGAAACGATTGTTCTGAGGTAACAGGTGCTCTAGTGCCAATAAAATTGTGAAATACGCTTTAAATGTTTTCTTACTGTAGGCATTTTTACATATAGTTGTCATATACAACCGATACGAAAGCATGTGCATGCGAACTTTGTTATTTAGCTTTAAACTTTGAACAGATTTTCAAGATAGAAAATGCCAAAACTAAAGATTTGCACTTTCTGTCCTAAAATGGCAGAGCAAAAATAGCAGTCCAGCCTCACTTCTCCCATGAGAAGCATTGCAAAACACATTCTATCCTGTCTGCTTTACCTCTGGAAATATTTATTACAAAAATTCCAAGCTTCATGACTGAACTTTTCTGACTCATTTTTTCTTCTCCTCTACATCCTCAAGGATACCTCTCATCTAAAAGCTATTCTAGTCTCTTCCTATCCTTAGGGCCTGACTTAACACAGCCATAGGAAACTCACTTCCTTCCCACCCTGGTTATTTTTCTTCCTAATAGATGCACAGACTGGTCTCTGACAGACGTTTAGTCACTGGGAAGGAGAGGAGCTGGAAGGGAGAAAAAGCCCTTTGGTGCATTGAGAGATTAAAGGAAAATGCTGATTCAGGCCGGTCCAGCTGTCAAACAACTTTCTGAACAGGATGTGTAACATTCACAACTTGATCTCACTGCTACACATTGCAGTCACTTCATTGTCTTACCAGAGAAAGAAAAAACCTGGTTACATTCAGCTACTGTCATGGGAAATACTGAAAAATCATCAATTTCACTGGTCAACATCAAGTATGTTACTATTTTGGTATCTCCTCTGTACTGCCCCAAGCCTTCTCAATGATATAGCGGAAGAACTCAGTGAATGCATGACAGCACATTGTTCACAACATGGCATGGCTTTTGCACAAGTTGCTGAAAGCCAATTAAATGTGAACATCACCTGCAATCAATAATATCGACCAATGTATGATCAACACAAATACCAAAGGAGTACATTTCACTGCAGGACTATTTGTCCTGCTTCATAAAGACCTGGAACGCTTATTTAACACGAGGGTTACATCTTCCCATATCAGGGGTGTGAGGAAAGGGCTGCAAACAGAAAACCACACACAGCCTAACATCAAAGCCAATTTTTGCCATGTGGCACCCATGCACAGCATCCGCAAGCCGCTATCAGCACCTTGAAGATCCTATACAGAACGTGTACATATTATTTTTAAATAATTGATTATATCCCCAGTGTTACTGCACAATACTTACATGCTCCAGTTCTGCAAGGTTTCATCAGAAAATGTTACAGGTTTTAAGCTTTCAAGAGATAAAGTAATTTCATTTAAAGATGAAAAGCAGCATGTATGGTTAAAAAAGGCTCACTGATAGTGTAAAACTGGTAAAATAACCTGCATGGTACTATCTCTAAGCTGTAAAAACATTTTTCCCATTTTATAGATGAGACTGGAATGAAGCCACATTTACCATCTATTCATTCATATTACAGGATACAATGAAACCTCAGGGCTAAATAAAAGCAGCACATCTTGAAAAGCAATATTACCACAAGTTCAGACAGCAGACAAAAATACTGTTCACATTTGTCTGAGGAGAATTTTGAGCATTGCAGTATTGTAAACAACTGAACCCAGCAGCAGCCTCTCAACAATCTAAATCCAGCAACAAATCAGATCAACACTAGGTAACCTCTTACTACAATTTCCAGTGTCAGCATGTAGGTAAGGAAATTTCACAGACGTGTTCAACGTTCTGTTAAGTTTCTCAAGATAAACCAGCAAGGCAGTTCATTTCAGCTGCAAGAGGAAGCTGTCATATCTTTAGGCCACAACCTTCACTCTTGTAGACTACACAAAAGATTTCCTACAACAGATCTTGCCTAACCTTCTTTGATGTAGCCAGAAGACACACGCCTCTAGACAATGCACAGCACTTCTTGTTTCTACTACTCCAAGGTTACTTAGTTCATGGCTTATGGGATCAAAAACATTACAACAAAGGAAAAAAATGTTAAGTTTCTAAAACTGCTGCCTATTTCCCTTTCTAAGGATTGCAACTGCTACATCAAGACTAGTTTCTAGATTTGGAGATCAAAATGAAAACTAAACATTTTTTATTTACTCTCCCCTTGGACACAAAGCAGTAAATAGCCATAAAGAAACAGGCTAATTATGATATATCAGTGTGCTAATACACAAAGTCAAAATAATGATAATGAACTCTATTGACAGTACTAATAAATTATCACCAGATTAAGACAAAGAGCTCAGCAGTACTTATTACACAGAAGTAGGAGAACAGCAAAGATGATCAATAAAATCATCTCAAAACCACTACTCTGCATCTGGTACAATCATTTTAGTTATTATGGGAATAAGCACTTTTCAAACACGCTAACATTTCCAGCAGATTGCCTCTTTCTTCGTTGACCTTCAGCCACAGCATTATTCCCCATCACATCACCACTACATACAGAAAAACTAATGGCGGGGCTGGAGACAAATCCCAAAGCCATGTCTGCCACCACTGCCAATTCCTGAAACAAGAATCAAGGCCAACAAATTTAACTTGATATCCTGCAGACACTAGTAAAGGCCAATAATACATACTTTCTTTTCTGCTTAATCAATTTCTTGCTACCAGATAGCATTTGCTCAGTTCTACTTATGAAGGAAAAATCTTAAGTATGTAATTCTAGTTGTGAGGATTCCCATCACATTGTAAAGTTTTATACTGGAAAAATACTGCTATTATTAATGCATTAAGTCAGTTATCTGTTTTTCAACCGAAATTGCATTACTTATAAGCTCGTGGTCTCATCAGTCCCTAGAAACGTAGTTTATTTTTCTCCACCAAAAAAAAAAAAAAAAAAAATAGTAGCATGAACATATTTCAAATGCAGATAAAAGAAAGCAGAGCTCCATTCCTAATTGTATTACAAGGAAATAGAAGGGACAGATCGTCTGAGACAAAAAAGCAATATGTAAGACCTTGTGAAAGCAGTGCTGGCTGAGATTGCTGGCCAGTCCTCTCCCATTATGGTCTTTCATTGACAGTTAGGTCTTAAACAGTGAAAAGTATTAAAGGCTAACAACTCTGAAGGAATCACTGAACAGGACAAAAGGACAAAATGTGTTGCAAAAACAGTCCACAATGTATGCATACAGAGTTCTATAAGCACACACATAAATACCTATCCAAATGCTCTTTCTTACATTCTTCTCGACAGACTGAGAACTCTGGGGACACTCAGAAAATGATGATGAAGAGGCTTGGTGTTGAGCTTTCTGTTTGTTTTTGTAATAAACTACTGTAGCTGAAAAGTATACGTGGCATAGTAGTCTAAACTAAAAAAGCAATTGTATTTAGCTTTACAATGCTGCCTCGCAATTTCTACTCATGTTAAGATAGAAAGCAATGATTATATCATAATTACACTTTCAAGTATGCACCAGTGCTTATTCAAGACCAACTCTCAGTCTGCATAAGAACCCAGTGCAGGTCCTGCCTGCACCTCCCCCATCACTGGGTCCCTGAAGCACACGCAGAGCACGTGGGGTGAGGAAGAACCAGAAGCCAAGGCATGCAGGTCCTCTGGGGAACTATTTCTCATCATCCATGCATACTTCCACACATGATTCTCACCACAGCAGTGAAGGGCAGAAGGCTGCAGCCCTGCACCATTTATGAGGAAAGGATGTTTGAGGTGTGGTTTGAGCTACACAGACAAGTCTGTGAAAGAAGTATGAGAGAAACATAAATCTGACCAAGAAGAGATAGAAAAAGGTGGAAGACTGGAAAGAAAGGACAGAAGCAATGGTCTGGGTTGGAGTCAGAGACCTTAACAGGACTGTGAGGTAAGAGATAAGACCAAAAAAATGGGGAAGGGAAATAAAACAATTTATAGGTTTGTTTTTGTTTTTTTTTTTTTCAATCTAAACCCTCAGACCTTCCCCCTCAGGAAAAAAAAGTCTCACTTTTAACACAAATATTCTATACCCCAGCAGCGTGGCATTTTGAAAAGGTAAGATTTGGTACAATCCCAATCACAACCTGTTTGAGCTGAGTCCTATCAGTTTTAAAAGGTGATGTACTGCTGAAAAAATGTTACCCAGAGACTTTTCCCATCTTTGTTTCCCAACAATTGGTTCACAGCCAAATGGAAACCAAAGTGGTTATGCCGCTGAGGCACAACTTCACTCATTTAACTTCACTCATGGTACCCATTTAAAACTTAAAACAGCAAACATTTCATTCCAAAAGCAAAGAGCTACACAAACAGAGGAAAAAGAAATAATAATAATAATCAAATCCAGCAATACAGCCCAAGTTAGTTAGCTTACAACAGCTGCTAGAAGTTTTTTTGAACAACATTCCTGTCATTTTTAGCTCCTTTTCCTTTAAAAGAACTTCTTCATCATCTTTTTTTTGTTGTTGTTCTTGTACTCAGATATACTCTTTATACTCTTATGCTGCATGCACAATGCACCTGGTCTGCCTGGCAAAGAGAAAGGAACAAGACAGATGAATTTTTATGCATGCAAAAATGTACTAACAGTCTCCAGAACAACATTCTCTGCATGGTGATGCAAAACTGCAAATTTTATAGTGAGCTCTTAAAAAGTCCACATAACATGTTTGCCTAAACACATAGAGCTCATTAAAGAGATAAATCAGCTTTGACAGCTATAGCATGTTCTGTGAATATAGCAAGAATATGTACACTTTTTTAAAACCTTGGTTCATGGAAATAGTTCCATTGAGTTACTAATTTATTCAAAACTGATGATCCCACAGCAAGTTGCAGAAACGGGAGAGAATATTTTCCAATCCATCACTAAAATGAAAGTGGAATCCCTTCTAGTTTCACAAGCAAATCTGGAGGGATATGGGTAAGCAAAATCAATTAGATCAAGTTCCTTCACTACAAACACCTCCTCTGGTAAGTAGACTTCTGGGAGGAAGAGTTCCTAAAAACGTGATCCTTCTAATGTTACTCTGAATATGGAAAGCAACTGGAACTCAAAGAACAATTAGTCATTTTTAATATAGATATTCATCAAATCGTGAAGTACTCTGGAAAAGACCTTAGGCAGGTCCAAGTCCCTACACTATGAAGGGCTAATTGCAGTGATCCTGACTTATCAGTCTAGTTATTAAAGGCTCCAAAAGCAAAAAACTAAACACTTGCCTTCCAAGAGCTGAAGACAGCAGCCATTAATTCTCTCACTTGTGTTGTACCAAGCCTCAGCCTCCTCCCACACTTAGGTGCTTGACCCCCCAAGCCATCTCAATATTACTATTCTGGTCTTGTGCTTCATAAATCATTCTCCTGCATTGGCGAGCCCAAAACTTGACACCATTTCCCCAGGGCAAAGACAACAAAGTCAGGCTCTTTTCAGTGGTGCCCAGCACTAGGACAAGAGGCAATGGGGATAAACTAAAACACAGGAAGTTCCCTCTAAACATCAGGAAGCACTTCTGTGCTGTGAGGCTTGATGGAGTACTAGCACTGGCTGCCCAGAGAGGCTGTGGCGTCTCCTCCTTGAAGAGCTTCAAAAGTTGCCTGGATATGATCCTGGGCACCCTACTCTGGTGTCCCTGATTCAGCAGGGGTTGGAGCAGATGGAGCCAGAGGGCTTTGCCAACCTCAGTCACTTTGGGAATTTTTAAGTAATGATATGGACCATAAAAATGGACACTTTAAAACTGTTCTATTTTGATTACTCCATTGTGCTAAAAAAAAAAAAAAAAAAAAAAAGAACTGGCTAATCCAGATTGCCTATTCATATGATTTTCTTTGATTCATAATAGCCACACTAGATACATTTACAATCTGAAAACAGAGAGAGATTTAACTTCCTGAACAATGGTATTTGTAGAATCAGAGTTTTCTGGATAAACAAGCTTTGCTCTGACAGGCATCTGGCAACCGAACTGTGCTCTCCATTTATGAGTCTGAGGGTAGGCAATGAAACCTTCCTGATGAACATTACAAAAAAGCTGAACATACTCTTACAAACCTCTCAGATCAGCACAGTTCACAGCAAAGTTAAATGTCATGAGACGACACATTTCTGGCAGGGAATTTCCTCATGGACTCTTTCAGAAGACGAAGCCATCTGCTTAGTCAAAAATCAATACTTATGAGATTAAATGAAACAGAATGCATCAGATCACTTAGGTACTGTAGAGCAGTATTTTGCCAGTGGCTGAGCTCAGGATAACAGGATTCACTAGAAAAGTTCTGAATTTATCACCATCAGTGAGGAGTCTAGATCATCACTTAAAGCACCATCCCGGGAGAGAAAGACAGAAGATAAAAAGAAATGGAAAAATCCTTTAAAGATGCTGTTTCGGCAAGTGTCACAAATCATTTCTGCCAGTTTAACAGAAAATAAGTATCTGGCAAGATAATGCAGAGAGCATTTATTCTGCATCTGCAAATCACATGTACAAGTAAGTATGTACAAGTGGACTAACTTGGGTTTTGATAGAGACAACACAACATCAGTGATTTTCTGGAATCTCAGCAGATCATCGCAAACATGTTTATCAGCAACAACCCAGCAGTATTATAAATAAAATCTAATGAGGCTTTCTAGCAATGTGTGTTTTGCTGCAACAATATTTAGTCAATAACTCAGTCAAAAAGGATTTACCGTGTCTTTCTGACAGCAAATGTTTCTAGCTATTTTTTTTTTAATTATTGCCCATTGTATGGAAAATAACATTTCTATCCCTCAGATGTAAATGATTCTGGACATTTGGAGGGGTAACATGCTGTATTACATGACAGTTACAAATGCTATCTTCCATATTTTGAAAGATCTGTATTTTCTCATTCAATATTCCTCAAATTTTCTTTCATGAAACATGAAGTATCAAGCACTGATTCCGCTGTATGGCTGCTTCTGGCTGGAAGTCCTGCTAAAATAGATATTCTAGCTCTTGCCTAAAATTACAAGTGATTTTAACTGACTCTTGTTTCAGAAAAGACAGAAAAGAGGTAATAACGTCTAAGTGTTTTTGACATCCTGTACTGCCAGGAACTAAAAACATATCTTGTATTAAGAAGCTCTACACAAAATTATGTGGTAAAACAGTACAGGAATTTCCCTTCTTTGAAAACATCACGTCTTCAACATTAATTCTTCTATTATATTTTCCCTTTGCTGTTGCACAGTATTTGATGTGTCCTTATTCTGGCATGATTAAAAGTGAATTCTAGTCAGTAGCCAAAGAGGAATGTAGCTCACTCATGAAAAGAAGCAAAAAAAAAGCCTGACTGCAGTGCCTTTTTATGCAGCAATACTGAATTTCTTCACTAAGAGATTCCCTTCATCTTCTGAAAAGACATACCAATCTTGAAACTCAGATATTAAAAAAAAAAATGAAAATGAGCTAGAAATCAGTACAGTTGAAAGAACCTATCTTTGATTTCTTCTACCAATTTCTGTAGTTCAAAACACGTTTACTGCCCCAGCCCTTCAAAGGTTTCTGTTAGCCCTTTTTTCAAGGAACACCCTGCTGGGGGAAGCTGATCAAAGGCCTCCTGACCAACCTCACCCCTGCGCAGCCCTGTCACAGCCAGGACCCATCCTGCAAATCTGAGTGTGTTTGGCACATGCCCTTGTCACCCCCTCACCACTCTGCTATCCAAAATCAAAAGCTCACAGGGACCAAGGCAGAAGGCCACACACACTATTCTCAATAGCCACTCTGGAATGCATGATTGCATCTTCTATGACCGCAGAAGTTTGGAAATAGTCTGAACTCAGAAACTGTTGGAACATCAAGCCGCTGCGTATCTGCAGTGGCAACCATAATGCACATGAACACTGCTATAAGATTCTGACATTATTCAGCAAAAAAGCAGAATTACAGCTGGCTTTATGTTTTAGTAAACTGCAAATAAAATCAGTACTTTTAATAACCTGATGCAAGGTGTGATTGGTTTGTTACCTGATGTACTAATTTTCCCTATAAAGTCAGATGATGAAGTCTTGCCTTCTGATTGTATTTTATTCTTTGGATTCAATTATGATCAACTTAACTAATTACTCGTGCTATAGAAATTGCAACTCTAACATGAACTGGAAAAACATTCTGTACTTATAAGGCAATCTAACACCCCTGCCCTCCCTCTCCCCTGAGAAAGCTGATGATGTGACTAACGAGGAGCACTTCATGAAAAGTGCAGAAAAGACAATGTAGCTCTTCAGCTTTTCCCATGGTACAAGTCGGTCCTTTTCTCCAGAACAAAGCCTGGAACAAAGTCTAAGTTTGTTCCTCTCCCTGCCATCTTCTCGTCCAGAGAGAACAGCAGGGAGAGCCCTTACAGGCACAACCCACCTCCAAAGTTCCTGACAAGGCACTTACTTCGTTATCAGTAGCTCTCAGCGTGGATATAGTGTGGACTCATCCAAACTCCTGAGATTAGAATTTAATGAAAAAATGTTCCTGAAGCCAGCTCATCTCTTTTACACTACATAGGAAGACAGATGAAAAGGGAGGTGGGTGGAATTGATCGTAACTACAGAAACGATGTGTTATGTGGGATAATGAATATACATTTTCATCTGTGTCACAGATACACAGGTTGCAAGTAAAATGAAAAACAAAGCAAAGTACCTAAGCAGAAGATAAAGAGTTTTTGTCCAATATTTCAATGTCTTATATAAGTGGAAGCTAAGTATCTACTATACTTCATATGATGATCTAACATTCTTTTTGCCTTACAATATCATTTTTTAAAAAATATATTTTTACTTTGATTTTGCTGTGTCCTTCTTAACCTGTAGTATGCTTCAGCTTAATATCTTCTAGCAGAGCATGCAGACAACAGCATACTTCTCTCCACTCTTCTTTAGGTTCTTATTCTTTTAGATAACCATAGCATTTTCTTGACATACAACATTTTACAGTTGGTACTTCAAGAACAGTTCTCATGCATCTTTATATTACCTTTTTCCAGAAAACAATTTTTAGGGACATGCTGAATGACTTTTTTCCTCCTTGGAGCTAGATTTTGGCATTAAAAAGCAAATGCTGACCAAGAAGTTTCCCTCTCTAACCTAAGTGCAGATCTAAACCTGTTGCTCGTTTCCATTCTGTGCACAACACTTCACGGCTCTCAGAAGATTGAGAGACTCCTTCACACTTTTGCTAAATGTAAATTGTGAGATAAATTAAATCTCATGCTTCACTCCTTTGGTTGACAAAGCAAATCAAGCCTTCCAGAAGCTTCCATGGAAAATGCCCAGACACCATTAAGCAGACAAGGGTTCTGCAGGCGCTGGTACCTGCTTCTTAGTCGCTGGCCAGGCCACAAGGCTTTCTTTCCAGGCCAGGAGCACAGTCTCTCATCCTACTAGCAAAGCTGCCAGCTTCAAAGGCTTTCCAGGAGTCAGAGCCTTTCCTGTGGAAACCATTGTCAAAACATACTACACATGCAAAGTCAGAGAAGCACTAAAAAAAGAAGGAGCAGAGCTTGCAGGACTGCTCAGCGGTACGCCTGAGGAATAGGGTGCTCACTTAGCAGAGGGGAATGCTGGCTCTGGTCTGATGGTTAATGAACGTATAAAAAATTCAGCTAATCATTTTATGTGGCTTTATTTCCGAGCAGTACTGTGAGATTAAAATCTGCAGCCCCAAGCTGTGCAAGACCATTATTGTTAAAATCATGATATATTACAACTGCACAAACATTAATATGGCTAATGCAATCACACAGCTGAATTTCTAAAATTAAATACATCTTTCACATGACAAATTCTCCTTTTAAAAGTTCATAAGGGTTAAATAAGATTCCCAAAAGATGTCAGAACCAAAGACATAATAAACAGTATATATTCATATCTTACTGTCAGCTTTTCCCTTAGCCCCAGAGAGTCACATCTGCACACAAAAGAAACAACGTAAATGTCAACGTACCACTTCAGAGAAGAAATAAGCAGCAATACTGGATCCTAAATTCTTGTTACATGAGTTATAAAGTACCATAACTTCTGCTGGGATTCACTGCGGATCAGCTGAATTGGGATACTGAAGCCTGTCTGACAGGCTCCAGCTTTCTTTGGTGTCTCTCAGGGCCAGTTATTCTCACATCGTCCACAGTGCTTTGCCTAAAGCCTAAAGGCATTATCCCGTGAAAACAGTCATGCTGTTACCAGGCTTATTAGCCATGCCAAAGACAACAAAGTACTTCTGTCCTTCCAAATACACCCAGGCTTTCTATCAGGTGTAAATCCCTACTAGATAAAGTTCAGAGTGCTCTTTCTGCCCCCTCATGTAAGAACGCGAAGTTTCCTTTTATATCAAAGCCTTCCTTTATATTTTTGTTCCTCTGCACGTTTGGTCTTAAAGTACATCAAATTCTTTGATACTGTTCTGTGAACATTGCAAAGAAAAAATTGCTACTTCTACGTCATGTACATCTACACAAGAAAAACAATCATCTTCTCTGCACAATGTTTTAAACCACTTAACCACTTCAGAGGATCTATGTTTTGAGAAAGTGACTTCCATCCCAACACCATTTATTTCAAAATCACAGTTGAAAGGTAGGTGATAGGCAAACATAGAGTAATCACAATCAAGAAATCATAGGCTGGATTTTCAAGAACTACTAATCTGCTAAAAACTCTATTTGAAGAGCACAAAAGCAGCCTTCCAGTACATAAAGGGAGCCTACACACAGGAGGAGAGCCAACTTTTTGAAAGGGTAGATAATAGCAAGACAAGGAAAAAATGGCTTTAAGTTGAAGGAGGGAAGATTTCAGTTGGCTGTCAGGGGGAAGTTCTTTACTATGAGAGTGGTGAGGTGCTGAAACAGGCTGCCCAGAGAGGTTGTGGATGCCCTGTCCCTGAAGGTGTTCAAGGCCAGGCTGGACGGGGCCCTGGGCAGCCTGGTTTAGTATTAAATGTGGAGGTTGGTGGCCCTACATGCATCAGGGGGGTTGGAGCTTGAGGTCCTTTCCAACCCGGGCCATTCTGTGATTCTATAACAAAACAAAAATAAGCATGGCTACTTGAAAGAGTACCAACCTACTTAAGTACTCTTCTACACACAAACTTCAAGAGCCATAAATCATATCACAATTAGAAAAATGATTGCAAGTTTGTTTTCAAAGATATATCATTAAGCACATGAATCAGCCTGGAGGAGGGAGGAAATATTACAGTAGCAAGCTAATAAATGGATCAACTGTGTCAGACTATGAAAAAGCAGGGAAAGCTGCCGTCTTATCTGTGAGACCACCAACAAAGGCTTCTCAATAAGTACAGTAGGAGTGGGCCAGGAACTATGTGATTATCTAAAATAATGCACATGTGATTGACCCTCCCAACCTTTACACGGGAAATACTTATCCATTTCAGAGCTCCAAAAATGTATTGATTCTCACCCTAACAAAACCAGCCAACTAGCACACTGTATGTTTGCACTGCCCATAGCAAATTCTATAATCCCTCCACTTTCTAGTCGCAAGCAACTGATGACATTTAGCACAATCTTTTTGAAATTCTTGGTAAATGCTCGTCTCCCCTTCAGAAACTCAACTATTTATTTAAAAATAAGCAGGACACTGCTGCCACCACATCCACCTCAGAAAGAACAAGCTAGTTACAATTATTTATAGGCAGAAGCTGACAGCCAAACCGCTGATAGCTGGTAAATGGGAGTGGAGTAACAACGTTTTAGCAGATTGCCTCAGCTGATAATTGTATATTAGTACAATTGCAGCGGCACCTACAAATCTCTTCTTTCTGTTCATGAAACATAGCTCATAAAGTTCTACATCCTCTATTTCCCTGCTGTTGTATTCACAGGTTCATACGGGAAAAACATCCTCCCTAAAAGGAAAACACTTTTTACTCCTCTCTTCCTCCATCAACTCTAACAACAATACAGTGACAAAAAAGCCGTAATTCCTGCTCAGTTATCATCTCCGGTGTAAACGTACTCTCCATAACCTTAAATGCCAGAGGACATTGGGAACAAAGGGTTCCTTCTGGAGCTCCTCCTCTTGTCCTGCACTCCTTAACCCACAGAAAACAAACATCACCTGAGCTGGCTAGAAGCCATCCTCTCCAACGCATCAGAAAAAAAGAAATAGATATCTTTCAGTATCACTCTTCAGTGTTCACCACCTCCCACTTCTAGGATTGCCACAGGGCTATAACAACATAGATTTTTTTTCTGTTGTCTCTAAATGGCGACTCTGGCACAAATCTAATTTTTTAGGGCTGGGAAAGGCTTACTGTTTCACAAGATTCCTCCAACCTTCCATACAGGAGTTCAAGGATAGCTAGAGAAAACCAAGGTTACACTGTGCTAGAAGATGACAAAAGCTCAGCACAAGTACCATTTTAAGGACAGTTTCCTGACAATCACTGTGTGCCAACCACTGCAGACAAATACATTCAGAAGAACATCTAGTACAGCAAAAACACATTTTGCTTTCATCTTTATTTGATCAGATTTGAATGGAGCCCAAATGGGACTCCTGACAAAATCCAGAGGCAGCTCTTCAAAGAGGTGGATGCCATTAAGGGGCAAAAAAATAATCAGAGGAGCAAACAGTTTCCCAGATCAAGTTGCTTCTGCATCCAATCTGTTACCTTGCAACTTGCACCTGAGAAGATCGCTTTTTTATTAGGGGACTTCAACTACACTAAGACAGTTGTTGCTACTGAGGAATCAGGAGGAAAGAACACAGTGAGATTCTTCTTTTCTTTCAGTTATTATAAAAAGCTAAGTATCTACTAACTCAAATGCTTCCAGCTGGGCATTTCACCTGAATCTATAAGAGAATCAACATGTCCTGATTCTACATCCGTTGTACACAGACTGTCATTATGCTGTCATTGCAGGCTCTAAAGGAAAGCAGTTTAATAACACACACTTCAGAAGAGCTGAAAGCTCCGCTAAATCAAAAAGTATTTCAGAAATGATTGTGGGGGGAGAAAAAAAAGACAAAGCAATTTTCAGACTATTTTTTAGATAAAAGTCAATATATGTCAATATACTGGCAAATTGTTAAAACCAAATGTGTTTGATTTCCTACTTTTTTTTCTTCTATCTACCTCTGTTAAAAAGCTGAAAAGAATTCCTAATTGCTGCAAACACAAAAAATAATCATTCCAAATAATCTTTAATTAACTATTTTAAGTACTAATTTTAGATAGAAGCTCTCTTTAAAGCAAAAGTACTTCTGATTTTCTCAGCTATACTGTGGAAAGCAATAAAGAATTAAAACTTCTGCATGGACTGCAAAAACTAGCTGAATTATGAAGGAAAAAAAAGGTATCTAGGGCCAAATTTATTATGCATAATTTCTCACAATTTTTATCACTTACTATTCCTTTCAAATTTTATTGCAACAAAAATCAGCATTCTATATGTGTGGGGGTTTTTTTGTTGTTTTTTTTTTGTTTTTAAATCAGGAAAGAAAACACTACACCCTCCTATTCAAGGTCAGGAAACATTTTATTAGCCCCAGACTTTTATTCCCAGCAGGAAAGAATGAAAATGCTGTATGTGTTAATCAGAATGTAAGCACCTCCATATTATCAAAATATCAATGCAGTCTCAGGCACTCAGTGAAGTTCGCAATAATTCAAATACAGAACTTGTTTATATAGAGAATACTAGAGACTTGGTAAGGAGTCATTTTGCTCATTTACCTAACAAAGAAAAAATGGATCATACAAAACAAAATGGTTTAAGTAGTTTAAAACCCACAACTTCCTATCACGCTAATGCTTAGATGCAAAAAATCAGAAGCAGAAGTAGAACACAGGGAAAATACTACTCTTCCTGATTAACTTTTAATGTAATTTGACTGTTTAAAGCTTTTGTTTATTTCAGTGTAATTATTCACTTTTTATTACCATCAAAAACAGATTCAATGAACAACAGAATTTTTTTTCCCTGGTAATTTTCAGACAGATAAGGTAGGTTAAAGTCCAGGGATATATATTTACGCACAGCCAGAGGCTCAGAATTTCATGAAAAAGGTTAAATAAATTCTCTTCTGTAAGGTGTGATTCTTACTGGAAACCCAAAGAATACACAGACCGTGGTTGAAAACAGGTGAAGGAGAGCAGAGTCAACAGAGCCATCTTTTTTTTAAGGACTGGAAAAATATAAGGTCTTTGCAGCCTGGTTCATAACTAATCCTAGTTCAGACTACTTCACACTAGTAAGAAGAAAAAAACAACCAAGTAAATTCCAAAAATGAAGAAAACCTCAACATAAAATAGCCAAGTGATCAGTCCAAGCAAATTGATTTTTGTTGTTCTTTCCAAAGACAAGTTCAATATAACAGCTAGTGGAAGATACCCGCATTTCTGAGAATTGATCTGTAGAGTCTCTTGCAGACATCACAAACAAATTCAAGCTTTTTGTTTTGTTTTGTTTTGTTACTTTCTCTTAGTAAGAGGGACCACCTAGAAATGGCAAGGAATACCATTAAGAAATTAAGCACCCAGTCCTTTGAATAAATTCATTCTTTCAAGACATTTAAGGAATGGTTCTGCACAGCAGTATACAGTAGCATGAAAATCAGGACCAAAATCTGGATCTAGATGAAGCATGATCAAAACACAAAGCACAACAGAAAGGTCACTAATGAGAAATAAAGGTCCTAATTTCCTAAGCCAATGTGACGATGAAAATACATTACTATAGTTACTCTCTTAGTAACTATAATGTAAAATACATTACTATAGTGCTCTCTTAGTGCAATCGAAAAACAGTAAACATCCCATTCATAGATTTAATGTGCTTTCTCTTATTTCCAAACTCTACCATAGAAGCGTCTCCATTATATTCCAAGCTTGTACAAAACAAGTTTATCAGATCTTTTTGACAGTACAAAATTAAAAGGCAAGAACAAATATATAAAATCAATATAGAAAGCACTCTACTCTTCCTGATTGTTTTTTTGCACTAGCCATTAACAAAGAAAATATCACATTATTCCATTTTTCTCATGTAGCAATTCCAGATTCAATTAATTTATGCTTAGGATTCGAAGCCTGAAGATTTCAGCATAGAACCTGAGCGAACTGAAGGAGTACCTATATAAACGTCCAGGAGAAGTGTGCTGCTATCTTTTGTAGATTAGCCTCTACCGGGTGCTACATAATCCACTTCTGCTTAACGTTCTGCTTATCCTTATGACTTATACATGTGAAAGTTATTCATTCTTTTAATGCCTTCGATAAGTCTAACCTAAGAATGTTAAACCCTACATGAACCATGATGCAGTTATTCATTATGTACTTCAATGCAGTGTGTACTAAAGCAGTCAGATAAATGAGTCTACAATCATTTTAGTCCATTTTTAAGCACAGCCTTATCTTCTCATTTGCTGGTTTATTTGATGTGAACTTCTAACTGTGACTAATAAGTAGAGTACACAGTATCTTGAGTACTATACTCATGAGAGACAAGATCTTACATCCACCAATTTAAAGTCAATAGCAACAGTCCTCACTTCACAAAATGGGACAAAACATCTAGCAATTTTGAGAATCAAGTGCTTCTTTACCCTCTTGCAGGGAAAGAAAAAAAAAAAAGAAAAAAAAGAAACTGGATCCTTATCGTCTTAAATGGAAACATTCCTAAATTTCTTGCCAAGAATTTGCCTTCCCCTACAATTTGTATATGGCATACCATATACTTTTCTCCAGTTATTTCCTGATAGCATGTTATTTCTCCTCACCAAGAATATTATTACTTAGTAAGTACTGTTTCCAAAGGATGGCTGAGACACTACACCACACCAATTCCTAGCGAGGCATTTTCAGAAACTTCCGCACAGAACAGCAGCAAAGCCACATACTGGCAAAAATTCAGTTTGCAATGCAAAATTCTGACAAGGGTTAACTTTTTAATCACTGGCAAATACTTCTCCACAAACATCTAAGTTCAGCAACTCCGAGATCCATTTAAGCATATAAACCTTTGATGCACTTCCTAAACTAAACCCTACCATTTCATTTCAAAGCTGTATTTGAAATAATTGTGAAACTATGGATTTCCAAGGCTTGTCTCTGTGCTTCTGTGCTTAACTCAGAATAATCCAAGGTAGTCTAGAATGGTGGGCAATGGAATATAAACCTTTGCTCAAAAAAAAAAAAAAAAATCAAAAAAATAAAAAAACAACTCTATACAAAGCTTTCTGCACAAAGAAGGTTAACATATTTTTTTCTGATAAAATCTGCATAATAATTAAGTTGGGTTCATGCAGCTCTAGAAGATATTCACAGGCAATTATTCTGATATATCAGGTTTTCTATCACAAAAGGCTGTGTTTTTTCCCATTTCAGAACAAAAACAGATTAGCTCCTCACGTTCAAATTGTTCGTACTATTCACTGAAATACTACAGATGCAAATTCAAATCGATCTTACACATTGTCAAAATAGCAGAAGCTCTCTTTTTAACAGATACACAGTATGGAATGGATATATGCGTATCAACATTTCACAAAGCACGAGTAAATCAATTAACATTCTTGCAAAACAAAACAAAATCGGAAGAAAATGCTACTATCACATGTCAAGGACACTGAGACTTAAGCGAGACAAATTATATTATCTTCAGGTAACTAAGCTGGGAACACAGAAACGTTCTCTTTGTCTTTGGTCATAAAGCACTCTTCTGTAATGACAGTAAGATTGGAAGCATACCTGGAGGTCACCTGAAAGCATGAATTAGGGATTGCAGACAGAATATTCAATTAAGTAATATTCTTACCGAAGAAGGAATGATTCTTTATTACTAGAAACTGCTTTCACTGGGAAAGCAGTTCTGATGTCAGGTAAAATAAAGGCTTTGCCCTTAACGCACTAAGAGTACTCAAGAGAGCACAGAAAAGTGGAGATTTATACGGAACAAAAAAACACAAATGGAAATCACTTTTAACCTGTTAATCCATGAATCCAGCTCAATTACATGCTCTAAAAAACTTCTTCCACTATGAAATATTATACAAAATTTTCACAGTATATTTAAAACCAGCTCCTCTCACTGTGAGGAAAGAAATGAATTCAATTTACACATGTTAATGTAATTATGCAAATGTTGAAATTTTCATCATGGCCTGCAAATAGTTTCATTCTCTTGGGAGTTTTCTCTACTCAATTTGTTTTACAAAGTGCTTTTCCACTCTCAGGTTGTTTTCTTCTGTCCCGCCTCACTTGCAGGAGGTCTTAAACTGTAGGTACACCTCTTCTGTCAGAAGGGATCGGGGACTGCAGGTGTAATCCAGGGTGTGCCCAGTTGCCAAAAGCAAAGGTAGAGCAGGAGAGGCCAGAAAGCTGGACCAGCCTCCTGATCTCTCGTTCAGTTTCTGACACTGCAATGAAGACAGAGAGAGTAGTCACCAACATTTTTGACAACCTGGGCATCCACCCAACACAAGTGACACAGATGCTGAAGACAAGCCGAAGCCCAGCTGTGAAGCTTGAGACAGGCTATGGTTGCTAGAGCATTCCTCAGGCTGTCACTCACTATTAGCACTCAATGATAAATCAAGGATACAAGTCACAATTACACTCTCTGTTATTTAATTAAGCAAGCACATGCAGCTTCCTCCCTTTCCCACCAACTGTGAAACTTAAAGGTTCAAGATAAGATGCTTACATCAGAAAGGACATCTTTGTCTTGCTCTGTAACAGCATGAACATCTTTAAGGTCAAGTTCATTTCTTCTGCTATGCTGCAATCTTTTTTCTTCGCTACAGGACATGGAAACTTAAATGACTTTGCCAATCCCCACCTCCTCTGCAGCATACCCTGCCTACACCTACAGCTTCAAGGCCAGTGACTTACTACAAATCCCATTTTCCCCTTACATATGTATTTTCCAGAAGAGGATAGCAATACTTTTATCTAGGAAGAGATACAAGGTCAATGCCTTTATAGGAAGTGTTAGGGATGGCATTTTTTGTTCTTTTTGCTCCCAGAAACAAAAGATCAAAAGCCATTTGGTACCCCATAGGACTTCCCTTATGGGAAAAAAACATTAATAGCATAATCTGACAGAATGCTGGAGCTGCTGAGCTTTCACCTCAGCCGTTAAAACCACACTGCTTCCATTTCATTGTCGACAAGGATTTATGGTAAGACTTTTTATCTGAACGAATAATCAAATTGCTTTAGGAGTCTCAGTTTTATGTTATTATACACAATTATGTGAGAGTAATGGTGAAGTAGATGTTATCTAATTGGTAGAGGGATTCCCAAATCCTTTGAAGAGCGATTGTCCGTAAACCATAAAATTAAGTAGGCCATGCAATTGCACCGCTTCACAAAATAGCAGTGAAGTGGAAACAGAAAGATCACATTTATAGAGAAGATTGGTTAAATTACTAACCAAGAGCATTAGATATGGAAGTATGGCTTTAGCAAAATTACTGGAGGCAACAGTATCACAATACAGAAATGCATGCACAGCATGGCAATACATTTGAAAAGATTGCTTGGTTGCAAGCTGAGTTCAGAGGTTCATGAAAAGATCAAAGCGAAAGTTATTGAAATGCAGGAAACTGATGCACTGCAGGTGAAGAATTACCACTGTTTAAAACAATATCAGGCAGTGTTCAAATGTATGTTTCTGTAGCATTTTTATTGTTTTCCTCATCTTTTAGCTTAGTCAACATAGCTTTTAAATACCATAGAAAATGTGTTTAATAAGTATTAAATTATCTCTAAGTCATTCAAAAAATGTCATCAGGAGTGTTTTAAAATTAATATCATGAGCATACTGACAAAGCTACTTTTAGCCTTGATAGCAAATAACAAATCAAGTTGTTATGATAGGCACTTTAAGAACTGCACTAAACTTCTGAGATCAGTTTTTATAAATGCAGGAGCACAAACACACACAAAGACATACTGGAACTGCATCTGCACTGGCTAGTCCAGGAACAACTCTTTGAAAGTGGTCATTGCACATTTCATAGTTTTTCCTTGGACAAATGTTGCAGAATGAAAAAAAAAATGGTGAGTTTGGAGCTATGAAATTAACTCAAAAGGTAGTCAAGCTCTACTTCAACTTCTTTGAAGTCGGGTGTTCACTTAGATTTTATTCCTCTTTTGAATAGTAATTCAGTGGTAATTCTTTCTTTCCCATACGGCATTACTGAGGCCTGTAGCTGTTTTGATAACATATGGTTGAGAAACAGCTGTGTCTCAGGCACTGAGACTTCAGAAACAGCTCCCTTCACAATGTCTGATTGTTCCGATGCAATTTTATTTCTGCCACAGTGGTGGAGGAGATATGCCACACTTCTTATACCATATAGAGAAAGCCAAGTCCGAAGAGACACAAGCATGCAATTAAAAACTCTCAAGATGGGAACCTCGTCAATTGAAAACAAACTTGTAAGGGCAAAAAGCAGCTGCTAACCACTTTCATAAGCTTGAAACAGAAATTGCATTATCTCAGCGTTCTCACACTTCCCACCTCTCCCCATCAAGAATGCCTGTGTTTTTACTTCAGATTTTAACATTTTTCTATTAGTCTCAATCTGTCATTTATAAATCCAAAACTTTCCCAGTAATATTGCCTTGCCTGGTACAAGTTCCTTTTTCATAATACCTCAAGACTGAACTTCCTATTCTAATACTTGAAATAAAGAGTAAAGTACTGAAACCTCTGAATGCACTTGGCACTACTTTCCAATTACTACTTTTCTCCTTTTCTCCAATTTCCTTTTTTTTTTTCTTTTCCTAAATCTGTCAAGCATTTCAATATTTAGCATGCAAGTTTCATGGGTTCAATTCAATTCATAAATCAGATCACAAACCAGAAATGTACAGAGCGCATTCACGCCACACTTCAATACTTCAATAGAATCAATTTATACACCTTCCAAGATTTTGGCCCTTACGTCTTGCCTGTTTCCAAAGATGTAGGATCTGATCTAACACAACAGAATCTTATCTTTATGCCAAATTGTCCACATCCCTGCCTCCTTCTTAGCCTGCCAGTCTTTCCCTGGAGAACCTGGAGGCCTTCCCTAAGCAAAGGAAGGGCGTGAAGAGGTCATAAACAGCAATGAAAAAGCCAAAAGGTTTGGAAGAAGTCTACATACTATCTCCAGCTAATTATATGGTGGTATTACTGGATAATTGTTGCAAAATATTTTATGCGTCCACTACAATCATGCAAATTCCTTTCCAAATGACTCATAAAGGAGTTTCTAAACAAGCACTGACAAGACTTGTTTGCTAGATTTCATCCAAGCATCTTTCTCCCCCATCTCACAAATATGATAATTACCATAGACTTCAGTATTTCCCCATGAAAACCAAATTAGGTTTTAATGAAATACGCAATCTCCTTCCAACATACTGAGGCAGATTCACTCTGTTTAATATTCCACAACTAAAACCAAGCAGCTCCTGGAAGCCAACTGAGCCCAGGCAGATAATACTTTCCCAGTGGTACACATTCTTCTGTCTCCTGGTTCATGTCAGATACTGCAAGCGTGCATACAGGCAAGCGCGTGTGTTCAATCATGACAAAGCTATCTGTCCAACACAAGCAATAGGCTGTCAGTAACCAGTGTATGATTGCATTTATTAACAAGACTAGAGGCCCAAAAGTCTCATTGCTAGTAAGTTTTTAATCACCGTAATTTAGTTTTGCATTTTTGATTCTGAAGGCCATCTACAAATATAACTGTTAATCTAATTAAAGAACGATCATTTCAGAGAAATTAAATGAGACTGTGAATCTAAAATGGGTGTAAACAGGAAGTCTGCAGTAATCCTATACCGTATACTGGCCCAGAAACAGCACATTTCAGTTGATTCCTTATGAATTTTCACTTTTTTCTAAGTCCTTCACTATGAAGGAATAAATTAAGTACACTTTAAAGAGGCACAGATTACAAGAAGATTAAAAGAAGGGGGACTTTCACACTTTAATCTGCAGCTACTGAAATTGGACTCAATTTTTGAGCAATTCAACAGCTCCATTAGATGAGAGAAGACAATTTCCAATAAGTAGATACCATAGTGATAACACATCATATGGATGCCCTTTCCTCCCTCTTTTTTGTTAGGCAAGGCAAAAATAAAATTAGTATTTTCATCCCCTTCCTATTATATAAATCAAGAGTGTAAGAAAGGTCTTTTTACTTTGTCTTCTAGTTAGGCAGCACACTTATAACAAGCTTTCGGTACCTTTTTTTTCCCTAAAATAAAGAGGTGATAGTACTTTAAAAGCCTGATGTAACACTTCATGTTTTTACACTGACATTTTAAATCACACCATGGCTCTTATAGTAGCAGAAGCAGCAACACAGAAACAGAAACCCAGAAAACCAGTCTCCTAGGTGAGATGGCAAGGGAAAAACACGTATTCCTGAAGGAGAATGGGGCTCTATACGTTTTCCAAATAGATTTATAAAATGAAGCCAGATAGAATTAGCTATTATCCAAACACTACCTACTTAGAACACATTGTATATTTCTCACTGAGCGCTGCTCCAGGGGCAAAGAGGTCCCCAGTCTGACAATAGCCTGCTACCAGGTGGAAATAATTAAGGAAGGAAGCTCTCCTGTGCACTGTGCAAATTATTTACTAGCAATCCCCACCGAAGCTCATGCTATGACCTAATTTAACCACATCACTTGCATCATGTCTCTCTCTCCCTGCACGTCTAGAAAAAGACCGCTCTGAAATCTGCATGTTCCTGTAGAATATTTTGATTTCTCTAATTTGTTGTCATTGTAGCTGTTTTTAAAAATCAGTCTGCCCTCTTCCTTCATTTGAAAGTAGAAATAAATGAACATCCTCCCTTTGCTGTGAGTCAGCCAAATTCTGTTTTCAAGCTATATATTAACTTACATCAGCTGAAATTCTAACTCTGAGCTAACAGCACTCTTTTTTTTTTTTTTTTTTTTGTAATGAAAAACAAGGGAAAAGGAGTAAGATAATACATACATCAGTGATTTTTGGATGATAATTTTTCCTAGTAATTGTGGTTTAAAAAGACTTTTCTTTGTACATAGTATATCAACAGTAATGTTAGTCTCTCTGCCTTATTATCTTTCCACACAATAGTCTTCTAATAAAATATTACAGCAAAAGAATTTGTTTAATGTAAGAGTTCAGCTCATGCATCCTGCACATTTATAGCCATATTACTTGGTTGTCTTTCATCTTGGTCATCTAAACCAAATAGTCAGAATCTACTCCTTACCACAAATTATTTCCAAAGGTTACTATTAGCAATTATACTAAACTTAGAGAAGCCTCTCACACACACAGAAGTAAAAATTTTAGATATCTGAAATGCTCAACCATTCCAAATGGTTTCTCTCATAAGGAAATTCACTGAGCGCACAACGGGGGGAGGGGGTGAACAGTGGAAATAATTCAGGATCTTTGTTCTCTTTGAGTAAAGTAAGAGTCCCCAGAATTAATTTTGACTAGATCTAAATTTTTAAAAAAGACAAAGCCAGACAACCAATAATGTAAAACCAGTATGTCATTCAGGATTGCCTTTTTATAAGAAATGGGCTGTGCAGCAACACAGTGCAGCTTTGGATGGCTTCAAAAGCAACTCTGTAGTGCAGCTTGGCAATGTTCTTACCAAAAAAAGGTTCCATCTTTCTTACTACAGAAACAGGTAACTCACGCTGTTGAGAACATTCAATACCTTTGAATGTTTTCTGCTCATCTCAGAGGCTCCTGGTAATCAGTCCCACGAGGACCACCTTCCCTATACCAAGAACAAGCACAGCTGGAAAAAAAACTAAAATTCAGCTAGTATCCACTTGTGCTTCCTCCTTACTCAACAACACAGCTATCATCAGGTTTTGGAACTTCAAAAGAAAAGAAAGAGACCATTTCCTCTTTATTTCTCAGAAACAGCTGGGGAGAGAAAAGGGAAGATGTAGCACTCTGGTCTCGCTGGGAATTGCTCATTTCTGAGTCTTACACTGACGTTCTGAATTAGAAGAGGAAGGAAAAGTGACTAGTACTTGGGTCAACATCCCTTCACCCTGACAGCAGATAGCATTTGCTTCCTCCTCCTTCCCAGTGTACAAATAAAACTACATGTCCAACACACTACACCAGCACCAGTAACTGTAGTAGAGAGCACAGCCAGTACTATAGTCTCCATGCTATAAGTACACAGACAAAAAGGGGGTGGGGGAGGGGAGATAGAGGGCTCAAAAATAATACCTCTCACTATCAAGAATGAAAGTAGGAATCAGTTAGTTATGAATTGGGCACCATCTCCTCCCAGCAAAGACTGACAACACTAATTGAGTAGTATCAATGATATGTGCAGCAGGGAGAACCTCTACACACTTAATCCTCAGTAAAGGCTGCTGAGTTTAGACTGGCTGTAGAGTGCACCATAGGGGAGAGAAACACTATTTACATGTTGCAATTATCAAAATCCATGAAATAGGGGGTCCTTTTCTCTATCCCCTTGAGAAATGGGGTGGAGGATTGGTTAATTTATATTTTAAACCCATCAAAAAGTTTTAATAGGAATCCTTGAATTTTACATCATCCTCAACTGCTTAGCAAGGTCACTCTTATTCTGAGAATATAAATTGTTAGTAAAACTATTAGCCCTATAACATAATCATTGTTTTATTTCCTTGGCAACGGAGAAAACTTTCAGTAGAAGGAGATTTTAAGTGTGGAGTGGACATTCCAAACTGCAACCTTTTCCAATAGAGCCTAGTTAGAAAACACCTGTCGAATATCTGCATTAGAAGGGATTGGAAATGACAAACAGAAAATATACAACTTAAGTGTTTACACAACTCAGTCAGAAGAATTATAACCCTCTGAAAACAGTATCTCACCTCCAAGTTTTTCTATACACCTATTTAGGACAAAAACACAGCAGAGAGAAAAAAGTGCCTTAAACAGAATCAGAATTTGAAACAAAGCTCAAATTAAGCAAATGCAAATATGACTTCTGCTTACACATCTGTACTGTGGGAAAACCAACCCTGAAGCACAAGCATACAATAGGTTTTCTCCATCTGTGCATTCAACTAGCACGTCTGATTGTATAAAGCTGACAGTGCAATCAGCCAGTTCTCTTGGTAGATAAAGCAAAAATTATTAATAGACAAATGGAGAAGCTCTGCAAAAGGCTGATCTTGCAAACACATAACACAAAAAAAAATTATTAGCAAAAGTATTTTAAAAACTAGCAAGATCTCTTCAGGCCTTGCATCATCAGCAAGGTTACTCACCAATCCAAAACTAAAATCACCGCAAAGAAGAAATACCTACATAGAACTCAAGTAAATATCAAGAGCAGAAAATACCTGGAGAGAAGAAAAAAAAAAAAGCTGCCATTGCAACATTTGTCAGCAGATCTGCCTCTGCGAAACCATGCAGTGCCAGTTACATATTTTGGCCAAAAGACAGAAGGCTCTCCCCTCATTTGTTCCAGGTCATTTTCAAAATCATTTCAGAGAAAAAAGAATTACCAGCAGGTGTTTCCATAGTGAAGGAGAAGGTTGAGGAAGGTATGACAAAAAAAACACAATGCAAGACAATTGAAAAATCTGGATTATCTCAATACCCACATTAGGAAAAATAAGTAAGAGCTATGGACTATCAGACTGGAATCAGGAAGTGAAGCATTTAAGAAATTGCTTTTTATGGAGGTTAGAAAGAACTTCTCCCTCACTGCACACCATCTCCTCAAATACTAAAGAACAGACAAGTTTTAAAGTTGGGCAAATTAGTTGTTTTTTTCTTTTTTTTTTTTTTTCCTCCAAGTCCCCCAGATCAGGGCATATAAATGAGTAATGCTGTAAGGTCTTCAGAAACCCCCTGGCACTACAGAGAGCACTTTGTCCACACTGCCTAAAAATGGCCAAGGAAGCACCTGATGTCAGCATCTCACCAGCCCTCCCATTCTCACTGAGAGGCACACCAGCGGTTAGACACACGGTCGTTTTGCAACACTGAAATTGGAGTCAACGTGCCAAAAAAGCCCTTTTCAAAAATGGGGAAAAGTGATTTTAACAAAATGATTTTGATGCATTACTATTTTCTTCTTTCCTACCACTTCTCAGATTTGAAAATGAAAAGAGATAAAGACGGAGTCTCCTTTCCATTACATAAATCCACACTTCTGAGTGCTTTAAAAGAAGGGGAAAAGAACAGGCAAATAGAGTTTTTATCGTGATTCCGAGGCACACAAAGCAGCAAACCACCAGGAAGGGCTCTGCTTTGTTCTGCTTTTTAAACACTTTGATACAACAGCATTCATAAAATTTCTTTGTGTTCCTGCACACACATTCTTGCACTACGTGGCTGCAAGCAGGCTGCCATGGTCACACGTATGCATGCTCCTTATTTCGAAGGCTCTTGGGCAGCTGAGGCCACTGCAGCTGCTCAAGGTCCAGGCTGTTGTCAGCTCAGAGCTGTGCTTGTACACCAAGCGCTGGAATGGTTTCAGAATGGTCTCTCTGACTCCTCCTGGAAGCTTCGAGGCCAAGCTTACACTACCTGCTTAGTAACAAAGCCACAATCTTGTCATTTTTATAATGATAAAAAAGCAAACGAGGGAGGAATATACAGCTTTCATTTCATGACATCACAAGGGTACTGGGTACTAATGCATTTGTAAGTCTTCTGTGCATGCTTCAGTGGTTATGCTGGGATTAATGTTCAATGCTAGCAGCTTAGAGGGCTGGGAGGGAGGGGGGTGGCAGAGGTTATTGCAAAGAACAGCTTCCCAGAGTAAAGTGTATAGGCTGAAGTAATAGCATTATCCTATGTTTTGTCTCTCTACATTTGTAAGCATTAAAATTATTATTAAACAGAGTGATAAAGAAGTTCCAACAAAAGTAAATCAGCAATGCCATCCTGAAAAATTACTTCAAAAGATTTCAGCATGCTAACATCCTATTGCTGAAACTGAATATACCTAGCAGAGCTGAAAATGATAGAAGAGAAAGCAGATTGTGCTAATAGAAGTTTATCTGTATGAACTTCAAACTTGAGCAAAACCCATCAACTTTTAAAACAGGAACATTTACTTCAGGGATATCAGATTGACATAACCAAAACATGGGATGCCTGTTGCACCAAGCCTGGCAAAGGGCCCTAGTGCCACAGGAGCATCCTGGCAGCTCTGCGTTTTTGATCTAGTGGCTGAATGCCCCTAGTAGTACCCACGGCTGCCAGTGATACCTCATGCAAACTCCCAACCAAAGGAGCCACTAGCAGGGCCTGGTCAGTGGGGGCTCTGGAACAAGTCGAGGCAGCCAGCTGCTGAAAACATTCATTCTTGGAAAACAAACCTCAGCTTGCACTGAGTTGAAATAGGGCAGCAACATACGTTTCACTGGCAAAGCTGCTGCTCTTATCTCTATCAGCTCAGCAGGGGTCAGGGCCAGGTTTCCAGAGCCCCTGCAGCTTTGCTGCAGCAGGAGGAATCAAAGGAAATTCAGACAGCTGCTGTGGGATTACAGGAACAAAGGAGGCAGAGGAGGAGAAGCCAGGGACCTTCATCAAGGCCGTCGTGCCCAGCCTTCAGCAAGCACCTTGGGAAAGCAGTGTGTCCCTGGGACTGCCAGGGCAGCAGATCTGAAAGTGGCTCTGGTTTCTGACAAGGGGAAGACACTCACAGATTTGCCCTGCTGGCAAAGGTGCTGTGCAGCTCACGAGTAAAATTCATGAGTAGCGCGTATTTTACATAAGCACCACTGTACCTTATCACTTCTCTGTTTTCCCCACTCATCGAGCTCAAGAACTTAATGTAGTACAGAAAAGACACAGATATCAATAAGCACCGGCATAAAAGCCTGACATTTATCCTCACCAAAGAGGCATAAAAGCAAGAAGTGGTAGGTTACATGAATTATAAGAAGCAACAAAACATGGATCAGATTCAGAGAACCAAGTAACAATATTTAATTAATCCAAACCATCAGTGAAGACGCCTTTCTGCAAGACACTGAACAAGGTCAGCGCAGGTTCCTTTTCAGACCACAGAAGCTGTGATACAAGTGAGAGGTGGGAAAGAAAGAGAGGAGAGGAACAAAGCAAACAAGAAGAAAGATACGGAAGAAAAAGAGAACAAATTTAATACTGACATGCAAGAAGACTAGTTGAGCTTGCATTGCCTTCACAGTTCACATTCTATGATGGCACAAAAGGGCTTGTCCATGTTTATTTCTCAGAGGGTTGTTTTGTTGAGTTAGTTTGGTTACTTCTTTTTATATATGTATATACTGGTAAGAAATGTTTTCTTAATACTAGATGATCAGTACAGGAGAAAAACAGTAAGAAAAGCCAGAAGTAATGTTAAGTAACTACAACGGAAAAGACCTTTAAAGTTGTGTTTCAAAAACACTCATAAAATTATCTATGCCTTTATGCAGGTCTTTGATAAAGGGGCATGTTTTACGCAAATCAATGGATGAGCACAATTTCAAACATATCACTCTGAGGGCTCACAACAGCACCTCAGGTAAATCCACAGATTAGCTTGTGGCACTGCTGATCATTCCAATGTTAAAAGAGAGTAAATATTTGTTAATGTTAACCACTGCACTTTGAGTTGTGATTTTAACAAACACATAGCTGTCTTCAAAAAGTACTGAAACCTCTTCAGAGATAAATACATAGAAGAAGCAAAATACAACTTTTCCAGCAGCGTTCTAAAAAATGAAGGGAAGATTATAAGAGATTCAGATCTGTTACAAAAAATATATATATTTTAGTAAATTTTATTTATTAACCATAATTAATTTTGATTTTAACAGTTATTCTTTTAATTATGGTTTGTTTTCCCCACACAGTCTGTGTCCCAGACACAGACTTCCATTACTTCACACTGAGGGTATTGATGAGGTAGTTGGAAATAAAACATGAGCAAAATCTCTAAGATTTTTATGTTCTCAAAAAATAAGACAGTCGTACCAATGTTTAGGTTTATATCAGCAATCCTACTAAGTCCAATAAAAAGTGGACAGGGGAAGATATAAAGTATTCGGGTTTTTGTTCGTCTAGGCCAGAATAAAGGCCTGGTCTTTAGGACTGGGACAGTCTTTCAGATAGTGGAGATGCAACTCTACAAAGATCCAGCCGCTTCAGAACACACAGTGCTGTTGGAAAGAGTGTTCTTTTATAAACTTTTGAAAAGATTATACTTTTAACCACCCACACTGAAAATATCATATATTTATTGACTTAGCCCTGGTACTGGGCTCTATCTGAGCTTTCTGGCTATGTCTGCCAGAGCCATAACTCAAGCATATGCCAAAAATATCTAAGTCCAAGTAACTCATAATTACATTGAGGCAAAAATACAGTGATAGTCACACACTGGGAATATATTTAGACGCCAGAATAACTCAGAAGCATGCACTGAACACATGTGACTCTCTAGACTGAGTTATTTGCTGCTGTTTTCTATTAGGTTGGATAGAGATTGCCATTGTCCCTCATATTCATATGGTCCTCCATATTTGCTTGGTCTCTAGAACTCAAATCCCTTTGGAAAGAGAGTGTTATTGCTACATTGACTTGAGAGAGTTAACTGTACACCAAAGTAACTGATGAAAGCATGCTAAAAAACCCCTTAGCATTCTCAATTTTAGCATCCACAATTTTTCTTCCTACTTAACATATGTAAGTGTATTCAAAAGACAAATTGAATAGACTTTATCCTTACACCTTGACCAACAGCTGTGGTGAATGCTGCACTGCCAGGTCACCATGCAAACTCCTCTCAATCTGATGCTGGCTAACTTGTGTAAGTGGACTGCTATCATGCCGTTATCAGACAAATTCTGCCTCTAAGTCCAAAGCCTGGATATCACACTTGACAGAAAAATATTGATGTATTACAAGAATTGCCATATCAGCTAAAGGTAAACATAGTTCATAGCCATAAGCAGTCCTAAAGTATTTCTTCCATCTAAGAAAATGATGATTAAGAAAAATGTTAACAGGAAAATCTCAGTGTATCTTCCTCCTGTTTTACAATTACAGAGAGAGAAGTATGAATTGTCAAGTGGGATGTTTTTCGAGATAAATTTATAGAATTTCTACCAAGCTCGTGCCAGCATGAAAAGTTGCATGTTGCCTGCAACACGCAGGTAGATGCAGGAAATCTTTTAAAGCTTCATTCATCATTCACAAGAGCATCCACTGAACATTTCAGCAAAACTCCACACAGAGCAGGTCTCAGAATATGTTAACTGAGGTTAAGTTTCCATTTTCAGGCCACAGGTCTTACAGGCCTTCAATTATGTATCTTCACAAATAACTTCTTCTTTAAGGTCAAAATTAAGTTTTCCCTTTGTCCTTCACAATAGATATCATAGAAGGAAAAAAAAAAAAAAAAAGAGAAAAGAAAAAGAAGAAAGTTTGAGAAGAAAAAGAAGTCTATACCTGGTATTTCAGATGCATGTTTGCCTTCTATAACAATAGCCTAAGAAAACAAGGAAAAGGGTACTTAATTTATAACACTTAATCTAATAATGGGATAATAAATGAATGCCACATGCTGTGCAATCCTATGTTTGAAATTCACAGTCAGTTCTCATGTTGACAGGGATTTGAAAACTTCTTCAGCATAAGGCACAGCGCCACTTTCCAAGACCTTCTTCAGTTTCTATCAACTATTTTTTCAGATACATAGCCCTAAAAATAGTATCATCTCTGCTGATAGTTCAGTTTGGCCTTCCATCCAAACCTCTACTGCCAAGACTAGGTTACATTCTAGCGCTTCATTAGCCACACAGCAGCCTTGGCAAGAACTTGCTAAAAGCAGCAGCGCTTTGCATTGTTGCTGTCTGCCCTAAACTAGGACTCCGCGTAAAGAATAGCCAAACAAGGCAGCCACAAAACCCCAGCTTCTGCAGCAATCTAATTTTTACACAGTAACAGTTGGGCCTCTGTCTTCAGCCACATTGTTTTATCCATTTTCCTTTCCCAAGCAATTTATCTCTTTTTCAGTCTACATTGTGTCTTTCTCCTTGAAAGGGCCAAACTCTATTAACTGAGCCATTGCTCATTTTTCCTACTTTGGTTCCAGCGTCTGTTTTCTGTATATGTCTTATTAGCTTTCCACTGTAGGAAACATGAGAGGAGAAAACCACCCAGGGAGATGGCGAAACAGAACAGGTTAGAAGAGCAAGCTGAAAACTCGTGAAAGGTAAGAGTGAAATCCAGGGAGATCTCTCTGGACAGACTTCACTGGTACAGTCTGACGCGATTATCACCACCAATTGCTCATCACCACCTACGCCACAAGCAGCTACCCCTGTGCAACCTCCTAGCCATGCCAATGGTCCGATCGATCTCAAGTTTGTTTCGGCAGAGCAAACGTCCTTGGCTTAAGCAGTTTGACCCAGCCTGGCTCACTACAACAGAAACAGTTGAGACTGCCAAAATCCAGGGCTAATGTCTCTTTCAGCAAATTCAGTAGCAGCACTGACACACTGAGGGCAATTTTCCTCTCAGTTTGTGTACTGGCTTTGGATCCTTCGCATCCCACATGCCTAACAACCTCCAAGCATTCAGCCGTAACTCATTTCTCCCTCCCCTGTCTTGTCTCCTCCTAATTTCCAGACATCTCCTCACTTTAACTATTGGATGGTTCTCATACCTGCAGATACAACACAGAGATTAACATGCAGGAACACTATGCACATGGTCTCTTTTCCATGCATTGCTCTTCTCATCTCTTTCAGTCTGAAGTGCCCTGGGGGAGGAAATCTCAAGTACTCCTAAAGCACCCTAATGCACCACTCCCGCAATGTGATGATATAAGGGAAATGAAAGAAATTGCATCAGTATCTTAGCATAATGCAGCAAAAAAAAACTCTCAAACTTTAAGAACTACAAACACTAAACGAGAAGTGAGAAAGTATTTGCCCCAGACACGTGCACTCACATCACAAGAGCCTTGTACCAGTGCTATATCTCCTACTGCCCTGACACTTTACTTTTTTTGTACTTGGTCACTACAGATTCCTGCTCCCCAGCAGCAGTGCACAATCAGCAGCGCTAATATTTTCTCCTCCTCCATCCTCCAGAAATACAGGGAATATCAGTCTACAACCTGGAGACAGGATAAGGAGAGAGAGCAAGGACAAAGGGGAGGTCACAGCCTGAATCTAACCTCACCACGGGGAGACGTTCCTCCCGGCACGAGCATTTACAAGTGCACGGAGAAAGAAAATATCATCAACAGCATGCCAAAATGAAAGCATTTGAAAATGAATAGCAGCTGTTATTTTCTTAAGACCTCAATGTCTCTGTCTTTATGTGAGTTTGTCTTACAATAGAGATGACTTCGTTTAAATGAGAAGGCGGCTGCAGCTTTTTAGTATACTCCAGGTAAAATGAGTGAATACACACAAAAAGCACCTGATAACATTATTTGCATATGCACTATTGTGTAATTGTTTCCATAGGCAGAAAGGACTGCCAAGCTGCCGTAAAACCTCATGATAATTGCTTGGTTGTGTATGTCTTATAAAATATAAATCAGGATTCCCTCAAAAATCTGGAAAACTGCACTTATCTAAATCTCACAGAATTAAGGAGGCAGTCATTTAAACTCTATTTGTCACCAAGACACAAAACTGGGCTCTGCAAAGATATTCTACACAAAGAGAGAGACAGAGATCTGTTAATGCATGTGACAGTTATTCTGCTGTACAAGCAGTTCCAAATCAAATTTGCTAACCAGTGAAACATCTGGAGGGGAAAGCCTCAGGCGGAGAGAACCATCAAAGTTACGATAACGCACAGTGTTTCTTTACTGAGCGTGATATGAAATTAAGTAGCTGGTATACATGATGGCTGCAACAGTTGACATAATTATCAAACATCACATAACTCTTATGATAGAGTATTATAATGGGGGTGAGCGGCTGAAACTTTTGTTTAGCCTTCTCCCCCTTCCAAAAGAAAGCTTCTCCCACTATTAAATAGTTACGAATAACAAAACATAACAATGATACTAATTCCTTACATGCATTTGTGCCAAAAAATATAAAATAAAAATATATTACAAGAACGAGCACAGCCCGTAAACATTTTCACTGATTCATTATTTAGGACCAACCAAGCATTTTATGAATTGTAGTTATTTATTATGTTTTATATACTCTGTGCTTGTTTATGCCCAAAAGGTTCATCCACTTCCTCACCACAGCTCTCCATCACCCAACAGCAAGGAAGGTCAGACTTCAAACTGTGTCACAAGGGTCTTATTCCCGTAGCCTTGCAGGCCCTCTATCCTGCAAACACTGAGCCATGTGTTTAACTTACAGTATACAAGTAGTCTCACTGAACTCATTCATGAAATTCTAGCCTTATTTAAATTGCCACAAGTTTTACCATTGACTCCAGTTGGACCAGACTTCATGTAATGGGACTATTTACATCCAAAAAGCTGAACACATGTCTAAGTATTTCTGAAAGCAGTCTTCAGGGTAAACCTGAGCCCTACGTTGCTGTTTTATCTCTTACTGACACATAAGACCTACAAAATGATCTGCTTTTATCTTGACCTTATCTACCTAAGGACGCAGTAAACAGCTCATCACTAAAACAAATTATTAAGTCATTTTTCCTCCTTCTTGGAGATTATTAAACAGGCCATTCATCCTCCCCAATCTGCTAATTTTTACCATTCTAATAAGCACGAGGTAGTTAGTGCATAGTCATCAAGGCACAAATACTGATTTTGCTTAGCTGGATGCTTCACCTGCTCATTTGCAATTTAGAAAAGAATAAACTTCAGGCAGGTACAAGAGACAGAAAAACAGATTAGGTAGCTGCAGTTTTCTTTCCTTAATTACAACAGCAGCAACATTCAACCAATCTAAATTGAACTCAATTAAATCAACGTTTAGTCAGCTCCTGAAGCAATAGCTGAAATATAATCCCTGTACTTACTTCCTCATGTAGTTTTATTTAGAATGAGTGAAAGGTGACCCATGTACCTAGCTTCTAACCCTCAGCAGAAAAAAAATAAAAAATGCGAAGTGAACACAGATCCTTTGCTGCAGAAAGCAAAAAGGTAGAAGTTCCTGCTGTACCCGAATTCCTGCTGAAACTCAGAACAAAGTCTACAGAAACAAAGACTCTTTCACTAGAAAAAGAAACAACATCCTTTTTTTCTGATTACCATACAGCTTATATATTTGAGAGCTCAGAAATATCCTAAGGGCATAATTTGATACTAATTTAATCACTCTGTAGGAAGATTCACTGATTGCAGTCCATCCCTTCGTTCCCTCCATGACCTGCACTGTTGGTGCAGACATAAGATAGCATTGCAAGGATGAAAAATTATGTCTGTTATTATATGTGCAATTAAATATGCATATTAAATGCAACTGTCCTGCTATGCACAGGGCTCTTTTGCATTTTACAAAGCAAAATACAGCATGATAAGCAGTCTGCCTTGAGCAACTTATTCTACAAGTGTGTTCACTTACCCTTGGCAGAGGACTAACTGGCATGATTTCAGGTTCACGCTATGAATTATCACAATATCTGCTCTTCCTTAGCAGGACTATGTTCTGCTACCTCATGCATTTTTAATAGGATTCAATGAGAAATAAGGATAGAAAACAAATACTCTCTACTCACTAGTTACCTTTCTAGCCACACAGTACAGAAAATATAAAGTATAACATTGTGCTTTTATACACTCTGCATATATATATGTTTCCCTGTGATTTCTTGTCTTAAAGGAGGTATGCAAAAGAAAGTGTTCTCAGGGTTGTTCGAGCAAAAACACCGAGCCATCACTCCCACTGTGCTACACAATGGACAGAAGTCCCTACTGCCCTACCTGTGCTCAGGCAATCAAATGCAACTTACACTTTTAAGCACTGTTGTTGAAATTATATGAGGCCAGAAGAAAATAAAACTCAAAAAATGATTTGAATTCCATTCACCATTCATCACATCACTCAGATTTTTCTTAAATATTTATAGAAAGAATAAGACACTTAGTAACAGTGTTTACATCAAAACCCTGCAAGCACTTCCACACTTATATTTACCTGTATATTAGCTCTTTATTTGCATGCTTTAGAGTCACTTATTCAGAAAAGGGTACTGTAACATGTTAGGTCTCAGCGATAAGAAATTGACTTTAAAACCTTTTGGTGCATAACAAGCTCGTTCACTTTTTCATGTCATTAACAATTTGCACAGCATGAATATAAACTGAAATTCCTCGCCTATATTAAGTTACTATACAGGGAGCCTCAACAAAATCTACAGATTTCATACTGCAAGAATTTCAGAGCAAACCAAGCACAGAGTCAAGTAGGCACATTTAAATTTCACACAGCATGTAACTTTTGGAAACTGTGCCTAACAGGGTGGTACCTTGCTTCAAGCTACTGTATCAGAGCCTTTCAAGATACACATATCAGAATCATCACCTTCAGACCTTTACTATTCAATTTTCTTGCTTAGATAAGACTCCTCCAACACCACCCCCAAGGAGTGCTGAAATCCACAGCAGCATACAGAGCAGAAAACCTTCTCTTGTCCTGCAAAATCAGCAGAATCCCAAACACCTCAGATCAACAGCTCTGAAACACAGTACAATGGCTGCTAAAAAAATAATGCCTCCTATTTTACTATGTTGGCCCACAAAATCATAGGCAGATGTTGGTGGTATGACAGTAGAGGTGTAACAATATTGGTGAGAAGGTTCCATTCTGTTGCCATGTGACAGATGGCAGCAGAGGGGCAATCTGACACAGAAGTGCAGACGAAGCAAAGACGTGTCACTGAACTCCTCCATGAAGAAAACATTGCACACACTGCCATTAATTGGTGCTTGATGGATACTTATGAAGACCAAATGGTGGATGTGAGCATGGTGAGGTGGTGGGTGGTGCATTTCAGCAGTGACAACAGTGGGTCGCCTCCACTGGCTCAGATTTTTATGAGCACACCATGCAGGTTCTTGTTCATCGCTGGCAAAAATGTGTGGCAAATGTCGGTGGCTATGTTGAAAACAGTGTGTTGTAGCCAAGAATTTGCTCTATCAAATAGCATTATTGTGCTCTTTGTTGTAGTTACCACGAAAATAAATAGGAGGCATTACATTTGGAGGAACCTAGATAAATTAAACACAAATGTTGACATCAGGTGGACAAAACACTATTGGTATTCTTATATACCAGTAGTTCATATTTTTTACCATTTTTCAAGAGAAATACACTAAATATTAATTCTTATTAATATTATGTGATAGTGGATTACACAATTAGGTGAAATCCAATATTCCTTAGAACTTTTTCCTTAATGGAATCCTTCCCCCACCTCACCAGAGAGTCTGTCAAACTCTAGGAGAATCTTTAACTGTTTTTGGAAAGGATTGCATTTAATGGTTGAAAAGTGTATATTAAAAAATAAAAAGAAAAAAAGAAATAGCTGACTGTCCCCTACAGGAGAATTTCCTGCAGAATCTCTCACAGGTTTATCATACTTTCTACAAATCAATTTTGGGTGGCTACTAATATCTACTTTTTTTGTTAACATCCTTACATTATTTTCTTTGTCAAGTGCTAAAAGCAGGCTCTAAATTCCAGAGGACAAACTAACTTCCTGCTGCCTGGACACTTAATCCTTCCTCCTTGTTTTAACCCTGTACCAGCTAGCCATGAACAAGTACCTAGATCCATCACATATCAGGGTAATGTGGGATTCAGTTTTGAACCGATACAAATCGACTCATTCAACATGAAACAAAAAAGACTTAGAGTCACTTAAAAAGAGAAAAAAGGAGAATAAAAACCTTTGGTAAAATCCTACAGCAGAACATACTCAGAGAAATGGGAAACTGCAGCAAATCTGTCCTGGTTAAATAGCACCCATACACCTAGCAACTCTGTGGAATAAAAGAACTTCCAATATGCTTCCATTCTTTCAGCTGAATCATCCTTTTAAAACAGCCAGATGCCCACAACCAGATGCCCGTATCACGCTGAGCCAACCGGTGCAATATGTCTATTAAAGATGCCACTTTGGCTGCCAAGAGCTTGTAATCACATAAGGGGCAAAAATAGGGGGAGAGGAAGCAGTAAGAGATGTAACGTCTTGCACAGTAGCCGAAGGCACATCCAGCCATACAACTCCAAGCCTCTTGGGATGGGGATGGCTTTCACGTTGGGCATCAGCTGCCAGCAGCTCTCTATTTGCCCCACAACTGCACTCAGGGTGCTGCAAGCTAACTCACACCACAGCTCTGGTGCAGGGCTGAACTCAGCAGTCATTGCAGAGCTCAGGCAGTGCACAGGGGTGGCTGTAAGTGAAGAGCAGCCTGAAGGGATTTCACATGGGGTCTGTTTTTAACACAAGGCAACACAAGGAGCCATCTACTTTCTGGCTTTTCCCCATAGTTAAAAGTCCTTCTCCTTCTAAAAAAAAAAAAGTGCATCCCAAGAATTCTTCACAAGTACAGTGTTTATTAAAGAGAAATACTACAGTTTTTAACAACTTATATAAAGAAATGAGTAATGTATTGTGAAATGGAGTAGAACACACAGCTAAGTCATCTCATATAAAATACAACATTTACTGAAGTACACTGGTGTTATAGAGGAAAGACCTGCTTGTGTTACCAAAACAAGCTACTACACACAAAAAATGCAATGTTATTTGATTAAAATTTTCATAATTCACTTTGTATTTTTTCTCTCTGCAAGCTTTATTTATATAGCCATGGGGCATTTAAATTATTGTCTTGGCACTGGAACCCTAACTCAGATCAAAAGGCTTTTAAAAAGCCTCCACCGTCTTCCGCTTTAATTTTAAAAATGCAAAAGATCAGAAGTTTAATTACAAATAATTAATTAGAGAACGAAGTATTTCTTCTGCAACTAACTCTACTTTTGCAAGACCAATCTTCCTTTTCCTCCTGAAAGAAAAACAAAAAACAAAAAAACAAAACAAACAAAAAAAAAAAAACTTAGAAAGTTTCTTCAAGTACAACTGAAATTGTTTGGAGAAAATGAAGAACATACACTCACACACTCAAGCTCCATGGAATTTACTACAGGGAACTTCTTATTACAATCAAGTTGGTTTTTTTTTTTTTTTTTTTTCAGCAAGGAAACAATACAAATAGATGTCTACCATTCCCAGAAGCATCTACCGCTTTTGGTATGGGATTTGCTGGGGAGGGGTCTGAAAGGTCAAAGACAGGATGGCAGAAAAAGAACCTTGCTAGAGACCCACAAACCTAACTTCTACACAGAGATTCTCATCTGATTTCAGACTGTTGCCCAGGACGATTCCCTAATGAAATTCAGGCATCAACAAGGAAAGCCTGACCAATACTGTCTAAATCTAAGGAAAAAAAAATGTATTGTATTGTAGTGCTGTATCTAGAGGACTGACAACTCACAAAATAAGGCTTGTTAAGATACTGTGCCGTTTCTGAGCCTAAGCCTCACACTTGAGCTTAATTACCTCTTCATCTTTTTATTGAAAAAAAAAAATCAAAACAATCAACCAACACTACAGCCCCAATAAGCAGTCAAATCAAATAAAGGCAGTATAAAGTGCAAGTAAAGGCACAATTGCACCTTCATCTTCATATAATTGATGGAAATAAGAGGATATGGCAGGGCACAGTATTCCTTCAAATATTTTTATTTGAAAACAAAAAGAGGTTGTTGGGTTTTGGAGTTTTTGTTTTGTTTTGTTTGGGTGAGTTTTTTGTGTTTTTGTTTTGTTTTTAAAGAGCATGAAGAACGAAAAAGAGTACATAGCAGAAGGCTCACAGCCTACAGAACAACCACCACAAGTGTATTCTTGACCACACAGTCCCCATGAAGCCAGCACAGGCTCCTTCAACTTTAATAAGGGAAATTCCCAGTGTTACACGGGTTAGGAAAGTTATTCTAATGGCTGTAGAGGCAAGAGCAAGCATCTCACTTGAATTTCTAACTGGATCTAAACCCCTTCTCAAACTGGTAGAGTACAAGTCCACACAGACAAGAGAGCCAGCCGTAACTGATCAGGACCCATGAACGTGATGATACCGCAACATGGAGTCAAGATTTGGGTTATCACAGAGTTAGAATATGGCTAAAATCACAGACACAGAATGAGAAAGAGGAAGTGACACAGACCTAAAAACCCTGTAAAGACGTATATTGTGTGTTTTAAAAGGCAAACTTTAAGTTTATTGCTTAATATACTGCTGTGCTCTATAGTTGGTGAAATTTTCCTGTGCATTCTCCTGTGCCCACAAAAAATAAAATAAAATAAAATAAAACCTGAAAAAGATAGGACTAAACTATACAAAGGCACAAAAAAAAACCCTCTAAAAATTCCCAGAAGAGACTTTTTTTTTTTTTTTGAACTAGCACTTTAAGATTTCATGTTAGGTTCCTGGAACAAATTAGTCACTTGAAGGAAAAAGCATTTTGGATTAGCAGTTCGAGCTCTGATCCAAGATGCTGACCTATTACTTCACAATTCAGTGAACTGAATCCCTCATTGCAAAGTGACCACTATTTCAAAGCAGACCATCTCTGTCTACCATCTGGAGGCCACATTAGCCCTCCTATCTTTACACACTGATGCTTGTCTCCTCATGATGTCTCTTATTTCTTCTTCTACTGGAATCTAGATGAAGCCATAACACACAAACTCATCGACAAAACCAGATCAAGTTCAGTGCTACTTGGGTAGCTTTCAGAGTTGGATTTTTTTTTTTTTTTTTTTTAACTGTGATACTCCACAACACAGAGCCTCTCTGAATCCTGTGTACAGACAGGTATACTTTCTTGGTACCAGCAATAATCCTCAAAGATCTTCATAACAGGAAACATTCACAGCCTTTCCCCATGGAGTAAATACATTACTTTAAACCCACTGGAAACATTAACTTAAGAAGATCATTTTCAGTGGAAGAGCATTTCTTAGTGCTTTAGTCAAATACTCGTGCTTTTTTTTTTTTATATATATATATATATATCAAATAATCACTATCAGCTTCTGTAACTTACCAAGCAAAACCCCTTGGCTATTTTAAACAACATCAACTGAGAAACATCACTGCATAAAAGTCAGAGGCTAGATGCCATAAAGGCACCATTGACTCATCACAATGTTGGGAGCCTATGTACTTAGCAGCTCGTCACTGCTTCCTAAGGAGGGCACCGAAGTCACAGAGAGCCATCCAACTCAGGACTTGTATTTCCCTTTATCAGAGGGACAGAAAATTCTCAGAAAAGCAATAAAAAACAAAGGTATGCTTACTGAGGGCAGGTAACCACACAAACAGAAAAGCTAAGTACAGAAATCAAATGTTGTCTCTAAATTGGGACTGCAAACACTTGTGGTGTACCTACCTTTCATTTAGGCATTTGAGAGGGTTCCATCCCTCTCTCACTAGAGGGATGCCCTAAGCATAGGACGCAGGCTGTTCTGCAGCGAGGATGGGCAGTGTCTTGGAGAAGGCATACTGGTGCATGGCTCCTCTGCCCAGGGCCAATTATTAATCGCTTGATCCAAAAAGTCAGGGGGTGGGAAGGGAACACAGAACAAAGATCTAGGAGCAGTTTAAGCTGCTGCTGAGTGGGTTTGTTTCCATGACAATTTTGGTCACTGAATTGTAACCCCATTTCAAGCATTCAAATCCTTTTTTAGGATTTAAGTATGCAAATTAACAAGTTGCACGAAAATAACATCCAGACACTGGCAGAGACTTTACAGCGATAGTTCTGCTACCAATTACCGCCTTGTTCCTCTGAACTAATACCAGACTGACTAAAGCAGATAGGAGTTAAAATCACATAACCCTCTCATTAGCAAAATAGCCTAGAGTAACACTAAGCTGAGAAAAATCCACCCTGGAAACAGGATGTTAAGCTTGGAAAAAGCTGTCCTCACTTGAAACACGGGTCAGAGTTCAGGGAGGGGTTTTCTGGTCTACTGACAGATCCGTAATAGGGGATGCCACAGGTCCATTCAGCTGCCTAGCAGTGATGGTCTGCACCATCATACGGAAAATCTGCTTTCCCTCACCTGTAAAACTGTGGGCCGGACTGTGCTGGAGAGCAGGGAGTGCTCACAGCCAGCAGGGACCGCCAAATAAATCCAGGAGCCCTTCTGGAAGACTTTAAAGGGAAGTTTGTCCAGTTCTCTGGTGGAGGATGGATGCTGGAAAACACCTGGTCTCAAGTTTTAAGCATAAAACAAAATTCCGCTATTTTATTTACTATATGGACTGTATATATCTCCATACACTCTTTTAGAGTTTACACTGATTTTGTAACATGTTTTGCAGCAATTAAAAAGATGAGGTGAAGGAAAGATGGTATGTGATGACAGTAAATGAGTATTATTTACCTCCAGCTGAAACCTCCTACTATTCCTGAAAAACCTCCTCATAAAGCCATCAGAAAATGAATGCTAACAGCAATTCACATTGTCCTGGTGTGGCAGTTTCACACCAGTGGGCAGCTCAGTATCACCACACGGCTCTCTCACTCCCCCTCCTCAATTGAATAGGGGGATAAAATAGGATGAAATAGAGCCTGAAGATCAGGATAACAACAGGGAAATCACTCTCTAATTACCAACATGGGCAAAACAAAAACAGACTCAGTACAGGGTTATTAATATAATTTACTATCTATTGATAACTGATTAGAGCAGTGAGAACTAAAAGAAAACTAAAAGACACTCCCCTGTCTTCCTCCTTCTGCTTCCTTCCCATAAGAAGCACAGGAGAAGAGGGGCTGCAGTCAGTTTACATTGCTTCATCTCCACCACTGCTTCATGGTCACTCTACCTGTGCTCCACGTGGGGTCCCTCCCATGGGATGCCACCCTTCCTGAACTGACCCTGTCTGCGTTTTGTACAGGCTGCAGCTCTCCAAGCACTGCTCCAATACAAGTCCATACCACAGAGCTCACTCTTGAAGCACTGCCCCGCACAGGCAGCAGCTCCCCCAGTCCTCCTACCCCACCACAATATCCCCCCATGGGCTGCAGCTCCTGCCCAGATTGCTCCTGCGAGGGCTCTCCATAGCTGAATGTGGAGATCTGCTCTGTGTCGTGCCCATGGGCTGCAGGGGGAAAGCCTGCTTCACTGTGGGCCTCTTCTGGGCTGCAGAGAGCTTCTGCTCCATGCCTGGAGCACCTCCTTGCCCTGACCTTGGTGGCTGCAGGGTTATGTCTCTCCCAGCTGCTGTTATTTTCCTTTCTTAGATCTGCTCTCCCAGGGCACACCCAGCATCACTCACTGCTCATCTCTGCCCAGAGGTGGGGCCCTTCTGAAGCAACTGGAGCTGGCTCTGATCTGATATAGAACAGCAGCTGGGCTCACCTCACTGAAGCCACTTCTGCAGCTCCCCCACTACCAACACCTTGCCACAAAAAAAAAAAAACAATACACCCAGGGAACACAAGGATTAGTATTTAAGGACATCACTTCTACTTTTTCTCTCTCTTTAAGCTTAGGGCCAGAGATTGCTCAAAAGGCAGTGCATCAGAGCATAATGGCCAGTGATCCCTCTCCAAGGGGCGCCGGATGAACAAGTCTCATCGGCCTCAAACTGATTTACTGGTTTTCTTCTTCTTCAAAGCGAAATAGAGTTTGACAGATACATGATCCTTAACTGACATCCCAGCAATCCAGCAGATTTGTTTCACAATAAGTGGTCAAATGAGTAACAGCAGCATCGTATTATGTCTCAGCAGAAGAGAGAGTAAAGGTAACATCGCTGCCTTTTGCAGATGACCATTATGAGTCATCTACAGGTCTGAGAGGTATTTTGACAGACCTGAAGTTAACAAACTGAGCAGCAGAGTCAACATGTTAAATAATGTCCAGGATGTGATTCCAAAAAACATCTCCTGTGGTGCTTCAAGTTTCATTCAGCAATGGGAATTGGGCTTTTGAAAAAAATGGTTCAACGTGGAGTTCCGTGGAGCACAAAACTGGGAAGTGAATTGCAGGATTTGCACCCTCTCCTGCTTACTCGGAGGGCCCATCTGTGCAAGTCATAACTTGAATTTCTCAGGTCTAGAAGACTATCCTGAGGCTACTGGTATGCGACTTAAGAACCAGATCTGGAAGTGAAATGAAATCCCACGGTCATCCTGACTTAACCAACCCTCCCACACAACAAGCACCCCATTTAAATGTAGGTAAGGAGAGTTTATATGATCACACACCCGAAGCAGGAAAGCACAGGAGCTCAAGAGCTGCCAAACGTCTAAGACCAGCAAGAGGCATCTGCAACCATGAGAAATTTAAAAAAGAGGCTGCCCTAGGATCCAAAGCATCAGAGAAGAACAAACTTTTGGCCTAAGATTCAGATCTCCAGGTAAAACATTTCCATCTTTCAATCAACATTTCTGACAAACATTAGCAATGATGGATTGTTTAAAAAAGACAGTTGATCCAAAAACTGAGTCAAGCCTGCAAAGTAATTCAAGGACCAAAATGATAAAATCTAACTGTAAACATTGGCCCAAATAACAGACTCATTTTTACATAAATAACAATGAGAACAAGCATCTCTCTTCAGATTTAGTCTGTTTCTCCAACTGTATGTTTGGAGCAACTTTCACCACAGGTTGCCAGCAGGCTTGCATCTACAGCTTCAGCATCAAATATTTCAGCTAAAGAAAGAAATTCCATAAACAAACAGCGAAGCCTGCTTCAGTCAGCTTCACTAGAAAAAAAAAAATCGTAGCAGCCAACAAGGAAAAGGCAAACTTCCAGATGAGGGAGGCAAAGTAGATCTAGTCAGCATTCCTGCAGCTATCAGATGGTTAACAAATTGAGATGAGAGACTTCTGCGCCTTCTGAGCAACTTTCACTCTGGCAAACTTAAAGGATTCAGAAGCGCAGCTGGAATACATATGGGAGATGCAGGAGAAAGTGGATCATTAGAATTTGTAACTCCATTGTGCGCTGGAAGAACTTCCTGCAGATGAGCTACATCCCGCTAGTGACTCAGAGAGACTCTCCGTCTGCTAACAGTCATGAATTTATTCTCTGAACCACCAACCAAAAGCAGCACGGTTTATGTGAGTGATATGTATGTAACAGAAATCTTAAAATAAAGCCTGCGGGGACAATTTCTTTTTTGCTTCCAAATACCTCTATACTAGAGCATCCTCATTGCAGGAAAAAAAAAAAACACCACATTATCTTGATGAAACAGATTTTATATTTTGATCAAAGTGCTTTATTCAACACAAATTTTTATGCACAAATGCTTTTAAAGCTGAAGTCAAATATATTTTTAGATGACGTTCAGCATTGAAAATAGACATCATAGTAATGGAACATCATCAAGCCAGATACACCCTGCCAGGCAGTCAGTTACTGGCTTGCCTGGTTGATCCTCAAATACAATACTTGAAAACTATGCTGCCTCAGTTAGTCAGGCATCCTCTCTGGATTACATTTTGCCTTATCAGCAAACATAAGGGCATGTTTCATTTACAAAATATCCTTATGGTCATTTGAAATTAGCACACTTAAGACTCAAAAAAAAGGGAAAACACTACAGATAAGCATGAATGTCCCCTTCTTCAATTTTCCTCCGCAGCTGGCCTCGCTACTGAAATTGAAAAGATTGCAGCCAGCTGAGAACTGGATCTACTGAAGCCTGTTGGAGAGGTGCACTTGGAGCTGAGAAACAGAGTAGATGACAAAAAGGAGCCATAAAAATCACAGATGTAAATTAATAATCAAATATACACATTCAACAAGGAGACAGATGGCAAGCAATTTTCCCCAGTGTACTTACACTTGTTCTTCTAGTGCCTGTATTTGGGTCACTTGCTAGATTAATTCTCATGGGCAGACCCAACAGAGGTACTGTGCAACGGGCATGGCCTCAGACCATTTCCAAATTATGTAAAATTGACACTACAGCACAAAAGCATTCATTAGGATTTCTTCAATGCAGCTTGTAATACTGTAGCTTTCAAACAAGGCTGTTTGATGTTGTTTCTCCCACCAGCAAGGCTGCCCCACTCAGGCCCATTAAACAAAACGCAGCACAAGCCACAGAGATCTGGCCAGCACTGCCACGTTTCATGGAGGCATCCTTCAAGGAGCCAGAAGTCTGGTAAAACTGGCGCTCCAGAAAATACACACAGTGGCCACAGAGAAGATGCACCACTCAGCGTTAAAGATCCCTCCTAGTGGCCCTCTCAAACCATGCCTTCCTTCCGCCATTTGGGAGGACAAAGGAACATTTCAATGGATGAGTAGCTTCTGACACGCACCGCAGCAGCGTATGACCCCAGGACACTCGGAGCACTAAATCTTCCACACCCCAGCGACAGGCTGACAGGGATCTGTCCCACTTAGCACAGGTCGCACGAGGGGCCCACAGCTCAGATTGCCTGCCTGGGGTGGGCTCAAGCAGCAAGGAAAAATAATGATGCCAGGCTGTTAGCCTCACTGCAGCCATAGGCTTCCCTCCTGTGATGCGGGTAGATATTAGCCTGAAACAAGGGTTGGATGTGCAGCAACCAGAGATTAGCCCCCCTTAATCTGCCAAGGAGCTGGATTTAACACAGTGCAATATGTTAGATCTTCAATACATCTGCAGGAATGAAAACTGCATTTCTTCCTATCTCTTCTTACTGCTTCCAAATTGATTTCACTCAACAATACGTAAACGTTTATTAATACGCATTGTGAGCTCATCATGGCATTAGACATGCATTCACCCTTCTCCCTACATTTGTCTTTTCTTTCAGGTTAGTGTATGTCATATCCATTTTAAAATTTAAAAAAAAAAAAGCAAGAAGAGAATGAGAAATATATTTATTTGTTCCAAAATGAACAGGGTTATTACTGATTTCCTCCCCAGTAATCTACACATTTTTCTAGAAAATATCACAGTTGCCTGTGAAAATTACAGCAGCAGGGAAGGGGGTGACAAAAGCTCGTTTCCAAGGTACACAGAGAAAACAACAGTGACTCCTCATTACACTGAGCTCTCAGGTTTAGAAGCTGTCACTTTCATTCACACTAATCAATAAGCCAATCGATCTAAGAGATCACATTTGCACTGATTATGCGCATGTCACGTTACCCAGCATGAAAGCAGCAGTGAGTTAGGCAGACTCAAGATGAAAAGTGAGAACGAATACTTTTTAAATTCATTCAATTTCAGTTTCATTGGGTGAAGGGTAGGAAATAAAATATTGAATTCTTTGATATAAAGCCATAAACCTCAGAGTACAAGTAAACTTGTTATATCACTGCCCGTACAGGCTTTGGTTTGGTGCAGTGCAGCCGCTAAAATATTAAGTTTTACCATTGGGAAATTGATTTTGTTCTAAGAAGTTTTTACGATGCCACTTAATCTTAACCAACCTACATAAAAACATAGAGAAAGCAATTACAGACACCCTTTATAAAGTAAGCTTGATCACTATATTAAAAAAATAAAATAAAAAACAACAGTCTGATCTAATTTCAATACACTTGGCAAAGAAAGCAGAAAAAGGTAAAGCAATATGCTGCCCTCCTGAAACAGATTGCAGGTTCCTAGCGTAAAGGCACAATCTTGATTCACTTAAAGTTAGTAGTATGATCCATCTCCCACATGGGGGACCACGTCCTACAGCTCCAGCATCAACATCCTTTCCTCTGTTACGTTTCAAGTAGGCTCCTGCAGGGCAGCAAGATCTTGTGATTACCGTTAAGGGAATCCTTCAGGTCTGAGAGCCGGCTGTTGTCACCCCTAGTCCCACAGTTACCAGCAAGCAACAACCTTCCTGCCTTTCCCTTCCAGGGCTGCAGTTGAAAGGCACCCTAATTGGATGACCCTGCGTACAGGACTGCCATTAATTGGCTTTTAGAGCGCTCTAGTGAATACCTAAACCTTAGTTAAAATGATGAGAAGCGCTCTTTAGTTACAAGGTAAACATATCTGCAGAGCTTTGCTTCAGAACACCTTTTAAACAGCGTGGGACTAACATTATGAAGGCAGCGTGCAACTAGCTTTTCCACCCTTCCCAAGATGATACTCAATATCCCCATTTCCTAGCTGTGTTAAAGCACACCCGGGCAGAAGCAAGAGTAACCTTGACCTCCGCATCAACACTATCAGGCAATGCTTCAAACAGCTTTCTACGCCAAGCCAAAATGCACTGACCTGCAGGACAGGCTTACAGGCACGTCCTTAAACAACCCAGTTCTGCCTGAATACTGCAGCATACACTGCTTAGGGTTACGCAAATACTCAACTTCTACAGCTCTCAGCTACAACAAGCGGGTTGAAAGTAGTGTCAGTGTGTCAGAATACTGCTTTCTATTGGTCCAACTCAGTCTCTGCCTAGCGGAATAACGGCTGATTTTTTTTTTTTCCTTCTTTTACTGCTCGTGCATTACGTTTTCAGATGTTAAAACAGGCTTAAAAAACAAACCCCTGTCCGTAACCGGAAAGCTCACACAAACACCAGAAACAAGTAATCGCTCCACAGGACTTCGTATCAATGACGCCAATGACCGAAGCCCGAGCTGCCCCGCTCCGAGGGGACGCGGCTCCACACCGCCGCAGTCCTGAGGACGCTGTGGGAACGGTGTTGTTGCTCCCGACGCAGCAGGTGCACCGCCGGCAGCAGCCCGAGGGAGGCGGCCCGGGCTCAGCGCACCGACCGGACGCTGCCCCGTCCCACCCCGCGGCACGGCTCGCACCGCCCGGCAGCACCGCACCGCCCGGACGCACCGTGCCCGCCCGGCCGCCTCCCCCCGCAGGGCGCTGCGAGGCACCAACACCAACCCGCGCCGCGGGACCTCTCCGGGCGGAGGGGAGGAGAAGGGCCGCCGAGGAGCTGTCAAAGTAAATCCCGGCTCGCTTCTCGGATGGTTTAATTCCAACGGCGCATGAAACACCCCAGGACGGTTCGTAAGTTTAGCCAGGCGTGCTGTTCTCCCTAATACATTTTAATTATGCATCCGTTCTAACTGCAATCAGATCAAGCCAGCGGAAAAGGCACCAATCGGAATGCCCGGCGGCCAGCCCCGCCCGGCGTTCGGAGGAGCGGCACCTCGTGCCCCGCCGGCACCCCGCTCCCTGTTCCCGGCACGGGACACCCGAAGTCGCGGCAGCACCCGCCAGAAGGGCAGGCTGGCAGCGAGCTGTCACGGCCCCGTCAACGTCCCCGCCGCCGGCACCGGCGATCCGGGCTCCCCGCTCCCCCGGCCCCCAACCGTCCGGCCCGGCCCAGCCCCGCCGCCGGCAGGTGTGCCCCCGCCCGCCGTACCTGTCATCGTAGCAGAAGTCGGCGCCCAGAGTGTTGAGGTAGAGGGCGAGCCCCAGGGCGCTGCTCACCAACTCCGCGCTCATCTCTCCGCCCGCCGCCGCGCTCGCACCGGGGCAGCTCCCCGCCCCGGCCTCCCGCGCCAGCCCCGAGGCGGCCGCCCCGCCGCCGCCGCCGTCGCCGTCCGCCCCCTGGCTCCGCGGGCGCCGCTCCGCGCTCCGCCGGCGGCCGCAGCCTGACGGCGTCCCCCGCTCCTCCGCCGCCCCCTAACCCATGGCAGCGGGGCGAGCGGCGGCGAGAGCGCGGCTGAGCAGGGTGCAGCGGCGGCGGTGCCGGTGCCGCCCTCTTCCCACAGCTCCCGGACGCTCCTGCTACCGGTGCTACTGCCGCCACCACACCGCCCGGTCCCGGCCCGCGCCCCCCTCGCTGCCGAGCCGGGCGCCGCCGCCGAGGCTCTGGGAGCGCCCGCGTGGGGCGCCCCGGGCTCCCACCGCGCCTGCGTGCCGGACCGCCCCGCGCCCGCCCCTTCGTGCCGCCCGCTCCGCCCCGCGCCCCGCCCGCACCCCGGGCGGCTCCGCTCCGACACCGGCCCGAGATCCGGCTCCTGCGCAGGCAGGGTGCGGCTCGCTTCGATGCTGCCGCCGATCTCGAAATCTTTTTCTCTCTCTGCTTTCCTTCTGTGTTCTTTTTGTCCTTTGTGTCTTTTTTTTTCCTCTGATTTTTTTTCATTTTTTTTCTTTGCTCTCTGCCGCTTTTTCTTCCTTTTCCCATCTTTCTTTAACTTTTTTTCCTGCTCCCACCTTTTCCTTCTTCTTACTCCCCCCTCACCCCATGTCAGCTGCAGGCTTGGCAGGAAGGAGTCCTACCCATGGCACGCCTGTGATGGAGGGTTCCCTGCTTCTCTCTCTGTTAGAGTGGGCATCTGCAGGGACTTCTGGGCTTCCAGTGTTGCAGAACCAAAGTAAACCACTGAAAAGTGGCAAGGAAACAAGCACACCCCAAGGCCAGCACTGTGAGCTGGGACTCCTGGAGGGGCACGGCTGGAGATGAGCAGTATGAGTGTCTGTACTAAATGACCTGCTCAGGAAACCCAGCTGTGGGAAATAATGTGCTTAAACCATCCTCAATAATTCATTGGACGCGGATGCACAGAATTATGGCAAGGGCCTGGGTCCATCAAGCTGATTGCTTCCTTTTTTTTTTTTTTTTTTTTTTTTTAGAGTTATTAACATCCTGCCTCCATTTTCTGCCAGCCACTCCTTTGCAATCATTCCTGGTGTTTTCTATCAAGTGGCCATCACGCTGCCCCAGAAGAATGGGAGTCTGTACAGTAAGCTGCATCTAATAAAACGGAAAGCTTTTAACAACTTCTCTTACCCTGCTCTGTGATTATTTAACACTGTTCTTAGCAGCTTCACAATATACTAAGTGCATTAAAACCTCTTTCAAGCAGTATTTAAAGTGCTCTTGAGAAGACTGCCCCAAGTGCCACAAACATCTCAGCTGCCTTTCCTCAGGCTCGGGTGTGTTCTCCCACCACCAGACTCAGTAATTGCAGACAGGGTGGGAAGGGCACCCTAAGAGCTTAGAGGGGCCGTTAGCAGATCACATTGATTTGGGAGCTGTGCATGAAACTTTTCAGCCTGAAGCACAGCATGCAGTAACCCAGATTTTAGGAGCTGGTATGCTGTCAGAACTGCAGTCCTTACGTTTGAACACCAGTTCTCGGAGTCTTCCAGGACCTACTGCCAAGAGCCTGATCATCATGACTTAGTCCTTGCCACAGTGGGATTGCTGAGCTTCCACAAAAAGTAGTTGCACAACTCCTTTTCTGGAACATCCTAATAAACTCTGCATAAAAATCAGCATAATTGCTGCTGAGTCACAGTGGCAGAAGTCTCTCCTTCTCCATCAAGAACATATGTTTTTTTTTTCTTCAAGGGTCAGGGCTACTGGCTAGCATAGATGGTTAGAAACAGAATCACAGAAGATCACAAGCTGGAAGGGACCAACAAGGATCATCAAATCCAAAACCTGGCTCCACAAAGAACAACCCAAAATCAAACCCTGTCTCTGAGAGCATTGTCTGAATGCTCCTTGAACAGTTTGGGGGTGTGACCACTCTCCTGGGGAGCTTGCTCCAGGGTCTGACCACCCTTTGGTGATGTACCTTTTCTTAACACACAGCCTGACCCTCCTCTGATTCAGCTCAAGCTCAGGCCTTGTCACTGCCATCAGAGAGCAGAGCTCTACGCCACCACGAGGCCTCCCCTCAGCCTCCTCAGCTCTGGGCTGAACAACCAAGGGACCTTGGCCACTCCTTATGCCCTTTGTCCTCCAGACCCTCCCTTTGAGGCCCTTCTTTGGATGTTCTCTAATAGTTTTATGTCCCTGTTTTGAGGCACCAAAGCTTTAGAAACAAAACAAATTCTCCGGGGATAAAGTTCAGCCAAGTCTGCTGCTGACTAATAAACCCAAATGCACGCTGCCTATGGTGACCTCAAGCAGCAACAGGCCTCTGACACCCTGAGCCACTGACAGAGCTGGCACAGCTTTCCTGGATGGAGAACACCTGTTCTGTGGAAAGAAATGGATGGCAACGTGTGTGTGCGTTGCTCCACCTGGCAGTACTAGGACCCCATGCACCAGGCTACGCTGAGGCAGCAGGTGCAGAGGTCTGGATGCAGGCTCAGCACAAAAGCAAACAACACAATGGAGAGCACAAGAGGGTAGAAATCCAAGTGTGCTAGGGAAATTCCATCTGTTCTTCAGTTAGTTAAAATAATAAATGCACTGGAGCTATGAACAATGTTATCTATTATGCTATCAGGAGATGTCAGATAACATTCTGACTCACGGATTTACTGTGTGATGCATGGTAATCACAAGGTATCAAAAGAGGTAATTTAGAAGTTCAGATATGTCACTTAGCAGCCATTTCCAAAATAACCTTCTCTTCCAGAAACTCATTGTCACAGATTCTGGTATCAGGGAAAAGGGAAGAGGTGGAGGGTTGTAACCACACATAATAATAACAGTAATTGTGGAGATAACTAGCGTGATGCAATCTAACGGCTGTTCTATTGTGTATAGCTTAGTAGACAAATTCATATGCTTTATTATAGTTATGGCACTCAGAATGGGTCTATTTTAACATCAAGCAGGAAATTTCTTCATCGCATATATTATAGATTCTGATTCAGTGTGCTACAACATCCTTCACCTAAACTGTGCATGAAAGATTAAGTTGTGGCACGGCATGTAGAAATACATGTCTGTCATAGTGACAGATTTGGTTAACCGGTCACTGACTATGAGACCTTAAATGTCAGGGTAATGTATGTGGTGCAGATCCCTCAACAGATTAGATTAGACACTTCAATTTCTATACAAGGGGTTCATTTGCTGGAGCTTGTAGAAAATGTTTGTGCCAGCCTCCTCTGAGCATCTGAGAAGAGAAAGGCTAGCTGGAAGTGGTTATTAGAATATTAAATGTTACTGTAGGAATAATCAAGTGGAATTTTTTTTTTTTTTTTTTTTTGCCAGTTGTTATGCTCAGATACCAAGTAAAAGTCATAACATTGTGCATATTTTGAACAACCTCAATTACATCCAATGTTGTGACTTAATGAGCTCCAGAAATGTAAACTTTGGTGCATTTCAAAACACCCCCTCAGTTGCTGTTGTCAAGGAGAAGCTGGTATTATCTGAGGAAATAAATCAAATTAATTGAATACTTACATGAACAAGTGACCTTGTTTTATCAAAGAAGGAGAAAGTGGGGTAGAGAAGAATGTTTCAGCTAAGTGCTTTTTCCAGAATTGCTCACTCATTCACAGAGGCAAGATTGTTTAATTTCCTGGATCAGGATCTAAGCTGTTGTTTTCCTGTCATGCTAATATGATCACACTAATTCTCAACAGATCAGCTTTCTGCTTTCTGTGACATTGTACTTTTTTCTTCTGTTAATGCTATAATAGCAAGAACATCAGCAACTGCAACCAAAGTAAAAATATGTTGCAAATGCTAAACAGTGAAATCTCATGGAAATCTGCATGAAAGGGAACAGTGAAAACTAAACACATGCAGAAAACAAACAAACAACAACAAAAACCACAAGTACGTGCGGGACTTGCATCAGTATGAAGGAGAGATCTCAGCTGAACACATTTCCTAAGGAAGAGCATTTCCAGGAGGCACCAATTCCTGCTTTAGATCAGTCAGTGGAGCTAGAGTATTGCTGCAGAGCTGGAGGGAGAGAGAAAGAATGAGAGAGAGAGAAGGGGGGGAAAAGGGGGAAAGCCAGTGCAGTGCTGGTTTGACCTAATGCAATTACACTTAGTGTCTAGGAAGAAAAAAGTTTTAAGTAAGTTTCTTGTATGCACCTCACATGCAGGCGTGTTTGTGTAACTCACAGGTGAGCATATCTTGAAGGAGCTGATTACTCAAAATCACTGTGACTAAAAAGGATAACATATCTTACAGAAAACTTACAATTAAAACCTAAATATATGAAGGAACCCGAATATCTCATTCTTCAGAGAATTCTTCCACTTAGGTGCCAGTGTGTGTTTTTTAGGTTTAACTGACATGAGATGATGCAGAAACTTGACGTTTCTAAGTACCTAAGCTTACATAAAGTCCCCTATGTTTCTAGATTTTTGTTATTTGATATTTTCAGAACCACTAAAAAAGACCCTGTTTTACTTGAAGCTTTAGCATATTCTGGCGATACATAATGGTTATCAGAGTGAGCCTTTTCTTTCCTCCCAGCACCTGCAAATCTTGAGACAGTGTGTTAGGAGCATGCATAGCAGCATAGAGATGATTCAACCCGTGACATAGGATACAGGAGGTATCTGCCAAATCAGGTGAGTGAATTTGAACTGCCGTATTGTAATTCTGATGTTACTGTATCAACATCAAGCAGTCCTTGACAGAATACTTTCCCACCCAGTTTATTTTAGTACAGTACAATTTATTCGGGGGATAGAAGAGCCATAGCTTCTGCAATTGCAATCAGGGCAAATCAGCATACATGTAGTCCGGAATCAGATGTCTGCTCCAAATCAGGAAGAAAAGGGCAGATTGTGAACCCAGCTCCTTGACAGCTCTGCTGAAGAGCTTTAAATTGCAAAGCATTTGTAAGGGCTAATGGAGCTCCCTCCTTACTGATAAGTTTTTAGGAAAACAAATAAATTGATGCAGGCTCCTACCTCCAAAATACATTTCCTGGTAACAAACATAAAGGTAGGGGATAGTTCCGTACAGTCATTTTTTTTTTTAATGAGATCTAACCTATACATTTCTGTTAGTTTTTGAAAATTTTTGGTTTAATGTTCTGTTACAGTCAAGAAGAAAATAGTCAGACTTGGTTTTGCTCCTCCGTGATTAAAAACCTCCCGATACTTGACAGATTTTCCATATGCAGTAATTTAGGTGACTCCATATTAAGTTTGCTGTCCTCTTCCCAATTCTCCCTTCAGATGCCTGGATGTTTCCAATTTGGACAATCTCCTAAGCTGATCATTTGTGTTCTCTTCACCTGCGTGCAGTAGGACACAGTGCTGAATCTCAGTCTCTGAAGGATAGTCTGGTTTTCAACACTGCAGCAACTGACAGTTATTTTGCAGCAAGATACTATTGACTTGTACTGATTTCTGATGGTATGCTCACTGCCGCTTGAAGTAAAAAAGTAATGTCAGAGCAAAGGCAGTTTTCCGTCTCTTCAGAAATTTCAAACATAGTTTTCTTAAGGTTACTCCATTCTATACTAATCCTAATCTGCTTCACATATTTATCTCCCTTGTCCTTTGTGATAGCTCAAAGTAAGATCAAAAAGAGTTTTTAACCCTAGTTGTTAAGAGTAAGTTGACAGTGTAAACTTGCTAATTGCAGATACCTCAGCTTGTCACCTGCAGGAACACAAACCTCTTTACTGTTTGCTTATTCATACTTTACCAAAATAGCAACGTACCTGTTTTCTTTCCTTGTAGTTCTTCTCATCAAAACAGCTCAAATAAGTACGCATCCTTAAAAGATGGCTCTGGAAATAAATTATCCTCATTTTATGCAAGTGGACGTGGAGGCAACTTTCATTTGTGTCAGTTTATCCAGATTATACAAAACTCTGTAGCAGAAGAGGAACTTGTCCTAGATCCCAGCCATAGTTCCCAGTCATCCATTTGCTGTCATCATGAGATCATCCTTCCGTTCACAGTAATTGATATTTTCTTAGACAAAACACAATGGAATTATCCAAGGGATTAATTTGGCCTAAAACTTTAATTCTGAGAAAAGCCTTACTTGACAGATGGATGCCTGCAACATAACCAAGAAGTCTATGGCTCACAGCCTCGATTTTGTGCAGGTGGAGGAAAGGGAGTATGAGTGGTATATCATATCCTGCCTCTCATCATTTCTTGGCAGATGTATTGCCCAGTAGATGGAAAAGCTTCATCAACAGCTGAAAATCTGTTTCTTGTCATCTTCCTTCCCATAGAAAGAAGTGAGTCATCATACTATCCATCAGTCCTGTATTTTTCAGGGTACTGACATTTCCCTTGAGATGCAGATGCTGAAAGACAGTTTAATTTCAGTCTAGATCTGTCTATTTCTACTTCATTTGTCCCTCAAATGTACAGTCTGGGATATAGGTTGTGAAAATTGGACAAAAAATGATACGTCTCTATGGCAGCAACATCAGAACTTCATCCCATGGCGGACCAAAACCAGCCAAAGATGCAAGTGTAATTTCCACCTCAATCCCTGCAGATTTTCTATGAAATAACCTAATTTACTTCTTTACTTCAGTACAATCTTGGCTTCCTGCTCTACAAGTATGAAATAAAGCCAGGAAAACTATGATTACTCTTACTTTAGAGAGAACGTGTCAACGTTACTGAAACATATCTAACACCAGCAGAAGCACAATTCTCGAGAGTTAAATAAACAAAAATTATTAAAAGGAGTAAACCTTTGAATCTTTCTAAACAGACTTAGTTTGATTTTTCATATTAATGTTGGAATCAAATGTTGTTCTGTACTGTAATGTAGACAAGTCCTGAGAGGACAGTCAAGGAGTTCTAGGCTCCTAATGAACAATGAAGTAGAAAGAGCAACTAAATTAGAAGAAACTAAGTTTCTTCTCATCTGCTTGCTTAGTTTGAGAAATATCTCCTCTGTCTATGTAGAGTACTGTCTGAAAATCTCAGATGGACTCTGGTCTCCCCTACATGAAAATACAATTAACACATGCCAGCAATAACATCACATCAAATTTAATTTTTAGTATATTAAAGACATTGCTACTTTGATTCAGAGCTAAGGCAATTGCTTCTTTTATTTGCACATACACAAAAATAGAAAACATGAACAATATTCATTTTGTAGACAAAAGTAGAAGTTTAATCAGTTCAGTGGAGCATTTGCAGCCTTTAGCCAACGGCAGTGACTCAGGGTACGCAGGTGACCCAGATTTCTCCTCTGCTGTGTCACAGACAGCTAGATATAGAACTGAACTGTCTGCAATCAATGAGTCAATTGGTTGGCTACAGGCTACTACATACAGATGCCATCTATATTTGTGTGTGCCAAAGAATGCCATGAAATGAAAGTTACTGTCTTCAGTGTAGACAGCAAAACTAAAATTCACTGGAGACTCTACCCAAGCAGGGCTTTTTTTTCCATATACATTGGCACAGATGAGAGATTTTCCTCTGTTCGCCAAGCACAAACTTTCTAATTTATTAACCTTTTATGATTCATTTCTTGCAACTTTTGCTTACACTGTTTTGGGAAGTTTTACCATGTTCTACCTCCCATAAACATTACCATCACCAAACAAGCTAGGTTTTTGTGCTCTGGTAACAGCAAACCCAGACTTCAGTCAGTCTCTGAAGACATTTAAGATAACGTAGGATCTTAATATTGTTTCAAATATTTTATTTACGAAGTTGATAAAAAATAATGCTTGCCATTTCCATTAGGAAGTTTTGGAAAATACAGATATCCTACTGAATACCTTCAATGGAAAACATCAACTTTCTGTGTTGAAGCTTTCCTTTGGTTTCCTAAATCAGCTAACAAGTGAAAGATGCAACCTGCTTTATCAACAACAGGACTTTCCCATACGCTAGCTACCATGTGGTTAAAACCATATTTTCTAATGTAGTTACATCGTCAGAGATTTTGGATCATATTTGCAGGTGGTATAACTTGTCATAACTTCAGCAGAACTGTCACAATTTCTATCACCTAGTGTCTATTCCTTAATACTCAGTACAGAGGGAGGCATGAAAAGAGATAAACAGGTCTCAGGAATGTTGACATTTTAAATTCCATCCTACCCTATTTTTCACAAGAAAGAGCATTACGTTTGGCTATGTAAATAGATCCCAGATTTTAAAATAGCCAAGTTCTTTTCTGCCTCAAGGAGAAGGAAAGATATAAACCAGAATTATTGGCTTTCTGTAATATTTTATATTCAATTTTCTCCTGTTACGTCCATGCCATGTAATTGTGTGCACATGTGTACATGCGTGGTCCTTGTTGTACAGGGTTACAGCCAGATTCTTGTCGGAGTGCCAGAGCTCTACCAGGGGTTCAGGGAGTTGCTGCGTGCTCTCCTTTATTCCGTGTGCAATGAGTTCTCCTTCCCATATCTGCCAAATGCATGGTTTTATCCCATTGATATCCATTTGGCATCAGGCTGTTGCTCACTAACCCTTCACCACAGCTATTAATCACATGCACATGTGAAGTGCTGTTTGCAAGGGGTGGGTTCACATCTGCTTTGTTGTCTCATTTTATTACAGGCTCTAACACCAGTCTTCTGGCCTAGCCTTTCTAACCAGCACACTGCTGAAATAGATACCCCTAAGTGATTCCTGGCTCTCCACCCCATTCCCTATTCCCCACAACATATATACCTGCCTAAAGTGTAGGGCATATCCAACCATTCCTAGGAGACTCTTTTCCATGATCTGAGCATCCTCTCTCTCTTCCCTATCCAAAACACTGCATCCCAAAACCCTACACACAGCACTCTCTGTACTACAATGTATTTTTGTTGAGGGCTTTTGAGAAAATTGAACATTGAATAGACTGCAGATTCTCTGTGGTTCATGAGTTTGGTCTCAGTGCTTGCCTCATTTGGGCTGATTTGGATTATTTCCATCATCAGCTGCAGACGGTGGTTGGCTGTAACGTTCCTATGACACAGTTCTGTATGCGTACAAATAGCCCACAAATAACCCACAAAGTACTGGTTTTCCCTGGTTACAGCTGAAATCAGATTAGAGAAAGCTACATTATTTGCAAACCCAGCTTTCTTTCAATAAAGAAAAAAAAAAAAAAAAACACACAACTCTATTCAACTTTGAAAGAGTACCTACCAGATAAGCGTATCCCTGGGGCTCTGGAGCAGCAGCATTTTAGCAAAACAGCTACCAAACAAGATTCCAGAAATGCTGATGGCAGCCCAAAGCATTTACTAGTGAAAAGGAACTGAGTAATGAACCTGATTTTGTGAGTACAGGGTCACAACCTTAGTTTGCTTTAATGTTAATGTTGCCTTGGTACAAAGATACAATTAGACTGGCCGAGTGTACTGCATAGACTACCTCTAAACACATCTCAGTTCACCTTTGTTTTAAAATCTATGGGGAAACAGCTGGAGCACTATTATTTAAAAAAAAAAAAAAAAAAAAAAAAAAAGAAAGAAAGAAAAAAAAAACCAAAAAAGAAAACAGTCCCTGCTTTACATGTATTTGAACAAGGCTTCAAAGAAAATTTTTGATAGTGTCTGTAACATTCATTTTAAAAGCAATCCTCAGTAACAAAACGGAAAGAAAAATGAATTTTTCAATGGGAAAAAAAAAAAAATGAACTACTTGTTGACAAAGGGACACAATTATCAGGTTCGTATGCTAAAGTGATCAGTTTTATCACAGTTTTTAAAGCCAAGTGTTCCAGCTTGAGTTTATGGAATGCAGTCAAAGTTTGGCAATGGGCAAATGAAGTTTGGCAAGGGACAGCACGTAGACAGCAGAGGGCTTGATTAAAAACCAAGCAAGTGCAGGGCTGGGTGGGCTTCCTGAGCTAAGGGTCCTGCCACAGTCATGGCCAGTACCCACTATATGTGGCACAGTTTCCTGGTTATATCCCTCTTGGGATGATGCTTCTGCTGCTTTATCACAGACCCCAGCATTTTGGAGCATTTTTGAGAGCATTTAGCGAGCTCAGAATTAGAGACTAATGTCAGATGTCCCTAGTTTGCTGTGCAGCTATCAGAAATCAGGTTTCCTTAATCCTTTTGTCAAATGGAGCCAGGCAGGTCTTTGCCACAGCTAATGCTGGGCACTTTCCCCAGCCTACTTTCCTTAAGAAGCAAAGTAATGATAAGTGTTCAGAAAGCCTGTGAAGCTGAACAGCAAGCTCAGCTGTTCATCACAAAACAGATACGCACTCACTACCACCAGAAAAAAGTAACTCCTTGCTGCTGTACTTTTAGAAAAACAGAAATGCCTAGAGCACTGCACTGCAGCAACCAACTTTTTTTCTGCTTTAGATGAAGTATGTGCAGCTACATCACTGCAGAAAGGAGCAAAACTTACCTTGTATTTTTGTTTTGTTTTGAAAGGGTTTGAGGAATTTTTTTTTTTTTAGATTTTTTTTTTTTTAAATCATCTCTGTCAAAACTAACATTTATTCTAAGCAAAAGGAAGTAGCCACACTAGGTGAGGATGCAACAGCCAACCCTTTGCATTGATTACTTTATCTAGAGAGGCACTGAAGGGAACATACAGTGGTTAAGCCAGAAACAGTGAGGGGAATGCCACCTAGAAAGGGCACCAAAATCCCAGGTCCAGAAGTCCCTGGTATACAACGCAGGATGATATCACCTCAGTAGAGAGTTATAGTTCAGTGCCACATTGTCAAATCTTATTCTGTGAGTATATAATACAATAGATCAAGAAAGAAGCATGTTATTCTTTCCAAATCACGGGGATTGAAAGGTAATCATTTCCTCTGCCGGTCTTTCATTCTTTCTGATTGCAGCATTCTCTCTCCTCAAATCCTAAATAAAGCCACAATAAAGCCAATGGTTTAGAGAGACTTCCAAAATGCCTTTGAAGAATTTGTGATGAATTGATGAAGGAGTTTACTATCAGGCAGTATTTTCAGTTAGAGACATTTCATAACAAAAAGAAACTATGTTTGTTAGCAGGCGCAGAGGATAACTGTCTCTTTTCACTTAGAGTCTCCTGATCTATTTTCAATCTGCTTTCAAGTTTCAGATCATTTTTAATAGTGCAGAGTCTTAGGAGGCTTCAGAAAGATTGTACATTCCTACCATTAAGAATATATACTCTTGTTCTGGGGTTTGGGTCCAATGGAATTTGCAGTTGTATTTCTTCACTTTTGCTGTTTATCCTGATCCTATTCAGCATTGATTTTTCCCCTATAGAGTAGAAAAAAATCAATGTTCCATTATGTTTTTTAATCAGTCATAGTAAGTGTTAAACAGTCCTCGGCACTGCAGGTAAAAGAGCTGATAATCAGCTGGGGAGTTATCTCATTTATTACTCACAGCTGACAGGGGGTTAAATCCTTCCCTTTCTTTCGCAGCTAGGTTAGTCACAGCAGTGTTGCCTTGCATCCAGACCTGGTGCTTGCCAGACCAAAGCCTGCTCCCAGAACTAGGCCAGCTGGTGCTCAGTGCAGTTCTGCCACCCTGGGGGTACCTCGGGTAGCTCACTCTGATGGCCACAACATCACAAAAGCTAGAAACAGACAGTGGCATGCTGTCAGCAGACTTCAGGGTCAGGAAGTGATTTTTTGATTTAAGCATTTGCCAGCCTTTGTTGGAGACCTTGATCTGCTGCTGCATTACAGAGGAAAGAGAAGGCTGAGAATGGAGCTGCTCATGCAGTGACTCACCCAGGGTCCAATCCAGCTTTCTTTAGAAAGAGTGGAAGCCTTTCTATTGGCTTTACAGCTAGAGTTTGTTCAACAGTCACCATCTCATGATGAAAAATTGTTCTGATATTCCTCACCTTCAACTGAATATCTAGCAAGAAAATGCTAGAGTAATGCAGTTTCAAACTGGAAAAAGACTTCAGAAGTCTGAAGATGGGGATAAGCAGATCTTTCCCTCTCTTGATTACTACAGGTTCCAGGGGCTGCTCTGGGTAACAACTCTGGGATCACAGCTTCAGTTTCACTACTATGACTCACCCGCAATTGCTCTTAGGTAAGTGCCAGATGCCTTCTTATGGCTCTCAAGCTTCAGTTCAGCAAAACACACAAGCACACGCCTAAACGCTTTTCTGAATAACAATAGTCTTCACACATAATTGAAATTCGGCACACACTTATATGCACTGCTGAATCAGGGCCTTAATGCTCAATATAGGCGATTAAAGGATCATAATCTAATAGTTTTTGCTGATGATGTGACATAATTTTTCACTTGGCCTCTGCCAAATTGGGGTAAAAGCTCAAAATGAAATTAAGGAGTACCTTAAAAATAGCTAAAAAATGTAGTGCTAAAAAAAAAAAACAACACAGGTTCAGGCCTCTACTGGAAGCAAGGGAATTTAATTGCCCCATTAATCACATGTTTACACTTCATCAAATTTTAGTATAAAATATCGATCACTGTTACTCTTCATTGCTCAGACTTCACAACATTAGTCAGGGGACTTTACATATCTTCTCCAGGCTCCATGATTCCTCTGCGAAGCCCCAGTCATAGAGAAGAGGCCCCAGGTCATTACCAAGTGCTCCCACCTTGACCAGTATCCATTCCAGGCTCAGGGCCATTTTCACAACTACCATGTCACTCTTAGGTATCTGAATGGAAATTGGCTTGTAGGGCAGTAGTTGGTAGAAGAAGAAAAAAAGCAAAACTATAAGGAATATGCTGCTCTTCAGAGATCACTCCTCTCTTACAACAAAGGGCAGGCACAGGACTGAACACTAATGCCTGTCTCTATGTCCACTCTAGTCTTTCAGTCAAAACCAATCAGCTTCCATCACTTTTATCTTCTGTCTGACTTGCATACAGATTTTGCCTCTTTCATCCAACAGTGCTCTGGGAACATTATACAGGTATGTGTAAAACACCTGGAGAAGTTCATTCTTTCAAGTGGCTTGGGTATAAGCCTTTTCCTTTCTGGTACAGCAAAATACCAAAGGCTTCTGCTGTGCATGGTTTCAGAAAAGATTAAGATGCCAGTGGCAATTAAATCAGTGCTTTTCTGTAGGGATATTTTGACAGCTTCCACAGTGCAGCCTTCCCCTCAGAGAAGACCGAGAGTTATACCATTCGATTAACACGGCCACTGCATATGCTGGGAACAAAAGGATTACTTAAGACTTGTCTGGCAAAGCTATGAGTTCCATTTTCTCCTTAATTGTGCAATGTGGCATTTTCCAGCAAAAAATCATGCAACACTCACATGCTTTGTCAGTTTATCTTGTGCCGGTCTGCCTGGTGATGCCTTCCATTCAGCTCCATGTATCTATTAGGCTGCTCCCACTCCTCAGACTGTGGAGGTCCCCAGAAAGAGTTGCTATTTTTCCAGGCATTGAGTCATGTGAAGTCCTGCATTTACACCACTTTGGCCCATGGCCAGCATGATATCCCGATTTTCTCCTTCAGCATTGGGTGAAGGTGCTCCCAGGGTGAGTGCCTACAGTCTCCAATCTCTTTCTACGGTAAGACTCCTGTTTTCCTTAACAGCCCTTAGCCAGCTTCTATCCTTCGTAAGGTCATTTGCAGGACAAACTGTTTTCACTCACCAACTGCTCTTACAGACCAGTCTATGTGACAGGAAACACAGAATAGATATTAGTGTCTTGTACTGCCTCTCCCTCCTGCCACTCTTCTTTTTCTCCCTCGCACACACTTCTTTCACTATTGGCATCTTTCCTGATCCGCCATGAGCACAGTGAGCCAGGGTCGCCTACACAATTCCTGGTGCTAGATCAGGAAGCGTCTGTGTCCCTTCTGGACATGGCTTGGCCGTCACAGTGTGTTTCCACTCAGGCACTTCTCCCCCTCTGCCAACTTCTGTTTAAGAAAGGAAACATTGCGGTTTTCTATATTTGGTCATTGGTCTAGACCACATGAACTCTTGCTATTGTTTTGCTGCTTTTTTTTAAAGACTCGCTAGGATGCACTTACCACATCCAGATTTTGTTGACAGTCTTTCAAGTCTTCTCATAAGATCCTGAAACATAACAGACCATCACCCCAGGCTTTGCTCATGGTTCTTACATCATGCTTCCTGCTCTTGTATTGCTTTCCTTTCATTGGAAAGCTAAAATGACCAGTCTCAAGATGATCTTTATTTCTGTTACTTGAATTCATCTTTGTGATCCCTCAGCTCAACACCTTCTATTGTGCTTAGACCACCACAGACTCAGGCTAGACTGTGAGATAGCCATCCAAACTGTCAAAACTTCACTTTTCAGGTCACAATTAATCTCACTTTTCCACAGCAGCTTTCCTAAGCAGAGCTGTACATGTGGCTACCTTTCTTTGTAGTTCAGAGTATATGCATAGTCTCAGACAGCCAAGTAAAACCTGGTTATTCTTAATTGACATTGTCCTATTTAACTTACAGGCTAATAGCTTTGTCAGTTACTCTATAGAGATGCTACAACACATAAAGGAATCTTGCCCTCCGGAAACTGCTCCAAGAATTGATAGACAGAGGTGTTCCAGCTTGAGTCTTCCCTGATGGGATAGGTAAATCATTCAGGCTTCTTGCTCTTGATACCTATATTTTTGATTTTCACTTACTGTGTGAAAGAAGTGGCAGTAGCTGATGCAGTTGCTTCAAAAGTTTCAGATCACCCAAGAAAGGTGGAGGTCACAATCTGGTAATAAAGAAAGAATTGCTTACCCCTTTCTGAGAAGCCTCCATAACCTCCAAAGGAGGCAGCCTCCAAGTAGAGATGCTTCCATTGCAGTTGCCAGCCCTTAAATGAGATTGGGGAGGGGTGGTCAAGATCAGACCCAGCACCAACCCCTGGGCATCACTGCTATTTACAGGCCTCCAACCAGACTGCACTACTAATGACAGTGCTCTGAGCTCTGCCAATCATCCAGTTGTCAATCCACCTCACCGTCTGCTCATCTATCCCACACTTCCCCAGTTTTATAACAAGGATGCTGCGGAACACATTGTCAAATGTCTTGCTGAAGTCAAGGTACAGAACATCCATTGCTCTCCTCCCATCTACCCAGTCAGTCATGATATCATAGAAGGCTACCAGGTTAGTCAAGCATGATTTCCCCTTGCTATCCAGCCTTGAATCCATGCTGATTACTCCTGATAACCTTCTTCTCTTCCTCTTAGTTGTAAAAAGTATCCAGAACAAGTTGTTCCATCACCTTCCCCAGAGTGGAAGGCTTGACTGACCTGTAGCTTTCCGGATCCACTCAGTTGGCCATCCATCAGTTAGAGGCAAGAAGTCTAATGCAAGTCTACTTCTCTTTTTGTCCAAATTTCAACAGGGCAGCACTGAGTGAGTATGGACAGGAGAGCTAATTAGATGGGGCTCTTGACAGATGCAGACGCTGAGAGCTGTGTACTCCTCAGTTTGTGATAGGCCGTTCTTTTCTGATGTGTATGACATATGCACATACATTACCCATATACCTAAAACACCACAAACCTAATATCTGTGCTTTATGTACATGAGAATTGAAGAAAACCAATCCTGACAACTTGTGTAGCATTGCTCTTTCCATAATATTTATCAAGGATAGAACCAAGGAAGAAGGAGATGAACACTGGAGTATGCCTGTAGATGCTTTATGGACCTCTGAAGCATGGCAGAAGTATATTTCCGTTTCTGTATTTCCTGGAGTTAGTCTGTATCTAGCAAAACCCTACTGATATGCATTCAGTCTAGCAACTGATTGTCTCTATGAAAAAGCAAATGGCTAGAGTATCTGGCAGTACTGAAAGACACTGTTTTCCAATCACTGCTGTGCATTTATGCATGGCATTGTATATAATTATATTTTATATATTACCTATTATATATTCTTATAAACTATGTATAATTGTATCCACACATCACATTTCATCTATCTTCAAACTTTTCCTTATTCTAACTCAATTTTACTACATTATTTCAAAGACAGATATTAGTAATTTGTTACTTATAGTTTGACAAGTAGATAAACATATGTTAAATGATTTTTGCAAATGTTTTCAAGATTGCTCATTCTTAACTCTAATATTGATTTAGTTTAACAGAATAAAAAATTACGCAGTATTAACATTTTTTAAACATAAGTTCCACTATAACAGTTAAGGAGAACAGTCTAAAAATTTAGATCTATTTTGCACTGCTTATTTCAATTACAAGAAGCAAATGCCCACATTTCCAAAATAAGTTAAATACAAATCATAACTTTGTCATCTGTATTTATCAGAAAATTTATAGCTTTGCTATTTACACAAAAATAAAACACAGTTTGATAATCTCTAGTATCTGTAGTACATTTTATAATCTTATATTATATGCTCTATCTTGATTGTTTTTCCATGGGCTTTTCCATGGACACAAGAAACAGCTTATTCTAAAAAAGTTTGAATATAGCTCTGGTAATACCATTCTGGAAGTCATAAGAAAATGTAAGAAGATGGCAATTTTGCAAATTTATGCAACACAAATTGCAGATTCTTGTCACATGATCAGTCTTCTATGTAAAGCACACACACATGAAATTTTTCCTGATTCACACAGAGATTCCATATTCTAGCTTACATTTTTTGATTTAGTATCAAAGAAACAATTTGATGTGACCACAAATCTTTTTGTACAATGAATCAAATTAATAATTATTACCAGATCTCTTAAACGAGCAAATGTGTTAATAATAAATCTCCTGTGCACAAACATATGTCATTTTCTCAGATATTGTAAGAGTTATTTGTGGTAAAACAAAAGCCTTTAATCAATTCCTGCTAAAAGATTTGACAAGTCAACTGATTAAGTGCACACAGAAGAAAAACTCAGAAAAGCTGTGTTTTTCCCAATAGAAAACTGGTTTGTTTTGGACTCATCTGCAATTTAAATTTTCCCAATATGGTTCTGCCATAGAGTGAACCTCATCTCCATCTGTTGTATTAGGAACTACTCTATTCTTACACTACACAATCCCATTTTTATGACCAAAACATAAATTGGCATTAATGGAAGTTTTGTCTAAATAGGACTTCACTGAGGCCAGGACTTTGGATATGGCCCAGTTTCTTTTAGTAATTAATAAAGTACTACAGCTACAGTACTTATTTACAAAAAAGTCAGCAGGCGTCAGCAGGCAGCTGTGTGGAAAAGAAGATGGGAGAGAATCAGTACTGGCAGTACTCATTTTCCATCTCTCTGGCCCTGATTCAGCAAAGCACTTAACCACATGTTTAATTTTAGGCACATGAGTAATCCCATCTCTGTGGAGCAAAGCGTGTGTTTCATTCTCATTGACTTTAATGGGGCTACTCATAGACCTGTCAAATATTGCATGTTCTGCATGACATTCTTACAACTGATTCCACCTCGCTGAGCCCAGCAACATGGCCTTTGGTCTGAGTCTTTGCAAAACAGCAAAGCTTCTCTTGCTCTGCAACCCATGGGTCTTATGACTGTGTTCCACTTGGCGGTGTTCTGCTAGCTGTGTCTGGCATGTAGGAAAATGGACTGGGAGTAAGTGGGAGCCAAGTTTATTCAGAACATTCCCAGACCAATATCAACCAGCCAGCTTTGGAATCACGCTCAAGGAGTCTGCTGAGTCAGTTTCAAGCATCCTAATCAGCTGAGAAGATCTCTATCAAGGGTATGTTTTTGACCCATTAGGTAGCCCAAGGTTGAATAAAAATATGGTATGGATTGCTGGCAGACAGAACATGCTCTACACAGGAAGGCTCCTTAGAGCAGAATAGGTGGACACACAGGGTCCAGATCTGTAGTTCTGTGAGCCCTATTTATGAGCCTAATTCTGCAATCATGAAAGTCAGTGGATGTTTCCAATAAAAATGGGATCAAGGTAGTAGGCCCTCATTCAGCTAAATATTTAAGCAGATGCTTACTTTAAGAACATGATTAAGTCTCTTTGAACTCAGTGGGAATGCAACACATGCTTAAGTACTTCAATGAATCAGGGACCTCATCCAGCTTTGGATCCACAGCACTAAAAGGTATCTACAGAGGTAGTACGGCAATTTCCTGTTGCTGCCTTACTCCCTGGCTGCAGCTGTGTTCTGCTTATTTTGATAAATATAATATTCTTCACACTTCTGTAGTTATTTTTTCTTTAATATGGAAGGCACTATAAATATATTTATAATAATAATAATATAATTATTATTGTTGGACTAATCATGTTTTGAATGGTTTGAATGGTGGAAGCTGAAGTTGTTTTTTTCTACTGTAGACTTTCTTTAGATTTTTGCTCTGGCCAGTTGATTGAATCATGACAAATGATTTGTTGAGCATGCTGACTGCGTTCAACTCGTGACATTTCACAAAATCCTGCTTGTGACAGCTGATTTCATTCTCAAAACTTGCAGGGGTTATTTATGGGAAAACAAAAGCCTTTTAGTAGATACTTAACAATGCATTTAGCTTGTTAGTTCATTTTCTGTACAAAAAGAGAACACGCTCATCAGCTCTTGCATACATTCTCTTACAAAATATTACATTTGCTTTAGAGTCATCTGCTTATCACTCTTTCATGCCAAACTGGTAATGTGGTAAAAGCCAATGTCTTTACCACAGGTGTTATGCAATGCCAGTTAGGAGAGAGCCAGCATGGAAAGCATAATTTGGCATTCTGTAGCCATAGAAGGAAGCACTTTTCTCCCATCAGAATCAAAAGTAGACTTTTTGACTAGAGCCTGGGGGGGGGGGGGCTTGAAATGTCCAGGATCAACAGACAAAAAAGTCACTTTCTATTGGATCAACCCCAGTGTGCATCATTCTAATGTCAGATGTATGAGTGCAAAACTGTACACAGTGCACTGAAAAACTTACCCTTCTCTTGTGCACAGTTGGAGAATAGCCTGACATTGAAATCAGATCTCTTGATCAACATAAAAATATACTTGACATTGTGTTTGGAAATTTATTGTGTACAGAAACACACAAAAGGCAATTGCTTAAAGTAAATACAAGTGACTTAAAGTCAATAAGCAGTATTTTCCAGGCTGACAAGGACTCAAGTTTTATAAAAGTAAAGCTGTCTACTAGGCATAGAAAAGGCACTGAAAATTAGGGACGGATGAGATCATTCTGTTTCATTTCAAGCACTGCATTTTTTGGTTTGAAAGTTCCAGGCTTCACAGGACTACTCTTTCAGTTTATTACAGTTTGTGGGTATAAAAGGGGCAGAGGCTGGAAGAGATTAAGAAAATTACCGAAAAAGTACAATGTGTACTGTATGTGCAGCCATATACTCATTCATGCCAGCCTAGCCAGGGCATATGGCCTCCTTCAAATAAGACAGAAGTACATCTTATATAAAGAAAGGGAGTTTTTCAAAAGAAACTTCCCTCTCCCCTCAAAAAATGTTCCAGCTACGATAGAAGAGATTTATAAATGTAAACAGATTCTGCAAGCCTAATAGTCCATCTGTGAGATTAGTTACATAGAGGACCAGCAAAATCATTCAAATTACTTTAAAAAAGCTCATGGTACTTTTTTTAAAAGATAGGCAGAGTCTGAATAAAAGCGCAAAACAACAAAGCCAAAAGCTGAAGTTCTATTTTCAGAGCCAATATAATTTGAGAACTTACACACAATTTGCAAAGATGTTTGCATTCTTCATGGTATGGGATATTAATGGGAATTAAGTACATAAGTGCTTTTAAATTATAATGCAGAAATTCAAACAGTTAGTGATATTTAAGTGGCATTTAAATTATGTTATGCAGTGACACTTCCAAATATGAATTTCAGGTTCCTATGTTATTCATCTATGTGCCTTTTAAAACAGGGTCTGATTAGTCATTTTTTCCCCAAATTCTGTATTCTCATGTAGATTTTATTCATATTAACTCACTCATATCTTCAATAAATACAGATTTTATCCTTTCTAAAGACATAAAAATATCATGTTTATTCACGCTAGGTTTAGGTATAAATAAAGAAGGTAACTTCGCACTGCATCAGGGAACCCCTATTATACCTTTTCTAGAAGGCATGCATTGGCTGTTCCAGAGACAACTCAAAGCACCAACTCATGGAGAATCTCTTTCTGGTTTTGCCTCCTCACGCCATTCCTCTGTGGCAGCAGGAGGAATGGTTAAGTTTGCTGTCTTGGCATTTTGTTTCAGTGTTTTATTTCAGGGTCCGCTAAGGCCGATACTCTTGAGTGTGGAAGTGTGTTACTGAAATGAATGGAATGGGAAGAAAGATCCATGAATGAAGACTAGGCAAAGGACAGGGGATCCACAGTTCTCCCCAGAGTGACCTAGAATATCCCAAATTACCCTAATTGCTCACTCCCAATGGCACATGTATGCCAATGCATGTCATGTGTTTATTGAGCTCATTCTTAACCCACAGGCTTTGTTTAGAGAAAGCTGGCAGAGCTGGAAATATCTTATTTTAAATTGTCTTGTGGTAGAGGATGATATAGTGTGAACACCAGAGGAGAGGGCTTTTCAAAAGTGCACTGTTTCAAGAGGCACGGGCGCTGTCAAATGCAAAACTTTTTACTGTCTCCTAAAAAAAAAAAAATGTTGGCAGTACACACACTCTGAAAGCTAGACCAAAAATAACAAGAATACATAGACCCTCTGGCCACAGAATACTCTGTGAAATATAGAGAATATAAATACTGGCATTCTTGCTTGAACTAGACAAAATGCTGAAAGATATACAGGGAACATAAAGACAACCCCTTTCTTCTTTGGCTTTAAAGTATGACAACAAATAAAAAGTGTGCTTAAAGCACTTGGACTTGTTTAGAAACAAAATGGGACTCAATATAAGTGACTTTACTCCATTGCATCCTCCAGGATAAGAATGAAGGCTCAGGAATGAGAACTGCACACACTCTAAAATTTAATCTTGACATTTTCAAGTAAGAGATATGAGCTTTCACAATTACTGAATCACGTAGTATGACCCCAGTCTGTTTGGATATGCTCATGGCAATGCAAAACATATGGACACTTAGGGTTTGTAGGTGCATAATGTTAAGAATTTAGAGAGAAAAGAAGAATGCTCAGTAACTCATCAGCATGTGGAGGAGGTATTACTGGCACTGTTGAAAGAATAGAAAAACAGGGTTGTAAAGATGCAAAGATCTTCACAATTATAGCTGATCACCAACCTCTTGTGACAGAAATGCCAGATCGTCCTTAAGTGAAATACATAGCAAACCAACATGGAACCTCCAGCATAAAGAGGGTTCATGTGCTCTGATGAAAGCTTTCTGAGCTCTCCCTCACTGCATAGCCTGGTATTTTTTATGTCCTTTTGTATTGTTCTCTGTCTGAGGCATGGAGATAGGTTCAGAGCAAGCCTAAGTGGAGCAGAGTCTGAGAAGAAAATAGATAAGACAAGTCAACATTTGTACATACTTTGGACTTTCTACACTTCATACATAATAGTCTAATTATTAGCTTTACTTGAAGAGTTCTTCCTCTTCTGGACAAAACCCAAGATCTGATACCCCTATTCTCAACATGTTCAGTTAGGAAGCAGCATCTGAAATAAATATTTGGCTTTTGCACTAGTCTCTCCACATGTTTACTAGACAAAAAAAGATCAATTCTGTAGGGGAAGGGCATGGATTTGGATAACAGCAATTGATCTGTAGACTTTAATAGCTCATCTGATGAAAGAGGTGGTGGGGAGAGATGGAAGAGGGAGAAAAAAAGAAATCATCAGCTTTACATAGAGATGGCCATGCTGCCTCATCGGTGCTCCACTGTCTGTGGAGCCAAGCAGGGCTTTGCCAGACTTATTAATTGCTGTTGTGCCAGAACAATTAAGGGACCTGGTTTCCAGATCAGGAATAGTGTACCCAGCTCACTCCCTGTAAAACTGTTCTGGCATTTTATGCCCTAACTTCAGCTCCAACAGTGTGAGATCTGGGTGTGTTTTAATGAGTCTCAGCCTCATTACAAGTTTTCAGGAATGTGAAGGAACTGCTAAAGTTCCTGCTACACGGAACATTTTCCTACATCCCTGCCCAGGAGTGGGCGAACATCTGGATAGCAAGAGACAGTCTGTCCAATTAGAGTGTTGGGCTCTTGGGCCCTGTAATGGAGGGTGGAGAAAAAGGACCCATCTGGATTTGGCATAGAGCAAGGATGGGAACTGATGTTTCAGAGCATTTGTAGATTCAGTGAGGATTCACCTTGTCTGCTTTAGGCAGCTCAGTGTCAGTATTTTGTCCTTAGCTGGGCTGTCAGCTTCTCACAGAGGTTGCTAGCTTGTATGCCTTTTTCCTCCAGGTGAGCAACCTTATTATGAATTAAAAGACTTGATAGAAATTAGTTAGCACAGGTCCGTGAGGGAACTAAGTGTCTAGGCAGGTATGAGGGTTTGTCCTAGAGCCTGAGGATGGAGGACTTGGAGCAGGCCTAGTCCCATCATAGCTCAGGGCTGCCCCCCGCACTGAGAGCTGTCAGCAAGGGAGTTGCCTCAACACATCCTTTTGTTTACTGTCGCAGCCACTCAGACTTGGTACTAGCACTGCTGGTGAAAGATGGACTACTTAAATTTTTAGAGACAAAGAGCCCCATGACAGTCTTTGTAACAAAGATTGCTCTAAATGTACCAGGCAGTAAAAAAAAAAAAAAAAAGGTTAATTAAAAACCTGATCAGGCATTCCTATATCGACAGTCCTGACTGCTAAGAGTGTCAGGGACATCTCAGGTTCACCTGCAGCTGATTACTAGACATGAACTCTGTATCCAGTAAATACAGACTACTGCTAAAAAGTGAATCCACCTCAGGATCTCATATAAGGAGGGGAGGAGAGCCTGTGACAGTGCAAAAACTAGGCTAAGAACTAATCAGGACAAAGTGGTCCTCAGTTAAGAGCCCACAGCAGAAATCCCTGTAAAATGGTGGCTATCAAGGGTAGGAAGAATGAATTCATCTGAAGCATTTTATTTCCAAATTAAGCCTTTATAAGATACTAACCAAGATAGCTGCCAATCAAATCAGAAAGTTATTCATTTATTACATTTCATGATACAGTGTACAAGGTGTTATCGGTGGGACTTCAGAAGGCTGCAAGTGAGAAACACAGCCTAAAGTCAGTAACATGCTAAATAAGTTATATACGGTATACATTCAAGATGCTAATCAGATGGCTTTGGGGACTAGGGAGAAAGAAGAAAAGAAAAAAAGGATAAGAAATAAAATAATCCTCTGCAGTCTCACAGTGTACTCTGGTGTCATCTTAAGAAATAAGAAAGCAAAATCTTAAGAGAGACACATATCAAAGCTAAGGCATCCTTGCCAGACACAGAAAGAGCAAAGTCACCTGGAAAAGAGTTAGACAAAGTTGTCTGTCCTCCTGGAATGAAACCAGCTAAAACAGCTCACCACTAATCCACATAGTGTCTACAAAGACTGCAGATGGTCACACAGCCTTTTTTTTTTGGTCCAAGTTGGCTTTGAGGCAGTCCTGATGGCAGCACCAATAGCCTTTAGCAGTAATCCTAAAGGAATGGTACACAAATCCCCTTCAGGCTTTCAGGATTCTGTTCATTTCCTGTTGACCATGCCCCTGCTTGGCTAAAGTCCTTGGATGCACAAAGCCGGTACTTAACAGCAATGAGGTTGGGCACCTTGTACTCCCCTTTCTCTCAGCTGGAGATGTTTGAGTCAGTCAATAAGGAATGGGGGCAGAGGTCCCCCAAGACCAAAATGACTACTAGTCTAGCAGAAGCAGGGCTACAGCTCTACTGTGGCGAGAAAGCAGGTAACAAGCCTTGTTATAGTTAAATATATTCTAAGGTTTCAGTACAGATATGATTCCAAGCATACGTCCTTCCTGAATTACCTGGTCAGGTGCTAAATGAAAGAATAAAGATTCTTTGCAGAAGTGTAACTGGCTTTTGCAATACCCGGATAATGGGAGTTTTGCAATGCCTCTATGCAGCACTGACTTTCTGATGCTCTCTGAGTTTATAGAGCTCTCCATTACCTTTCACTGTAATTTTTTTCTAAGTAGAATGGTATTATTCTGTACTGTGTGAATTGCCTGAGGCTATGCAGACTGAAAATATATGACTGCCTCATGGGCAAGGAAAAACAGAAATGAAAGAAAAAATAATAATAATACAGTTCTTTCACTGTGGATTCTCTTGTAATGGTTCCTTGACAAACCATAACTGACCATGAATGCTTTTGGAGACCTGAGACATATACATCTACAGTGGCATCACAGATGGGACATGCTGCTGAGGTAGGCAAATATAAATTAAGTGGATCTCAGTGGGAGTAGCACTGAGAGCTAAGCATCACCAGTGAAGAGTTTCCAGAGAAATCCTTAGTCAAGAATCACCAGACTCATAGGAGTGTAGAACAAAATTATCACAGTGGGCCAGCTTTGCATCTCAGTTGCTTTCCTTTAATACTTTTTCATGTCACAGCTTTATGAGCCTAAAACCAAATGCTCACTTCTATTCTGTGTTCAAAACCTTCAAATAAAGGAGTGTCTTTTATATTTCAAAAGTCAGTTGAACGGCTTTAGCATAGCTGAAGGACTGGTGTACAAGGAGACCAATGGGGCTACTCTCTTTCCTCATTTCCTTTTTTTTTTGCTTTGGTTTTCTCTCTGGGCCCTTAAAGTACTCCTTAGAGAGAATCATACCGGGTTTTCACCTAGGGAGAGAGGGAAACCTGGTGCTTTGTGGCTGTCACATCGCAGCCATGGCTGGTACTAAAGACTGGAGTCACAGTATCAGGCTGTGCCGTACACACCAGACCAACATGCATATTCCACAGCAGCATCAGCCCTTGTAGCTTCATGGTTGCTCCCATAACTAAGGTTTTAAACTGGGAACGTGGAACATTTTAGGAGCTAATTTTTCAGCCCAGCTGTGCATTTTAGATCAGCTCTGCTGCTTCACTAAATTTTGCTAGGATCTTTACAAATTTGCCCTTTTTAAAGATGACTGCAGTGAAGCAGGATTGGATATTTGGTCAGGAATGGGTCAGAGGAAACTTCTCCAGAGACTATGAAAATCTGACTGCAGTCACACTTCGCAACTAAAGCAGCCCATGGCTTCCACAGATTCATGTACTTCACAGGGAGGACGTGTGAATTATCACCTCAAACACTACACACACTCAGAAAGGATGATCCATGCAGCTAACCAAAGTTCAGCTCTTTGCCCTCTGTGATTATAGCTCCATGTGGAATGGGACACATGATCAGAAACACAGTTTCATGCACACTTCCCTTTCCTACTGTTTGATATAGCTGTACTACATTCTGTTCTTTGTCTGGAAAAGTTCTGCATTACAAAATATCTGCAGCCAAAGAGGAACAAAAATGGCAGTAGAAATCAGATCTCTGGCAAGGAACTTTTCAACTATCTTTCCTGCACTTCTTCAGCCTAACGACTGAAAATTTAGAATAAAGACCAAGTAACATAATCACAGAAACATGAGGACTATTAACGCGGCAGCTCCATCAGATCTGCTGACGTATAACAGCTGGAGGTACTGCAGCTCTTAATAGATGGACCCTCCTGATGAGATTTACAAGAGCTCTTGATCTGTCATCATGCTGGTTGCATCTGTCATTTGCACCTGGTAAGAATATCTTAGTTACTTATCATATATCGCTTTCATGTGGTCCAGCAGGACAGCTGGACTTACTTCACCTTTGTGTTAAGGCCCTCATTAGTAAAATGTATTTTATAAGATTAACCTGTGTCATTGCTAGTGTTGTTTGGTGCTGGATTATGCTAAAACAATGTTAGGAATACAGCAGTCCCAACCATTAGTGATGCTCAGCTCACAACCACCATTGTAAAATTGATTTATGTTTCTTCCCCTTTTTTACAGGCTGTTACATTTGGACTTGGCTTCAGGAGAAGGAATTCACTGGGTATTTATTTAAGTCATTATGTGAAGCATATATTTTGATTTAAGCATTTTATATGCATCTATTTGTGGGCCACCAACATCTCACAGAAGTCTATTCCTTTACAGGCGTTAGGTTTGATCAGTGTGTGAGCTGAGATTTCTGTTATGTGCTATTTCTTTTGATATTATGCTGCTGCTGTCACTACAAACACATGATTGCTAAAGTCTTTCTATCAAGTATCAGCACCCCGAAGCAACAAAAATGCTTTGTTTCATAACCATAGTTCAGCTTCTATCATCTTGATCCCCTCATTCATTGATAGCTGCATTTCCTAAAGTCTGTCAGTGATCAAGTGAAAGTCAGAAGCCTGATAAGGTACCTCTTGCACAGATGTGATCCAAAGCAAAGCAGTACGTATAGGAACAGTTAGCATACAGTTGTCAACATGACCCAACATTTGGATTGCTCTGTTTTATGCTATTACTGTGGTTTTTAACATTTGATGGAGATCCTCAACAGAGGAAATTTACAAATCTTTAGCAAGTGTTCCTGTCCATGATTTTGGGGAAAGGACATTAACATAATTCGTTCTCCAGATTTGTGAGGCACATACACTTGAACACAACAAAATTATCAGGTATGTCACTTGCAACCAAGTAATCAATACAATTACTGATAAATCACAAATTATGACCCTAAATCACTTGCACATTTCTTCATTTTCATTTGAAAATTATGTCAGACACAACATTTACATCCTTGCAAAATGCTACTGAAACTCTTCATCTAGGAATATTTTCAACTAAATAATTTTTTCTGTAATGAGTCACAAAGTAGGTAAACATTTAAAGGCAATGGATTAAGATTATTATTCTGGCAGGTGAAAAATACTCTTATCATATTCCCTTCTTCATATTCGTATGCTCTTAAATATATTCTATTAAATTTATGTTCCTTCAATGTAAATTCCACATTCAGTCCTCCATGTATTATCCACCAGTTTGTGACAGTAAAGTGTTGAATTTTTTCCTCCATACTGAGGCTTTTGTTTTATTGCTTCCCAATTTGAAATACTTTAGTGTCTCCTGTCTTCCTGTGCAATAGCTTAGTGAAGTCAAAAAAGAGTATTTAGGGGGTATTTTTGTTTCCATTGTGTCTTGTTCTAGCTTTTCTTTTCTTTTCCTTCACTTGTCTTTTTCTGCCCTTACTGTCTCATGTATGTGCATTCAGGTATTCATTTTTATTCACACAGTGAAGCCTTTATTTTGCCAGGGGAAACACTGAGAAGAGCTTGTGTCAATGAGAATAAAATCTCTGTGAGAATGAAGGGCAAGGCAGGCACAAGAAGCAAGGAAGTTGAAACTGAAGAAAGGGGCCGCCTAAAGCAAGGGGTGAGCAGGGAAGGGTGGCATTTTTCTGCAGAGATGGCACGTGATGGGTCAAGGCACACTGAGGAAAGTAAGAAGGGGCAGAGGCAGTTAGGGCTTGCTGGCTTTCACCACACAAGCAAAAAAGTGGTGGTGGTTGAAAGAAGCCAATGGAAGAAAGCAGGATAGCTGGAGGAGGCGAGGAGCGGGAAGAGCAATGACAGCGAGTATGAAAATCTCCCACTAAAGCTCTTGGCTGACAAAGGGCCTGACTAACCCCTTCCATCTTCCCACTCACATGGGTTGATCTCATCTTTCTCTTCCAGCTGGTCTTTTGCACTGGCCAAAAGTTTTATTGATTTGAGTACACTGTAGCTTAAGTCTTTTCATGAGTAATTTAAAATTAACTATCAAAACATCTCTTCCTTGCTTCTCTCCAAGAACATCCATGAAAGAGTGAATATACTCTCGATGTATGTTTCACTGGAAAACCTACCTACTTCATAGTCAACATCAAAGAAAAACATCCATAAAAATACAATGTTGGTGTAATGAGGCTCAACAAAAATGCATTGAAGACAGCCTGAGCCACAGGTAAAACAAAGGATGAAAAAGGAAGAGGAAAAAGTAATAAAGTACTCAAGCATCCATAGAAAACGTGCAGCTCCAGAACCTATATGCAATAAGTCTTCAAAACTAGGGGATACTGAGCAGCTTTATTGAGCATTTTTAAAGCATTTGGAAATGATACATGATGAAATAGAAAGGAGGAAGAAGCATGCATCCATGCTCAAAATGGCTATAAATTTGACAATGTTAGATTACTGCAGTGTTAAGAACAGGAAGAAAAGAAGTAACAGAAAGAAGAAATTTTTCATTGAAGACATAGTGACTACTCAAACTACCTGTGTCCAGTTTGCACAAGTTGAGAAAATGAATGAACTAGGACCATTGGTAAAATAGTGCATTATGGTAAACTGCAAGTTTGTTTTGTGACTCATCAGAATCGTAGGAGAGGGAATATATCCACATGACCCCAGAAAACCTAAGTTAAAAGAAATTAACATTGTCAACATCCTTATTTGAATAAAATAAGACCTATTCAGGTACTGCAGGCTCTAATAAGAGTATTATAGAGAATAGAGTCTAATATGAGGCTACTCTACATAGTCACCTGCCTTTCTTGCATGTCACACTGAGCTTCCCCAGAGTGTAAGAGTAGTGAGAAATGAAAGCTAGATAACAGGGTCACATATAAAAATGTACATATGTTGTATGTATTACAGAGGACTCAAAAAAGCTGTACAATTCCACTGCTGCTTTGTGATTAAGTCAGTCTTTGGGGATCATGAAAATGAAACAGAAACGCTGTTACTGACAAATTAAAATAATTGGAATGAGGTTGTCCAAAAAATATGCAAAAACTATTGTTATAGGAACAAATTAACCCTTTTTTTTAAACCACTTAAAGCAGAATGAGTATGTCTTCTTTCATCTGATCATACTTGCATGTTGCTGTAGGTGTTTCAACTGATAGCATTTTTCTATGCTATAAACTCCAAAAGTGTGTAAGATCTCTATATAGCCAATGTAAATAATAGCAACAGTAAGTAAGTGAATTATTCTGTTAAACTTGGATAGAATTTAGCATTTGATAGACAAAAGATAAACTGATAAAAAATGGCTCTTTTTCAGTGCTGAACAGGAGTGGTCATTTATTAAAGCAACGTTGCAAGCCTGGCAAAGTTTAGGAAAAGTTAACTAACAATAGTTAATTTGTTCAAAATATTTCCTGTAAATCACACATAGCTCCTTATCAAAATGATTTCAAAGTGAATGCGTTCTCCTGAGTTTTCTTTAATGTAAGTAGAAAATACTTATAGCCTAGAAGATTCCAGCTTAACCACCTTCATCCATGATTTCTGCTAGAGGTCTTTGTATGCAGTTTTTCTGCCATAGAAACTCAGTGATAAAATGTGATGGCAGGGAGGGCAGTTCAGTTGTGTCAGAAAAGATAAAAATGTGTAAAACATAACCATCCTGAAGTCTTTTGAAATCTAGGTCTCCCTTAAATTTCTTTTTACAATTGCCAGGAGATATTTCCTTAGAGAGGTTTTAATGAGGGATTCAGGTGATACTTTGGCATGTGCTTTTCAGAGCTCACACTAAATGCAGAGCCTGCAGTGCCTCTTCTCTCTTAGAGTAAAACTGATTGGAAATTATTACCCCCTATCCCCCCCCCCCCCCCCCAAAAAAAAAAAAAAAAAAAAAAAAAAAGACTTCTGGAAAGTACTGCATTCCAGCATTAGAACATTGCTGGCAGGTTTGTTCACTGCCTCACTGCCTATAAGGAAAACATGTCATACCACATGCTGGTGCTGATGGAAAGATATCTTTCCTCAGCCACATCATACAGGATACTAAAGGGGAACAGGCACCTTCTGAGTATAGTGAAGAGTACTGTTTTTTTCTAATGACCTGGCTTCAAAGCACCATGAAGGGACTGAGGTTCATAGGAACAGAGGCCAAAAAGAAAACTCCAAGGCTACCTAGTCAAGTCTCCATTGGATCTTACATTTCATCTACTTATCCCTGGGTCAGCTTCCTTAACTGTAGCTAGGCACAAGCATAGGCCTCAGACATGAACTTTTCATGTGTTTACTACTTCAGTTTTCCTGTGGCTTGCCTCAGACCAAAGGAACGACAGAGTCAGAGCAGATTTCAATATGGCACTTTTATCCCCTTTCTAACTGAAAGAAAATGTCATAAAGTGACAGTCATGCTGAAAAATGCAGATGAAGAGAGAATTTTTTTTTAAGTGTAATTTAAGGAAGTATCTCTCTTCTCATTCTACTCATAGTCTTGACTAGCAATAAATCTACCTTAATAGATCTGAATAAATGCAGACTAAGATAGTGGATTTCACAGACTTCTTCCAAGAGTTTTTCTTTTGATTTTGGCAGAAGTATTTCATACTGGCAATCAAAGTGAATCAGCGTGGAGAGATGCATTGTGGAGCCTTCAAATTTAGCACAAACATAGCAATTGCCTTTATGACTGTATTCACCTGGATAGGACAAAATACATGATCTATGTATGTCCTACAATAATGGACACAGAAATCTCAAAAATTAGTTGACAAGATTGCAGTGAAAAGATATGATCAAGATATAGCTGAATAAATCATCACTGCTTATATAATAGGTGAACCTACAGATAAATTAGTCCCTTCCTTGCCTTATGCACATATTTATTGTTGTCAAGAACACAGACTTCTTTTCTCCCCTGAGGTCTTCCGAACTGTAGGGCATACAAAACTAGATTCACATTGTTGCTCACTTTGAGCGGCTAAAATATTCGGAGGTTTGGCTAAGTCACACAGAGGATGTTTTCACTAGGAAAACAAGTCAGGATGGATCCCAATAATTCTTTATAAACAGTAGCCACTAGCAAGGAACATGTTCTCATCCAGCTTTGCCCAAAACGTTTTCCTTTCTCTCTCCTCTTTCAGTTCTTCCTCAGAGCTCTGCACTAAAGCCTAATTCATCTTCAAACTTGACCTTCAACTGCCATGTGGTATTTCTTATTCTTTTTCCTTGCCCTTCCCTCTCGTTATAAAAACACAGGCAGACAAACATGACAAACAGGTACATAGATCTGCAATCTGTCCTATGTCTCTTCCTCCTTACTTCATCTTTCCAACAACTGTAGACTGTCCTGGACTTGCCCAAAGTAGTTTTCCATTGTTTCCTTTTCCAGAGAGGAAAAAAAAAAAAAAAAGAAAAAGTGTGTAAAAAAGAAGAATGTAGCTGTGGAGCCTGTCATTTGTTCAGAAGAGGCCATGATCATCCTTTCTGGCAGTACCGACTGCCCTTCAGCACCCAACTTGTTGCTTCAAGTTACAACTGTAACTTCAGGAATCTAAAATGCACTGTGCTTTCTGTCTGATGGTAATACATTGAAAAATGTAGGAAATTGAGTTATTAAAATAAGCCTTATTGTGCCTTTAAGACAAATACATTTCATCTTACCCCCCCCTCAAAAAAAAGCTGATAATGTGATAATTAAGATAAAGGTATTCTAGTTAAAAAGAACCAGAAACCGCTATGTTCTTATCTTATGTAAATGCTACACTGTGCAAATCCTCTCAGGCTTAGTCTGACTTGGCCCGTGTAACATTTCAGCTGTTATATTTCAACTGTAATAATAAGCAAAATGTAATCTTAACAGATCTTATCAAATCACCACAATCCTTCCACACTCAAGGACAAAGTAACTCCTCATCAATGTTTTGTTCTCTGTAAGGGGTTCTTTTGGGGTTTGAGACTTTTTCTTTCCTTTCCTTCCCTTTCTGGAGGAACAAGAGGAGTATTTGCTAAAAAAATACCCCAGTCTGTGTTCCTAAGAGCCTAAGAACGCTGTCTCCTTGTGGATTACAGCTGGCAGCTGTAAGGTGTAAAGTTTTACAATTTACAGTGCTGGGATTTCTTCTTCTTTTTAATCTCTGCTACTCAAAAACCTTTGGTTTTCTTGGCGAGCTGTGAAACTTTAGATTGCTAGTTAAATAGAATGTTCTGCCTGCAAATATTGTAATGGATATACGAACTACAGGGAATGTATAGTAAATGAATGCAGAATGCATTAATATTGTCTAGTGTGGGGATAAAGGGTGAAACTATTGGAACATTTTAGCAGCTACAGGAACTGTCATAAGAATGAGGGATCGTTTAAGACGTGAATTAATCTTTTTCTCTCTTTATAGAAAAATCTTGTTACCGCTAATATAGATTTATCATGCATTTTTAGCAGAATGGGTATATTTCACCATTAAAATCTTTAGATTGATTTTAGATGTCTTCAGAAACGAGTTCTATAATCTTTTAATAGAACTAAGTTTTATCAGAAAGTGTAATTTAATTTCCTGGCACCCCATTGCATTTATCCCATTAGATTCATTATTATTGTTATTAGTTCATTATGTTTTACAATAGCAGGACCACATCATCTCCTTCTCCTCAGACAGACAAAGACTTGGTGAGAACCTTGCTGTAGAGACACAGACCCTCTCAAAAGAGGACCCAGGTTTTCTTCAGTCCAAATAGGCACTGCACTACTAATTTGTTCAAATTCTTAAGCAGCTGACTTTGTCTATTCTTGCTTGGTTTGGCCCCAGGCAAGCCTTCTGGCTTACTGGCAACGTTGCTGGATTGTACCTGTGCTGTATGGGATTTCCTCTGGCTGTGCCTGACCCTAATAAAAGTCCGAAGAGGCAGAGTAGAAATAATAATACCAGAACCCTAAAGCAATTCTGGCTAGAGTGGATGCTTGCCATTTCCCTAAGCCTCATTCATTTCATGTCTCCTTTAGCCTGTCCTATCTTTCTTTAATCCCCATCTAGGAATCATGTCTCCCCTTGTCAACCCTGTTAGCAAACAAGCGTGTAGGACAACCTATCACTTAGAGGAGAAAATCTCTGCATGGAGACCCTGTGTGCATAGGGCAGGTATCTAATCAGAGCTTTCCAGTGGAAAAACAGACATGTTCCCCCTCCTTTCTCTTTTAGCAGAGGGATCCCGCTAGTTAATTTCTGCAAGTCTAAAGTGATTGTTAACAGACTTTGCACTGATCCCAGATTTACCTTCATTTAAAGGAATGTTTCAGCAGTGTGCAACCTGTGGTTACTAAAATTGCAAAACAAAAAACATTGGAGACTGGAGTTCAGAGAGGCTGGAAATAAACTGTTAGCGGCCATTGGGTTTTGCATCCTTCTGCTCTGAGCAGATATATAGATATGAAGGAGTCACTGTATTTGCTAAAAAAACATCACATATACAAATCTCTCTCTCTCTCTTTTTTTTTTTTTTTTCCTTCCATGTAAACTAGCCGTGGCTACAAATCTCAAAGTTAATCTGCATGTCTCTGCAGTCAGTCCCTCAGGGCTCCCCAGTGCAGTGCACGTGGTCGCTCCCTCTCCTGCAGCCCTGACTGCTGTACTTCTGCACCAGTATCAAAACACAACATGACCTAAGGACAGAATTTCAGCTGTACTGTGACATTCCTCATCTTTATGAGGTGAAGTCGCACCTTGACTTCAGTTTAAATTCAGATCTTCTTTCTTCTTATGATGGCTCACATTTAATCAAAATTGGAGAGATTGCATGCAAAATGCTTCATTTCAGGATGTTTCAGAAAACATACTGCTTGGACAACATAGCATTAACGTTTTCATGGTTATTGCATTTAAATGACTGAATTTCCTTCACTTTTCCTAGCAAAACATAATAAATAGTATATCACACATTATACCTTAACAGCTGGCATAATTTCAAAATCATGAATTATTATACAACATAACACTAAAGAAAATAAGACTGCAGTTCTAATGATTTAACCTTTGTTTTATACTCCCTGCTCCTTAAAACTGCCAAACTCCTTTTACCTAAGTTCAGGGGAAGAAGTTCTTCCTATGCTCAAATTTACTCAAAGTCACTCAAAACTGTCGAGCATATGTCTCAGTCTATTTAGGCTGTACTGCAAAGAAAGTTCTAATGTTGAAACAATGAACCTGAATGGCGAATAGTAAAGGTTTAATCAAGATACACCATCCATCAAAGAATAAGGCTGAAATTACTGTTTCTTTAAGTCACCAAAGCTTCTGTTGGCTTCAAAGGAACTCAAGATCCTATACTATTCATTTCATAAATAAACCTATTTTGTTATGATGTGACATAGATCAAAGCATAATATACAACAGAATGTACAAAGGCAAGAATTTTTCCTATAAAGCAGACATGTAAAGTCCTATGATCACCACTGTTTTTAGTCTGAGAACATTAATCTGAGAGACCCTCCACAGAAACATCCAAACTCTGCTGAGTATATATATCATGGCATCAGAAATGGTGCACAGTTTAGAATGCAAGGTACAGGAGAATACATAAGCTTAGAATTAGGCTAGCTGGTATAGACTGAATACAGTTTAGTCTCTCCTTCATCAGATGGACATCTGTACTTACCATCATGCTAATCTATATATTATTAGTAGTTGTGCTCATCATGGAGCTCAAGCTAAAATGACCAGATTTGGATTTCACTTTATTATTAACAAGCTTTAAAGTGCACAGATAGATTTTGTTGTGGGTTTTTTTTTTTTTTTTCCTTCTTTTTTCTCCAGAGGCACTGGATGAATTACAGGAACTAGTAGATGATTAGTTAAGCAGGGTTAGTTTTCCAAAAAGCTTCAAATTAATGGCAAGCATCTTGAAATGCTCATTAATTACAAATATTTTAGTGTTTATATTATTTTTCCTGAAGACAGTTATTCCTATGGCAATTATAACATTCCCCTTCACCATATGCAGCCATTTGCCGTCTAGAACTCCTAAAGTTTTATATCAATTTGAGCCAATTTTATGGGAATTGATACCCAGCCCAGCTCCTAGATGAAGACTTGGAAACTGGCAGATGATGGTGCATGATGACCCCTACTGCTTTTGTGGTGCTTCAGTCATGAAAGGCTCAACAAAGGAGAATGTTGACCAACATTGCCTTAATCATGGAAACATAGACAAAATACTTCTATGGAAATGCTAGTTTGTACTACTTCAGGTCAGTGCCAGACAAGTGGGTGAACAGTAAGGCATCTAAGTTTAGGAAAAAGAGTATGTATCAAAGGATGTGTGCCCCTTGCACAGATTTATAACAACACTATATGGTTTCAGCTGAAATACTATTTATTCTAACTCCAGATGTTTGGCTGCATCAACTGTTTATGAGGATGAACACTGTGCATATTAATTGAACTGTGCTATCTGTCATTTCATTTCTTGGAATAAAATGTTTATTGTTAGTTTCTAAATTTTAAGTAACGTGATTTAGTATGCAATAAGAAATAGAAACATGCTGGAAAGTATTTTCTCTGTGCAAAACGCTACCAATGCTTTAACAGCAACCGACAGACTCTCCATGCAGCCTTCACTGTCACTTAATAATACTACCACGAAAAGAAAACTGAATCAGTACACAATTAGGATGCCAAGGACTAATACAAAGTCTACCGCAAATTAAGGTGATTTTTGACAGATTCATGATCTGTTTTCACATATTTCACATATGCTATATTGCAATCGTCAGTCTTTTTTAAAGTCCTGAAACAACAGCTGTACTGGAAGATGGGAGTATCCTAGTCAATGTAAACACTGGAACAAGAGACTTTTCTCAGGCTACATTTCATGTTTCTTGTCCAGTCAGGAAAGCTATTTATAGCCTTTCCCAGAAGGTAAGACACCACCCGCTGTTGAGCCAGATTCAGTAGCAGGGACTGTGACATTTGCCTGGGGCCCTTAGAGAAATTCAAGATTAAAAACATATTTTCACATGTTGTATCTCTTCCAGGCACGTTTTATGGCATGCAAGGCCTGGACAATGTCATTTGGGGTTGATAGAACCCAAGAAACTAAAAGAATTGGATTAAATTTAGTTGAATGTACAGCATCTCTAAAGAGCTATTAAGCCATGACTAGGACAAGGCTGTTTCCCAATGTTGGTTTCAGGTTGCGCTGTTTTGCATGAGAAAGGCATGCTCAGGAGCCCGTAGCACTGTGTGTGCCTATGGCATAATCTGCTTAGTGTCAGAGTGACCCAGGGCTGAGAGTATATAAAGACAAAATATCAAGGAATGTACTGTACCTAGATTAATAATAAGAAATAAAGCGGCTCACGGTAGGAGAGAGATGATGATAATAGCTCTCCTTTAGAGACTCTATGAAGAAATTTTAGTGGAAAAAAAAAAAAACAAACAACATGTCTTGAGTTTTTTTCAGCACTTCTTTCTGCCCAAAGATTGGGTATACATAGGGTAGACAATACTGTGAAAGGCATGAGAGAAAAAGAGGCACATCACACCGCTGCAGAGGTATAACCATGAAGAAACTTCTCTCCTCAAGACACCATCTGAGCAGCAACTGAAAATGAAAAATGATCAAAAAAACTTGTTTTAGTGTTACTTACTATAAACGCACGATATCACAACTAGAGGACAGATTGTTTAACCAGAATACTAAACAACATACACTTATAATACAAGTATTCCTAGTTAAACCCAATAAACATTTTCTTAAAGAGAATTTCAAGTCAATTTTTAAATAAAATCACTTTTAAAATTGAAAAGAAACATTGGATAGCAAGACTGCTCCTGTTAAACTTCTCATTCAGACTTTCTCATGCCTGCTACTGTTTAGGCAATGAATATTCATGAACATAAACATGATTCGTAACATCTGTATGCTAGTGGTAGAGCGTTAGCAAGACATTTACACTCCTTTGTTTTGAATATATACATGTATACAAAAAGAGAAACTTTCCCTTGTGATCTTCTCCAGAGATGATTTCACAGTCCAAATCTGGCCTTAAAAATTATAATGCATATCATATGATTCTGCAGAAACAGAAATGGAAGCAGCGTCTCTTAGCCCACAGCCAAACACGTCTACCTTGCCAGAAAACAGAAATAAAAGTTTAGTCTGTGAATCCCTTTAGAAGCCTTCAGTCCACTTGAAAAAAAAAAATTAAAAAAAAAAAATAGACTGCATCTGGTTTGCCTATGCTGGATGCATCTGAGTTTGCCAGTACATATAAAATCCCATCTTCTGGGTTAAAATTCCCTTTCTATATGTGATTTCTTTACTCCATTTGGTCTAGCTGACTTAAATGAAGTTGTGGAGCTTGTTACATGAGGAAGTCAGCTGGGTTATCCTATCCCTTTTAAAATCTGGTAGTGAAAGTATAAGCAAACATTTGTAACCCACATGAGGTCTACTATTTCAGCTTCCCACTGTCTTATTTTTGTTAATCTTAAACTAACTCAAAATTCTAAACTGAATTCATCAATTTAAATTAGCTTCTATCCTTTTATGCCAGGCCTCATAATCCATTTACATGTGTACTTTCTTTAAACTAAGAACTTAGCTAAGAAGGAAGTTCCTTAGGAGAGAAGTCTAATTTAAACCAATTAGACAATAATAGCAAACAAGGGTGGTACAACACAGAATCACAGAACACATAGTGGTATAACAGATTGTGATGCATTCTGTGACAATCATTTCTAAAAAAAAACTAATAAAATCCAAGAAATTACCAACTGTGACCTGACAGTGGCATCCTTCTGGGAATCTGGTGCCACACTAAGCATTTTAAGAAGTTTTATCAGCCACATATTATCCTCCCAAATGCAGGTTTGCATACAGGCCTGAATTCTCATGTGCTGATGAGATACTTAAAACTATTTGCCCAGAACAGCATCATCCTCAGTGGCTTCAACACTCTTATCTTCTGGTCACTTTGTAATTATGTTCCTCTACATGGCTTGTAGGTAGGAGCATAACTAATTTTTCCTCTAGCTAACCACTTTTCAGCTGTTATTCTGGACTATAACAAAAAGCAATTACAATACCCAAGTTACTTAACTGGAAGTTTCAATCAGAATGAAGTTAAACTGGTCCTGAGTAAGCTGCACATTTAAGGTTCTTACCCCAATATAGAATTCCTTACATATAGGTCACCCAGCAGTTCAAAAGAAGCTCTAATTTGACTACTACTGGTTTCTAGCAGTTCAATTGCTAACATGAATGAGTCAGTAATTAAAAGGTCAGTCACTCAGGTGGCAGTCATTTCTGATTTAGAAGTGAGAGAGAGAACTCACAAATTCAGTCTTTATGAAAATTGGAGTATATGGAGTATTACAGTATTAGAAAATACTGCTGGTAGATACACATTTACAGAGAAGTGAAATATGTTTCATCACTTGCCTGTGTAGAATGAATTACAGTCTGTAACACTCCAAAAAGCTTCTATGAGCGATTTGAAGTTTTACTGCAAAGTGTATGCTGATGAGATAAAAAGCAGTCTACCTATGGCTGTTTTGTTTGATTTTTTAAACTGAATTGTGCCTTGGTCTACTATGTGATTTTGCAGTCAATACATCCAATAGCCCATCCAGTTTCTTTGGAAGGAAGATTCTTTACTGAGCATTAATCTTTAATTGCTATCTGAAGCATTCCTCTTCTGGGATGAGGGCTTTTGCCAATGTGCTGAAAAATGCCATTATAAAATTCTCCTGTCATATACCTAAATCTTAATTTTAGGAGTTGCCACATTCACAGACTTCTCTGTCAGGATGAAAACAGTTCATCTCATTCTCAATGTAGATAAGACAGGTGGGTTTGAGTAGAACATTACTGCTTTTGCTGGTTCTCAGGTGTTGCTGCATATGAAATACAGATTGTTTGTAAGATATAACTGCATGCTATGAACAGTCAAATGGCTCCAGTTATCTTGCTGTGTCCACATTTCAGATTGACTCAGGCCTCTTCTTCCGGAAAGCCTGTAAAAGAAAGATTAATAGCAAATAGGAAGCTTTAGAAAATACAGACATCTGGAAGTAAAGATACCATATTGGTGTAAGCCACAGTGGAATAAAACATTTGTTTAGTTCAACCTTTAGTCTCTGAAGCCACTCAGTAAGGAAAGAGAGCCAACAATTTAATGGCGCACATTTGTTTATGTAAGGTCTGCTGTGCAGAAGAGCCATCCAACTTAAGTCTGCAAACTCTCCAAAACAGCAGGTGCTGGGTGTGCTGGGCTGTCGGAGCACCCATTTCCTAGGGGTAAATACACATCATCACTCACATAATCCTTAAACCTCTCATGTCTGGCTGATGAGTACCTGGCTGAGCCCCAGCCTCTTGCAGCATTGCAGGGCAGGGTGGAAACTGGCAGTGCCAATTCCACTGGGATCGCACACACCCACCCCCAGCTCCTGCCTGACATGAATCCTACAACATAATTCGTGTAGATGCGCAGCTGCTGCAATATGGCAATAGCTGGTATATGTTCCTGCAGAATTTCATGTGTGCACTATGCAATGGTGTCAATATAAAAAGTAGTTTTAAATATTTTGCTGGTGATGTTTACATTGTGCTGATTTTAATTTCCCACTCAGCGGGCTGAAATATTTTCTTCCAGACTGGCTTTCTCCTTAAGCACATAAGTCTGCATTTAATTGAAGCCGATATTAAAATAAAATGGTTTTCTTCCTTAATGTCATTTCATGCAATGCATTAGTATAGCCAAATATCTTTGTTCGGTAGCAGTGTTAAAAGGCAACAAAACAGCCATAAGGATAATGCTTCTTACTCTGCTTTGCAAACAGCGTTGCACTGTAAGAAGAATCTCCAAACTCATTTGCCACTGTCTGTTCTTGTAGTGAAGAGCAGAGGTTGAGATCAGTATTTTGTAGACTTTAAAATGAAAAGAGTTTATCTAGTAGATGACTTGGTAACAGAAAGTACATTAGAACATCAGTAAATCACAGTGATGGATGGAGCCCTGTCAGCTACTCAATTTAACTTGTTTTAAAGTTAAATCCAATTTAACTGTGTGTATAAGCGAAGTTTGAGAGACCAACTGTGAATTACCAAATTTTGGTCGTGATTCTGTAATGTAATGAATCACCTCCATTTTCGTTCAAATCAGTATGAGTAAAGTATATTGAGCTCTTTGCAGAACTAAATGATTACATGAAGGATTATTCTAAGAAGAAAGAAAAATGAGCTTTAATTTGCATATAATTTATTTTGAGATTTAGCTCCCCAAACAAACACATCTAAAGAAGAAATGTCTGTGTTGGACATAGTCATCATCTTTGAGAATTGTTGGAGAGGAATAGACTTTTTCAGAGCTGTGAAATAGACATGTAGAACTATCAAGAAGTATTATCCCCCAAAACATCTATTTCCCTCTGCAGAATGATGGTTTTGTACTATCCTATCCTAATTTCAAGTCACTGGGAATTTATTCTTATAAAGTGGACCACAAAATATTTACTTTGACTTATTCAAGTCTTAGGAATTTTACTCCACTTCTAAGAAACTTTCTATAGAAATTCAGTGATCTAAGTTTTATAATAAGAGTTATAAAGAATAAATAAATCAAGTTTGTGAAGCAAGAATTAGCAGTTTTATTGTATTTGTCAATTTTTATGATCTTTTTATTTCTTGTGAATTTTTATGCTATATGACTATTGCATAACAAACAGATACAGGAGTTTCAAGGATTTAAAACTCATAAGTCTTTCCAAGAAGACTGAAGACCACCTTCCTTCTTCTCTGTAACTTCTTTGCTTAGGGCATAACCCTATTCAAAAATCTTTTGAATATACTCAAAGTAGAAACATTCTATTTCCTAAATCCAATTCAAAGGTGAGGAACAGCAACTCTTTTAGGCATTTCTACTAAGTACCATAAGATTATGGATCTTACGGCCACTTGGACATCTTTATTAAAGAAATAAGAAAGCAACTGTGTGGCTGTATACAGCATGATAAATTATCCACAAAACCTCTTTGCAAGGCATCTTTATACACTTGAACAAACCACAGGAGAGTTTTTTTCTTCCTGAGATGAAGACTGAAGAACTAGAATAACCAAAGTTTTCCTTTTACAAAAGCTGTCTGTCACACAAATAAGCACTATTTGTATGAAATCTTGCAGCCAGGGAGAGTCAGTTCCAATCTGATAGAATTAATTGCAAGTTTATTTATTAAGTTAAATTATAATGTGTATATTCAGGGTGGGAGGGGGAGTTCAAGATATAAAATTACAATAAGAGGAAGAAAGCAATAGAAACAGGTAGTACTCCTCCAGCACTTGATCTATGTGCCTAGAACACATGCTTCATTAGTCCCTTTTGCAAGTTGCTCCAAATGCAATGCAAATCACTCCTTAATGATCACATTGACTAAATGGGAAATGCTTTTGTTGAATTAGCAGCAATTTTCTACCCGGAAACTTGCAACAGAATTTAGGAAATTTCCAGTATAAGCATACAAGCAGAACACAGACATATAATTCATATTTCCTTTGTTCAGTTTTCTCCCAGCTAACTCAACAATTTTCCTCTTAGGAATTTAATTAGCAGGAAAAATAAAATTAGATTTTCAATAGCAATTAAATGGTATCACATCCTAAACAAACTTTACGTTATCAGAGAGAAATAGATTTTTTGTTTGTTTGTTTTCAAACAATATTTTGCTCCAAAGTAGAACAATCAAGAAGGAAATATAACAAGGTTCAAAATATACTGAGACAGACCACAAAATATTTGCTGTTTTACAGTGAATAATGACCAGTTTCTCAAAAGTGCTGAGACCTTCCGAATGAATTAAAGCCAAGTATCATGCACACTGAAATGAATGTAAGTATCATAACAGATCCATCATGGTCACTGTATGTTTCAAACTATGAATGGAACCAATTTAGCAGTTTCAAACTGTAACAACTTCCTTAGGCTTGATGTACATTGCACATTTCTAGGGTAGTACATGGTTAAATTATAAAAAACGGTTCAAATTATAAAATTCTCTGCCTTTACTGTGTCTTCGAAAACTAGTTCTAGAAGGAAATGTGATACATTTCTATTTTAAAGTTCAAGAATCCCCTTGCTTTTTCACTTACAGAAGGGGCAGTTCTCACTCTACAGCAAGTAAAAGAGACCGGGGGAGCCAGTCCACAAGGATGCCTTCTCTTCTGGCATCAAGCAGTCAAAAACCTTCTCTTGGAAGAAAGTCAGAAGTGCATTTGATAAATCAGATAATTTCATGGTATAAGCAGAATCGCAGCAGAAATGTTGCGGTTAATCTTTGCTGAATAAAAAGTCCGGTTTAATCTCTTTAAACAAAACCATAGTAAATAGATTCTTTCCCCACCCCCAACTTTTCTCATAGAAGTTCAGCTGGGACTGATGTAAACAAGAAAAAAAAAAAAAAACACTGAATGGATTTAGAAATTATTTTTAAACTTCATCTTGCTTCATTTCCTTTCCCTTCTGTACATTTCTATTTGCTTAAAGTCTTCCACCATCTCACGAGAGCTATTCTTAAGCTTTATCTTTCCAGAATTGCTTATATCAAATGCTAATTGGCTTAATTAACTACAAGTCATAGCTCCAACAAAAGCATTTCCTATCTAGTCAATGTGACCATTAAGAAGTGATTTGCATTGCATTTGGAACAGCTTGTGAAAGGGACTAATGAAGCATGTGTTCTAGGCACACAAATCAGGTGCTGGAGGTGTAGGAAGCAATACAAAATCCCTTTGTAAATGCAATTTAAAAGATTTAAACACTAGTTTTCTAAAAAGGACTGAAATAACTTTTTGCAAGGATAAAATAATTAAGAGAAACGAAGAGCACTGTCCTCAAGCAATTTGACAATTACAAAAAGAAGCACAGTCTTTACTTGTAATAATTCACCCAAGTGATTCAGCAAGTACCAGGTCAGAAAGATGTTATGTAAGTCATATTTTGAAAACAATTTGGAAGGGCAAGTGCAGCACTGAAGTGTTGCTAATGGCCTGCAGGGACAAACCTGCACAACCACAGAACTCTGCTCTTACAGTCAGTAAAAATGCAGCACCACAGGCACCAAAAAAAGGCACCATTTCAAGTGAAATTTAGGTCACATATAAGTATCACAATACAAAAATATAATCCTGTAAATCTCTGCACAGCTGCTAACAGATCTGCGTAGGTACTCCTGTGTTCAACACAGACTTTCCATTGATATCTGCAGCTCTTATTCTTGGCATGTGCATATGTAGAACATGTTGGCAGGGCTGAGTCGCAGTGTCTGTGCCTGGTGCTAGACTTAAATCAGGATTCAAGGACTGGGATTCAGAATCTCTGCCTTGGGCTCCAACACTTGTCTAGGAGAGGTTATCTGGGCACATCTGAGATGCCTGCACTCCACAGAGCCCACAGGTGAGGTAGGAAACCTCTTTACATTATGGTCACGAGAAAGAAGAGTCTGATTGTCTCCCCCACCTCTTCTCTTTCTGCTGTTTCTTGGCGTTTGCCACAGCCCTGCAGATGTGTGGAAAGCGAGACTGACTCCCTGCTGCTCCCTGTGGGACCAAGTGCTCTGGCCACTCGCTCACATTAAAAATGGAGATTGCTGCATCTTCTTCATCTAACTTTGAAGTCAGTCTGGGGCTTGACTTCCCAAAGCCCCTCCCACCCTAAATTATTACATGATTATTTCATCTGCTATGCACATTTAAAAAGATGACAGTAGCCCCAGCTAATTTTCTGCAACAAAAACTGTAGACCTATTTTGGGAAGTGTATCCAGAGGAAATGAGTATGTATGAATAAAGAATAAGAAAAATAAATGCTCTGTGTGGGATTTTCATGCTGGTGATCTGTAGGTGATTCACCTAGGCGTACAGTTTGCCAGTGGATTTCATTCTGGCACCCCTTAACTTTCTCAGGTAGTGTTTCGTCACCCTGAGCTCCTGAACCTGCTCATGAACCAGGAAGGAGCCCTGAAATACAGATGTGGAAGGATTGCCTATGGGGAAGGGGACTCTCACATCTTTCCCCACCTGCTCTGGTACCAACCAGTGCAGCTCAATTCCCCACAGAAATCAATTATTCAGAAAGCACTTTTTGGTTTTACAGTGGAAAGGTCTGACAGAGTGCTTTTCCACTACCATCCTATTTCCAGGTGAGCAGAAAAGCATGAATCACGTCCCAGAGCTCAGAGGTTATGTCTCTGGTTAAAAGAGGTTCTTAAAATTTTAATTCATCGTCTCTCGTGTTTCCCAGCTGAATGTAAACTGAAAATCAACAACTGAAAAACATGTTAATACAACAGAAAGTCTCAAATTATTTCCCAATTTATCTGCAAGCTATCAGCAATACACAAATAGATTCAAGACCATGTCTGTATTAATAGGCAGCAATAAGAGGACATAAGTGCAAACTAAACACTTAATGAGGTATCCCTGGAGCTGTTTTGGACCATGCCAGCTGTCACCAGGCACCATGCAGGATGTAGTGGAGGCTGGAGCCCCTATGGAACAGGGCCTGGCACCGTGCCCCTTCTCACCCCAGCCAGGAGCATGCAGCAGGGGCTTGAGGCGGGCCAAGCACCAGGCACTTCCCTGGTGACAGGGAATGGCTGCATCTAGGCCAGGTTGTAGGACCAAGGAAGGGCCCAGCTACATGGGGCCCATGGCCAGGAAGGGCTGTGGGGAACTGGAGCCCCACTCTTCTGTGTCCTGGCTGGGGCAGGGGACGATGGCTCCAGAGTGATGTGGGATCCTGGGCCTGGGCCAGGCTGGGGAGCCCCAGGGAGCAATTAGGACTCTATAGAACCTTATGCTCTCAGGACCTCAAGGCAGGGCCATTGACCATTCCAAATCGGAAAGGATGGATGAGGCCATCTTCTTCAGTGTATAAGAGAAGTTAGGCTTGTGGCTAAAGGCTTTGTAAACTTCCTTTTATAAAGGCCCGAACTTTTCTGTGGAATGAAAAATAAGGAAATGTAGTTTGAAATATCATGTGGGCATGTAACAGCAACAGCTGTTACCACGTTTAAGTATTTAAGTTACGAGAGTTTATCCTCTTGTACATACACATGAATGATCTTCTCTTAATCATCTATGGGCAATCCAAAGATTTTTGCATTTTGTCTCACTGTAGTTTAGCCTGGGCCTTCTAGCAGTTTTCTGACTCATTATTCAGATGTGCCTCTTGCATAATCACCTCAAACAATCATATTTTTAATCTCTTCTTTGGTAAAGGTTGGAATCCATTGTTTGGTCACTGGATGGTTCTGCGTAGCCACACGCTCAGGCTGTGGATCAGAGAAGCTAAGCAATGCACAGACACATCCCCACCCCCACACACCACTGGAAGTTACAGGAGGTTGATTGTGGCTGCTGCCTAGCAAGGATCTGTTTGTGTGCTTTACCATGTTCATCCCATGTTCCTTGAACTCTATTTAATTTTGGAGAAATTTTATCTGTAGCTTTGGGAATGCCCGAAATGACAAAAAAAAAAAAAACTTCTGGTCATGCTCAGATTTTTATTTCTGCAGGCTAAGGTGCCTTCCATGAATCCTTCCAGAAGAACTTTACTGTGAATTGCAGGCACTTCTGTCAGGACTGGCATGTATTCCTCTGAGAAATTTTTATCTCCTGAAAAGCATCTTTTCTCAATATTTTCTCTCTCAATATTTTCTTTCTCCCATGAGTGCATCTTCTCAAGATGGTCATTTAAAAAATGAAAACATTTTTTTCAGAAACTGTAAAATTTCCAAATTATTTTTATCCATGTTTTTAGTTGTCTTCCTGTCCTACTGGGTAAAAATAACTTCTTTAAAACCCTGAATCTAACCTTCTATGACTATGATATTTCTTTCAATAAGATCATAGTTTCTGGCAGCACATGAGCTTGTGCACCTATATCCAATGTAAAATGTTTCATTTGCTTTTGGACTGATGGTTAATTTTCTGTTTCTTCATTTAGTCTTCAGATTCTCCTGGCATTGATAAACTCCTAGAAAGTGATGCAGTTACTTTCAGTTTCTGCATTTTCTTCTGAAAGCCAGCCATTGTGTTGTTTATTGCCATGCATGGAACTGTTTCACGTATCCTGATTATCGTCTGCACATGCTTTCTTTCTCATTCATTGCAGTAATTCATCTTCCTTTAAATCTTCCGTGTCAAAATAGCCTTCACCCCTCCATGAAGCTCAAACTGGACTAGTTGATAGCTTTGCATGATCTATCAAAGTAAAAATGTAAGTAAGTAAAATTTAAGACTTAAGACTGAAGCTCCTATTCATTACTGTCTTTTGATTCACACGTAAATTATGATTTGGTATTTAGAAATAGCCTCCAAGATTTCAGGTGCTTCATTTTTCTGTAAGTCAGAAAGTTTTCTATTTTCGCTTCTCATTCTGTGATTAAGAACATCCCTCTCTTATTTCACACCATGTGAAGTAATACAGAACGATTTTAGATCTAGCCTCTGCCAAGTGTTTTTGAAGACAGTCAAGTTCAGCTCAAAGAACTCTATATCCTGCTAGAATATGAAAGCTGGTAGTCCTTTTTAGTTCTTCTATTTATCATTCAAAATTTTTTCCTTTGTTTTCTTCATCCTGCTTCAATCAGGAAACATGAGAATAAAAGCACCTGGTTTAGGCTGTAATACCTCAGCCATTAACACCTGATTGATGCATTCCCAGATCACCCAGTAATATGCTTTTCATCCAGATCAGGTGTGTTAATGCAGCCACTGTTTTGTGAAATTAACAAAAGCCCACAATATGGTGTTAATGCTGTCTTCACTCTGCAGGATTTTTGATCTCACACTACAAGCTCTAAACCTGACTTTAATGTGTAGTCAGATCATGACCTCAGCGCCTGAGCTGTAAGCTAACAGCACTGCATAATGTGATCCTCAGCAGAACACAATGCATTCCTTGTGCTTTCTCAAGAGTATCTGAAATGTATGACTCCCAGCAATAATTTAGGTGAATCACAGAGGAACCACAGCCTAAGTTGAAAGTATGTATTAGTGAATTTTTGTGCATATAAAATGATATAATACCTCTTGATAAATATTTATGTTTTTTTTTTAATTTTTTTTTCTACTATGCTTCTCACTTTTTTGTCATTTTTTTTCTGCTGACATTTTTCAGAGTCTAGCATTGAATCATCACAAGAAATGTGGTGTCTCAAAGCTAATTTAAATATGTATTTATTGAATGTCAGTATATATTTACACAGACTTTCAAAGCCAAATAATTAAAATACTCTTTAAATATTACTGGTTTACTTTTTCCTGTGAGGTATGCCTTAAGCTTACATTATAGTTTTAGTCTATGAAGTCACTGGTCTAGTTATGGGAGAAGGTTGAAGACTAACCAAGAAACATGTTTTACTTTAGAAATGTCATGAAAAGATGAGCATAATTGTCCTCAAAGTGAGCAAATCAGGAAGATTTGTAACCTGACATTCCAGAGTTCACTGTTTCCAGCATCAGCAGCCAGTTCCAGTGCCTGACCATCTTCTTGATAAGAACCTTTTCCTAATACCCAACATGACCTCTTCTGATGCAGCTTGATGCTGATCACTTGAGTCCTGTGGCTCATCACCACAGGTGAAAGGTGGAAAGGTAAAGCAAGCAGTAATCCAACATTAACGCTCATCTTCCAACCACCTTTGTATTCGTTACTCTATTCGTTAAAAGACTGTACGTTGTGAGCTACTGAGGACGGGTCTGGAAGGCAATCGTACAAAATATGGGGTGGGAGGTGTGGAATTCTATGTCTATAAAGCCAGACTGTATAGAGAGATAGTGGAGGCCTGAGGGATAGGATGGGAAAAAGTGATTATCTATGTTGATCAATGATCCTATTGCACATACCTTTATAAAAAACGTTCTTTCTCTTCTTCCCATTACATTGTCCTATATCATTTCCCTTCCTTACTTTCAAAGAAGAGCTCTGCAAAATTTCTCTGAACCAAGAAGTTATTCTATTTGGATTTGGGAGAGAGAATTTATGGATTTTGAACAGGAAACTTTCTGTTGTGAACTAAACCCATGTGCAAATACTAAAATTTATATTCTGTAGGGAGCTAACTGGATTTCCAAAGTCTGCAAGCTTAAAAGACTGGAATATTGCCAGAAACCTGGCAAGGTGATGTGGTCATCATTCTGCTAAAGAGGAAAGATTTGTAGAGTTTGCAATTACTGAGGTATAACATTGCCTACGTTTTTTGAAGGGAAAACAATCCATAATGAACCTGTACAATAAGCCTCTGTCAAGCACTTCCATTTTTGGGAAGCTGCAGTGTAGACAGTGCTTTGAAGTGGGGCAAGCTACAAGGTTAACAGAGGGCTCCCTGGAACCTGAGACCATAGTTAAACACTTTCCACTGGACCAAGAGCAACCTCTAGTTCCACATTTTTAATTCATAATTTTCTTTTCTAGAAATACTTTTAAAGTCCAGATAGGACTTCAAAAATATATAATAGTGCCACACATGATCAGGCATGCACAGGGACAAATCTGAAATCTGAAGGAAGGGAAACTTAGAATTTAAGCTTTTCTTCTTGGCAGATGTAAGGATTTTGCTTTTCTTTGAGGATAACTGTAACATTCCTTAGCTAATGTGGGATGATGACTTTAAAAGTTGATGCCTTGAAGGCTTGTTACTCTGACATTAAACATTTGTTTTATATGGTGAAAGAGATATTGTGCCAAAGAGCTGATTTTCCACTTATTACTACAAAAAAAGGAACATTTAAGGAACATTTGTATTAAAACAAAACAAAACAAAAACCCAACTCTAATTTAACTTCCTGGGAAAAGTGTATGAGAACTTGGTTGTTGATGCTTTTTTGTAATAGAAAAATTTTGCTGGTGTTCTTGTAAGTGTAAATGCCTTATAAAAGGACATAAGGTTGGGCAGATTCTATGTGTTTTCCATGGAATAAAGGAAGATTGTTTGCAGATCATATAGAGAACCACGACCTCATCAATTCATGTGATTCAGTTGCACAGGCTGTACGGGAAATCCTGGGCTGGTAGGAATACAGAACTGGTATTGTATCATTTTATAAATGCCAATTACTTGGTTGATATCTCTACTAACGAAGGAAGATCTATAAATATTCCAAGAAAATTTTAACAAACTCATGAACTATGAAATGTCAATAAATTCATGAAGAAGAGCATGCACACTACATGAAACAAAAATTTTTTTCAGATGTTTTTCAAAAAAATCTCCTTTCAGCATAGTTACCTACCTGCAGGAAGAACCTGACCTGAAGAAACCACGGAGTTCAGAAAACTCTGAAGATACATTAAAATAAACAAATTACATTTTTGTTCTCATCATAAAAAAGTACCAGTTTTGAAATGATTTTTTCTCTCAGTTTCTAAAGTCCTAACAGCCTCTCTTATGGTGTTTCACATTGTTAGTGCAGAAGAGCAATGTGAAAGCACTCACTTGTGCCCAATACATACAATGAAGCATGCTTAGTTGTTAGCTAGCCTTGGATTGTCACAAGAGTTATTAGGAACAGCAGACAGAAAATACACTCTAAAAAATCCAAACAATAATTTTTAACATAATTCCTTGCTTGATCATTCCAGTATTAAAACAGGCTTGGATAAAGGGGGTGAGAAATGGGAACGAAAGGCTCCTGGGGTTAATATATAATGACTTTTAGATTCATATTAGTGATTGAAATTGATATTGCTTGCATGGCAGTATTACCTCATCTCATATTCAGTAGAGAGCAGTGGGAATATTTACTAACACAAAACAAAAAGACAAGGTGACCTTCTTTTCCAGAATTGAAAAATTAATATAAATGAAAACAGAGAAACATGGGAAAATTCAATGGAAGCATTACTACGACTTTGCCTAAATTGCAACTTTCATCAAATTCTGGCATATTCATAAAAACTGTGAAATATATATCTAGGCAAAGAAGAATCAGTGATTCATCATTCTGTGCTGTTCAGAACACCACGCTGCAAGGTATGCATTTATACACCGTGACAGTACAAGCATGATAATTTTTATAAATTGAATAGTTATGTTCAAGCAAACAAGTCAGACATGTTGCCTCATATCTTTAACGCCCACTGAGTTGGCTTAGAGTTTTCCCATTAGAGATAATTATTTATAAAGCTTTGTGTGTGTTGAGCACAGAATGTGTAAAAATAGATACACTAACTAGAAGCAATTCTCATTTCTATTCTGTTCAATTATTTTGGTTTTACTTTTGCAGTGTTCCAAATGGTCATCTTTTTTTCATTAATTAATTAAATTGGTCTTGCTTTTGTTTTCCGTTCTAGCTAAACAAAGTACAAAAACTTTCCATTGTTGCTGTTGCTGTTTCCAAAACATCCTGTGGTAAGTCAGATTCACTGTGTATTTGGCTGTGTTTTTTTGCTCTTTCTTTGAATTCACAGTCTGCATGTCATGCAATGTTCTCCCTGGCATCAAATGTCTGAACTTCCTGGTCTCTCTTATCGGTTCATGGCATGCTAATTTGATCATGATATGAACATAAATAATACATCTGTGTATTAAACATACCAAATTTATCTTGCAGAAAGTCTGGTATGAATATACTTCAGAAATGTTTACTTAAACTATTTATTAAAAAAAAATATTTCCTTGGCTTTGTTTGTGCCTATTTTATGTTTGTGATCCATAAATACTACAGTAAACGTTCTTCATTAAATGAGTAGTTACAAGAAGCTAATTTTGATCAGATGCTCTAATAGTCACAAGAAATACATTTCATAAATCATATTCCATCTTCAGTCACCCCGTCAATTATTATTCTTGTTGTTCTAGCTCATGATCTTTAAAGATATTCCTCACTTATTATTACAGTGTAATGCCTCATGACCTAAACAGGACTAGAGCAGTGAAACTAAGCAGATGACCCAATGTCTGCAGGAACAGACCTTGCTTTGCTACAGAAACTATCCAGTCAGAAAATAAAGCAATGGAAAATGTAAATATTCCATACCATTTGTGAACCATCTGCAGGCCAGCAATTATTCCCTACAGAAATTAATGCATATTCCAAGACAATAAATATGAGAGATAAATATGATCTGCTAGTGCAGTTCACAACAGGGGGAATTCAGCAGTGAGCAATGAGCCAAAACCAGGTTAAGCATCTTGCAGACTAACTTTAAGCTCTTCAGAAAGGGTTTAAATTAGGCTGAAGTAGTACATGTATTTTCCACTTTGGAGTGGAATTCACATAAACCAGAAGGAGTTTCACATAAAAATTCACATAAAAATAAGGAGTTAAATTAACTAATTAATCTGTCACAATGGTTTTCTGTTTGTTTATTTAGCACATACACACTCCTTTTGCAAAGTAAGATGAAATTCAATCCAGAAAATAGGAATGCTTTGTAGTATACTTCTGATATGTTTCAGTGTCGCATGCTTGTTTTCTTATGGGAAGTAATTTATTACCTGTGTTCATTTAGGGGCATCTTTTTAGCAACAAACTGCAGAGGAATGAGACCTGGCCTTTTAAGACAGTAATCAAATAAAAAATCTCTCAGGAACTGAATGCAAACACTTTAAAAATCATTTTCAACAGCAGATTCATTGATTAGATGAAAAAAAAAAAAGAAATATATTAATAAGACTGCAGCTAACTTTCACAACATTAGGAATTTCACATTTTCATTCATAAACTCTTATATAAAACTGCTGTCTAGAATAATTGTCCTTAGCGTTTGAGAGTGGATCACTGGAATTCTTTTTTTTTTTTTTTGAAGGCCATGCAAACTGAAGAAAATGATTGCATGCAGTATGGCATTGGAACTGTTTGTAATATCTGTTCTGAACATCTACAAAACAAATGTAGGATTTATTTTCTATACGAAAGGTTTTTTAGGTTACTGGAAAATACGTGTTGCATACTTTTACTTCAACTGGAAAAGGGTACTTCTGTCTAGCAATACATTATCATGTAACTGGAAGGAAAAATAAATAAATAAGGAACAGGTGAAAAGTCTCAGGAATTAAATATTAAAGATACAAATTAGATTTCTAATATAATAAGATAGCTTCCCTGAGATGTTTCAAGAATGAAGGTCAGTTTTGGAAAAGCACTTTAAAGAATGTTTCGTTTCGAAGAGGACTATGTCAGAATGCAAATGTAGTGATAATGTAGATAGTGTACATCAAAGGTGCTTTTCTGCCAAGAAGGAGGGAGGGTGATTTATCACACATAACACAAATTTTCTGAACACAGTTTGGGATTATTTATTTATTTTCCAGATCTATTCAATAATGTCCTCTAGACAACCTGAGAACAACAATGTGTACCACAATGTTCAATGACAAGTCTGTGAATTCAGCCTCTCAACTTGCACACTAGTTCAATAATAATGACACCCATAGTAGTATGCAGTAGTATTCCCTGCTGTATTCCGAAGCACAGTGTCACCTCTGTGAGAAGACAGCAAGTTCTGTAACAATTTTCTTGGGAAATAAAAATACAATTGGAGAAAACGAAAAATCTTCCATTCTCTGCAGGGAAAACATATCAGATTTTAGACAGTATTTTAATTTAGTTCTTAGAATAGGTCTGTGCATGTATTTCAGTTTTGATAATACACGATTAAACTATAATACTGTGACTTTCCAGATCACCTCCTCTCACAAAACATCATTGTACTTTGCATATTGAGCTCTGCCTGCCACTGCCAATGTAAAGTAGTGCTCATATCCTTCCCCAGGCCACTGTGAAAATAGAAAGCAGAAGAAATATGAAGAAAATAAGAGAACTAGTTCTAATAAAGAAAAGATGATCTCCAAAGAAAAAATTGAGGTAAAGATTTTTAGACCCATACTTTCCAATGGATACACCAAAGCACATGTACTTAGTTTGAAACTCAACTACTTGTTCCAGGAACAGAACTTAAATTTTCTGGTATAGTTTTAGTGATGGATATAGTTTTAGCTTTAGTGAAGGAAAAGAGTTCTGATACTCAGACCTAAAAAATTTTGTATTTGAGTAAGAAAGAATTTGATAGAGATCACAACATACTGTGATTCCAGTGTATTTGTGCTTGTCTGTGATGTTTAACTATACTGTTGCCAACTGGACAACATTACCTGAGTGGAAAAATAGAAAGTGAGTACGTAAGTTGCTCAACTTAAGGGATCATAAAAACCAGGGCCAAAAGTTTTCTGTATTTGAGATTCACAACATACAAACCAACCTCAACACAAATTGAGGAGAACAGCTTGGAGAAGTTCAGCATGGCAGATGAGAGCAGTTCCCAAATGACTGACCACTGCACTGGAATGGAAACTCACTGGGATGAGACATGTCAGGCACAAATCAGACTGACTTCCATAACTGGTGACAGTGTGTCCCAGGCAATGAGACAGCTCCATAGGAGCCATGATCACAAAGTTTGAAGAGGAAACACAAGCAACCAGTGGTAGCAGTACTAAAGCTTTTCCTTATTCTACCTATGCTGGAAAACAGATAATTACTTTGAGTTATCAACACACTAATGGCCTTACGTGCTCTTTAGACCCAGTCTTATATAGGATAAAGTAGATCAGACATTCCTTACTTGAGCTGGAGAATCAGAACTTAAAGTTGGTTTCAAATCTTAGCTGACCACAAAGCAGTGAATAAAACTGACATTTTCCTGTGACAATCCGGTAAAGAAACATGCCTACGGTGAACCATAATCTCTTTTTGCATGTGTTCAGATATGCTTTGGCAGCTGTTTTAAGGGAGAAACACTACATTATTTAGCATAACACAATACTTTGATTTCATTCAATAAAATTGTAGAATGTTAATGTGTAAAAAAAATGCATGTTCCTAGATTTGCCTTTTTGGAAACTTAGGTACAGTTTGCCAAGGAAAAATAAATTAGCAACATAAGAAACTGCAACATTTCAATAATACATGAATTGTGGTACATTTTATTCTTAATTAACTTACATTGTCTTAAAGCTAAATGTTAAATCACATTAACAAGGAAAGTTCTTGATTTCCCACTGACATCCTGAAATATTATTTTCATTATTCACTGAGATCCTATGTCTAGGTACATAATTTTCAAGTCCTGATGGAAAATATTTTCAATAAAATCACATTCTAAAAATATTTTCCACAGAAAATATTTTCCATCCCATTGTGTGCAATACATCTCATATGGAATTGTAAAAATCAATCAAAAATTATGTATCTCAATCTACAATAATATGTTCTATATTGAATTAACGGGCTGTACACAAAGGATTATTAATTAACGTTACTTTCTTTAACATGTAGCTCATGAATAAGGGATGTACTGCCTGCAAAGTGCTGATAGAGGTACTAAATGAGGAAATACACCATTTATATAAGTTCAGTTCTTTGTTTTACAGTGTCCTATTTTTGCGCAAAGGAAGGAAAGGAAATCTAAGTTTACAACGAAATCTTGCTCTTGAGATATTCTGCTAAATTACTGTAGCAAATGTTGCTTTTTGAAAAATTAGGGTTAAATCTTACTTTCCTTATTGATAAAGGCAGTTATAATAGAGGGAATGGGAATTTCACATTGGCGTCAGTAATAGTACAGGCTCACACTTGCATTTCACTTGAATTGATCTTAGGAACAAAGAGTGTCATTTAACTCCTTCTTACTGTGATCAGTGCTCTTGTTGTTAACAGACCAGTGCGTGGAGAAAAGAAAATCCTGAGGGTTTTAAAGTAAAAAAAGATATTTCTAGTAATAAAAGATACACAAAAAGCTGTTTGAATTTTCTTTTTCTATACACCAGGAAGATTTCAGTGATGAACCAGAGTTCAGTGTGAAAAACAAGTGAACATGTTTTTTAAAATGTTTTCTGGCCATAAAATTTTTACTTAGAATCAAGAATCCATCTAGAGATAATCTGAATGATATGCATTCATTACATGACTCAGTACTGCTCTTCATATTCTCAAATTAAAGCTAAAATTTCCAGTGAGGTAAGGTTTTATATTTTTAATTGTTTCTATTTAATTCTATTTATTTATTTATTTATTTATTTATCATAAGCAACATAGCATTAATTTTGGTGTAATCATTCTTATCTCTTTTGCCGACTATTAATGCGTGTGCCAATAAATAATCATTCAAGATCTTGTTGCTGTCTAGTGAGTATTTTGAGAATTGTGTTCTTTGAATTGATACCCATGCCACAGAGTATAAAAAGGTTACCAACTGGCACATTTATCCAAGTAACGTACAGTTCATTCTACACTTTATAACATCTAAGTGTCTTTTTGATGACTTCAGCCTTTCTAAGACTAACACGTGTTTTTAGGATTTATAGTTGAGAAACAGCATGGCTGCTTCAGCTGCCAGTCTTTATTCATGACTCTAATAATAGAAAGCGTAATAAACAATGTAGATTTATAACTGTATGTTTTAGTTATTGTATCTGAAGGTTCATGTAATCAGGAGAGGTGATCACTATTTTTTCTGATTTAGAATTTTCTCTCTCGATGCCAGACACTATCAAGTTATTCAGTAAGCAGACAACTTTGCTATTTTCATCAGTGCTTTGTGAAAGAGTTGACAGCTTGCGTGTAAAGGCAATCTGAGCTTCAGTCTAACAATCTGATTTGTTGGCTGAGTAGATTTACTGCATCTTGATTTTCTTGATAAACTCCATGTGAAACACAATAAAAGCTGCCTTGACAACATCTTTATCTACATGAAAAAATTTGCATTGGTCTGTGCAAAGAGGAGTCTCACATAAAACTGAGAATTCTGTAATAAAAACTTAAACGTTTGTACAGTTTTGTGAACAACAGTATGTTGTTAGCACGTGCTATACACAAAAGAAAATGGAGCCACTTCAACTATAACTGTAAAAGGCTGAAAGAGATAATTCAGTGGTAAACTTTAGATTAAAAAAAAGAAAAAAAAGAAAAAAAAAAAGGAAGCATAGATCAGAACTAGAGAATAGATTATATTATAGATATAAAATAAACATTATGTAGGAAATAGCTTGATTTTATGGGAAGAACAGTATCATGTTGTTGTCCTGAAGGGATTTTTTACTTTTGAAGTTCCTAGATTAGATAAGTTTAAACAACTGCCTGTTAATTACTGAAAACTCATTATTTCTTGTATTTCCATTGGATTAGACAATTACATTTCTTCCTACAATTTGTAAAGAATGATTATATATTTTACAGTAACTGCAAATCTCAGATATTTTGTCCATATTATCTTGCCCATGTGCTCACGAGTTTAACAAATTCTGGCCAACTATATGCCTTCTGATGTAATCTGTGCACATACTGTTCTTTCCCACCCAACAAACTAATGCAGTACAATTTCAATTTCTTCTAAATTTCATCAGTAATTCAGAAACCGTTTTCTGATTTCCTTAGAATCCACAATTATTTGAAGTCATTTACTGCTTTGATGAGTGACAAAACTGTGTTATGAAAAAGGCCCATCTATAGATATAAACCACAAGATAAAAATTTTGTACAAATATTGATAGTCAGTATTGACTGAAGTAGCAGTAATAGACTGAACTGACTGAAGAAGCCTGTGAAATTGATGTCAGTAATACTTATACATCTGAAAAACCTTTTGATGTTTGATACCTATTCTATGTGTATGTTGCCTTTTAACACACACAAGATTAGAGTGTCATCATGAACAGCATGACTAGGATGGTGAGACAATTGTCTATTTATTCCTCTCCAGTTTGATACAAATATTGCAGACAGCCTTGGGGAGGATATAGGTGAATACCAGGAAGGTTCGTGTACAACGTTTTAACAGTTGGAGGCAAATCTTCATTATGTTAGCATGTCTTCTTGGAGATTTCAGCATAATGAGGCTGTACACTGGAATTTCGGTATAGAAGATACCTCAGAGCTCCTGAATCTAAAATGACTCCTGAAGAGATGATATTGTGCATAGTATTTTTAATATTCTATGGCTCTTAGTTTGTCCAATAATTATTAATCTGCCTGATCTTCAGGAATTAATTTCAAGTCTTTAAGGGAGAAAAGAACAAGATGCCTCACAGTGGTGCAACTTCCTTGAAGCATCCTGAAGGATTTTACTCTTTTTCTAAGGTAGTCTGAAATATAATATTAACAATGATAACAACCATAGGGAAGCAAATTCAAAGAACCTAACTAAGGCTTACTCAGCAGCTGCTTGGAAATACAAAGTTTAGAGCCACCAGATTGAGTTGGTTGTTTCAGATGAACATAGTGAGAGACCAGCAGGTGGATCCCAAAGAATTAGGCCACATTCCCACTTGGCAGGAAGCACAGGAACCTTGAAAACTGCAAAATTTGAGCAGATCTCAGAAATTAAGGAAGCGAAAATCACAGTTCTAGGTGGCCAACTAACTTGTCTGAACAACTTCATTTCTGTCCTGATTTGATTACAGACACTCAAAATTTGTCATGGTTCGTTGTCTAGCATGGACTAGATCTCTTTCAGAGCATCAGAATATAAATCAATTACAAGGAGGACATATTATCAGTAAAAATGAAAAGGCATGTGAGAAAAAAGATTTAAAATGCTGACAAGGATTGAGCATTCAGATGCTTCCTAGAGAAAAAAGATGTCTGAAGCACCATTCTCAGTTGCTATTTCACACCTAAGCAGGGAAGACTTTCTTGGTGCTGGTTCTTTTTATACCACCTGCGCTTAGTATCATTGATCACTGGCAATACGATGACACAGTTATGAAAGGCTTTTAGGAAAAAAAGCATTTCTGTTCCAGTAAGTAATGACAGGTAAGAATACTCCAGTCACCAAAAGGACATATATCTGTCACCAAGCCAGATGTCTTTAACATGCTTATTGTGCGAAGAATTTAAGTTATCATAGGACATACAGATTTTGAGTCTCAAGATTTTAACTCTATCATGAAATAGCAAAAGCATTATTACACCTAAAGAATAATTATTACACTTAATGAATGGCTGTTGTTTTAATGGTAAATTAATGAATACTGTAAATGGAGAACATTCGTAATAATAATAATAATAATAATAAATCAGAAAAAGACTTGAAACTGAAGTCCAGAAAGTAGATCAGTGCAAGATATTTTGTGAGGTGATGTTCAAATGCATGATTCGGGACTTCAGGATTAATGTTTATTGGCAAAGAAAGCAGGCTTAGAGATCTTAGGACTACAACATACCCTTGGATATTAAGGCTGCACACACACCCTGCGTATCCTCTTGTCTCTCCAAGCTTTCAGCCCTAAGAAATATAAATAAATCACACCAATTCTGCTGCAGAATGCACAGACGTGCCACAAACAGAATTGGGCAAACACCTCAGGGAAAGCAGGTATATCCACAATTCCTCAGAGAGTATCCTCAGATACATAGCTCACTTTCATAGTGAAAGAAAATAGAAATTCCTTTCTATCAAAAGAATTCATTATATTTAAGATACTGTTTACAGTATGGAAGAACCGCTGGCAATAACCACAAAGAAAATTCATTTTATCCAATTTGATTACTTTTGGGGATTTTTCCATTATGTAAACAACACCTCATGCATCTCAAGCTTTGAAACAGCTTTGAAAGCAGACAGCAACTGATTTGGTTGAATGCAAACTCCTTATATAAACCTCTTGATAGTTATTATTCTAAGAAGCACATTGCTTCTGTCATTGCCTGTATAGACTACAAAGTGTGAAAAGTACTGAAAAAGCCTGAAAAGTTGCTGTGGGGGCATGAAATTTTTTTCAGACCTTTCTGAAACAGTGGGAAAGTGTTTGGGCTAGAGACGTGCTTGTTATTCTAAACTATTCCAAATGTCCTCTTAAAATAGTTATAAGAATTTAACTTTGAGTTCAGATAGCTTTATGCACACAAAAACATCAAACAAAATTAGCAGTAGCCTATATACCCTATCTAATATGGAGTGTGTTCAAATTAAACCAGGCACAGCTTGCTGATGCAACTATTTTTTTTTGCAAATACAGGGTACTTTTAAAAACTTGCATTCAGTCAATAACTGTGATAACTTTGTTTGGACACCATATATGCCCAATTTTTGGTATGTAGTCTGAAAAATCAGAAAAAACAATTTATAACACAATAAAGGCAATTAGAACCCCAAGTAAATTTTTCCAACGGCACACAAGGTTGGGATGACAAGTCTCTATACTAATAATTAGACAACATCTTTTAGCAAAGCCAATATAATAAGCTTATTTTTTTTTATATTTTTGTTCATCTTTTTTTAGACATTATTTACCTTAAATTCCTTCCTTATATTGGATACTATTCATATTTCCTTCCAGATGTTAGATGTTAAGAAAAGATTTTTATTTCTTTTGATTTCTCTCCTGGGTAAAGAATCTACCAGCTTGTTATTTTTCTCAATACTCTCTATATAACAGAGAATCTCATATGTGAAAGGCCTCATTTTCTCTTTTTAGTGGTACTCCAGAGATGCTGTGAGCACCTGCAGCTGAAGTTGATTTCCTTGAGTATTGCAACTGTTCAGCAACTCTAAGGATTGAACCTGCTAGAGCGAAATAAATGTGAGAAGCTCGTACTGGATCACAGAATCACAGAATTGTAGACATTGAATGTGACCTCTGGAAATTAGCTAGTCCAAGCAGGTTCCCTATAGAAAGTTACACAGGAAAGCATCCAGGCAGTTTTTGAATATCTTGAGAGAAGGAGACTCCACCACCTTTCTGTGCAGCCTTTCTGCTAATCTGTCACCCTCAAAGTAAAGTTATTTTTCTTCATGTTTAGATGTAACTGCCTGTTTTCTAGTTTGTGCCCACTGCCCCTGTCCTGTCACTTGACACCACCACAAAGAGCCTGGCCTCATCCACTTGACTCCTATCCTTTAGATATTTATAAGCATTGATAAAATCCCCCTTCAGTCTTCTCTTATCCAGGTTGAACAGTCCCAGGTCTCTCAGCCTTTCCTCAGAAGGGAGATGCTCCAGGCCCCTCATCATCTTTGTGGCCCCAGGTCTCTCCAGCAGTTCCCTGCCCTTCTTGAACTTGACACAGTACTCCAGATGTGGCCTCACCTGGGCAGAGGGGGAGGATATCCTCCCTCCACCTGCTAGTCACTCTCTTTTTAATTCACTCCAGGATATCATTGGCCTTCCTGGCCAAAAGGGTACACCTCTGCTCACAATCAACTTATTGTCCACCAGGACACTCAGCTCCTTCTCTGTAGAGCTCCTCTCCAGTACATCAGCCCATAACTCATAGGTGCCCAACCTTTTGGCTTGCCTGGGCTGCACTGAGTGAAGAGGAATTTTATTGGGCCACATATACATAGGCTGCTCTGAAAGTAATGCCTCCTATTTATTTCCATGGAAACTACAAAAGATACAGCGAGCACTGTAACACTATTTGATAGAGAAAATTCTCAGCTACAAAACACTATTTTAAACATATTCACCACCATTAGTTCTGCATTTTCATCAGTGATGAACGGGAGCCTGCATGCCATGCTCATAAAAACTTGCACCAGCAGAGGTGACTCACTGTCACTGTTGCCACTGCTGAAAGGCATCACCCACTGCCTCACTGTGCTCACCTCTACTGATTGATCGCCATAAACATTCAGCAAATGTCAGTGAATGTCAGTGGGTGCCATTTTTTCCACATGGAGGAATTCAAGGACACACGTCTACCTCATCAGCAGTTCCATGTCAGACACTATTCTACCCCTCTGCTGCCATCTGTCACATGATAACAAAATGTAACGGAATATTGGTGGGAAGGCTCAACCTCTATTGCCATCCCACCAACATCTGCCTCTGACACAATGGGTCAACATCATAAAATAGGAGAATTTCTTTCAAATCAATCCTCACGAAAAATATAAAATAGTTAATGTATATAAGTAAAAAAAGATTTTTTTGATATTTTTTATTAAAACATAAATAGGGAGAGCAAAAAAAAAAAAAAAAAAAACATTGAACTGGTGGGATCTTTGACTAATGCATCAGTCTGGTTCAATGGAAGTGGTTGCTGTTCTCAGTGAGTTCTCAACGTGTTAAACAGAGCTTTTTGATGAAATTTTACTCTTTCTGTGATTACTCCTTGAAAACAGCTGTTCACAAATGTACATATTGCCAAAAAGTGGTGACATGAGTAAGGCGTGATTGTGAAGAGAGGGATATTTCTCTCTCTTAAACAGGGCTCATAAGAGTCCAGTACAGAGACATCATCAATATTTTTAGTTGAATATCTGATTGCAACTCTATACATTCCATTTGAAAATTTGCAAGTCATTTATTTACACCAATTGAAAATGGAGTCACAAATATTAAAAAAAAATGGTAAGTTTTTGGCAATGTTGAAACCTATTCTCAAATTCTTGTATCAAAAGGGAGGCACAGATGCATATTCTTTGCTTTGCTTTGTTCACACACTGTGTTTAGCCAGAGTATCAAAATTCATAAACATATTTGTCATAACTTGAGTTAGCACTGCACTATGCCCCATGTCCTGGTTTCAGCTCAGCCAGAGTTAATAGCACACCAAAGTTTGGTTGTTGCTGAGTGATGGTTGCCTGCCCGGGGCTGGGCCAAGCTGCTTCGTGCAGAAGAACCATTGTCTTATGCCACAGGAAAGGGAGGGAGTGGGACACATTGTGAGCTGCACTGGGCTGTATGTGGCCCACAGGCTGTGAGTTGGACATGCCTGCCCTAACCTGTGCTGATGCATACTTCCCTAGGTGTAGGATCTACACTTGCCCTTGTTGAATCTCATCAGGTTCTTCTCCACCCACCTCTCCTGACCAGGTCTCACTGAATGGCAGCACAGCCTGTCAAAGTGTCAGCCAGTCCTCCCAGCTTTGCCTAAACAGCAGACCTGCTGAAGATGCATTCTATCCTTTATTCAGGTCATTGATGAAGATGTTGAACAATACCTTAACTGGTACCGAACCTTGGGGAATGCCACTAGCTACAGGTCTCTGACTGTAGTCCAAGCTGCTGATCACAACCCTCTGAGCTTTGCCAGTCAACCAATTCTCAATCCACCTCACTGTCCACTTGTCTATCCCACACTTCCTAAGCTTATCCATGAGGATGTTGTGGGATACAGCATCAAAAGCCATGCTGAAGTCAAGATACACCACATCCACTGCTCGCCCCTCATTTACCGAGCCAGTCATGACATCATAGAAGATTACCATATTGTTCAAGCATGATTTTCCTTTCATGAATCCATGCTGACTACTCCTGATAACCTTCTTTTCTTCCACTTGCTTAGAGATAGCATCCAGAATAAGCTGCTCTATCACTTTCCCAGGGATGGAAGTGAGTCTGACTGGTCTCTAGTTGCCCAGATCCTTCTTTTGCCCTTTTTGAAGAGTGGAGTGACACTGGCTTTCCTCCAGTTCTCAGACACTTCTTCTATTCTCCATGGCCTTTCAAAGATGATAGAGAGTGGTTTGGTAGTCACTTCTGCCAGTTACCTCAGGCCTCATGGGTGCATCCCAGTGGGCCTCATGGATTTGTGGTAAAGTTTGCCTAGACAATCTCTGATCAGATACTACTTGACCAAGGGAAGTCTTCCTTTTTCAAGACTCAACTCTTGTATCTAGGGTCTGGAATTTCTGAGAGGCAGTTGTAGCAGTAAAGACTGAAGCAAAGAAGGTGTTCAGTAACTCCATCTTCTCAGTGTCCTCCATTACTAGGACATTCAGCACCACATTCAGCAGATCCACTGAGCTAGTAAGGACTGAAAGTCCTAAAACAGACAGCAGTGAAATTACTTACACTACTAAAAAAAAAATATTTCTTCCAAGTGAATACATGAAAAGAGATGTGACTTGTTAGAAAAATACCCTACTTCTCTTTTCTTGAATGGCCATGCTCAAAAGCTCACAATATATTTTGCAGACTGAAACAGAATAAAATTTAGCGCTCCTTAGATTGGAATCTCAGTTTGATTCCCAAATCTATTACTATATCACTATATAATTAATATAAAAATATTTTCTGTTACTCTCATTTGCTGCCCACCAAAGTTGCATTCTCTGGTTTTATTTTTTAATGTTGAATTCTAGTATTTATTGGTCGGCCTTTTTTAATACTCCCTGTAATTAATTATTTTTTATATTCACTGGAAAGTTCTTATAAAAGCACTAGGAGTTAAAATCGAAACTTTTCTCTTTTTTTAATTGATAGTATATCTGCAGGTTTAAGGAGGCAACCCATTGAGATGAGCACATCAACAAATAAATTTCTCACTCATGAAGTCAGTATGGCCAAGCAGAAACTACCTAGAAAGTTTCAAGTAATTTAGGCACCAAAATTTTTATACTTATACCTAACACATTTGGGCCAGATAATAGCTTACTGATAAAACCCAAGGATTAGAGTGAACTCCAGCAGGGCAGCTCATTATTTAATATTGGGATACAATGGATTACATCACACTCAGTTGTTTCTTTCAGAGTCACTGGCAAGCAAGACATGTCAGGAACACACCTGAAGGAAGAAGAGATTAATATAAAACCCCCTTTTGTGGGTATTTAGTATTTAGTCTTAGAAGGTTCTAGACTCTTCAGGGTTGCTCTATAGTAAGCTGCTTTAGTTCACTTGGAGAGCAGGGAAGTACAAAGACTTACTTAGTCTACACACTTCTCGTCTATAACAGATTAATTTTCTATTTAAACTATGTGTGATCTGAATCCAGAAAAGAAAAAAGCCAGGCTTGCCTAAGTTTGTTGATGTCATCCACTGGAAAAATTCAAAATTTCTATGGAAGAATAATCTTGAAATTAAAAATACCAAGAGGAGGGACATCAATAGATAAGAACAGTGCCTTAAAAAGATGAAACATTAAAATTATTTTAAAATGCTAATCACATAATACAGGTCATAACTTTTACAAGAAAATCATATGTTCTGCATTACTTAATAACTGACATGAGGAAGCAGTGGTATTTATAAAAGAGGTACAGATCACAATTTATTTCTTACAATTCACAGAGGCATTGCATTTATTATTTTTGCATCTGAAAAGTAAATAGTTGCCAAACGTATCAGTATACTTGAGGAATCAATTAAAAAGAACAGTGAGGAAATAGCAGTATCAGTTCAGAGCTTTCAACCCATCTGCAGTTTGCTTCCACTTAAAGACACGACTGTTTCTTCAGAGCAATAACTGCACAGCATCTGGGGGATTTCACAGGATCAAATAACTTCACAAGTCCTGACCAGGCTATGCTGTTCTGTAAAGCGATATATGATTGAAGTACATTAAAATATCTTTGACTTAAAAGCTAAGATATGGTAATAGATCCGCATTCCCACCCTTCTCCCCTCCTCTCCCCCCCAAAATTCTTAATGCAAAATGGGAAAAACACTTATCTAACAATAAAAATAGTGAAAGTTTGTTGTAAAAAAAAAAAAAAGGAAATGCGAAGAAGGATATATCTTAAAGTCATTAAACTATTTCTGGCACCATGAAATGACAATTTACCGCCTCCTTCATCAATAAAGCTTTTTTTTTTTTTTTCCCAGTTGAACTACAGAAAATATATTAAGGATCAAGTCCTACTTGTTTTATGCAGCACATTCTACTACTGCAGCTAATTAACTGACTTTTCAAATGAATAAGGCCAGCTGGATCTGGTCTTCATGTTGCATATGGCTTTTATCATTTCTATTTTTTCTTCCTAAACATATTTTGTAAATCAACCAGTACAAGATTAAATCAATGGGTATATTACATTTAGGAAAGGTAAATTAGAACTAAATGCAGCAAGTCTGATCTCCTGTCTTGGAAATCATACAGATCTCTGTGATTTATAACTGGTTGGCATGCGGGAAAATACATCATTATTTAAATATTTCATATTGTCTCTCTGTAAAAATACCAGCTAGAACAAAAACATACATTTACTACAGCTCAATTGTTCCAAGAGCTCTGTGGCAAAGAAGAAAGTAAATTTTTAGATATGATAAAAAGAAGCTGTTAAAATGAAAGGCTTATAGTGGAAAAACAGCTATTCACATGAATGGGTTTAAACTGTATATTAAAATTTCATTTTCACCATGGACCAAAGCAGGAGCTGGAAGATGCTACCATGCCCTCCAATAAAATTGTTGCTTGTTCAAAAATACGTTTACCAGTGCAGAGAAAGAATGATTGATGCTTCTGAATTTATCAAGTCAAGGTCAAAATTAGTGTTAGTAGAAACACTGTGATATAAATCATTATAGAGTAAATAAAGTAGCGTTTGTTTATCAAATGTACTTCAGTTGATCCATATGGTTGGAAAAAGTGTACCTCTCTCATCACAGATATTCTAGACAATAAAAATAATGTAATGGGACCTAATTAAAAATTTCTTGAATTATATGTTCTACAAAATATCCTTTGGAAGCTCTAAAATGTGCAGTATAATGTTTGTCATGCATTTCCAATATTTTTTTTAATAATCTCTATGTCATATTAAACGAGATTTGTTGCATATACAATTTATTCATTTTTTATCATTTATTGACTTGTAATTACTATTCGATTAAATGAACCTAAGCTTTACTGTTGCTGCTTTACTGAAAATAAAAACATCTGCTGGGCATATGTTTATACTAAATAGAATGAATACATATACTTTTGCAAATATGAGAAAATAATTCTACAACAGAGACTTTTGTCTGCACAGTAATAAATGGGCTGAAATAGTCTCATTTCTCTGATGTAGCCTTTAGGTACCATAAAATGTAATGCAAAAATACCTGCTCCTTGAGGTAGCAAAGACGATCCAGAAGTATCAAAACTTCTATGCAAGGAGCTAGCACAACCTTTAGCTGAAAGAAAGATTAGATACTGTTATGATTTTGGGAAAGGGAGCCAACACACTTCCCAATGGCTCCACTTCAACAAAATAATACCAGGAAGGTCAATCAATTTCTAGGGGTTTTGTTGTACAAATGTCACCTTGTAGGATGGACATCTTCAAAACAGATTACATTAAAGATCAAAAATACATGGAAAGCCATAAAACTAGAAAACTGCATTATTAGTTGGTTTTGAAGTGTTGTCCAACATGAAAATGATATTATATGAGGCAGAACAATTTTAAAGAGGGAAATAATGAATTTTAATATAAAGAATTTTTATGAAATAACTGCATGGAGACCATTCTAGGTTTAAAAGGAGACTAACATTTTATTTTCCAGGGTAATGGTCCCCCTTGAAAAAGAATCTTCCATGTGTTCGCTTTATTATTTTACTGACACCTAATATAGTTTTGGAATGAGATATGCTCCAAAGTTTGGAAATGGAGCTGCTTTGTTTTTGAGATTGCATACCAGAATGTAAGACAGTCTACCTCCACATAAAACTTAACAGGGCTTTGTTCTAAACTACCACATATATACAAGGTAATGGTATTAATCTTATAACTTTTACCATATTAAATGCTTCAAGCTCATTCATTCTGTGCTTGTATTTTTCATAGTAATCCATTATACAGCTGTCTGGGAGCTGCAAGGAATTTAAAAAAGAAAAGTATCAGAGTCATTCTAGTTTTGAAATATGAAATATGTTTTTCATAATTGAAAGTCATACTACAAACTGAAATCTATGGCTTTTTTTTTTTTTTTTTTTTTGAAATCAGCAATTTACTAAGGTCTATAACAATTTTCCAATAACCGTTTCTCAGTTCTCATTTGCAATTGCTGTTCTACAGACAGTATTTTGCACTGCCATGACATAGAGATATATTCATTATTCAGAGTTCTAGCCATTCTTAAATGTGTATTACACAGCAAAGTGGAGATAACATTCTCATTTCCTTTCCTATATATCTTGTCCCTTGTGCCCCCCGGCCCAAGAGATTTATTTAAATAGATGAAGATTGGAGTCTGGTGTCAGAATAACATGCTTCAGTTAGGACTCCTGGATGGTATTTCACATTACAAAACTTACTGTCAGATTCTGGAAATAATACTTAGTGTCATTCCATTACAAGTAACCCATGTCTGAAATAAAAGTTTTTCTATTCACCTTGAACTACTACATATTCCCATCTTCTTTTCCCAATTACTTGATTCAACACTGCCAGCATTGCCACTATAACTGCAAATGCGGTGACTTTGGCTGAATTTGATACAAGTAGATCAAGAGCTTGGCTGAACCAAACATTCCTCTCCTTTCAGCCCATGGTGGCCACTGCAACACAGCAGATAGCACCTGTCGTGCCCAGTCACAAGGAAATTTAATAGCCTAAAATGGTAAAACAAACTAAAAACATTTCCATAAATTGTAAGTTTTCAGGTCATGTGTGTATTATGGACTTAATCCTAAAATAGCCAAGAAGGTAATGAAATGGCTTCAGCACTACCTATAACTGTCAGTGAGAAGTTCTCAAAGATGGTGTATCAGACGGCTTTCATTATTAGAGCAGTCTGTTCAAATTCAATGCACTGAAAAAAATCTGAACAAATACTCAGGAAACATTAAAAAAAGGAGTGATAGGCAGGTAAGTAATGAGTTTGTCTGCAACAAATCACAAGGCACTTTGCTTGAGAGGTGGGTGAGAGTATCCACTCTACAATTGCCTAACAGGTTGTGGTGAGGCTGGGGTTGGCCTCTTCTCCCAGGTAACAGCAAGAGGAAGAGAGGTGATAGTTTCTAGTTGCACCAGGGGAGGTTCAACTTGGATATCAGGAAAAAATTCAGGCATCGGAACAAGCTGCCCAGGGAGGTGCTGGAGTCACTGTACCTGGAGGTGTTCAAGAAAAGAGTAGATGTTGCACTGAGGGACATGGTCTAGAGCGGGCACAGGCATGGGTTAATGGTGGACTGGATGATCTTACTGGTCTTTCCAACCTATCAATCTATGATTCTATGAGTCATGATGGAAAACCAAAAGTCTGACATATATTTTGACTTCAGCAAGATTTCTGACATCATTTCGTACAACAATTTCAAAAGCTAATATAAGAAACAAGGCTCAGATTAAACTGAGTGAAAAGTGAGTGTAAAGCCATAACCAGAGAGCTGCTGTTAATGAGTCTCTAAACAACTGAAAATTCATACCGAATGGAAGTCCATTACGAAATGGAAAATGTTTTCATTAAGAACTCAAATGATAGAACAGAAATCACACTAAACATGTGCAACAGGAAAGCACTGCTAAAACTTTAAATAATTTTCAGAAATGGGAGCACTGCTTAGAAAAGGAGTTTGAAATGCTGTATGGAAAACCAGGAGAGACTACATTCAGGCAGAAATAATCAGCTGTTCCTGATGGGAAGCACCACATGGCAACCTGGGAGATACAGCAGATCACAAGCTGAGCAAGAGTCACAGTTGTGCTTCTGCAAAAAAAAAGGCAATCACCATACTGCAATGTGTATGGGAGAACAGCTTGCAAAGAGCAGGAATTAATCTTTCAACTCTGCTTTGCAGTGGTAAAGCTTGAGCTGGAATGCTGTATCCATTTGGGGCACCAGATTTCAAAGCATGAGCTATCTGAAAAAGCCCTAAGAAAGAGCTCCATATCTTTCTGAAAAGAGATCAGAAATCTAGAAAATATGACCTGTGAAGAGAGATTCAGAGAACTGGAACTGATAAAGTTAAAGAAGAGAACATTTAGAATGGGCATAATAACAGATTTTGCAAGGCTGTCACCAACAAACAAGGAAGGTTGTTCTGTGTATCTACAGCAGGTTGGATAAAAATGCATGAGCTTGCATTGAAGGAAAAAAAAAATCAATCAAAAACTTGAACAATTTTTTCTGTGAAATTAATTCAGGACTGGGGAAGTTGTCTGTTTCTATCACGGGAAGTATTAAGAAGATTAGACAAATATTTTTTAGGAAAGATACAAAATTCTCGCTCTGAAGCACTTTTATAGCCTTTGAGTTATACATGCATATTTTTTAATTTAGAAACCACTTTTTCAAACTAGAGCAGCAAGGTCAAAAAGCTGACCCAGAGGTACTAATGCACTGACATTTTCAGCCTTGTTGGTATTTTATTTTCAGTAAAAGCTGTTCAAATATCTAAAGTTTTTTGTTGTTGTTGTTTTATTTTGGTTGGTTTTTTTCCCCTCTATAAAGAGCCAAAGCAACTACAATACATCAGTCATGAGATAAACAAAATAGTTTATTTGAACTCTGCCCTATAAGCTTTTCATTTCAACTGAGAATTAAAAGGGTTTTAGTATAATGGATTTTTTGAAATTACAGGCTCTTTGGTATTAAAATATAAAGATCTGTATTTGTAAAAATATGAATACGAAACCTTTCTGCTATTGCATACTTTCTGGTCTCCATTTTTCAACATGAATCATTTCAATTAAAACAAAACAAACCATGAAATGTTTTGCAAATATAAAGCTGGGTCAGAAGTGTCTCCTGGATGTAGACATACTTGTGTACTGAGTCCAAATGCTTTTGCACTCCTTCCTCGCTCAGCACACTGACAGAACGCATCCTGCTGTCACGGACAGACTAGGTAATATTCCAAACTGCACCTCAATTAAAAGTTTGGTTTGAATACAACAGACCAGCTGAAAGAGAGACAGTGACCACAGAAAACTGTTGACAGAAAAGGGCACGAAAAGGGTAAATGGTCCCTAGCTACGTGGTCAATTTACTGGAGGGAGACCAAAACCCAGATTATGCTGGCTTTGAAACCACAACAGTTTGCCACCTGGCTTCAGTATTTCAAGGGCACCCAGCACATTCTTCAGCTACCCTCCCAAGGTGAGGCACAGTAAATTATTGTTCACATTTTTCGGACAGAATTGGACTTGCATATGCAAAGAAAGCCCCATTTAGCCATTGGAATTGTGTGTACAATTGTTCTCTGAACAGGGATGCCACAGATTTGTGAATGTATAAGAAATTTTATATACATGCACAGAACTTTTTTTCTTACGTTATGATGTTGTTAATATGAACTCACAGCATGAGTCAAAATGTGTGAAGGAACCTGAAAACATATATCATGACTTTGTCTTAGTAATAATTCTGCATTCAAAGATATAGCTTATGTTACTGATATTCCAGTAAGATTCAATGCATAAAGAGTTTTTGGCCAGTATACTTTACTGATTTAGCTCCTGATTTTGCAAACAAAAATGCTTCTTCTCTTTGCACTATGATGGTAGTACATCCTTTCTTTCAAAGTAATCTATCTCTTTGTGGACTGGTGTGATGGCCGAAACAGCCAGAAAAACCAAGAGGGATTAGAGGGCAGCCATGTTCCCACTGTCTCTGTTACAACATCACCACATGCTGGAGGTGGCACCGAGCCCTATAGTGGGCTCTTCAGGCTTCAGTACTGTGAGGCTGTCAGCAAATCCTCAAGAGCAGATGAGGTGCTGCATGCCCAAGCACAGTGCTGTACAGCATTCGCACAAATGTGCTGATAGAGCACATGCTGAAAAGAAAGCAGATGGGCACAAGGTGGGTGACAATGAGGAATACCACACTTGGCATTTCTCTAGAGAGTCTTTTTTCAGAGCTGTGTCTTTCCCCAGGCTAAGAATATTTTGACTGAACTGAAGAAAGTCTTTTCCTGTCTGCACACCCTCTTCAAAGGAGAGCCAGATCCTACAGATCCTGTCCCACAGCCAGGTTAAACAGATGTGTTTCTCTTTGCTTCCCCAAGAGACTGCTTTCCCCTGATCTGACTGCACATTCATGTCTGTTCTTTCTTCTTGAACCAGCACTATCATGAACACCAGCAAGAGTACCAGAGAGTAATAAGAACCCTTCAGCAGAGCAGCCTCAGTACAAAATCCTTGGGAGACCATCCTACAGAGCCACTTTTTACAATTTTCTTAAGACTAAGGTGGTTAAAAAAATTTTGTTTTTCACATAATTTAATTATTGAGAAACTTATGTTTATTTAGAACTTCATTTGAAACACAATCTATATTATTTCTAATTCTAATTGAAGTCCCAGTCCTGGTTATGTTATACCCAGCTGGAATAGTGTTAGTTTTATTCCAAGTAGCTGGGATGGTGCAGTGTTTGGCATTTATTATGAGAGTAATGTTGGTAGCACACTGATGTCTTAGTTGTTGCTGAGCAGTGCTCATGGAGCCAAGAACATTTCAGCTTCTTGTTCTGCCCCACTGAGGAGCTGGGGGAACACAAGGAGCTGGGAGGGGACACAACCGGGACAGCTGGCCCCCACAGGCCAAAGGGCTATCCCATACCATATGGCATCATGGTGAATGATAAAACTGAGGGAGCTGGATGGAGTGGGGAGTTGATGCTCAGGGACTGGCTGGGCATGGGTCACTTGCACTTCTGCATCACTTGTTTTGTACAGTCTTTAATCATCATCATTATTATTTTTCCTTCCTTTCCTGTCCTGTTAAAATTATCTTTATCTCAATACCCAGTTCCTTTCTGTACCCACTTTGGGGTAGCGAGCGTGGCGCTGAGCTGCCTACTGGCTTAACACAACAGTCACACTGCTTGAAACTGCTGTCAGACTGAAAAGCTACATCACCATAATTGGGATAGTATTTTGCCTTTTTGAAAAGCAATTATACTCGAAAACAGCATTATGCAGCATACATATGCAGGGTATATTTCATACACTGTAATACAAGTGTTACCTGAGTCTTCATTAAATATTTCCTTAAATAACAACAGAAATATAAAGTTTGAGGTGTTCACTTTCATTTAAAATCCTCAACACTGAATGTGGCGGGATCAGACATTTTTGTGATTTCTGCAAAACTTTTTCCTGCCAAGCAGTGTTATATGTGTACAAGTTTGTTCATGTTTTAATGTTTCATTCGATTCCATTACTGGAATCCCCAAGTCTAAGTATGTGGCTCTTAAGCAATTTAAAAATAACAGTAAAATTAAGTGATGCAATACAATTCTTCCTCTTATGTCTAAGCGGAAGAACTTTCATTTGCTAACTGCATTTTATAATATTCTCTCCTACCAAGTCAAGGTAGGCATTAATTAACTTTATATCAGAACACAGCTGAAAGGTGTTTTAAGGAGACACTAACAAATGCCAAAAAATGGGGAAGGCATTCTTCTGTGTTTTATCACAGCAAAAGAACCAGGCACATACTTCCACAGTAGCAGCTATGTGGCATACTTTCATAATATTTGATTTCCAAGTTAGCAGACAAATGAAAAAATAAATATTCCCACACAACCACCAAGTTCTCAGAAGACTTTTCAGTGGCATTCTTTTAAGCAATCTACTTGAAAACAAAACTGGCTTAGCTTTCTGGCATCTCAAATAGCATACCACACTAAAAACTTCTGCATTTGCAAGTAGTTATTCTGTAGTTAAGACTCTTAGAAAGTTTCTGTATGTCAAGTTTTGGAAACTGAGTAACATTACATATGGGAAATGAATAATATGTTCTGCCATTTGAATTTAGGAAGTCTCTTCAGCTAAAGAGTTCATATTGGTGTTGAATTTAAGTTCAGAAACTCAGCTAATCCTATGGGATAGGCTCAGAGAATGCCATGCTTCTTCGATCAAAATCTTGTAACGTGAATCAGAAATTCATATCAAAAACAACTTTAGCAAAATTTGAATAGATAAATATTAAAGATGGATGGATTCTCTTACTCTAGAATGTTCTTACATAACTGGAAACATTAATAAGCATTTTCTTGGAAGGATGGAACCTTAAAATATGTTGTTTTTAAAAAGTTTAGCTCTCCAAATACTGTAATGCAAGTTATCCTCACAAGCTCCATAAGGATAGAGGCTTTTCATCTTCACCTGCAGATTTAATTGAAATGTTGTTTGGCAATAACATGTACAGAGCACAGTGTCTCTTAGTTATATGGTTTACAGCATTCTGCTCAGCATAATTTGTCACAGTTGCATTGAAGCTTAATGAATTGAAAGATCATTCAGATCTGAAACACAGATAATGTAGGACCAAACGAGGAAACAGATACGATAAATTGCGTAAAGGAGAAGGAACATCCTCAAAACCTACTCACTATGACATGAGTAGAACATGGTTAGGGACTAAATCCAGGACAGCTCATGACACAGACTGGACTAAGAACAAACACGGGGGTACAGGGCTTCTATCTGCATGTTTATCAGAGGGACCATGAAGCTTGTGAAGGCTTGTTGGATAGGCCCTGGTTTGGTCTAGAAAGGGGAAAAATGCGTAGTAGGGATGGATCCCAAGAAACTCCAGAGGTGATTCAGAACATTTTATCAGCCATGCATTGTGAAGCTGTCTGCAAGGTATATTTACTGCAGCATTTTCACAATGCACTTCTGTGCTTGGGACATCTATTTCTCCTCAGAGGAGTCTCTGACAGTTCCATCTTTAAGTTCTTGGCTCTAGGCCTTGTTTTCATCTAATACTACAGGAATCTGAACACAGTAAATTGGAACTGTTTTTGTATTCATTTTAGAAAGAGTACTCTTATCATGTAAATACATGCAAGCAAGCAGAGCATAAGTTATGTCTGCTGAAAATGTATTCAGGAATGAACCCAATATATTAAATATAGATTTAGCTAACATGAATAACTGGCTCATAAGAGAAGACATCTTCTTAAACCATGTTCACTTTGCCATCTGAGCAATTATAAAAAGGAAACATATGTTAAAACTGCACTTCTGAAGTAGTGATAAATTTCATGGAACTTGGAATAAAAGTATATCTATGCTCCTTCTGTAAAACTAGTTGTTTTTAAAATTAACATATCCTAATTTTATTTAAAAAAATCAATAGAATAATCTTTTTTATTATTCTTATAAAACTCAGAATTTTGACTTTCTTTGTTACTTGATATATTATTGAGAGATCACTCAGCTCAGCTATTTAGTTTCAGGCTTTACATATACATACAGGCTATAAGGTGTTTACTTCATCAAAATGAAAGCCAAAAAGTCACGCATGCTCTAATGCTAGTTCTCTTAAAAAGCATTGTTTTTTTTTTCTATTTCTTTAAAACACACTATAGCCATATGAAACATACATTGAGTGTGTCCAAAACCATTAGAAAATAAAGTCTGTCTGACAAAAAATAACCAAAATAATTAGTATAATTTAATACAAATTCTATTTTCAGTTTTCTCTCATAAGTTTTATTACTCAAAATTAGAAACTACAGAGTTTGCGAAAGCACAAAGTCAATGTACCAAAAAGGAAGTAGTATAGGAATTCCAGAAGATCTGAACTAAGGCCACTGCATTTCAGATCTCTTTGGATTTATTTAGTGATATTAAAAAATGTAGGCATAGCTACTGTATGAAAAGGATTATTTCATGATTTAATGATATATAGTAAGTTGAAAAAACTTTCATAAAGATAAAATTATATAATTATTTAACAATTATTAATTATAAATAAACCAAAAAGTATCAGTTATTATTGCAAAAGAAAGTGCTAATGCGTTCATTTAATTAAATATACTTTAAATACATTACCTTTTCAAAATATGCAAGATGATATTACTTAAACCCACATTTAGCTACATAGCTAAATGAAGACTTCAAAATATTCTAATATTGCTAGCCATAATATATGAAATATGAAAGCTGTTTAAATCATGTAAGATGACAAATGAGCCTTTTGCAGGACATGAGTTTCTGTTACTGTGCTACTAATTTCACTGCTACTGTGATGGGTTCAACACCTCACAGACAGGTCCAGTGCCCTTTGCTGATCCAGCAGTTCAGACCTGACAGCTGTAGATCTTTGAGAGATGTTCTATCTGAAGCCCAGGGTCAGAAAAAGACAAATGGGTGGCAGCTGTTTTTAAGAAGTCTGGTCAGGGCTATAGCAAACAGGGATGGTGGAAAGTGTGTGTTAACCATCTGTTTACTGTTGAGGATTCTTATCTCAGGTTGTTCACCAAATAAATGACTTTTTCAGCAGGAAGCAAATTCAGGTTATGTGCAGTCACCAGGTGGTTCAGAACTTAAAAACACCAGTCACAGGAGACCTGGAAGCTCAGTTAAACAAAACCAAGTGAATCTGCCACAACACACTCACTCACTGGAAAAAAGCTTCTCTTTGTTTGTGGAAGCTTAAGGTGACCCTACCTTCAAAACTTCTACTCTACCTCCCCAGCATAGGTCTGCATCTCAAAGGGTTAAGTAATTTGTGAAATATTTTGACTAAGACAAAGTAACTACCTTATGTGCTATTAGCCCCTTGCAGCAGCTACAGTGTAAGTATAGCGGGAGATGAAATCACAGTGACTAATAGCTTTTGTTTGCGGATGCGTCAGGAGTGTTCCCAGCCCTGTATATCTTCCTGCAATCAGATGTGGCACTAAACAGCATTCTGTCCTGAAATGAATCTTGGCCAGCTTGCTTGCTGAGCAGCTTCACCCACTGAGGTTCCCGCTTAGAATCACAGAGTGTCCCAAGTTGGAAGAGACCTATGAGGATCATCGAGTCCAACTCCTAAACTTAACAGAACAGTCATCATCCTGGCTAGACCGCAGGTCCCTAAGTCTCCCAGCCTTAACCTGCTAAGCCCATAACCTTTCATCACCCTGTGAACACCCTTTTGCCTGATTTATCCCAATAGGAACAGGACACAGGGCAATTTAAGAGCACTTAAATCTATCTGCAAGAAGGCCACAAACAATGGAAACACATCATGCTGAAGAAATGCAGCAAGAGGAAAGAGCAGCTGCCCTTACTACTCGAAAGAAGTGAGACTGACAGTGCATGAGAGGGCAGCTCCATCAGAAGAAGGAACTGGGATAAGCACTTCATTCTCTCACGAGAGTCCCATGCTCATGTTAAATCAGGCAAAAAGGGAATAAAAGGGAGAAGAAACCTGACAGAAAGAATTTATTCCATATCTAAGCAACATTGTATGCTTTGTTTGTACAACATGGAGTGTATGGGAACACAGGGAGAAAAACAACCTGGAATAAAATACTGCCTCTGTGTGTATCCACGCCAGTTACTGAAGCCCTACACAGGAATCCATGGCCTACAAAGCAATTCCATTAGTTCTGAATGTAGGAGCAATATAACCATACCTGTGAAGCATCAAGCTCACACTAGAAGACCCCTCTCTGCCCTCACAAAATGAGAATATTTTGTCAGACATTCGACAGTCAGGGTGCATGCCTCAGTTTTACTACCGAAAAGAATGGTCTTCAAACAAAAGGCAGGAAAAGAGCTCATTTACATCTCAGTGTGTAATCTGGAATTGACAGGCTCTTCTACATTGAGAAGAAACACTATGGAGGAAATTATTTTGGCTAAGGTAATGGGAAACTTCTGTCCCTGAAGGGTAACTTGTAACAACAAATGGGTGACTGGCAAATGCTACTTTTTGTAGGGCAAAAAATAAAATAAAATATTACTATTCTGTCTCACTCAGTCCTGATTGACAGTCTTTTCATAAAGGCTCTGGTTCTCATTTCTGATCAGCAAAGCCCTTCTCATCTATTTCACACATGAAAGAGGCGTTGTTCCAGTGATGAACTGATGGGGTTGAAGTACCTGAATACCTGAGAAGAGCCCTCATATGAGCCCTCATTTAGCAAAATGCACATGAGTGAGCATCGAGATAGTTTGGGTTTTTCAGGCAGTTGCCCTCACTCTATTTTTCCAGATCTGAGAAAGCAAGAAACTCTTCTGATTTGACCAAGATTTACTTAGCTGGTTTTTGAACATTATTGAAAGAAACTGATGAATGAAGACAATGATTGATTCCTTTATCAGTGAATGACGGGCATGTTTTTGGTTATTGTAGCAGTACTATCCACTTATGCTTACTCTTTACTTGCACTTTTCCTTAGGCACCAGTTTTTAGCCACCACCAGAGACAGAGCAGACGTTTGGTCTACGCAGTGCAGCTGCTCTTTTGTTCATTTTTAAAAACAGAACTAGAAAACATATTCTGCATAAATTTCTCTTTGATTTGTTGTCTGTGAGAGCAAGTGCATAGCATTCATCACATTTTTAGCTATGTAAGTGTTTTTTTCTGAAGAGAGGAATTTAACACATTCTCCAATACTGTGTAGATAGAGTGCTGACTCCATCATGCAAACTGCAATGTCAGAGCCACCATTGAGGGAGCAGTAACAACTTTCCTCACCCTACCATCAAAATAGCACCGCTTTCATACTGCTGCAGATTTGAATATAGCTGGGAAATGAAAAATAATATTATTTTGATCAGCATAAAACTCAGTTGTCAGTGTGCAGCCAGCTGCACATAAAAATGAGAAACATGAGCAAAAACGAGCATTTACTTGAATGAGATCTTCAGCTCCCACAAGCATGCAGGTTGAAGTGGTGCTGAAATACACTTCTGCCAGGGCAGCCTTGCCCAGAGCCTTTCTAGCAAAAGGCAGCACTTCTAAAATCAAGCACGTTATCATGAAGTTTCCACGCTCACTAGTTTTAAAGAAAATAACGTGTAACTCTTTACCGGCAGAATTTAATCAATAATTCATTAAACTGGCTGTAACACAAACAATCCACTGCTGCTTTTGGGTGACTGCACTCACAATAAGGAAGATGCCAGCAGTTACTTTAAACCAGTGCAAGTGTGTAATGTTAGCATCTATTTATATAGAAAGGCAAACAGGTAACTCAATTAGCAAACAGAATTTAATCCTTTTAAACTAAGACTCCTTTTAAACTAAGAATCCTTTAAAATAAATATCCCTTTTAAAACAAAGTAGCAGAAGTATTTTTCTTAAAGCTGTAAGCAAGATTCCACCATCTGTTGCTATTATTTGGTCCTTTAGCTATTTGTTTCACATTTTTATCCTAGTCGATGGTTCGATGCGCCTGTAAATTCTAATTGATTACACATTTCAACTTTGGATATTAAGCACTGATTTACCAAAAACTACTACAACATTCAACTTAAATATTTTATATGCTTGCCACATCTACTTTTTCTTTGATTTTTACTGTTTTTTTTTTTTTTAATATTCTGCAAAACACTTTCTAGTGTATCCGCTGCACAGCTTATTCTTACACTGCAGCCAGGATTTTCCACTCACGCAGCCATATTCCATGCCTAATGCTAGGTTGCCATCTGTTGACCAACTTAGCAGCTGTATTGTAAAGATATAACACAAGGCACTTGAAAACATAAACAAATTGCAAAAGACCTTTCAAGTTTAAATCCCAGCTTTGTACTGACTTCTTTCTCTCTACCTGGGAAAGTTATTTTAAAAGGTTACCGTTTCTCCTTAACGTTCATTAATTTGAAGGAAAAAAAAAAAGTAACAGAACGTAACAGGCTTTTCCACATGCAGAGGCAGTACCAGAGAACGTCTTCAAAGGCTGCTTGAGGAGACAGTCCGAAGGCTAAAATCAATAGGAAATACTTTGGGAACCAAACTGTATAAGAAGCACACTGCATGGATGGAATGATTAGTATTATGCACTATAATGTTATGTTTTTCACTTTCAAAAGGGAATCAAGAAGGGAAATGAAAATTTAAAGGGGTCAATGTGTTTCCTATATATTTCATTTTTTTTTTTTTCTTTTCTTTTTCAATTGCTTTCATTTTAAAAAGAAGTACAAATGAAAAAAACAACATCTTTGTATAGGATAGTATGTTAGCTGGGTTTACAAGGGTGCAAGAGTCACTTTTATCAGGATGCACAGTATCAGCTCAGGGAAGAAACTCTTCATAACTGCTTCACTTAGCATCAAAAAGGCTTTAGTTTTCTCTACGTGACTGCATGTATAAAACCAAGTGTCTAAAACATTTCTTTTGCCTGAAAGGGGATTTGTAGGAGTATCTTCAAAAATACTGGAAAGGCCTTCAAGAATTCTGATCATCAGCATCACGCATAAAAGACAATTGTTTTCTATGAAGTCATTAGAAAAACAAAGCTTTCCAAAGAGATGATACATGAAAAGGACTTTTCAAAAAACATGAAACAATTCTGATATATTTCTTAATAGAAATATAATATTAAATAAATAATAATGTACTAAATAAAAAAACAATAACATATTTTAATAGAAATATAATCAAAATAGAGATCAGATCTATTAATAGTACTTTATATAGCAATATATAAACTTTCTATAGCAATACATGAACACAACACAGTTTAAACACCGCATTATGGTGCTGAGCTCAAGAACTTACATGGGTATAAGGATTTCATGCAGTCTCTGTTTAGCGACTCACCTTTGAATCATCCAGTTCCAGTTTTTTCAGAGACTTTCTGACATAATCTAAGAAGGAGGATGATTTGGAGAAAATTTTTCCAACATGTCGATCACTGCAAATATAATGTTCAGATGCATGCATTCCACTAACAGAAACTTACAGATTTTAAAAATCATTTTTATCTGAATTTCCAGTTGAGGGCAAATAAATCTGTTGGACAGCCCCTCGAGTAAAGTTATTGACAATTTTCCTTTTCACTTAAAACAACTAATACTTAAAACAGCTAATACTTGGAGAAGTTGGCAAGGCACAAATAGGCACAACTGCACATTGAGCTGTACTACAGCTGGAGGATGGTTACTATTTTACCAAAAAATGAGAGAGGTGAAGGTTTTTTTTAATTTCTCCCGTGATGGTTTTATTTATTCATATGAGTGACAAAATTCTTATTTCTGCTGAATGATATTTCCTTCCTTCTTGAAGAAGGAAACACCGAACAGGTCACATCCGTTCATTTTCTCTTCTTTGTTTAAAATATCTTGGAGAAATTACATAAAGCTTTTGTTAATCTGAACTCACTTTCTTGACTATTCCCCCGCATAGCACTGCCCTCATCCAGTTTTGCAGCTTAGGAGTTACATTTTCAGCTATAACAGCTGCTCCTGAACATGCACGTCAATTTCTTAAGAAGAAAATATATCCTAAGTAGAAATAATAACAAACAGATATATATATATATTTAATTTTAATTTGTAAATATTTTAAACTTTTCTCCCTCTTTATTCTTAGCAAAAACTCTTTCTCCTTATTTAAGGATCAGAATTAACATCTACCAAGGTCAACATAATGACTTTACCCAGTAGCAGTTCTAATGTTTTTTGGGTGGCAGGGATCCCCATTCATTGAGAACCAATGGTCACATTTATTTTTAATAAATGTGAATTTCTGTAGTCATATTTAATATTGAGGTGCATTTAAACACTTGGGCTGATGCAGCCTGAAAATCAGTTAATGATTATGCTGCTATGACAGGCCTCTGCCCTCCTAATTAGATGCTAGAGGGGGAAAGATATCACATTGGGTCTGGCTGAGATAGGTTAACTTTCTTCAGAGCATATGGTGTTGTGTTTTGCATTTGTGACTAAAACAGTGCTGATAACACATGGATATTTCAGCTGATGTCAAACAGCTCTGCCTTGCAGCAAGGAGGATTGGGTTGGGCAAAAGACTGGGGTGAACCCAGCCAGGACAGCTGACTTAAACCCACCACAGGGATGTGCCATACTGTATACCATGACACACAGCAATAAAGCTGGAAGGTGGTATTCTCAAGGTAGCAGATGCTTGAAGATTGCCTGGGCAGCAGTCTGCTGGTGAGAGGGTGAGCCTTTGCTTCGTTTGTTTTTGTGTTTAGGGTTACTCTGCTTTTTTTTTCACCTTTCCCTTTCATTAACTTATCAAACTGTCCTTATCTTGATGAGTTTTTCTCATCCTGCTGAGGGTGTGATGAATGAGCAGTTGGTGAGTGCTTAGTTGCTGGCAAGAGTCAGCATAGATATACAATATATTTAATAGATTCATGTTGTATACAAGTCGTTTAAAAAAGGAGAACAGATTAATAATAGTTCATAGTCTTAACAGTTCATTCTCTCAATTGCTTTAATGTGTTAAGTGTTATTCTGGAACTGCACATCTCAAAAAATGCAGAACAATCACACTAGGTTTCAGAACAATAAAGAAAATATCAGCTTTTCTACTGAAACTGGTGACAACTCACATTAGTCAGCTTGAAAGCAGGTAGGCTTGCCCTGCTTTTATTTCAGAAGTATAATCCTAAATTACTTCCTCCAAATTATGCTTCCTTTTACAAATGAAGTATATTATCATCTCATACTTACTTTTTTTCACACTTTATCAACAGTGCTTTTACGCGTTAACTTTTAGGTAATTTTAAAATAAACAAGTATTTCTTCTTTCAAGAGACCTTCTGAAGAGCTAGCTGTCTGGCTTCTCACTTTGCAAAAGACTTGGGGGTATCTGCACTAGCATTTAGTTTAGACCATAAGTATATTCCCCAAGTGACTTTTGGGATTTGCTCCCCTCCTACAGCATAGTTTGCGCTGTGGAACAGGATCAGAGCTCCAAAATTAGATTAAATTGGAAGGTGTGCTTCTGGCTGTACACCAGATGCTAATGAGCATACATCACACATAATGAGATAAAAGTTAATCTAGACTGCAACTCCAGAAAAGTGTTTAGTGAAGATGTCAAGATCATAGCACTAACTTGCCAAATCCCATTGTCCATGGGCACATTACTTGCTGATGTAGCCCTTCACAGCCATTTTAGCCACTGGTCATTTTTCTCAGGACAAATGGAAATGTCTTTTTGTCTTCTGCATTATTAAAGCTGCCAAGTCTTCTGAAATACAGGACAGCCTAAGGCTGTTAACTTTTAGATGTTTGCTATTGCTTTGCTGTTGAAGATAGATTTTAATAATGAATCTGGTACAAAGGAGGACCTATTTCAGCTATGAGTAAAGGAAGGCTAATACATTTGTGATGTGGACATAGGAGCAAATGTGATGTGCAGAAGGAACAAACGCATCCTTCATTTTAATGCCAAAATGTATTTCAGTCTGAGACTGATTCTTCAAACTGCTTCTTAAGAAATACAGAAAGGGATGACAGAAAATCAGATGTTGTTTTGTATTCTCTGAATTCAGAGCTTCCTACCTTTTGGTGACACCATAAATTTCTTCTATAATAACCTGAAGAACAGCTCGATAAAACAACGATTCAGTAGGCAGCTGGAAAAAAAAAATCAACAGGAAGGATTTAAAATTGGAATTGAAATTAATATCATATTAAAAAAAAATGTAAAAAAAAGAGCAAAAAAAAGAAAAAGAAAAAAAAAAAAAAAGAAACCAAAACAGTATTGGCTTCTACTTATTGGTTTACATTCCTTACAATCGTCATAACAACTGGACATTTTACTAATGTTCCTGAATCCAGTTAAATTTACATTGTCAGATTCTAACACAGCTTGAATGTGAGAAAGAAAAAAGAAACCCAAAGCCTGAAGTAGAAGTTCAAAGACTGGCAGAGAAAAAAAGAACAGAGAAAAAATGTAGTGATCATAACCCAAATTCTAGTCTGCAAAATAAATATAACAATTTACCTAAACTGTTCTAAAGACAAATAAATAACTTCCTAGCTGAATCATCATATGCTGTAGTCTCAACAATGCAGAAAGCACTGTGCTCATAAAAACAGAATACACTTAAAAGTTCATATCTTTAAGTAGAGATCTGTTTCCATAAAAATAGTTAATAGTTGTCAGTCTAAAATTTGTGGCAAAGCGTACCCACAGTGAAGGACTACTGGGAACAGGAGGATTACACACAGAGAGAAGAGTTCTCAGTCTTTTTAAATATTTGCACAGTAGGTGTCTGCCATCCCAAACAGGATAACTTGTACAACAGTAATTCAAAGTATTCACAGATAAAAAAAAATACAGAGATTAAAAATGAGAATGATGATGTTTCTTACAGATATAAGCTTTTGTCATAACAATTTCTATTTTTACATTTGTTGATATAACACTGGGATGGAGTGATCCAAACCAGGCATATCAGAAGAGCATTTGGACTTAATTTATATACTTGCTGAAAGATAGTGCAAGAAGTTAGGAAGAGTAGCTTAAATTTTAAGTCTTGCCTTTTTGCAGACTCTTAATTATCAAGAGAAAACAGACTCACTAGGTACAATCGCAGCAATAAAAATGCAATTTCATGATGACACATGCTATCTATCAGGATTTGATGTAGTGTATGCTAGTGTTTTAGATTCCAGAAATTCAGAAGTTCAATAAAAGGTCACGGATTAAGAGCATTTAAAGGGGAAAAACACATTTTATCTCAGAATGGTTAAAATAAACAGTCTGACTTACCATTTGGCCAACTGCAACTCGCTCCAAAGCCTTTAAGAGTGAAAGAATTAAATTGCTGATATGTTTATTCTTTATCAGAACATTTTATAAACACACTGTATAAAAGTCAGAGGATATGGCATTTTAAAAGATTAATGGTGTGACATAACATGAGCATGCACACTTTAAAGTGTTAATACCGTTACAGAACCGTAAACAGCTCACTCCTGTTATTTTGGTTTATTTGTAAGAGAAGCAAAGATAACCAACTGTATAGATGTGAGCAAAACTTCTTTCTTTTTCTTAGTTTTATAAAAGAATTTCTGAGAATTCTTTCTGTATTTTTTCTGTCTTTGTATTGTTGTATACAAATAAAGAATTATTGTATAATTCTTTATTTACAATATAATATTTTAAATGCAGTATTAGATATTTGTTTTATATCTTCTATTCTTCCAGAAATGCAAGCAATTCATTTTCTAATCAATTATTTCAAAGTAAAGATTGATTCAATGGCCAATGCCTTTAAATACTTTTAGACTCTAGTATAAAGAGTGTAAATAAATTTTAAAATTCAGAGGGACTGAAGTTAAAAATGCTATGCATAAACTTTCACAATAGATTCCTCAGATCACAAATCCTGATGTTGGTATGAGAGTACTTGATTCTTATGATCCATAAGGACCAAATAATCAGAAGCATGGTATGTTTTTCTCCAGCAATAAAGATCATGGTAGAAATGAAGGAAAAACTTCAGTCAGTTACCTGACACTAAAATAAATTAGATAAAAAATCAAAAATGGCTCACCACTCAAGGATCATTGTCCCCAAATTCCACCACAGCAGACAGAACTGCTTTTTACTGAATCGCCCACTTTTCCTTCTCCTAATTTGAGAACTGATCTTGTATTTCAGATTGTGCTTCTACTACAATCCAAGTAGTTGTAGAAGTGAAAAGTGTACACCTGCTGCATTGTAGAAGATGGATGTGCATTGTAGCATGTTCTGGAAGAGTGTGAATCTGAGTTATCTCATCTAGACCCTTTGTCCCTTGGCCCTTTAACCAATTTGAACAATATCTAATGATGAACATATGTTATAACAGTGAGTATATTATCATTGTTCAGCAGATTCAGTTTCTCCAAGCTAGCCATTGCCCCTGGGAAGGTGGGTGCCCAGCTGCATGTCACCATCTCCTTTCTACCTCCTAGAGGGCAAGGAGTATCCTAGTCATGAAAAATGCAAGCAGGGGATTTCAAATGTAGTAATATTTGAAGCATTTAGTGACATGGGAGAACTCCTGGCCTTTCTGAAGATTTAAACAAAAGAAATTTTTAACTGCCTAATTTCTGTGAATTCTATGAACTCTGAAACAGATATATTCACATGTTCAGTACTATCTCTTCGGAGTCATTTGCTTACAAAATTTATCTTCCTACCATTGTTGAAAGACAGCCCAGACTTTCCCTTTCTAAAAGAAAAGGAATGGGAAAGAAAGCAACTAATCTAATGGGTCAGCCTAGGAAGTAATGGTATTGCATTACACTAACAATAAAAAGAAAACAGGCAATCTCTTTTAGAAAGTATTTTTATGATAAAGGTTTTACAACATGATGGCTAAAAGAAACAGATTTTTTCTTGTACCTTGCCAAGGGTAACACATTTAAGCTTAATGAAATACTAACTGTCCTCCCTTACTTTCATCTGACAGTATTAAATTATCATGTTAGCTTGCATTTATATAACCTTGATATGTTAACCTGTACTGCCTCTTTAGTCCATACTATTCTCTCTAACAGAGGTAAAGAGGTAGCAGCAAAGGCTTACCAGAACCTATGACTTATCTTGATACAAGAAATAAAAACTAATAAAGGATATTAGTCTTCTAACTGAAACAGTGGTCAAAATTTTTGATACATATCTGTTCTTTCAAATTAGACAACAGTTCATCATTTTGTCTCACTGAGGTTAGGTCTTTGCAACTCCTGGTGCAGTGTTAAAAAGATGTTTCCAGTCTGTTAAACCACACGGATTTTAGAGCTCTTCTCACTTTTGGAAGAGGCAAGTTTGTTTAGGTTTCAAACAGTCAGAACATTCAATATTATGAATCATGAAGGCGTTGGGGGAGTTACTGATTGCAATCCTTCTACAATTACCTTGTTCCACTCTAAGTCCTTGGCCAGGAACTATTACCCTAAGGGGTTACCTTGTTTAGATTTTACCAAAGGTTTGGCCTTTCTGTCCATTCTTAAAATATGTTTCTGTCAATACTCATTTTTTCATGCCTTCAGCAAGTATAAAATATATAATACTGGAAGGTCAGTACTATTTTTTTAGATACAATTCATCATGCTTACAACATTAATGACGTTACTCTGCAAAGTCTTGGATTAAAGTCATGGCTCTTGGATTAGAAGCCAAAAACAATGAATCCTATAACATCTGGATAGAGCTCTCAGTAGGAAAAAGAAAAAAAGGGGAATCATACCAAGCACGCTGACATTCTAGCATTGCGACCGCAGCACCAGCCCTTGTCCTTCAAGTACTGACACATGGGAAATCCCCACACTTCCTCTGTGCAATCTGCAAAATAGGAAAAAAAAACAGGCACAGCTTTCATGAATTCTATACTTTACCTTACAGTGTAAACAATGTATTGAGCAAGATGAATAGTTAATGGATGGTAGCAGAAACACTTAACTGTTCCAGTCCAGTACCAAGAAACATTAGTATTATAATTCCAGATTTTCCTCATAACAGATGTTTTTGGCTGATACTGAATTTCTGGTAAGTTCTAAGGGACAGAGGTAGGATTTGCAAATACCTCTGGCACACCCTGCCATGTCACGAGTTATAAGAAGTAAGGCAGGCAGTCATTCAGTATAGCAGTACTTCAGTATTACTTCCACTGGGTTCCTCTTCTACCATAAACATCTTCTAATATCACAAAGAATGCGTACTTGTTTATTTCAGTTCTGAAGGTCTGTGCTTTGCTGAGAGACAGACTATTTGCTCTCCAGAAATGAGCAGCTGCAAAGGCTCATGCTGTTTCTTCAAAACACGGAGAAGCATTTGCATCACAATCTGTGTTCAGTTTGTTTCAGTATCATTAGTATTTTGAATAACAGCAAAACTCTTTGTGTTTAACACTAATGAAAATGTGGGAAAACTAAACAAGCAGTTCGGACTATTATCAGCTTAGTGTTCATAATATCTAGGTGTAAATGTAGATGAAATCCACAACGTTTAGAATTTTTATTAGTGCATTTGTCAGCTGATTTTTTAGAGCACTGAATAAGAATTACTACTTACCTTAAAAAAAAAAAAAAAAAAAAGCCAACAAAACAAACCAAAAGAATTCTACAACAAATTGGCTAAGATCCTGGCTTTTTAGCATAGAGAGATGACTCGGGCACATTTAAAGATAAATCAATTTAATGGGGTTAAAAAAAGGACAGCAGAAATACGACTCTTCAAATTTACCATAAGTCTGGCGATACAAACACATAAGCAGAATTCATTTTGTGAAAGGTAGGCAAAGAAAAAGGGTAAGAGGAAACTTAAAGGATACAACCCTCTTCCACCTCTTTGGTTCTTCTAGCGCTAGTCTCCAATGACCACTGATCTCTAGAGAGTAACAGTAATCTTCTGCAGACAACCTCATGTTTTGCTCTCCTTTTAGCCTCAAAGGCTAAAAGCTTCTTATGAAACGTACACTGGTTTAAGGACCGTTATTGAGGAACTGAACATTAATGTGGGATAATTAACAGAAGGAGAAGGAAAGTTCCTGTAGACCTAAAGATGAAATTTGACACAACAGATTGCAGCTTGTTCCAACACTAGGACTATATAAGTATTTGTAAATGCTTCATGACAAGACATCAAACGTCATTTAACTTTAGGTCTAATTACTGAGTGCATGGAATAAAGCTCCTACAACAGGGATAGTAATAAGATCTTATTAAATATATATTTGCAAAGCAAAAAATGACTCCCATGGTTTCTATTTTAATAAGCTTTTCTAACACGTATGTTAGAATATTTCAAAGTAAAAATGTGCAAACTGAGTTAGAAAGATAAAATCAATCAATCTTCTCAAGTTATCCCTTATAATTTACACCCTCTCCTCTAGGCAAAATAATCATCCATACAATTAGAATTGCTAACCACTGAGCTACAATCACGATATTTGTACTCTATACTCATGCATAATACTGAAGAATTTCTGACATCTTTGAAAAGATGGTGATACAAAACATGATCTTCTTTATTGAAACTTTCTCTTGCTTTAGCTAGAGAAAGAGAGATAGAGCAATGCAGGTAGTTAGGTTTTTTGGTCTACTTACAAAGTTGACCATATATTTACAATATTGCCTTGAGTTCTTTTTGTTTTTCCATATACACTGCACTCTCAAGTCTACTGCTGATTAAAAAAAAATAGTTGAAAGATAAATATATTCCCTATGAAGTGTATATGTTTATCAGCTAGACTTCTGAAAATTCTTTTAATGCCTTTAACTACTTTTTATATTCTTAATATTACATAGCTCCTTATTTACCATCTTGTGCTTCTACTTGACAATGCAAAATTGTACTAAACTGTACAACTCTATAAAAGATTCAAACATTGGAAGATTTCACAGCAAACACTGTAAGCGATCAACAGTGCATGAAGCAAATAATAAATCATGCCATAATGTAAAGAAGCCAGCTGAACAGAAAGGGTAACAAAATGGGAATTCTATGCAATTATTTGATGGGGTGAACAGATAGCTATGACATTTCTTCTTCACAGGCTAGAGGGAGGATGTGCTGGAAAGCAACACTGACGGGGGTCCTGGTGGACAGTAGATTGGCCACGATCCACCAGTGTGCCCCTGTGGCCAAGAAGGGTGCATTAAAAAGAGCACAGTCAACAGGTCAAGGGAGGTCCTTCCCCTCTACCCTCTCCAAGTCAGGCCACATCTGGAGTACAGTTCAAACAAACAGGGATCTTTTAGAGTCACAGTGACTCAAGCACTGGAACGGGCTGCCCAAAGGGGCTGTGGAGTCTCCTTCTCTGGAGGTACTCAAGACCCTTCTGGATGCCTTCCTGTGCAACCTGCTGTACGGAAACTGCTTTAGCAGGGGGTTGAACGTGATGACCTCTAGAGATCCCTTCCAATCCCTGTGAATCTGTTCTTCTGTGAAAGTCACAAATACAAATTTTAATAAGAACTTTCCAAATGATTGCTTTTTTGCCATTATAGATTTTTCGTGTCTTTTGAAAAACAAAGAAATTTTATGGATCTTAAGCTAAAATCAGAGTATCCTTTGAAATATTAGCATAACTTATGCAATCCCTCCATGGATTTACTAACTATTCTTGTAACCACAGCGATGTTTCACAACTAACCGTTGTGCAACTGATTTATCACATTAATCTAACAGGCAGAAATAAGATAGGTCTTGAAAAGAATATGCTATGTGGAGAAGTTGTCTTGAGTTTGGTTTCCTATATACTTTAAATCCTATGGAGGAGATTATGAAACACTTTGGGAAACAAGTGCAAACATACCGAGATACCAGACACAACTGCAAAATATTTATGGACTTTTTAGACAACACTGTCTAGCAAAGGAAAATACAAAGGGCCAGGTAAAACACTTTAAGCTGGAATAAATGCAAAGTCTCATATTTTATCATATTTTACCAACTGAATAGGACCAAATTTTCTACAAACTATGTCAGATTACCATTTTCCACTTCTGGGAACTCAATGCTACTAGTCATTTTTAATATGCTGTCAGAACGATCTTCTTATTTCTTAACTCATTCCTTGAAATCATATGCTATTTTCTGTCCTCCAATTACTTAGACATTTTTGTAAGTCCTTCAGTAAAATGCTGTACGTTTTGTACAGATTTCAGCCTCTTTCCATCTTGAATAACTTTTTGAATACTGTAATAGTAATGGCAGAGACCGTTTAGAGCATTTGCACTATTCTGACGGTTTTCTTCCCCTCTGGTTATTTAAGTTCCAAGTGAAAAAGAAGACAATACATACAGATATCTGGGATATTAAAATTTTATGTCGGGTAGTAAAAAATTAGAAATCATAGCAAATATACGTATATATGAATACATATATTTAAAGAATTAGATCAACTACAACTTCCTTCATCATGATTTACTTCTTTCTGGATGCAGAAAAAAGTCAGGTAAGCTTCATTGTTGTTCTCATTGTATTCACAGACCCACTAATGCTCTTAGTTGCTGAACAGTGTTTAAAAGAAATTTATTAAAGGATTTTCTAACAAAATAGTTAAGTGTAGTCTGGGAACAGGATTTCCAAATATAGAACACTGAATGTTATTTATTAATATTTCTTTTTCTGATAGATAAAAAATGTACTAGTGTATATTTAGTGTACATACTAGTGTACAGTTAGTACTGTATTATCAGGCCTTACATAGATCTTAACTCTGAGCAAGATTCTACTATTTCTAGCATGTTAACATTTAAAATTTACATATCACATCATTCTAGCACAATATAGTTTCTAAGAAACATCAGAACTAGTAGGTTTCACTGTTACAACACAAATAAGCTTAACTAGGGCTCCACGTTGTCATGCAGCTTCTTGCTTATTTTCTTCTATTATCACCTCATGAAAACATGTTTGCATTTATGCTTCTCATCTTTTTACTCTCTTGCAATTCCTAACTGTTTTCTGCTTTACATTCTGCTAGAGAATTTTACTGAAATACTGCATTGGAAACTATTTCTTAAATTCATTCTGGCAGAAACAATCCAAACATTGTAACAAAACAATGGCTATCCCAATGGTTAGTGAATAATTAATGAGAAAAATTAAATAAAGCAGGGCTTTGTTTCACTTTTGTGGCATTGTATACATTGATTATAACAGCTGTTTTGAAACTCTTCATCTGTTCTTTACGGAAGTAATACAAAAATACAAATAAATTAAGATAAGCGGCAAAGCACTATAAAATAGAGGATTCTGATTTTTTTTGAAATGTATTTAATTTTTCTATTCTCAGATTTTAAGATTTTCTAGTATATACATGATTACAACAATGAGAATTATTTTCTAGTAATGAAATCAGATTGTAAATAGTATGTGGCATAGAGAAGGCAAAAATATATTTTTAGTGAACAGACTGAATTTCCAACTTTACTCACTGTTGTGTCTTGTTTAAGAAACTCTATTCTCCTAGGAAAAAAAACCAATGCTTATTTCATTCCTAAACTTTATCTTAGGCAATTTATTACTGAAATGCAGTGAAACACCAGTTTCTTAAAGCGTTTCAGCATGAGAATATAACTTCAGGAGAATGAGAACTTGTTCTATTTATTTAGTACTGTCAAGCTGATTGTACGCCCACAGCCAATTCTGTACTAAACCACTCACACTGTAGTTTTTAGTGGCAGGTATCTTATACTTACCTTACAAATCACCATTAAGACTGAAAACGCTTTCTGTATTGAACTTCACCTATGATTTTTTTGGAACTTACTTTAATACAGAAAGGCATTAAAGCTTTAAAACATTCACATTTAATATTTGAATTTGGAATGTATTTTAGGATGGTGTATTATTACCAGTACTTAATAATACCACTCGGTGAATTACCACTGCATTACTTTGTCAGACTTGAATGCTTAAATACATTTTTGTCTGTTACCACTTAAAAATTGTGTTGGATACAAACACTTCCATCTCCATTTATTTATGAAGTGTGATCAGTATCAGCTCATGTAAAGTACAGCATGTAGCCATGTATACTCTTAAAAGAACTTCTATTTCCTTTTTATATGTTCTTATCTTTTGTTTTATTCCATTAAAACAGTAACATCTCCTTCACAACTGCTATTATTTTGACACTAACATCTATTTTAGTTGACTCCTTCTGGATGTGTTAGTGCCTCATCTTTGTTCATCTTCATAATCTTTCTCTCCAACATACAAATTCCACTACAATTATGAAGTATAATTTTCCAGTTTGCATCTCTACTTCAGTGTGTGATTTCAGTATTTCAGATGCTTAATTCTCACTGGTTCATTGAGTTGTTTTTCAAAGGTTTTCTTGATTGAATTTTTTTCATTTTACCAGTTTCAAAGCATTGAAAACCTGAAGTTCAGACACTTATTAATTTTGTTTGCACTTCAACTGCATTTTTGTACTTCATATCCAATGCATTTGAGTATCTCATTCTGCGATCATGGAAGAAAAACAAAGCTAAAAAGATTTTTTAAAAAATCAAGAGTATGTGATGGCTCCATTTTGAATAAGCTTTGAGCAGCTACAGAATACTGATGACTAAAATAGAGAAGTGCCAATTGTACAGAAAAAAGCACAACTGACTGAAGATCAGACACAGCTGTCAGTGTGAGGTAATTGTACAAGGACTGCCAAGCACACTGAAAAATCTCTATATTAATCATATACTTGTTGGCCAATAACATTTTAGGATACTCGCCAAAGACAAACAGAGAAGAGTAATGTGATATGGCACCTAAAACCCATATGCGGCTGAATCCACAAGGTTGGCACTAAGAACTGCTCTTCAACTGTCTAAAGCCAAGGGCAATACCTGAGAGGTAATAATTGAGTCTGAATCACATCCTTGCTTGGGTAGCTTGGACATGTTGATGGTCAAGATAAAAACAGCCATAACAGACAGGTCTGAAACATCCTCTCTACTCTCATTTCTTGTTCTTTATCTTGTCATTCCTACTTTACTACTTAAAGTTGCTAGAAAATCCATGTGTCCTTACAAGTGTATGGTAAATGGTCAAACTCTCCATCCAACCTGGCTTTAAATGCCTCCAGGGATGGAACAGGCACAACTTCTGTGGGCAACTTGTTCCAGCAACTCATCATTCTTAGTCCACACAAAAAGCTGCAATCTAAAAAGCCTTAGGAGCATCCCCTTCTTTGTAACTTAGAGTTTTACTTCTTCCAAGGAATATAACTGGTATTTGTATATGTGTACATATACAAATTTTTCTTGAGAAAATACAAGCAGGGCTCATTTGACATGAGCGTTATTTTCCATTTCCCTTTTTCTGTTTTTGATTAGTTTTTTTTTAGAAAACTACTAAGATTCCTTAAAATGTTCTTATTAAAATGCTCTTTGCAGAGAAAATGACTTTTGTTTCTATTAGCCAGAACACAATAAAACATGATTAATAATAGAAATATATTACTGAAAAATGAAAGGAAACCTTTAAGGAAAACAAGTGAAAAATGACTAAATGGTTACTGACAGTTTTATGTCAGCACTGGTATGTCAGCAGGGGCCATATTAAGGTAGGGAGGGATCTCTGCCCTTCCAGTCTCTCTACTACTTGCAAGTTCTTGAATAATTTACAATCTAAACAAATGAAAGTGCAGTGAGGATGGAGATGACATACTAAGAAGTAGTTCTCTGAAGAAGCCTGGTTTCCCAGGAGACAACAGTTCATTCTGGTACTATCAACAAACCCAAGAACTGCCATAAAAATTGAGGTTAGTAGGTGTGAAAGGAAATTAAAACAAATTCTTTGCTAGCACTGTATTAAAATATTGTTTTTTAGAACTGCTACATAATTCTAGGAAGTTATCACTAGTCGTATTAAAAGTCAACAACAGAAATATAAAACTAACTCTTTCTAATGTTAAGGCGAAGTGTAAATCTAACACAGACATCAGGGGAATAAAAAAATGTAGTCACTGATTTGGAAATACATTACACATATTAAATACTATGCTGTGTCCACTTATGTGAAGATTCAAAAGGCAGTAGTCATTTTCCAAATACACTGAATATTTACTGATAAAAACAGCATTATATTCCGATAATGAAAACTGTAAATATGACATTAAAAACATTACAGTTATGCAAAGCACTAATTATAAGTGTGTTAACTGGAAAATAAAATTTGTAAGTTAAATAAGTTGGAAAAAAGCTTGTCTTTATTGATATATACATTACTTATCCCAAAGGGCTCAAATAAAATGGAAGTATCGCAAAAAAAAATCCATAAACTACCCTAAAAATGTAGAAATGAAAAGAATAGCACTTTCGCATAAACTCCTTAATAATGAATGAATAAATATTTTTTGCAATATTCTGATACGTAAAAAAAATATTTTCTTAAACTGAACAACAGATTATTCTACAGTTACTTTTAACAAACTCCAAAGAAAAGGGAGACAATTTTCAACACCAGTGAAATCTTTTTATAACCTGCCTGCCTCTTTTACTTAGAAATATCTCCCAATGCAGCCAGTTACTGCCTTTTCACTCTGCTGGACATCTCTTATAGCACTCAGCAAGGTATGACACAAATCTGAGAAACTACAAGAATTTGTATCCTAAATCAGACAAATCCCACTAGCAAAATAGGAGAAATAAGTACAATATATGCATAGGTAAAATATATAACTATCCTTTTAATGTAGCCAGTAACATCAACAGAGCTATATTTTCTACCTCCTACTTCTATTTCTCCTCATCCCATCTGTTGGCAAATATATGATTTGTCTTACTGAAAAAAAGATACACTTTTCTGTAGCAAATATGAGCTATGTCTAAATAGCTGTAGGAGTGGACATACTCTTGTAATGCATCAGGAGTCTTTTATATGACAAGCCCTGTCACATTCAAGTTAGAATTGGCACTCAGAGGTCACACGGCATATTAAATTTTATTCACTAAGGCCTTGAACTTGCAATACTCCATGAGAATACTCTGCTTAAAAGGAATTCTGCTGAAGCCATTCAAATACTAGAAATTGTGTAGCCCGGAGACTGAGGGATTAGAATATATTTATATTGAATATGTAGCAAAGATGTGTAATAGGCAGTTATCTGAGACTTATAAAAAAACAATCATTGTCATTAAATTTGTGGAATATAAATGAAATAACTACAGAACCTGTATTTCAATATGAAAGTTTTCCAGAGTTTTCTATTTGGAAGCGGCCTTTGTTTTCTAAAGAAACGTTTCCATTTTTTATTTCAATTTGAAAGATGCTTTCTATTTGCTCTTCCTTGTCAAGTATGAAAACATGTTTATTTGACTAGGTTGGTATATAATGCACAGTGTAAAAGATTTTATGTCAAAACAATGCTTTTTTTTTTTTTTTAAAGAAGGTAAACTATTATTTTATAATTATTTTTGAAAGACTATTATTATATTCCTACAGATGTTATTGAAATAAGTGGTGTATCAAACATGTTGTTCATCATTTTCATGCCATTTTATTTCCACATTGTTCATTTTAGAGTCCTTAATAATTACTGGAGAAACAGGCATTAGTTCACATCCCATGAGCTCTCTGCTCTTGACAAACAAGGCTGTCACTACATGCAGACTCTGTTCTTAAACAGGCTCAGGAAGGAATTACACTATTCTGACCAGCAGAAAATATAAAGTGACATGTCCCAATAATATTACAAATATTACAATCCAAATAGGAATGTATCTTGCTTCCAAAATTTTATAGCTTTAGTAATTCTTCTGTGCTCAGCATGATTAATCTTTTTGCACTTGATCACAATAACAGTTATTTTAAAAAAGTGAAAGGTTTTCTTCTCAGCCATGTTATTTATATTATGTTCTCAATACACTTTCTCCATTTCAAAGCATAAAATTGTTTGGGTATTACTCTGAATCTCCTTGAAAGAGCACAAAGAATTTAACAGTGCTCTGTACAGTGACAGAAGAGAAAAAGGCTATTAACAGTTAACTTTCTTAGGTATATAGTAGTATAATAGGCACAGGCAAACAAGATGTTTCTCTTTCAAGAGCTGTAAAAGTAAAAAGTAATTCCGTATGTTCTTTTGATGATAATTGTATAGATCTTTATTTTTCTTTACTTTTAATCTCAAATCTCTCCAGCCTTTTGCAGATACTTGGATAGAAATAGAATAAATTAATAGATAGTCCATAAAACCAATTGAAGACCTGCTGAAACACACTGAAACATAACTCAATTTGTTTTAGTTCTTCCAGGGTGCTCAGTAAAACAGCAGAATCTCAGCCTATTCCTACTGCTTTGAAGAAAGAAAAGGAATTACTTAAAATGACTTTTTCCTTTTGTGGGAAAGACTAGAACTGCCTAGTCTTTATCTAGTCCTAGACAAAGACTTCACAGTTCCTTGAGCTTATACTTTTCCTAAAAATCACATCACTAAAAGGGACTTATCTGGAAAAAAAGTGTTCCACCATTTCAGAAAATAGAATCGTTTGTCTTTCCAGAACTCAAATGTATGGTATGCTTTAGTTATTGCATATTATAGTAAGCTTTGCTTTCTCAATTATAATCTCCTACTGTGCACACATACTCTAAATTGTAAATGTGAGATAGTTTCAGAATTTAATATATTTTTTATGCATTTACTCATGAAAAATACCCTTGTAATTGAAATACATAATGCTGTCATTTAATGTCTATAAAACTTACCTAGTTAACGTTTTCTCAAGTTTCATATATTTCTCATGGCCAATTTTGATAGAAAACACCTGGGTTTTAGTCACTAGTTAGGTCTGTCACAAATTCATGGAAAGGTGCCTGGTGCAGCAATAGCTAAAGATGCCTTGAAAAGGAAATGGAGCTCTTTGATCTTTTGCTTGGAAATGTTTTCCTGTGTCGCCATGGTATCAGTGATAGCTATTTTAAGACATGGGATATGGAATATCTTTGAAAATATAGCTAGGCAACATATAAATCATCTGCACTCTAATACTTCTAAAACAGTGACTAATCTTTCCATATTTCAGTGGAATGGAGTAATATTATGTTTGCGTATGGGATCCTTCAGAAAATTCAGTTTTGAAGTTTCTGTCTGCTGATTCCAGCTTACCCAAAGCCACTGCAGTTTTCACAAATCTGATAAAATGTTGCACATGAATTGCAACAGCCCTTTGCATCCCGTTCAAATCCCTCAATTACGTTCATTAGTTTCTAAAAACCGGCATGTAATGAAAGCTTATATGTATCTAACTTCAGCATTAGAGACTAAGTCTTCTGCAAACAGTTTATTGATTTCATCCAGAATGCCTTGCAGATAAACTCCCCTTCACATTTTCCCATAGAGCTCTGGAATTCCTCTGCCTAGCATTTATCTTTTCCTTCCTAGAGTAGAGACCTGCTGTTGGAAAACCATGTAATAGTTGGAATTCACAATTTGCAGTACTCAGGCTAATTTCAGAAAAGAGTTCTGATCAGTCTGATAACAATGAAGCTATGATTATATCTATGTTTTATCTTGTATTATGAAATGCTTATTAATATGCAGCTATTTACCTATTCATGTTCACGTGTTATTTTCTCAAAACAGAGGATATCAAATGAAGATTTCAGTACTTACTAGATTGGTAGTGATGTGTTTCAGAGAATGGATGGTGAGAGGAAGAGAATTAGAAATAGAAACACATCAATTCCTTTGTAAACAAAGTCAAGTCTTAAGTAGAAAAACCTTAAAATCGTAGTTATTGTTGTTAAGAAATAATTATAGTCCATATCCCAAAACCATGCTAGCTGAATGTAGGACAAAACAGTTCCCCCAAATTCCTGAACAGAGGAATAGAGGTTTTATTTTTGTCATTCAACAAATCATTGGCAGACTTTATTTTTCCATAAAAACCAGCCCTAAATAAATAAATATATGTGAAAAGTCTCCAGAAAAATCCTTCCTATTCTGATGTAATTGACAATCAGATGCAGTAACAGCAAAGAAAAACGCCAAAGGAATCCACTATAGTAATGGCAAAGCGCATTTAATGCATAGAAGAATCTCTGTACAAACAGCCAATTCTTAAAGAAAGTCAAACTAAAACTACTTAGAATTTTCTGATAGCTGTCATAATATTCCTTATTAACTGAAGTTTAGTACTTGATACGACCTATAACATCTGTAAAATTTAAAGCCAACTGTTTCTACAGTCAATGGCTTCAGGTTTTTTTTTTTTTTTTAATTGAACAGAAGTTGGAGATTATGCAGCACCTTTTGGTTGTTGTAGTTAATAACAAATGAAAACAAAGGCTTTCATGCTCTTCAGAGTTTGAAATTATTTCCAGCATTGACTTATTGAAAAAAAAAAGAAAATCCAGAAGAATTTAGTTTACTTGTAGATATTTAGAAGGATATACTGTATGCCAACTGCAGGATCCAAGACTGTCACTATGGCATCCACTTTTTATCCAATTTGCTCCCAACATATTCACAGCAGGACCAATGGCACACTGAATTGAGTAATTTTATATCTTTACTATTTTTAGAATGTAAGAGAAATGTAAGCTATTAGTTCTCAACTCCTCAGAAAAAAAAACAGCCTTCCAATATCCAGCGTGAACCAACAGCCTGCCAAAACTAGCTTAGTAATATTTTCTTGATATTTTGTCAACTCAAAAAGTCCGACTTATAAAAGCTACGTTAGGCACTGAAACAGGTAAATTTTCTTCCCATGAGTATCAGTTAATCCCATTTAATAAAAAGCGAAAAAACAATTTTTAACTGGCCTCAAACAAGACTGACTTTGGTATTAAATAAAACACAACTGCCAAGCAACATACAGCCCAGTTTTTCCAAGTTATGGCAACAGTCAGTCCACAGCAGCTTTTGTGTGGGCTGGCACATCTGCTTTAACAAGGCTTACAAGAACAACCATCTGCATTTACATTAAAGAAAAGGAAGCAGGAAAGATGAACTACTTTGGTAGTGCTGGAGATTTTTCTCTGATGCAGAACAAGACAGGCAGAGGTTTTAGGCGGACACTCACAACCTTCTTTACAATAAGCACCTCAAGGTAAACTAGGCAAAAGCTTAATATAAATATAAAATCAAGCACTTACATGTCTAAAACGGAGAATCCTCAAAGCTACTAAGTCAAGATAAAACAAGTATAAAATGATTTATAACAGAATGTCCCACTGTGGCCTCACAGACAAACCCTCGCATATTGGACTGATTTCAAACAATTGTGACTTCCTATATTCCAGTAAATTCTGCACAATTAATTTGGTCTGCTTCTTAGGAAGTTCTTCTGTCTGTCACCGCAGAGTCCTAGCTCTAAGTCTGCATCCTAATACTCTCCACATAAGGCCTTCATTAGCTTCCCTGGCAGAGCTAGTGGAAGTGAAGCACTACCTACAGTACAGGGACCACACAAGCAATCCGAAAATACACAAGTCCAAGAGACCAGATGGGATGCATGTCAAGAGCTGAGTGAACTCACTGATGTCACAAGAAGGCCACACTATTATCTTTGAACAGTCACATCCATCAAGGGAGGTTCCTGATGACAGGAAAAAGGCAAACACCACGCTCAGGCTAACTTCAGTTCTCAGCGAGATTATGGAACAAATCTTGGAACAAGGATACTGAGAATAGTTGAGGGTTCAACATGAATCAGCAGACAAAAAAACAAACTGCATTTTAGGTTGAATTAAACAGCACAGTAAGCTGGTCAAAAGAGATCATTCTTCTCCTATGTTTAGGACTGGTAAATTTATTAATGATTCCAGCAGGTGTACTATAACATGGGTAGAAAACTAAGTGTTTTGGTGCTCACCACAGATTCAGAGACATGATTATTTGCTTTCTTTCTTTAGCACTTGTGAGACTATCTGGAGCTTCTTTTGGCGTTCCACCCTTACTAGAGTGATCTCAGTAGGGAATACAGGGCTGTAGAAAAGATGAGGGAGGATCTAACTTCAGTGTTCTCCTACCTAATGGAAAGGAAGAGAAAAGATTAAACAGGACTTCTTCTGGAATTGCACAATGAAAGGACATTATGCACTTAAGCTGAGAACTTCAGAAAAAAAACTTGGTGGCAAAGATGGTCAAACACTGGAATGGGCTGCTGAATCACTGCACCTTTATCCTCTACCCTTGTACCATCAACCTGTACCTTATCACCTGTATCCCTGTACCATCAGCCCTCCATTGCACATTCACCAATGAATCATAAAATAGATGTCCTCTCCAGGGGAATATAGCAACATTTTAGTCATGCCAACAGTGATAATAAAAAAAAAAAATTTTTTTTTGAGCATTACTCAAGCATTTTCCCCCTGAAAGAACACTGTAATTTCTTTTTACTCTGCATAAAGAATTCTTTAAGAATTATTTGCATCCGTCAAGTAGAGAAAAATCCAACAGCTAGAAATTCCAACGCACAGTCTGATCTCATTTCCATAACATTATAAAACTACATGCACATCTGTTTCTTTGAACTTAGAATGGGCTATCACATCTGATGCTTTGGTTGTGTCTGAGTACCAATATTTAGTAAAGCCTTACGTAATGATCTGGAAAAAGTAATCATCCAATAACTAGAGCAGGAAGCTATATCCTCTTTGCAATAACAAGAAACAACCAAATGTTTGATATGCTCAAACTTAAATTATGAGTGTCTAAAAAGTTCATCACTTTTAAAAACTTTAATGTAAAAGAATTGTGGTTTTTTTTCACTAATTGAATTTCTAGAATTCAAATAAAGCAAAATAAATTTCAATTGTATCTTTTTTTTTTTCCTGGTAATTTGAAGCATTATGAAATAATTGGAATCAGTAAAGTCCAAAAACTTTCAAAACTGCAGCAAATCCATACTGAGCAACGTACATAAAAAGATTACTAAAACAAGACACAGCTAGCATGTGTTGTGGTCAACCCAGAGCTACGCCTTAGCTGGCTGAGCAGTCAACTGTTACAGAATAGCAGCTGAGTTCCTCCTGCCTTTCTGTCCATAGAGTTCCCTGAGACAGATGAAATAAACTTTGCCAGTTCACCTCTTTCCCAAATTTGGTTGATATGCTCATCAGTTTCATCTTCAGCAGATGGTCATTTGGACAGCTCAGCTACATTACATTTGTTTGCTCAGAAAAGCCAGCCACTTAATGCTTTTCATCATGGATCAAAAACAAATGAGCTGAACAGAAATGAAGATGTTAATGCATTTGTAAATCTGTACGCTACTTGAAGTAGGCATAGAAGATGCTGTAGAAAATCCTAGAGAAAAAAGAACATTGGATGATGAAGTAGAAAGTGACATGACAGGATTTAGCTGTAGTTTAAATCCTTTATTATTATCTTATACTAGAACACTTCTGAGTTGATATGCAGGAAGTATTAAATCAAAGAGAAAATAGTACTTCTGCTAGCAATGACTCCATCATTGTTGATTGTTAAATAGCAGACAACAGAAACAGCATGAGATCTCCCTGCTAAACCAACTAATCCAGCAGTTCCTTCTAGTACTACAGCAGGCATTGTCTACATTTGTGCAAAGATAATCTGTAACTTCCTGTTGTTTGAAGGCTATACAGAAAAGTAAAGAATTTTTACAACTAAAGATATCAGTTTTCTATCAGAAATATTAATAAATTTTTTTTGAAGGAAAATTCCCCTGTGGTTTGAAAACCCAAATAATTTTCAGCTTGTCTCTCCAAGAAAAGCTACTAAATGTGCTATTTCTTAATGTTCTAAGATGGCAGAGCCCCAGAGCACATCATTCAGATGAATGTTTTTTAGGGTACATTACAAGGACTTAATTCTGCTTATAGTTGTACATGTACAACTCAACATAAATGGATGCTACATGCAGACAGCCAAAGGCAAAATCTGGTACAAAACATTTCAAAAGGATGAAAACATTGGCCAAAAAAGTCTACACATTTTATGAGTGAAGTAATGGAATAAAACCAGCTGTATTCATAACCACATTAAAACGTTCTGCATTAATGTCCCTAATTTCAGTACGAATATTGGCAATACTGGCGTAACAGGAAAGCTACAGGGCATCCAGGAGTGAATGACCCACATAATGTAATTAAAACAAGTACTAAATAAGCCATTGGAAAGGAACAAACATCAGGAGGTTATTAATTAAAAGGTATAATACTCCCAACATGCAAACTGGCAGCCACAAGTTGAGCTCAGAAAAATTACCTTCTTGGTTTTCATACTGTTCTGACAACAGATGGTAGCAGCAGCCTACACTGCAAACTGCTTTGATTTCAGGCTTGGCAGTAAAAATTCGTAGTGTGTTTGCAGCAAGGTCACCACATGTATGCAGACCAACCATTATACAGTCCTAGGAAGAGAAAAAAAAAAAAAAGCACAATATAAAGCATCTCCCTGTGCAACTGAAAGAACATGAATAACAACAAAATCCAAAACCCAAACATACTGCAAAGGGTCATTCATCTACAAGGTTTAAATATACAACTCCATGACGGCTCCAGGTGTTCTGTTCCAGAATCTTTTCTAGGCATAAGAAAAGCACTCCAGTTCTAAGAAAACACAGTATTTGTGAGGAACCAAACTGCTCAGTATTTTGTTCACCTATGGAGCTCTGTATCTCTCTATATTATCTCCAATAGGAAACAAAAGCACGTTTAACTGCATGGGAGGGAACATCTGCATGACAACTGGACACTGGTCACTTTCTTCTAGCTTTCCTGTCATAATTTTTACTACCACTGCTACTTCCTTTTCTTATTTCAGATTGACTATCATAATACAGACAGTTGGACTGATCTATGGCATTTCTGCTACTCTGAATTGCTGAAAACAAAACCACTTCCTAAATTTAACTTAAAGAGCAGGCCCTGCTTTGTTACTTCCAGAACTGTAGCTGTACTGTGGTGTCCCTATGACTGTAGATTCAATAACAGAATTTTCTTCCCTAAAATAAAGAACTTCAGATACTCCATTCTTCTCCATTCTTCGTCCTCAGTTTCCCATTTTCTTCTATTTCACCATCTAAATCAGCCCTCTTCTCACTGTTCAGAACAAGACTTTTCCCTTCCAGCACTGGGATCTAAACATGGTGCTTACTGCTTTGAATTCCAGCCTTATTTATTAAACATAACCAACAAATAATTAGCCAACATTCAGTTGTGGGACCTTTCTGTACATATCTTTTTTTTTTTGTTCTGTACCCTCTTCTTACTGTTCTTTTTTTCACTCTTTGCTACTTCTCCTTGATTGCCCTCTCCTTGTCTTAACATTCAGAATTTTTTGGTGGCAAAAGTTCAGTTCCAGTTCAGCTTAGTTTTTAAAGACTTTTTTTCCTGTTTGTCAGTTCCAGCTCACCATTCCACAAAGCTTTTCTTCCACATAAAATAGAGCAGAACAATACTGATGTCTGGAGGCTAATGGAAGATATTCACTTGCAAAAGCAGCATTTAAACCGCTGCATTAAAGTCAGAGAGGTTCTTTCAGGGGAAAGTGAGTGGAAGATGGCTACCGTATGCCATCCATTCCATATCCAGGAAACACATTACAATGCTCAAAACCTCTGAACAATATGAGCATGATCTGTCTAGGTCTGGCACGCTTCTGCACCATCCCCGGCTTCACTGAGGTTGCCTGGGTGTAACTGAAAACACTTTCTGGATCGTTGGTGTCAGTGCAGTAAAATTTGTATCTCAGCATTTGTCCTAGGCTACAAACAAACACACCTACCCCCACATTTCATTAGCAATTCAAATAAATTTCAGGACTTACAGTATAAATCAGTAAATACTAATTTTACCCATTCCACTTTTTTTCCCCCAGTTTAGAAAAAACTGAGAAAAAATCACAATTTATGATTAAAATAATAAATGTAAATGCTTGTAAGACTATTAGCCAAACAACTTTTCTTAAAATTTCAAAAATATTTTAAAGCCTTTAAATGATTGCTTATTTTAAAGTATTTTAATTATGCACATTCATCACACGTAGCATGCAGTTTGATTTTCTTTTTTTTTTTTTTTTTACCACAATACAGTTTTTAATTTTTATAGTTAAGTTTTTTTTAAGACAGGTAGTGATGGAGGATTTTTCCTGCCTTTTATATCATACAAATCATATACTAAGAGGATATAAAACCCAAACATGCAAATGTAAAGGCAGATGCTTTACCTACTGTTGAGAGGTATGTAAAGACAGTATGTAAAACAAACATGTATTCCTAAATTAGAAATGAAATACACATTTGAATATATGAATGCATACAAGTTTTCATCTTTCCATAAAAGACTGACTATATCTACTCAGTCAACATACGTCAGCTAAGGCACAGTAGCAGCTTCTCGACTTGCGTCATGTCTTTGGGCAGCTGAGTTTGGACTTGCACATGTAGACGCAGTTCCTGCCAGCTAGCAGATTACTAAGTACTAAGTAACATGGAAAGGCCAAAATATATCAACATTATACATTATTTAAATATACGGCTCATTATAAACTCCTTATGTTGAGTACTGTACTCAATAAATTACTTCATGCCTTCAAAGTTTTACTGAAATTATAAAAATATAAAACTTCAAGAAATTTCAGGAAAACTGAAATTCCAGGGCTTAAGATATTTGTCTCCCTGGTAAATAAAAAATTCTTTTCATAACACTAAGATGTCATCTATAATCACAATGGTAAAATACTCAAATATGTTAATATTTATACTGTTAATTATGACATCTGATTATCATCTACTCGATAAATTTTAAAGGCTGTTTCACATATTTGAAACAATACTAACACATATACTAAAGTAAAAAAATAATCTCTGAATCTGTAATACATACTAGTGTAAAGTAGCTGGGTCAGAGTATTCATTCACATATGTACACACATCAAACATTATGGATGTACGAAAACAGCAATATAAAGACAAAGGAGAATATATTTCAAATATTAGTGACATAACCTCTAAATCTGTTATGATGTCACTGAGTTCTGTTTCTGCGCTGACGTAGGAGGTCAATGGAAAATAAAGGTTTGATTCACTTGACTTGCTCTCTTTAGCCCTGATAAATGCCATTTTTCTTCGTGCTTTTTCCTCTTCACAGACTTCCCCATAGTTACAGTGGGATGAAGAAAAAACTTCTACAGCATCAGCAGGCAGAACATTGAGAATACCAAGAGTCTCTTCGGAAAGCTTGCTCTCATCAGACTGTGCCTGAGCCAAATTGATCTCAGTTTGTTTGCTGGTCTCAGATACAGCTACTTCCGTGAAAACACAAGCAGGAACTAAGTCCTGGGTAGTCCCTTGGTCTTGACTTTGAAGACTGCTGTTATTATTTAAGGGCTTTTCATTGATAGCTTTACATTTTATTTCATTTTTTATTGGCTTTTCCAACCTCTGGGTTTCAGAATTGGCTCTTGCTCGACTCTGATAAGTTTTCCAGTGTTTCTTCAATTTCCTGTTCCTTTCATGAGCACCGTTAGTATTGGTTTTCGATGAATCGATTCCATAAACTTTTAAATTATATTGCATAGACAAAAATGAACTCAGGTAGCCCTTTCCAGAACCTATATCAATCACCTTGATAATGGAGAAAAGGGAAAAAAAAAAAAAAAAGGAAAAAAGAAGTACCATATTAATGAGCAACAAGACACATTTCAATCAAATGCAAAATATTTCCTTAAAAAACTAAGCATGGATTTGATAATTACTGTATCAGTTATCCTCTTACTATACTTAAAACTGCTTTCTGGCACACCTTCTGACTTTAAAAAACAAAATTAAGTCAAAACTGATTTCCTCTAGGAAACAGACAGCGCAATGCTTATGCACTGCACATGTCCTGACACTTTTGGAAAATACTTTCAGTATGTACTTTGACATAGAACTTCCTTCTGTTAAAGAAAATAACCATAAATCACCAACACTACCACCTGCCCTTGCCAGATGGGGTTAAAATACTGAGTTAGGAAGGGAAGTGTCCATATTAAGTTTAGACACTTAGGAGTCTACTAAACCAAGTACACGGAAAAAAACGTCTGCAGATTCAGTGCTTAACATAATCAATTCAGACGTGACCTAAAGACATGCCATATTAATACTGCCTCTTATGTCAGAACCCCTATTTATAATTTTTTCTTTTTTTGTGAAAATAATCCATACAAATCTGTGTAACAGAAGGATGGTTTTGTAATAAAACAAACGGCCTGATATATCACATATGCTTTCCATTGCCTGTTTTGGGGGAAGGTGTGAATAGGAATGATTACTAGCTGAAAGTTTAGTTTCTCTCCTAACAGATAGCATGTGATACTTCAAGTGACATTTCTCTAAGGGACGGAAATCATAACATTCACTTCTGTTCAGATATGAACCAAAAATTATATTGAACAGATACATGACTTTGTAGATGTCCCTGAAAAAGATTAATTTGAGAATGTTTTTTATGTCTTGTTCTTGGTTTGTTGAACATTCATAAGGAAGTTTAAATTGACTGCATAAGTGTAAATGCCAGAATATACTACATGTATCCATCTTAAACACAACTGCATATGTTTTAACTAGGTAGGAATATACAGTAAAGAAATATCCTGACAGAAATGAAAAAAAAATTATCTATTCTAGAAATACAAAAGATTTGTACAGCCGTAGAATTAGGAAGAAAAGATTAAATAAATGCTATTCAAGACTACAAAAAAACAGTGGAGAATACATGCCATTAAGTAAAAATTGTCTACTCAGGCTATACACACCTTTCTCATCTGCATTCTCCATATAATATTACTGCATGTTTGCTTGTCTAGGTACATGAGAATCCTCAAATTTCTTGAGTGAAATTAGTAGAGGAGAAGATACAGTGAAAGAGAATTGATATAATCTAAGGATACATGTTGAAAATGTCATATATTTCATTAATCATCAATATTCTCTCAGACTATTTAAAATTGAGGGAAAGAAAAGTGCCCAAGGAGTAATTACTTAATAATTACCAAGGAGTAATTTATGTAGCAGATGTTATTATTATGCAGAATATGCACATCTCCAGTTCTACAAGGTATTTTAACTACTTCTGCGAAGTCAGTATTTGGACAGAGAATTACTGAATACTCCTGACTCATACATGTGATCTCTAGTGGCTATAAAGACCAACTGCTGGTTCTTTAAGATTTTTTCACCTGTTTACAAGGTGAAAAAGAATCACTGAACACTTTGTGTTGGAGTGGACCTTAAAGATCATCCAAGCACCCTGCCATAGGCAGAGAACAGACCAATAGATCACGCTGCTCAAAGCCTTGTCCAAGCTGATCTTGAACACTTCCTGGCATAGGGCATCTATTCTCAGGAAAAAATAACACATAGTTTAATTAGCACTGGGAAATTAGCTCTGAAACGAGGAAATTTTGACTAAAAATGAGATGATCTTGTGCTCAACAAATAGAGTGGATTAAATTAATCCTTGTTTTACCTTCCCTTGATGACATAAGGAAAGGCAATCAGTAACCCATAGCAGATCTGCCAAGCACGAACATTTAAAATGAAATTTCCATGATATAATGAACTCCAAAGGTCCTGTCCATAGTGAGCTGGGTACTATGTTTAAACACACCTTCTAGCAGCACACAATCAAGAACTCTATATGCCTTACAACTTTTCCCAGCACCAAATCACAAATGTAATGAATGGTGAATGCAGAATTATATCATACTTGCAACTTTTGTTGGACATGCTGCAATTTCCAAGGAAAACTTTCACAAATACATTAAAGAAAACAAATGTGCAATTAAGCAAAGAAAAATTACTACTGGCTTCTCTTCACACTTTAATCAAGAACTTCTTTCTAAAAAGTTCCACTTGTATGAGGACAACAATGCTTAAGAGGGGCAGTAAACAATTGAATAAAACTTCAATTAATTTGCTTTAATGTTTTAATTCAAATCATTAATCTCAAAGCAATTACAGTAGTAATAGAATTTTTGCTTTTATTTTCATTTTTACTATTTATTTTAGTATATGGTAAAATACCACAAGAGGACAATATGCTCTACTGCCCATTATACATCATGGTACGGAGGTGAAATGGAGGGCATTTTTCAACCCGTCAGTGATCTGTAATATCTGAAAGAAACACCCTGAGGACACATGCTATTGTAAAACATGTGTTGTGTTTTCATAGCTCTAGCATTTTTAATTAAATGTTATATACATTTTGTTTTGCCGAGTAGGACAGAAAAAAAATCAATAAAGAAAACACTCTCCTAAAACTTTACAATTCTTATATTGTTTTAAGTTGAAAGGTAACCAAAACAATAGGAGTTGCTTTTTAATAACTGGGAAGGAGGCTTTTCTGTTTTTTTCTTTTTTAACATGTACTGGAAAGCTCTTTTCATATATTAGGGATTTGTAACTTTGAACAAATAAATTCTCTCACAGTTATGACTAAAATGGAAAAAAGTTAATATAAAGCAGTCAGCATTTCATATTCAGAGATATATTGCAACCATATTTTTCATTAAATGCTACATTTTTTTCAAAAAATAAACAGAAAATAATCCTAAAGATACTCCAAGTCATCTGATAAAAGTGCATAATCACAGGCTGAAATTGTAGTGCATTGACAGATACTTAATAATTGTTAGTTTGAGATTTTATTAGTAACCAGCTACATCGAGACTTAGGTGAGGTCATTAAGGTGGCTCTACTTTTTCACTCTCTGATTATGGCTTTTTCTTTCCTCTCATTCACGAATCTCATGGGAAGTATTTAAAATCAAAATGAAAATGCTATATGAAACACCACCAATTCATCTTCTAGCAAATGCAGAGAACATTTAGTATCACATTATATGCAAACTACACTTTTCTAAAACTTTTTCAGTACATGAGTCTTCAACACTTGAACAACTGACACTTGCCTGAAGCAAAAGGTAAGCAAGGCAAAAAATATGCAAATAGAACAAATAGAAGAATTTACTTTTGTGCATCTGTTACTAGTGCATTTTCACCCTTTATAGAGTGCATACACTTTACGATTGTTCAGGGCATCCACATTTGTCACTGTGGCTGGCTCCTGATGGAGCTACTGGAGAGATCTTGTACCATCTCTGAATAACTGCAGATGCTCACAGATTGCAACTCATCCAGTAATATTTGGCCTTAGTTGCAGTTCTCTGTTTACTTGAGGTTCCCAGTTGTAATGAGGAGATTGCCTAGAACTTTGCCCTTTGCAGCTGCTCCTTACAAAACAGATAAGTCAGAGTTCAGAGTTTTGATCTTCAGTTTCTAAGGACACTGACTTAAACCTATGAAGAATACTTCATCAGAACATATCGTTTACATTATCTAAAATAAACTTAGTCTGAGCAAATAACATGTGTCTAACACATACAATGTGAAATGTGGTACTGAAAAAAGTCAAGTGTTGTGATGCTTGTGTTTTGCCAAGAGGTCCATTAGTAAACATCTACAAGGTTTTCATGCAACAGTGACTTAGTGAACTATGCAATCCTAATGACGTTAAGAAAAGGGTAAGTTACAGTAGCATTTTGGAAGAGAAATCCTGCAATTCTTCACCATCCAAGGATGAACTTGCCATCCGATGCACATGCTTTCAAAATTCCTCAGATTATCTGCATTTTTCCCTATGTGGTACCTGTTTGTGTCTCACAGGTGAAGACTGCTCTCCTACTGATGCCTACAGTAAATTGCCAGCAATAGAAGGCAGCAACTGAAAAAAGGCAGTGTCTGAGCCTAGCAAAAAGCAGTGCAATTTTTAGCTGATCAGTATATAGAGTTACTACTATTTTTTTAAGTCATGAAATGACCATGGCTCTCTAAAAGGCAGTTCCTTGAGAACAACCCATTTATAAAAAAAACTGCCCTTCAGCTTGCCCTTAAAGGCTTTTCTTTAGCTATAATTATTTAGAAAAAATCAGAACAGCAGAGGAAAAATATCAAAATATGGTATTTGAAGAGAATAAAGATAATAATTTGGAAGCAATACAGTAACATACATTAAGAAATGCCTTCTTACCTGCTTTAAACCACAATACTTTGCTATTTTGTCTACCAGCTCTGACATTGCTTGTACTTCATGCGATTTCTTATTATTCATAAACTCATCAGTTTTGATACCTGCATCAAATTAAGAAAATATATACATTGACACAATCTATAATAATAAACATTTATAATCCATTAGAATATTTTCCAGTCTAAAAGTATTTCTAAGTATTTTTAATACTTTAAAGGCAGTAATTTTTAATTAAACATCCATTAAGCAGTTACAAGACTAAACTCTGAATTACACATAAATTTAAAAAAACCAACACTTTAAAATACACTTTTACTTTAAAAACTACTTTTAAAGTAGTTTTTTTTATTTTTAAACTGTAAGTATCTAAAAGCTGACCAGATATTAGACACAAGCTATTACCAAAAAACTACTTTCTTTTATTTTTTCATTAGAAAAGATTTATTTTTACATCATTTATCATATTTATATTTACATATATGAAATATAAAGGCAAGGACAATTAACAGTCACACAGTTGTTGCTTGTTAATTCTCACGATTTGTTCACAGTATCATGTGGGAGATACCTCAAATAAAAGTTATGATAATGCTGGTAAAATTTAAAGTGTTTTTTCCCCTTTATTTACACTATGGATAGATAACAAAATTGCTATATGTTTTCAGAAGAAAAGACTCAAAATATGTTAATGAGATGAAATCAACCTCTACCACCAGTTTACATAGCTACATCCCTCCAACTAAGGAGTAGCTCACAAGCAGCTCCATTGTGAGAAACCTTGTGAGTTAAATTGATAGCAATTTTTGTAAGTCTAGGTAAGGGTAGAAGAAAGAAGACTGCTACTGGTGAGTATGCTCTTAGAAAACAAAAAGGATTAATATTTTCCCCTTTTCTGCTTTTTGCACAGTATACGTTTGTCTGTCCAAAATCTGATCATTAGGCAAAATCTATGTTCATTCCTTGATCAGACCATGCTAGGAACAGAGCCAGGAGCATTACTTATTTAAAAGAGAGTGGGGAATTGCACTGAGCTCATGAGAAACCTAATGTTTTCTCTAGTTCTTGAAAACCCACAGGATCTCTCAATTTCTCAAACATCTGTTTTTTTAAGAACAAACTGCTATGACAATTAAAAATCTAACAACTGACAAAAGAAAATAATAGTTTAAAATATTTTTAACAAAACAAAACAAAAAAACAGAAACAAGTGTTTTGCTAAAGTATTCACTAAAGATTCTCATTTGCTTGAAATGGTGAAGAGATCTGTGGCCTCCCAAAAGCTCTTAATTTGTAACTATTTCAAATGAAAAAAAAAAGAAAAAACAGAATAAAAGAAACCTTTTTTTTTTACCTATCTTTGAACTTTTTGGATAAGCTCGATTAAAAAAAAAAAAAAAAGAAGAAGAAGAAGCAGGAGGAGAAAATGAAGAATCAGATATTAAATATTTTTAAAGAAATAAAAGATTTGTTTGTCTGGTCTCCAAAGCAGCGCCTTCGCTCTGAGCCATCATCACATATCACACCTTCCCCCTTTGCTATAATACAAGATCAAATGACTGACATGGTAATACTCTGCAGTAGAATTTCAAACAGTACTTAAACAGTACTTAAACCTCAAACGTCAGGGGTAAACTCTGAAACAAGACCCAACTTAAAGGAACTGAGGTTTCAGGTAAAAAAAAAAAAAAAAAAAAAGGGTGCTCACACCTACACATGTATTTATCACCTTAGTTACTAAAGTTTCTAAATTATTTTTAGACCTATATTTTACAGAATGAACACTGCCTAGATTTTAGCACATGGAAAATTACACTGCTTGCAGAAGATTACTTTTGTCAGTTTTATTTTTGCTGGGTTTTCTGCTAAATGTTGAATGCGACAGCTCTGTTTGTTTGCTTATTTTTAAATTATTTTGACAAACAAGCAAACATATGTCAATGTAATAGGAAAAAAAAACCAAACAAACATTTCTTTGAGGTCTGGTTTAGATGCCCAAAACATTCTTCTGTGACATAAGAAGAAAGCGAGGCTCCAATACTTTACAGAAGTACTCTGGATATTATAGAGTAAAGGAAACTTAATGTCTAAGTGGTACTAAAATGTTGCTTGTTTACATTGTGAACCCTAGCATAAGTAGACGTTTTCCAACTGAAAAACTGCTTTAACTCTACAGTGCTATTTGTACCCACATCTTTAGTTCCAACCTAGACAAAGTCTAGGGGAGGAGAGACTGCATTTCATATATGCCTAATGCAGATCTTCCAAATCTTTTATAACCTTGCTACCTGTGGAAATTCAGATATACCAGATTAAAACGAAATTTTCAGTCCATTCATAGTTTACAACACCATCTATTCAGAAGTTACAGCGCTGCAATTTAATTTCATCAGCCAAGACTGGCACGAACTGGGATGATCATATGCTAAAAATCATTGAGACAGCCCATGTAGTTTAAAGATAGATTTATTAACAATTATTGCATGACTATTACATAGGGCATAAACACGTTGAAAAGGTAGAAAGTACTATTATTTCAATATTTTAGCAAGCCTCTCTCCTTATGTCAGGTATAAAAGAGAAACTGTCCTTACTGGCTTGCTCCTCTTGGGCCAGGTCTTCTGGATCCTTGTGCTCAACACAAGTAACCCAATGGGGCAATGAGGGCCACAGAGAACTTCATTAGGAAGGAATGGACAAAACACTTCACATTCAGACTACACTTAAATTTTGGAACTAACCTTTTCAGGTAATCATTCTAAGCAAGAATATAATATGTCTGCATCAATATGCTATAGAAGTTAGAGAACTACACAAATAGTTAATTTATGCATGTAAGTTAATTTAACTGATACTTTGCCAGATCAACACAAAGGCTTTGAATTATAATACCATTGTTTGCGTTTAGAACATTAGAACATTTTATTTTCTCAGTGAAGTACCACTAGAATAACTACACCACAAACCCAGATCCCAGCTACCTAACAAAGCAGAACTCCTTCAAGACACAGCACAACATAATTAGCAATTGCCTTATTCTATGTTTCATTCTGCATGAGAAAAAGATGAAAGAATCCTTGTATTTTTGCTTGAGAAAGTTAATCCAAGCATGAACTCAAGTACATATATTAACAAGGAAGAACTACAGAATTACTGAAAATTAAGCAGAACACAGAGAATGAGAACATAACGAAAATGCTAATAGCTAAAGAGCAAGCAAAAGGAAAGCAGCACACACTGTCAAACAAGGAAAAAAGGCTTCAGGCAGAAAAACAGCAGAAGGAAAGAAGTCAGGAACTAAACTTACAGCAAGATCAATGCACAACAAACCATTAAGACTATTTGAGCTGCTTCAGTAATTCTGAAGAAATCTAAAACTTGGGGAGAAATATGAAAAATGGCAAAATTGGAAAGAGAAGATTGCTGTAGAAAACAGGAGAGAAGCCTAATGTATCTAATGTTGCTATCACTAAGGATGGGAAACATCAGAGGCATTTTAATTTATTACAGTGACAAAACACACTAGAAAGGATAGGCTACTGGCTTAGAGTCTGCCTCTGAAAAACTAATGAGAAATCTGAAAAATGGTGAGAAACCTATGATTGAAGATTCCATAAAAAACAGATGCAGTGAAAAGACAGCGGTAAAAGCATAAATGTAAGCTCATAATCCAAAACAAACAAACAAAAAAAATTAGAGGGAAGACTTCCAATGTAAAGACACCACCTTGAGAGTGTTTTCAGCCAATCTCTTCAAATACAAAAAATGAACCTACTCTAATTTTAGGACACATATTTGGTACTTGTCCAAACAATACAAAATGAATAAAATTAGCTTCTTTTGAAATATCAGACTCTTACTGGGCTATATTCAGTTAAATGCCCAAGCACATGTCTAACATTAAACAAAAGCTGTGTGCAAAAAAACAGCACCTGAAGAGATATGGCTGCCTGACTTTAGGCTGAGACTTAAAAACAAACAAAAAAAACCAATATTAGCAGTCATAATTTGCGTTATTGTGGGAGACGAAAAACAAAGGGAATTAACAAGATATTTCATCTGTATATGAAATAATGATGTGCCTGATTGCCTATCTCAACCCCTCCGAAACAGGGAGAATCTCAGCGGAAGTCTGAATGCTGTCACCTCTCTGCTGAAATTTAAGCACAAGAAGCCGCTTTCTAAAAAAATGGCAATGAAGAAATTATCTAAGAACAAATGAGATTTGAAGCTGAGAAGCATGTAGGAAGGAAATGCATGTAAGAACAAAACAAAACAAAATTAAAAAAAAAAAAAAAACAACGCAAAACCAACCTCTGGAACAAAAACTCTGCAGATCCTGTAGTGAGAGAATAAAAACTGAAATATAAATGCAAATATACCACTTGCTCCTTGGCTGTCTCCTCTCAGCGCTTCAAGTATCTCTTCTAATGGAGTACACACTCCAAGGTTAGGCAAAGAATAATGCTTGGCAGCCAGGGCAAATAAGTGTACATTGATAAGTTTCTTGGAGTTTTCACAAAACACGTCAGAAAATCTGTCATCATCTGTATGGAAAAGAAGAGATTTCTATTAGAAATGCTTAGCACCCCTGCAGCAGTCTTCCCATAGAACAAAAAGCAATAAATACATGGTATCAGACAGAAGTAACAATTTTCTTTCACATGTGAAAATTTGCTATTATTCTACAGCTATTTTCCTCCCCTTTCAGAACGCAGGTTAAGATTTGCTCTTAGCTGAATTAGTGCAAATGTGGAAAACTATTATTTTAGCAGAGTTATTTTAATATAACCAACAAGATAATTCAGAAAACATCATCACTTCTGTTTACAAACGTGCTCATTATGCCTTTCTTAGTTATCTTCATTTAACACTATATATACTGTTAGATATTATTTTATAAGAATTGAAGCTGTTCAACATAAGAAATGTCTTGACTTAAACACATTACATTTACATCATTTCCAAGCTGCTTTGTAGCCTGTGAGGCACTGAAACAAGCTGCCCAGAGAGGCTGTGGATGCCCCATCCTTGGAAGTGCTCAAGGCCAGGCTGGATGGGGCTCTGGGCAGCCTGGTCTAGCATTAAATGGGGAGGTTGGCTGTCCTGCAGGTGTCAGGGGTTCCTTCCAACCCAAACCATTCTATGATTCTATGATTCTATGGTGAATCTGCTGGGAGAATTAAATTATTTTTTATTACCAATCAGGTTTGAGCCAAAGTTAAATTCCAGTGCATATTTTGTTTGACTGAGGATGAAACATTTCAGTCTGGCATTACTTAGCTCTTCAGAAAATGTTCCCTTTTCAAAAATGTACATCTATTTTTAAGTGAAACATACATTGGTAAGAATCATTTACTAAATCTGAGATTGCTTTTATTTTCTAATTCCTCTGTATTTTAGCTGAACATATTTGCTGAATTCTCTATAGTTTTGGTAAAAGTAATTTTAGAACTCTAAGCACTTACAAATGTTTTATAATAGATGATAGCTAGCAAGACCTGCAAACAAATTGTAACATTCACTTTAAAAATATTTCCTGGTTTGTCTTTTCTCCCATGGGTAGATAACGAGCAAGTGCATACCTAGCACAGCAACCTTCCAGAATCTGGCCTGCCCACCTGTACAAAGGATAGATCTATTTTATTCACCTCCTTTCTAATACTCTTAATTTTCATACATGAGTAGTGATCTCATATAAATTTCAGTCTATTGAAAACAGTCACAAAAACATCAACACATTTATTTTCACAGTGTAACAATACCAAGGCAAGCATTAGTAAAAAAAGATTCAAGACTAAGAAAGCATAAATATTGTCTAAGCCATAACCAGAATTAAATTCAGTGCCTGAATGGTACTTGTTACAATAACTCTCTGTGATACAAAATCAGAAAAGAAAGCCATTTTTCACTCTAAATGACTACTTCTTGTTTGAACTTCAGAACATTTGCTAATTTTTAGTTGATTAACCTTCAAGAAAGATAAAAGCGAAGTACAGGCGTGCTCCAAAAGTAATGCCTCTTGGTTTTTATTATATTGTACATATTGTACAGTTTATTGGTTTATAATATATTGGAGACTTGCATCTTTAAATGCAACATAATTATATGAACAAACTTAACAATGAATCTATAGAATATTCTGAATTCAAAGGGATTCACAAGGATGACCAAGTCCAGCTCATAGCCCCACAGAGAGCCACTAAAATCAAACCACATTTTTTAAAGCATTGTCCAAATGTCTCTTGATCTCTTGGCAGCATGGGGCTGTGACCATTACCCTGGGGAGCCTGTTCCAGTGCCCACTCGCCCTTTGGTGAAGAACCTTTTCCCAATCCCCAACTTGACTTTCCTCATTTCCTCAAGACCTGTCACTGTCACAGAGCAGAGCTCAGCACTGCACCTTCGCTCCCCTTGTGAGGAGCTGCAGGCTGCCATGAAGCCTCCCCTCAGTTCCTCTGCTCTGGACTTAATGAAACAGATGGTGTCAGCCACTTCTTAGGTGTCTTGCCTTCCTTCCTCATCTTCACAGCCCTCCTTTAGAGGCTCTCCAATAGTTTCATGCCCTTCTTATATCGTGGTACCCAAAGCTGCCCACAGCGCTGGAGGTGAGGTCACACCAGCACAGAGCAGACTGGGACAGTCCCTCCACTTGCCTTGCTGGGTACGGTTGGCCCTTCTGGCTGCCAGGGCACAATGATGATTCATTCAACCTGCCATCAATCAGCACCCTCAAATCCCTTTTGGCAGGGCTGCTCTCCAGCCTCTTGTCCCAAGTCTGTACTTAGATGTGGGGTTACTCTGTCCTGATTTCAGAACCTAGCACTTGCTTTTGTTGAATTTTATGTGGGTAGTGATTGTCCAGCCCTCCAATTTTGTCAAGATCTCTCTGCATGGCCTCTCTTATCAATGGAGTCAAAAACTCCTCCTTATTTAGTGCCATCTGTGAACTTACTCAGTATACAGTTAAATCCCATATACAGATCATTAAAGAGAACTGGCCCTAAAATGGAGGCCCCGCTAGTGACTGGTCACCAGCCTCATGTAACCCCATTTACTATAACCCTTTGCACATGAGCTGTCAGCCAAAACCTAGCTACAGTAGAAAAAGAAAAATAGAAACAACCATACACACACCCATCTTACACCACCCTATCCTGATGACACTATGGAAAAACATTAAACCTATACAGGAAGACATTCACTCTAATTTTTCAAGCTACCTTTCAAATAGCTCACAAAGATCAACAGCAGAAGCAAATATTCTGCAAATAACAAATATCAAGGGAAACCACACCATCCTATGCCAAAAAGTAAGACACGTCTCTGCAGACCATCTCCACACTAAAGGCAGTTGTTGGACTACTTACTATTTACAAATATTAAAAATTGTAATTTTCTCAAACTGTTTCTACTTTGCTTGCTCTCAAGACAAAATCTGTCTTTTTAACCAGACAGAAAGAATTGTAGTACAAACGGTAATATACAGTAAAATATGAGAATAATTAGGCAGAGATTTTCTGTGCCTGTGTCCAATTTGCAGAAATCACATGATAAACAAGATGCAATATGGCAAATGTTAGTTTTTAAATGTATAAAATATATAAAATGGTTTTCTATATCTAAAAACTGATCTGAAAAAAATCTGTATAGTACCACTAGAAACCATCTAACCTTTATGTCATCATTATAATGAAATATCTGATGAGTGTCTGAAAGTATTCTTCAAAACTAAGCTGAAGAACATGTAATCTTCCTCTTACACACAATACCGTACAACAGAACTGTAATTTGTTGCTTATCTATCTTTAAGAGAAAACTACAGCTTAGCATACTCCTCAAAATCCCTACAGTAAAATAAAATATTGTGCACAATAACAGTTTTTGTCAATCTGTAGCAATGTTACTTTTTAACTTGCAGAGCCATATGAATTTGAACTGACGACCTCACATTTCCAAATCAATTCCGTCAAGTGTAGCCTGTGTTCCCCTTTAATTTCACTTGAGATTCTGGAAAACTTCCATAGTAGTGTTGGGAATGTATAAATGCACAAACTCTTAGAGAGCAAAGGTTTTACCACATGAAATCAAAGTGCCATTTTACACACACTGTGCGTAAGGTATTTGGGGTACATGACTCCAGTGTCATTTGGACATATGGAACAAATCTCTCCTCATAGCTACACCTCCTCACACACCTCCTCACATGTTAAGAGAGCATTTAGTACTCATTTCAAACTATATGCATATAACTAATGTTTAAATATCTGATAATTTTAAAATAAGAAACATAGCCTCAGCAGGAAGGCGACACACTCTCCTAAAACATGTGCTTCATTTTAGCCGTAAATTGTGTCCTTTGATCCAGTAATTCCTGTATTAGATTCTATAGCACACACTTGAATATAGCTCAGAAAATGATTTTCCAATTTTAAATTCTACAACGCAATATTCTACTTTCCTGCCTCTCTACTTAACAGGCCACCACCTCAGTGTCTGAATCATTTCATGGGCTATCCCATACATACAGTTAGGATTAAGGTAATTTTCCTTTAAAGTTTTCTTTTTGATGACTTCATCCAAATATCCGTTTTGTTCTAGACTCAATTACACTCTATTTTATGTTCCCACTATTGCTTAAAATCAGCTCTGACTCTGACATTACCTCTGAAATATACTTGACTTAAAGGCTTTGCTCACCACTTCCCAACACTTCTGCTTGCTGACTGGATCTTTGTCTTGTTTCCATCTGGCTTCCAAAGTCAATTCATAACCCAGTGTCTTTTTCATGCATAAATTAGCTCTGTTTTTTGTGTTGGTTGTTTTTTTTTTTTTTAAAAGGAGTCTTACAGTTAATATTTTGAAGGTCTTCAGATCCAAGAGACAAATGTTACAAGTGATGTCGCAATTCGCAGCTCTTCAATCACTTTCCAAATTCAAATTATTATCTGTTTGCCGTTTATGCCAAAATGTACTCAGCTCCACATGCTGTTTTTTTGTGAACCCTTACATTACACTCCACATGTTCTTCTGCCTCATGTGTCATTTCACGTGCCATATTCCAGAACTAACGCTACATGAGAGCTATCTACGCTTAACAAGCTTTGGCATGATGCAGTTTTTTCCTCTGCTACATTCTTTGTCAAAGGTTTTACCTTAGTTTTGAAGCTGATCTCTTTGCCAGGACTCAGGTCCCCAAAATAACAAACCTTTCAGATGCTTTATCTTCATTTCTCTGCTTTGCCTGAGAGCATATTATCGGTACGTTTCCCTTTTACATGGAGAGCAGTAAATTCACTCACAGAGTTTCATAGCTGGCCTCCTCTTGAGTTACTTGAAAATTACTAAAAATATGAAGTGCTTCTTAAATAGCTCTTGTCAGAAATAAAACTGCTTTCTGTCTTCCTTTGCCAGGCACTCATTATAACAGACATATAGGAAAGCCACGCTTAAGTCTTTTCCAGCTGTCCTCCACATTTCCACAGTTTCAACATTTGGAGGACTTTAACAGTTACATCTTTCCACTCGTATGGATTTATTTTATATGTATGCATGTATATTTTTTGTTCATTTTGCTCGTTATTCAGAAATTAGTCCGAGGGAAGGCGTCTGCCGGCTGGGAGCTTCATGCCGTTTCTCACTCAAAAGGAATCGGGTGGAAGTTTGAAATGAGAACACGACACCACCTAACATTATGAGCGCCTCCCTGGGTGCAATTCCTCGCACCGAGGCGGTATATCGAGGCTCCAAAGACGTCGCAGTAACCGAGTGAGCCGAGTACCGCTGGTCCGCATGGACGGAGGAGCACAAAGGGCTCCAGGAGGGCAAAGCAGCGGCAAAGCACTGTAGAAACGGCTGCGGAAAAGCAGCTGGTAAAGGTGGAGGAATAAAGAGCAGCTCAGCAGAGTGGTGTGAGATTCTCCTTTTATTAAAGCAAAGGGAAACGACCGCAATCTGACTTTGCCACAGAAAAGAGAAGGCCAATAAAGTCTCAATAGCGGGGACAGAACCTGATAGCGCCTACACCGCCTGAGACACCACAGCGGGAGGCAGTAAGCGCGCAGGTGTCTCCCGGTCCCTGCCCGAGCCCCGCCGCTACGCCCCGCCGCGACTCACCCCACCGCACGGCCGCGGCGCCGGAGGCCTCCGGCAGGGGGCGCCGCAGCGCCTGCAGCACGACCTCGGGGCGCGCCGCCACCAGCTGCTCCCACAGCCCGCGCGCGTAGAACTCCGTCGTGTGGGCGCGGCACAGCGGCAACGCACGCGCCAGGAACCGCGCCAGGCGCCGCAGCTTCTCCTCCGCCTCCGCCGCCGGCAGCTGGGCCGGCAGCGCGCCCCGCGCCCGCCGCATGGCCCCTCGCGCCTACCGTCCGCCTCGCGGCGCCGCCGCCGGACGAGCAGGCGGGCGAGTCGAGCGCCGAGCGGAAGCGGCGCGCCGTGGTGACGTAGCGGCTGTGCGACGCTGAGGCGGCGATGGCGGCGGCGCGGCGTGCGGGGCCCGAGCACGGAGCCGTGGAAAGCGCAGGCGGCGCGGCCCGGCGCCCGCAGCGGAAGCGGCTGTGGAGGCCCACGGCAGTGCACGGCCTTTTGGGGAGCGTCCAGCAGGGTGAGCCTGGCTGCGGGCACGCGGGTGTCAGGAGAACACTGACACTAATCACGCTGCCGGCTTACGGTCACGCAGCTGAGTGGCTTGCCTGTGGCATTGCAGCCGTGCAGACTCCGTAAGCCCGCTGCGTTGCTTGTATCAGCAGCATAACGTGTGCTGTGTTCCATAAGGTAGCGTGTTTGCAGTGATGGTGAAGTTCAGACAGTAATTCTCAGTACATTTGTACAAGCTGCAGTAGGGACCGGTTTTCTATCAGTTTAGTTTTTTTTTTTTCCCTGAGTCTTTAAAAGGTCTTAATGAAAATGATCCGAATTAGTGTCCTCTTTCGGGAAGAACATGAATGGGAAGTGGTCCTGGCAACAACTGCATGGTTTGCTGCTGCTCCAGTAAGCAGCATTTGACTCCCTTTTTCCTTGTGCTTACAGGACGAGGATTTGCATTTTGGAGAAAACAGAAGATTGAAAGGAAACACAGGAAATTATTGAAGAAGGAGCAGAAGATCTGTTCACCACGGGCTGATCAGTTCACAGATACTTACCCAGAGCATCTGAAGCATCTCTACCTAGCGGAGGAGGAGAGGCTTAAGAAACAGCACAAGTCTCCAAATGTTTCAGTTCTATCAGAAGAAAAGCTTAATAAAGCAGTAGAGTAAGTCATGGAAATACTTCTTTAAAAATAATGTTTTTTATGTTTACAGAGGTACTTTAGATCTTACACTTTACATGAACTTCAGGATGATGATTTGCTTAAAAAAATGCTCGTAAGCCTTCAGTGTTTTTCTGAACTGTTAGAAAATGTAAGGACACAGCTTTGTTGTCTTTAAATCAGAATCAGCTTAATTAATGGTATTTAGGATTTGTTTCCAGAGCGTCAGCCAATTTTTATACTATTTATCACAGAATCTTAGAGTTGGAAGGGACCTTGCACTGAACAGGGACATGTATAGGTAGATCAGTTTGTGCAGAGCCTGGTTAAGCCTGATCTTGTTTGTTTCCAGGGATGGGACATCCACTACCTCTCTGGGCACCCCGTAGTAGTGTCTCACCACCCTAATTGTAAAAAACTTATTTCTTATGTCCAATCTAAACGATGCCTTTTTGTTCCCATTACAGGGAGTAATGTAGATCTCTGAATTCCAAGCCCTGTGTACATTTAAACTTTTGGGAGAAGAACATGTAAGAGAGTACAGAGAGAGGCAGTCAGATCCAAGCCCTGCAGTAAGAGGAAAGTAGAGTTGTATGTGGAATGAGCAGTTAATTCACAGAGGTGACTGATGCAAAGCTTAGGCTTTTCTTCAAACCAGATTTTTTTTTTTTAACTTTACCCAGAGTCATTGTGATTATAAACAAAATTTGTAATTTTATATGAATGTGGCTGCTAATGTGCGAGGTGCAGTGACGCTGTTAGGTAGACTTCAGTGCTCTATGGGGATGTAAAATAGGGCTTTGATTAGGTAATTCTGTTAAAATATTAGTGAACGTTGCCTTTTAAGTATTTTTGCAGTTCTGAGATGGGGTGTCATTACTTAACATTGCCACAAGATGGAGATCAGAGCATAACAAAGATTTTTATTTTTATTTTTTCCTTCAGAAGGGCTGTATTTCATAAAACTATGAGCAAATCTATTCACTTACCTTCTTGATTTTCTACCTGGGATTTCTGAGATGATGATGGCGAATTCTAGAAGTCTTTTATTATGAACAATAGACTAAACAAAAACTCATTCTGTGAACAGCTGTTAAATATCTAGCAAGGCTTATGTTTTTCAAGTGTGAAATGTTTGATACCACACTGTTTACATAAAGGACTTATTGTGAATCAGAAAAAAAATATATTAAGCAGAGACATCTGTACATCTGTTATAAATAATATGACAATAAATGCCATACAAATGGCACTGTAGGAGTGTTTTTTGTAGAGTTTTCTTTTGTGAGGAATAACTTCTTTTTGAATTTGGGAAGGAACATAAATTCAGCTCCTAATTTCAGAATGTTAAGGGCATAGTATACTGTAAATGCCATCTTTTTCAATAAGAGTTTTAGAAAGGTATTGTTGCTACTTTTCACTTTTCCATGTCAGTGTAAACTCTCTGATGAGAAGTTTGCTGACATATGCTTGTCCTCATATCTCTGCAGTTGTGTGCATGTGTTGGAACTAGAAGGACATAACACAGCTCAAAGTTAGTGCAACAGTCCAGCTTTTCAGAAGACTTTGTATGATGGAGAGAAAAATCCTCTTTTAGGCAATGCTTAGTCTTCATATATGCTATTCAGTGAAGATCCAGCAGATAAGACATGTGCATTACTAAAAGTTCCATGCAATCCAGTCTTTAGTTCAGTTGGAATGAAGAAATCTAGTTTGCTGTGTTGCTAGATGCTCATTATAATACATGATACCAAATAGCGTTACATGTAAGAGTAGTGCAATTAGGTATTCATACAATATGGAAAGATAAGCTGTGCTCTCCTCTCATGTAATCTATAAATCTATATTTCTAATTAACTTCACCCCATACACAAAAAACAGTGCAAGACTGATTCTGCAGTGGCTGTGGTATATGTGGTGATGGGCTATCTGCAAGCAGGCATATTTGAATTTTGTGTATTTTTTCTTACAGACCAGTCACAACTGAAGGAAAGTTTAAGAAAAAAACATCCAATCAGAAGGCAAAAGAAGAGTATGAGAAAATACAGGCTGAGCGTGCTAAGAAGAGAGAGGTAAATGTTAAACAGATCATTCTGAATTTTAGGCATAGAGTAGTTTAATACTATTTCCATCTGGATTCAAATAGGACTGTGGGAGAGGAGCACAGATACTGGTGTTGTTTCAGTCTTTTTAAGCCTGCCATTGACGTGCAGGCATTCAGGTCTTTGGAATTATGACTCTTGGTTCTTGGTCTTGCACTTGCTGTTAGAGGGATTTTTATTTTATCAAGAAGTATTTAGACCTTCATTTATTTGGGGGCGTTACTTCTAGTAAATTTTACATTCCAACATTAGAGAACATTCTTACTAACTTTTGTACATCACAGAAGCTATTTATACCATGGAAGACAAAAATATAATCGATAAACTTATGATATGTTTGGATATTCTGCAGACATGTCAGCCTTTGTGGTCATCATGGTATTGAATTTCAATTAATAAACTTGATAAGAAGCCTTAAGTCTGATTTGTGATGGCTTACATAGGACAGGATACAAGAGAAGGAAGCTAGTTAGCTTGACCAAACTACTTGCTAAAATTATGCTAGAAAAGAGGATGCAAGCTGTTTGATTTAAAAAAAAAAAAAAAAAAAAAAGAAAGAAAGAAAGCACACAACCCCCCACCCCACCCAACATATCATAACTATCCACAAATATCAAGTGCCTCCATTAGTGTTCTGGTTGTATGTGTGAAGCATCCTTGATAAGTAATGTGTATACAGTTGAATGTTGAATTACATCTTTTTCTTATCTCAGTAAAGACAGCAGTCTGTTTTGCTTTGAAGAGGTCTGGTCACTATAATTTCAGTCCTGATTAAGTATCACAACATCATGTTGCTTGTGATGCTATGTTAGTATTGCAAACAGAACACCTAAATGTTTCCCGTATCATATCTGCCAGTCTCATGCAAATATATCCAGTATCCTAGCACAGCTGGGTTGGTATGGCATTTTCATGGGGTTGCTGAATCAAACTCTTTCAGTCTTGCGCTGAAAAGGAGAAGGTAGACAACTTTGGGCACTTGAGTCATTTAAGAAAAAAAGGAGCACATTTGGCAGAAAGGATGTAGTACATTTTTGGGGCCAAACCTTCCTTTGTGGGATATTCTAGTAAGAAAACTTGGCTGTTCTCTTGAAGCTTTAGACAGTATATATTTTGACTGCATTATGTTTTGAAACAGTCCTAATTAAGCTTTTAAAGTCAATGGCCTACTATCAGTACAGTACCTGATGACTAGTGCTCTTATAAAAGAGAATAATTGCTTATAGATTTTTTTCACAATCATATCTGTTTTATTTTAGGAAGCAGAAAAAAGAAAGCAACAAAGAGAAGCAGCTCAAAGGTTGTACAAGCAAAAGAAAATGGAAGCTTATAAAATACTGAGTAGGAGGACCAGGAAAGGACAGCCAAATCTAAATGCACAAATGGAGTTTCTTCTTCAGAAAATACAACAAAAGACATAAACCTATGCATAAATCTCCATTACAGGTTTTGAGTTACATGTGGACATTTTATTAAATGACTTTTAATAAATAATCTCTTTTTGCTTCTTCATGACTTTTTACCCTTGGCACGATTTATCTCATCAGTCCAATTGTGGAAGATATTCATCCTGAATATCTTAGGAATATTGTGTTCCTAAGAGTCAGTGAGACCTGGTACTTTGAAAATAAACGGTCCATGTTACTAAAATTCTATTTGTGCAATATCCTGAATTCCAAATCATTAAATCTTGGTACCGTCTGAACATGAATTTATGTTTGTTTTATAGCTCCTAACACTTCCTGCTGGTGTAACTACTACAGTCATGCTTACTGGAGAGGAGCAAAATGAGTGGAGTAAAATGCGACATGGTTGATAATCTCATGAACTGTCAAGCAGAGGAGTATTCTCTGGGATAGGGTTTGACACATGAAAACAACAAAAATTATACTTGGATGGCTACTATTCCCCTTAAAACTTAACAGAAGTCAAAAAACATCTTCAATTTTAAAATTGAAGATATGGTATGTTTCAATCATCTTCATCACAAAATATGTATGATTGTAAACTAAGCGTGGTTTCTTAAATGAGATGGATTGAGTGTATTAGTTGAAGTTTTGTTATGCTAAATATATCCTTTTTTTCTGTGGAATTTTTCTTTATTCTGTGGAATATATGTACAAAAATAATTCTAAGGAATTTGAGGCGTTAGACTGATCTTTGTGGGTCCCTTCCAAGTCAAGGTGTTCTATAATTCTGTGAAATCTTGATTTGGAGATTTAATTAGTAATTTTTAACTAAATAGAATGGAAAAGTTTGTATCAAAATTAATGAAATTTCTCAGGGCATGCTCTGTAAGATTTTCAATACTTTTACAAGTTACAACATAATTATCACAGTTAGAAGTTGATGTCAACTGCACAAATGCAAAATTTTCCTTATTTAAAATGTATGAGAAATTTAAACAGTTTTGAATTGTTTGACAGGTACTGATAATTGAAGAATAGTTTAGGAGTTTGGGTTGGCTAAAATTCTTGTTAGGTCAGTATCCTGAGGCTTTTTCCAAACATAATTAAGCATTTTGCAAAGCTTGGCATCTTTTCCTTCTTATGACTTGGACCCAAGTCATAAGAAGAATGTGGGAAACTTTCTGAAATGGACATGTCCATTCTTGTGGGAGACAATGAGAAAAAATGACATGCTAGTATTGTTCAATGCTATCCTGATAATTGCTGTAATTAAAGTCATCACAGGATGGCTTTGGTTGGAAGGGATCTTAAAAATCATCTAGTTCTGACCCCCCTGCTGTGGGCAGGGTTGCTACCCACTACATCAGGCTGCCCAGGGTCCCATCCATCTTGGCACTGAACAAATACCTCAGGGATGGGGCACTGTCAATTTTGAATAGCTCTGCACAGAAACAGTGAAGAGGAAAAACTATTTGACAGTATTGCACAAGACTTAAAATACTTCATCTAATTTGTGAATAATACAAAAGGAATACGATCCATATAAATTCATGGTTGAAATTCATCCTTCATCGTTTGCATGTGTCTCTAACCTATATGATCTTTTAAAACTCCAGTTAAGGAAATATAAAGCACAAATATTTAGAATTGTTACCTTAAAAAGATCTCAACTCAGTTTGCCATTAGCTTAGTTGTATGTACTGGGCACAAGTCTATAGGGATGTCACCTTTCCTGTTTATATAGGAAAGATTTCAGAAAACGCCAACTGTTAGACTGAGAATGCATTAGTCTATGACCATCCTGGGTTACTCTTACCACTGTAGATAGTAGTTATACTGCATGTTATCAGTATCCTTTTAGAAACGGTATTTATCCGTAAAACATTTGGATAAAATTTGAATGGTGCATTTGAGATTTTTTTTTTTCTCATTTTGACTTTACTGTCAAAATATTCTGTACATATGTTTGATTCTTCATGGAGAGTAGGGTAAGGGTAAAACGAGCTATTTATTTCTTTATTTTGGCATATCTGGTTAAATTTTACCACATCTCACAAATCAACTCAATAAAACATATTTGTTTTAGCAAATTGCATTCATAATTCACTCAAGAAATTTAATGGCTTCACATCATTCCTCCTTAGCAACAAGAACTTCCTTCAGTAGTTGAAGGATGGAAAAGAACATAATTTTCTTCTGAAAAGAAATCTCTTTTTTCACTCATGTTATTATCTGTTTAAGGATTAGAAGTAGGAGAGGAATTCAGGATACAAAGTATGTGTTCCATGGTACTGCTTACAAAAATTAATCTTGCATCATTCTAGCTTTAGTTGTCCTTTCTTCTGTCTTTTTACTCTCTGTATTCAGTAATATGTAATATAAAAGAAATTTTCCTGATTAGGAACCAGAAGATGCCTCCCTGGTTTAATTACGAGATATGGTTTAGTAGCTTGTGGTAGCGATGGTAGTGGGAGGACAGTCGGACTAGATGATATTGTAGGTCCTTTCCAACCTTCTGATTCTATGATTCTATGATTCTTTGTGCTGTGCATAAGACAGTCTGGTCAGGTAGAGAGAGTACTTGATCAAACACTCTTGTGGGGTCTGACCTTAGCCTTGTCATTGCTGGTTTAAATTAGGAGGGACAATTTGTGTCCTTTCTCTCAATCACTTTCTTCTGTACCTTTATTTGATTTGGAGATAAAAGGGGTTATTAATAAGCCCAGCTTATTGCAGACTCAGGTGAGAGATCTTATTCTCCACTGTAAATTAATTCTTGATATAAGAGTTCTTAAAAGGAAAAAAAAAAAAACGCTAAATTTACATATTTGCTAACTCTGTATTTTCTATATTTTGCTAATTGCCCATGACGGCGCTGCCCAGTGTCTCAATATTTCATCCGCCTGCAGTCCTGCAGCATCAAGCTCCTTACATTAATTCAGCACCACAGAAACACAGAGATGCAGCAGCAGCAGCTCTGGATGACTCAAGGTCATGAAGGCACAGTAGGGAATCAAACCTTTGCTTTCATTTGCAGAGCAGCAGTGTAACAGTGGACCCATCATCTATTCGTGGAGAAAAATATTGAGAGTGGAAGGAAGGAATAGTATGGAGAAGGAGATAGTGAGCTAATTACTTTTTTGAACTGTTATTTTCTACGAAAATAGTCAAATGTGAAAGATATGATTATATGAATGTTGTAAAAGCTGTCACTTTCAACCCTGTCTTTGAAATATTTGAGAAGTGGATTCAACAGGATACTTAGATACTTAAAGAAGTCAAGCTATTTTTGTTTGAAAGTATGATCCACATAAGTACCAAGAAAAGGCCACTCCTTTGACTCTTTTTCCTTCACTGCTGTGCATGTGTAGGAAAGATGTTAAAACGTGAAGAGTAGCAAAGTCCTACTACAGTTCTTCCAGTCACTCACTCAAGTTCTCTCTTCGCTGGCAGTTTGTTTTCTATCCTATGAAAATCTGCAAATATCAAGTGGTTAAAATCTCTCAGATGCATCAAAGATGAAGTGGAATTTTGATATCTTGTTCTTTAAAACTGAGTATTCAATGAATACAGAGAACTTTAGATGTCTTCTGTTTTTTCCTTTCATTATAGACCAGTGAAGCTGTGAATCAGAAATAGGGGGGAAGAAAACATAAAGTACAACACGTTCATTTTTCCTTTTTGGTTCTAAGGAACAAAATTAGAAGTTTCCCTTGCTTCTTTTGCACGTCTTGGGAAAATCACAACAGGGATCTAAATGAAACATCTCATTAAGCTGCTCTGAAGGTAGGAGGACATTCTCACTCCATATCCATCTCAAATATATATTTTTTTCATGCTACTTATAGTAAAAATAAAACAAAAACTTTTCTCCATAGAATTATGTTGACTTTATGCCCTTCCTTCCTTCCTTCCTTCCTTCCTTCCTTCCTTCCTTCCTTCCTTCCTTCCTTCCTTCCTTCCTTCCTTCCTTCCTTCCTTCCTTCCTCCCTCCCTCCCTCCCTCCCTCCCTCCCTCCCTCCCTCCCTCCCTCCCTCCCTCCCTCCCTCCTTCCCTCCTTCTCTCCTTCCCTCCTTCCCTCCCTCCTTCCCCCCTTCCCTCCTTCCCCTTCCTTTCCTCCCCTTCCTTCCCTCCCCTTCCTTTCCTCCCCTTCCTCCCTTCCTCCCTCCCTTCCTCCCTCCCTTCCTCTTCCTCCCTTCCTCCCTTCCTTCCCTCCCTTCCTCCCCCCTTCCCCCCTTCCCCCTTTCCTCCTTTCTCCCCTTCCCCCCTTTCCCCCTCCTTCCCTCCCTCCCTCCCTCCTTCCCTCCTTTTGATTTTTTTTGATGACAACAGCAACAATTGTGACTGTGAAATCACACAGCTCATGTTTTCAGTTGGGAAGTGAAGTGTGAAGTGCCCTGAAAGGGAATCAACAGGTTAGTTCCTAGTTCCAAGTGGCTTTAAACCACGCTGAGGATGGTAGAAACTACAAAATAGATTTGAAGACTAGTAGTTCTGTAGCTACAACAAATATTTCACTTTGAACTAGCTGTCTGTTATAATTTAGGAAGTGGTGAACAAATAGAAGCATTATGGAAATAAATGCAAGTATATGCTTTCAGGAGCTATGAATTCTAATTCTTCTGTGATGCCCATGAATAGTACAAGTGTTCAGACATGCAGCATACAGAAGTGACTATAATGGAGTAGTCTGCGCTACATTCTGTAGACTGAAGATTTAATTCCATCTGAGATCTCAAAAAAGAGTTTATGGTGAGTTAGGAGCTTCACTTGGCCTTTGATACTGCTCCACTTTTTCACTGTTACTGTGTTTATTACTCAGGGAAAAGAAAAAAAAGAAAAAAGCAGTGGACCTACAATAATATTGTTTATTGTTTTTGTTTATTTTAGAGTTCAGTTTTGCATATGATGACTCTATCACGTAGTGATGTTCTAAGACACAACAAGTAGTAAGTAAAAACAGCAGCCAAGAAATCTCTGAAATATTTTTAGAGAAATGGAAAGCAGATTTATTTGTCCTCTTTTGAGAACTTAAACAAAACATTCTAATTCTGTTGTTTTCAAGATTTTCTATGGTCGGCACACCACCAAGGGGCAAATAATCTCATCTCATAGATCATAGATGTGATTCCTAGAGATATATGTATCAATAGAGAGTTTATGGTGATGAGTTCAAATGTTAAGACTTTGAGAGCTAGGCAAGGTAAATCCTATTTTGTACGTTAAATGAGCCTTTGAAAGGGTCATTTGGCAACAACACTTAGTTAAAAGTCCTTGATGAAAGTACAGCTGCAGCTGGCTGTCTTGTGGGAGGAAATTCATCCTTTAGTGTTTACTGTATATGTACAAATTCTGCATTCAGTGCACAAGCTCTATGTCTGACTTGGTCCAGGCTTATCAGAGTTATAGCAGTAAGCATTATGGCTGATCTGTGCATGTTTAAAGCATTTGAAGCTTCTAGAAATTTCACTGCATGTTTACATATGTGGTATAAAACTGTTCTGCTCAACACTCCTGACATTTGGCAGTGTAGCATTCAAATCTGCATCCGTGCTTCAAAGACTACGTTAGGACTTCAAACTTCATCAGATAATACTACTGAGTAGAAAATGTCCCCAGACACCAAACAATCAATAGCATTTTCTGTTAAATGAAAGACACATTTATTTTTCATAATTATAATTGCTTTTGCTTTACTGTCCTTTTTCAGTTTGCATCTTCTTTTCTAATGATGGCGAAAGATGAGCAAATTTCTGTGCTTAGGAGTATATTTCTGCTAAAGGTCGAACATTTGCAAACATAAAGCAAAACAGTATATAATATTTTATATTCAGCTGCAGTCATTAATGTGCTTTTTTGTCATCTCAGAGAAATCTACTGTAAGATAATTGCTGCTTTTTAGTACGGCACAAACATTTAATTCTCGAAAGACAATGTAATGAAAGCTTTTTTTTATGGTGTTTTGATTTCTTCAATTAATGGTCCATCTGCAGCAGTGATAGGGTTGCAAAGCACAAATTCAGGCTGCACCATAATTTCTACTGATATTTATCTTTTTTTTTTTCTATTCCTTATTTCACTTGTGGTGGTTTTTTTTTCTATTTTTTTTTCTTTATAGATAATATAAATAAAACTGGCATTTGAGGTAAAGAATAAATTTTGATTAAATAAAGACAGAGATTCTTTTGAATATTCTGATACGCTTTAAAACACATTTAATGCATGATAAACCAGTGCACACTAGAAGCATAGCAAATTCTGAGTTGGAAGAGACCCACAATTCAAAGCTCCACTAAGATCCACCCAAAATTCAAACCCTGTGTCTGAGAGCAGTCTCCAAACACACCTCAAACTCTGTATTCAGCACCGTGCCCACTACCCTGTGCAGCCCATTCCATGCCCACCGCCCTCTGGTGCAGACCCTTTCCCTAAACCCAGCTGCCCTCCCCTGACACAGCTCCATGCCGTTCCCTCGGGCCCTGTCGCTGTCACACAGAGCGGAGCTCAGCGCTGCCCTCCGCTCCCTGTGAGGAGCTGCAGCCGCCATCAGGCCTCCCCTCAGCTCCTCTGCTCTGGGCTGAGCTCACCAAAGATCCTCAGCTGCCGTCATGTGCTTTGCACTCCAGACCCTTCACCATCTTCGCAGCTCTCCTTTGGACACTCTAATAGCTTTATGTTATTCTTTTACAGTGCCTCACAAACCTACACCCAGTGCTTGAGATGGGGAGCTGGCTAGGAAAGGTGTCTTCCAAGATTTGATGCATGATGGGTGAAGTGGCAATTGGTGGCTGTCTTGGCCATATAAAAACATCCATTTTTTTCAAAACGTGACTTTTAGAATTGTTATATAGGTGTCAACATGTTGAATTGTACTTCAGATTTGAAAACACAAAACTCTATTCCATATGCATCGTGCTCAAGATTAAAGGAAAGGAAGGGAAATTGTACAATGATATCTCTCTATATATCCGTAAACACTGACCAAATTTTCAGGAAGAGTTAGACTTGCAGCAAACACTTTTTATTTAATAAATATTTTCATTGGGAGTACACAGTGAGGACTAAACAGTACGAACATCTTCCACTTCTGCACAGTACTTATTTCAGTAGTACAGCAAGTTCTCAAATTTTCAACTGCAGAAGTGGGGAAAGGAGTGCTGTTCCAATTCACGTCTGCACTTCCCATCTCATCTCAGAATAAGCCCACTTAGGGTTTGAAGTTCTTGAAGAATCGTTGAAGCTAATCATGCAAAGTAAGAGAAATTAAAAAGGCAGATGAAAAACTACCTAGTCCATCTTCTGACCTCTTACATTCTCTTTTTCTAAAGCTGGAACCTATTTCTTAAGATTTGCATTTATTTTTGGCACAGTACTTCCCAAGTACTACACCTGACTGTGCTCCAGGAGCAAAAGAATAGTTACAGAGAGGTGGTACATAGGCACAGCAGTGTTCACTGAGACCATTGCCAGAGACACCACTAAGGAAGCTTTCTGAAACACCAGGTGTTTTGGTGCATTGTCAGAGGATGTCAGAATTAACTATATTTCTGTGAGAACCCTGAGTTCAGAATACAGAAGGTACTTTTCATAAAAGTTTTAAATTTGAGGTGAGTTCTGAATATTGCTCATGCCTTCAACCTTCATACCTGATGAAATCCTAATGATTTTGAATAGAAGGTAGACTTTTAATTAATACTCTCTAAATGGTGAAAACAAAGATTGTTTATCAATTTCCTCAGTTCTGAAAAGTAGAGAGAATTTGAAAAAATAGCACATAGGCTCAATTTTCACAGTAGCACTCTTACATTTTTTTCAGTTTTCTGATGGTTCTGGGGCTATTTTATACTTTTCTTCTTTGTCTTTGTATTCACAAAAGAAAAGCAAAAATAAAATAAAAATGAGAAGTGAGCTTAACTTGAAACTGTCATGTGCAGGTAACAACATCTTTTATTTTCTCACAATGTCATTTGGTAAGTGTACAGTTGAGGTACGTTGGATCTTAGGCAATTGTCAGTTTGGATAAGTTCTTTCTTAAAAAATATTGTTTCATAAAAATTATTAACTTGATAGAAAAATGATTATCTGGTCTGTTCTATACAAAATATATGTGATTATTGCAGGACTACCATGTCTGCAATTTGAATTATTTTCTAATACTTTTGTGGTATTACTCCAGCCCTGCAAAAATCTAATTTGTGCTGAAGACTGCAGACTTTTGTATCTGTTAACTGTTGCTGATTAATTAGAGGCTGAAAAGCTTTTCATTATCCTTTAATTTTATTGTCTTTTAATTTCAGTGCTATGGTAGTATTAATAAATTGTAAACAGTGCTTTGCAGACAGCAGCAGGCTACTGGATGTGAAAGAAAAAATTCATTCTGAAGTAGTTGTTGTTAGATGTAAGAAGTAAGCAAGATGTAGTCTCTGCTGTGATGAGGCATTTGACAAGTGTATCTTCTGCTTCTTGAACCAGCATGAAAGAAGAGATCTTGTTCCTCCTACATTAGGGCAGAAATGTTTTCCTAGAATGCCTTTTCTCGTAAGTTTGTTAAGAATGCATTTCCTTGTATGTCCATTTTAGCAAAAAGTGATGCATCAAAGTAAAGTTGTTGGCCCAACATAAGAGAAAGGAGTGGAGGGGGCAAATGGGAAAGCTGATAACTATGCATGGCTCTTACTGTGAATGCTATCAAGAATACAGGTTGAAATGAACTGCTATTGTACAAAATCATTGCATATATAAAAATATTCTAAAATATTACTGCTTGAAAGTCAGGACAGAGATAGTTCTACCGCATGAAATAACCTACCTAACTTAATAAAGGAGCTCACATTTACAGAACTTCTTCCATACATTTCAGTGTATATAGCCAGGACATTTATTTCAGTTTACAACACAAATGTCACTGCAAGTAGCGAAATAATGTCAGTAAGGAAAAACAAAATGAAGAAAATACTTTTCCCTAGTTTGAGTGTGTAAAATATGTGCTACAGAATGAAGGCTTATCTCTTATCAAAAGCCTGTGATATCATCTCTTTTTTATTTATAAACTTGAAACTAATTTAATTTTTTAAACTAAGTGAAATGAACTATTTAAAAAAAGGATAGAAAGAAAGGAAGGAAGAAAGTGCAGAAGAAAGAATGAAAGAAAGAAAGACATTTTCCGTGTGGCTAAATGTATTCAGTCTGTTTCTGTAGCAACAGGAAACACATTTTGTAGATAATTTTTAAACATTTCAAACATCTCACATTTTTGGTAATCCAGCTTCAGAAGGTAATATCAGATACATATATACAATTCAGTTGAGCCAATTTACAGAAAAGATGGAGCAAAATAATAGGCTGCATCCATGCTTTCCTTTGGTACTGCATGTGTGCAAGCAGTTTTCAGATGCTCTTCTTGATTTTAGTCAAGAAAAAGCCACTGGGTGGTGGCATAGAGCTGGATTTCATCAGGAGATCACAATTCAAATGAAAGAAAAACAAAACAAAACAAAAGAATGGAAAAGACTTTAAGATCAAATCTGACTTGTTAACAAAATCTTTAAGATTTGGTGACTTTTTCAAATTAGTCTCGTCATAAAACTCAATGGACATAGTCAAAAATTAGTTCTGGTAATAGATCATCTGTGGAAAAACTCTGTGAAGTCTTCAAATGTTTATCTTATTTTCCATTTTATACTGTCCAGTTGCTACTTTGGCCAACCCTGCTCTATTTTTGCTTGTTAGATGAACAACACTGTAAAAGTTACATATATACTTACATTTCATCTAAATTGAAGAAACCATAGAATCTTTCAGTGTAGAGGGAAATATAGTATTTTTGCTCTCTTGAGAGCTAATTGTAAGTTTATCAACATTTTTCTCTTAATGGAGACATCAAGATATAACAAAGTACCTGTTCCACAAACCATTGTAGGCTGCAGAACATCTTGTCTTCCTCTATGTTCTCATACAGGGGCTAAAAAGGGGGCTGGGCCACAACCTCTCAGCTTCTAATCTGGGCTTGCTGCATTGCTAACAGTATAAACAAACATTGCAACATAAACTCAGAGGGATATTTAATGGCAACTTCACAGCTCCCCTGAGCTCAGTTTCTCCTGCAGGTACTGCCAGCTGCACATTCTGTTGGCATCTGAATCACAGGCAGCACAAATGGTCTTAGCCAGGTGAGCCTGTGCTCCTGGGGGCCAACCTGAAATGACACAGAGTGAATCCTGTAGCAGTTGAGCTGGAGGAGTTACTTCAGCAAGGCTGGGGACACAGCATGTCTGAAGTAAGGGTGTTGAGGGGACAGGAGCATTTTACTGAAATCTTTTGTATACACTTTAAAGGAGATGTGTGAGATACCAGATTTAGATACCAGATTTGCTAATCTCTGCCAGTTCTTCCAGTTCACTGAGTTTTGGACAGTATTTCAGCTCAGGACACTGTTTTGGCTCAGCCCTGTCTGTCTTTTGCAATGATGACGACATCTGCCATCCACTGTTCTACTGGTGGTTTATCTCATAGCAACTCAGTATAAGGTCTTCTCTGGGGGGAATAAACCATGTAGACAGAAAAAATAAAGACCCAGTTAGAAGTTGGAGAAACAGCCTTACAGTCAGCTCTGAGTATCAAGTATCACAAAGTTGGATTCTGTATTTTTGTCTGGATGTCTATTCTGTTCTCCTTCTTCCTTGAAAATGCTTGGAGGAGGTTTCCAGAGAAATACCAGTTAGTAGATGGAGTCTTGGCAAATATTGAGGCACCTGTGAGATGTCACTTTCCCAAAGTTGACCCAAGTGACTGATGTGCTTCTGCAGTGTTGTTATGCTTCACTGGGTTGATTTGCTCAGACTTCTTTATTTAGGCACAAAGACAGGCTGCAGTTAGGATATGTGCACCTTTAAAGTATAAAACAAAAATTAATTTTCTAAGACTGTTAGGAGTTAATGACCTCTTAGTCTTTAGCATTAGTGTGCCTACTACCTCTGCTCTGAAGAGCTTTTGCTGAGAGGCCAGCAATAGTCAGGAGGGGGAAAGGGCTGACCACCACCACTTTCTGGGACACATCCTCCATACTTCGAGTTTTTGTCTGTCACCACCTCCATCAACTCTGTTGAAAATGGCCTACTTAAAAAAATACAGCATTACCCCGTCATACACTTCCTGTTCAGAGCTCTTTTGATTCTGGAAAATAGAATAGTTATTAAAAAAATATAATAACAGTAATGGATAAAATAGCTAACTAGTTTGCTTATCATATCTGATACTTTTATCTATGAGATTTACAGCGAGTAAAGCCAGTCTAGAAATTTACAAGAAGTGCACTCATGAATTTATGCAGATTTTTTCTAACTGTTCTACTCCTGAGACATAAAGTGATTTATACACGAACTGTAGCATCTTACAAATTTGATTTTTTCATGCATTTTATGCATAAATGGATGTTTTCCAAGCAAACTCATCACCAAGAACTTGTTTACATAATTTGATTGACACATACCTCAGTACAATTACTTATATACTGTGGAAAAATTCCTGGGGAAAAACATAATTGAGAGGATTATCTTGTTTGCTGGAACTCGAACAGCGTTCTAACAACAACACTGTATGTACAACAGGGAATATTTTTTGTAATGGTGAGCATTTTTTAAATGTCAGCTTTCATTCCAGATGGCCCCTTGAAAATATAATCCTGGTTGACGACTGAATTTGAATCCTAAAGACTACAGTTTCTTGACAGTCAGCTAAGATAATTGGGCTTATTTGTGGTTGGAATCCACAGGCCAGAGATAAGCCTAAGAAAGCAATTCTTAGTCGAGCTGGAAGGAGGCATGAGGAGGATGGCCCACACAGTGTGGTGTCTGCTGTAGCTTCATGGCCATCCCAGGAGAGGTGATCTTCGTTTGAGTGAGTTGCCTTCTCAGCTACTTTCTTCTGACTCCTCCCTGAAAGATATTACACACCTGGTAATAGTGAGGGGTGAGCATTAAGCTGAGAATGATGTTTGCTTGGTGCTGCATTTATTTATCTAATTACTTATGTTCCTAGTGTGCTTTCATAAAATGAAAGTATTTTAGGATTATTAACTGTAGAATAACATGTTCTACAAGGTAGTCTTTAGCATCTGTTTTGACCTACAAAGTGATCGTGTACACGTATCTATGTTTCTTCTTTAATCTGCTAACAGCATGAACTTTCCATGGTCTGATTACACCTTAAGTCCATATAGTAATTAAACTGATTTTGAGAATGATCAGTTCCAGTGAAGTTATTGGGATCTTTACACAGAATAATATCATTTTTTAAAAGAGATGGTAAGAAACTGCTACAGAGTTGAAGCCGTACCACTGAGGAACTCTATCTCCTTTTTGTAAACCTATTTTGAAAACTGTTGCTATTTTAGTTGCACTACTCAGTACTAATAGTGTTCCTGTACTTTTCTGCTACTACTAGACTGGGCATACTGTTCTACTACCTAAAAACTGGAGATAAAATTGCTTCAGCTGGGCTTGTCATAACCTGAAGTTGTTCTGCTGGGAGTCAGGAAGACTGGTGTGCAAGAATGAAGATACTGCTCTTTTGCTTTGGCCATCACATGAAGAACTACTTCAAACCTTTTCTTAGCCTACTTCAGAGGAAAAGTTGCCATCTAATAAAGGCTTAGGAAACTGGAAAAGAAAGCAATACTCTTATGTGATGTTTCTGGTAGTTGGTCAATTTTTTTGAGTGAATACAGTATTCTTTCCTTGTCAATATCTTCATTATGCTTCTTGTTTTGGAGCTTTACCAACCTCCAATCTAAAAGAGAAAGAACACCAACTATTTTCCTTCAAAATACTTTCCTATTAATAGTCCGTTCCCACAGACCTTTGTAACATTTTTTTTTTTTTCCCATAGAGCCTTAAAACAGTACATCTTTTCAAGACTGCTTTCTTCATTTTAGCTAAACCTGCTTTCTTGTCCTCTGCCTTTTTTCAACATGGAATAAAGAGAAATCTTTACATAATGGAGGAGGCTCATTTGAAAACAATCTCAGTTAAAATTTTAGCTTTGCAATTGAATGGTGTTCAGCCTGATTATTTCAGGAAAAGAAAAAAAGGGACTTAAAAAAACAGTGCGGTGAAGTTACCTCCTCAGCAGCAATCATTCTCTTGAAGAGCGGCTGAGGGAGCCAGCATTGTTCAGTCTGGAGAAGAGTAAGCTTGGGGGTGACCTTATCACTATCAACAACTACCTGAATGGGGAGGGGGTTGGCCTCTTCTCCTAAGTAACTAGCAATAGGACGAGAGAGAATGGCTCAAGTTGTGCTAGGGGAGATTCAGGTTGGACGTCAGGAAATACTTCTTCTCCAAGAGAGTGTTCAGGTGCTGGAATGAGCTGCCCAGGGAAGTGGTGGAGTCACCGACCCTGGAGGTGTTCAAGAAACATTCAGATGCTGTCTTGAGGGACATGGTTAAATTGGAAATATTGGTGATATGTGGACGGTTGGTCTGGATGATCTTAGAGGTCTTTTCCAACCTTGGCGATTCTATGATTCTATGATCACTACTGGATCCACCAGCATTTCTCTTTGTAGCCACATAAACCAGGAGAGAATTCTGTAGCAGCAGATCCCAACGTAATATCAGGCAATTTCTTGTAATGGATAAATTTCAAACAGTGTAAATGTCATAGTAGATATCAATGCTCTATGGAGTTAGGATTGTGTTTATGTTAACAAACAGTGCGATAGTATAACTATTATGTTATCTCCCTGACATGGAGTAACCAGAAATAATTCTATTGCATTCAGATTCATTAGTGAAAATACCATTTTTTTTTTTTTAATTTGTTCTGCTAAAAGAAAATTAAATTTCTGTAGTACCGTCAGTAACACAATTATCCGGATACTTTAGTATTTTAGAAATAAAAATATTATTAGATGTGATGATTAGTTATAATTTAAGCATCTTTCATTAACTTTGTTTTGTATAATTGATTGCTATACTAAAATTTTGATCTATTGAAGGAAATCAGATTTTCATCTTATGTTTCCAGCAAGTCAATTTTTCTCCCCTCTATTTTTTTTGTTAACCTTTTTTGCCCCCATTCCAGTCTTTCATTTCTTGAAATGACAGAGTTCAAAGATCTGATCACAAGACCTGATAGATCTTGTGGAGCATAGCCCTTAATTTTATGTGTCAGTAATTTTCAAGCTGTAAAATAAAGCTTGCTAGAGCTTCACATGAACATATTTTATTTGTTCTTCCTAGTGTATGAGGATAGTAACACCAACACAGTGCCTCAAGACCTTGCTGTCTCTCTGATAGAGAACACACAGATTTTTTTGACTTAAGAGAAAAATGCAGTCAATTCATGTTAAACCACTGATTTTTGATTGCTACTCTCTTTTCCAATAGCTTCTTCCTCTGCTTGGAAATACCATATATCAGTGCATAGGAAGTACATCCTAGAATAAGCATGTCACCTTCCCTCTTGAGTCAGTGAACAAATACCTCTCCTCAGATGTGCACACAGGGTCATGTCTTTGAAAGGCAAATCAGTTTGGTGGTGTGACAACAGTACAGGAAAGCATTTTGTAGAAGTTGTTGCTTTCATGCAGCATGCAGAGTACATTTTGGGTCATTTTGGAAAGAAAGCAAATTCTAGCAACTTTCCTAGCTTTGATGCTTTCAGTTCACGTTAGAGGCAGATTAGTGACATTTTCTTGTATCCATACTTTACAGAAATGAAGAAATACCATATTAACAGAAACAGGAAACAACACATGAGAAGTGGCTGATGGAGTCAGATTTATTTTAGTCTGGAGAACAGACTAAAGGGGTTAAGGGGTGACCACATTGGTCTTTACAACAACCCAAAAGGAGGATGCAGTAAGGGGAGTGTCAATCTCTTTTCTCATTTGACAAGAAATGGCCTCAAGTTGCACCAGGAGGGATTTAGATTAGATGTCAGGAAGACTTTCTTCATGAAAAGAATTGTTAAGCATTGGAACAGTTTGCCCTGGGACCCGGTAGTCATCATCCCTAGAAGTATTTAAGAGACATATGGACATGACAGTAGGGACACGGTATAGTGGTAGACTTGGTACTGTTAGGTGGATGGTTGGATTTAATGATCTTTTTGGGTCTTTTCCAATATAAATGATTCTATGATTCTATGAAATCATAACTCCAGATTTCTTATGTAAATGCAAGACAACTGGATTTGTTGTTGTTATTGTTGTTGTTGTTGTTTGGGAAAGCTCTAATATCATTTAAAAGCATTGCTAATGAATTTGCGGTCTCAATAAACAAGTCTGTCTTGGCATTCAACCAGTAAAACATTTACAAAACTTAGTTCTTAAAACAAAGTGCAAACAGAGGAAGCTTAATATATCTGTAGTTACTATTTTGCTATTTCATGGGCTATGGGCTTATATTCACTGATGGATCTCATACTACTGTAAAATGAAGCATAAGTTCACAAAAAAATAATACAAATTTTTTATATCCTCTGTTGTCATCAACATTTCTTTATTTCAATACTACTGTAGCACACCACTGCACTATGTGTGTTTTCTTGTATCAAGTTGTAAACTTCATGAACTTTTTCCATTGATGGCATAGAACATGTTAGAAAAACAAAACAAAACACAAACTCAAAGATTGCTGCAGAACAATTTATGGCCCTGTTTTCTTTATCTTATATTCTATTAGGTACCTAAGAATTTCTGGAGCTTCAGGATTGTGTGGATGAAAAGCTGAAAATCAGATTTTACTATTACAGAATCCCTATAGCTGGTGTCAGGAAGCTAAAGTCAAGTCACAAGCAACCAAGGTTTGGAAACCAGTAACTACAAATCATGTTCAGGAAGGTGACAAAATAAAGAGTTAGAGAAGTATATCAAACCTTCAGCTATATCTTTTGAATAGAAATCTTTCTAGATGGATCTCCATTGAACTAAAGTTTGTTAAATGTAGTGGTTTCATAAACAACTTTTTGTCTTGATACAGTTGGCATGAATAATTGGCAGGAGTGGTGGTCATTCTTGTTCCACTGGAGTAGGGTCAGTCACTTCCAAATAGGAGAATTTATTTATGTACATTCACACGATGAGGATGAGGAGTGGAGTCTAGGAAAGAAGAACTGAATACAGTCCTTTGCCACCTTACAAAATATCCTAGAAAGTCTGGGATTTCTTGCAGAGAAACAGAATGTATTTTTTGCTTAAGGAGAAAAGTCAACATCCTTATATATTCCTCTGCCGCTGCTTTGCTTATCTTTGCTAAACAACTTTTATTTTATATTGAAAGACCTTGCTATACCACTGTATGGTATGTGGAAGTTCCTCTCTAGTGGATAAGCTTAGAGTTCTGTTTTCAGACATTTAGCTAGAAGTTCCAGGACAGAAGAGTCTCATGCAATATCAGGGAGCACAAGTTGTGAATGAATTCAGTTTTAACAGATCTGAAGTTCTGTGCAGCTATTCTAGTTTTATTCTTAGCTAGGAAATACAATTTATTCTAAGCAAAACAACAATGCAAGCGCTATATTTACTGCTCAACAGTGGTGTCAGACTTTCAGCATTTGTGAAGTTTTTTAATAAGGCTACTTTCATGCCAGAAAGGAGATTGTTCAGTAAAAACATATGAAGACTGTGAGGAATGTAATAATTTTATAAAAGATCTGATTCTGTCAAAACACCTGTTATTATGACCTTTTAAAATATATGGAAGGAATTTTGTGGAACCAAATCTTGAAACTTGATATTCATGTATTGTGCTATTGTATTTTAAATGGTGATAATAGGAAGAAATACTTCTTCTTAAAGGATTTTCCACTTATATTTCCTGATTCAGACATTCACTTTGGTTTATATTTTCTCCTGCCTTACCTACATTGGAGCATTTAGAGAACTAATGAAATACATTATGGAAGGTATGCTGTGTTTTTCACTGCAATAATACCCTTCCTGAGAGGACATTTTTTCACTGATAGAATGAGATCATTAACAAAGAAACCTTGTTTTACTGTATGTATTTTTATAACAAACTTGATTTGTAAGATTGTAAAAAGACAAAAGTTGAGACTTTCCTTGATAATAAAAAGTTGCATTTTTAAAGAGTTGAGTATCCTAGCTTACTGAGCGCTCACACATGACTAAGATTGACAGAACTTCCAGTCATTGAAAGGAGAACTGCTGAGTTCTTCTGGAAATGTGCTTTAGGCAAAATAAATAAATAAATAAATATCAAAATAATTATGTCCTTCTGACCTTACAAGTATTTCTTTCCTAGTGAGAGTTCAGATGACATCAGATTTTGTCACAGAAAACCAACGGAAGGAATATTAGCAATATGAGTCAGTGGCTTGGGAGTAGAGAAAGAGCCAATATAAGGCTCAGTACGTGTTCTTCACAAAATATATCCTGTTTCCAAAGGGGGGCTTTGCTTTAATTATTTTTGCTTCAGATTTCATCCACTAAATTATGAATTTCTTACAAGAGACTTAAAAAAAGTGTCTTGCTTCTCCAGAGAAAACTGCAGACTGTCTCAAATAATGAGCTACTGGCTTTGTGGAATTGCCTCCTTTGTTGTCATGGAAACTAAAGTTATGAAAAATGAAATGAAAGAAGCCAATAATGCCTCCCATAGTTTTGCTATAACTCTTGAAGTTGTTAATGTTCCTTATCACTAATAATTATTTTTAAAACCTTTGAATCAAAAGAATGACCAGTATGGAGTTCTGTTGAAGAGCAACTGAACATTTGTGTACGCAACTGGAGCATACTGATGCTAGTTTATCAAAATCTTACAGAATTATACTACAGATCCTAGTCCCAGGGAAGGTTGTCAAAATGTAGCAGAATTTTATCCAAGTGATGAGGAATTATTGTTCCCCAAACTCCTGGAAGCTTCCATCAGTGGGAAGTAATCTCCTTCTGAAGATTAACTGGGAATTTAGTCCTAGAATAAGGACTAAAGCATTCTTCATCAGTTGTTTCCTGAAGGCTAATATGCAAAACTCTTCCAAAACAAAGCTGTGTACTGTCCCATTCAAGATGAATCACCTGAATAAAATCAAGCATATATTTTGTTTAAAAGAACTATGTCATGGGAACAGCCCTGCAAAAAGTCTCCAGCTTAATTGGTCTCGAAAATTTAGTTATGGCAAAATAAACTATGGAAAATAATTATGGCATGTCCAAAATATCCATAACTGACTTCCAAAAAAGAATCTTGTACTACTAATCTGTTCCACAGTTCATTAATATGGTTGTTTTACTTCAGTAATCATAGAAATCAACTTCTACCTTAAGAAAGTATCTGTATCATAAGGGCCAAATCAGAAGTACTTTGGACTCATATCATTTGAGCATCACTCAAATCCTAACGTTGGTTTATTATTTCCTGTCAGTTTGGCAATTAGATATTCTCTTTAGATGGTCACAAAAAAATATTTACAGGCAAATATTAAACTTCTCAGTTATATTTCCTCCAACCAGAATCACTCCCCAATGCTCACAGGTTTCTTGCCCAGAATATTAGCAAATTCTAGTTTATTACAATGCTATTTTAATAATCTTAAAGGCTCTGGGGCCTATCTGTGGATTCTCTGCAATTATTCAGAAAGCTATTTAAATAAATATAGCTCAAAAAATTGCAAGAAAGTAAGAAAGAGAAGTAATAGTAGTCCAGGCATAAGAAATGGCTTTCTGAAGTAGGTAGTGACAGTGCTTTTAACAATCTCTTTTGATAAATTTATTGTTACACATTTTCATGACTGATGCAGTTACTGGCACAGAAAAGCCAGTGATGATGGACTCTGCCTTTTATAAAAGGCACCTACCAGGCATGTGATGTCCATTTCTATGTAGTCTATGTAGATAAATTTATAGAGCATTGGGTGTATAGCTAACATCTTGGGTTAATTCTCCTCTTCTCTTGAAGGCAACTCAAATTTAAAGAAGGCTATCTTCATTATCTAAAACTTTGTTTAGGATCTGGGTGAAAATACTCTCTAGGTTTTCTGCTGAAGCTGTCGATTTGCAGCAGTTAAATTGTCATACTACTGAATGGATAGATGAACCATGATGATCAGCAGCTATTGTTCCCATGTGAAATAGAAATCAAAGATTTTTACTCTACTCCTTTGACTCATTGCATTTTTCACTAAAAGCAAACATACATACCCCCCATTGAATAAATGGCAGAAGCATGTTTGAGGGGAGGGCTCTGTTCACAATCTCATGGCAGCTCTCTTTCCTGGCCCATGCCTCCTCTGTGGGGATCAGACTGGAGAGCTCTCTGCTGAATGTGCTGGCAGGTTTGCTCTGTCTGTCTGGTGTCTCTGACTTGTCCAAACAACTCTGTCAGCAGTCAAGGTGCTTAAATCAAAGCTTTGTTTTTTGTTTTCAGACATCAAAGGATCAGTACTGTAGTCCTTAACATGATGTCTGCCTACAGCAATATACTGTAATCTTTTATTGAACCTGATCCTTATTTTTTTTCTGCTTTTATTTTCTACTGTTAAGTGATGTTATTACTGTTACATTTCACTGAGTTTTGTTAGAAAAAACCAACAGCTTCTGAATTACTCAGGTTCCAAATTAAAGATGACCACAAAAGTGAACATCTAAAACAATACACTAAAATGTGTTATTTCAGTTTCTGAATCTTAAAAAACAATTTCCATTAACTAAAAATCCATTCAAAGATACACACCTCATGCGAAAAGAATTTAATAAGAAAATGCTAATAGTAACACTAGCAGATAAAATAGATGAGCACAGGGGCAAAAATAAAAACACTCTATTTTTTAGAAAAAGGTTAGGTAATTTAAAATTAATCAAAACTTTACCAAGCACAGAAGAAAAAGCAATTAATATCAATCTGTTTTGTATTGCTTTCAGTGAGGTCAAGATTTTAATATTTTTGTTTGTTGTTTACCTTCACTTTGGCTTTATTCAGACTTGTTCATCCTGATTCAAAACATGTTTAACTTTCTGTCATTGAAACCTAAAGCCGGGATTACTTGAAGGACATGTTTGAATGCTTTCCCTAAATCATACTTTTGCCAAATATCCCAGTTTAATCACATTGTTTTTCTCAAGGAATGTTCACTCTTTAAGAACAATCTCCTGGATTTGTGTAGTTAAGAAAGAGTTTTAGCTGCAAGATTTATTCTGTTTCCTTCAGTAAGCACCCTATCTTTACAGCTGCGGATAACAACTAGAAAATATGACTTAAAAAGCCCATAAAGGCACAATTTCAGAAAAACAAATAAAAATAACCTCAAAGGATTCTTTTTACAGCTCCTCCTTTTGACCTAACCTCCTTGAAGTTATATTTCCAGTGATACAGGATCAAAATCTCAAAACACGTAGAAAACAGATACATTTTCCAGAATAGATATCATCTTTTTCCAGTGAAAGGAAGTAAAAACATCCCTGAATCTTGAATATAATTGTTTGAAGCAATATGAAGGAATCAAGACATTTGCTATTCCATAGGAAGAATGAAGACATCAGAAGTGTTAATTAAAATTACATCCTGCATATAATTTGCACTTTCCAGACAATTTACAAAAGCAGCAAAATTTAAGATATTGTTTTACCTTATGCTGTCTTCTTATACACAAACTGAAACATGTTTGATTTAGGAGCATGTGTAATTCTTTTTAATGTGATAGTAATATTCAAAATGACCAAAAATTGAACAGTTTGTAAATCTTAAATTTTTTATAGATTAAAGGAAAAAAGGTGAGTTTTATTTATTTTTTTTTCACAGTAGCGTGCTTGTTTAGACTTTTCTATATACAATTTTAAAATACAATTCCCACAGGAGCATCCTTCTTCTATCCTTATGTTTTTCTTCTGTCACTGACATAACATTTTCACTTCTTCTGGGGTGAAATTAAATTCATACTGACACATCTAAACATAAATATTTCTCAGGAATCTCAGCAAATCTCAGATAAGATGAGGAAGCTGTATTTAACTATTAGAATGTTTTTACAGAAGCTCATTCTCCACTGTAAGTTTCCCCGAGGATCCCTGAAAACAATTACTTCTTAGCCCCCTTTCTAATATATTTTTCAATAACTGCAATTCTGATTCATTACTAATTAACATCTTGAATTCAAGATTATTTTTTTTCTAAAATGTGTGCTCAAGCTCAAGTACAACTATGTGATATGATGTAAAATTAAGCCCTGTGGATTGTTAGTGTAATTTAGTATTGGAGGGGATTAATCTTCTCCAACTTTAAATTTCCTGAATTTAGACACCATGTCTAAGTCAACTGTATAGAATCCCTCAGTATCCTATGAGGAAATCAGGTAGCTTCAGACACTCCAGGTACCTTCTACTGTAAGGCAGGTATCTTAAGCAGAACAGATAGTGTGTGCTCTAGCAATGCCTCTCTCACTGTGGTGATATATGGATGACCAGCAAAAAGCAGATGATTCCTAGGTTCAACTTCAAGAACACTCTGAACAATGCTCTTCTTCTGTTCTGTATCCCAGCACTGGCAGCAGCATCACTTTCTAGATCTTCTCTGTCAGTTCTACCTGCTGTCTTCCCTGTGGGCCAGCAGCTCCCAGCTCCACCCCCGCCACAGGGCCATGCTTGTCTCTGCCAGCTGCCAAGTGAGAAACTCACTGCATCAGAGGAGCAACTTGCTGTATATGACAGTGGGATAACAGACTGTTCTGCTTCTGAGCAGATATCAGTGGTCCCTAAGGAGACCGGGGAAATTAGGGAGGGACCAAGAGAGAAGGAGAAGGAAAAAGCCTCAAGGGAAATGGAGAAACACAAAAAGAACAGCTGCAACAGAAGAAACACACATAAAACCTAATACTGTGTAGGTGTAAAATTAAAACAAGATGATTTATAAAGAACTGTGGAGGGAAGAGGCTGTTGGGACAAAGAGAGGAGATATAATTCAGAATTAAATTTTTTGAGTCTTGAATTGGTCTTTGCACAGCCTGGCTAGTGAACAGTTAAACTGGTTCTCTTGAATAACCTATACACTGACATTTGTTTCCATAAATTATTCACTGAATACTGACAAATAACAAACTCATTTGTTTTAACTGGCTTTCAAGCGAAAAAAAAGGTGAAATTTTCGATACATTATTCAAACAGCTGGAGTTCAGATATGTTTTTATGTATGTCAGCCACAAATACACTTGAGGTGTTATTAGATGGCAAGTGTGATAAACCGGGCATTTGCTTTGCATCAAATGCTATTGATTGCTGAGCTCAGAGGGCCGTTGTCTGCTGAAAATGTGGAGTATTTGAGCTTTTGCCAGTTCCTTGTTGCTGAGCAACAGCATTTGTCCCTTCCAGTTTCTAGTGTGTATGTAGCTTGTACATATGGATTAAGTTGAATGCAGAATGAAAACTACCTTAACTATTTAATGACTGTATATCATATTCCCTTTATTTAAAAAGAGCTACCAAGCAGTACATTTTCGTGCAGTATGGCTATGTATAGGATGTGGCTGTCTGGGGGCAAACAGAAGCAGGGCTGCCCTCTCGGAGATGAGGAGTCCTTGTGCTGATCAGGGAGGGACTCAAAGCCAGGGCTCAGCCCCACAACACCCTAGTAAGGCGTAGGACAGACATGGTGTTGTAGGCCAAGACCAACCAAAGACATGAGTCATACAGTGATGGCAATGGAGCAGGTCCAAGGTTCAGTCAAGATGTCAGGCCACACACTCCAGAGGACCAAGTCTGGGCAGGGCTGTGGACCTCAGTATGGTTCCAGCTCAGTGGGACACATGGCTGGGCAAGGCAGGACTTGTGGGGAGCCGAAACGTGGCCCTGCAGCAGTCTGACTGGGCAGATTGACAGCTGTGGGATCCTGGGCCTGAGGAAGGCAGGAGAGCCATGAGGCTAAGGATATTCTGGGCTGCTGGTGCCCTGGGACTCCAGCAACAGGGTAGGTAAACAACTTTTGTGAGAATCACACTCCCAGATTATTTTGTAATACAGAATTTCTGGACAAAGTACAAAGATCTTTTACTACTTTCATGCAGTAATTTTTTTTTCATTATTATTTTTAATCTGTAATGACCTGTGCAAGTAAAAAAAAATTAATATTCATCGATGATGAGAATGTTTTTCACGATGAGCCGTCAGCAGCATGTCACCACTGCAGGAAAATGAGAACATTTCTGTAAGATCCGCATTTGGGTGAAATTGGGATTCACATGGCAGTGCTAAAATTATTTTGACCTTTTCATCAGTCGCTTTAAAATGTCAGAAGTTTTCAACTGACTCCACAAAGCACCTTTGGTTCCATTAAGCACCTGTTTTGTATCTGCTATTTTATATTTTGAATTCCAATAGCTGTGTGTTAATTAACACAACAAAAAATGATTTCCCTCATATTTCCAAATGGAAAGCCAGAGGTAAAATCAAGGTCATTTGTGGTTAAGGATAGTGGAACCCAGTGAACCCAGCTTCCAACAAATTTAGTTCCAATTAAATCCACAGTGTTTAATTAGATCATATTCATGGCTCACTGATGAAATTCTGTGGAAAATAGAATTGAAGAAGAGTCATGTTGGATTGAGTTACTCATATTTTAAAGTTTTATTTTGGTCAATCTCCTAGTCATCTCTTTAATTCTAGTAATTCCAAGCATAATCTTACTGGTGTCAGCCTGCCATCTGAAAAATTGGTAGTTGTAGGGCAGATTACAACTTTTCTAGGTATTGAAGTTGATAACTGAAGAGAAACACTGACTGAAGTTTAAATTCTGAAAACTTATAGCAGATTTTCTTTAGGAAATAAGGTGGGTTCAGGAAATGCTGGTCAGGGTTTTCTGTAGATTCAATGTGGTCTGCATCAACACCTAACTGATGTATATGCCCCTTTCAATAATAGTATTATGTGTGCATGACATCTAAATTTGCAGAATGATGCAGTAGAAGAAAGCTCGTCAACTGAAAGGTTTCTCTGTGAAAAAATGCATTTTCAGGATCAAAACTTGAGGTTACTGCGGATAACTATAAGGCAGTATTTAAGCAAATGAAAAACGCTGTTTAGTTTTTAATTTCTTGAAAGCTATAAGTCTTCCATACCTCCATGTTGCATAAATAAAAAAAAAGAATTTTCCTCTTATACCTCATGCATGAAGTTGATTTCTACATGCAAAGTCACAGAAACTTAGGAATAAAAGTTATTTATGTACATATGACTTCCTCAGCCTCCCTCTGAATACAAATATATCATCTTTGAATGCATCATAGCACCCAAGTCTTTGAAATGGCTCAGACTTCTATAATTAATTGCAAAATATCCTTTCTTCTTTTCCAATATTAAAAATGACAAAACAAAATGCATACAAAATAATCTCAAATATTTGTTTAATCCTCAAAATAGCAACAATCAGCAATAGTGTACCTATGATGATAAGCTAATAGACCCTTTCAACTATGCTGTGTAAGATCCGTAGTAGTCAAGCTGCATAAAACTTCTGTGAACAGGGTGCTGGAGTTCTGCCTCAATTGCAAATTTATCTGAGCATGGATTTGCCTATTGAGTTAGGTCAAGGTTTCATATAGCTAAGTTAGGATTTACCTATAAAGTTAACGAAATGCACATCTTCCCTCAAGTCTCTTATAGTCATTAATTTGTATTGTGCTGCAAAAATTCCCCTGTCATATGACAAAGAATCTCCTCTAAAACCCCCCAAGATTTGCAGCAAGATGCTATTCATTTACTTGTGGCAGTAAATTGTGCGGAGAACTTGAATGCCACTTATCTGACCCAATTCATACTTGCAGCTTAAGCTCTTTTTATTTGTTTGTTTCCCAGAATTTGTGCTAAAACAAAGAGATTATTCAAAATTCAGAGCTCTATACTCAGAAATGTATTCAGTTATCAGTCTTATGAAACTAATATTCATATGGCTTTTCAAAGTCAAGTGCTTTGTGACAGTATAAATGGAAGTAGTGATTGGATGGTAAAAAAGTTGGTACGAATAAGCATTGATATTTTTAAAACTGACTCTTTTTTTATAAGCTTGTAATCTTTGCAAGCAATCAATATTATTGAAAGAATGGACTGGAAAGAAGTCCCTGCATTGTACTTTAGTTCTGGAGATGATACTGCAAAATTTTCTTTATAAACTATAAACTTAAAGGAATAAAATACATCTTAAAAGATCCAGAAGTCATTGGCTCCCAGAACATTCACAAGAAGACTACTCTGGAACTGTGCTTCTCTAAGAGGCCTTCTAAATTCTTACCAAAATTTTTCGATGGCCAGTTTGTTTCTACTTGCTTTTTTGCCAACATTGTCCTTTAGATTAAATAGCTCTTATTCCTCTCTCTTGTTTATCCCCAAAGTGTTTATAGAGAGACTGTATTCCCTCTCAGCTTTTGTTTCGCTAGGCTAAACAAGGCAAGATCTGTTGACAGATGGTTGGCCAGAACCCAGCCAGGCGAAGCTGACACACCAGCTTCAGAGAGCCAGGAGCAATCAGTCTGCAGAGGCTACCTCCAGACTCTGAGGCATCCCTTCAGAGAGCTGAGAGCAAATAAACATTCTCTTGGACTGTAGCTTTCTCACTTCTACCTGTTCCCCAGTTACCAATAATCTATGAACTAATTTATTTATTTTTTCATAATAGTCAGCTGCTGAAATGCTTTTATGGACACAGGAAGTGTAATTGTGCTGGACTAATTTTTGTCAGACGAATTTGTACACCAACATACGTGAAAGGTGAAGAGTCTGAAGAGAGAGCAGTAAAAAGCTGTCACGGATCCTGAATTCTTTTTTATTTGGAGGTATGGTAAAGTCCTTGAGTATCAGTATTATTTCTTCCTTGATCCAAAGTGAGATTTCGTATGTATGGCAGTCACACCATATACCCAGTATCTGCTGGGTACAAATTTTCTTGTTGTATCTCCCTGATCTGAAAAAAGGGCTCGTCGAATGCTAATAGAAAACCAGAAATGTAGGATAATCACTGAGAAATTCTGTATTTTTTTTCCTTATTTCTTTAAAATTGACCCAGTAACAGAAATTAATTTCTCCTTTTGAAATACAAATATCATGTCCAAAATTCAAATGGAGGTACCTCTGTTCTTCCAATATAGAAGCGGAATTACTTGTTTCATAATTAAAATTACTCCTTCCCTATCTTAAAAATATTTTGCAGTCATAAAGTGGCTTCTTACCAACAATGCTGGCTGCTTGTCAACATGGGGTGAGGTAATCCCTACATATAGTGCTCAGTCTTAGGAACTGGCTAATGTGCAGACTGTAAAAATGAATAGGTTGGGTTGATGTAATAGGTATCAAAATCTTGTTACTGTAAATCTTCTATGGGAAAAATATAATTGTCGTGCCTATGGATAGTTTTACGACTAAAAGATCTGGTAAAGATTTACCCGACACACATGTTCTTCTCCTAAAAAAGTGAAACCTAGAAGGAGTATTTACTAGGACCAGCAATACACACTTAGCTGTCTATTTTCCTCCCCGCCTCCCTCCTCTCATCAATTCCTCCCTCCCTTGCTCCTTGTCTCCTTCCCTCCTCTCTCATCTCCCACACTCCCACAATCTCATCTTCCCTTCCTTTCTTCCAATCCTCTTTCTCATACCCAGGCTTCTCTATTTTATCACACACCATGGGATGATTTCTGTGAAGCTTCTGAAACATTTGTGTGTCTGAATGAATCAGGGGCATAATTTTGACTGCCAAAATCAGTCCAGTACAGCGTTTTCTTGATTTATTATGACATAGATCATCTGATTACTTTGTGACAATATTTTCTATATTCAATCTGTTGAACTTGTTCTTTCTGAATGTAGTTTTTCCTTGCCTTCTAATTCTTCCAGTTTTTTTTTTTTTTTAAACTGTATTTAAATAAATTTGAGCTACATGGGAATTGAAAAAATATATTCATTTTGACACTACTGACACTTTGCTTATATGTTATGTCATTTTTTCTGTCTTTCATCCTTCACATGAGGGAGCATGATTAAATCCTTCGGCATAAACTAAAGCTTTGTTGGCTGTGGATGGACCTTTTTTTTTCAACAGTATTGTAACACAAATAATAGATTTATTCATTACAGTGCTATCAACAGAGAATGCTGCACCACAGAAAAAATGTTTTTATGTCTTACACAGGGACCCATTAACTTTTTTCTTCCACAAGTATGAAGTCCCAGTTCAATAAGAATAGTTACAAGAGCCTGAATATGTAATGTATTCAACATACTAATAAACTTCCTTAATATTATAAATGTCAACACTGCAATTTTCTTCAATAAAATTCATATTCACAGGTATCCAAACAGTTGTCTTTGTTGGGGATCCAATACATGTGTGTTTGGTGGAGACTTCAATATTTGGAAAAGTAATTTGTAAATAAACATCAGTTTTATTGTAACAGTGACTGAACAAGAAAGACTTGGAAAGTATCTGATTGGTTCACTCGGAGGGCTGAAATTCTTTAAAGTACGACGTCAATTTCACATACATAGACAATCTCAAAGACAACTCTGTTTGAAAGGTGTCAAATCTTTAGCGAGCACATGAGTGTTGGGGTAGGGACTGGCTAAAACATTCATGCAGGAAAGGCAGCTGCTACTGGTGCAGAGGGCAGAGAGAAAAGATGAGACAGGGGTGACAGCGGTACGGGAAGACAAAGTATCCCAATCAAACAGGTTTCCCTCAGCATCTTCTGAGGTGAATAGCTGAAGTGCCACAAAAAAACGGGGCTGATGTACAAAAAAAATCAATCAAATGTGAGAGCAGTGCTGACCTGCTCACATATTGATCGGCATGGACAGCTAACAACTCAAAACGATTCCTTACATGCAGGTATTCACAGAGCCACCATGCACTTCCTACTCCGTTCTTAATGTTTCTCTTTGCCTGACTGGATTTCCATATGTTATAGTGTTATTGCCATATGGTGCAATGAAATATAATAGCTCCTGCATAAAGTTGTATGCAAAGCATTCTTTAATCAGCTGATGGATCATACTGCAATCTCCTTGATATGAGTTGTTCAGTAGTTTCTGGATGACCATCTGATCAAAACTGTATTCTATTTACCATGGCTGCCAGCAGACATTACATCCTGACACCATTTCCTTGGAAATATTTAGGTCTCAAAAGCATAATATTGCTTTGCTTTTATGTTGTTGTTGGCTATTATTTTGGTAGTAATTCTCATAGTTATCAGGACTTACTCTTTTTGGTCTTGATCCCGCACAATTATAAAGTCATTGAGTTAATACTGTGCTACACTACTGCAGTGCTTTATATTCTCTGGTGCTGAAATTTTAGATCTTTAATCATGATTTCTTTCTACTTTTTTGAACAGAAACATGTTTATTTAAAAAAAAAAAAAAGAAAAAAAAAGAAGAAAAAAAAAGAAAAATGAAAAAAGAATGAAATTATTGGGAAAAAAGCAATGGCTCAAATGCAAGCATTTCCATATTTCAGGTTTTGTTTTTTTCTTGCTTTAGCACAACTCTGTATATTTCTACTACACCATTTATTGTACACATATGTATATTAGAATGATAACTCCTTCAGGTGGGACAGTAATAAATGCTATCACCAGGGAAAATAATGTCTGGGAAGGAATGTACCATACAGACATAGTAATTCTTGAAGAAATAATAACCACCGGAGGGAGAATTCTTTCCAAGGACTTCCTGAAGGTGATGCAGTTCTATTTAATCTTCAAAGTGAGTTAATTGTTTTTGTATGCAAGAAGACAAGGTCCTATTCTTGCTCTCTAAGCTGCCTCTTGAATCTGGCCGGGGACAAAAATGAGTTGATGACAGAAAGACAACACTTTCAAATCAATTCTATTTTATAGTTCAGAGTTGATATTTGAACACAAAAATCTGCTTCCCACGTTGTAAGTGCATGGGAAAAAGAATATAAATGGAGTAAAGATGCACATGAACAGAATGTACTTGTGTTGTAGATAGTCCTAAATTATTAAGCTTTATCCAACCTGAAATGGATTACTGCTGTTAGTGGAGGCGTCAAAGGTAAAATTACATGGTCTGAGGCTTCCATTTTTTTTTAACTTGCATTTCAGTTTGACTGTAATAATAATGTATTGTAGGAAAATGTCAATCATTTCTTGTTAAAGTTGTTCTGGAGAGGAAAGAGAATACATTGTTCCTTCATAAATGAATATAATTTAATTCCTCTAGTCTTTCTTGTTCTATTATAAATATAAATAGTTCTTTATAATTGATTTTTCTTTCCTGTGCTACCAGATTTTGCCTATATCTCCCATTGAAAACTGGTTTGCAATACCTCCATCAGTGTTTGGCCCATATTCTTATTTGAGCATGCCCCATTTCTTCTCAGATTAGGATTGCATGTTTATTTTGATTGATTTGCAATCTCTTAATTGCTGGATTTTTTCAGATTTGGCTGGTGGAATGTACAAGATGTTCATGTTGTTAAAACTATTTCTTGCTGTGTTTGTAAGGCTTTCTCAATGAAAATTTTGTAGACTTTTCTGCAGGATACAATACTTTAGATTCACTTTCTTTCAATACTTTAGATTCACTTTCTTTCATTTGAAAGTTTCTCCTTTACCTAATTCTTAGAAACTCAGGACATCAAACTCAATGGGACTTTAAATTTCCAATATAATTTAACATTCAATCTGCCTAGAAAATTCTACTTTCAGCACTAATTGCTGAAAGCAAAATCTTTTAAGCTAGTTTCTTAACTGTTTCATGGCCTCTACACTTCATTTAAAAGGTAATGTGATTTTCTTCCATGGTTTACTTCTGACAGAAAAGGTTCACTATGTTTCTTTTGTTAAAAAAAACTCAACAACACACAGTTATATCAAAGAAAGAAAGATCACAGATTAATTTGGTGTAATTTAATTCTGCTCATTCTCATCTGCATGTTGTTCTTTTTTTTTCTTTTTTTTTCTTTTTTTTTTCCCCTCCAGGTATTAACTTTTCTTGCTTTCATAATTTGTTTTAATGTATTTCATAAAATTAAAGTCAGACTGCAGTATAATAAGTCAATGACTGTTATATCTGTTATATCTGTTTCCCTCTCTTTTCTGCTTTCCAGTCAAATTCAATTGACTATTGACATTTTTTTTCCAGAATTCTGTTGTGTAAGTAACCACGGAACACTTTCAGGTTTGATATGCTTTGGTTGAGTCCGTCCTCTCAATCAAGAACACTTTATTAGCAGCTGTCATACTGTCATATAGACTTGGTGAGCTGAAGTGTTGCAGGAGAGCAGAACTGTCTTGCTAATTCACAGATTAACTTTGGTCTTTAACTATCTAACTCTGTACTGTTAATTGTTCCTTAAGAATGTATTGAAAGATGAACGTACTTTGGTCAGATAAAACAGAGATCAACATTGTCTTTAAGATACAAGCTTAAATATATAACACATTTATGAAATAAATGACCATTTTTGATATAGTGCTTTGGCTGTTAGCAGTTATTTTTCATTACTCTACATTTCACAAAGTATTAAGGTATTAAATGACAATCCAAATATGTTTTTATATGAGAATATTGTAGCTCATGTCTTCTGCCTTCCTTTAATATCTGTCAAGAAAGGCTAGAAAACAACATTCATTAGTGTATTAATTCAGATAGTAAATGTTGCTGTAAAAAAAATAGCATTCCATTTTCACATGCTAGATCATTTAACCACTTTGGTAGCCCTGTAAATGACAGAAAGTTCCATGAAATGTCTATTGGAAATGCCTAATCCAACCTAATGGTTATTTTCCTTTCTACAATGAACTTGCAGTATGAGGAGAAAAGTGTCTATTTGAAGAGGAAACAATTACAAACAAATCTGTCTTCTAATAGCAAGCACTCTGAAATCAGGATTCTCTGTGCTCCCATTAATGTGTATATACCGCAAAAAGCTCCCCTGAGGACATTGGAATTGCACAAGTGGTGCATGGGAGAAAGGAACGGAGTTCTGAGAGGTAATCCTATACTAAATATTGAATGAATGCAGGAGCAAGGTGAAAATGAAAGGGTGGCTTTTACAACTGTGCATAGGGCTGCACAATAAACAAAACACAAGACAAATAATTCAAATTGGGTTACTTCCACTGACTTTTATTATTTCTTTTGAAATTTCATTTTCCATATTTTGCAAGGTATCGACGATATCTAGGAACTAAATACTTGCTTCCCACTTTTTAATACCTTGAGTTTCTAATGTTGCATTTAACAGATCTAGAACTCACAAGAGTTCTGCTCTAAGGTCATTCCTGTTAAATATTGTACTTGCAAATAATAGAGAATTTGCATTCAGTGCTGTCTCTGTTTCTATTATGTTAGGGTGTTGTACAAAATGCCTGTCGGATGCCTGTTTGTAACATGACATTTTCAAATGTCTACTCTGAATATTACAGTGATTGTGAAGACATTGGATGCATTTCCCTGAAGTAGACAAATTCATCCCCAGGAAGAAAGGAAAAATATGCAGACAGCTTTGCAACGTATTCTTTAGCAGATGTTATGATGCGATAGACGTTGGTCCACAGGGAAAGCCACAGAAATTTGTTTGTGCATTAAACTGAGCTTTATGAGAAACAAGAAATATTCCTGCTGAGCAATAGATATAATCCAAAGCGTATAGTCTTTGTGGGAAACTGGTTCTTACAAATAAATATTTAATTAACAATAAATAGAAGGGAGTAATAATGCCTTAACTTGAGAATACATTGCTCCAGAATTCAAAATGCAATGTTTTTAAGAGACAGAGCCTTGGATATTTTGCTGCTAAGTGTAAGATGTCTGGAAGGAGCTGTCTGTTCGGATGATTACATCTGGCATCAGGCTTAAAGCCTTTTATGCTTTGTGAATTAGCCATTTGTCAGTATGCATAGGATTGCTCCTAAGAGTTATACTGATGACTTCAAAGATAGAAGCTGATGAGCCACTTGAAGTACATAGTTCTGATAATATTTTTTAAAGTATCCTGACTGGGCAACTTTTGGGAGAGATAGTAAAATATTTTAGAGAAAGAGATAAAGAAAAGAGCAAGAAAGATTTTCAAGGTCATTTTTATACATATATATGAGATGAAATGTATCCCAGAATTCCCAATTAATTTTGAAAGCAATGCTTTCAGTGAAAGATCACAAAGCAAGTACATTAAACTTGTTCTAATATTTGTAGGGCTATGATTTTTTTGTCACTGATTCTTTGATATCCTTTATCTGCTGAAGACGTCGTAATCAGTTTCTTTGAGTTAAGAAATAACTGGAAATTAATAACAAAAGCACCAGGAATTCCCAGGTAACTTTTGCATAGAGCTCTCCTATAGACAGTTCAAAATTTTTCAGAGGATAACACAGAGTTTCTTCTGGAAGGAGTTGGAGGAAAAGAGAGGCTTCATTGTGCTTAGAGCCTTGTTTTAATTTTCTGGTAGTCAGAAGACACAAACTTAAATTTGCATTACGGATATGCAAGCAGAAAAAATTGTAAGGGTACATTTGTATAAGTCTCAATACTCCCAATTGTGTATGTTTGACCAAAATTGAAGATGAATGTTTTGTTACAATTCCTTAAATCTAGAGCGAAAACAAAATGAAACTCTTTAATAATTGATTATATTCAATTAGATAGATTGGTTTCATGTAGCATTTACTTCTCTTTTTTCCCCCTTATTATTGCTGTAAAATGTCTATTCCTATGAATAAAATTTATAGCTAATGGCTATAGCCCCTTTTTTCGTACTGCTGAGTTTAAGGCTCAAGAATTCAAGGCTTCTGCCTTGAATTCTGACATCTGATTTAACCCCAGGAACCTGATTTTCTTAGCTGCTTGTCACTCGTCCACGTGGAATCATTTTGCTCTGTTTCACTTCTCTGAAAACAGCTCAGACTGCTTTCTTCCTACTAATGTCACATGCTAACTAAATCACTGAGGCCCTTACACCAGAACATTGTCCTACAAATTTGTATTTCTTGTACTCAGTAATCTGCTTTATAGAATGACACTTCACAACAGAAAAACTGTAGCTTCTACTTGTTATTTTCATTCTACTTGGATGCGTTCAATATCCTGATTTAGTGATTTTAGAGTTCTGTTTACTTTGCACTAGAGGAGCAGTTCTACTATTCAGACACTTAATGCTATTAATTAGCAATAATGCATATAGCCATGAACATTAGAGCCAGATAAATGCCTTCTACCATTTTAATTATCTTAAAAGACACACAGAAGAAAGAAAGACCTATTTATTTTAACAACAGTAAGAGAAAACATTTGTATGTTGGACAAACATAGTCTTTGTATTTTGCTAACAATACCAGATGACATAGTTAAAATACACTGTCAAAAACAAATGCATTTAGTGAGAATTTTTAGACTAAAAATGCAACGAAATACTTTTCCTTTTGTGTTTTAGTACGTTAGCCACAAAGATTTATCTCTTAATATGCAGCAAGCTCTATTATTATTTTGTAGCTTGCTTTACAGTGATCACATTAGAATAAAAGAAGGTCTAGATTACTCTTGCTTTTTTCTTTCAAGAAAACCTCCCACAACTATACAGAACATAGACTATGCAGTCATTATTAAACAGTAATTTCCCAGGCTCTCGCTATGCACTGTCACTGTAGGTTTGTTCAGTTCCATAATGTATTACTTGTCACAGTAAAACTCTACCCTAATTTAACCATGAATTTTGCTAAGAACTCCATGATTTTAGATGGGATATGAGATATATGTGTTCTTTTAATGATTGCTAGTTAATGTAAGCTGTATCTCAACTATCCTTTTAATTTTTTTCCAGAACTTATCCTGCTTTCCACTACTTACTGGGGGAACACAATCAAGAGAAAAAGCAAATGAAAGAGAAGAAAAGGGTTGAAAGGCGGGAAATACTTGGGTTACATGCAATTCTAAACATATATCAACCCATATCTGAACAGAGCAGGTGAAATTATGAATAAGCTGGTTGCTCTCTGCCTTTTGAGGCACTGTCATGTTATTCATGTTTGAGACACAAGTTGGTAGTTTGAGAAGGCGCTGGGCCCATGTCTTCAGAATGCTATGGTTTGCCGGGAAGCAGATTTACAAAGTTCTTGTTCACTGTGGAGATGCCATTCAACATGTCCTTTTTCCAGGAGTTAAGTAAATTTGAATCATGCTCAGTTGTATTTTGGTTCTCTGACACCACAAATCTGTTGGTAATCATGCTTTTATCCTCAAACCCATAAAGCTGGTAGCGTAGCATACTTAAATGGAACCTCAGCAAAGAATGAGAGTGCTCCTTAGCTGGAGGTCATTAGTGTGGTTGTACTGCTTATTGTTCATCATAATGAATGAGTAACCAACAGAAAAATGAATGAAAAATGATTTAAAATTATTGTTCTGGCTGGGTTACATCCATTAGGTATAAATAGTAAATAGCATGGACATTCACTGTTCTTTGACCCTTAGTGGAGGAAGTTGCAGATCAAATCCGGTATGTGCACATTCTTTGTAATGGAACTAATTACTATTTCTGTAAGTAATGGAGCGGAGAGGGAGAGAGGAATGCTTAGCAGGACAAGAGAGGGTGTGATGCATGACTAACAAATCCCAAGCTGGCAGGAAAGGCCACTCAGCAGTGCTTGGGTGAGGTTTTGTCAGCAGGGGAGTTTAGAGGTGGCCTCTGTGAACAGATCTGGGAAACTGCCCCGTGTCAGATCAGAGTGAGCTCCAGCTGCTCCAAAACGACCTGCTGCTGCCAGAGCTGAACAGTGAGTCCAGTTGTGCCTTTGGGAGAGCATATTTAAGGAAGGAAAAAACTGCTGCCCAGCAGCAGCTGGGAGAGAGAAATGAGAAATGAGAGAGCCAGAGCCCTGCAGCCACCAAGGTAAGTGCAGGAAGGCAGGAGGTGCTCCAAGCATGGAGCAGAAGCTCCCTGAGCCTAAGAGAGGCCAATGGTGGAGCAGGCTGTCCCCCTGCAGCCCATGCACGCCATGAGGAACAGACCTCCGCGTGCAGCCATGGAGGAGCCCATGGTAAAGCAGTGGATGAGGCCTGAAGGAGCCATAGCCCATGGAGAACCCCCGCAGGAGCACCCCAGGCCGGAGATACAACCCATGTGGTGGGCTGGGGGAGCTGCCGCCTGTGGGGACCCATGTAGGGCACTGCCTCAAGGGTGGGCCCCATGGAACACAGCCATATTAGAATGGTGCTTGGAGAGCTGCAGCCTGTAGGAAACCCAGGCAGGGTTAGTTCAGGAAGGATGGCATCCTGGGAGGGACCTCACATGGAGAAGGGGCAGAGTGACCATGAAACATTATGGGCTGACCACAGCCTCCATTACCCATCCCCCTGTTCAGGGGGATGAGATAGAAGAGAGAAGATGGGGGGAAGGTGGTTTTAGTTTGCTTTTAGTTCTCACTCTTATCAATAGGCAATACGTTGTTAACCTGTTTACAATTCGTTCAGATGGTGGTAGTAATTGGTCACTGATCTCCCTGTGCTTATTTCAACTCTTAAGCCTTTTTCATCCTATTTTCTGCCTCCTTTAATGCTGAGATGGGGGAGTGAGAACGTGTGGTGGAGGTTAGCTGCCCTTCAGGATGATGAGCTCACAGAGCACAGACCACACTTCTAAAGCAGCTCGTTGGGCACAGAGTGGCTTAGAACCCCTTACTGGCAGTGGCTAACAAAGTGACATCATGTGGCCAAGAAAAAAGAAAGGAATAATCATAGAATCATCATAGAATCCTTGGAGTTGAAAGAGACCTTTAAAGGTTATCTAGTTCACCTCCTCTGCAATGAACAGGGACATGCGCAGCTAGATCATGTTGTCCAGGGCTTGATCCAGCCTCTCCTTCTGTGAAGCCCAGTGCTGGAGGAGCTGACTGAGCAAGGGACAGCCAACAAACCAGGAACTATGTAAGAACAATTCTCCCCACTTTATTCCTAGCAACTCAGCAACACTTAGCAGTTTTAACTACAGAAACCAGCTGGCCTAGCAGTTGCTTTCCCATAGGAAAAGGGGCATAAATTGTTATAGTTACCTTTCAGGAATTATCATTCTGCTTATCTAACATAAATGCTCCCACCCACAATAAAAAGATGAACATACTTCTGTTATTTTTCATAGTAAAAATCTTTATTGGTGGTAGGCAGTCACAATGAAAGGCAATTTTTTTAAAGTAAGGTTTCACTGTAATGTTTTAATGTTCACAGTGAAGCTTTGCCTGCAAACTATAGATCAGGCTTTAAGATTCCCTGGTGCTCTACATTCATGCTCATACTACTGTCTGGTGTAGATTGTAATTTATGGGACAGTCTAAATATAAATTATGTTTGTTTTCCATAAAACTCTGTGGATTCTGTTCTGCTTCCATGGAGGTCAGTGGCAATTTTCCCATCAGTTTTTGCAAAACCAGAATCAGGTCTGAGTAAGAGAGAAGGGGGAATACTCGGGAGAGCAGTAAGCAAACACCTGCAGTTTCCTTCAACATTTCTCAGTTGCAGTATTTTACCTGCTTAATTTGGCTTGTGTACTGTCAAGTGCTTTGGCCCAGAGTACTTAATGAGCTTTTACAGAAGCTAGACCTCTACCACCTAAGGGAGTCCTTGGGACGTCACTGAGGCTGGCAGGGAGAGCAGATGCTGATTAAAAAACAGGGATTTACCTACTTCAGAATCACTGCTGGCTGGGTCACGGATCTGAAAGGGCAACACAGCAATATATTATGAAAAGTGCTTGGTACTAGTCTACTGAAGTGAGGATGCCATATATCGTCAAGATACTAAGATGTTCAGACTAAGAAGAGTAAACATTCAATGGAATTTCATGTGTAACAAAGTCCCCCGAGGCAGATGTTGATATGGAAGTAGAGGTTGAACTTTCCCACCAATATTCCATTCCATTTTGTTGCCGTGTGACAGATGGCAGCAGAGGGGCAGTCTGACAGAATGATGGCTGACATGATAGTGTGTATGAAGCAATGTTGTGGCACTGAATTCCCCCATGTGGAAAAAATGGCACCCACTGACATTCACTGACACTTGCTCAGCATTTACAGAGACTAACCAGTGGATGTGAGCACAGTGAGGCAGTTAGTGGTGCATTTCATCAGTGGTGACTGAGGGCGGTCACCTTCACTGGTGCAGATTCTTGTAAGTGCAGCATGCAGGCTCTTGTTCATTGCTGGTGAAAAAGCATAGCTAATGGTGGTGGCTGACTATCAGTACAAGCTAGGGGATTAAAGGATTGAGCACAGCCCTGCTGAAAAGGACTTGATACTGGTGGATGCCAAGTTGGACATGAGCCAGCAATGTGCCCTCTCAGCCGTATCCTGGGTTGCATCAAAAGAAGTGTGGCCAGCAGGGCAAGGGAGGTGATCCTGCCACTCTACTCTGCTGGTGAGACCTCACCTGGGATACTGCATCCAGATGTGGAGTTCTCAGTGCAGAAAAGACATAGATCTGTTTACGCACATCCAGAGGAGGGCCACAAAAATGATTCAAGGGATGGAACATTTCCCCTATGAGGACAGGCTGAGAGAGCTGTTCAACCTGGAGAAGAGAAGACTGTGAGAAGATCTGATGGTGGCCTTTCAATATATAAAGGGGGGCTATAAGAAAGAGGGGGACAGAGCCTTTAGGAGGATCTGTTGTGTTAGGAGAAGGGGAAATGGCTTCAAGCTGAAAAAGGGGAGATTTAGACTGAATATAAGAAAGAAGTTTTTTATGATAAGGGTCATGAAGCACTGGAACAGGATGCCCAGATGTGTGTTTGGATAGCCCATGCTTGGAGACATTCAAGGTCAGGCTGGACCAGGATCTGAGCGAGCTGATATACCTGTAAGTATCACTGTTCATTGCAGGGGGAGTTGTACTGGATGACTTTTAAAAGTGCCTTCTTACTCAAATGATTATATGAATCTATGATTTTAAATGCTCAAAAATAATACTGAAATTATGTTTTTTAATTTAAAAAGCCCTATATACTATTTTCTAGCTATGATTTCCTTCCTTCCTCTCCTTCCTTCCTCTCCTTCCTTCCTCTCCTTCCTTCCTCTCCTTCCTTCCTTCCTTCCTTCCTTCCTTCCTTCCTTCCTTCCTTCCTTCCTTCCTTCCTTCCTTCCTTCCTTCCTTCCTTCCTTCCTTCCTTCCTTCCTGATATTTTCAGACCTGATTCTCAACTTGCAGACACGAGCCACTACTGTCTGTGTGGCTGGTTACACTGGTTACACATTGTAGTATATTAGGCAAAAATAGGACTATTAAATACGCTAGACAATTACTCTAATCACATTTTATTTTTAAAAGTGAAACAAATTCACTCTAAAGAGTTCCTTATGTTTACTTTGAAAGTGCTCTTTGTACCATTAAAGATTAATAACGGCACTTTATTGTTAGCCATTTCATTTGTCCTTGTTTATGAATAGATAAAATATATGCCATAATACTATTTTAGTGAGTCATGTATTAGTTTGAGGGACAACTCAATTTTCTAAGCACTAGGGATATGAGATCCTCTTATAAATCTACAGAAGTTTTCAGTATACAAAAGCTGTTGCTGCTGTCAGCTGCCATGGATTGCTATTACCCATCAAAGTCAAGGGAAATATGGTCATATACAGCAGCTGACAGCAGAATCAGAGCATTCAGCTTCAGAACAAGTTCAAAGAACCAGAACAGTTTGCTTGAAATAGCTACCAAAGCAGAGTACAGTGGAAATACTAGTGGGGCATGACAAGAAACAACTCAAGAAATGAAAAGGTTGGATCCTCCTTGGTTGAGGATCCAGTCAGAGATTTTCTAGGCAAACTTGATGCACACGAATCAGTGGGCCCTGATGAGATGCTCCCACAAGTGCTGAGGGGACTGGCAGATGTGATTGCCAAGCCACTCTATCACCTTTAAAGGCCATGGAGAATAGAAGAGGTGCCTGAGGTTTGCAGGAAAACTAATGTTACTTCAGTCTTCACAAAGGGCAAGAACATATAGGCCAGTCAGCCTTATCTTTCCCTGGGAAGATGATGGAACAGCTTATTCTGGATGTCATCTCCAATCAAGTGGAAGAAAAAAAGGTTACCAAGAATAATCAATAAGATTCACCAAGGGGAAACCATGCCAGAGAAACCTTCTAGTCTTCTACTAGACTACTGTCATTACTGGCTGTGTAAACTGGGGGAGAGCTATGGATGTTGATTACCTTCACTTCAGCAAGGCTTTTGACACTGTCTCCCATAATTTCCTTGTGGTTAAGCTTGGGAGATGTGGGATAGATGAGTGAGCAGTGAGGTGGATTGAGAATTGGCTGACTGACAGAGTTCAGAGAGTTGGGATCAGTGGCGCAGAGTTTGCTTGGAGGCCTTTAGCTAGTGGCATTCCCCAGGAGTCAATACTGAGTTTGGTCTTGTTCAACATCTTCACCAATGGCCTGAATGAAAGTATACAATACAGCCTCAGCAAGATTGCTGTTGACACAAAGCTGGGAGTAGTGGCTGACATACCAGGAGGCCGTGCTGCCATTTAGTGAGATCTAGTCAGGCTAGGGAATTAGGTGGAGAGGAACCTGATGAGGTTCAACAAGGGCAAATGCAGAGAACTATGCCTAGGGAGGAATAACTGCATGTGTCAGTATATGTTAGGGGCCAACCTGCTGGAGAGGAGCTCTACAAAGCAGGACCTGGGTGTCCTGGTGGACTACAGTTCCATGAGTCAATAATGTGCCCTCATGGCCCAGAAGATGTGTTATCCTGGGATGCATTCAAAAGAGCATAGCTAGCAGGCTGAGGGGGTTTATCCTGCCCTTCTATTCTGCCTCAGTGAGGCCACATGTAGAGTACTGTGTCCAGTTCTGGGCTCTACAATTCAAGAAAGACAGGGAATTTGTGAAGAAAGTCCAGCATAAGGCCACAAAGATTTTTCCCTTGTAAGGAAAGGCTGAGAGACCTGGGACTGCTCAGCCTGGAGAGTAGAAGACTGAGGGAGGATTTTATGAATGCTTATAAATATAAAAAAGTGTGGGAGTCATGTGGACGGGGCCAAACTCTCAGTTGTGCCCATCGACAGGACAAGGGGCAATGGCACAACTGCAACATAGGAAGTTCCATACAGATACAAGGGAAATCTTTGCTGTGAGGGTGACAGAGCACCAGAACAAGTGTGAATTCTCCTTCTCTGGAGATATTCAAAATTCACCTGGACACTTTCCTGAGCAACCTACTGTAGGCAACATGCTTTAGCAGGAGGGTTGAACTAGATGATCTCCATAGTTGCCTTTCAACCTCTACGATTCTGCGGTTTAGTCATCATGAATTTTCTCCCACAGACTTTACTGGAGCCTGAAAACCCACTCACCATTTTTTCCATTGCTACAAAATTGCATTTTTGTGTGATAGATATTTATCTCCTTAAAGAGATTTTTATTATGCCTTTGTAATTGCAAAATGTAAGAAATGTTCCTTTTTTATATAATGAATCTTGTTAATTAAACTAATTTTACTTTTGTGCTATCAAGAGAAAGTTCATGTTATATAACAGAGAGATTGCATTAATTCCAATTGAGTTAATGAAGCTGATGTACTAGTTAGCAGCAAATTACTGTTAATTACCAAGTGTCAACCTCTGAATTAAGAAAAAAAAAAAAAAAAAGGAGGGGAGAGAGAGAGAGATTACATAAAATAAAAATCTTTTCAAAACTAGGATGGTGTGAAATGTAGTTTGTAGTATCAGTAAAGCAGTAATGAGCTCTGAGAAACAGAGACCCTTGCTCTCTGATTGCATCTGTTTTGTTAGATCAAAAGCCTGCATCAAGTCCACTGAATCCATAAACATAAAATTCTACAATGTCATTTCAGTATTGCAAGACTTCCTGTTCAGATGGATTCCTGAGATTATGCCAGACATTATTGAGTGGCTGCCTAGGTTTTTTCTCCTTGTGATCCTCTGCCCCACAGGTGCTTTTCACAGCTGCAAATGTGTTAGATTCAGTACGCTTTGGATTTGTATCTTTGAACAGAAGGCAAAGAGAACTGCATATAAGTTAAATTTTCTTCCCAGTGTACCTATCCAGGCTCTTTCTAATTCTCTTTTATATGATACCCATCTGAAAACTCCAAGGAACACAGTAGGATCTTCTGAATCTTAGGAACAATTTGCCTTTTTGCCTTTGTAGACACATATATACATGGTATGTTCCACCAGCATGAGAGACGTCTCTATTGCTAGACAAAGAACAGAACTATCTTGCTCAAGAAGAAAAAAATATAGCTGAAATTTATTTTGTTTTAGGCAGAGAAGAGAAAGATAATATTTGGTGTTTAAGAAATTTAATTTCAGATTTTGCTAGGTAAAAAGAAAACTGTGCTCTATGGAGCAAGGTGCCTTTTATGGACGAAAGCTGCAGGAGCACAGTGGCACACACAATGAAACATTTCAGTCCTCTTGGGTGAGCATGTGCATGCAAGACTGTAAAAGTGCAAGTTCTATCCTCTGCAAAGAATAAGGGAGTAAAAGCAGCACCACAGGCAAGAAAGATTTTCAGGCTACTGTGTCTGAAATGCTAATGAAACTTTCGTAGATACTCAGAAAACTACCCCTACTTTTTGTTATTTCTGCTTTTAATTGCTTTTGTGTTCTCAGAGAACTGAAAGGATGTTGCAAAATACACAATAGATAAAGAGGGAGAGTATCAAACTACAAAGTGTAGTGGTTATCAATTACACTGACAGAAGAGAGGAAACAGAATGAAAGGAAGTCTGCATTAATTGAATATTACAAAGACATATCACTGGCTCCAGCTAATGGAGTTATTTAGGAAACTTTGGGTTCTACTCCCAAATGTAACGTCTCATAATTAATTTATTGCATTGTATTCCATCTGCAACCCATTAAGAAAGAATGTTGTGATGTGGAAATCTGCATTGTTGGCTCCTGGATGATGGCTGCAATAATATTCCTAACCACAAAGGAATTTGTTTGGAAATTATGTGAGATAGAAGCAAGGAGAAATATATATATATAAAAAAAAGTTATCCAAGCAATTTTAATACAAAAATTGAAAGATAGAAAGATATGATTTAAAAGGTTCTCTATCTGTTTCTTCCTCTGAACAAGGCATAACAATTTTTGGAGGTGGTCATACGTATTTTTCATCTTGATGTGTTCTAAGCTAGACATGAAGAAGGATTCGTGTATGTATTACGTATTGACATCCATTGTATTTCAGGTCATATGTTAAAAGTGAAATGGGAGAAAAACATATTAATTCAAACATCAGCACCAAGTATTTTCTAAGACTGAAGGAAAAATATATTTATAAAAATAATCATTTTATTCCTTGTGCTCTGGTATCTTCTGCCCACTTTGCTAATAGATTCTCTATTCAGTGGAATCAATACAAGATTTTCTTTAAATGTCCAAGGGCCAAATGTCCAAGTCAAGATTTAAACAATTATATGTAGTTTGACAAAACATTTAAATGAATTGCTTTCTCTGGCAATTCATTTTTGAGAATATTAATGAAAAACCACACAGAAATAGGTTTTGTGATTAAACATTCTTATCTGAGCATACAACCCAGAATAATTTTTCTGACTAAGAGTAAATGCCTTTTGGATTTAGTTCAATTACTTATGTCACCTATCTAAGAATGTTTTTCTTACCGCAGTTAGATTGTTCCTCCACAGAAGATAGGCTAACCCTATGGCTGCAATGATGAGGCTCTTTCCTCCCAGCTCTGTGCTGAGCTGAGCAACTCAGCTCAGTGTGTGGCCCAGTCAGGTTTGGCTCCTCCAGAAAGGCTGCTGGTATCTTCAGCACACCAGAATCCATGTCTACCTGCCAGAAGTAGACCAGAACACTGATACTTTCCAGAGCCCTGTCATGGGATTCTTGTGACATTCTGGATCATACCTGCTCCAGTCTGTTCGCAGGGGCTGGCTCCTAGCAATTCACTCTGCTCAGAGGGGTAGGAGGAATCCAGAAACTCCCTTCTTTCTACAGGGATGTGAGGGCATTGTGCACACTTGCAGATGGTGACTTAAGAACTCGTGTTATAATGACAGAGCAGCCAACAGGGGATGCTGGCTGGAACCACCTGGCCAGAAGTGTCTTGATGAGATGGGTGCCATATGTGTGCCAGCAGGGGTGTGAGGGACTCGTAACAAGGACATAGGAACATGAGGGATACACTGCTGCAGCCTTGCAGTGACCGGCTGCCCTCCCATAAATATTCAGTGTATGTCAGGAATGACCCACATGAGCACTGCAGATGTAGGAGGCTCAGGCTGCAGTCCAGTGTAATGGAGGGGACTGCAAACATGCTGTCCCCTCACCTGGTTCAAGGACCATTACCTTATCTATCAGAAAAGTCCAGCAGAACTTGTGTGTTTTTTCCCATCCCTGTGCTAAAATAAAATAAAATACTGGACTTCCTGCCTGAGTTTCAAACTGATGGCGATACTATCAACCCAACCAATGGGTATTGTCCTTAAATGCTAGATATATTACACTGAATGTAACCATCACAAAGAACAATATACATATCTATTGTTTCATCTGTAAATGTATCCATGTTAGAAAGATTAGCATGCAACACTGTATCTTAAGCTTATTGTGAGTAACACTGAAAGAAGAGTTTCATTGTATAAATACACTTTTATTTTTATGAGGGTATCTGGAAAACAGGAAGTATTTGGTGTTTGTGCCGTATTTTTTAAGATGACAGATTTATGAAACAAACTTAAGATTTGCTGTCTTCTGTGGGACAATAATCAACTTTGTAATTTGAATAGCAGAACTTCTAGCTAGCCATCAAAATCAGTTTTGCCAAGAAATGGGAAAAAATGTCCTCAGTCCAAAACTACCTGAAACAAGCAGAAGACATCTGACTATTCATAGCTATATACTTGTAGCAGAAATGCTAAGTCACAGTCTGAACCAGTGATTGAGCACCTGATGGGAAGGCAGGGCCAACTCAGGGGAGCTCAGATGCATGCAATGTCCCTCAGTGACTGGAAGGGGTAGAGTCAGGATCCATCCCTTCCCAGACCTCACGTAAGGGTTGGCAGTGGAGGTGAGAGTATCTTGCTGGGGATTCCTATGTATCTGAGGCCTTCCGAAGGAAAGGTTTTTTTTGTTTTCCCTTTGTTTCTGTATCTGTGGTTGCTGAATTTGGACTTTTCCTCATTTGCTGCAGCCAAAGATTTTGTACCCCTTCTGTTATTGCTGTACTTTCCATCATATTATTGTGTTACAATACTAAAACTAAAATTTTTGATATTTTTGAGAGGGGAGCTTAAGTGTCATTTACTTTAAGTGTCATGGCAGTATTTACTTTCAAATGGTACCTAATAACTTGTAAATGTCAGTGTATGTCTAATAGCAGTTTACAAAACATTCCCTCTAACTGCCTAAATGTTCCAAAGAGTTGATCCTGAATTGTGCATGTTTTAGGAGAGTACCATAGCACAGTTCTACAAGCAATTTTTAAGAGCTAGAACTTTTTTAATAGATACTTTGTTCTTCCTGCCTTCCAAAAATCCCTTTCTCAATTCAGAATGTAATGAAGGAAAGCTGGGACTGTGGATTTCTCTATGCTGTTTCAGTCCATTTAGTCATCTGGTTTGGATTTAACTCTGAGCCTGGTTTGGTTGAGAGCCCAGCATGCAAACGTGCTGGGGTCCCTGAGGGAACAGCATCCTGAAGCAGTCATGGCAGGTGGGAAGAGGTGGAAATGCCTGTAGAAAAAGAATCTTATTGTCTTGGGGCCTTATTTATTTTGGCACTTTCAAAAACATGTCTCAAAGCTCTTCTGCTGGTTGCCTCTCTATTCAGCTTAGGGTATGAGAGCATTTCTATGTGTTTGTGAAGGGAAGAGTTTCAGGGAGGCAGAGGGGATATTTGGAGCACTATTTCCTCTGGAGCAGAGGCAATGTTGCCTTGTCAACCCACATCTTTGTTTTCCAGACTACCTACTGACTTCCCTTTCAGAGCACTGCTTAATTGCAACGTTGTTGTCTGCATTTTTAACATCCATAAAAGTATGGGTGTTCTGTGTAGGTGGGAGAATACAAAACATTTTGTCAGTAAATGACAATGTCAGTCGTTCAGTACATCCAGCACAATTTTCATTTGAAGCTTAAAAGATAGAGACCTTCATAACATTAGGACTGAATGAGGCTTAAGCATTGCCGAGTCTAGCATATATGCAACAATTTATCATTGAGGAAAGATAATCAATGCTTGTTTAACCTATTATCACTGCTGCTAAGTGGGTAATTCAACAAAAGTTGTTTTCTTGCTATTTAAAGAGGAGAAAATTTGATTAAAACAATAGATTAAATGATTAAAAGAACAATTAAAGCAATGTAAGAAAGAAAGCAATTTTTGTTTATGAAACTCTTATTCCTTCTTGCAGTCTCTTCTATTTATGTCCTCAGGAAATTAGGGTGAAGTCTGCATTGGTTCTGTGTGGTCACATCGGTCTGCCTGGTCACATCGGTCAGTTTGTGCAAGGACGTCATAGGGCGCTGTGCACCACAGAGCTGAATACATCAGCCTTAAGAGAGACAAGAAGCAATCTCCAGCCTGAGGGACTCCCAAAGGCACAATTTCAGATGAACTACACTCTGAAAAGAAAACTAAAATGAAAATATGAGGGCGTGTGAGGAACCTTGTTTGTCCTGAGGTGTACAGCGATGGGGACGGGATGGAGCAGCACTTTTCTCCTTCACAGCTGATACCACATCTCTGAAGGCATCTGTAGTAATAGCTACATGTCAGTTTCTGGCTGCTATTACTTATGATGTGCAAGGTAACGTGAGTGCTCAGAATGAAAAAATATGTTGCTGCTTTTATTGGGAAATAAGAATCTAAGGTGACCTATTGTGCTTGTTTGTTTTTAGACAGTCTTGGTTTCAATCAGTGCAATACCACATCAGACACATTGAACAAGTCACACAGCCACGTAATTTTGCCACTGAAGCTGGATAGTCAAAATAAAGTAACACGAAACTTCCCCAAATTTTTATGAATTAGGCTGTATTGATTTACTTTATGTAAATATAAATTACCATATTTTTGAAGTTACTTTAATTGTGCAAATGTGCTGTGTGTTTAGGCTTTTGTACCTGTTGGCTCCTCTATATCAGTAAATAAGAACCATAGTAGTTTCAGTGCAAACTAAGCAGGTCTGTACACGAGCACAGATGATGTCACCTGGGCGGTTCAGCACTGCCTATCCCAGCTCTGCCCAGGCTACCTGCCAGCAGTGCTTGGGCATGGTTCAGAGGACAGCCTAGAATAGCCAGCAGTGTGAAGGAAGCCAACCCATTTGAGGTCAGAAAAGAAATCTGGCTGTATTGATATCAGCTGTGCCACACAGCCAGTCTGCAGAGCTGAGAGCTATGGCTTCTTTCATTTTCTAGTGCATTATCTCCTTCTCCTTTCAGCCAGACACTAATCCAGAGCGATTCATGAGGTTGGCCATTGTCTGAAGGTGCTAATGTTGGACTGTGTGTCAACTTTGATTTTTTATATATAAAAATTACATTAATAGAGCTTTTATGTATTAGCATAATGGTTCAGATAAGGCAATACATGGTACCAAAACAGTTATTTTTATATAAGTGGAGTTATGTCCTTAAAGAAAGGAGTATATTTCTTAGTGCAGATCTTACAGTTAAAATATTACAAGATGTACTATGTACAATACATTCAAAATCAGTGAGGAGGCAGAGGGGTGAGGATTGGAAGAAGTGTAGAATTATATAAACACTTGTTGGCAAATGATGCTGCCTCCTTCCTGCATCTTGTGCACTTAAATTCTGAGCTACCTGAATGCCTATTTGTAAACAAAACTCCTACATTCTTTAATTCTATTTACCTTTCACCAAACATAGTGTTTATGTCATCAAACTGGAAATACTCATCCTTCACTCTCCATCAGAAGATCACAGAATAAATTGTCAATATATTCTGCTTTCTCAGTAGCTTTACAGCATAACAAATACTACTATCCTGTCAATAAAATTCATATGCAATTTTACTGAATTCATGTAAACCAGGAAGCTTAACTTCAGGCATATTTTTTGCTGAATGTTTCTTGCTGCATGAATTTTGTGATGCTTAGGAGATAAAATTTAGGAAGGGTTTTGCATAAGAAAATGGTTTTGTACCTATGTGGACTTTTCTTGGAAAACAAAATGGTAGTTAGAAAATATTCACCTATTCATATTCCATAGAATTTGGAAAAAAAACTTTCCATTAAAATTTGAAATACTTTTCCTGTTCATCTAACATACCAAAATTTCAGGAATTATTCACATGAATAGCAAATATGTTTTGTGTTTGGGGGGGGGAGAGGGGGGACGGAATACAAACTCATGCTCTTGAAGACATAAAATCCATTAGGAGGCTGTAAAGGATCAGCGTGGAGAGCAACTGACACTAGGATAGTGTGACAAAGAGGGCTTTTGATTCTTCTGTTCCTCATTGTACAGTTTAATTGTTTTCAAAGACAGTGTTCCCATCCCAAGGCAGATGCCTGTGGTTCCTTGGCTTATGCAATGTACTATTTAAGGACAGCCTCCCAGCAACTTCACTGTCAGTTTTACTATGTTGTCCCACTCTGTCACCTCCAGCTGTTATTAGAGGGATTTCTACATTTAGGCAATGGTGGACATTTAGATATTTCGTTGCTGTGTTACAGATGATAGCAGAGGGGCAGTCTGACAGAACAGCATCTGACATGGAATTGTGTACGAAGCAAAGGTGTGTCATTGAATTCCTCCAGGTGTAAAAAAATGGCCATCCAGTGACATTCACTGATGTTTGCTGAACATTTATGGAGACCAAACAGTGGATGTGAGCACAGTGGAGGTGGTGGTGGTACATTTCAGTGGTGGTGGTACATTTCAGCAATAGTGAAAGTGGTCAGTAGGTGCAGATTTTTATGACTCTGGCATGCAGGCTTTTGTTCATCACTAATGAAAATGCAAAGCTAATGGTGATGACTATGTTGAGAAATTGTGTTTTGTAGCTGAGAATTTACTCTATCAAACAGTATTACTGTGTACCAGGTTCTCTTTGTACCTTCTGTAGTTTCTATGGAAACCAATAGGAGGCATTACTTTCAGAGTGACCTGCATACATTAATATGTACTTCAGAAATAAATGTACAGTACATCTTCCAATGTGCACAACGTGTTTTCATCAATAAATTTGTGCTCTGTTGATACCTGCATGTAATTAGAATCATCTGCTTAGTGGACTCACTACTTTATTTTACATATAGTCTTAAACAAAGAAAATATATGACTTATTAAATGTATTTTTTTGAATACTCTACAATAAGAAACTAACTGGTTTATAGAATCATAGAATCCTTAGAATTGAAAGCTATCTTTAAAGGCCGTTTAGTCCAACTCCCTTTCAAAGAACAGGGAACATCCTGCAGGGAACAGGGACATCCACAGCCAGATCAAGTTGCTCAGAGCCTGATACAGCCTTGCCTTCAAGGTCTCCAGTGCACTGATGTATAATATAACAAAAATGTATGTAATTCTCTGTGATTAAATAAATAATTCCAAGCATGGCAAAATTCATTAAATGAATGATCTGCAACATGTTTTATTTTATCTAAACATCTAAAATAAATAAAGTAGTCTAAATCAAAATAGGCCCTTAAAGCAGTTCTGAAATGAACTTAATACATTAATGAAGATAGGCAAGGGGATGGGTTTTTACACAGCAGTCTGTAGTTTTATTAATGTAATATAATAGGCATTTTCTCATTTAATACAATAAGACGATCATAAAGTTGGACAGTTTTGTAGAATCATAAAATTTGTCTCTGTGGACCAATTATCTTCAACATACCAATAGGATTCCCCTCAATCCTTAAGTCTTTTATATGGGCCAAAACTGAGATATTAAAAAGAAACTTTATCCACAAAGCCCTTAGGATTTCCACTTCTCAGCAGCACTTCACAATTCCTTAATTTCTGAGAACTGCTATGAAGCTACACAGGATCTATCTGGAAATTTTGAGGATATGAAAAACCTACTGTTCCTCTGCCAGTAATGGTACTAAGAAGAATGGCCTTTTTCTGACTCACGTATTTGATGATTTGTTCTGCATGCAGACTTTCTTTTTCAGTTAAATTTTTCCTTTATTTCACTAAATGTGTTTAATAAACAGATTATACGTGTCAAATTATATAGCACATATATATTCATAAGTGCATATTTCATGTGTAATATAAAACTTGCATGACTTGCATGTACCCACCTAGGTGAAAAGAAACAGCTATGTTGTTTTCTAAAACAAGTTAAAATAAGAAATTATTAATGAGATTGTGTCACTACTGCAGCTCTTCACTATTCTGTCAACGTTGTCAGTACTGTCATATTGCTTTAATTCAAAGAAAGAATGATTGGAACTGGTTAATTATAATCAGGATTTATCTGCTCTCGACTTCTAGATAGAGGCATTACCCTTCTTGTAATATTCCCCTGACATATTAATAAGGTCTGGACTATTTCAGCAGTGTTAATTCAAGATAAATCTGTACCTGAAATTTTCAATGATTATTAAAATTACATGTAAATTGCTTTGTAATCTTTAGAGTGAGCTTTTATAATTTTCATCAGGATTCATTTCAGCTGTGTTGGGAATGTCCCTTACTGTTCTTGTAGGCAGGGCAAGCCAGTGATGTCATGCATAGGACTCAAACAGCACTGAAAATAAATAACATCTATCTCAGAAGCTGCCAGTTATGTTTTTCATTTTTATCACAGTTTCTGGGATTTTTTTAATTATATAGCATTAGAATTAGTGACCATCACTGCTGTCATCTACATAGTAACATCAGTTTTTCTTGAGGAAGATCTCTTTTTTTCCCCTTTCTTCTCATGAGTTATGGAAAAAGTTTTAATTTATGTGTAGACAAATACAGCCCAATAAGAACTCACTGGATCCATCAACTGAAGCAAATCTGCACATGCGTAGCCACACTACTGACAAGGCTTTTGCTTTCTGATTTTTAAGTACAATGGGCAGAGGACAAAGAAATATACTTTCGAAGTTACCTGTAGAACAATTTCTATATTTTCGGAACTTCCTCTTCTCTAAGAAGGTAAATTTTCTGTTGTTTAGCTAATTCATCCTGTCACCAGAAGACTTTTTTATTACTGTCTGTTCCACTTTTACTGCATGTACACATAGGCAATTAAATTACTGAATCATGATTAGCTAATGATACAGAATATGTACTAAATACATCCTCCAGTTTCTCCACTGAACCTTCATTGTTATGACAAAACTTTTCTGTTAGGTGGCGCTTTGTCATACTGTGAAATGCAAACATTTGAAGAATAAACTTCTGTGCCATAGCCTCAAATCTACCACTCAAAATGTTTTGAAATTCATTACTAATACACTTATGTACGTTTGTTAAAATGCAATTTTATATGTAGAATATTCGTGTTTCATCAAACATTTTAAAATGAGATATTAAAAATCTCTTCTTGAAACTGAAATGCACCTTTATGTAGAGTACTGTATCTGAGCCAACTATGTTAGCCAAAAACGTCTTGCTACTTTTCCTTGCAGACTGCAAAATTGTAGAATAATATTTTTCATATTCATGACTCTGGTCTTCATCTCAGTGAGTTCACTTGACTCTGTTATCTTAAATGTTAAAACACACTTCATGTTACTGGTAGCTTTAAAGAAGGGTTATTGATCAAAGAGTCATTCACTTGAATGAAAATCTTATCAATTCACACAGCAGTTTGGAAAGCTGAGAAAGCAAACTACAAATGTAGTTTTGTTTGTCTCTTCTTTCAAGTACAGAGTGGGAATGGAGGAGCTGGGCTACTTCTTGTATTTATTGTTAATATAGCCAATCATTAATGAACATTACTAAGCAAAATCAGAAGTTAGTCTGAGTTCACACAAGCTCCATTTATATGATTTGCAAAAAGAGCAAGCAAAGCTTAGTATAATTGCTTAGAATTGTTTGTGGAGATTAAACGCATCAGTTCCTCACATTAAAATGTCACAGAAGTGAACATATTACAGGATTATTCTTTGAATCTCTCCGGGATATTTAAAAGATTTGACTAATGTGAACAGTATTACACTCACACTTAAAAGGCATTTTTACTTTAGTTTTCTAGCCAGGAGCAATCCAGTTTAAAAGAGAGGTGGAGTAACAGAAACCTTTGATAACATAAAGCCAATAGTGATGTGAAATATTTATTGGTATCAATAATCCATGTTTTCTGTTTCTCTTTCAAGAAGGAATAACGTGAGTTGAAAGATTTGTAAATGAGGACAGGCAATTAAATGCTTCAGTGCCTGCTCTTGTTTCCGATAGAAAAATGAATTTCTAGCTTAAAGTAATAACGTCTCATCTTAAAATGCTCTCATCAAGAAATCTGGCATTGAACCAATTTGCTTTAGAAAATAACCTGAAAGAGAAGCTGGCTGAACTGTAAACAGGTAAGCAGAATGTACGTTCAGAACAAGCAGAGAAGAAATGGAAGGCCTGCCTGTCCCTTTGTGCTGCTCTTTGTTTGACAGGTTGCTTACTCTTGACAAGGTATTTGTGCAAAGCAGACACTGCAATACATTCAGAAGTACACAGCTTTGGCATAAAGCTTATGTTAAATTTAGCATTCTCTATAATATAGTAAAAGATTGACCTTGACAAAAGCATAATCAGACACTTCAAGCTTTCATCAGCACCTTAGTGCAATGAATTTTCTTCTCCATGTTTATACAAGGATATTTACATGTATCAGATAGGACTGAATGTAACTATTGCTCTATTTATCATTCTGACAGAGCATGAATAATTGTCAAAATTCAAAAATGGTGCCAATTTATACAAAACAGAAGTCTTGTAGGTAAGTGACAAGCATTTGGCTTATTTTGTTAATATAAATTCATCCCTTTTTTATAATACTGTAGAAATTATCAGTAATCATACAGATTTTACAGTTAAAATGTCTTTCAGGACTGTAACAGTTTTAAATATTCTATGATGTAAAATTCTGTCAAAAATGGGTCAAGCATGAAATGAATTTTAGTACAACAGGAGACAAAGGATGTTATCATACATAAAAATCAAGGATTTCTTTCACACCGCAGTTGCTTCCATGTACTAGTAGCTTTCATTTTTGTTTCTGTTTGTTGTTAAATGTGTTCTGTATAGTTAAATGTAAGAATGTTCAACCATAATAGCTCAATAATCACTAAAGCCATTAACTAAAGTCCTAGATCAGTTATGTTTTTTGCACGAAGAGAACATCAACTTTTTAATTCACAGGAAATGTGACTATATGTATACATACGTATACATCTCTATTTGTATGTGTATATATATTTCTGCAGGCATAACCTGGATACTTTTATTCATGTTTATTTATATATGGTATAATTCTCCTTTCACTCTATTTTCTGACTTTCTTTTCCCCTTGAAAATATTAAACCTTCTTTTCAGTGCTTTGAATGGTTAATCTATGGGGAGACTTTTCTTGAAGATTATTCATTCTCTGAGTACCGACAAGTCTTAACAATTATGTGATGAGTACTTTAAATGCACGGCATAATTTGAAAGTAAATGTTGTGGTTTAACCTCAGGAGGCAGCTCAGAGCCCACAGCTGTACACTCATTGCCCCACAGCAGGATGAGGGGGGGGAAATAGGGGAAAGGTAAAGGAAAACCTGTGTGCGCAAGCAGAGCAAAACAAGGAATTCATTCACTTCTTTCCATTGGCAGTCAGGTGTTCAGCCACCTCCAGGAAAGAAAAGATTATCACACATAACACTTTATTGGGAAGACAAATGCCATGAATCTAAACATCTTATCCCATCCTCCTTCATTCTCTCAGCTTTTATTGCTGAGCATGATGCTATATGGTATGGGGTAGTATCTTGGTTTCAGAAGGGAAAGAATTGTTTTATTCAGGAAGACTGTTATAATGCTATGTTTTGGTTCAAGGATGAAAACAATGCTGATAACACACTGATGATTACAGTGTCTGCTAAGCAGCTTTGTACAGACCCAAGGCCATTCACAGTGAGGGCCCAAGGAGCTGGGAGGGAACAGAATTAGGACAACTGACTTAAACTGGCTGAAAGGATATTCCATACCATGTGTCATCATGTGGAAGGAGTTTTGGAGGGGGATGAGAGTTCATCTGGCTCTCTTCTGCTGCTTGGGGATCTAGCTGGGCATCAGTCAGGGTCATGGTGAGCAATTGCTTGTGCATCTCTTGTTATATACATTCATATATATATATAAGTAGTCATATCTATTCCTTTTCCTTTTCTCTATCCTACTAAATAGTTTTATCTCAACCCATGAGTTCTATTTTGTGGGTTTTTTTTGTTCTCTCCCACATCCCACTAGAAGGGGGGGAGTGAATGACTGTGTGGTGCTCAGCCACCTGCCAGGTTAAACCACAACCTCTGGTCATCTGTCCTGGCTGTGTCCCCTTCCAGCTCCTAGCACACTCCCCAGAAACGCACTGACAGAAAAAGAGCAGAAAAGCCCCTGGCAGTCATGATGAAGAAAATTATCACAGCCCAAACCAGGACAGCTAGAAAGCCGTAAATACAAATGTAATAAATACATCTGTAGGGAGTCTAGAGACATGCACACAGGAACAAGTTGGGAAAATCCGATCACGTAGTTCTTTCATTCAGCAAACTGATAGCTTCAATACATACCTGAGTACTCCTAACATTCCTAAGTGTGTAACCTGTACTTATATGAATACTTGCTATGGAGATTTCAATGTTGAGGGTTATATACAGTGGTTGTTAGTTAACTTTCACCCTGATAAATTGTATTCTTGAAGTAACGGGTTATGATTGGTATCCAGTTTGATGATAAATCATATTTAGGACTACAGAAAGTGAACTTGCAACATACCATGTTACATTATTCCTGACACTGTAAAAGAGAAAGTACTGGCACTCAATATTGTAAATACTGTTGTACAAATCTTTATGTATGTTATGTATGTATATGTTATGTATGTATAGATGTTTGAACATAGTATGGACTTTCTGAGTGAGTAAAATTTGTACTGAAGAAAATAAGGAAGGAATATTAGTGTCCACAAGGACATGTCCTTCCCCTTGACAGGGAGGATAAGTCTGTGGAAAGCAAAAAGACTTAGAAGTGATGTCTAGCCCGAGGACTTTTACTGGAAATTACATATGTGACATTTTATTTACATTTCTTTTCCAAAATGGAGTACCTTAAGATCTGTGATTTTCCAAATCAGGACACTTCCAATTTTGGTCCCTCTACTAATTTTACATAACAGATTCCCGCATACAGGAGATGTGCCTCTCACTAGACTAAACACAAGAAGGAATAAGTATAGTAACACAGCTGTGGGCATGACAGTCTCTTGGTATTAATAGAGTGGGAGGGAAGTGCTGAGTTCAGTTCTCTGCTTTTTCTTCCCTCCCAGTTCTCTCTGGGCAGTGAGCAGGATGCTGGTATTTTGGTGGGGCAGTTTTCTGTGCCTTTCATACCCTCACTCCCTTGCCACATTGCAGCCCCATTTACGTCTATGTTTAGAGAAAATCTCAACGTTTCCTACTTCTGTTTACATAAATTATAAAAGAATTCATTCAAGTGGATGACTGTCATCCAAACAAGATTCGTATTCACTCTGAAGATGAAATCAGATTGTATTTAATCCATAGATCATACCTTATAGATTATAGTTATTGTAGTCATCCAAGTTGCTTACCTAAAATTGTTTAGTCATAAATTTAAATAAATAATGCCATAGAAAACTTTGGTCCTGTAATATATGAAAACACAAACAATCCCTTTGTCATTTCTTCTTTCAAACTTTTCTTTCTACATTAAATACTAACATCTTTTCTACCTTTTCCTCCAGAATTTCTTCACAGCTGTTATAATTTTTCCTCTATTTTTAGTTTCTGCAATTCTTATTTCTGAGTTACATAGATTGCTCTGAAGGCAATGCCTCCTATTTATTTCCATGGAAACTACAATAAATACAAAGAAAGCAACAACACTATTTGACGGAGTAAATTCTTCTACAGTTTCAAAATAAAATTGTAAAAGAACATATAGAATTTATATTATGTTTATACATCCAAATAAACTGTATTTTTGTGTGACTTCACATAATCACAAAATAGTTTATTTTGGAAGGGACCTTTGGAAGTCACTGTGCCCCTTCTTAAGCAGAACCACCCAGAGTTGTTTGCCCAGGCCCATATTTGGATGAATATATTTAAAAAGGATATTCCACAATGTATCTCCACAACCTGTGCCAGTGCTTTCCCACCCATGCATTAAAAATGCAGTTTTCAGTGGCCAGAGGGAAACCTCCTGTGTTCTGGTTTGTGCCCATTGCCTCCTATCCTGTCACTGGGCACCCTTTGCCAGTATTTCCTCTACAAATTGTTAATGGATATGCAGAATTTATGCAAGAAAAAACATATCAATGTTTATATCAAAGCATCCAAGTGCCATAGTCTTCTATATAATGACAGCATGTAATATCTTTTATCAGTTATTTACATCTGTTGGAGATAGTTATGAAGTAGAAAGTACTAATCAAGAACCTGTGGAAGAATGAAAGTTCATCGTAAATTCAGGGTGAAAGCAAACGAGGATGTACCATACACTTTGCATGCCCTCTGAAATCACAATTTCAAGCACTGAGCAGAATTATATGACCTTGTCTTTTTGCTTTGCCTTCTACAGAAAATTAGTAGAAAAAGAACATTTTTCTTTAACGAGTATTATGTTCTGGTAACTGAACTTGTCTGTATGTCTGCTCTGTAAGTTATTTAGAAGTAAAATGTAAAAGAAATGAAAGAAATATCATGGTCCATTTAAAGAATGAATCCAAAATATTCCATTTTCTCCAAAAGCCTGTTACGTAGGAAAATCTCAGCTCATATGAATGCATGGAAGTAAACATAACCAGCATGGGATGAAAATTTAGCAAATTAGACATGTGGAGCTCCAAATTAGTGATTTTTTAATACACTCTTTGGTCCTGAGCCACCCTCATCTATTAATTATGTTTGTCTGCTTTTTCACTTGAGTACATGAAAAAAAGCTTCAGGGTATTGTATATGTATTATTTAATGAAGGTATTACAGATCCATTTTAAATCTCACCATAGTATTCATTTGAAAAAAACCACGTTTATCTAAGGCTTGCCTTAACATTTCCGCTGGAGGAGAAATATTCTTTGTGTTAATGAAATGCCTTACATCACCTGGAATTTTGTTTTCTATTTTATTTTGTTACTCTCTAGCTTACGCTTTACTCAGCTACACTGGGACTTTTCCTTGCTCACAATCCATCCATTTCATTTATTTGATTACCTTTTGCTTTTCAGTTCATGTGTTTGGAGCAATGTCACGTAAGCCAGCTGTTCATCCTAGGGTGAATTTTTTAGAGCCTATGCCTGACTCCAATTTTATTGGCTTGACAGATGTCTGTGGCTCATATTAAGATTAAATTAGCTTCCTAAGGCAGTCCATACCTCATACAATTGTTTAGTTTTTTTTTTTTTTCCACTTGGCTGTGCCACTGCAAGCCTATCTTTTACTGAAGAGAAACACAATTTTCCAAATTCGCATGTACTCATTTGACATTTTCAGCTCCACGAGCATCCAACCATTGGATAACCCTGTCTTTAGTTTTAGATAGGAAAAAGCCTTGACAATGCAGCACATTTTTCAGGTACACCATTGGCTTCAGTGAAGCTTTACTGACACATTAACAAGACGGAGATGCTGAACATTAGTCCTGAGGCTGATGCCTAACTTCATTTTACTAGACACTTCTGACTGTTTTAGGCCATAATAATCAGTGATACATTCCTTATAATGTGGGATTATGGTAGGGCACAGACCAAGCCTATTTTTGCTTATTTGTGTGAATGTTTTCATTTAAGCTATGCTTATTCTACTAAAGATCAGTGGAAGCAGCCTGAATTCCCTTCAGCAAGCCCAGTTACACTCTGTTGCAGATCTCTCTCTCTATAACATTTGTAGATTTCTCTATATAAATCCTGAGAAATTTTTTTTCTGCTGAGAAATTTTTAGAGGACCAGTTTAATCCCACCATTTTTTCCTTAGAGATACAGCATATCTAACCCATTACAGAACAGGAGAAACTGGTTTTGAAAATCATTATGACAGTTAATGCTACTCCCTCACCAAATGAAAGGTGAAGAAAAAAGAAATCTCTTTTTCAGGGCATTTTATAGATATGGGAAATGTAGTGAAAGGTCTAGTAAATGCCACTCTTCACTTATTGCACTTGGTTTCTGTTTTACAGAACTTGGTTTCTGTAATTTTTAAGGCACTTAAGCAACTGGGTATTTCTTCAGCTTCAGATACTGATATGCTCTTTAAAGATTTGTATAACTACTTGCAGACAGGCTTCCACTTCTGTGGAAAAGTAGGAAAAATCTGCAATTTCCTCTTTGGACAGATTGAGCTAGTTGTACATTTATCTCTACATTCACAAGTTGGTTATATCTTTGTCCAGCTCATACATGTGACAGAAAGCACATTACAGGAAAAATGGCTTTAAGACTAAATATCAAGATTGAAAAGAAACTTTTTTTACTCCCACTCTGTACTTCCATCTTCTGAATGTGATAACTGGGATTCATTCTGCTAGGCATCCTATTAGATTGGAGATGCAGTATAATTTTCCTTCCCAATATCCTTTTTACAAATTCCACATTAGAGGACATGCGGTAATTTAAAATGTCATTACAAGAGGACCTGGAACACTTCATGAGAAACCTACTCAGCACTGGATAGTCTCTCAGTGCTGGTGTATAATAATTCCTGGGCTCTTGATTTAGGAAGAGATTGTGCCAACATACGAAGCAGACAGGGGCTAAGAGCATAACTTAAAAATGGTGTAGATCAGCTTCAGTCTTGGAGGGAGTTGTGATGTGTCATTGCATGGGGCAGCATTGGGGTATGGGTAGTCTGCTCACCCATCTTTACATAAATGCAATTGAAAAGCAATTGACATAGCTCTGGGTGATGACAAATCTCACACTAATTTTTCTTGTTTAATGTCTAATAAATAATTTCTTTAATAAATATACATAATTCCAGAACTTGTGATAAACTGTGGATAACTTATCTATAGAAAGAAATTTTGCCTTCTGAGGGTGACTGCAAGCTTTATATGAAACACTGAGAGCTTTCAAGCAATTTGTTTTCCAGCTCAGAAGTTTTCTAGGAAAATTCTGCCTCTATCAGTGTAAATGATTTTATGTACGTAATTTAAATACATTTATATATGTATGTATAGGACACATTCAGTCCATGTAGTCAGCATCTTATAACAAGAGCAGGAAAAATTTCTGCAGGATTCTTTGGCTGCAAGCTTATAATACATCTGCCTTAGCTATAATATGACAGATGTTCAGAATACACATATTTGTTCAACATTTTAAGGCGATTAAGCAGAATTTGCTTTAGATTCTAATACTTTAAATTAGCCATGGAATTTACAGGCTGCCCTAATTTTCAGTTTTGTAGCAAAGAGATTAAAAATGGAATCTGCATATTTTCAAGATATTAATGACATATGTTAATGTTATTTTATCTATATTCTATCAAGCTATTACTACATACTTTTAGGCAAACTGAAATTATTTATTTTCAGTGAGAATGAGGCAATGAAGTAGATATTTTACCTGTGGCATGTGGTTGGCATTTTTATTTCTGTTTTACTCCTTTTATTCATATGCAAAGATACTGCATGCAGTTTTGAGACCCCTTTTTCTGTGCTTGAAACAATTACTTTGAAAGTTACTAGAATCTTTTGAAATCATAGAATATTTTTTTTTTCAGAAGGAAACTACAAATTTTCTAGTCCAACCTTCTCCTCAAAGCAGCTCCAGCCAGATCAGGTTGCTCAGGAGTTTGTCCAGCCAGGCTTAAATATGTCCAAGGATTAAATAGCCACAGCTTCTGTCAGCAACCTGTTCCCATGTTTGACCAGTCTCTTGGGAAACAGTTTTTTCACCTGTTGCAACTTGTGTCTCTTATCTCTTATCCTACTAGCGTGCAACTGAGAAGAATTTGACCTCGCCTTCTCTACACTTCATTAAGCATCAAAAGACAGCAGTAAGATCTCCCTTTCACCTTCTTTTATCAAAGCTGAAGAAACCTAGTTCTCTTAACCTCATTTACTGGACATGTTCCATTCTGTTGGTGTTCTTTTTGTGCCATTGAGCCCCAAACACGGTGCCACAAGAACTGAATGAAGAAGAAGGGTTGCTCCTCCCAATCCTGGATGTACTTTTGCCACTGCAGCCCATGAGGCGGCTCCTTGCTGCCAGGGCACATGGCTGGTTCACTTCACAATTCTTTTGAACTTAAAATCTCGGAAAATCTTCAACTGAAAATATTCATTCACATCTTAGGTTTGTAGGCAATCACTGTGAAATATTCAAAGAAAAATCCTCACGTGAAGTCACAGTCGTTTCCTTAGCTGACCTCATGTGCAGCATCAGGCAGCAGCACTGGCTGGCAGGGAAACACCTTTGATCCTCAGTTCCACTTCATGTGCGATGTGTCCAGCTTGGAGACAGCTCTACACTGCCAAACTCTCAGTGTGCAATGTGTGCAAGCAGCCCATTTCAGTGGTTATTCAGTCATGGGGCTGTGATGGAATACATCCACCAGTGCTCTCCTTGAGGATGTGCAGGCTGTCAGATAACAGCCCTTTTATTATTTGTACACTTTGCCTTTTCACTGAATGTCCAATCTGTAGTTCAGAACTGTATGTGAAATTCATGGTATCTATAAAGATTGTACTTTATATTGAGAGGTCACTTATACATAATTTATAAATAGATAATAAATGATTAATACTAACTATAAGTGCTTAACATGGGCTTATAGCAACAGAGCTGTTGAGGAATCTTGCTTTAGCTACAGAAGCCTCAGCATGAGGCACGCTCTGGACCTTTGCTACAAGCTAAACCTGGTTATTACGCTGAAGTTTTGTTAACAGCTATCATACTTGGGTACCAAAAGCTACTATTTCTATGATACTGGCCATATGGGCTGTAGCTGTACAAAAGCTTTCTCTAAATGAAGCAGCAAAGCTCAGGTAGAGCTTTGATTTTAGATAATTATTTGCATTGGTTTGCTCTGAGCATATCACTGGAATGAGTTAAAGGTCTTTACAGGCTAACACCCTGACCCGCAAAGACCTATAATAGATTTGCCATAATGCTATTTTAATCTATATCCTTCAAAGCTACTTAGGAGTCAACACTATTACAATTTAAAATTCATTTAAATATTAATCATCTGATAACCCTCTGTAGAAAGCATGTATCTACACATTTACAGTTGATTTAATTGTTGCTCTTGGCAGTACGATTGAACACATAAAATATAGTTAGTTTTCTGCATTAACTTAGTTGTGTTCTTTGGAAAGGTTTTGCTTTTGCTTTCACATGGTTTCTGGTGAGTACTGCTTGGCAAACCGAATGCAGCTTTAGTAGCATCTATCGATGGTATTACTGACCAGGTTTGACTGAACTGATAGCAATATAGCTACATAGGTGAGAACACCAGGCTTTGTCGAATATTCACAGGCACAAAAATAAACATATTACTTGATGTAAGAACCAATTCATTGGGCCTTATCAAAATTCTGTCTGCCTTTAAATAAAACTATCCCCAATTCTATTTTAAATCTATTTTACAAGATCATGGTTGTGCAATCAAACTTTCAGAAGTATGATATTGGCTTCCTGACAGATTTGTTAAAAATAAGTAAATTACATAAGCCCATGAACTCATACTAAGTTCTTTGCTTTCAGAGAATGAGCTGAGTGATGGTATGTGAATGAAGAACTAAACTATGTCTTGTTTTATTAATACTGTTAAATATGTGGTCTTTTTCTATCAACTGAACACCATATTAATCACAAGAGTAGCTTATAATAACAGTTTATCTACATAGTACACAAGTGAGTTGATGGGAGCTTCTTTTTCCAGTTCTGGCGCGGGGATGCACCATCCAATTTTTACTGCCTAATTTGAGACTTCTAGAACCTTTATCGATTCATTTTTTTTCCAGATAATTTTGGTCAGATAAAAATATTTTCAGTGATCTCATTGTAAATGGTGAGTTTTTGGAGTGCCTAGAAAACTTATATAACTCAGTTAAGGGATACACTTTAATGCTGCTTTACATTTACTTATTAACGTAGCTTTGTCACATCCTCCATTTTACAGATTTTACAATTACAAACAATGCATTCTTAAGTACTTGTAGGGCTAGCTTAAAATCATAGGTATTGCATCAAATACCTGCAAATTACTCTTTTAACTCTGATATATATATTTCAAATGTAGCTTTATTCATTTTTAGATATATCTTTCTGCATATACTGATATACAGGCAGTACTCTCAAAAAGTCGTTTAGAGCATCAACTGACCTTTCGAAAAGCAGCAGAAAAATAATAGCTTTTATCTGCACAGTAAATCCTATGCTTTTTTTCTGTTTAGGGTTTCTAAGCTTTGCAAATACACTGTATACCTGTTTTTAAGAGTTTTTTTTTCTTGTTTCATTATGTATAATTTTATCATTTCTAAAAAATTCTACAGATCTTTAGAATCTGAGAGGATTTTGTCTGCAAGTATTAGAATTAACTATTTTTCCTTGGTTCTTAGAAGAGTATGCCAGAACATATTCACTCTGAAAGTAAATGACTGTAAAATAACTCAAGGGTTATTTATGCTGGACAGGCAACTTAAAAAGAGCTTTCATTGCAACATCATGGCATAAGCAATTAATGAGACCTTGAGTTTTTGGAGATTATTGGAAAGATATTCTACCGTGTATATACATTTATACACAGAAGAAAAATCTAAATAAATAAAATGAGTAAATCATAGCCATCTCTTTTAGTCAGCAGGTGAAAGTATCACGAAAGCCAGGGGCTGAAAGCTGATCAGACTTACGTTGTTAGAGCCATTATTAGCAATGATTAATCTCTGAAGCAAACTACTGGAGGAGTGACAACCTCTTATCTCTGAATGTCCTCAAAAACTGTACTGAATGTCTTTCTGTAGTATAGCTAAACATAAGCATCAGGCTTAGCATAGAGTAAACGAGTGAAATGTGTTGGTCTGTACTGTTGAGAAAGACAAAACATTATTTTCACTCATTACCAGCATTTCTGGAAGGCTGTGCCCTAAGCATAGACCAGATTTGCATAAAGCATCTAATAGTTATTTTTTTTTCTTTCTGAGTTTTCTGAATATTTTAACTACATGAAAATCCTTGCATATTGGAAATCATAGATATGCATTCAGACTTTTAAGCACCACTCATGATAGCTCAGCCAGCTTTTCAGTGGTGAAATGAGAAAGCAGCCAAGCCTGGCCAGGGTGCAGCAGAACCCTCAGACAGATGGATGTCGCTGCTTGAGCTGCCCCAGGCCCACTTGTAATGACCAGGCCCAGGCCTCTCCAGGACCCTGCTCATGACAACTCTGTAACAGGAGTCCAGAGAATAAGATAGAAGTAATAATTGTGAGAAGTAGCCTGAGTAAAACAGGAGCGTATATTATTACAGTGCTTCAACTAAAGTAAAGGAAACTAAAAAGAGGGGAAAGGGGGAAAGTCCGAATAACAAAAACTTAGAAACTCAGTGTGGGTAAAAGGCAGTTATGGGAAGCAGAGGAAGGCAAACAAGACTGTAATTATTACAGAGTGGGTCTCTATCATGAGGCATGCTTCTAGCTGGAACTCTCTTAGAACAGACTTTCACCTTAGAAGGAGGAAATTGTTTTGAAGCAAAAGAACCACAGGTTGAGATGAGAGTCACACTGCTGTTTGGTCTCCATAAACTTTCAGCAAGTGTCAATGAATGTCAGTGGATCTATTTTTTCTGCGTGGAGAAATTCAATGCCATGTCTTTGCTTTATATGCACTTCTGTGTCAGACACCATTCTGTAAGACTGCCTCTCTGCTGCTATCTGTCGCAAGGCAACAAAATGTAATGGGATATTGGTGGGAAGGTTCAACCTCTGCTGCCATATCACCAACATCCTCTGACATCATGGGCCAACCAAATAAAATGGGAAGCATTACTTTCAGAGCAGCCCTCATATTTGGACACAGGTCCCATACCGTAAAATCTTGCTATGCTTTGCAAGAATCTTTAGCTCTCTGTGGGAATCATCTTTTCTCTGGTATCCTTCAGTGCTCAAAAACATTCAAGACGGTCATTGCATCTACAGCAGAAGAGCAGTTGGTTCTAGTCAGCAGCAATATGAACATGGGGTTTTGTTTAATATTCTGTAGGCATATTCTTAAAACGTCAGTGCATATTTTAGACACTTCACTGAACTTATGTGCGTCACTTCATGTTTTTCATTTCTTTTCTGAAGTGCAAATATATGAGACACAACTGAAAACCTTCAATTGCCATTGTACTGTTTGGCAGTTTCTTTTGATTCATCATAACAGCTCATCGTGGGAACTGTTCCTCTGTACACTTACATGTATATTGTTCAGTGAAGGTTGTTTGGCAAGATGTGTCTATTCCCTTAAGGGAAAAAGAAATACTTTTTTCATCCCTTGTCCCCACAAGAGCAGGTGTTTGGGTAAATAATCTTGTGTTGACACTTTTTTCCTCCAAAGTTTTTACTCCAGAGCTGGATAACTGTTTAACCTTCATGCTACCCATCCTGGCTGTTTCTGAGTATTGAGTTAAAATAAATATTAGACATTGCAGCATATTTATCTTTGATTCAAAATCATTATTGCTTTAAAATGTTAATGCAAGTATAGTGCTATGAGGACAATAAAATGTTTTTTTAAAAATTTCAACAAAATAGAAACAGTACTCAGAAGTTTTTTTCCTTCATATCAAAAGCAGTTAAAAATGCAACTCCTTGCTCTGCCTTAAGGTGCATGAGGCTGTGCAGGAAAAACACTGAACCTTGAACTAAGATCTGGTAAGTCAGATCTGCTTCTTTTTTCAAATATATATTTTGATTTTCTTGAACTACAAGGAAATGCAGATAGGAATAGTACCTCAGGCATGTCATTTTGGAAACCAAGACAGAGCAGAGACAAACACATTTTTCTGTATAGGTGTTTTTCATTCTGCGATAAAATGCTATATATTTCTTCTGTAATACAGATTGTGTTTACCGAACTTGAAGACTGGTTACATATGAAACAGTGTTCATGCTTCAGATGTTATTAAGCCTCTCTGGAATAAAGGTGAAGATTTGATTGTTTTTATTTGCTGTACTCCTTTTTGTTATATGAAAGCAGAGAGGATGTGAATTACATATATATACAGCTTGGGCTTTCCATTCTTTTTTTTTATTCGTAGATGAAGATTTTGAATACAGCGTTGGAGCCACTGCTTAATATTTATCTTCTAATTTTTGTAAGAATCTACATTTCTTAATCTATGTGTGATGGCAGTATGGTTCAGAAGGTCAGGACCAGGACTGCAAGCAAGATTTCTGGTGCTATTTCTGGTTCAATCAGTGACTTCTATGACTACAGGCATTTGCTCTTGGCCTCAGTTTCCTTGTAGATAAAGTAGAAGTGACAACTCTTGATTTCCTTTGCAAACTGCCTTTGAAGCTAGGAAAGAAAATCCAAATGGAAGGATGATGAAGAATGCTCCCCTGTAAATCAGCAGTAAATATATTTACAGAGGTAATTTTATCCATGCTAGATGAAAAATCACTAGCTCAGGTACAGAAATAATATTTAGGCTACAGTGCAGAGCTCAGTAGGAATTGCAAAACCCACCTAGATCCCAAGTATGTATTCTGCTGGCTAACCCGTGCAGAACTTGAAGTCAGCACTTCCATCGATACTAGAAGAGGATTTAAAATTGCTCATTTATGTCTGCATGAGCTTCAGTCCAATTTCTGACTGTAGAAGATTATCTCCACCAGTAAATTAAATATGCAGGACTTAATAGGAAGGTATTAATGAAGAGCTGACAGTGTTAAATATTTCAGGATTCCTGACAATGAAATCCTGAAAATCAGATAAAACCTGAAATACTCAGCGGTATTGAGAACAGATTTAAATGAAGGTCTGCCTAGGCTCACTGGGTCCTCTACCATGTTAGTAAACTGCTACATTAAGATCTTCTAAATTCAAAACACAGCTACTGTCTTCATCTCCCTCCCTCCATACTGGTTAATGCTATCCTGACCAATCATGTCAGGATAATGAGCAATCCACCAGGCAGAAAAGCAGTTGAACTACTGCCCTGCAGTGAAGAGATGTGCTTTCCACATGTTATTTGTTCAAGGAAAGCCCAATTGGAAAGCACACATTTGCAGCTCCAGCCTGGTACTGTGCCTCATCTCCACTTTAAGTCTTTATTAGAGCTTATACTTAGGTGAGGATTCTTACACAGTAAAATAATAATAATAATAATAATTCGAAGGCTCATTCAGTGTAGTACTCTCAGAGATGAATACAGGGGATTCTTAACTGTATTTGGTCAGAGTTCAGATAATTAGGGTTGAACATAAGCCTAGGGAAAGGCCTGGCCTTGTTTTAAAGAAATTGAATATAGGATTCAGCCACAGCTACCCAGATATAAAATGCTCTATATAAAGAAGCTTAAAAATGTCAACTAGTTCCTGAATAAGTTATTGGAAATGATTGAAAATGGATAACATCAGCAAATAATCTTTTCTGATGAATGGTGGTGACTATATACAGTTGGTCCTAGAGCTCCTTCATATCACTTCAGAGAAGATTTTCTCAGTGGCACTCCAACTCGGATTTGTGATATGATAACCTGTGGTCAACCAATCAAAAAGTAATTAATTCATCAAGAGAAAGTAGAAATCTAAGAATAAACAAGTATCTGTGATATATGATGATATATGTCATTTCAAAATAATGCAGTACAGTTACATTAAAACATAGATGATGTAGAACATGTTACACTGCAAAACTTTCTTTTCCAAGGGGTCTAGATTAAAGTGCTTGGAGAATGTGATAACTGCCACATCACAAAAACAATTTTATGTATAAATTATCTTCTGTGCACTAGAAATATACTGTAGAAAGCATTTCTGTCTCTGCCTCATCAATTCAATTTTCAAATTTCATCTCAAAAATGTACTTCCTCTTTGCATGACTACTCACTCACCCAAATTCTTCTCTCTCTTTGCTTATATTTCTGGCTTCTTTCCTAATATTTATTTCTAAAAATCCTATAGAGATATGAAATATACTCTATGAAATTATAGTGTACTCTGCAAAACCTATCCAGCAAAATAATGAATGCCTAAGCCTACACTAATTAGAATGGTTTTCATAGATCTTCGGATTTGTGCAACGGTCTGACATTGAGGTATTGTTTAATACCACTTTCAGACTCCCTTCCATATTTTCTTCCCTTTTTTTCCTCTACCTCCTGTTGTTTTTGTAACTCTGCAAGGGGAAATAATCTCTACAAGGAGAAACTGCAGCATAACACTTGGGAAGGAGATGGTAGAAGTGATGTGGATCATGACAGCATGCTGCTCAGCAGCAGCAAAGATAGTTGATTGCAGCAGGATACTGCTGGATTATGCTTAGCACTTTGGATGTCCAGCAAGGTCTGGAAAGTAGTGAAAGAAAAGAAACCACTAATACTGGCCTTAGAGATGAAACAAAACGCAAGCTCTCTGTTAAACGGTATGATGAAAAGCTTGCTTGAGAACAGCCACATTTAACCTTTAAAAATTTTGTTTTCAGAGATTACTTTCTCAGGTTATTTTAGAAAACAAGACTTCATTGAACATAAAGGATGCCTCTTACACTTATCTGACAAATTTCTCATGGGGTGAAATACTTCCTCCTGCTCTTTATTGCAGCCACTATTTTTCAAAGTCAAAGCATCACACAGTTTACGAGTTCCAAAAACATAGGGAGCCTTAATGACAGACCTGACCTTTCTTCTGCAAAGTTCAGAACAAAACTTTTGCTGACCTGGAGACTGGTCAATCTTTTCAGTGGGGAAGTGAGAACTGAAACAGTCCGTACTGGATAAATTCAATTCCCGCTGTTGTCAGTGGTAGAGATCTTCATTGGCTTTGATGGCTGGTGAACAGTGTTTTTATAATTTGGCATTAAGCAGGCAGAAGGCTGCCGCATTAGCATCAAAGCATGTAACACAAGCTTTATATCTTCTGTAGACTGTGACTTTGAAGCATGATCAGATACTTTACAAATATTATCTAACATTCACATGAGAAGAGGGTAGCATTAGTTTACAAAAAGAGTAATGGAACAAAAGCAAAGGTTTAAGAGTGGTAAGAAACTGTATAGCCACTTGAAACAAAGACTTTTGATTAGATCTGGTATTAAAGCTCAGGGGAAACAAGGGAAGATGAATGACATTCAGAGACACTAATTAGAAAACAAAGGGTAACGAGCTTATTGCTGCCATTCCATAAAGTGGACTTACCTACTGAACACTGAGTGCTTTACACCAGTAAACTGTCATTACTGTTTCAGAGCACTGGAAGCAAACTATGTATGAGAAGCAAAATAATATAAAAATATTTATCCTAAAATTTCTCAAAATATGCATGCATTTACACGGTGAAGTAATAAAACAGAAATGAAAGTCCTAAAAATTAAAAATTTCACTCTTATTCTTTCTATACCTAAATTGTGTGAAAGTTGTACAGCACCTTATCTTTCCAATTTTGAGCTTGGAATAACTGAACTATCATTAAGGATTATATGGTACGCAGTCGATTAAAAACTGTTCTTTTTATTAGTATCCAGCATGAATATTGGTCAACTAATACTTTTGTACATCTGTTTACTGTATGATATTATTACAGCAAAATTGAGAATAGATATAGCTGGAAAAAAAAAGGGAAAATTAATTTGTCAAGACTGAGGAAAAAAGAAGGAGTGAAAAACAGTAATATGACTTTTCTCCAAAGGTTTTTAAAATGACATCTGATTTGCCATCCTTCATTGTTTTTTTTATAGCAAGGAATGTTTCAGTTAGGAATTACACACTACCCCTGATTTACCAAATATGCTATTATTAATTTAGCTTTCCTCCTGAAGTACTTTTAAAGCATTTGGGTGAATATTGTCTCATCTGAGTATTTCTTAGTGTTCCTTTTGATAATAGTTTTCACAGCCCCATTAAGAGTCACTTAAATTGCAGACAGACAGACCTCCTTGCGAAGGTAAGAGCCAGGTGGCAGGAACCTTCCCAGTTCCTCAGCACTGGACACTGCTCAGTACTTTTCCATTTTGATTCCCTCCAATGGCTTTGTCCTCCATGTGCCTTCCTTTTTATATCCTGATCTCCAGTTTGCCTGCAAACTCTATGTGAGGTTTAAATACCGGTTTTGAGGACGGATTTAATAGTAATTTTGAGTCCTTGGCAATTCATTCTTCATTTTTTGTTCTTACAGCATTTTTATACCTACTTTATCAGAATTTACAACCTTTTTTATTTTCCTCACTTGGATATACCATCAGCATTGTATCTCCTTATTCAAGAACTTAGCAGAGATACGCTGCTGTACTTCCAGTACAGCTTTTTCTTTTTGCTTTTTGTAAAGACTGAATTGTTTGGACTGCTTCTTTTGGCAGCTTTTTAAAGGGTAGTTTTCCTCTTCTTTATGTATTTAGTTTTTTGAAGCTGAACACTTCATCTAGTGGATTATTAGTCTTTATTATTATTGTAGAGATTTTCATTTCCCACTTCCAGATCCCAGGAGCCAGTGTTAGAGAGCAGCTCTTTCCCTGAAGAACTTTGAAACAAAACTCACACATTACTCACAACCAAGCCCAGGGTTGTGTTCCCTACTATGGTCCTCGTAATCAGCTGTTTCTCCATTTCTTGCAGGAGCCACTGATGGTATCTAAAAATTCTCTGCTTCACGTCCGGATATGACATTTGTCTAGTCTATCTGAGAGTAATTAAGGTCTCTCATTATTGTTGTATTTGCTACTTCTCCAGTCTCTTTCAGCATATTCCAGTCAGTGTAGCTCTCCTAGTTGAGTCACTGGTAGTATAGATCCAATATTATATTCTTATTCTTAGGAATGAAACACCAGCTCACACATAACCTTTCCTCCCTGGATCACTTTCACTGGACTTTCATCTTGCACAGAGAGAAGCAGGATATACACAAATTGAGAGTATGCAATTATTTATTTGCTATTACACACAACAGGGAAACTAATGACCTACTAGGCTAAGCATTAATGTGCTTATCCTCACTCCACTGAAATAGCCTTTTCTGGCCATACTATTGTCAGTCAGAAGGAAAGGGTTATCTGCAGCTTCTGCTTGGTCCTTGGGCTGAATCTCCATGCTGTTCCGTTGCTGTGCTTGGGGTCTCTTTTCCATTCTTTTCATCTTGCATGCTTTTTTTCATCTTGCATGGTCGTATACTTTCTTATAAAGGGCTTTGCCAGTGTGACAGAGCCAAAGTAGAGCATTGCCAGATAGGCCATGGAGCATGAACAGATGATTCCTAGGGCCGAGAGTTGTCCATACAGGCTCCTTGTTTCTCACTGAGATCTTTGGTTCATTGACTTGATTTAAAATCTTAATATATCAGGCTACTTTATGACCAATGGAATTTATTTTGCTTTTCCTGCATTTTTATTCTTAGTATTACAACATCCCACGAAGTGTTTTAAGTAATCAGCAAAGTAATATATTTAAGAGTAGATTTCAGTCTCATTCTGTGGACTCTCCTCAGTTTGGTGACACTGGAGTAGAAGTAAATGCTACTGCTTTGGCTCCCTTGCATAAGCTTCAACCTGAGCAGCACTGCGTGGTTTTTTTTTTTTAGTTAAGTAAAAAAGATACTATGCTAAACAGCCATACCTTCAGAACTTGAGCATTTCACATTTCTTCAACCAAGGTGATGTTGAATATGAAACAAACATTTAGTTTCACTTAGAATTTCTCATTTAATGTCTTAAGTTATGATCCTGCTGCATTTTTGCATCTTTCTCACTCTCATCCACAAGGTTTGGGGCCTAGAGGTCACTGCCAGCTTTTCTATGGGTGGAAGTACAGCCTGCGCTGGACGTTGGCTGGGAGGTGGCAGAGCCACCATGACCCACAGAACAGACTGATTGGAGATGTACTGTCCCATTGAGGACACTGCCCAGCCCTGCCTCACCAGAACAAGAGCAATGCTGGCAGTGGTCTCAAACTGAGGCTATGGCCTCACTACGCTCCTGGCAGCTCTCCCACACACTTCTTCCTGCAACCTGGTTCTTGGCTGCACCACAGCAAAGCTGGCTGTCAGCACAGGCAGCCAAAGCTTTGTGGGAAAGAGGAGACTACAGAAATTGCTAGTGTGTTCAAGGCCCCAGCATTCACTACTGTTTAAGTAATGTTTTCATTTGCTCCTGTTTTCACAGCCTTTTCTGGTAGTCATGCATTCTCAGACATATTCAATTTAGATTCATGAAGTATTACACCTCCAGCTGCCTTTCCTGTATCCTCCTTTGATTCGTCTTTTATCACTTCAGCTACCTCATCTCTATATCACATTTATTGATAGGGCTAAAGACATCCATCTCTCGTGTTCTATTTATTTTCCAGTCACTCAAATACATTTGTCTTATTTTGGTTTGCAAGATCATCATGCTTCTCAGTTCTTTTCTCTTTCAATTTGGATTTGCAATGGGCTGGATGGTGAATGTCCAGCTCTGCATCAGCACCTTCGGGTTTGCTCAGTGCTGACTGCAGGCAGTTCCTACTACAGGTGCTCACAGTTTGCCTCATGCCAGGTTCCCTGTGTGCCCACAGCTCTTGGCCATCAGATGATCATTTGCCCTCACACTGCTTCTCTACTCAGATAACTCGACCGTTCCAATATCCAGAAGGATTCACCAAAGCGCACAACTTAACACTGACATCAGCCAGGCCCAGTTCATGCCAGCTGCCATGTTAGTTTCTTTCACTATAGAACTGGAGAAAGCTTGCCATCCTTAGCTCTAGCATTTCTGGGAAGGCTAGTTTCTTCTGTTTTAATTAGACAAAAACACATTAAGCACATTTTTGAAAACAAATCTAAATTAAATGCACTCCTTATAGATATACACACATAACTGTATACAAATACACCTATATGTATAGTAATGAAAATAAAAAGCAGTATGTATGAAATAACCACCTTTTACATATGAAGTCCTTGCAAAAGATAGCAGGCAGTAATACCAGAGACAGCTGCCACTTGATCCCCATGAGGTTTCTTAAGCAGTGAGCTATTTCAAGATTAGAGTGTAAAGTATAATAGCTACAGAAAACCATCTTATATTTTAATTTCTGTAACTTCTAATATGTATACTGTTTTTTTTTTCTTTGTGTGACTGTGGAATTGGTACCAACTCATTTATGAGCAATGTGCTAGCAACCATCCCAAGGTCCTTGTCAAATTTGGTAATGAATTCTTCTCAGTTTAGCACTTGTTTTTGGGTAATGGGAAGTCTGCCAAGCTCTGAAATTTGATTTAAAGCTTTTAGCTAATTGTACTTCTTTTCTATTTGTTTCATTTAGAAAATTTGTTGCAGTGAAACTGCAATTTATGACCTTGTTCTTCTTCTAACACAGAATAAATTTTTATAAAAATTTAACAGCAGGGAAGTAGTAATTGTGGAAGCAAAGCTCACATCTCTCAAAATATTAAATCAGCTTTTCCTTTTCTAGATAAAGAATGTAATCTTTTATTAAAAATAAATATATATAAGCTGCTAAGACTGTGTCTACACTGTTATCTAAAAATTATTTTTTTCATAGGAAACTTGGTTCTAGGGGAGAACAAAATTCAGTTTAGACAACATGAGAATATGGGTACGTCTTCTTTGCTTGGATCTTCTCATTAATTCAAGCTGGTAAATGCCTTGTTTCAAAACAGTCCACAGTGGAAAGTGTGACCTCAAAGTAGAGAAATCAAGGGAAGAATGAGAAGAAGGTTAGGATGAGTTCAATTATTTGACAACACTTGGGAGCATTATGAAAATTTTGCTAAACTATAAAAGTTTATAAAAACTATATATATAGTTTATATATATCGTTTATAAAAAACTATATATATAGTTTATATATAGTTTATAAAAACTGTAAACACTGCATGTGCAGTGAGTCTGACATTACTGCAGATACAGGGAGTCGTTTCTGCACCTAAGGAAACTTCAGTGGGGTAGATTAAGCTGGGTTTTGGGGTTAATGCTTAAAGGTAGATCTCAGCCAAGTCTTAATTACCAGTGAGTGGTTTCTGCTGCTGAACACTTTCAATGATGCTGCCATTATAATTAGCCTCAGCTTCTAACAGATAAAATTACAACTTCAGTTAAGGTAAACTTTACTCATTTTCTGTTGAATGCATCTCCAAATACTTCCTTGATGATTATTATTCAATACTGCACTTAGAAAAAAAAAAAACTTAAATTTATTAATGTGTCTCTGAAATGTTTACAAGGGAAGATAACTCAGTAAATGTTAATTAAGTCATTAATATTTGACAGAGTGAACACTAGCTCATTTTTCTTTTGGTGAAAGAGAGTAGTAAATATTTTTTTGCTTGAGTTTTATGGCAAAACTTATAGAGCAGATAGCTATCCAGATTCTTTATCAAACAAAAGACCAGCAATGGCAGTTTCATTCATTTCATGTCTGGAAATGATGAAAGTGAGCCTGCATAGAACTCTTTCTTAAATGCTTTTCAAAGCTAGGAAGAGAAAAAGAACAATACAGTTTTGAACAAAAATGTTGAATGATAGATTGAATCTCAAAGCTTTTATGGCTGTTCTACAGGTGCCTAATACCCCTTGCTGTAGTGCAAAAAAGAGCTGCATGATTTAACATACAACAAATTTGTGCCAATCTTTCTATCACTTACTTCAACTGATGGCATGTTTTCACATATTCAGCTTTTAATATCTGCCCTGAAATGGGATTGCTGATTCTGACACATCCCTTTATGCATCCTACTTACAAGATTTTTAACAAGCAGAAATGTGACTTACACGTTTGAGGCTACCTATTGTAACTGTCACTCACAGCACCGTGTTCAAGGACTTTGCTTTCAGGATCATGATTTCCTGCTTTCAGTCCGGTGTTTGCGAGTGTGTCAACCAGAGACAGGCAGAAACCATATCAGAAACACCCAGAACAAAAGGAGGAAATTGTTCTATGGAAATATGCTTCAGACAGAGCAAGGCTTTTGTGGACGCTAAAAAAATGATAATGTTCCCCTCCAGTTTAGATTAATTGTTTTAATTGTCAGCTGTTAAGCCATCACTTCCTGTGCCATGTGAGATATATGCTCAGATTTGAAGTGGCTAAACAAGTTGGAACTGATGTAACCCGCACATTTTCTGATCTTTCTTAGGAAACTGCAGCGTTAGATAGTCATCCATGTATCACTGAACTCTGAAGTTTGTTGTTTCACTGATTTTTAGTCTCTTTCAGATCATATTCTAGTCTTTATTATACTAATAAATTTTAATGGAATATCAAGTTAAATCAGAGTCAATTTAACTAAGTGCAAATGATTGAACAGGAATTTAATTTGCAGTAGGAAGCAACAGTGGGAAATATATATATTGGAATGGAACATCCCTTTGGCCAGTTTAGGTCAGCTGTCCTTGTTCTCCCCCTTCCCAGCACCTTGCACTCCCCAACTGCAGAGCAGAATGAGAAACTGAAAACCTGAAACATCCCTGACTCTGTACAGCACTGCTCAATGACAGCTAAAACGTCAGTGAGTTATCAGTATTGTTTTTCTCCTAACGCCAAAACATAGCATCATACCAGACACAGTGAAGAAAATCAGCTCTTTTCCAGCTGAAATCAGGACACACTGATTTCATTTTTAGCAAATACATAGTTTGAGGTACTCATTCAGTGCAGCCAAATACATGGTAAAATCCCCCAAATCTCTGCAAACAAAAACTGCTATGCATACTATTGTAAGACTTCATCAATAGTTAAACAGTTTTAAGTCACTTTCTAAGGTGGAGGGTAGTCACAATTATTAGAAGCAGCAGTTACATTTATACAGAGGGCTAAAACACAAGACTAAAGCCATTCTCATCCTGCCATTTTTACTCTGCTGCCCTTTCTGACACTGTTGTGAGTGTACACAAGCACATTTTATTTCTGTCATTTCTGCACTGCTATTTGCTTTGACTGGCAGAGCCTCTTTACACCTTCAGGTAAAGAAAACAGAATTTAAAAAACCCAGAAGCCATAAAATCAGAACAATTCTGAGTATCATATAAGCAGTTAATTCACAGTTACTGTGCTGTATTTGACATAGGTTTTATCAGGCTATAAAGGATTTGCTTACATTTGAGTGTAGTAACATCTCAAGCTATTCAAGTAATGGTAGAATTTGCTGAAGAGGCTGGAGGTCAGCTGTCCCAAAATGTTTGAGTGCTGCTACGTCTATTAAGAGAAAAAAAATTACAGTCATTATATATATATAGTGATTATTAGTTTGCATGTTCATAACATGCCTGATTGCTTGCCTGCCTACAGCACTCCTAATCAGTGCCAGAGGCAAAGGTGAGAATTTTGTATGCTAAACACTAGAAACAGGACACTGGTCATAACAGATACAGTTGCCAGCCAGGAGGGGAAGAGAGCACCAAAGCTGACATCCTGACTATTCCCATCAAAAGGAAGACAAAAAATTAGATGAATGAGTGAAGGAAAAAAAAAGTCTTTGTTATATAACTATATCCTAAGTTGATTAAACATGCATTATGACACCAGTCTTCTGAGCGCTCAGTGAGGGAATCAGCAGTTCTCTCTCCTCTTCTTGGGAGTGAGGAAACAAACGACCTCTTCATATTTAGCATCACTATCTTGTAAATGTATCACATTTAATTTTGTTATTCAGAAAAATAACCTTTTAAGCCATGAGAACCTGGTTGTCACTATATTTTGGGAAGAATTCACGTAGACCCACTCTCACATTACTTTTGATATTGAACTGCTGGTCACACACCAGTTGAAAGAGATATCATTTTTTTTTGCACACTTTGGTTTATTTAGGACTTGGCTTTGAAGCAATCACAGCTGGTAGTAATCTACACAGGAATTGAAATCTCAAAATTTTAGGCTTTGAATAAATTCAAATTCAGATGCGTACCCAGGACAAGAATGTGTATTATGTAGCAGCAAGTTACTTTTCAGGTTTGCAGAGCTATCCTGTTCATAAAGAATAAAAGGGGTTTTTGTTGTTGTTGATGTTGCCAGCATCCAGTCTTATCTAAGAAATACGCATTTCAAAATGGCAAAATCTAGACTTTTTAAAGTTTTGATAATCTACAAGTTTGAAAATGCTCTGTATAGAACAGAGCATTCAAGAAAAGCATTTATAATTTGAGGATGTTTTAACACTAAACTATCTTCAACTTCAGTCTCCACAGTAAAATAGATCTTTTTATTGTTGCCTATGACTTAAGTAGGAACTATATAGATATATATGCCTATGATTTAAGTAGGAACTATATAAATGCAGACTGATGAAACAGGTAGAAAGAGAATAGGAACATGGGATTCCGTACCTCCCATGGTGATGCTCCTTCCAAAATAGTAAAGTTCTGATTAATGACTACGGTTCCTAAATGAAATAGTAATATAAGCACTGTTAAGACACTGTATTTTAAATAAGTGATCATAATACTTCTTATTGCACTAATGGCTTTTTCAAAATAATTACGTTCAAATCTCCCAGGATAATGACATTTAGAAAACACTGAATGCATGACATTCCATGTAAGATATAATCTTTTAATTGTCCAAGCTTTTGTAACTCAACAACAAACCTTCTCCCTGCTTCCCCCCCTCCTTTGGTGCAGCACAGTATGCAGCTGACTTTTCGGGCTGCAAGTGTACACACTACTGGCTATGTCATGCTTTTTATCTATTGGGATCCTAAAGTCCTTCTCTGCAAGGCTGCTGTATGTAAGTTATTCTCCCAGTCTGTAAATATATCTCAATTGCTACAACTCAAGTGCAACATCTTGTCCTTGGCCCTGTTGAATCTTACTATGTTCATGTGGGCCCACTTTTCAAGCTTGTACAGGTTCCACTGGATGGCATCCTTTCCTTCTGTCATATCAACTGCACCATTCAGCTTGTTGTCATCAGAAAACGTGCTGAGGGTGTACTCAATCCCACTGTCTTGATAAAGATAATGAAGAGCACCTGTCCCAAGAATGACACCTGGGTTACACCACACATTACCAGTTTCCACCAGGACATAGAATCATTAACCACAACCTTCTGGCTCTGATGATCTACCCAATTATTTATCCACCAAATAGTCCAGCCATCAAACCCATTTCTCTCTATAGATAAGAATGTGCTGTAGAACCATGTCAAAGGCCTTGCATAAGTCCAGGCAGGTAACATCAGTTGCCCTTTCAATGGACACTGTGACCCCATCATAGAAGGCCACCAGAATAGTCAGGCACAGTTTTCCTTTGGTGAAGCCATCCTGGCTGTTTCAGATCACTGAGGGTCTTTCATGTGGCTTAACATAGCTTTCAAGTGGATCTGCTCCACGATCTTCTGAGTCACAGCGTGCAAATTGGTCATCCAACCAAGTATAGGGATAAAAGACAAACCAAAGCACCTAGTCCCTGGTTCCCTCTGTAGTTTCTCTCAGGATACTTGGCATACTTGAGAGGTGAGAAGGCCCTGGGTACATCACTGGCCCACCTCATGAGTGATCACACATTTTTGTGGAGCACTTGTGCTACTCAGTCACTTTCAAGAGGAAAATGTCAGCATCTTGTATTTCTGTGGTATTACCAAAAATCCTTCTCAGTTGTTTCCTAATTAATATGAAGATTTTTTGTTGGTTCATTTCCTCTGTTCATAACCTTGGCTACTTTAACTGTTACCTTGGAAACTGGTCATTCATATTGCAAACACCGTTTCTAAGCTACAAAGTGTATTCTGAGGAGTGAAAGGAAAGATTAAAGAACAGTAAAAAAAAAATTATTCTCCCTAGTCTTTCTCCAAAGACCGCTCTAAATGTAATGCCTCCTGTTTTATTATGTTGGCCCACGCATTCAAAGGCAGGTGCTGCTGATATGGCAGTAGAGGTTGAGCCTTCCTGCCAATATTCTGTAACATTTTGTTGCCATGTGACAGATGGCAGCAGAGGGGCAGTCTGACAGAATGGCACCTGGTAAGAAAGTGTGCGTGAATTAAAGGCGTGTCACTGAATTCCTTCATATGGAAAAAATGGCACCCATTAACATTCATGGACACTTGCCGAACATTTAAGGAAATCAAACAGTGAATGTGAAAATAGCAAGGTGGTGGGTGGTGTGTTTCAGTAATGGTAATAGCCACAGTGGGTCACCACCACTGGTGCAGATTTTTACGAGCATGGCATGCAGGCTCTTGTTCATCACTGGTGAAAATGCATAGATAGTGCTGGTGACTATGTTGAAAAATAGTGTCTTGTTGCTGAGAATTTGCTTTTGGAGGGTACTACGTATTTCTGCAGTTCTTCACTACTTCATGAAATACCAGAGTTTCAATTTCTAGTAGGTGGAAAAGAAGTGGCTGGGGAAAAAGGATTCTGTGTAGATGTATTTCTTGTACAGTAATGATTTGTGAAATAGAAACACTGAACACATGCAGCTCTGAAGGTCTTGAAACATTGCTATCAGAAAATTCCCCAAACCAATTCCAAATTAAAAGGAATGAATAAGATAGCAATGAAGGGACAGAAATGTCATTATTTCAGCTACTAAAAAGCTGTATCTCTGTACTAGTAATTTTAATCTTTTTTTAAACAAGTTGAAAGAGCCAGTGCAGATCCCTCTGCTACTACAGCTAGACAATTTCCACCATCTTTTCATTCAAAGCCTCAACATATGGCGTGTCTCAACACCATATTGCTCTCAGCAGTGTAGACATAACCACAGACTACAAATCAAACAACAGTTAAAACCTCAAAGAGGATTTCCAATAATGTACATTAACAAATTAAAAGACTACTATGATCAAACACATAATTACTTATGCATGTTAGATAACAGTATTCTGCTGTTTGACATATGCTTATAAATGAATGATTTCAAAGGCCTTTGTTATACCACAACACAGTAGTGAATGAAACGCTAGTAAACTCCTGCAGTGTATCAGTATATAACTATTGGAATTGTATTCTTCTATAAAAGTTTCAGTAACAATTTAGAAATCATCAGAATGCTTGAAAATAACATGAAAAGACCATTTATCACAGTCTGTGAAGGACATGTAAATTCATTTCTCGGGGCACAGAAGATTTGAAGTATGATTTAACATAAGCTATATTTAGTTCAACTGAAGATCAATTGAACAGTTGAAGCAATTGAAAACCAAACAAACAAGTAAACAAAACTTACACACACAAGAAAAAAAAACCAGATAAAAAATCAAGAAAATGGATAGCAAAAAACTAATATATAAGATTTTAAAGTAATCCCAGATGTGCTTACAAACTAGGAAAAAAGCTCACTGAGAGCAGCCCTGCTAAGAAGGTCTTGGGGTTCCTGATGAACCAAAAGCATGACATGAGCCGACAGTGTCCAAGAGTATCTGGGCTGCATCAGAAGAGAGGTGGCCAGCAGGGACAGGGAGGTGATTTCACCCCTCTACTCTGCCCTTCTGAGGCCCCATCTGGAGTACTGCGTCTAGGTCTGGTGCCCTCAGCACAAGCAGGAGGTGGAGCTATTGGAGCAGGTCCAGAGGAGGGCCACTAAGATGATCAGAAGGCTGGAGTACCTCTCCTATGAAGAAAGGTCGAGGGAACCTTTGTTGTGCAGCTTGGAGACAAGAAGGCTCCGGGGGTGAACTCACTGTGGCCTTCCAGACCTTGAAGGGAGCTTACAAGCAAGAGGGAAATGGACTTTTTACATGATCTGATAGTAATAGTAATAAAACAAGAGCAAATACCTTAAATAAAAGAGGGGAGTCTTATGTTAGATGTTAGGAAGAAATTTTTTAGTCGAAGAGTGGTGAGATGCCAGTATAGGCTGCCCAGAGACGTTGTGTATGCCCCATCCCTGGAGGTGTTCAAGGTCAGGTTGGATGGGCCCTGGCTAGTTGAGTTGGTAGGTGGCAACCCTGTCCATGGTAGGGGAGTTGAAAATAGATGATCTTTAAGATCCTCTCCAACCTAAGTTATTCTATGATTCTATGATTAAAGTAATAGTTTTGAGTCTAATTGAAGAATACAAAAAACTTGGTTTCAGCATAGGTGACCAATATTAAACTGACAAAATCTTTTTGATGTAATGGGATTGCAGATGATATAGTCAAACTAGCTGATTATCAGATAAACTTCACTGTGCAGGTGAAGAAATATAGAATTATTCGAGAAGAAATAAACCAAAATTTAAACTCTATGCAAAAAGGATTTAAGGTGGAAACAAAATTAGATATGTGGAAAATAGTGGCAAAGAATATTAAGAAAATGCTGAAAAAAAAAATGATAGTGAAATCCTACATCTTCTCCAGCTCCTAGCAAATTCACATGAATGACAATGCAATAAAGAATAAAGGAAAACCCTCATGATAGTGATAATAAAAACAAGATTTTTTAAAATGAAATACAGAACCAATAACAGCTCTCAGAAAGATGGCATTATCCATATCAAAGAAAAGTGATTCAAGTTACTCCAATAGTTAGTGAGATTTTTTTTCTTTCAGTGATAACCATATTGCTATAACAGAACATTAACCAGAAAAAACAAAGATAACTGGTTGAAAATGTGAAACTAGATGTTGATCTAAAAATCACAAACTTGCCAGATTTTCAGTATAATCATAGATATCAAAAAAGTCAGAAAATTCATTAAAAATAAATAAATAAATAAATAAATAAATAAAAGGCAACCAGAAAAAAAACTATTATGCAGCTGTTAGATTTTAATGAAGCATTTGGCATTTGACACCACAATTCATGCAGGAACATCTTGAAGTTTGAGATCTACTAACATAAATAATTACTCGTGAAAAGGTTTTACATTACTATTAAGGTCACACTGCAGAAGTCTATAGCAACAGAAAACAATGTCAGTAAGAATTTATTCTCTTATACCTGTCTGTGTTGCCCTTGATTTTAGTATAATAAAAAGTATGATAGAAATGGTAGAAGGCAAAAGGATTCATGGCAATGGAGCACTCAATTTTTTTTAACTTGTAATGTAAATTCTACTAAAAATCTACAACTTAACAAAAAAATAACTATGAACTTAGCTCTAGTTATGACTTTGATACAATAAAAGCAAAGGTACAATATAATATATATAGAACTGAAAAATGAAAACGTAGTTAATAGATGGTATCAATTTTTTTTCAAAACACTAAAAATATCTTTTCCCCTAAACTTTTCTGGAAGCTAGAAATTGTAGAATGGCTTGAGTTGGAATGGACCTTAAAGATTATCTAGCTTTAACCCCTTCAACGTGCATCGGGCTACCAACCACTAGATCAGGTTTCCACTTGTTTCCATCTTAGGTGTTACAACTGAGAGAGATGCCCACTTGACTTGCTTTGCTCAGGACTCAAACCCAGAGAATTTATGGAGTAGACATGCATTGAACACTGAGGAACACTCAGAGAATAACCTAAAAAGTTGATATAAAACATTGACAAAGACATCCTAGGGTAGACAAAGATGATGGAGCTTATCTTATGTTCTTTGTTTCAGACAAAAAAAAAAAAATCACAGTCTATGTGAAAAAATGGTATAGTCATCAGGTTAACTGAAAGTATCACTGTGACTCTGCACTGTGGTTTTGCATGCCGTACAAAATTCAGAATTTACTATCAATTGCCTTCAAAATTATGCCTGTCGTTGATTATGTTTTTGATTGCACAACTGTGCAAAAAACTTCATGTATTCTTCACAGTATCTTTTACCATTCCTTGCAATCTCTGCACACTGACAATTTATTGGTTCTTTCCAGATGTTCTGGATTTTTATTCATTAAAGACATAAATTCAGCAAGACTTTAAAGTGAATTCATATATTTAGGCATGCATTTAGTTCTATTAAGTCAGTACTTCAAAGTGATCTCTAAATGGAGTTTACAACCTAAGGGGTATTTTTTAAACAAGAGCTACAAATCCGTGCAGAAAGTCATTTCTTGCATGCAGCTTTTATTCCACTGTTTCAAGACTGTACCAGACTGATGCTTGTCTGTGTTGCATAGCCCAACTGTCAATCTGACATATCCAACAAGAATCTCTGTAGTTTATATGTAATTTATATGTAATTAGTAATGTTCACATATACTGGAAGATGAAAAAAATTATCATAAACTTGCTTCCCTTTTGTTCAAATACATTAATTACACTAGAAACAAAAACACTCATTTTTCTTGGAAGGGAGAAGGGGGAAGGAAAAAGGAGCAATTTTCTGCCATTAAGACATTGCACTCCATACCTTTAAAGGGGATATACATGCTTGAGGCATTCAACTTCTCCTTGAAGCCTGAGGAATAAAATGTATAAGCTACATTTGAAGCTTAGGAAAGATCAGTAAAATTCATCATCAGATCCACAGTTTTAACTTGTGATCTAGGGAGCAAAGAGGGGGAGAAAATCTAAGTTCTACTTTCTATTTTAATACTTTTGATAAAACTTGAAAGTGATTTACCCTTTGATGTTAGCACAATGTAAATTTATCCCCACTATTTTTTTTTATTTAGAACATTAAACTTTCACATAAGTATCACTAATGGAAACTAATTTACCAGGATTAGAATTTCCTAGTGGAGCTATAGAAATGATTGTTTCTAGCACTGTAGCTGTGCAAATTTCAAGGGGTGAAACACCTTCCTTTGAGGACAGTCTGAAAGAGCTGGGGCTGTTCAGCCTGGAGAGGGCTCCAAGGAGACCTGATAGTGGCTTTCAGTATGTAAAGGGGACAGACTCTACAGCAGGGTCTGTTGTGACAGGACAAGGGGAGATAGTTTCAAACTAAAAGGGGGGAGATTTAGATTGGATATAAGGAAGGAATTTTTTACAATAGTGATGGTGAGGCACTGGAATGGGTTGCCCAGATAGGTGGTGGATTCCCCATCCCTGGAGACATTCAAGGTCAGTCTGGATGGGGCTCTGAGCAACCTGATCTACTGTGCATGTCCCTGTTCATTGCTGGGGATTTGAACTGTATGACCTTAAAAGGCCCCTTCCAACTTTGAGTATTCTATGATTCTATGAATAAAATAAAACCAAATAGGTTGAAACAGCCTAAGGGAGCTAGGTTTGCAAAACCATGCATATTTCATCTGCTTGAAGAGAGTATGCTTTATATGACAGCCTGTATGTTTTTCTGGGCTGACAGACAAGGCTGAACTGTTACCGGGTTTAGTTCACTGGAATTTAGGAGTTCTATTTTTGCATCTTAGGAAACTCAAACATGAAACCACGTTCCTAAGACTTCTTTTTTTGTGTTTAGGAGGAAAGAAAGAATGCCAGCAAAACAACAGTTGTGCCTAGCTGCAAAAGAAACTTCTACTCAGAAATGATTTTTTTTTTCAACATAAGAGTCTCTTCAGCAACCCTTTAGGTCTGTCATAGAAACCCACAACACAGCAAATCTTTCCTGACAATTGCTATCTTAAATACTCAAAATATTAACTAATGTTATTAGTTTTAGTATTCTACAGTGCTGGACTAGATAACATAACAGAGCATGCAATTCTAATTGATCCGTGCTTATTTGGGACTCATTCCAAAGAGGCCAGTGGAAACAATAGCACGTTCACTCACATCTGATCAACATTCATATATCCAACAAACAATTACATTTAAGTTAATAAATTGGTTAACTCAATTTGGGATGGAGTTTGGGGGCAGATAGGCAGAAAACATTAGTGGGTGGGGGGGGTTCCTGTCCATCTAGATGTTTCATGCTTTTTCTGTCCCACTTTTGACATCTGAGGTCTGGTGAAAGCAGAATGACCTTTGCTGTATGCATGACCTCTACCGTTTCAGACTCGCTTACAGCCCAGCCATTTCATTAGCATGTCATTTCAGGAAAAACAACACCTGAAAAACAGAATTTTATAGAGCAGCATTCCTCATCTGTATGCAGAGTATACAGCGTCCCCAGGAGAATTTTGTTTGCTTGCTGCTGGGAGTATGCTGCATGCCTGTTTGGTTGTCTGTTGTTCATCCTGAAATCCTGTCCCTGTGGCTGCCTATGTAACTTTATTTTCATCATCACTTTCCTCTCAATTCTTTTGATTAAATTAGGTTTCAGAGACTACCAATGCTTTGACGCTTCTTAGTTCCTTTTACTTTCTGCCTTTTGTCCTCAACAGCAGCACTTTGGTGTTATTTCTTTGGCCTTGAACCAGTTTCTGTCTCCTGCCAAGTGCCATAGATCCCACAAAGTGCTTGTTCTGCAGTTGTAATTTTGCTGCTTCATATAAAAAAGCAGAGCTTGCTCTGGAGCCCTTGCTATAAATAGAACAGAATTTTTCTTAGGTCTCCTACTGATTTGCCAGATTGATTATATCTCTGCTAATCAAGCTGAATAATACATAGGCATTTTCTTCTGTTAAAATCATGCCATGTGAATATATTGCTTCCTACTTCTGAATGATTGCTTTATATTGTTTTAAATAGAAGAATATGTTTATTATGCCTAGATGCTTTAACCCTTAATTTTATGTTGAAACATTATTAATGCAGTAAACTAGCACGCTTGTTTACATGTAATCAAGATATTTCAAGGTTAAATTTGATAAGGTGACCCGAAGCTATTTTTTTTTTCATCCCATATTTTTTGGTACATGTCTGGACATCTTCAGAACATGCCAGTAAAAACAGAAAGACATTTATCATGTAACTAAATATATATATATATAAAATAATACTATTTTCCTCTCATATTCCTCTAAAAACAATTTGAAAATACAAGCTTATTGTAAAAAGTAACAACCACAACAATTGTAATGTTAAAAATAGAAACCATTTTAGATATATCAGTGTGGAAAGTGAAAGAAACTTGTCTGATATTTAAAAATAATATAATTAAGAATCTAAGTCATTACGAGAATAATAAAGAGCTGATTATTGATACACTAATTTCACTGTTATAAACAGTGGAAAACTATAGGTCTATTAAAAAACTAATGGACAATATAGCATTAAATATTTGTATAGTTTACATTTGCACAGTTTTACATTTACATCCTTTTTTTTTTTTTTTTTAGGAAGTACTTGTACTTCCAAGGTTTGTAATGGAAATAAATAAATAAAATAACAAAATATAACTATAGCTGTAGCTTATCATATTTCAAAAGCATATACCTGTACCTGAAATGAGCTATTCAGGTCTTCAGATCAGATATGTCAAATCTGAACCTTCAGCTAATTGCCCAAGAAAGTATAATCACAAATAAAATCCAGGAACAGGACACCTATTTCCCATTACTGACTTGGCTTAAAAGTGCTATTGCCATCTGTTTAAATAGCTTCTTTAATACACATTTAAGAAATCTATTGCAGTCTCCATTGTGAGCAAAGAACGAATATGTATTTTAAGTGTTTAGAAGATACTTCTTGTGCTGATTTTTCACAGTAATATTAAACATCCTACATCAGTTCTACTAGGAAACTCTCATCTAATTCATGACACACTGGATGGCAAACCTGAGGAGAACCTAAACCTGGCACTACTGCCAACAGAAAAAGAGAGAAAACATGCCCAATGAATGACACATGCATCCTTAATTTGTATGTTATTATCAGGATTAGTTCCTCCATTTTGCTCTTATCTGCAGCAGTTATTAGAATATTGCACAGAATATAAGCCAAGAGTATGGGCAGGAAAGGGCATTCAACATGCTTTGGATAGACGGGGGTGACCTCAGCATTAACTATTTATTTATTTATTCATATATTTCTGTAATTCCTTATGAGTCAATAGAAGCAGAAGTAATCTTAAATAGTATTAAAAAATCAGTCAGTTTTCTGCTGAACCAAGGTGAGGAAATACATGTTTCTTTTGCAGGTGCACACCAAGGAGATTAAACACAGGGCAAGTATATTGATGGCTCAATCATTAAACTAATGCGTTCATTAGTTTAATAACATTCACACTGCTATTTTCAGAGTTTTAGGGTTCCCTGTATTCATCCCAATAGAGATGAGGATGTGGAATTATATCAATGTTCTGGTGCCATTAAAAGTCATTGAATATGTTTCTGAAATTTTACACAGATATATAAAACAGAAGGAAAACAGACTTCTGTAAGGCTACAAAGTCTGCAGTTAACAGAGACTGGAATAGGCATAAAAGATCCTACCTGGTCCCCTGTTTTAATTAATGGATCTCTCGAGCTTTCCTTTCCAGTGCACATGCAACTATATTCAAAAGGACTTTGGGCAATAGAAATCATTGTTCATACCCTAACTTCTATGAATTTGTCTGTGCAGGTTCATATAAACACACACACACACACACACACAACACCACCATCACCAATAACAAAAAAAAAAACCCAAGAAGACTAAATGATTAGATAATGCAAAAGAGATTAAATGTAGGTCTCGGTAGAATGTCTAGGATAGATCTTCACTATATATTGTTATATGTAGTGTATATGTATTGTCTAATGTTAAAGTTCTGCATCTGGATGTGTCACTGACTCAGAAAGTTGCCAAAGAGTAAGACTCAAATTGACACTTACTAGTAGTATTCTTCAGTGGGTACAGCTAGAAGGAAATGTTTCATTAGGTGAGATCTGAAAACGCCTTAGAGTGACCTTTATTGTCCACTGCAATGATGTCTACATCGTTGTCTACTGCTTGAAAAACATTCTGTATAGTTCCTTAAAATAAAATATGCTTGTGCTTCAAGGAAACAGGGCAAGAATTGAAGGAGCAGATTGTGATATAGAAGAGAAGAGAGATAAAACTTTGAAGGGCAGGTGAAATTTCCAATAGAGGTGTAAAGGGAAAATCAGCGATAGTCAAGAAATGGAAGCGACCTTGGTTGAGAGAAGAAATCTTAGAGCTGGTCCTCAGATGGTCAGCTCTTGGTGAAAGAAAGAGGGTTGAGTTTTATACTAGCAGTATGAGGAGTAGTATTTACACTTGCAATATAGGTAATGTATCTGTTCTTATTAATTCAGGATGAGTCCCAAAGCATAGCAGCAACACAAGTAGAGTGGGAGGTGACTTTAAAGTCTTCAATAAAGCCTCATCAATTCTTTCCATATTGGTACAGCTTCTACAGTGCCTACAAGGCTAACACTACGTGCAGAATAACAAATGGCTTTTCATGATATATGCTGTCTGGATGTAACTATATATGGAAGATTTCTGTAATGGTTCTTGCCCAAGAGTACAGTATAAGTATACTGCTGTCAAGATGGCTTTTTCAGGGCTTTCTTACACCATGGATTATAACCAAATCTCACCTGATCTAGCTGCCATGAAGGGAGTTAGTTGGAAGCTCTGTGTTACAGAGCTTTCAGGCTTGCCAAGATAGACAGACATTTGTCTCCTTTCCTTTGAATAGACTGAAGTTTCTATATTTTATACCAACATTCCAAATGTTTTGTGCTGGAGCTCACTTTAGGAGAAAAAAAAAAAACATTCTACGTGAGAAAAGTGCTGCAAAGAACTAAGCAAGGGAGAGGAATATATTTTAGAAGAAAAGCACAAGTGGAGACAGAAAGGTGTTGGGATACATAGAAATGCTTAGATTAGAGGAATTAGAATACAGCTTCCCTCACTGAGAAGTGACAATGAATGGATGTGATCATTACCTCCTAAAGAGAGCCTGGAGGATGTGATTAGGGAAGCATAGCAATTGAGCTACTGAGGAAAAAGCTATGGGTCATGTACCAGTAGCTCAGAATGAGACACTTACAAAAAATTAATGCATTGAGTGGATTTTTAGAGAGCCATCAATTGCTGTCTGATAGCTGACCAGCTGAATCATTCTTTAGATTCCATTTACTGTACTGAATGCCCATATTGATCCCTTTCACTTGTAACATGATTTCTAGCTCATTTGTTGACATCTATGTTTAGTCTTAATCTCAGACTGAAAGCCTCTCATGAATTCAACACATCTGAAAAGATGAACAGGCCATCTGGGCTCCATCAGTGAACAGCAGGATGACTGGATTGCTTGTAGATCTCTAGAAGAGCCTGCTGAGGCTGCTGTCTCTGGGAAGAGCTCATGATATCTGCATCTGGCATAGGCCAAAAAAAAAAAAAAGCTTAAACTGTGAGTTCTAACAGGCAGCAGATAACTGGAGGGAGAGGGAGAAAGTCTGAAATCAAATCACATTTTTGAGTTTTGAATAGAGCCTACTATTTTTCAGCACAGTCTGGCTGTAAATTTCGGTAACATCTGGACTGAATCTGAGTGTCCTGGATTCTCCAATTTATAGAAGCGCATGAGATCAAAACACAAGGCAGGATAGTGAATGTCCATTATGCTTCTGCAGATGGATTGTGTATATTTGAAATAATGGAGGAAAAGTGAATGTGTAAAATAAGCAAGTAGAGTAAGAGCTTTATTCTTCTTGATTGTTAAACCCTAGTATCTAGATCTGGAGGGTGTCCTCCAGTTCTGCTGTCCTCATGACAACTGCTCGTGTTGTTGTCAAGCACAATTCTCCTTCATAAAAGACTTATAAAAGACTTGTTACATTCTACTTCACTTGTCATCAACTTTGCTATTGATGGATCCTAGTAAAGGTATTAGACCTTTGATTAAGTCTTTGTCTGTCCCTAGATTTTTTTTAGTATTCATTCCAAACAAAGAGTATATATCTTACACATGCATCTCATGGAATGAAACTGAGTGCTAGGATCATCAGCACAGGTGAACTGTTTTTACGCCAAGACATGAACTAGGTTACTTCAACATCTGCTGTCCTGGCAGATACTTTTCTTTTTTCTCTAGTGGATTTTTTTCAGCAAAGTGATTCACCCCAGATCAGAACTGTCTGCAAACAGTTGCTGTTAACAGTGAGGCGTCTTGGACCCAAGAACAAAGCATGAGCAAGACATCATGACAGAAAATAAGAACCTTTAATGAGGTGCTTCAGTAATAGTAGTTCGAATGTAGATAAAAGCAATTTTCTAGGCGTCAACACTCGAGTGGCTGCCTTTGGCTATACTGTCCTGAGGTTAGCCAAGAGCCACACAGAAAGCAGAGAGCTTAATACAGAGATCAGCCACTGATTTTTTTTTTTTTTTTTTCCCCAAGACAATCTGATGAGGTAGACAGATGGAAAGTAGTAATCCAAAAAGTATGAATTGTTACATGCATTGTCTGCTGAAGCAGAAAACATAGTGGGGAGGGATTGAGAGCTGCTGTACAGTAAGTTAACAGAAACAGAAAGGTGTTATACTGTTGCCCACTCAAGAGCAGCTCACTGTTCCACATACATGTGGCTGTTAATGACCACGATGTGCAGGTATTGCACAGACACAACAGTGATCTTCAAGCTGTGAATGCACTTACTATGTTGCTTTGTTAGCATTTTCAGTGTGTTAAGACTCTCAGCACCAATTGAAGAAGTCAAATTATATCAGACCAGCGTGCCTAGGTTTATTCGTAGATTGTGTTCTGTACTTCATTTACCACTTCAGTATCACTCCTACTTAAAATAAATAAATATTATTATTTCCCTTGGTATTAACATCATGATAAGAAGCTGGTGCCACTCTGATCTTTCAATCAAGGTCAATTTATTACTTTGTTAGCATACGGTTATATAAAGATATTAATTCCTGTTCTGCACATATATTTTGGCTGATATTTTAACTAAGTGAGAGCAGCATTTTATTTAGAACAATAACAACAAAAAACGGCAACACAGGCATGGGTCTCCAAACTGGGAGATAACTGAATATGACAAGCAGAGACTGATTACAGGCCAGGAAGGTGAACTTCATTGTGACTTAATTGTGCAAAGATTTGGGTCAAACAGAAAATAAAAAAGGCTTGCTATAATTAAGATAGCATTACAGATCATTTCACAGAGATGAAAGCCTGGATAAGCTTGCATCCCATTCCTTATTTCAATTTCCCTTCCATGTGTCTGCAGATATTAAAGAAGGTTTTTTGCTTTTTGTTTTTTTTTTTTTTTTAGAAATCTAAAGCTGGGAAAATTGGTTGTCATAATACAGAGAGCTATCTTGTATTTCTGTGGTAAGAGGTGCAGGGATTTTCACTCCAAAGTGGGGATATCATAGAAGTTTTTGAACAGCTTCTTATAAACAAAAAACCTCTTAACCACTTGTTCTTGCAGGCGAGAACATATAGCAAATATGTGTGTATAGATAGATAGATACACAAATACACAGATAATCAGCTGAAAGTATATATTTTACCTTTATTTTCTTTCATCAGCCCAAATCACTACAAAACTTTAAACTTTCCATTTCAAAGGTAGTTAGCAATCAATTTTTTTTGTGTAATATTCCTTAACTTTTTATTCCTTTTAGCTGTAGCTCAAAGATGATGGTGTACAAGCCTTTCAATTTCTGTAACAGTATGGAACCTTTGAACATAAGAGAAGCACAATGCTGTTTTCCTACTTACAGGTTTCCCACGCAGGTGAACCCATTTTTTATATTCTGTTCCCCTGGATGGATAGCTCTCGAGTGTTCAGAAAAGGGCAGCTAAGCTGATGAGGGATCTGGAGCACAGGCCTTATGAGGAGCGGTTGAAGGAGCTGGGATTGTTCAGTCTGGAGAAGAGGAGGCTCAGGGGAGACCTTAATGCTCTCTATAACTACCTGAAGGGAGGTTGTGGTGAGGTGGGTGTTGGCCTCTTTTCTTGTGTACATAGTGACAGGACTAGAAGGAGTGGCCTCAAGTTGTGCCAGAGGAGGTTTGGGGTGGATGTTAGGAAATACTACTTCTCTGAAAGAGTGGTCAGGTGCTGGAATGGGCTGCCCAGGGAGGTGGTGAAGTCACCGACCTTGGAGGTATTTGAGAAACATTCAGATGTTGTACTGAGGGACATGGTTTAGTGGGAAATATTGATGATATGTGGACAGTTGGTCTGGATGATCTTAGAGGTTTTTTCCAACCTTGGTGATTCTATGATTCTATGCTGTTTTAATTTTTATTTACAGTTTTAATTTCCTTTAGAAAGAGCATATTGCTTTTCCTCGCATCTCAACTCATATCACATCCTCCTCAAAAAAATCCCATACTATTGGCCATCTTTCCTTCAATCATTTTTTGTCTTATTCTGTGCCATGTAACGCTGCTAATCAGACCCATATAGCACACATGTGCTCCACAACAGAGATGAATCAGTCCTGGGGATGGATTAACCCTTGTACAGGTCCTGATAACTTACCTGACAGAGTTTTACTGGTTTTACTGCAGGGTAAGTGGGCTGCCCATAGGATTACAGGCTGTATTTCTTCTTTCTATCCGTGATTATGTGTTTCCAATTTATCACAAATTATTTTCCACTTTCTACCTGAGTTTTAAGGTGACCGTACACCATTAAGGTGACCATGTTGAGAGTCAAGTGATTATGTAGAAAAAAGTTTTATTTATGCTATTATTCTGAATTTGTGCATTCCTTGTCTATCTCTGTTTTGAATGATAGTGACTGTCAGAATACAGAGAGCTTGCTGTTTCTGCTTGAAGCTTATGTTGCTTGGAACTAATATGATCTCTTGATAAAATAGGCTCTGCTTCTGAGTGCTACTGGTTTAGATTATGTCTTTCTCTCTTTCTCTCAGTTGTCTTTCTCTCAGTTCTCAGGACTGGAAAACAGGCTAATAGGAAAAGGTTCCTATTGGATCTAACCTCTCAGGACTGCTGGCTTTCAAGAGTGGAACATTCAGAAGATGAAAAGAGAACATTAAAGGAAGAGATTTTCTGCATCTTTTTATCTTGTCTGAATTAATAGTATTTTCCAGAGTATGCATTATACATTGTTCCCTTTATGGGGTTTTGCCAAGCACCCCCTTTTGAAGGAGCTGGCTGAAAGCTGCTGAGCCAAATTACTTTGTTAGATAGTTGTATAATGAACAGCAGAAAAAGAAGAGAAATTTTAGTTTGATATTTCAATGTGATAATTTTAGTTTGATAAAACCTTAGAAATTTGCACAAGCAAGCAAAGGTCTTCAGGTAACCTTGTCTCAAGGAAAGAGATATCTTTCCAAATCTCTCCTCTGCTGTGCTAAGGAAATGAGTACATCTGTTGGCACAACTATGACCCCACTGAAGTGAAGAGCATGAGATTCTATCACTTGTGTTGTCCTTCCCTGCTGCCTGCATTTTTTAATGAACTTTACTTACCAAGATGGTACTTTTCTTAGCATATTAAGTAAAGGAATTGAGAGAATATGACAGCAACCTGGTTTCCATATTTTAAATGGAATTTTAAAACTTCTCATCAGATCATTCATCCTACAAAGAAAAAAAGATCTACTTTTGAACATTCATATAAAGGCTGCATGTTAAACAGTGTAGCTGTTTTAAAATTTTCTGATGATTTTTCAGCACTGGTATAACAATGATCATGGACACTATGACTTTTATGAAGAGATTTCTTCCTCATCTTTGTACTGGAATTTCTTATAGAAAAAAAGTATTGAGCACTCTTTAGAATAATTCTGTTCAAATTTATCTTCAGATTTGCCTTCAGTATCTCTTATTTTGAGTTATACGTACAGAAGTCCAACCTTTTCTCCTTTCCCTTGAGTGGAAAATGGTGATGGGGGACAATCATACAAAGAACAACCAACTGAAATGCCAAGTCCTTTGTTCTCTCTTTATCTTTCATTGAACAGAACAAAATACAACCATATATAAAACCTATATAAATCATAAGATTGCCCGAGGCCAATTTTTTACTTTTCCTTTCTTTTTCCTGATTTGTCTTGCTTTACAATGAGCATGCATGCTTTAAGGGATACCTCAGGACAAAGAGAATAATTTTTTTCCCATTATTTTTTCATCTAGACTACACTATCTTCACTTCCCAGTTTCACTCTTCAGTGAGTAAAATAGATGGAGTCTAAATTTCTGAGGAAAGAAGATTAATTGAAAAGATATTTAGTCTCCATAGTAATGTTGCATCCTTGCTATTAGAGATGAAATTTCGCAGGTAAATAAGACAGAAATTTAAAGGTTTAGACTCTTATCAATAATAATTATTAACCTCTTCTTTCTATCTGTTATGTTTTCTTTTGAAAGAAAAGTGTGCATTATTCAAACAGTTAAATAATGTTTTATATTGGCTCAATATTAATAAATAACAAACTCATGAGATATGCTTAAAATATAATTGATGGATAGGTAAAGATACCTGTAAAACATCACCATGTCACATACTACTAAACTCAGAAAAGAAAAAAAGAAGCAATTATACACACCCTATATTCTTTTTGATACTTATCATCTATGTATTATGGTCTACCCACTCACAAACATTTGGCACTATTGCCAAGGTTGTTTTTATTTTAAGAAAATACGGGTTTGAATGTTGCTTTTATCTCAAAGAAAAAAATTCTGGAAGAATGAGCAGAATAAAAGGAAGAAAATTCAATTATTCGTTCACGTTCATTGAAGATTTGCCTTTGTCTGTTACAAGCAAAAAGAGAAAATTCTCACAAAGGGAAGGTGCACTTTGCTTAGATAACTGAATTCATTCCAACCAGCTGTGACAGCCACGTGCACATTCACAACACTACAAAACATATAAGTATATATAGTTTTGCTGGGAAGAAATGAAATAATTATGCAATTTGCCATGAAAGCACACTAACCAACTCATCTCCTGAGGATTCGTAGCAGGCCATTATTCAGTTTGTTCACAGAACAAAGGTACAAAGTCAATGGAAATATGTCAGGCTACATAACTTTGTTTCTTGCTAACGGATTTCAAGAACTCAACTATTTCAGCAATTCATACAGTTTCTAAGAATATTTTTAAACACAGATTTTTGGAAGTCTGTTGGTCTATTTGTTTTTAAGCCTTTGTTTTAGTCTTAATTTAAATGAGGTATTAAAAAAAAAAAAACACAAGGAAAACACAAAAGGACACTTAGTCATATAATTTGTAATTCCCTGTTGATTTTTGTCTTTCAAAAAACATGTACGTTTTCAGCTTTCTGTGACTGAATTTTTCTTCTCTACAGTGCTTTGTTACAGGCTCATAAATTTGCTGCAGGAACGAACATTATGGAAGTTATCACTCATTAAACAGCTGCATGTTATGAAACCAACAGAATTATTAAGGAAACTTATCATAAAATGAGTTGTTTATTTTGAAGTTTAGAATGTTAGAAGTAGCTTTTGTTCTTGTTATTTTTCTTTCCCTGTCCACAGTTCAACGGTAATTTTAAGCTACCTGTAAGGTGGCATTTTGTCACTCCTTTCTCAAAAGCCTCGGAAAGTTCTTAAGTATAATCACTTGATTTTTGGTTGTTTCTCTTATTTTCTCCTATTCAAACTGTTGTTTTTATTCCTCTTCAGCTCAGGGGTTGAAATACACCTAAATACTATCATTTTGCCATAGGGACAAATTGCGTTCTCTCTCACTAGGTTAAGACAATAATATAGCCTGAATTGTTTGATGTGTTGGGCTTGAAATGAAAAATAGAATGCCTGTATTTTATACCACCAGTACTTAATCTTAATAATTGGACACAGAATAAAATCTCACAGGCAAGATATGCTGATATTAGGTAATTAATATATAGTTTCTTTTTTTTTTTACAATGTAGAAAGCTTACTTGCATGTACATGAAGAATGAGAAAGGAACTGCTGTGTTCTCACCCTCTTTCTCTATATTTTGACTTTAAAATTGTAAACTCCAGCTATTGAGCTATTGCTCTCTATCTCAGGGGCACAAATATACATACATCCTGAAGTTAAACAAACAAACAAACAAAAAAAAAAAATAGCAATTTTTTCTACAAACAAATAAATAAATAAATTGCTGCCAAAATGGTATTTGGGACTTTGAAGACTTTAAACAGCTGACATATACTCAACCACAAAGATCACTGGGGTCCCAGATCACAAAAGATGGGGATCTCCTAGAAGGAGGTGTCGGGCTCTACTTTGTTCTGCAAGCACATGTGGAAATCTCAAGTTTATCTCAACATGAAAGAGGAAAAAAAACACAAACATATTTGTGAAGAGATTCTTTTTGCCACATCCAGTTTTAAAGATCAGTAGATTTACATTTAGCCTCTTAAATTTGAATGTATGGCCTAATTTTGAGTTAGCTGAGCACTCAGAGCTTCTGTTATCAGTGAATGTACTTATTCTGTCAGTATCTCCAGATCAAAACTGTCAAAGTTGTTTCAGAGTCATCAGTGTCTTCTCATTTGACTCTGAATTTTACAAAATCTATGTAGGGATGTTATGGTCTATTAAATGAGACATACTGAGATAAAGGACATTCTGCATTTCTGAAAATATTGAAAACACTCAATATGAAGTCTCAAACTTGAAAAGTTGAGAAATGTATATTGCATCAACTATCCATTTTAGCTGTTAGAACTGAATAACTCACTTTTCATTCTTAGTTTTTTTAGAGGCTGTTATTCTTTCATTTGTAAGCTAGTTTTGATTTACGCTCATGAAGAAAAATGTATTTTAGATCATCCTGGACTGCTGGTAGTTCATTTTGGTATTATCAGAATTTATTGCTGGTTAAAAACAAATCCTGAAATATGTTACAGAACATATTCCACAAATATTTAAATGTCAAGAAAATTACATCCAGCATAAATGTCTTGATTTGAGTCCTTTCAAATTCTTTAACATAGAATTACATGGCAGATTCTTTACTAGATTTACATGTAATGTAGGGTTTTTGTACACTGTCAGAAACTTCTTGCTCTTAAAATACCAGTGAAATTTTCCCTTCTATTATCACTGAATAATATTTATAATTTAGTTTGTTCATGATGGTCTCAGCTTTTAACTACTTGAATTTGATGTGGAGCTTGCCCGAAGCTCATGATTAATAAATACAGCAGCTTTGTATTAATCAAAAATGGCAAGGTAATAAAATTTCTAGATAATACAAAAAGTTATTTATGTGTTTCTAAAGTAATATCCAGTGCTCCTGGAATTATGATGCTAAATCTGGTTTGTTTGTCCGTCTACCCCAGATGTTTCTTTGATGAATAATGGACCATACAAGCATTTGTCAGGAATAGCCACTATTTTTCATTCTAGCCGCTGTGATGAAATTTTCTGTTGAATATGATTTCCGTTTCCTTCGGTGAAATTTTGGCATTCATAAGAATAATGGAAAGTACTTAAATTCAACATTCTAGGTAAAATAGTTTTCTATATTGCCTTATGTTGCCTTGGAACAGGTTTGTTGAGAAAAACAAAGAAAAGTGAAGATGGTTGGACTGTCAAGAAATATGGTGAGGAAATAAAGGGGATGCTGTGCTAATCAGATAGTGCGATGAAACCAAAGATACATAAGCTCTGGCGCTACTAAATACAGCTGAGCACTTCTTCATCCTTTCATCCCATAGCTGCACAAAGGAGCAGCATATGGCAGCAGTCCAAGCCATATGGGTATCTACAGGAACTCCAGAAAAGATCATAGCAAAGGAGATGTGCTGCCAGCAGTATGCAAGCATGGAACCTAAGAGCTGATGGGATTACATTTTATGAGAGTAGACAGTGGGGAAGCATCCCTCTCTTATCACCTTCCAGTTAGCACCCTTTGACTCCACCAAGTCAGGAAGATCATGTTTGAAAGTCTTTAAAAGAGCACAACATTAAAGTAAGAGATGTACCAACCTGACAGAAATGTGTACAAGTCCCAGGAGTGAGAGTTTAAAGGAGGCACAAAAAATGTAGACAGGTGGATACCAACAATAAGATATCTGTCTAAGACTGTAGCCTTTCTATTACCAGCTCTGTAGAGAAAACAACATTTTTACAAGTCTCCTTATTTTTTTTTTTTCTCTGTGCTCTTTTTTCCCTTTGCTTGTTAGCTAGGATGCTGATTGTGGATTGATGAGCAATTACAAGTTGCTTTCTGATAAGAGCTCAAGAGTAGGAAACAAAGAGAGCTGCAACTCAATTTCCACAGAATCAGAGCCCATCTACCTGCTAGCCTCACACTTGGAAAATAGAACCAAAAGAAATGAAAGTTTGGGAAGCTATGTAGTGTCTCCATGGGGACTGAAGGACAGCTGGGTTCACCTACCAGGCTCTGTGCCAGCAGCTGAACCAAGCAGCCCTGAAGAAACTGCCAGCTGGGAAGGACACGTCTGCTTGAAATAGCCATATCGTATCAGGTCTGGTATCTTGTGTGTACTGTTTAGTTTTGGTATATTGCCTACTGGCTTTCAAAGGCTGTGCTTTTTGCTTTATGTAGATTTTACATAAATAAACACTTTTCCTAAGCTTAACATGAAAACAAAAGCAAAGATTTTACAAACTGAATTTTTAATTGTGCAGTGAGATTATGCAGTATAAGTGACATCCTGGTTGTCAAGGAGCTCCTACCCACAACTCTTGACAATAAAAATACAAATCTATATTTCCTCTAGTGTAATTGAATGAAATTGTTTTCTTTGAGTAATAGTTGAAAGATTTTTCAGAAATATATGCTTATGGATCCTGTTGCAATATCATATCTAAGGAAGCCAGGTCCTACGAAAGCTTTGTCCATTTTATAAAATTATTCTTGTGTTTTATAGCTTTTAATTGAATGTCCATGTAGCTTCACAAAATTTAGCAATAAATATCTCTACCACTTGTTTTCAGCTATTCTGCATGTATCATTTTGTATAATTCTTTAAATTTTCTTTAGATTTTTAGATGTCACTTCGCTTATTTCATTAATTGCTTTTATTTCCTATAAACTACAAGTATTTTTCTACAGTGTATGGAAATTGCTAAGCCACAGACTGAACTAATGATTGAGCATCTGGTGAAGGGACACAGTCAGCTGTGGTAGCACAGCTAAAAGCAATGCACCTGTGGGACCAGAAGAGGTGGAATTCAGTTTTTTCCCTCCCTAACCTCCTTTAAGCGCTGGCTGCTACAAGGGAAGGATCTCTACCTGGAGATCTTTCCTTTTGGAGTATTTGGTGAGTCCTGATCCTTGGGATGGGTAAGCAAATCTTTCTTTCTGTAACTGGGTTGTGACTATTGCTCTTTTTTAGGTAATTTAGAACTGGTTATCTGCTATTGCCTTTTTCTATGTATGGTATCTGTCGTCATTTCCTTGGAATTATATAGGAATCATGACTTTTCTAGTAGCTTATAATTTTGGCAACCTTCCTCTACTTGGTGTTTTGACAACCTCTAGAAGTTCATGAGCATCCTCTAAATTGTCTGTTTTCTAATGAAGAATGAACTGTTTAAAGTGAAGTCTATTACAGTGATGTTTACACAGCAGATTAAAGGATTCATTTTTGCTGCTTCAAAATACAATATAGCATTAGGTAAAGATTTCTTAGTATGGCAGCTCTTAAGATTTCACACTTCTTGTCATGGGATGGTAGTTCTGCCAGCTGGAGTGGAAAATATTTTTTTCTTGAGGCAGTATAAGTAATTTTGCCAGAGGCTTGGTTTAAAATTGTGTAAGGCCTGGATCTGTAGTACTCACCCTTTGGCTTTACTCTGCGTAGAAACTAAACAGTGCCTCACTACTAAATTAAGAATGGTTCTTCTTGTTTGACAGGTGATTTGTCATAATCTTCCCTTAAATGAGCTATAACACTTGATAAGAAGGCTCTGTTTGGCACTACTCTTTCATAAATGACAAAATGATTGATAGAAGTTCATATATTAGCTCACCAAAATATCAAGGCAGTACTTCATTAGTGTGTATTATCTTTCTGTAAAAAAAACAACAACAACAACTAGTAGGATATCTGGGAAAGTGTTATAAAACTACATTGTTATTGCACAATATAACATTAAATGAATGTTATTTTTGACTAAGTAAAGCCTAATTCAAAGTACAAAAAGAATAAAGATGAATGAGTTACTAATAAATCACTGTATACTGATCTTGAAGTAAGATTTAAATTTGGTTTTGTACATAATGTAGGTATTTGTAGATACTAGTAAACCCTTGCAGTGTTAACCTTGAGTTACCACTACTGTCCTTCTAGTTGGTCTTTAGCTTAGACACTCTCTGTATGCAATGTATTTGTTATAAGAGCAAGACTTTGGAGTTTCCTGTGGTCTGTAAGAAACTGCCCAAACAGCTGTAACTGCCTCAACCTTTTCTAGAGGTACTAAATGTGATGCCATTTACCTGTATTGTTTGAATGAAGTTGTCTACTGTAGTAAGAGGTCTTCAGAGGAAAGGGAAATGGGGATTGAGATGCCAGGAGGAGGCTCATTCAGCAACATATGTATGGAGTGCTCAGAAGCACCCGTGTGCAGTTTATGCAAGCACATGAGAATACAGACATAGAGCCTTCACGAAGGCTTTGTCCTCCGATCTAAATGTACAAAATCAATATTTCTCAGATATTTTATGCCCTGGAAAAAATACACCCTCCTAGATGAGATTAAACTCATTCATCTGCTGGGATTATATGTCATATACTCCTGTGGGCATGTATGAGCGCGTGTTTGAGCTAGATCCTCAGATGCTTTTGAACTGGTCTAGGCAGCAGTTACTGTCCAGCATGCAAGTGGAAAATCTGATTTGTAATCGGTAGCAGTGCTGACATTGCACATGACAAAGCACCCTAAGGAGTAACTATTTTTGGCAACTACTGAGAGCAGAACTTGAGTATTTCCACAGTTCTCATGATCTGCCTGAATTCAGCCTGCCTTTGTGTCACTGAGATTTTGATCTGCTATTGTCCTCAGGGCACTGGGCTCCTGCAGGAAAACCCCAGCATCACTCTTCTGTCTGACATCACTAGTGACAAGAGAGATTTGGTAGCTGGAGGCGGCACAGTCTCCAGGTATGTGCATGCAGCAGATTAATGTACCTTGGAGGACACTGTAGGCACTATCTGTATTCAGTGTTTACTTCCAAAATATTAGAGTGGTCTGCATGTAGTCCCTCCCTGCCAGCTAGACAAGCAGCATGTTTAGCTTCCAGCCTGCCCTGTGATACTGCTGTCAGTGTTGTGTGGTTCATAGCAAGGACCATGTGAGTACAGATTCAAACAGCAGCAGTTCCAGATCTAGCAACGAAGTAAAGACTGTATAGTGAGTATTGTCAAAGAAAACGGTTCACAACCTGGGTACCTCAGTGTCTGCTGAAAGTCGAAATCAGCTTAAGGGGCAATGAGAAGGGATGAGAAGCTAATAAAAACAAAATTCTTGTTATACTTTTTAATAATAGTTGGAAAAAATCAGTATTGGATGAATTCTATGTGTTTATATGCTGAGGGACTAGCTGGTGTGGCCAAAGTCATCAGACCACATATCTAGAGGGAGAAAGAAAAAGCTCACAACTTTATATTAAATTGTTTAAATAAACCTTTTAAAAAGATAGTGATGTACAAGAAGCCCTGCAGGATTTGGATATCTTATCAGTCACTATGCAGACTTGTTTGTTTCTGCTTCATGTCTCAAGCATCATTTGAAGGGCTGGAAACTCATTTTCTCCTGTTGCACTATGATTTAACCATACACTGTCAAAGCTGACAGGTTCAATATATATGTTCCAGTCTTGAAAATGCTTTTTTTTTTTTTTTTTAGGAACAACTTCAGTAATTTTTCTTCAGTAATTCTGAAATAACTGCTGTGCACTTTAAAACAGTTACAAAATTCTAACAACTCGTTCAGGTGAAAAGACATACTCAGCAAGTTCAGGAAATGGCTTCATTGCAAACAATCAAAAGATCAGCACCTTACTCCTTAAAGTTTTATTAAAAAAAAAAAAAAAATTACAGGCATTATATGACGAAATATCACACCCACTGATGACTTCAGGAAACAGAAACCTTGCCAGTTTAACTCACTGAAGCACTCTGGGATTACAGAGTACAAGGTAGGCCAGGCATGAATATTCATCACCTTGAAGCTCCACACTCTGGATGGAGCATATCTACCCACAGTGTAACCCTCAAGAGTTTCAGGCTTTTCAGGGCCTGCTTTAGGTGAGCTAAGAATAAAATAAAATAAATTCCAAATTATTTGAGAACCTTTGGGATAGGCTGGAGTTCAGGCTACTAAGGCTACAGAAGCAGAAAAGGAAAGCTAAGGAATGGCTCTCTGTGGAAGTGCTATCATGAGTAGATCTTGCAGAGCCAGAGTGAGGAATGGATGCTTAATCTGTCCCCAAAGTTTGGGATGGCATGGATGACTTGAGGAAGGCATCATAATTAATGGCAGTCATGAGCCTGAAACAATAAGGAAACAAAGGGGGGCTGTGTTTTATGAGCATGAAACTACTTCTAAGACGGTACAGCTTCCCAACGCTTTTTTCTGGGAGGTATGCCAAAGGACATACTAAAAAGCTGATGACACATAACAGCTTTCCCAGAGCTATGCAGAGGTCACTTCTGTGCAGAAAACTAATATAAAATAAGAGAAAATAAAAATGTGAAAAGGAAAACAGAATCCTAATCAAAGTTTATTGTACTTCGGGAATTATAGCTGATGTCCATTCTGATTTATTTTATTTACCCACTAAAATACTTTTATTTCTACTGTTGTAACTTACAACTCTTTATTTTGAAGAGCTGTTTTGCTTATTTTACCTCTTCTTTTCCAAGAAGAATAAAACGTTTATCTTTTCAAAATATATTATCTTAAATATAATTGGACAGAAATTGAAGATTGCACACATTAATTGTGCCACTTTTGGAAGCAGAAGCAATCTCTTTCAAGTCAGAAATAGCTGAACATAATAGTGGGTTTGCAATTATTAAAAAGATTTAGAACATTTATTTTTTAAATGTAAAAACCTTTCTGTTATGTAAGGGGATTAATTATGGGGAGGGGGAGTGATTATTTGTTTAACATTGTAAAATATTGAAGCCACAAGTTTTGAGATCCTTTAAAGGTAGTAATTTTTTTTTTTTTATAACATTATTCCTGCAGACTTCCAGTGGGAATTTCCCGTTAAATTGTCCCTAGTGACAATGCTGATATGTGAAGGACAAAGGAACTTCTCAAATTTGATTTTTCCTCATCTATTTTTCTCTAGTTTATGCTGTTAAATGTCAGAACTGGAAATCTGAGATGCTAGTGAAAATATTATTGAAAATATTATCCTTTCTACTATAGGAGGGAATATCAGTTCCCTACAAAAAATGGGACATGATAGACAACGCTTTATATGCTGTTTATAGAAATGTTTTTAAAAAAGGCATTGCTAACACTTTGTTATTGAGAAGTAAGATTAATCAAAGTACAAGTGAGTGAAAACATGTTTTCCCTTTTAATCTAGACTATACTTAGATACTCCTGACTGCTAGATTCAGGTATTTGTTTTTTCCTATAGGAGCTAGTAGGCAAAAGAAACAAATGTTAATTAAAGACAAAAAAAAAATCAAAAACACAAAAAAACAGAATTGTAAGCCTATCTTGAATTAGCTCAGTCCTTCTAAATCCTGTTTGTGCTTCGTGCATTCACGAAGAAATGTTTTCCTCTGCTTTCCTATGCTGGGGACACCAGGCAGGAATCAGAGAGGGATCACTTGGACAGGAGTAGGAAGTGGAACTGCTGATGGGCCACTTGTATTTAAGCACAGAGTAAATGAAAGGCTGATTTCCAAATACGCCTCTACCCCTACCGGTAACTTTCAGCCAAAGAAGACGATCAACATTTCCTTTTTTTTTTTTTTTTTTGCATTACTTTTGCATATTTTGTCTATTTTCTTAACATTTGGAGAAGCATAGCAAGAGGGTTTTTTCTGTTTTTTGAAAGTATCTATTCCTCAGAGCTTAAACCAAATTGAGGTTGAACTTATCAGGAATGCATTTTCTTTTTTAATGTGATGTAGTAACTCTTTTAATCTTCCTTTTCTGTAACTTCACTTTCTGAAATATGGAACTATGTGTTTTTGGCTTTTTTTCCTCCAAATAATATTCAATAGGAAGTTCTAGCATCCTTACAATTGGCAGGCTGGATATCATCTTGAGAATCTTGAGCATCTTTGTTGCTGAAACAAGGAACAATTGCTGTCAATCCCTTGTGCTACATTAACCCATATAATGTGACAGATTGAACAGGCAGCTTTTTACGTTTTAGTGAAAAATCAATGGCAGAACTCCTTTTACCTCCTACGTGGCTGAAATATCGCATGCAAAGAAGTCTTAGGCACATATATAAGACTAACAGAATAGACTGTGAAACTTCTCATTCTATTGAGGAAACTTAGTGTAAGAAAGATGAAAGAAAAGCCTTTGAAAGTCAAAATATCATAACTAATTCTTCATTTGACCTTACATGTGCAAAATGTGCTTCACATTTTTATCTATAGGAATTTGATTCCTCACATATGAATTAATACTTGAGCAAGACTAGTTTTATAAATCTTCACATTTTTCATTTTGAATAATAAAATACAAAAACTTCTTTTGAAATTGCAACTTCTTTCAAAACACCTGCTGATGTCTTCCAAGATGTTGAAATCTGCAAAAATGAGTAAGTTCTGTATTCTCAATAACTTGAGCAGGGTTTTCTTCCCCTTTACAATTGTAGTTGCCGCACCATGCTGCCTCTAATTATTTCATTCTCTTTCATAAGAAAACAGTTTTAGAACTGTCTTCCTCTCAAAATATCTGCAGATACAGTATTAGTGAGCTTGCAGTAATCTCAAACATGATTACATAGAAGCTTGAAATGAATTGCATCTACATGACAAATATTTGAAATACAGTTACAAATTATTTCAAGTATCTTTCTTCAAATTATTTTATAATGAAGGACACACCATAATGCTATGCTAATCAGTTATCACCACTGGAATAAACAATATTACAAACCCCAGGCATCAAATAACATCAGATGAAAATTGAATGTAGTAGTTGTCAAATTAAAATTAAAATTACATTTAAATAATCAGGAAGGAAACTTGTGATACGTGCTAAAGCCAGATCAGTACAGTACAACCAGTGCAGTAGATTAATACTACTTTCGAAGTTATATGATTCACTTATTTTGTGTATAAATTTATAACGTTGTTTTTTGTTAATATTGAAACTGTCAGTAGTAACGCTGTGCTTTTATGTTGCTAGCTGATACATACGTTTTGACTGCAAAAAGGAATAGCCTGACATTCAGCTCTGAATCTTCCAACCAAGTAGGGAAAGAGTCTATTAAATATCATCCTACTTCCATTAACGTAATTATTATTGCATTTAAGATTAGCAATTGTAGTAACTTTGAATGATGTGTCAGTGTGAAATTCATACTCTTAAATTCTAGGGCTCCGTGGCTTGTTTTCTTGTAGTTTGGTTTGTTGTTTCTGCACTGGTTTTCTCCTCTACATTTTGTGTGGGATAAGTTATATCCACGGGGGTAAGGAAAGGAGGGTTGTAAAATCTTTACTAAAAGAATCTCTCTGCAGTCACTTACATAAGTATTGCTTACTTCCTGTGCTTATATAAATTGGTCTTACATAAATGATATTTTCTACTTTTCATAGTTTACACACTAAGTGAAAAATGAATGTTAACTCCTTCAAAACTTTTATTGCTACTGTCTCTGTCAGCCTAGCCAAAGAGCTGGTAACACTTAAATTTACCAGTGAATTATAATGCAGTGTTTTACAGGCAAAGAAACAAGCTATGTTGTCCTCATTAACTGGTTTTCAAATCATAATTCTAGTATTTTACTTCTGAGAAGAGAAGTATATTCAGTCATCTAAAATGAACAGAACTTCAATGCACAATCTAAATTTTTAACTGATACTATGTTAACTCTGCTTCTGAAATAATGTTTTTCTTTTTTTCTGTTTAGAATTGCTTGTTGAGTAGACCTGTAGCTAGTTTGCAAGTTTGTACATTGAAAAACTGTGGAACAATGAGGCTGTAAATGTTGACCAAAATCTCTCTGTGTTTTGAAGTAGGATTCCTTACTGATGAACTGGAATAAGTCCTCCCTATGCCTGAGATCATCACAGGAACTTGTATTAAACATGTAATCTTTTCATTTATTTGAAAAATATATTTTTTACAACAGTAACTTATATGAAAATGACTGCCTCTTTAAAGCGTAACATGTATTTTCTCTAGGAATATAGCTTTTATATTCTTCTTAAAGACTTGAGGTGCCGAGCCCAAAGTAAAAGTGAGTCTGATAATATAATTGAAGGACCATTAAACTATAATATATAAAAAAAACGAACTTTAGATCATTTTTGGTTTAAGAAGTCCATGCAAGTAGAAGTCTAGTTTGGGCATACAATTGTTTACCATGTACGCATACTCAGTTCCAGAGAGTATGAATGCAATTTATCTTCACTGCTCAGTTCATTGGTTAAATTCAAACCAAGCAGTAAAAATGTTCATTTCTTCATATGAGCTGATGTGCAAATCACTGAACTGAAGGAAAGCTGAGTAAGCGATGCAGAAAAGATGGAATTTGTCTTAGAAATAACAGCTAAGGCCAGTGGCTTTAGATACTACTTAGCAAGCATATGGTGAATTTATGTCATCCCTATGTGTTTCCAGTCTGGGGCCGAACACTTGATGTTCCTAGGCAGAACTTTAGGAGTACGGAAGATTCTGTCCTTGCCTCCTGGATATGCAAGGAAGCAGCAGAAGAGCACAAGTTCCACCAAGCACTGTGGCAGCAGAGGGAGTGGGAAAGCAGAGGCAGAGATGAGGGGCTGACCCTCCTTTCTCAGTCTATACTGACTTTAGTCCTAACCAAGGCCATGCAATCCCCAGGTAAATTCTCTTGTAGAGTTGCCAGGAGATACCCTGTTTGGGGAGCAGAAGCAGGTGGAGACAGCAGCGGAGTAACAATGTTGTAAAACTTAATGTATTCAAAGGAAATAGAGATGGTAAAAATGCCCAGTGTAGTGCACAAAAAGGCAGTCTTCTGATATTAGATTCAGTGCAGAAACTTGACATGGAAAGGATAAGACATACCAGATTTGCAAAATTCATTTGCAATAGCACTCTGACATGCCTTATTTTAATGAGGTCTGTGGTGAACTGTCTGCAGGGTAATGTCAAGGCAAGGGCTGAACTCTGTGAGATACTTTCTTCTATCAGAGATGAGTCCAGTATCATCTGAGCAATCTCTGTCTCCATCTCACCATCTTCCACTACTATGTCAATAGATCATGCATCTCCTTTGGAACATTTCCCCTTTAAATCATCTCTCCTCAGGAGATAAACTGTGTGTGTATTCTTGAAAGAAAAGGTGCAGTTTTCATCCTTTCTAATTTCAGCCTCTTTTTTTCTGATGATTGATTACTAAAACAACCAAAATAAATAACTTGCCAATACAGTTTTCCTATTACTAGGAACTACAAAACTATGATGAATGAGGTAAAATCAGAATTCAGTAGTTGTGGACCTTTCCTGCATTAATCATTTTTATTTTCATTGTTATTTGAGAGGATGATGCAAATATATTTGAAGGGAATATTCGGCTGAAGTTGATATTAGTCTTTACGTACACTTGCTTCTGTAGTCAGTACAGTTCAGTAGCATCTGGGATTCTTCTAAAACATTTAAAGCATTGATTCACTAAATCATTTTGATCCATTCATTAGGAAAAAAAATCTTTGTCAAAAACAAATAGGTGCAGGATGCTTTGGGTCCACCTGAAAGCTTTCATCTGTGTTTCTTCCTCCAAGCGAGGAGAAGTGCTGGCTGGTTTTCCTCCAGCAGCTGGATCCCTGCCATGAGCCATGTTCCCCATGTGGCTGTGGCAGCCTGGCTGGTGTGCCTGGACCTTACCCTGCTTTACAGAGCAGATGTGCCTAGAGCAGCTGTCTGGCCATGGCCAAGACTCTATCAGCTGCAGGAGAGATTTGAAACCAAATTTTTGGCCACTGCCGAAAAGGCACAACTTTGTCTCCAGTGCTGCTTTTTAACAGAACAAGTTTACATTTTTCTAATGCTTTGTACTGGAATTATGATAGCTGTAGCACTGCAATATGTTTCATCCTCTTGTATTACTGCCACCAAATAGATCTCCTTCCAGAATAAAAATTGTTTTCCTAAGGTATTCACAAATAAAATTCTTAATTATGTTGTCCTGTAGATCACCAAGCACAACATTTGTTATGTTCCAACCATTGACCTGATTATTGTGTCAGGCATATTGCAGAACTTCAGAAAATTATGGAAGCTCCATTAATCATTAAGTGTTAGTCTGAGGGCTCCACTTCTATTACTATCCTCAGAAAACCTGAATAATTAAAAGAGGACAGTTGTGGTGCTTTTAGAATTTAGGGTAACATAGGCTTAAAAAATCAATCATATTTTAAAAACAAATTCAAGTTTCAAATACTGGCAGTCAGATTCTACTCCAGTGGGAATATATTTTGTTTAAGGTAATTGTTACTAATTAGTAAGTAATTATGGATACATGTATTCAAAAGGACTATGCTTTTACCATAATGTCAAAATACTTTGCTTCTTCCCTGTGTATGATTGAAACAGATAACAGGCCTATGTAAGTGGAATGGCTTAAACTCAATTTCCACCGAAGTTCTCCATGTCTCAAAAGCAGCAGGATACTACAGCTACCAGAAAACATATCATTTTATGTATATTTCCCAACAAAAATCTGGTTCAACTGTCAAATGCAAAGGGGTAACTCTTTCCATAAAAATGGAAGAAATCTGTAAAAAGAAAGCAAAAAAATCTTCAACTCCCAGCCTTTAACTTCTCTCACTCCTCCCACCTCACCCTCCCTTTAAAAAAAAAGAAAAAGAACCAACTTGTAAACCCAACACCTATGGGCAGCAGAAGTATAATGCATTTACATGAAAAAGTACTGGGAAGTAAGGGCTTCATCAGAAGCTTAAGCCATCAATGTGCTCAGTGCTGGCAGCACTAGAACAATGAGCAGCAGGACTGCCACAGGCTCGGGCCTGCTGGTACCCAGAGGTGCGTCCAGGGCACTTCACTCCTCCTGCTTGTCTCTGAGCCTTTGGCAGTGCTCAGGTGATCAGCCACACTGGGCTGATGGGCAAAGATTTCCTCTATGCAGAGTTTCCATGTGCACAGGAGGGAGCATGCACTTGCAAGAAACATTTTTCCTTTCTGACAGTGCGTGTCTGTGCTCTCGCCCTCTTTGTGCCAGTATCAGGACATGGATAAGCCAAGCAGTGGATCCAAGGATTGAGATTCCAGGTGTTCATGGAAAACCATAGATTGTTGATTTCTGAGTTTATTTGAGAAATGGGAATGTAAACCGATTCAGCATTCTAACAGCTTCTGATTTGTGCTAAAAATAGTATTGCTGATTTTGTTCAACTGTTCTAAATACCAATTTGATCCTTCTTTAATTATTTAAACATTTAAATTATGCCCTAAAGAGAACAGTTTTAAAGTTCATTTTCTACATTTATTACATAGATATATGCTATGTTTTTCTTCTGTTTCACACATTGTTGTTTTACTAGTGATAATGTTGAACAAAATGCACATTGTGAGAGCAGAAAGAATGTTGGTGATCCTTTCCTGGGAAATGAAGAATAATTTAGTGTGAGACTGAGCATGTGCAGTGGCTTTATTCTGTGACTGCCAGTCACTCATTGATATGAGATCAAATTTAGAAGGGAGGATTTCTGCATATTCTTGTGCTTTTATTTTTTTAAATTTATTTACTAAATATAGCATCTCTTCCATTGCAGAAATCCAGCTTGTTGCTTTCCTTTGCAGTGAGCCTTTTATGAGGCCTGAGAAGTCTGTATAATAGCTGAGAATAGAGTAAACAGGAAGAGAACAATACAAGAAAAATCTGCATTTATTCAAACAGACACAGTGGCAGTGAAAAAAATTGAAGTGTTTTATGTGTAGGTATAGCAGAGAATAAAGGGCATAGTTTTTAGAATTTTTCATCTGCATATTTAAAACCAAAGCAAATTTAGTTCATTTCAGAAACATAAAAGGCAGTCAGGACCGATGCCATAAAGATCATGATGGATGGTTCCTACTATTCTTGTAATGTTCATGAAAAACTTTCCATCTTAAAGAAACTAATGGATTGATTTCCATTAGTACTAATTATTCTTTTTAGTGCCGTATTTCAGAATGCTAATGTTGCTTTTGGAAGCCAGGTATGTTAGTTACCTTCTAAACTAGGAAAAAAGATCTTTGAGTGAAGTTTTTTGGAGGGCAAGAATTGTTCCTTTCTTCCTATCTAAACAACACTTAAGCTTAACTAGCTCCTCCTTCCGTAGTCAAAGTCTCATGAGCACTGTTGTGCTAGCATCACAAAGGTCCACATCCCATTACCAATGTGCTGCTTAATGTAGCTGGCATGATGCAGAGGGAATTATAAGCCTAATTATCTGGGACCACAGGAGATAAAAGGTTGCAATTTGGCTCCTGCAATAACTACAATAGCTTTCCTTAGTGGTGTTGACTGAAATCTTACAGAATATCATTATATTTTGTTGCCTTTTTCTGCTATGAAATTTGATGTGAGAACAGTTTAATTCATATTCTTGCTGCGATTTATGTTTTACAATTGTAATCCACTCTTTGAACGTTACAAAATAAATACTTACATATAACATAGTAAATGTATTATATTTCACATTTAGTAATAGCGAAAAGTAAACACATCAAAACTAACAGCTCCCAGTACCTTCATTGCTAAGAAAAACATGATCTGAAAAAAATAAATTCATTATGATGAATTTTTATATATATATGTTCTTAAGAGAAACCACTAATATTTATCCTCAGGAATTAATAGAAACAAGCAATGCTAGAGGAATACCATGTTGTAATTTTGCCTCACTAGCACTATAAAGAAAGAATTTAATTTAGTTGATCTGTATAATAGTTATGAGAATAACAGACACAGATCTCCTTTTCCTTATTCCCCAGCCACTTAATATTGTATATAATAAAACTATGTTTGTGTGTGCACACGCATGCATACATCACCATTAGCAGTACAGCCACCATTTGCTCCTTGTCAGTGCTGCACTAACAAGAGAATTTCCACTAATGTGCTGCTTAGAGTTGAAATGCTGTATGGGAGTGAGGAGCAGCAGTTTAAAACGGTCTATTTTTTTATTTAAGCTTCCAGTCAAGAAATAGTGGTATTGTAGTTACATTTGCAGAAGCAGATTGTCCTCTTTAGCAGTAGATAAAATATCCCACACTTCACAAAGGATGAAGTATAGGCTGCGATTCAAAAAAGCAACTGAAAAACAAAATAAGTGTTAGGAAGGCTTTAGAGACCTTCGCTTTACCTGAAATTTCATTGCCTTGTGTATAAATACCACTGGGGTGCCCAGGGTCATTCCATAGCTTTGCAGGAGGTGAGAGATGCTCAGTAGGGTGCAAAGAAAGCTGAAACACTTCCTGCCACATCCGGAATGGCTTTTGGGTCTCTTTTCCTACATCTGCCTGCCCTGGGTCCTGCATTAGAGCTGAGTTGGAATGACCATTCCCCAAAGCTGCAGGGAGCTGAGCCTGGAGCCCTGCTCAGCCACCTGCAGAGGCCGGGGCTCCTCAATAAAAGGCCAACAGGTTCACCCCAGCTGGCAAGGGAGATTATCCAAATACACATCATGTGAGGTCAAAGGTTACCGGTCAGGGAATGCCTTTTACAGGGTTGTATCTTACCTCTATTTTTAAGACTCCTTTTTTTAATTTGTAAGTATTACTGTAAGTATTCTAAAAATAAATAAATAAATAAAATAAAATATTCAGGTGGAAAAGGAAATCACATAACTACTGGAAAAATGTTATTTATTCCTATCATGATCAGATTCTTTTGTACATGTATATGATTCAGTCTTTAATTATTGGGCCGTGCCATATTTGGTTTGGATGGCTGCTTGCATCATTTGCTACATAACTAATTATTCAGGTATCTGGTTTTCTCCTCCTCATTTCATTTATGCTTCCATGTCCCATTTAGCCAAAACCTTTTATTTCACCTTTCCCCCCCTCTCCAATAAATGATGTCATGCACCTTTCTGTGCATAGGCCTGGCTGTATTGGAAAATGCCCACATCCCTGCTATTGGGCTGTGGGGGAGCAAAGTAATGGAAGAGGCACATAAGAAAATACATACTTGTGATTTCATTATTTGGCTACTCCTTTAGGATGAATGAATTCTCGATTTCACTTTCTAGCACTTGAATATCTCACGTGCTTTATCCTGTGATTAATTAGTGCAAAGTGCAAAAATAAGGTTTCCAGTAGTCTTAGTCTGAACTTTTTGCCTATTATGATTGATCTAAATTTTATCATCTTCATGGGAGGTTTTTAGATGCTTGAAGATCTTACTTTGATTGCTAGGCTTTCTTTTCTACAAAAGATGCTATTTTAATAGCATTTTCTTAATGTTATTAAAATTCTTCTGGATCTTTCCATGGTGGTGGTATGTCTGGTTTGACATAAATGAACCCTCACTGGAAAATTTACTGAAAATATTAATTTTAAACTTACATAGGTCCACTCTGTGGGACAGTATGCTGACGAGTTTGTTAAAGTTGTTAGTATGTCATTCTGACTGTTGTTAGATATGACAGCTATTGATAGTCTGAAGTTTGAAGCCATAGGGGATGCTAGAAATGACAATTAATTTTAATTGTGTGGATGACTAGCAACATTGTGTAAGACGGTACCCTTAGGTCTCTTTGTGCAGGGAAATTAAAACTGAGAAGTAACTATATTAAGAGAAAAATTCCTTCATGAATGGAATTTGTATATAAATATTTTGTGTATAAATTTTTCTGTACGAAATTACTAAATGTTTATGTATTACTGCTTTTTTTTTTTTTTTTTGCTGAAAAAGATGATCATTTGTGTGTTTGCAGTCTGCAGGATATAAGGTTGATTGAAGTCTTGATTAGCAATGTTTTACTGTGTAAATATAAATTGGTGTAGAATTAAGGAGGCCGACCTCAACAAAAATTGCAAAGTATAGTAAAAATTGCTTCTTTCTTTCATGTCTTTACTACTTATGTTAAATTTTCACTTCAGAATCTGTTTTCCTACAATATATGTATTTCTCTATGCAAATTTCATGAGGCTGACATGTTTCTAAAACTTTTTGGAAAACCAGTGCGGGAGCAAAAAGTGAAGAGACTGAATTTTTCAGAAAGAACCACAGCATAGCTATGAAGGGTCACAAATTAGACTGACAGAAAGACAATCATATTGAAATGATTCTTCATGAGGCTAAATTTAAAATGGATTATTTTAAGACTCAGAAAATAACTACAGAAAAGCTATTGGGTAAAAATGACTGCAAAAAAAAATAATTGTTTTCAGCAATGAGCAGTGATTATACTGGAAAACAATTCTTCATGCAATTAAATAATAAATATACATATATATATTTACCTTTGCTTTGAAATGGTGGGATACTGATTGTCTCCTATGAAAATATTTGATTCATAAATTGTTGAGTGCTTCAGTCTTTGCTATAAAAAGGATGAGAGCTGGTTTTCCAAGTCCAAATTTCCATGTAATGCTATTTAGCATTCAGTGATACCTCATTATCAACACAGCATAAATGAAGCAGAATAATCTAGTAGCTTGGTTCTCATTATTCTACTCCATGATTCCTGACTCTAAACTTAATTCAGTTTAACACAGCTGCATTGTTACTATCTTTTCTAATTTGTTCTGATGACTTTATCTTCCATGTCTTCCAGACCTTATTTATATTTAGACTTTAAAATGTTGCTAATCAACACTTCACCCACAACCTGTTGACTGCAAACACACACAAAAAAAGGATAAAACAAAACAAAAAAAAACCCTAATCACAGAAGGCAAAGGACAACTACTGTGAATGTTTTCAGAAGTTAACAAATTAGCAATTCCATGAACAATAATCTGGGGCACTATATATTTTTTTAAAAAGTTTATTTTTATATCTATTAAGCTATAAGATTCAGAGATCCTAAAATTGTTCTTTAGTCTTCAACACGCAATAAAAATCTCCACTGCTTTTTTGGCATACATTGTTCTTAATTTTCATATCATGCGAATTGTCTTCTTTTCCACCTGACACGGAATACAACAGGATTAAGATGAAATCTACCTCACCATAAAACACAGAGGCCTCCCTTTTACATGTAGAATTAAAAAGTTTTTAATTTATGATTTTTATCTGTTGTCTAGTAAAGAGGTATAACTCTTTATCCCACATCAATGTTTTTTAGCTACTTCCAAGTGATTCTATTAAGACTAATTTTACAATGAATGAATTTGTACTAAATTCCCACAGTAAGAAAGTATACGTATTAACTTTTGGAAGTGGCAGAGTGACCAAAAAATAAATAAAATAATGTAAAGAAGTTGTAAAGAAGCTATCACATGAACAAATCTAAATTGTGACGCTATTCTCAATACATGAATGGAATTGTTTGCCTAGTCTTATTTTTTGTACAATAATGAAACTATAATGAATGTACAGCAAAATCCTACCGCTTAAAAAATGAAAAAAACCCACACACATGCCAAAAAAACACCGTAAAACAAAGCACTGTTTCATGTAAGACTTCTTCACAGGGTCCATTCCTCAGTCTATGTGGCAGCTATGGATGCTTCTAAGGTTTGGGTCTGCTCGCCAGAAATAATTCTCTACTGTTACCTGCCTCCATATGCAACAAACTTCAGAGTTTATGAAAACTGGAGAATTTACAAAATCTAAAGATAAAGAGAGAGAATATTCCTATATACCTGAATAATATACTTTAATTTCACCAATTAGCTTCAACAGCCTTCATCCAAAATTTGCTACACCTTTATCTCTTTTCAATATCTGAATAATACTTGAAGCACAGCATTTCCACTTTTTCTCTTTCCTTAAAAATGGCATATATGGAAATTTCATGCACCCCACTCTCAGACAACACTTTAAGTCCACACAGATGACTGAATAGATAAATTGAAAGCTAGCCCCTGTGTTCTGTGAGAACAAGAAGATAAAATTTTATTGATTTCTTCACTGGAACCAAGCAAAATAAGTTGATGAAGAACTGAGGGATGAAGAACAATTTTGCACTGACCTCTCCCCTCTCATGGCACATTGCCAAGAAAAAGATATTTCTTGTTTATAATTACTATAAGAGGAAGCTGTGTAATATCTCTCCATCCCAAGCTATTTTATGTCAAAGACCACATATCTCACGAGAATAATCTTGCACCACAAAAATAATTTTGCTCCAGCTACTCTTACTGCTCCTTCCATCTTTCCAATTTATCCCTTATTTAAGCTCTAAATAATAAACAGAAAGGGTCTAATTTCACTGTTTGCATGGACTGGTACTTATACATTTAGAAAGAGAAGCAGCATAAATGAAAATTAAATAACTAAGTGGAAATACTGAGTATATGAGGGAGATTACATCAGTTTTCTTACTTGGTTCATAACAATGGAGTAGAAAGGGAATTATCTGTTGAATTCCATAGAAAATCTGCTAAAAAAATCATAGAACTGGTATGTGTACTGGATTTTTCATGGTATAAAAGGAAGCTATGTGTGATACTCATTTTAGCTTTCAGTTCTCTGCCTACAAGTCAGTAGGCAGATGAGCATTTCAGAATCTGTGATTGAGATCTGTCATTACAGTTTTCTCTTCCAAAAATTATAGAATATAAAAATAAATTTCCTGTAGAGCTACTGATGATCTCTTCTGGGAGAATCGTAGAAAAAGCCTTTAGGTTTTCCTGTAAGTGATATCCTCAGTACCTCTAAAAATCACCACTAAAAATCCCTTAAAGTAAGTCCACAGGTGAAAAAGAGGAGAGACAATTCACAGCCTTTCAAATGCTTTATCTTTCATGCTGTGATTACATGAAAAAGAAGTGAGTAGAATGGAAATAATGTTTGATTTGCTAAATGCCTGCATCCTTTAAATGTCAGTGTTGGCTCCTTGAATTTCACGTGTTTATTGGCACAGTTCTTGCTTTACTTTCAGCAAGAAAGTGAGGCTACGCTGTATACAATAATATTGGTCCTTACCCAAGTGCTTTAGGGTGGACCATTCTTATAGTACTAACTGACTGTATCCTCTGACATGACATCCTCAGGAAAAACTGCTTACCAGTACAGACACTGTATGAGAAGATATAGATGGATTCAATTGAATGTCAAGCTTACTTCTTTGTTTGAAACACCTTAATCTTAGGAAGCATGGTATGTATGGAAAGTCTAAAAGGCAGAAAATAATTAGCACCATCAGGTGTGGTTGTGTCTGTGTCCCTAGGAGAAGTCATCTAGGGGAAAGTCAGAATGTGCAGCCTACAGCTGACCAAACAAACTCCTCAGACATAGCAGGTTGGAAGTTGTTTGATGTGCTTTATACTATGAGGTTTATGGCGTGAGAAATGTAAAAGCAGAGACTTACAGATAAGGCTAAAAGCTTTCCACATATATCAGAAAGTAAATTTATTTAAAAAACAAACAAACAAAAAGAGATTGTGAAGAGACAAGCCCCACTGTTTAAACTGCAATAAAAGTAGTCCTTAGGCCTTTCTTTTAATTCTTCATTTAAATGTAATTGAAAATCCTTCTCAGAGACATGTTTGAAACACAGTAAAAAAAAGATGAGTTCTGAAATCAGAGCCTAATGCTTGGTAGAGGAAGACGTGTTTACTCTCATTGAGACTGTGGTATGAAAAAAGTTCTTTACTGTACAAGATGTATTTTTGTTAGAGTCTCTGTTCTTATATTCACTAGGAAATAACTATACCTCTTTCTAAAAGTGTTCAGTCTTCTTCCTAGTATGCAGACTGGTGCCCAAGGACAGAGTCATATTTAAGGGATAACACATTAGACAAATTTTCAAGCAACTACTACATAAATATATAACATTGAAAATATTGTTGTTGTATTTTTAAGCTGTACTGCTCTCACTCAGGTTTATTTAATCTCTTGCTTAGTTGAACATGAATGCTAAAGCGTGTAGCAATTGTAGTCACTACTTACTATTATTGAAACTTTGATTTGTGGTTTCTTATTTTCATTAGGTTTACATTATTCTGATACATATCCTTCCCCATTTCTTTTCTACTTCTAACAAACAAAATTTAAAAATGTTTAAAAAAATACCAGCTTCTCCACCTTACCAAGCCTAATATCCTTATTTACATGAACTGCAGAAATAAATTAATGACTTGTTTATAAGAATGCACGTGTATATCAAAGTAAATTTACAGGTTACATACGTTCAAACAAAGTTATAAATCTAAACATCCAAAGGAAATCAATTGTGTATTTCTTTGGAAACTTCAGGAAAGTCTGAATCAGCCAGGACTATCATCCTCCCTATACCCCCTTAAAAAATTAGAGAGCTTTGAACAAAAATGCTATATCCTTTTAGTAGCTAACTTACACATGACTACAGAAATTTTTTGTAGGCAATGGAGAAGCATTTTCCTTCTCCAGTGTGACACCTCTCATGATATATTAAAAAAGAGTTTCTTAGTTATCCATAATTTTCATTCAACTCTACTAAGCAAGTAAAATCCTTCCTTCTTCTTATCAGATAAGTGACCATGTTCCATGGTCTGCTGAGGTCGCTCATGGAGATACACGACATGGAAGAATTCTGCCATCTCTGTGAGTTTCCTTTTAGGGACCAAAAATCTTTCTGAGATTAGTCATCACTAAACTCTATGTTATTTTCTCTCCTGTTTCTTGGCAACTATATATTATTTTAAATATTAAGAGGTCTTTCCATGCTAGAGATTTGTCAGCTCAAGTTTTAAGTTTGTGTTCTAACAAACTGAGGGACTCAGTGATTTATGGTGATACAAACAGTGATATGGAAAATACTGGTCTCAGTACACATTCAGCCTACTTATGTTTTCACCCAAATTATATTATTAAAAAAACTTTACACTTTTCTTCTCCCAAGTGTCATCTGAGAATCCTTCAATGTGTTCTATCATTCTATTAAAATTATGTCTAGATATTCTAATGATTTGGAATATTAACTCTATGTAGTGAGCAGAAGCTAAATAATTCTTTATCTGAAAGTGCAGGATCTGGAGTAAGTTAATAAACACTAAATTGAGTTTTCTTGTCAGCTTGGCATAGACTAAGAATTTCAATATCTTTTATTAGCCTTTGCAGAATAGCTTTGCAGTTTCCTGGGAAACTCATGAAAATTTAGTATTAATAAAAAATATCAAAATTGCAGAGGACATGAATTTTCTAAAGGGACAATGATAAGTGGTACTAGCAATCAAAAATTATAAATCTCTTGTTATGTTTTCCAAGTTGTTAAATATTTGTTGTTCACTTTTAAATTAGTTCTCAACATTATTTTTAATTGCTTGCTGCTTTGAAAAGCTAGGAAATAAACCACAAATTATCATAGTTTTAGTTTAGACAGTCAAAGTATTCAGTTTCCAAGGGTTGCTTCAAAAGTAATGTCTCCTATTTTATCATATTGGTCCACAACATCAGAGGTGGATGTTGATGGTATGGCAGTAGAGGTTGAACTTTTCCACCAGTATTCCATTACACATTGTGACAGATGGCAACAGAAGGTCAGTCTGAGAAAATGGTGTCTGACATGGAAGTGCATGTGTAACAAAGGTGTGTCACTGAAGTCCTCCATGCAGAAAAAATGGCACCCATTAACATTCATTGACACTTGCTGAACATTTATGGAGACCAAACACTGGGTGTGAACAGTTTCAGCAGTGATGACAGTGGGTCACCTCTGCTGGTGCAGATACGTGCGAGTGCTGCATGCAGGCTCATGTTCAGTGCTGGTGAAAATGCATTTTTAATGATGGTGACTGTGTTGAATTTTTTTTTTTTTTTTTTTTTTGGTAGCTGATAATTTGCGCTATCGAATAGTGTTATTGTGTCCTTTGTATCTGCTTTAGTTTCCATGGAAATTAATGCGAGGCATTACTTTCAGTATGTATTGTGTTGCATACAGTGAGCTAGAAGTCCAGGACATATAAATGTGTAGTCTACTGCTGTTCCCAAAAGTGTCATAGAGAAACAGATAAACTCCTACTGCCTTCAGTGGAAGCAGGAAGACATTCGTTTTTCTTAAATTTTCAGGGAGGAGATACCAAAGCATGATCACAGTACCAGAATTCACCTATGGCATAGAATTTTTGTTTTCTAGACCACCTACTCAGTAAAGCTGGTAACAGATTGTTCAAATCACATCTCAGCTTCAAGTAGTTTTTTCTTGGAGCCAAACTGTCTCTATCAAATGTAGAGAGATTCTAGGCACTGCCCTGCTCTCTGGGTCAAAAAAGTATTCTGGGCAATTTTGTTCTAGTTTCAATTTTTATATGAAGTTGAAATTATGTTTATTAGACTGCTGAGTGAGTGATCCAGTAATCAAGCAATTCTACTAATTTTCTCATAAAAGAGCTGTCATTTTCTTTTTCCCATTTAACATTCTGAGACCAAAACAGTATTTTCCTGTATACTTTAAAATATATTTGCTGAAATGATGAGCTATGCTTAGATTTATATAAATTACTATTATTTACAAGGGAAAAAATGGAACTATGTCTTGATACAAATATTTGGGTGACTTTTGCTGCTGCAGTTTCATTTCACTGTTAAGGAAAATATTTGGAGGATGGGGACACATAGCTTCTAGGTTAAAAATTGTTCTGAAAATCAAATAGGGTTAAGAAAACAAAATAATAGGACACAATATTTGAGCTAATCCCTAGAATTATGGAGATTTGTCTAGTATCTTTATCAAAACCTTTTTGAGAGAGCAGGTTAAGCAGTTTCCAAAATGGTTTGCAAATCTGAAGAGATGAAATTGTACAGAAGATTGTGTAGAGAAAGTAACTCAATCTAAAGCAAAATTTTGTCAAATGGTACAGTCATGGAATAAAGAAACTGCATCTAAATATTTTTGTAACTTATGATTAGGAAATAAAGTATACTTTCTGTACACTTATTGTAATAGATTGGCTCATTTTACTTCCAGATGGTAGAAAAACACACCAGATTTATGCAGTAATTTTGTAGTGTTTTTAACCATTTTTTATTCATCTAGCAATTGCCCTGTGAAAATTGAGTGACTGGGATAAAGTTGCTTGCAAAAATCTGCTTCCAGTATTATATATCTAATGTAAGCTTATAATAACCTACTTTCTTGCTGAAAGCTTCAAACTTTCTGCATTTAACAGGAGTTTTTAAGTATTTTAAATTGTATCACATCCTCTGATAAAACAATTAACAATTTAAATTCTTTCTTACTAAGAACCACCTAATCTTTATCCTCAATATTTTTTTATTTTTTATTTTTTTATTTTTTGCTGGTGAGGAGGGCGTTCCACAGTACTGTGAAGTCAGTGTGAAAAGTTCTTGCAGAAATTAGTAAGAACAGAAATGAGCTTAGAAACCCTTATTTTTGTTTCATTTTGTTTTATTCTCCCACAGCCTTTAAGTTTGTCAGTGTTTCATCTTCCTTTTTTGTGTTACTGATGACTCGAAAGCCATCAGCTCAATCCAGCAAAAGGGAAACTAAGAGAAAAGAAAGACAGAGTGAAAGGAAGAGGTACAAAGAGAGAGGGGAAGGAAGGAAGGAAAATTGGGATAAAAAGGTTTTTTTAAAACCTTTTATAATTAATTCAGATAATAATTAAATTCTTATCTGAACTGCTATTTTTGTCAAACGAAATGCTGTAAAGAAAATGTTTCTGAATGCAAGTTTCATCTAGAAAGGAAGAAGTTATGAGAAGAATATTTTGTCCTTAAAAGTTGGTGGGATTTTAGTTTTATACTTAACACAATCTGCCAAGATAGAAACGTTCCGTTAGCATAAATGTTGGGCCACTTTTTCAAACCAAGGGAATCAGCAACCTTTTCAGTTTATAACTGTTACTACATTGCTATGGTGCATCTTCCCTGACAGTTTCTCATCCAATATTACCCACCCCTTTCAGATTTCATCATGTGAAACTTGGATGTAACTATTTTATGAAAGAGCATAATAAGCATAGAACTTGTGTAACAATTCTTGTCATCATCTTTGCAAGCAGTTTTTGTGCTTTATTTCAATACTGCAAAGCACCTGTCTTGCAGATTCAAATAATAATAAAAAAAAACCCAAAAACCTGTGTTACTCAGATCATAACATTTGTTGTGGTAGTTTGTTTGGTGTTCAAAATGAAAATTCATTTTTATTAAAGGTCACTAACCAACAAAAGACAGAAAAGGAGAACTTTTCTCCAATAAAAAGTAGTTTAGTCATAGCTCATTTGTGCATGCATTCATATTTTATGTGGAAATACTTTCCTAAATAACTCCGTATGGCTGACCACTACGCTCATATAACTTTTCCACCTGAATGTTTGTGTTATGTTTTAATTGCTCTGTAACAGATCATGTTTTAATGGGTTATGAAAATGTCTTCATCAAACTGAAAAAAATAAGTAAACATCCATATTCTTTAAATTAGGAATAACTTAGGTATTTCATTACACATTTTAGGTTATATAAATAGTCTGTTGTTGGTTTGACACCTTATAATTATGTTTTCTATGGTATTTTTTTAGTGACATGTTACATTCTTATTTGGTGCTGATTTTAATGAGAAATGTTGTCTCATTGACACAGTAATACCTGAAATTTTTTACTTTGTGACAAACTATAAGAAGAGTGGGAATAACCTACACTGAAAGCATGTTGAATTTGGGTAGTATATAACCTCTACTTAGAAACAAAAAACAGGAGATGGTTATTCAACAAGGTTTTATCTTGTAAACAGCATGTTTAATAATAAAAATAAACATAAATAGTGGGTATGTTATGCACAATCTTTGTAGTCTTTGCCTCAGTGGGAAAAAAACCCACTTGCTGAAAATTTATGAATTATAATGTACATACATGATTCTACTCTGCTGTAACTCGCTTAGAATGTCTTTCATTTTCTGTCCACTTAAATTTCAGCAATTCCTGTGTGTATCACATCTAATATGAGGGAAAAGTTACATGTTTTCAAACGTGTTTGAAAGTGTGGATTCAGTTCAAATATGGGGAAGTTTAATGAAGAAGAAAAAAACAAACATATAGATAGGAAGGACCTAGATTTTGCATCTCTTGCCAAATTATATTAAACATAACAAGTGTCTAAAATACAGAAATCAAACTGTTGATGGAATTTAGCTCCAACATTGTTGTTCTCTGCTAGAAATATCATGGGATGTTATTAAATGAACACAAACATCTGTTTTCAGAGGCAGGGGAGATGATTTACTATTCTTTTCTTAATCCATTCTTTTTGGCTACCCACTACATTATTTTTGCACTTACGCTATGTTTAACAGCCAGTGGACTGTGTCAGGCTCATTCAGCTGTGTGGACTGTTCTCTCTATTTACACACCAAACTAACAGACAGACTGAGCTGACCAGCAGAGATAAGAGATTTACACATAATTGTCTGATGCTTTGGAAAAGCATATTTGAAAAGTCACTAACCAATTTTCAACCTTTTTAGGAATAATACTGAATGTAAAAGGAAAGGGATTGGGAAGCTGGTTGAATGCCAGCACATCATCACTGGCTATTTTCCCTGAAAGCTCTACTAGTAGTTGATTGTAATGTACACAGTTATACATTCTCTAAATAATGTTATTGTTCAAGAAAATGCTGCTGTTTAGATTACAGATGTTTCATTCAGTGTCTTATCATGGCTAATAAAAAAAAAATGAAAAAAATGATCATGCCATAATTAAATTTGACTCAGAATATTTTGTGTTTTAAAATGTTCTACCTACAGATTAAGCTTTACTCTCTTGAAACAAGTAATTTGAATGATGGGGCAGATGTTTTGCCTGGTTTCATTACAATTCACATATTTTCTGGTGTATTTTTTTTTTTAATTTGAGTATGAATGAAAATCTTTATGTGGACATAGGAAATCGCAGCCATGACACTCTTCCAGTTCTAAATGGAGCAAAACTTTAATCTGTAATGTTAAGGCTCTTCACAGGGATCATACAAAGCTCAGCTGGGTAACAACTCTTCCACTGATAGCTCTGGCAGGTGGAAATAGTGAACAATTCTGTTCATGGAAGAGCTCTTTTAGCAATGTAGACACATATTCACTTACCTTGAAGTTGAACACTGCAGTTAGTCATAGCGAGGGTGTCTTAAATAATGGATGCTTAGACTTTGAGTTTCCTCTCCTGAGCTTGCATTTGAAGTTTTGTGATTTCACAACTTCTGATTCAAACTATTAATATGGTAGGAGAACAGAAGTAGAAAAAAAATGTGTATTTTTAATTATTTTTAATGTTCTAAATGAAATACTGGGTATTAAAAAAAAAATCCCATATGCTGTAACTAAATAATAATTATGGATATTTTTTTTTTCCTTGCTATTGACAGTATCAGAAAAACAGAGATCCTTAAGAAGGCGAAATTGCAAATCCCTCTGAATTCTGTACCTGCAGTAGTATTTTTGGAGAAATAATCTAGACTTTCTGAAAAGTTGTTACACTTTTAAAACATGGAAAGATTAGAATTGAAAAGGAAAACTTCTAATATGTGATGTCTAATTTTTCTGAATTTATCCATTCTCACTTCAAAGGAAACTATTACTTCCTCTTTACATAACTATAGTGCTGAAAATATATCAGCATTCACAATTATAAGAAGGAACATGGAAGACTTACCGTAGTGCAGAGTAATCGAATATGCCCACATTTTAAGATCTCCAAATACAAATAATTCAAAACATATTCAATGACAACAAATCTGTCAAGAAAAAGATGATTACCAGATAAATGCATTACAAAATTAGCTCAATACAGTGACAAACAAAAGCTCTCATTCAGTGGTTACCTCCAGGTTCATACTCTGAGGTCAGGGCACAGTCCCCAAACCTTCTTTGTTTGATGTATATATTTGTGCTGGATGTGGTCCTTACCTTGCCCTATGTATCTGAATACTGCCTCAGGTCTCTTCTTGAGTGCTGAACTGTTTTTTCCCCCCTTTTTTTAAATTCTTACATATCAGTAGGTACTCCTGCACAGGATGTGAGTACGCTTTTATTATGGATACTAACAGCATATACTGTGTTTCCAGCCCAGGTACCTCACTGAGGCCTTGTGCAATTCTACTTGTTAAACTGTGCCTTGGGGTTTTCCTGGGGTTTTCCTGATGTTTTGCGCAAGAAGCATGCCCTGTGGGAGCTGAGAGCTGCCTGCAAGCTGGCAGAGCCAGCCTCACAACCTTACAAGACCATTATTGCAATTTTCTATCAAATATCTGGTGAACTTGAAGATAAAGTTTGTATGAACAGAAAATGAATGCCACGAACTGAAGCATTCTTGTTTCAAAAAGCTGTTAAAATTTACAGTTAACCTGACAAATTTACCTGAGATCTACTCTCTCTTTTTCCTCTAGAATTAGTGGTCCCTGGAAGATTTCCTCGTTTTCCATGAGTTGTAAGTCTTGGGATATGTTTTAAAATGAAAAATCATTGTTTTGAGACTTTGGAGATTGTGTTTGTCTTTGTTTTAATTTGGAATGCCGCATCATTCCCACTATCTAATAAATATTAGATAGAGCGCGCTTCAATCAAATATCTCACAAAAGCAAACTTTCTTTGGAGGGTGTTTTGTTCGTATTTCAAAAACCAGTGTTTCTGTGATATCTGAAACTTGTGAAGTGTAATGTTTGGTATTTGCAAAATGTATGGACAATGAAGAGTACTTTCCTGAAGAAAATTTAGTATAAAATTGACACTATCCAATGTATTTTGAATTTGGCAATGCATGTAATCTCGTTGATAGCTAGGGCGTCTCGTTTCAAATGTATCTTTTATAAATGTTCTTATGTAGGTATGTTAAAGAAGAAAAGGAATCTGCTCCATCTTTCTTTCTATTGTTGTATGAAACACGGCAGGTGATAGCTATGTTTTCCTAGAGATGGAGGAGCAAGTAAGTACAAAAGAAAGGATCAAAGAATTGCTGAAAACTTTTTCATGTTGCAGCAGAAAACAGGCTCTGAGCCTGTACCAAAGAAGTGACACGATCAGCAGTCGGTTTACTCACAGTAGCTTTGGTTCCACAACCAAATAAAATGTCATATGAAAGTTACTTCAGTTAGAATCCACTCAGGAAAATCAGCTAGCACACACCTTCAGCCTTGTCCAAAAGTACCATGGGAAGACTTTGCCTCAACACTTTGTTACTGGAGTCTGAAAATTCACTGCCCTGTCAGGTAAAACCTCCACAATTTTTAGAGAAGCAGCAGTTTTCCTTGCTCAACCCCTGGAAATCTCCATTGTTCAGACAGCTCACAACAAAGCTGCAAATTACAGAAACTGATCTACATGGCCGTAAAAGAAATGAGAAAATATTTTAGTATAATTTCTGGCACTCCTTGTATAATGAACTATGAATTCTTATTATTTTAAGATGTGTTTTAATGAAGGTGATGTTTTAAATGCATAAGACACATCATGTATTATGTTTTGTATTTTTAATTACAGTTTTCCAGTAAGAGCAGCCATTAGGAGCTCTGACTATGACCTGAGATTAAGCAGACAAGTGTTTGAGGACTTCTACTTATATTCATAATGCTGCAGTTTATGTTCCCCTGCTTTAATTCCCATTAATTTGTTACATACAAAAACCTTGAGGCATAGAATCACAGAATGACCAAGGTTGGAAAAGATCCACAGGATCACCCAGTTATGGTTATGCAGGTCCTTATGCAAAGTTCCTTTACATGATTCCACTTCAGACAACTGTTAAAAAAAGATTTACTGGACAAGGATAAAACTGGGCACAAACTGTCGAAATTTTAGCACCAGGGTTTCTTCACCATAGTAAGAACAGCTAATGCAAATTGGATTATTCGCATTCTGGAAAGCAAAAATGCAGACTGGAATAGCATGCAGAATGAAAAATGATAACATTTTGAAAATGATACATTCAAAGTCTTTGCCTTAATGTTAAATGTATTTGTCATTTTCATAGGAGAGATTGATGGTATTCAATACAATAATCATAATTAAAATAATACATGTAATGTAATGCAAATTTGTGTTAAATTTTTGTTTGTTAGAAAGATATATTAAAAGTACAAAAACCCCTATTCATCTCTTCACACACTATTTTCAACTCAAAATATTTTTTGAACACAGGATATGTTTCATCACAAAATTAAGTAAATTTATGTTTAGAATAGAGGTTAACTGAGTAAGGAAAAAGGTAAAAGAGCTGATTAGTGCATCGGACAAAAAAAAAAAAAATAGAAATGGATAGGCACTGTATCTTTCTTCCAATATAAATTAATTTTTTTTGTTATTTTTTTCTCCCAAATAATCCATAACATTGCACTTTTTAATTTAAGTTATAGAAAATTAACCCTATTGAGATATGTATTAAAAATCAGGAGTTGCTGTTTTTAGAATTTAAAATGCTGCAGGGTAAAACTTACCTTATGAAACTTGTGTTATATTTCTTTACTAATAGCTTTGATAAATGCTCCTGTCAGACTGGGATTTCCTTAATAAGAATATATCCCTGGATGATCAGATGTAATATATACATATTTGCAAATGTATAGAGGGATGTGTACATCTATATGCAAAATAGCAAGACAAAGTATACATCTCTTCAGACAGAGAAGGCAGCAGTAAGGAGAAAGCTCTGTTTTCCTTAAAAATCTGAGTCTAGCACTCTAGTAGAACTCTAGTACCTCTTTGCATTTTGAAACAATTCAAAACTTGACTAAGAATTCATCCTAGTGTCAAGGACATTTTCTTCTGAATAAAAAGACCCCACATTTGATGTATTTCTCAGTTTCTATTTAAAAACACAGCTATACTTGCAGTTGAGCTGCCTGAAGGTTCCACCTCTACTAAGACAGAACTTCCCAGAAATACGTGCACCAGAACTGAAAGCCTGGTCTCCCACATGCGGTAAGGCAATATGCAAGGAAAAGATTGTATTTTCATTGGTGAATAAATAAGGAAGATGCTGAGCTCAGGAATCCACAAATGCAAGCTGAAAAAGAACGGGGAGGAAAGAATAAATCCTTCCACAGGAAAAGTGAACATTACAGCAGTTGCATGTAATAAGGAAATGGAAAGGGGACTTTTCCATCCTATTTCCTATTTTCTATCCAGTGGGTGCGGATACTTCCAACGTGTTTTGCAAATTCACTCAGAAGAACAAACACAATTAGTGAGAGCTCTATTTTGAACCTAGGAAAGTACCAAGCAGACAAATCCTTTGCAAAAACAGAATGCGCTGGGCTTCTGCAATTAACATCCATAATTAATTATGCTTGGAAATTTGGGTGTTGTCTTTATAATTCATTTCTGGGTGTGCAAGTAGGTATAATTCCACTTTTTTCACAGTGTTAAAGATAAGATAGAGGATATATTCCTTAACACCTTAAAACCTATTTTTTCAGGAAGCAGAAACCCTTAAAAAAAATACCACCATAAACATAACCAGAGTTACGTTTTCCAATCGGGATGGGACTCAAAAATGTGCATTTTGAAGAGCATTTATTTTGAAAAGTAATACTGAGTAACTGTGCATTCAGTGAAGTAGGAATGCTATGACAAGAGAACAAAATGGAAGCTTGTGCATGAATTCTGGTTACCATAATCACAGAGGATTCAAATTAGCATTATATAGACAGGAACAGAAATTATGTGCTTCTTAAAATTTGGCTGCTTGATCCAGCACTTAAAGACCACAAAGTTCTTTCAGAATAGTTAATCTTTTATGTAATATTCTCATACTTTAAAGAGTAAGTTGGTGCTGGTTGGCAATAAATCTCATTGCAGCACAATTTCTTTAAACTGTGCTCTACTCCTAAGGGTGCCTGAAAAGTTGGAAATGTAGAAAATTGATATTTTGCCTGGCTGTAACAAGACGTGCTGCCTACCAATTAGTCAGGAGATGACATTTGACAGCCTAAGATTCACGCATTTGCATGAAAGCCAGTTTATTCAAAGATTCTGTACAGTATTGCCAGGACTTGAACAATGTGTGACAGCAAAAATCAACAATTTATTAATTAGTCATGAGAATTTGCAAGTGTTTATTTAGGATTATCTCTACACAACTCCTTCAGGGATTACTGTTTAGAGTTGCTCATTCATTTATATTTTCTGACTAGCTTCAGCAAAATAAAATATTTTAAATATCATAAAAATGAATAACTTTCTCTTGAGTTTCTTCTAATTTTTCTCTGATATCTTTACATTTTACACATTCACCCCTAAAATATGAGTCAGTTCATGTGTAGGAAGAACCTGATTAAACTATTTCACAGGTTAAAGGAATTTTCTTTTAGAAATTCCCAGTGCACTAAGATACAAACCTTTCTATTGCACATCCTAAAATCATTGACTCCTAACTGACTGCATTTTATATCAACCATCTGTATGTACAAAAATATTTCCCTTACGAAAACAAACTTCCTGGCACAATGATGAAAATTAAGGTAGCCAGTAAAACACAGTGGTCATGCACTGGTTTTATATATACTTTGGTAATAAGCAATGAGCAGCCTGTGTGCTTACAAACAAGTACATCAATGGCAAAAGAATATATAACTTCCACTCCATGTGGAAGCCCTGAATTATGTCTCTCGAGCCTAAGGTGGCTGCCTCTTTGCTGCTCCTACTTTAGGCCTGCCCACAGCAGGGGGTAGGAACTAGGTGTTCTTAGGGGTCCCTTCCACCACAAGCCATTTCATGACTTCTCACTTCCAGTGCCTAAGGTGCACCAGAGATAGCAGAGTAAACTTAAAAGTAGCATTGCTTTTGCAAAGGATGAGCACTTTACAAAGCCTGCTATGTACACACAGCAGTACATGACATTTTAGACACTTCAGTGTTTCCTATTCATTGTCCAGCATTCACTTACAAAGGGCACAGGCCTCTGGCAGGCCTTTTGTTGGCATGGATGGAGCAGTGCCTTGGATGCTGCTGGGCACGTACATACAACAGCACCATTACTGATGTTTTTGTGTGTGAACAGATCCAGAGGTCTCTCTGAATTCCCTTAAACTGAGAAAGATTTATGTTAGTGTAAACGGAAAGATCAGTCATTCACTCTATTAAGTGCATCCATGTTTTTTGTAAACTGAGTGCTCTGCCATTTGTGTAGATGGGGTTCTGATCTCTAAAAGACATGCAGTATCTCTACCTTTGTTCCTTCTGAAAACCTGTTTCCTTTTCTTTTTTTTTCAGTTTACAATTGTGGATATTATCAAGTGTAATTGGATGCTAATAAACCTTATACAGATGTAAATAACAGAAGACAGAGATCTAAATGGCTGCAACTGATACATTTATTTTACCATTCTCACCATCAAGTAAAATGTGTGTAATTCAATAAGGTTTTAGAAGATTGAAGGAAAGATGTAATTTAAGCTGTGAAGGTAGGAAATTGCAGTGCACTTTGCACTTGCATGGTCTAGAAGAAGTGCTGTACTAAATGAATTCTTTGTCTGCTCTAACTGGTCTGGAGAGCGCTAGCGACTGTGTCTACTTCAAAGATTTTGTTCAGAGCAGAAGTACAGTTTCGAAGCTAATCCCCTGCTTGTCTCCATTTACCATGTGTTGTTCCACTGCTGAAAGCAGTTTTGCTGCTTGTGCAATAGATTTTTTTCAGAGGAAACTGAATCGACAGCTCTGCTCGCTAAGTGGTTCAGGCTTAATGGGGACATTATGCTCTGAGCCAGTGTGCAGGTTGTACCACCACAAGACCTTCCACTGCATACTTAACATTTTTTCCTTACAAAAAGTTTCCAACCACACGAGCAGCTGAAACATTCAACCCAAATAATGTTCTGAATCATTCAATCTAGACTGGGTGTAATTGGAAATAAACCCCAAACTATCATATGATGGGAGTGGGAGTAACCTTTCTTTCAATCACTTCAGTCTGCAGATATTTTCTGATTGTGCTGATCTAGGGATAGAGATAGGCTGAGTTTCAGTTTTCCAGCAATTAAATAAACTTTGGGGATTTCAAAAAGGCCAGGAACAGGCGCCCTACTCTTTTGTCCATTTAGCAGTGACAGGACTTCAGCAGGGAACCTGACAGTCCCTTTCCTCAAGCCATCTTGCAACAGCTAACTAAAAGTAGTACAATTGGTACTATCTTTGCTGTCATACCTAAATAGAGTATTCCAAAATTATCTGGAATGAAAATAGAGTTAATTATCAATATTACGTCTCAGAGATATTTTGAATATTTCATTTTTTTTCAGCGTCTCTGACATTTTATGTAATAAAGGGAAGAAGGTAATGCTGCTATGCAGTGTAGCACAGGATGTTTCTTATAGTTTTCCATAAAAGCACTGAAAATGATCTTTTGTAGTCCTTGAAGAAGTAATTCTGAGAGTGGATACCTGCAATAAATGGCTATTACTGATCCTTAAATCTGATCATATCATACTGGATTTATAGAAATACTGAGCTGCGAGGGATCTCAAGTCAGTCAATATCTTTCTGCTGATTCAACAGGAATATAATTGTTAGAAGTTAAGAATTGTAAATATGACAGTAACTCCTGCAAACTTATGTTCACTGCATAGTATCTGATATATGTTATGGCATATATTGTGTGATGTATGGTAAGCTACAAGGTTGCCTATAAAGTAAAAGAGTTGTTAGCTTCAGATCTTGAAAATTACTGCCAATACTAATAATGATGAGATAATTCAGATTCAAGCAAAGAATTATAATTTCTATACAAGTTTTAAAGAAAAGAATTTTAATGGATATAATCTGATTATTGTGAATTTGTGTACGTTTTTCTTCTTAGCTTTTTACAATTTATTCTTATTAAGAATGAAAAAGAAGATTCCATTTCCAGGGTCTATTCTGTTATTACCAAAAACATTTCAAAACAATTATAAAAAGACGTACAAAATTAGAGAAGACAGATAATTTCATGGCCATTAGCTATAGCTTCCTTTCTGCTAGCCTAACCATAGATAAAGATTGCCTGCATTCATGCTCTCATTAAAGTCAGTAGGAATTAACAGCTGAAGTTGATTAGTCCCTGCCAGCAAATGCAAACCATTGGTCCCTCCAAGCAGCAAGGGTGCTTACAGGGCTGCGCAGCCACAGTTCATGCATGGCTGTGGGATATCAAGTTAACCAGTGAGTGGTAACTGGGTGGGAGGCATGGCTTGAACGTCATCTCTGCTGTAGCAAGTGTAAAACAAGCAAAAGTGTTGCACTATAATTGATGCACAAGAAACAGATTTATTATTCTCAAGAACATCTGATGGCCACTGCTCTAGTTAAGAATAAGACTTAGTCAAAGATTTGCAGTGATAAATTACTAAATTTTAAGCCTCATTATTTCAATTTTACAAACACAGAAATGGATGTTCAAAAATTATTTGCACAAGTCATCACTGTCAGAGGTAGAAGATCTAAAACTGAAAATTTACACCTTCTGCTTTCTTCAGAAGAATGGCTACATGTTGTGTATGAGACCTACATACGAGGGCTGAGACAGAAAAGCAATCTATAGTGGATTTTGCTTGAAATTGCCTAGACAGAATGAGCTTTCTTCCTGCTCGTGATGGGCTTGTCTGGAGATAGGTATTTAGCAGCAGTGGGGAATGAAGGTTTTGTTGAAGAAATAATAGCAGGCTGATAGTAGCACAGTGTGGTCCTTCTCTGGTCTGCATTCAGCCCAGTAGGAGTACCAGAATTGTTGTGTTCACTCACTTATAACTAACTGTGTGTTAAAATATCAGTTAAACTCTTTCAAAGTTGTTTCTTTGATATTATTATTTTTATTTTCAATTGGTCTTCAATGCATGGATCTGTTAACTGCATGCAAATTCTTTCAGAAAACAGCTTTTTCATCTCTGGCTCTTCATATATTGAATTTTGAAATTCTGTGAAGTGCAGAGTGCTGTATCTTCCCAACTTGAAAAACAAGAGCTATTTTTCATTTCATTTGTGTATCATCGTTACAACATTTAAATGACATTCAGCAAACCAAAAGCAGGTTGCAGAGTAATTCATTTCTAGAGCCTGAGCTCATTGTGTATTGTACTTTTGCTTTGTGTTATCTTCATTTTTCCTTCTTTTCCTTATGAGCTGTCACTAGTTCAAGAGTTTTAATTAAACCCCAGTGCATGTGCAAAACTGAAATACTTGATAAAGGACAGAGGGCTCTGACATTTGTAGGCTCAGTCTCCAAGATATTGCAACACTCCTTGCAAATACTAATTACTTTGCAGCTGCCAGTACTCAAACATCGTTTACTTAATAATGAGAATGTTTTTCAGTTGTGTGTCTCTAAAGTATTCTGGGAGTTGTCTTGCTTCCTAATATGCAGCTCTGTGTTTTCATAGACTACAGACTGGAAGGAGCCATCCTTGAGAGCAGCCCTGCAGAGAAGGACCTGGGGGTCCTGGTGGATAAAAAAGTTAACATGAGCCATCAGTGTGCCCTTGCAGCTCAGAAAGCAAATGGTATCCGGTCTCCATCAGAAGAGGGGTGGCCAGCAGGGACAGGAAAGTGATTGTCCCCCTCTACTCTCCCCCTATGAGGCTCCATCTGGAGTACTGTGTCCAGGTCTGGAGCCCTCAATACAAGAAAGACAGGGAGCTGTTGGAGAGGGTCCAGAGGAGGGCCACGAAGATGATCAGGGGACTGGAGCACCACCACTACGAAGACAGGCTGAGGGAGCTGGGCTTGTTCAGCCTGGAGAAAAGAAGGCTGTGAGGTGACCTCATTGCAGACTTTCAGCCTGGTCTACTGTTAAATGGGGAGGATGGTAGCCCTGCCTGTGACAGGAGGGTTAGAGATTCATGATCTTCGAGGTCCCTTCCAACCCTGGCCATTCTGTGATAACAATAACCGTTACATGGCATTTTCTTCACATCAATCTCCATTTATGGTTATTCCAGAATATATTAAAAGATATTCATGGCTCTGTCTGTCACTTTCCTACTTAAAACAGTCTTCTACTTCTCATGATTTTATGGTCTCTCTCAGTTTTTCAGATCGCTTGAAGAAATATTTTATTTGCACTTGTATTCCTTAAATTACCAGTTAGAAACCTTAAGATTCTGTCACATCACTTAAAAGTATGTTCAGTAATTTAAATGGTGGATGTAGTGAAAAAATGTCAATACAAGGCAACTGCTTTCTTGCTTACATCAGCAGAAAATGTTTTTTGAAGAAGTTATTTGAAAAACAGAAAAAACCTTAGAAAGAAAGAAGGACATACAAGCATTAGTGCCTGACATAAATATCTTAAACCCTTTAATTGACGTATTAATCAGTGAGCCATGTTTTCCTCTGATAAATATTGTGGGTGGCAAATAACTGGAAGCTATAGCACTTTAAACCAAGGAAGAGAGCACTTATCTTAGAGAGTAACTACAGGGTGCATAATGTGCTATGGAATACTTAAAGCATCAGGAAAAAAAGTGTAAAGCCATTCAGATGCACAGGAGATATAATGTTTTCTTGGAACTGAGCATGCAGTGAATCAACAATTAATTTTGATAATGGAATAGGGTATCTGTAAAATTCTACAGGGAATTAACAAATATTAAGTATTTCCCAGAGATAATGGTCTCTGGCTGATTCATATACTCAAACTCTGGAGAATTATTAGTTCTAATAATATCAGTTGGTATTACTTTTAATAAATAAAATTGATTATTGCAGTATAGACTTATTAGAAAGCATGAACTATAATTACTAGATTGACTACTACAAGTAGTGGCTGTAAGCCAGTCAAAACATGTGTTGGGTGATTATTTCATACAACAACCTAAGGCAGAACTCCAGCAGAAACCATAATGCATATTGCCTAATTAAATAATACCAAAGAGTATCATTATAGAGACAATGACTCAATGTTAGAACAATCAGCCATCTCTTACCATCAATGTTTCTTAACTTCTGAGCACTTCACTTCGGAAGATTAACAAATCCTACAAAGCAGTAGTAACATTTTTGAGACGAATTTCTTGGCAAGACTTTAATGGGAATTGCCATAAACAATAAGGCAATTGAGCCTCTAACACACAACAGGAGCTGAGATCTACCTGAACAACAAGGCTGTGCTCCAAAACAGACAGCTGCACCTTCTCCAGCCCAGCACTTCAAGGCTGAAAAATGCCACAGTGATGCAGTGCTGGTACCTCTTCTGACTTTTGATGAATCTGTTCAGACATTAAGTTTGCTATCTTTACAAATTCCATTTTTTTTTTCTTTTTTTTTTTTTTCGGTTGTTTTGCTCCATTCTGAACCTATTGATTTTGTATGAAAGAAATCACAGCAATTCTGAAACATTTTTGTCTTGTTTATAACATGCTTTAAAAATTACTACTCAATCCTTTGATGATTTCATGTGTTACTGAACCAAACAACATCCTTCTGCAAGGCATGGGGACCTTGAAGTCTCTTATAGTCTGAAGATGTACAGTTCAGAAGTGCACTTTCATGTGGCCGTATCAAAGGCACATTCCTCACATAAGTCCCAACGCTACTGGTTAGTAAAACTATCAAATGGACTTTGTTGCAAATTGTATCTTTAAATACGTGCTAGAAAGCTACTTCTGTTTTGTAAAAATGAAAATAAAATTAAGATGTTCTAGGACTATAAGTTTTTCTTTAATTTGAATGGATTTTTACCTCACTGTTGTCCAATCAGTGCTTGTCATTCTGTTATCATGAAAATCTGCAGTAGTGAGCTAGAGGACAAAGAGATCTGTTTTCTCCTTTGCTGTTTTCGTCTTGCATCCTCACAGTTCAAGCTTCTTAGTGAAGACATTTTGAAGATATTTAAAACTTGAAGTTGTAAATAAGCTATTGTTCCTCTTCTAATACTAATAGTTCTAAGCAATAACAGTTTCACATTTTGGTTTCGTACGAAGTACTCTTTTATTTTAAGCACGAAGTCCTCTCATTTGAGGAAATTTCCTTATTCTTCTAAAGTAATAATGTCAAGTAGTGATTATGCAGTAGAAATTATTGATAGAAAATTTTGTGTACAGGAAGAGTAGAAATTATTCTGGTTTTCTTTCAGTTAATGAATCATGAAATCCCAGTTCTAAAAAAAAGTGCAATAAAGAAGAAAATGATCATGTGCACTGCAAGATCTTTTTCATTATTTTAATTCATCTTTTATTTCATTTTGTTACACTAGGTTTGATAAACATCTTTTCAAAAAACAGGCAAGAGCAGAACAATGAAAGCTAAGTGAGGGAAAAGTTGGTGAGCTCTCTAATGGGCACTTGAGACCCTCTGTATTCCTCTCAGTTTCCTATTTTAGAAGTAGCTGGAGTCAGCAGTTCCTAGTGCAGAACGTACTCTGCCACTCTGAACTTGCAACCTTCAGTCTTTTTCCAAAGTTCCAGGAACTCTGAGGATTGCAAGAGAGAAAAGGAAAATGACTGGAGTACTGTTTCCAGGTCTGGGGCCCCCTGCACAAGAAAGACTTGGAGCTCTCGGAACGGGTCCACTGAGGAGGGCCACTAAGATTAGAGGGCTGGAGCAGCTCTCCTATGAAGAAAGTTTGAGACAACTGGGCTTGTTTAGCTTGGAAAAGAGAAGGCTTGGGGGAGACCTCATTGTGGCCTTCCAATATTTGAAGGAAGCATATAAACAGGTGGGAGAACAACAGCTTACAAGGGTGCATAGTGATAGGACAAGGGGGAATGGTTTTAAACTGAGACAAGCGAGGTTTAGGTTGCATATTAGGAAACAAAAATTCACACAGAGGGTGATGATGCACTGGAACAGGTTGCCCAAGGAGATTGTGAATCCCTGGAGGCATTCAAGGCCAGGCTGGATGTTGCTCTGGGCAGTCTGGTCTAGTGGTTGGCGACCCTGCACATAGCATTTCATTTCAATGAAACAGGTGAATCATTATGATCATTATTTTTTCAACCCAGGCCATTCTATGATTCTATGACTGACTTTTTATAACAGAAATTGTTTAGGGTTCTTAAATTATTTCTCCTCTTATTATTCAGTGATACCCAATTCTACATTTTATGAAGTTATCTGAAACACATAACATATGTAAGTACTTTAGATGAAATGTTTGTGTGTCAGCCATTTCATAGACTTTGTACTACATGGCAAACATAGAGATGCCTACAAACATTAAACCTGAAAAAATCTTGTTATTACAGGTAGTGAAAGTATACAGGTAACTGAAAGACTGTAAAAAGCATAATAGTACAATGAAAAATAAAGGCTAACGAACACAAAAATAATATATGTTTATCAAACATAGATTTACATTTTCATTCTAGAATACTGTAGTGGAAATGCTAAGTTACAGCTTGAAGCAGTGATGTAGCACCTGGTGGGAAGGTAGGGCCAACCCAGGGGAGCTCAGGTTCATGCAATGACCCTGACTGACCAAAAGGGATGAAGCCAGGATCCACCCTTCCCAGATTCATTTAAGTGTTGGCAGTGGAGGCAAGGGTATTTTTCTGGAGGTCTTTGCATACCCCAGGTATTCTGAAGGTAAGTAGTGGCTTTCCTTTATTTCTGTGCCCACAGCTGTTGCATTTGAGCAGATCCTCATTTGCTCTAGCCTGGGACCTTGTTGCTCTGTTGTCATTGCTGAGCTTTCCATTGCATTATAAATACCGTACCTGGCACCTTAATAATGAACTTGTCCAGAACACAATAATAAAAATTGTGGAAATAATTGTAGTATTTCAATGTAAGAAATGATTAGGAGTTGTCACAACTAGATGAACAGTGACTTTCTGAAGATGAATTTATAATACTCAGTTTCCTTCATAGTGTTTGTTGAAATACATTTAACTATTTCAATCTAGTGATTTCTTTCTGTTCTGCAAGAACCTCTGCGGAATACTGATGCTGTCTTGTATTTGTCAGACGTCAGTGGAAATGGAGACAACTACTATGCTGATATTCATGAGAAGTGAAGTGACAGAGGGTGAATGATTAGTATTGGCAGAAGTGCTTTTGATGTCCTTTAGCATGTTGCCGGTTGCTGACCTACACTGTAGCTTTCTGGAATAAAACTCAATAAACTGGTGCCAGACAGTGCCTCCTGTTATTTCTGAATAATGCATTGCACACTGTGGAATTGAATGGTAAGATAGGTGGGGTGGAAGAGAGGGAGAAACCTACCAACAAAGCTTCATTCTGCTTTCAAACTGGTGTCACATCAGTTTATTTCCACAAACTGCAAAAGAAGAGGACCTTGTTACAAAGCATTGAGATATAACTCAGAAAACGTGGGTGAAATTTCCTGTTTGGCAGATTTTGTGCGACCTTGGAAAAGACACATAATGTTAATGTGTCATCTTCAACTTATTACCTAAATAAAAATAATACTGTAACTTGTTAAAAATAAAGCTTATGTAGAGATAAGCCCACTGTCTTTTCAAAAGATTCTGTACAACAGCAAAGGAGTGTGCAGTCACGTCATTAAGATGAGACCTAATTCTCTGACCTTCCACAAAATAACTTTGCATTTGGTGGCTTCATTATAGACTGAATATATAAAAACTGAACGTGCAGTCTTGCACAGTAGAAATTGGATGATTAGAGAAATGCTGGGACTCAAAGGTTTGTGAAAAGAGGATGGACTTGGCTGTGTTGGATGTCATTTGACTCTTCAGTTGATACTGGATTCTTAGTGGCTTTCAGATCCATAGCACTCTTAGAATCAAAGAGAAATCCTACAACATAGGAAAGTGTAGAATGAGAAGAATGAAGGAATTTGTGAGATACTCTGTGACAGTGAGGCTGGCTAGGATGGAGGGGTTTACATTTACACTGCTCACAGCATCACTCTTCTAGAGAAGGCAGTAGCATTCCCTTTCCTTCATCACTTTCTGCTTGCTCTGGCTGAGTACGTATTCCACAGCCTTTTGAGCTTGTGCATTCCCTGTGCACTTCTTTAATATAATACATCTCCCATGTGTGCAACAAAATCTGCACATAAGTAGCACGTTTGGAGCTGCTGTTCTGCATATCTTGTTAGTGTATTCTTATCCTTCTCCAAAAACAACTGCTGCATTTTGGACATAGACACTATTGCTGCTGACAATTGAAGGATATATCAGAAAAAAATGTGATATGGTATGGATACAACCATGGTTCTACCACTCCCTGCCAAATATTACCTTTTTCTTTCTTCTGTAAACAACCTGTGAGATGACTGAAGTGGAATTTAAGGGAAGCACACACTGGTGAGATAATGTGCTCTGCATGCATCGTATACAAGAGCAGTTTGGGATGCACCCATGAGGCTCAGCAGGGAGTTGATCGCAAAGCAGCAGCACTACTTTGCTATCCCTAGTACATAGCTATGGGAAAGAGGAGACAACCAGATGAATTTCTGCAGTCAGGTAACTCAGAAATCAGGAAATCTTATTTTGTCTCTGAACAGCAGAAAGTGCATGTTCAATGAACACATTAGAAAAAAAAAAAAATAAATGTTTTTCCAGTACTATCAAGAAATATTGATTAATGTTTGTATATTCTACAACTCATAGAACTGTTCTTTTATAACAACTGTAGTTATTTATCAGATATTTCACTATTACGACAAGATTAAAGCAAAACATTCCAAAAATGTAGCTCATCTTATGTTCATTTCTGTGAAGAGTTCTTTATCTAAACATGTGATCTCTATCTAAACATATGATCTTTCTGTCAAAAGACTTCTAAATTATCTAATCTGATCGAGATGCTTTACCAGATGTCTTTGTTTTTTAGTTAATTCTTTTTGAAAAGCGCTACCTAGAAGCATAATAAATGTATATGATTATATTTTCAGCTTATAGTTTTGAATTGCTTGCAAATACATTATTTTGCTTCAGATGTCTTTGTCTTGAGACTAGTATTTAAACTGAAAAAGGATAATATCAACTTGTTTTGCTTTGGGGGGAAGGGGGGAAGCACAGATGTATAAGATGTCCCAGTGTATCTCTTTAATGAGTTCATGAGAGATTATAAGTATTTTCTCAAGTGTAACTGAAATTTTCTTAGATGACTGGTTTTCTGAGAAGGTGATGATATGCAAAAAGTTAGGAGAAGAAAAAAGGCTATTCTTTTCATCTCCAAGCTACTTTTCTGGAAACAAATTTGATCTTCTCTGTGCTTGACTTCTTAGGTAAATTATTTCTACTCCTTGATTAGATGGGTGTGATTGCATTCTGTTAGTTTTTTTTTTTTTTTTTTCACATTGACAAGTAGTGGCTCCTAGGAGAATTTCATCTGATGTCCCCTGATAGAAAATCTGGCAGGATGGGAAGATAAAAAGCCTTAAAGCTGCAAACATTCATTTCAGATAGGAAGAACTGGCTGTTGTTAAGCAAGATGGGGGAAACTCAGAATAATTTTAACCATGTAATGTCATGTAATTCAGAAACTTAGCTTAGGTTTTGTTCTAAGTAGGCCTTCTTCATTTTCCTTGGAAAAACTACATCACATAAACCTTTATCAGTAAGTTGAAAATATAAAGTTTATTTTTTATATGAGAAAATGTTTAATACACTAATTGCCCCCAGTGAGCATTCCTTAAAACTGAGATGGGAGTCTTTTCTTTGGCTTTAATGAAGATGTAATTAGTTTCCTTGTGAAGATCTTGGAAAAATATTTATTTATATCTGTGCCTGGTGAGGTTTTCCCGGGATTACTTGGTTGCAATGATCTCCCATTTTTCTGAAGCCTGGCTTCACAGCATGCTATTTTATTCTTCAGTTTCAGGGAATTTTTTGCAGCAATTGCTTCCAAAGGCCACGCTTCTGACTTCATTCATTTTTAACCATCTTTAACAATAAACTAATAAGCTCTGTGGATCTTCCTTTGACCTCATGGTTTGATGTAAGTCATGGAAGCCTATTCCTGTTACAGAAGCACACTGATTTCTTTCCTATCTGCTTTTTCAACTTGAACTAAGATTATATCTTTTTCATTCAATTAAAATAAATAGAAAAGTATTGGTATTGGTAATGATGGCCACATCAAATTATATGTCATAATATGCAGTACTGAATTTTTTTTTCTGGTTGTAATCAGGAAGAAATATGAGAATTATAATGAGAAAAACAGCATGGTAACAAAATGAAGGTTATAAAAGAATACTTTGATCTAAGATTTTCTTTTATAGTCTTGGTATTCCAATACAAAGCATAAAAATTATAACAACTTTTCTTCTCATTTCTCCTTTAAGACAGAATCTCTTTTTGAGAGTTGGAAGAAATTCTTACTTTTTGTTTTTTTCACCCACAAGCTTTGTATCTGTGGTCACTGCTGTTGGAAAGCATATCATTAATTGTAACACAGCTCTTCTTCTCTGCTTACCATGGTTACATCTTACCTTTGCTATTTGAAACTTAAATGTATGAAGGTTGTGTTTCCTCCTGAAGAAAGACTTGTTTGTGACAGAGAACAGGTGGAGTTTCAGTAACACATTTCCTTGGGTACACAGCACTCAATAGGAACGAACATTGTTTCTCAATTAAGCTTCATACTCTATTCATTCCCAGATGCCCCTGTCATTTTGTTTAGGGCATGATTTACCGTCTGGGGCTTCTACTATGTGAATATGTTCAGAATGAGTACGGTAAATGGACTGAGAGAGATTTTTTTAAAGACAGATTGCTCATCATGGAGCTATTGTCAGGTAAAAGACAAAGGTGAATGTTTTCAGCATCACAAATTCATCATAAATCACATCTGAAAGCTAATTTAGCCAAGTAATTAAAACTCATGTAATTTTTATACCCCCATGAAATCAATGTATTGGTTCCTAATTCCTGCCAGGTGTGTACTCTCTTGTTTAATTGTAAGCCTGAAAGAGAATCAGCGTGTTCCATGCTTTTTGAGACAAATTCTTTATTTCTCAACTGAAATTGAATAATACAAAATGCATGTTCCTATTTCTGGAAAGTTAAAATGAGAAAATCTTCATGGCAGAAGTGCAATGAGATTTAAACAGAAATGCAACAAAGTACTACTAGGTTACAGCATGATCTGAAGTCATGAAAGTAACTATATTCTTAAGACATTTTAGTGCACAGTCTGTTCACGAAGGATCTTAGAGTTGCATAGTAATAGAAGAAGCCTGCTGGACTGTACAGAAGAAATTAATTTCTCTAGGAAGACTAAAGTTTAGCCTTAAAGACTTAAGCATAGAGTTTATGATTATTTATTCACAACTAAATTAGCTGTGTGAGAAAGGATGTTAATACAGTAACATTTGCAATCACATGCATGTATGCACATGCATGCACACACACTCTAATTTCTGTCTGGTTGTACAACTAAATACTGAATAATTCTTTGGTTGATTTTCTTTACCTAAAAGCCATTTAAATCTCACTGGGCAGTAAGCCCATGAAAGCAGGTGTCCCTAGAGATATCTGAAATGAGGCTGATTCTGGAATTAAATTGCAGATATGTCTCCTAATTTTCCTGTTATAAATAATACAAAAAAGTAATTATTTTATTTCAAAATAATATTAAAACAATTGAGAGCTATGAATAATAACCACAGATGAGCCTGCTCATTTACAAAGAAATAAAATGCATAATTATCATACAGATATGAATCTGGAAATTACTGTTTCACTTTGGAACCTGTGCTCATACTCAAATACAAAAGCTGGACCACCATGCTTAGAAATCTCTCATTCAGAATAAGCTCAAACAAGCCTTGGAGAGTTAACACGCCCTAATTTGCAGTTCTGTTTTGAAAAACAGCCGAAGCAACTGGACCATGGCATAAATTATCAAGGGAAGTGGTCATGGCAACATCACTTCAGAGAGTGAAGACTGTGACATTAGCAAGGCTGGCTTAATGAAGTGCTGCACCAAATTTAGGTCAGGTTGCATTGTAGGAATATTTGAATTCTCTAACCCTGAGATTGAAGACTTTAGTTTCTATCACACCCGTCTGTATCCTCCCTTTTCCAAAACTGCCTTCCTTGATTCTCAGGCTGCTTTTCCAGCCTGAGTGGGACCCCATGATGTGGCTGTGGCTCTCCCCATGGGCTCCCTGATTGCTACTGCAGCCTCCAGCACCAGGAGGAGTCTTTGTTTTGTCCACTGAGAAAACACGTACAACCCTCAGGAGCACAGCAGCCTCACAGCCTGTGCAATCAAACAGCTGAAGCAGGTGGAACAATACAGCTATTCTCTTCAAAAAGAAAAAATAAAATAAAATAAAAGGTAAGAAAGGCCTATCTTGGCAAATAAAGAGCAGCCACACTACATCCCTTAGCAAATCCCAAATCTTGGCCTGTGCTGCCCCAAGGGTTTGGCCTGGGCACTTCTCAGGCTGTTCTGGTTGTCACCAGCCAGTGCAGTGCCAGGGGCATACTCACAACTAAATACTGTAGGTGACCACGGAAAAATGACTGCTTCTACACTACAATTTGTTTAATTTGTGTTGACCTAGACACATAAGGAGTTAGCCCTTCTGGGCTCTTCTGGTTTTATTACCTCACAGATGTTTTCCTATGTTTGCTTTTGCATTGCTGTCCTCAATATCTAATGAATTGTTGGGCTTTTTAAGTTTTATATTTTGAGTCTGGAAGAATGGTACGTGAAGCTGTAGATACGTAGGGATGAACACAATCTCAGGGTTAATTTTCAGGATGTATATCCACATGCCTGGATGCACCCCATGCCACAGGTGAATGTGTTCACACTGAATCTAATGAATATGTTAAACCAGCTTCTAAAACCTTACATATCTGGATACCTTACCTACCTGTATATCTTTCCTTGGACCAGAAAACACCTCAAAGGAGAAAATATTATCATTAATTTTTTTTTTTTCTTAAGCTTCGATCTGGGATTGTAGTGGTTGAACCAGGGGTAATGCCTTTAAACTAAAAGAGCGGGGATTTAGATTAAGTATTATGAAGAAATTCCGTACTATATGGGTGGTGAGGCACCAGAACATGCCCAAATAAGTTGTGGGCTCCCCCTGCCTGGAAGTGTTCAAGGTCAGGCTGGATGGGGCTCGACTTCTCCATAGATTTGAAGTTTACTTCCTACAATACAGTATTTCTAAATTGAGTACAGGATTACTCTTGCTGTCAGGTTTCGTAATAAGTATTAACAATTTCATTTCTTCTAATTTTCCTTAATTTAAACTTTATAAATGCAAGATGTTCTTATGTACATAAAAAAATTCATTCATTTGTGACACTGCAAACAGCTTTTAACTGCAGTAGTTAACTCTGAAGCAAGCTATATGAGAAAGAAATTTCTTTCACTGAGTAGAAATTTACTCATGCACAATTCTAAATCTTAACCCAACTATTTAATCCACAGACATGCTACCATAAAAGTCTCTTTTGTGCTTGTTAACCTATAATTACAGTTACTGTTGTGACTTCTGTCTCTATATCTATCTCTTCTCATGTCTAATAAGATTTCAAAATTCTAGCTCAAATTTCTATAAAGATAATAAAAAATTGATTTTTTTTTTTTCCATGGTGATGTGACATTCTAAACTGGCTTAAGCATTATCCCACTCTTTTGAAAGTTTGACCATCCCCCAGGACAGGTGTAATTCTTGGGAAGGAGTGCAAAACACCAGCTTTACCTAGGAGAGACAGATAAAATGGCTCTCGGGAGACCTCATTGTGGCCTTCCAATATTTGAAGGAGGCATATAATCAAAAGGGAGAATTACTGTTTATGTGGGTGAATAGTGATAGGACAAGGGGGAATGGTTTTAAACTGAGACAATGGAGGTTTAGGTTAGATATTAGGAAAAAAAAAAATCACACAGAGGGCATTGACACACTGGAACAGGTTGCCCAAGAGGTTGTGGATGCCCCATCCCTGGAGGCGCTCAAGGCCAGGCTTGATGTGGCTCTGGGCAGCCTCGTCTAGTGGTTGGCAACCCTGCACATAGCAGGGGTTGGAATTAGATGATCATTGTGGTCCTTTTCCATCCAGGGCATTCTATGATTCTATGAAAATGTAAGGATGATTTCTGTTGATATTTGTTAGTAGGTAAAAATGGTGACAATCTAATGTGTGTTGTAGAAGATTTATACAAAACATGGAAAAAACTGAGAAACACACACACTTTCAGCAGATATGTTAATCTCAAAATTGCCAAGTCTGGTTTCTCATGTCATTGTTAGTGAAGAGAAATTGATTCAAAACCTCAGCTCTTGCTCAGAGGAATTTCAATGTTTTCCCTTAGCAATGTGAAATAATGAACAAGTTGAGCTCCTCAGACTTGGTTCTTGTTTCAGCATCGAAAGTGGTGTGAATGAGCTTTTTTTTGAATTAGAATCCAGGCTCATTATCATAACAGTGGGGTGAGGGATTGCTAGCAGTTCTGTTAATAAGCACATTTATGCAGAGCATTGCCTACCAAAAGCCTTCTACCTTGTGCAGCCCTCATAGCTCAGGAATACTAACAGACATCTGAAAAAGCACAATGACAACTGTAAATACTGCGTAGCTGAACAGAAAGGAAGGCAAAGTCTAGGAAATAAATACTTGAAGTCTTGAGTGTATGCCATGTGATCTATTTTTGTCATAATAATAATAACGATTCACAGTCCTTTTAATTTCAGTCAAAAGCAGCATATATTTTAGCTGTGTAGCAGGTCAAATCAAGGAAAGATATGCTCACTCTTGCTATGATTAAATCTCTGTTTTGAAAGAATTATGTCACTTCACATTTATGTATTATTTTTATAATTTGACTAAATATTTTTGATAATGAGACAAACTAAACACAAGCAATGGTCCTGATGAAACTTTGCCTAGGACTATGAAAAAATGACTTACAAATCAACTTTTTGTTATATCACCAACCTACTATGAAGTTTCACTAAAGCAAGAGATCACTTCCCAGTCCACATTATTTTGCAGAGATCTGTCATATTCTTTACATTTCTACATTCATCTATTCAAAACAGTTAAAAACAAAGTAAGGGGGTTGTGTGTGTCATTATTATTCAGTTTAAAGCATTTTATTTCCGGAGAATAAAGTGAGAAACCTCAGCATACCTATGTAAGTATAATATAAAGACATGACTTACCACTTGAGTAGGGGTCTGAATTTGTGCTTTGACAGAATTTTGTAAACATGTATCATCTCACAGGTGGTGTAAGCAATTTAGCTAATTACATTAAAGTCATCCTTGCTATCTTCTTAAGTAGTTAGAATCTTCCAATCCTGATACACTTGTCCTGTAGGACAGTGGCTTCTTTTCATAATCAGGAAATGATGCAAGAGCAAACTAACATTATCAAAATTCTAGTCAGTTTGAGAGATGTTTCTGCATTTCATAATAGTTGAATAGTATTTCTCTGACAATCATGCTACAGTATTATTGGTTGGGAACGCTTCTATGCATGCTTATTGAACAGTGATCCATTTTGGTTTGTACAATTTCAATGGAATATATTTTATTTGAAATAACAAGCAAAAAAAGAAAATTTCTTTTTTATTTCTTTTTTGCTCATTACTAAAACTTGTATTTTATAAATGAGAATGTTTTTCCTTAAAGAGCGTTTAAGTACGTTTATGTAGAGTCTTATGTGTGCGTTACATTTTACAAGAATATAAAATTTCAAAGTGTTCTAGTGGTACAAAACAGTAACAGACTTGTTTTTTATGCTTATACAATAAAGTTGTTTGTCTAAAGCAGTGTAAGCAAGGAAGCCTGTACTTAAGGATGCCTACTAGTTTCCATTAAAAGACTCACTCTGTAATTACTTTTAATCTTGTCAAAGTTAATGTACCGCTCAGATTGAAATTTTCCATGCTATGCCTACTAAACAAGAAATTGCTGAGGAAATATCAGTTAAAATACTTCAGCCATTTCCCAGGAAGAGCATAGGGAAAATATTTTGATTACTTATGTTAACAAAATTTATACTGCAATGATTTTTTTAATTGTCACATCATCTTATTTTATTAAGTATAATAAAATAATCATAAATTATTATTTTCATCAATGTTCACTCAAACTTGGCCAACTGATAAACCATGAAAAACTTACAATATGTGTTCTACTGTGTTTGCAGTGGCCCACTCTCAGCTTATTTGTACTAGCTTAGACTGGGAATAAAGAATAGGCCTAGGCTGTGGACAAAGTAATGGATAGCAACAGGAGGGATGCAGGAAGTAGCCCATTCCAGAAAGTCTGAAAGTACTGCTGCTTGGCCTTGAAGAGGCCACTGCTGACTTCTGTTGGAATCCACTCTGCATACATTTACCACAGAAAAGTAGGAAGAGCTGGAGATGGAGGGCTATGGCAAGTCACCATTGGAATGGGAAGAGAGAGTTGCTGGTGAACACGTGTGAGGGTAAGGGTGTGAAGATAAGGGTAGATCTGACACCTATTTCCTTGAAGGAATAGTGCTTGCTGCCTTTGCCTTTTTGTTAGGGATCCTATGTCATCTTCTTCTTTACCTCCTCATTCCTCCTCTATGCACATTCATTCCCAAGAGGCTGTACAAAACTGGCACTTATGTATATATGAGGACTGATAATCTGGGGAAGGAGGAAGAGATGGACACAAGTGGCTGTAGTCAGGGAAGGTATAAGAAAGCATTCAAAACCTGACTAAACTTTATTGTGCCCTCCTGAGAGCTATCATGACCATTTGACCTCACTGCAGCATTTCAGTACCTAAAGGGAGCCTACAAACAGGAGGGGAATCAACTCTTTGAAAGGGTAGATAACAGCAGGACAAGGGGAAATGGTTTTAAGTTGAGGGAGGGGAGATTTAGGTTGGATGTCAGGGGGAAATTCTTTACAGAGAGAGTGGTGAGGTGCTGGAACAGGCTGCCCAGAGAGGCTGTGGATGCCCCGTCCCTGGAAGTGTTCAAGGCCAGATTGGATGGGGCCCTTGGCAGCCTGGTCTAGCATTAAAAGAGGAGGTTGGTGGTCCTGCATGTGGCAGGGGGGTTGGAGATTCATGATCCTTGAGGTCCCTTCCAACCCTGGCCATTCTGTGATTCTGTGATTTGTCTCAATTGCTTTGGAGCACCATGGTTACTGCTGATAGGGTTTAGCACCTCCAGAAGGAGGGGCATGCTGAATGCCAAGAGCTTAGTCAGCCAAAGTAAAGGGAGAAGAGTTGGATATCTTGGAAATGAAAGGGGGATTTTGAAGGAGGCAGGAACATAGTAGGTGAAGAAAAAGATGCTATGGTAATTTGGAGATTAAGAAGGAAGGCCTAAGCAGAAGGAATATGAAAAAAAGGGATTAAAGTGATGCAGGAGGTATGGAGACTGGAGGATTAAAGGCTGAAAGGAGATAGGCTAGGGTACTCTTAGGGAGAGGAATGCCAAAAGAGAGCTTTTACAGGAACACAGCAGTTTCCTTTAATGCTCTGAAATGGCTGGAGAAGATGGAGGAATAAAGAAGCATCTAAGAATGTAGACAGCTACAGAGATTTGTACCCTTATATAAGCATGAAACTACACACTTGCAGAGTATGTTAAACAAATTAACCATATAATATATGAGTATGTGATCATGAGCATGGTCACTCATTGCTACAAGATCCCAAGCTTATTAAGTACGAAGAATGAAAAGAAGTAAGGAAATAACGACCAAGGCAATAAGAGGTTAATGATAATAACAGGTTAGTGCTCTGAGTATTTCTATTGCATTCATTCAAGAGAACAATGAAAAAGAAGAAAAAAAATAAAATGAATGGGAACCACTGTGAGAAGCTGGACAGCTGATTGAAACCAGTCTGTTAGGATGTGAGTCTTGGGAATATTGTAACTGGTTTGCTGAAACGAACAAGGAGCTCTGCTTCCAACTTATGCAAAATGCAAAATGCAAAATGCAAAAAAAAAAAAAAAGCTATAAAAGTACTAAGCATTCTGAAAAACTCACTTCTGTGTGTTTCAAATTTGCACCCTGAGGAACAGAAAATGGACAATTTTGGCCTTTAGCTATTTATGATAACTCCCCATGTGTGAAATGGAGTTACCTCGCAGAAGGACTGTGTAGATAATTTCATTAGCATCTTTAAAAAATGCACTGGATGCACTGTTAGCATTCAGAAAAGCTCATGAGAGAAAGGGTTCAGAAAATAATGAATCTATCCATACACCTAAAATAATGAAGAATAAACAAATAAAATAACACCAAGCCATCCTCTCCAGTAACACTCCTTACTCTTCAGCAGCTGGAGTTCTGAAAGAAGATATATAAGTCTATCAATCAAAACTGTATATCATGAGATACAGGAAGGCCAATTAACATAGGCCAAGCCTCTTTTGCAATTTCAGTGTGGATTTCAGGGCAGGAGGAAATGGTTTATTATATTGTACTAGAGATTTCAATCATTACTCAGTTCTTCAGTGTGAATGTAGTCTGTAGTTCCAGGAAGTTCATCTTTAGAAGATACTGTCAGTAAATGAGATGCTTGATTTTGGCCCTCCACTCAGCTGGAGATAAAGCTCTCATTTTGTTTCAGAGATGAGAAGACTGAAGTTTTTTTACTATGCTCCTAAATGTACATCATTTGGCTGAGTTGTCTGTGATTGTGACTGTTTGATAAAGGTCTGACTTTTTATTGCTGCGTATACATTTTTCTGGTGCTTTTAAAATTAATGTTATCTGTGTGTATCTTTGGCGCACACTGCAGTTTCTTTCCCCTAAAAAGCACTGCTTTCACTTATTCTCTCTCAGACAAAAAAAAAAAAAAAAAAACAACATATTTTGAAATATACAGTTGCTTCAGCATAAGGAAAATAAGACAGATCTGAATTTGTATTCTAGTATCTTATTCTGAGCATTAGAGACACAGCTTTCCTCAGTATAGATTTAACAATATTTGTGATTTTTTTATTTTTTCTTTTTTTTTTTAATTCTGATGAATGTAATAAATCTCTTGAGCTTAGCTTCCCTACTTAGCAGTTTCACCATGACTCCTTGTTTCAAATTAAAATTTATGTTCTTATCTTTAAGGACAGCTTATGTAAAAGAAAACTCTCTCGAAGCAAAATAGTGGCATAGTTAGCCGTATCATTAAAACCTTTTTGAACACAACGATCACTGTCAGGCACACAGGAATTACTCTGCTTCTTTCATTTTTAAATTACAGAATGCTCAGAGCATGCTGTCGGACAGTCATCACACAGAATCAGCAGTGATTACCTCATAAAGGGGGCATACCTTGTAGTAATTCAATCAGTGTTGCCAAGCATTTTCAGTGGAAAGAATAACAATTTTCAATACAAGAAAATAACTTTTTATTTGCTTTTCATGTCCTAATTCATTGTTGCTCTGAGAGAGCTCAAAAAACAGACATAAGCTCATTGTATCTGTTCAGTTTAGCCATGAAAGAGTTTAAGAAAGTTTACCTCTGAGCCACTTCGTGTTCCTGTTTATTACTTGTTCACAGAGATTATGTAAACTCAAATCTGTGTTTTGAATAGCTTCATGAATAGGGTTACAGAGACTAGATAACTGTGGTTATGGTTACAGAGAGCCATGAATACAAGATATGCACTTTTATTTATTGCTCTTATACACTATGGTGATCTTTAGGACTTTCAAACAGAATGCATCATCTGAGAAAGGAATGAAGCCACCTAGCACCTCAAAATCATTGTGTCAGGAGACTCAATGACTGCATCTATATAAGAAGTCATTTTATATAGAGCATGTGAATAATTGCCATAGATATCTCTTTCACACAACATAGTATGAAAAAACATGAAATAATGAAGAGTTTCTGAGGAATCAAGTCTTGTAAATTGTAATAACACAAATCAAAGCATAAAAATAAATAATATTCAATGTTATTTTTGGTTTACAATGACACCAACCTAAATTCAAAATAAGGAAGTAAACCAAAACATCAAAATTATGTTGGGCTGATAGCATAATATTTGTTGGTTAGCTGTAGAAAACTATACAAGCAGTTTTGTAGAAAATCAAAATGAGGAATATGAAATACCAAAGATGAAATTGGATTTCTGGAAATTGGAAAATGAAAATGAAATTAAACTTCAGTCAACTGGCTTTCAGCATTCCCAACTGTATAAAGGTCTGTAAGATACTTACAAAGCACTTTTTTTGATAATTCAAGCTATTTTAAATCATAAAACAAGTTATCTTGTCAGGAAGATTTCCTAATCCCATCAACTTTTCCATATCGTGTTCCTTGCTAAGGCTTCTAAGTGCCTGCAAAATACATAAAACAGAACAAATATTAAAAAAAAAAAAAAAAAAAAAAAAGAAACAACAGAAATCAACAAAAATCAACAACAGAAAATTACAATACATGTCTAAATGTTGATCTTAAACAGGCAAAACAATAGTAACAGCTTACAATTTTGTTGATTGATTTAACATTCTCTGTGGGGACCATGATAGGGAGGAATAATGTAGACCTAATCCAGATTCTCTTGGAAACAATTATTTCTGCATTCTGTCATAGGTTTTTCATGAATGCCCATAATGGAATTCCAAATGGAATTCTACTTCCTTATGTTAACTGATAGAGAGTGATCAAAAATTTATGTAGCTTGGCCTATTTTTTCCACTTTTTATGAGGAAGCTTTTGCAATGGCTCTATCAAATGAGAGATCTTAAATATTGAGAACTAAACTCTTGTTGTATCAGTTTATAGTATGATCCCACAGAGATATAGAAAGAGATATAGAATTCTAACTCTTGGTCAAATGAATATCATTTAACATACAGAAAGATGTTCATTGTGAAGGAAAATGAGGAAAAAATAGATCTCTTATTTAGCTGAAAGACCTGAAATGAAAATCAAAAGACAAAATGTTTGTGTAAGTTAAATGCACAATGTTATTTATTGGCTATATGCATAAATATAAACAGAGCATGTGTTATCTAAGAAAAGGTCAGGGAATTAAGTTATCAAGGAAATAGGTTTAGAACAAAATAATAGGAAACACATTCTTTAGTGCAGCATATATTAATTGGATTGTTGAAATAATTGCCAAAGAGCATAGTATAGCTAAAAACTGGAAATGTTAAAAACAGGTAGACAAATTAATGGAAGTTATGTTCATTTGTGACTGTTCAGTATAACAGCATGCATACACTCCTAGCTCAGGAATGCATTAATCTACTGAATCTGGAAAGGCACTTTAGAAAAACTGTTTTTTATACTCTTCCATAATCATCCATAGTTCCGCAATGTTTTAGACAATTTGTTATGTCACAGAACCCTTGCTGTATCCCAGCATGTTCTTATCGTCATGAGCAACTTTGTGAAGTTACTTTTTTGTCTACATTTATTTTGACTCAAATAGAGCATTCATAGATGATGTTATAGCTTAGTCTGCTTTTGCATGAGGAGTCCAAAGAATCCTTGGAATGAGAAAAGAATCCAAAATGTTGAGTGGTTTTAAGAAGTAAGACAAATGAACGAACTATTTTTCCTGCAGTTTGAACAAACCTTTTTCAAAATCTCTACCTATAAATTGTTAAAGAGACATGGCTTCTTATTACTATTGTACATATTTTGAGCACTATCCACTGTCCTTTTCTAGGACTACATTCTTCACTTTAAGCATGATCAAAGAGCTGCTTTCTGTTGGTTTTTGTTTTGTTTTGTTTTTCCAGTAAACTGCTACACTTGAGTCTGAGATTCCACAGGTCCAACAGTTAAGAAATATTTTCTGCATAGTTCCTCATACTGGAGGGACTCTCTGTTTTCCCCAGTTCTATAGCTAAGAATATTAATAGATACACTTGCATGAGGGAGATTACTTATGGTCTTAGAATCAAAGAATACTCAGTGTTGAAAGGGGTCTTTAAAGGTCATCTAGTCCAACTCCCATGCAGTGAACAGGGATGTCCAAAGCTAGATCAGGTTGCTCAGACCCTGGTGCAGCCTGACTTTGAATGTCTCCAGGGATGGGGAATCCATCACCTCTCTGGCCAACCTGTTCTACTACCTCACCACCTAAGACTTTTTCCTTACATCCAACCTCTCCCCCCACTTTTAGTTTGAAACCATTTCTCCTTCTTCTATCACCACAGACCCTGCTAAAGAGTCTGTCCCCTTCTTTCCTGTAGCTCCCCTATAGATACTGAAAAGCTGCTCTCAGGTCACCTTGGAGCATTCTCTACTTCAGGATGAAAGACTCAGCTCTCTCAGCCTATCCTCAGTGGAGAGGTGTTCCATCCCTTGGACCATTTTTGCGATCCTCCTCTGGACACACTCCAACAGGTCCACATCTCTCCTGTGCTGAGGACTCCACATCTGGACAACGTACTCCAGGTGAGGCCTCACCAGCACAAAACAGAAGGGCAGGATCACTTCCCTCAACCTGCTGGTCATGCTTCTTTTGATACAGCCCAGGATATGGTTAGCTTTTTAGGCATCAAGAGCACATTGCTGGCTCATGTCCAGCTTGCCATCTACCAGTACTCCCAAGTCCTTTTCTGCAGAGCTGTGCTCTATCCTTCCATCCCCCAGCTTCAATTGGTAGTGAAGGTTGCCTTGACCCAGGTGCAAGACCTTGCACTTGGATTTATTGAAACTGATGAGTTTCTCCTGAGCTCACTCTCCCACCTGTCTAGGTCCCTCAAGATGGCATCCTGTCTCCTGAGCTTGTTGACCATATCCCACAGCTGAGTGTCATCCACAGACTTGTAGTCTTGTAGTGTAGAATTCAGTTTCAAGATAATAAAATATTAACTAAGGCTCCCTAAAGAAATAAACACAATAAATCACCAACCAAACTATATATGTGAAACAATGCTAGCTTTTCTAAAATTAAATATTTGCATTTCAATTTTAATAAGATATGTAATTTATATGCAAAAAAATAAAATGAAGAAGACAACTGTGGTTAAATTCATTACCTGAACTGTTTGGTGTGATTCTAATCGCTCTTCAATTTAAAAATAGTTCTGTACAATGGGGTGCCAGTGAAAACTTCTTGTCTAGTGTAATGTGGCAACAGGACAGCAAGAGTATTAAGGGAAAGTTTTTAATGGTCCTATACAAATTCAGACTAGGAGGTATGTCATATCCTAAACACTTAATTGCTTTATGTAAGCAATCATCAGCTGGTGAAGAAAAACACTAATCTCCATGAAGAGGGTAAGACTCACATACCATTACTGTTTCCTCTTTCTGCAGTTGTCTTGTCTCTGACAAACAAAAAATATGAAAGCAATAAATAAAATCCTTCATACATTAGATCTGAACTTAAATATACTGTTAAGCTACATTAAAATTTTATGTTATTGATAATACAGCAGGTCTAGGAGAGAGCCAAACATCTCTATTCTATTAAAACCAAAAATCTCCTGCCTAAGTCACGGCTTGAACCAGTGATTGAGCACCTGGTGGGAAGGCAGGGCTAACCTAGGGGAGCTCAGGTTCATGCAATGTTCCTGAGTGACCAGAAGGGGTAGAACCAGGATTCATTCCCTCCCAGACCTCATTTAAGTGTTGTCAGGGGAGGTGAGGGTATCTTGCTGGAGATCCCTGTGTACCTGAGGCATTCTAAAGGTAAGCAGATTTTTTTCTTTATTTCTATGCCCACAGCTGTTGCATTTGAGCAAATCCTTACTTGCTGCAGCCTGGGACCTTGCTACTCTGCTGTCATTGCTGTGCTTTCTATCACGTTATAATGCCTAACAAAAATATAAAGCAGGAGAATACAGAGTATGTAGAATGCTCTGAAAATGGGCCTAGCCTAGTCAAGATATCCACAGATATAACAGTGAGCGAGTTTATGAGTGCTCCTCTTCAGCCTAACTTGCTTTCTATGAAATCAGTAGTAAAATTTCAACAAATTGTTCAAATTCAAAAGCATAAGGTAGAGTCTTTGCATATCATGTCATGGAACTTTGACGAATTCCTTGTAAACAATTTGATATTTCTACATAACTTTTTCAAAATGTTTACTGCCCAGGTTTGAATCTTAATTCATACACGTGTATCTGAAGGCTTCTGAGAATTCGTACATCTTAAACTTTAAGATTTTTCTAAAAGAGTGAGTGTTTATCCAGTCATAGTGAAAAGCATGCATCTATGTGTACCTGTCTTTGTGTGCAAAAAAAGAAAAAAAAAAAAAAAAAAACAACAGGAAAATATACTTCTGAGTTAAAAACATAGAAGTCAGGCAACTTAAGATATTTTTTCATTGGCAGATAAAGTATCACTGAAAGAAATCCTATTTATCTGCTTAATATTGTTGTCTTTCTTTGCATATGTCTGCAGTGCAGTCAATACCCAATCTGGATGCTGACTCTGAAGTTGTAGCGTGTTTCCTATCTCAAGCCTCGCCCTGAGTTGGGTGCAGCCAAGCACTACACCATTCTGCTCCGTGCTTGGCTTTTTAGGGAGAGCCAAGAGCACTGTGCAGACCAGCAAGGAGCTGTAGCATTTCCTGTCTGGGATCTCATCGTGATATCTGACACTCTGAGCCTATCACACATACCAGCCACTCATAGTAGATGCTGTTTAAGATAAGCCTCTGGATGCTCAGGTGTTATGGGAACAGGCAGAACATACAGAATAAAGTAACTATACAGTGGATTCACATGCAAGTATACCCATATGTATGAACTTGTATAAGAGTATCTCAGAACAAATTTTATATTCTTGTAATTTTCATTGCCGGTTCCTATCTGTTTCTATTTTATTCATACTGTATAAGTAATTTCTGCTTCTCCAGATGCTCTAGTTCCCTCTTGCAAACTGTTACAGATTAATGCAAGTCTAATGCAGCTGACTTTCCCTGTAATTATTGTTTATGCGGTGAATCAGGGAAAAGCTATTTAAACGTTACCATCTTTCCAGGCATCATTATCTTGTCTCTGTAGAACTTTTCTTTCCAATATGGCTCTGTTTGATCTGGATCCTTACATGAGCCCAAATCTAGGTAGCTCTTAGGCACTTACTCTGCTTGAAGCAGAAATATCTTTCTATATTTGTAACTTCAGTATGATTATTTTAACATACAAAATATTTGTATGTTTCCTTTCCACGGACAGTGAAGCTTGTACCAAAATACTTTGCTCACTCTGTCCAATGACTTCCCATTAGTAGAATGCAGCCTAATTATGGTAGCTTTATTGTCATGGACATGCATCTACTGCTTCAATTTCCTTCTACTTAGATAATACATCCTTGCTCTCCAAAGAGCATCTCATGGCTTATAGAGTTTAAATTAAAAAAAAAAAAAAAAAGTCCTGTTGTTCAGTAAGCATCACCCTTTAAAGGAGTCTTTGCAGCCCTTCAGTATGGCAGCACTGCTTGTTTCTGCAGTGTCTGAAAAGAGTTCAGGTTCCTTTCTTATGAAGTGCCACCTTGGATAAAAGAGAAACCTTCCTGCTCCATTTCAGAAACATCTTTATCTTTTGTCTACAATGATTTACATTATAAACAATGAAAATAATTCCAGAAATGCAATTTACAACCAGCTGTCATATCCATTCTCTAACAATGCTATCTTCACCCCTTCACCAACTTTTTCTTAAGCCTTATAAAACTCTATTTCTCCAGAAACTGAGTTGCACCATTAGAATCAATCTATTCTATTAGTAGAGCCCACTAATAAATTTGCACGAACATCCAGTTTGTGCATAAGTGAAGGACTAAAATCACAGTTTTTCTGAGTTCTAGATTACTTCTTTTTGCACCTCTGTTGCATGCTGAAATTTCTGCATGGATTCACTTTCTAAATGTTCAAATTACTTTGATACTCATGCATGATAATAGAGCTTAATTACATTTTTTGCCAAAGGGAAGACATGGTGTGCTGTTTGATGTGATCAATGATGTCTTTCAAAAGACAAAGTACATTTTTAACACCCCCCCCCCCCCCCCCCCCCCCCCTCTTAGATTTTGAAATGCAAACTTCAAATCGAATTCTCATTGGAGTGTAAGCTCTTCCATTTAAGCATTTTAAGAAATAATAGGCCTTACTGTAAGGACTAGGTTGCAGAAGTCAGCTTTTATTTTTAATAATCTGCCAGTTGATTTTCTTAACAGTAATGAAACTGAATAGTAAAAGCTAGTTCTAAACCTGGGTGAAAAAGTTTCCTGCTAGAGGCATGAAAATGCAGGTCCTTGGTGTAGCTGAATGGAATACTTGGAAGAATAAATATTAGAAACAGTTTCAATGGAATAGTGTGAAACTCAAGGGATGTTACAGTCATGCTGTTACCACTTAACATTTAAATCAAAATTGGTAGAAAAAGAACTGAAAGTGATATTCCAGCCCAGACATGGAGTTATTCAAATGTTAAGAAATGAAATAGAATTCCATCACTTGTATTTGCAAGCTTAATTAATTCTCTCAGAGCTTAAATCCAACTGTTTTCTTGTTAACTCAAAAAAAAAAAAAACCTGTTTTTTTTATATATATATATATATATTATTAGAATATCTTTCACACTCTTTTCAACTCTTCAGAAGCATTGTACAGTACACAAATATTGACAGTGAGTTTCATATGTAAAACTGTAAGTATAATCTGATGTTCTACATTTCAGTTAAAAAAAAATAATAATAATAATCATGCAATATTAGGAATATACCTACAGTTCTAGTGTTTCAAAAGGGCACAGGTACTTTCAGGTTCACTTGTCTCTACAAGTCATACCACTGCTAGAACATTAGCTGTTAGTGGACAGCCATCTTCTTATGGGTCTTGTGGAATCAGGTATGCTAACCTGAATAGAAGATTAATATAGTATTTTACTCAAGGAAATGGACTTGAATTAAGGCACCTGTGAGCAGTTTCAGGATCTCATACACTGAGCTTAAATGTATTTTAGGTTGCCTATGATTCCCAAACTGACATCTGTGGGTCCTTTCCTGTCTTGTATAGTTGTAAATTCTTAAGGAAAGAGCTGTTTGTGCAAAGGAGAAATTTGTTGGTTCCTCAGAACTCTGCAAAGAGACGTCATGTGGGAAAGACTACTACTAATCATAAAACATGATGTTGATCCTAATATTGATAAAGAGTGTGGGCACTGACAAGAAGTGATCTTATTCAAGTATTATAAATCTTCACAAAAAGAGTTGGGAACTGTGAAAACTATGAAAAATGTGCTTTTTTTTTAAGTGAAGCTTTTTGTCCATTTATTCTAGACTGAGCTGCTAGGAATTCTGAAATAGCAAATCAATTTGTACCTTCTCCTACTTTGCAAATGTAGCTGTAAATAACACAATCACCAATTGTGATTTAATAGAATTGCAAGATCTGTAATTTGATTAATTGCTAGCAAATTTAAAGTTTAGAAGAGTTATATACTACAAGTCTACTTAAAATATTGCCAAAACAGGAAATGCTCATCCATCTCTGAACTTGCTAATAAATATTTTGTGTGCTATTACCAAGGAGTAATACCTCCTTTGGTAAATGTAAAGGAGAACTGGCTTCAACGGACAAAGAGAAGGCTGAGGTGCTGAATGAGTTCTTTGCCGTGGTCTTCAGTGGCAGCCAGGATTCCAGTACTTTTCATGTCCCTGAACCCTGCATCCCTAAACCTCTAGGTAGGGACCGGGGTGGTAAATTTCCCCCCCACTGTAAGGACAGAGCAGATCCGAGACTGCCTCATGAGACTGAATGTGCACAAGTCTATGAGCCGGATGGTGTGCATCCCAGGGTTCTGAAGGAGCTGGCTGAGGTGATTGCTGAGCCGCTCTCCATCATATTGGAAAAGTCGTAGCTGTCAGGTGTGGTCCTGGATGACTGGAGGAAGGGTCACGTCACTCCCATTTACAAGAAAGGGAGCAAGGAGGACCCCAGGAACTACAGGCTGGTGAAGATCTGTGCCTGGGAAGATCATGGAACAGATCCTCCTGGATGACGTGCTTGATTGCATGAGGAATGAGCATGTGATCCAAGACAGCCAGCACGGCTTCACTAGGGGAAGGTCATGCTTGACCAGTCCGGTAGCCTTTTATGATGGAGTGACAGCATCGGTGGACAAGGGGAAGGTGACCGATGTCATTTACCTGGACTTGAGCAAGGCCTTTGACATGGTCCTCCACCACATCCTTATCTCCAAATTGGAGGGATGTGGATTTGATGGGTGGGCCACTCGATGGATAAGAAACTGGTTGAAAGGCCGCAGACAGAGGGTGACCATCCATGGCTCTATGTCCAGGTGGAGGCCAGTAATGAGTGGTGTCCCCCAGGGGTCTGTCTTGGGACCAGTGCTCTTTAACATCTTTACCAATGACATCGATGACGGAATTGAGTGCACCCTCAGCAAGTTTGCTGACGACACCAAGCTGAATGGTGCGATTGACACGGTGGAAGGAAGGGATGCCATTCAGAGGGACCTCAAGAGGCTAGAAAGGTGGGCCTGGGTGAATCTGATGAGGTTCAACATGGCAAAGTGCAGAGTTTTGCACTTGGGCCAGAGGAATCCCAGGCATCCATACAGACTGGAAGGAGCGGTCCTTGAGAGCAGCCCTGTGAAGAAGGACCTGGGGGTCTTGATAGATGAAAAACTTAACATGAGCCAGCAGTGTGCTCTTGCAGCTCAGAAAGCAAATGATATCCCGGACTCCATCAGAAGAGGGGTGGCCAGCAGGGACAGGGAGGTGATTGTCCCCCTCTACTTTGCCCTTGTGAGGCCCCATCTGGAGTGCTGTGTCCAGGTCTGGGTCCCCCAGTACAAGAAAGACAGAGCTGTTGGAGAGGGTCCAGAGAAGAGCCACAAAAATTATCAGGGGACTGGCTTAAAACAGAGGAAGTACCTGGAGATCCATCAACAGTGTCAACTAGCAAAATTAAAGATATGTTTTGAATGACCTAACTTTTCAGATGCTATTGATGTGTACGAGTGAAATGTTCATTGTGTTCCACTTGCAGTACTCACATGCTCTAAGGGCAGATATGTTGAACACAGGAAACAGATGTTTCCAGAAATAGGTCAGAATCAAAATGTAACAACACACAGTGATGATAAAATGTAATGCAGCCTAAATCAAGGTGTCCTTTACCCTCTTAGGCTCTTGTATATCTGAAGCACCTACCTGGTGCTTTCCCCTAAACCACCTTAAGAAGTCCCCTACCATTCTAGACCCGCAGTTAGAGCTCAAGAGTGATATCATGAATTGTATTAGGTGCTCTCCATTTATTATGGAAAGTCATGAAGCCGCACTTAGTTCAGCATTTGCCCTGTGGTTTTAAAGATGCTTTTAACAAATCAGAAGTGAATCTGCAATCCAAACACAAAACCAACTAGACTATATAGATTTCTCTAAATCTTAAAAGAAAGGGCTTCAACATATGTGGGAAGACCTACATTTACACTTGTGAAACTGCACATCTTTGAATAAACACTACTTTTGATTTGAATTAGCTGATTTCTACCTGATTCTGGAGAAAAGACATCAAATATATTTGATCTGTCAGATTAACATTATTAGTAAATGTGCCCTAGTCTGAAATTGGTAAAACATTGTATTTCCATTGCAAGAGAGTAGAAGGTAGTCAAACTTGTCCCCACAAGAATGTGAGCATGTTTAAAAAGAGTCAAGAACAAAATTCGAACTGCACCCACTGTACAGGCTGATTAGGGAAATTAGTTTTTAATTGTTTTCACAATAACGTTTCCAGCTTGTGTGTAATAATCAAATATCTGTCATTTCTTATGCTGTGTCTCTGAAGATTTCTAAAGGCTTTTTTGCCAACTCATCTGCAAAGTTGCAAACACTTTGGAGCATGCCTTCTGTGCATGTCTGCTGCTGTTTCTCTTTCTTAGTCAGGGATTTCTTTGGTGTAAATTCAGTATCTGAATAAATTTGTAGGTCACAGCAGTACTGAAGAGGTAAATCCATATGAAATTGTGAAGAGATTGAGAAACAAACTGTAAAGAAACTTGAAATATGCAAAAAGGTTTTTCATACTACCAACTACATCCAAATAAGTAATAACACAGATACACCCAAGAAGCACATAATCAAACTGCTGCATTAATCTTTCCTTGAGAACCTGTCCATTAAAAATATCTAGTGGCTTAATTCAGAACTTCAGTCTTTTAATTTCTCTTAAGAGAATCCTTTGATGCCAGTTTATCTGATAAGGCAAGGCATTAAGAAATAAGGGAAAGAGCTTGGCAGGCAGAATTCTAATCAGTACACTGCAATTAGTCAAAGCTCTGTGTCTGGTCAAAAAAAAGAAGCAACTGCTAATGCAAGGAATACTTGTTCTCTTTTCTGCATTATGCAGCACACTTTCAAAAAGCTTTACTTGGACATATAGAAAGAAAAAACTGAAGTTTAAGGAAATAACTTCCCCATCTAGATTGTTGTTACTGAAAGATAGGCAATGCTCTCAGTATTTTATGTTTTATATACGTGTGTGTATATTTCTCTGTGTATATATATGTAGATAAGACAAGGCAGCTCTAAGAAGGTATTAGACAGTAAGGATTTGCTACACTTGAGGAAATAAGAAGAGATAGCAAAATAGAACAGATTGTTTTTCTCACTCAAAAATACTTTGGACTTGGATGTAAGAAGGACCCTACTGGATAGTGCTTTAGTAAATCCTCAGGATTGGATGTGAATAACATTAGTATAGGCATCAATGGTGCCAGCAATACTTTGTTATGAAAAACTGTACCTTCTGAAAGTACAAAACTAATATTAGGCTTTGTTGCAGTATATATAATAGGTGTGATAGCCTACAAATTTTTCTAACAGTCACTGAACTGAGTAGACTACTCTGTCTTAAACTTGGTTTTGTTAAGTAATGAGGTCATTGTAAAAGAGCTAGAAGTAAAAGAGCAAACAAAAAATCTTGGATTGAGCGACCATGGGTTGATCGCATTGATTTAATTGAATAAAAGTATATCTGTAGCTGAAGTTCTACTGCCTGACTCATTTCCCAACTTCTCTCCTCTAGGGAGAATGTCATTTTTCATTAAGAGTTAAATCAGAATAGCTATTGGTAAGCAAGTGGGAAGGCAAAACAATGACTCAGGATAACATCCCACAGCAAGTGTTTGAGGGTAGTTTGAAGATGAGTCACTGGAGAGGCTAAATAAACTGCCTTTTGAATTCACTGAATTATTTTTCAATGAGCTAAGAGAAAAAAAAAAAAAAAAACAGGCTGAGAAAGAGAAATTCAGTCAAAAGTGGCACTCAAAATGAGAAAGGAATGGAGGTACCATTACAAGGTCTAAAAAAGAAGTAGAAAAGATGAGTGTCTTTACTGAATGTTAAAGTCCAGTTATGACTGATATTCATGTATGCAGTCTTGGGTTTTACATACATTTTTCTTCATTGTAATGCTTATGCCTGTTACTTAGATTAAATAATGTTTTTGTTTGAAGAAAACTGTCCATTTAATCTGTCACTGATTACAACCTCCCAAAGGGAAGAACTCAGTCACACTCAAGAACATTTGACACAGAAGGTAACGAAGCCTTATCCTGAAAACAGGAAGACTTGATAATGTATGAGGTGGAAGGTGAACGATGGTAGCCAAAAAGCTGTCTTCATATTCCTAAAGAAGGTTCTCTAGTGCCAAAAGGCTTATGGACTGGTTTTGACTGTAAAGCTAGGCAGCACTGAGTGATTACATCAATTTTATACAGCATTTAGCACAGGAAACATTTTTCCTTCCTGTGAGGAACCCCTAACTCTAGATGGGTGTTTTTATTCTGTTCATTCCAGTTTACATTATATGCAGCAATGTGAGGGATCTACAGCAGTCCATCAGAATTATTTTATTTTAAATAATGAAACTGAATGCATCTATCACCTGTCCTGTGGTGTGGTATGGTTTGAGGAAATGAGTGTTTAGAGATTGCAAAGCCTCTGGTGGGAACATAAAGTTGGAAGATGAAGTCCATGCTGTCTGTTATTTCTGGAATAAGTGATCTTCTGACCTCTGCCCGATGTTGTCTCATGATATCCATTGTTAAGGAAAAACGTAGGTGAAGCTGAAGAGAAGACATTGTAGTTTTTTTTTCATTTTGCAGAATGCTCACAGGAGAGGCAGGGGTCCATATTTACTACCATAATCAACGGTTGCCTTATCCCCAGAAAAAAGAAAATTGTCCTGGGGTTTCTCAAAGCCTCATGGGATATTATTCCTGGGAATGCTGGAGATACATATTAAACTGAGAAACACTCTTCCATTTTGTTAATACATTGCTTGCTTGTCAGATTTTGCATCTGATGTGAAGGGAAGACAATCTGTGCTCATTGTTTTTCAATTTCCACACAAAAGATACTGAACCACATTTTGAGAAGTTAATCCCAATCTTTATCCGTCATCCCTTGCAAGACAAATGGAATTTGAACAATGGCACAAGAAAGATCAAGACAAAAATTAATGAAGTATTTTTCTAAGAAGCTACTAACATTTTTTTTCAAAAGATAGTAAAAGAGAAACCACCATAGCCTTTGCAAAAAAAAAAAGTGAAGAGGTTTAGCAAAAATATGTTGCTGTGGGAAATATGGGCCATACAGCAAACTGCCATTGTATGAACAAAGTACAACAGATAGAAACGAAATTGAGATAACTCATAAATGTTTATTATCATTTTGTATCTTTCATTACACTAAAGAATCACATGTAAAGGACATAAAGGCTTAACGAACTGAAAACTGTTTCTACCCTGAAGCACTGGTAACTCATAGTAGGGATTCTCGTATGCAGTTTAAATTTCAACTGATAACTGGAAATAAGACATAAAAATAGTTAATTCTAAAAAGTAATTTTGAAAGATGATTATTTTGTTTAGAATTCATGCCCAAAGATGAAAAAGATGCAATGCTGAGAAGTCATGTGAGTTCTCAGAAAGGATGACTATTGGATGGCACATCTCTAATAGTCAGATAGATATTGAAAGAGAAAGGCTAAGTCAGGAAATTATTTGGAGAGATGAACCATGAAACTGGACAAAGTGTAGAAGAAAAGGAAAAAGTAAAAGAAAACAAAATTATAAAACTGGGCAAAGCAACCGAATATAGTGAAAATGGAGCATGAAACACTATGTGGAAGAATATATTTCATGCATGAGAAACGGGAGGACAAAATTTATAATTGGACACACAAGAAGTCAGGCTCAGCTTGTTCCTCGCTAAAAGCATCTCTACCCAGCTGTCTGTTCTCGTGAAGCTTGTAGGAATTTAATTTGATGCATCTTCTCTCTAGGGAAAATGAAAAGACACATCATATGTAGTATGTAATTGTGAAATTTATGGTTATATTTAAAATGAAATATATTTCATTATCTCAGCAGAGAAATCTTGTTGATGTAGTTAATACAGTGATTTATGGCTGGAGTTTCTGACTGAAGCAACCAAGATTAGTTAGGAATCATGAGTTATATTAGTTAGGAAAGGAATTCAGTTGGAATTTACAGAATTCTTCTGATTCTAGTTTTTTCCTCATTTTATGTAAAATAGTATTCTAAATAAATAAACTAGTATACAAGCACTCCATAGATCAGAAAGTCAATTCAAGACATATCAGTGCAAAGTTTTCATTTAGAAATGCCCAAATGGAAAAAATGAAAGATCACACTGTGAAGGACAGGAATTATCTGGATTTCTACAAGACGTATGGAAATAAGTTGTTTGAACAATGTCATTTTTTGTAAAATAAAATAAAATATCAGATTTGTTTGAACTGCTTGGCAATTAGTGAGAAAATCAGCTGCTATTTCTCTGGAAGCTAACAATTAAAAAAAAAATCATTTTTAGTCCATTTAATGAAAAAGTTCATGTCACGAAAAACCAAAGCAAAAATATAACCTTCCTTGAACCTTTACAATTATTAATACCCCCAGGGAGAAGTTGTGTTATTTATACATACTTAATTCAAAACAAATATGTCACTAGATTTCCTCATTTCTACTAAAGAGTGAACTTATTAGTGTTTTTTTTCCACAGGAAAACCAATAAGTTATCTTTTCTTTACGCAACTATTTGTTTTTATAAATGTTGAAGTCATATTCCTAAAAAAAAAAATCTTAAGTGTGAAATTTAGTGGAAGCTGCCCAATGATGGGTGAAAGCAGAAGAGGTGTCATTTGGTTGGGTGTCACTTAACTTTGTGTTTTGGTTTCTGCCTTTACACTGTGACATTTTCAATCCATCAAAATCTGAGTAAAAGATCAGAAATGCAATCACGCTACAAAACTTAACACATCTCTATCCTCTGTGGGACACATGGGAAATAACTGAAGCTTATAAAAGACAAGAAGGGAGAGAATAATAAAAGGACTATGTCTGGGCAAGGAATCCAATAGGGTATTCTTTAGAAAAGAGCATGAAACACTGGAACTTTCATTTCTTAACAGATACTCACTAAGTTAATGCTGATGCAAACAGCTTATAGAGTGAATTTAGCAATCAGATATAATTTTTTAATCTTTTAAAAAATAATCTTTAAGTTTTTCCAACTTATACACATTTGCCATTTCTGTATAAAGTTACAGTGGGGCTGAGAATTTTTTGCTGTATATCCAAAAGTCAGAGATTAGGTCTCACTTCATACTTATATCAAAGCTGACCTTCAGTGTCCCAGCTGTGAGTGATGCAAGTTACCAGCTGAGGAAACATAAGTGAATGGAATTTTGCTAATAAACCAGTGGCTATAAAACTCCTATCATTTAACTGCTCTTACTCAACAAGCTACATTGGGTTAAGATGGGCAATTTGTATATCATGTAAATTTATGTGTATTTTAGCTATACTAGTGATTATCATCATTATTTTAGAGATTTCTAACTGTTAGAAGCTTGCTTATAGCATAAACATGAAATGATTCATGCTGCCATCATAGTGCCTATCTAAGTCTTCTTGAAGGTATTATTTTTACAGCACACACAGCACATAAAGATTCTAGCTATACATCAATGCCTTAATATACTTTCTGTATATACAAGGTAGCCTACAGGCACACTAAAATGAAGCAGCCTACATCAAAAGATCTTGCAGTTGATCTTGATGTGATCCACTCTTACCTGCCTTTGCAGCATTTCTGTAGCACTATGCAGGAGAACTAGATGCATACTCAGTTGGATCCGCAGGGAAGATCATGTCCCATAGTAAAGAATTTGAACACATCTGCCACTGGCATCAATGAAGTTGTATAATTAAACAGTCTTTAAAGCACCCTAAAGATAAAAGCTGCTGTGTTTTTGTATTTTTTTTTCTTGCTGGTGATTTATGATGGTGGATTAAGTGTCAGTCTTTCTGCTAATTCATGAAATATCAGAATGAATCTTCTGCTGATTCATTAAGGTATCTGAACCTTGCCTTCTCAGCCTTCTCAACTATAGACAGCTCAAAGTAGGCTCCTGATTACAGGTACTAGTTTTCATGGTGTAGTTCAGTTGCCCTGATATTTGCTGGAGAAACAATACTGCTAGACATATACAGTCCAGGTGGTTCCTGCTGTGCATTGAAAGTAAAATTCTAATGCGAGTGGTGGAGGTGCCAATGAGGATAAGCTTGCTGCTGGATGTTGTCCTCATAAATAAAGGAGGACTTGTTGGGAATGTGAAGACAGAGTACTGAAACAATCTGCTCAGAGAGTTTGTGGAGTCTCCTTCCCTGGGGATAGGTAAAACCTGCCCAGGTGCTTTCCTGTGTAACCTGCTGTAGCAGGGAGTTAGACTAGGTGATCTATATGGATCCCTTCCAATCCTTGTGATTCTGTGATTCCCCAAGTGAGATTTCTTTACCATTTTCAGTGATAGATTATACATTAATGTCATGTTTCACATTTTTTTTTCTCATACAGACAAAAATGTGAGGCCAGAATATACTTGAGAAGTATAAAACCAAAAAAAAAAGTTGATAACTGAGTCTACTTCTAATGTATAGTACCCTCCCAGTAAAGAGATAAAAAAGAGAGATAAGTAGAGTAGATATATTACCTCTCTGAGAGATTATGCTAGAAAACCCTCTATTTTCATTCAGAACTGGATGGGTATCAAAGCCCTGTGGATGCTTTTGTGAGTCTCCACTTCAGGCTAAGAGAATCATAGACTCATAGAAAGGCCTGGTTGAAAAGGACCACAATGATCATCGAGTTCCAAGCCCCTTCTATGTGCAGGGTCGCCAACCACTAGACCAGGCTGCCCAGAGCCACATCCAGCCTGGCCTTGAATGCTTCCAGGGATGCAAATGCATCCACAAACTCCTTGGGCAACCTGTTCCAGTGTGTCACCACCCTCTGTGTGAAAAACTTCCCCCTAATATCTAACCTAAACCTCCCTTATCTCAGTTTAAAACCATTCTCCCTTGTCCTATCACTATCCACCCTTGTAAACAGACATTCTCCCTCCTGTTTATATACTCCCTTCAAGTACTGGAAGGCTGTAATGAGGTCTCCCTGAACCCTCTCTTTTCCAAGCTAAACAAGCCCAGTTCCCTCAACCTTTCCTCATAGGAGAGGTGCTCCAGCCCTCTCATCATCTCAGTGGCCCTCCTATGGACCTGTTCCAAGAGCTCCATGTCCTTCCCGTACTGGGGGCCCCAAACCTAGACGCAGTACTGCAGATGGGACCTCACAACAGCCGAGTAGAGGGGGACAATCACCTCCCTCTCCCTGCTGGTTGCCCCTTTTTTAACGCAGCCCAGAACACAGTTGGCCTTCTGGGCTGCAAGCGCACACTGCTGGCTCATGTCCAGCTTCTTGTCCACCAGGACCCCCAAGTCCTTCCCCACATGGCTGCTCTCAAGGGGTTCTTCTCCCAGTTTGTATAAATGCATGGGATTGCCCCAGCCCAAGTATAACACCTTGCACTTGGCCTTGTAGAACCTCATTAGGTTATCATGGTCCCACTTCTCCAGCCTGTCCAGGTCTCTCTGGATGGCTTACCTTCCCTCCAGTGTATTGAAGAGTAGTACAAGTAGTTCATTCACCCATCTTAAAATCTAAATATGCTCTTCAGGTGACAGTCCCTTTTCCCTGAATGTTGAAGTTCAATGTTGTTAGGTATCTAGATCCACTGAAGCAGAGGTATGTTTTATCATAAGCCACTTTATACAGGATGATTAGATGATAAGAGATAATGAATATCCTAATCAAGACAAAAATATTCCTTTGCACATGTCCAAGGTGACTGATGTTGCTATGTCATGTCTAAGATCCATTATCGTTTGAAGTCAAGTGGTAATGATCTGGCTTTACTGAGATTGAATGAGACTTACTGAGTGCTATGGATGTTTTAATGTTGTACTAGGTCACTTTCTCTAGTAGTTAAATTCATAAAAATTCCTCTCGCTAGCAGGAAAAAAAATAAGAAGCACTCTGTTCTTTGAAGGAGAATAGCTCTCCATGGTTATTCAAAGCCACTTGTGAGCAATTTTTTGTAGTTTCATGTATATATCAGTTAAGATTGTACAGGTGTTGCCAGCAATGTCTTACACTGTTAAAACAGTGTTCTTCACAGTCAATTATTTGAATTATTTGAGAACTCTTTTTTTCTTTTTTTTTCTTTTTTTTTTTTTTTAATGTTGGTGCTTAATCTAAGTACCAGCATCAAACACAACACCACAGAAGCACTGAGATGAATGTTAACAGGAGTTATATCTATAATGTTGATACCAAATATAATCTGTCTCTGACACTTGGTTATTTTGTGAAGAAACTTCTGTGAACTAGAACTGAGGAGTTAATTCATATAATTTTATTGAATATTATCGTGAACATCCAATTCTGTATGTCCTTGTACTGAGATTGTAATGCTTTTTGAGGTGTAATGCTACCAACTTACCAAATTTGAGTCCTAAAATGTATTTGATGATCTGAACTTTCAGTGATCTCCAAAGGTGATGGAGGAAGTTCCTTATATACTTGTATATACTGCACTCAACTGAAACCTTTTCCAATTCCTCAGATGCATCCTTTCCTCCAAATCCTGCTTCCTCATTTATTCACTTTCTTCTCTTTGACTGAACATCAATGCTTTTCTTAGCCACTCATCAAAGCACAATCCTTACCCAGCAAAAATTTGCTTTGGGGATTTGTGACAGTAATAGGGTTCAATGCTAAAGCATTTCTTCCAAAGAGCATCTGATTTACATCACTTGGAGAAAGGAATTAAAAGTAACAGATCTCTATGTGTTTTACTGTTGGCTTTCCCTCAAGCTTTTGCATAAACAGAATTTCATTTTGATGTTTCCAGTTGTCATCCTGACAAACTGATAGTCTTTTAAGCTACAGTCTAAATATTTTACTCGGACATCTGTTGGTTCTTTTGTGCTTGCTGTTGGTTGAATCTTTTTATCCCCATTGATTTGTCTGGTCTATTGATTCTTATTCCAAGCAAATGCATATGTATGTATAAAAGAAATATTGGGGTACTACTCAAGAACATTATTTCACATTTCCTGCTAACTGCTTTTCATCTCATATGTAACACCCACCTCATGCAGAGTTACTTATTATTATGTTTGTTAGTGCACTATAACTACTTAAGGACAAAATTCACTTTTTCACCTACTGCAGCTTTAACACTTTTAAACTTTAACACTTTTAAACTTTAACACTTTAATTTTTCTTTTCATACAGAAACCACATTACTAAAGAAAATATGCTTTAGTTTTAAAAGATACAGAAATACCTGAATAGGCTTGTCATATAAATTCCAAACTAAATATTTTCTACCCTGCTACTAAGCATTGTAAAGTCAAAAGAAGTTAAGTAATCGTTTTCCAAACTGATGAAATATAACTATATATATATTTACCAACTGATAAAGATATTAGTCTAATTGTTCCTTCCACATTAGGAAATGCAGTTTAAAACGCAATCCAAAATCTATGAGAGCAGAAGTAAATATAACCAGTACTTTTTCTAGTAACAGATCTGTGTGCTGTTTGTTTTAACTTGTAACTGGCAAGACAGAAAAGTGTAAAATGGGATTTTTGATGCTTATTTTGGTTTCTGCCCTGTCAGCTGGTGAGGACACACCCACACAGTTTGGCTCATTACCTCTAAGCATGACTGATTCATTTTGGATGGAAAAAATGGCACAACACTACAAATTAGTCAACTGGAGCTATAATTGAACAAAAGCAGAGTACATGAAAGACTTACTTTGAATGCCTAGATAAATCCACTTGACTTTCACTACTAGCATTTGACAAAGCTGGCATATTCTCTACTGCTATAAAAGCTTAAGACATGTACAAGCCTTTGATGCCATATTTGTCAGAACAAGTCATGGAAAATATTGGCTGTTTCAGAGTGGGAAAGTGAACAGCATGAAAAGAGATTAGTTTTTTCTGTGAGGTTATATCTGACTTTTACTTAGTGAATTATAAAAAATACAAGCTCCATGTTTTTCTTGATTTCAGACTATCACTTCTGCCCACCAAAAGATCCTCAAAAATAGTCTGGAGTTTGCATTGACTATATTTATAAAGCAATCTCTTAGAATTTACCACAGTATTTATTTTTTATTCAGTGTTATAACAGGAAGGTTCTTAAGGACCTTACTGACATTAATGAAACAAAAGCTTTGGACACGAAATTAATTTCGGAACAAAATCATGACAACACAAAAGCATAACACTTGACAGAAGAAAATAATTTATACAAAATATCAGTACTTGGAGATACACTACAATCTTTCCATCTTAGATGGGAACTAACACTGATATTGTCTCACCAGAATTACAGATGACTGCTCCAGGAATGTATTGAACCAATTTGCCTGAATTCTCAGTTAAAAGAGAAAAACAAGTACCCTGAAGACCTACAGAGGGAAATTCAGTCCACCTAATGTAGCTGCTTTCTTTTCTTTAATGATTATGCTGCAGATACAATCAACGTGGTTTTTGCTTAAATTCAAATCTCAACAGAGCTCTACTTGTGAGATGATCATTAATTACCAAGAACTAATTCTAAGTGACAAGAAGTACAGAGAATCCTGTAAAGCAGATGGACTACATTACTGCTTAGAAAAGAGACAATTTTAGGACCAAATTTGTAATTTAGGCAGGATTTAGTGCATGACTAAATCCCAATATACTCTACTTACAAAATTCCTATGGGGAGACCTGAGAAGGAAATGTGAGGTGGAAGTGAGCAGCATTCTGAACAACTTCTCTCCGAATGACACTGTGCTGAGAAAATTTCAGTTACTTCTATCTATACTCTTTCTCATTACTCATTTCAGAAACATCATCTTCGACTGTATATACTTACATATTATATCTATGCTGTCTCTATGTGTTAATTATGCAAATGGAAAATGTTAAAATGCATTACAAAAATCTATGATGCTGCTGTGAATGCTTTTTTTTTTTTTCTGTGATTTACACTTCTTCCATTAGCAGTTCATCATTTTTCACACTTTCACCTAACAAGTCTTCTGCATTATTCAGCATTGCAGTAATAACACTAAATTATAAAACGCAGAGTCATTGTCTGGCATCTTGCAAACCTGCACTGAACTTTTACCTAATAAACTTCTTCAGGCCTGTTTGATCCCTGCTTACATTTCAGCCTGGCTGTATGCCTGTAGCTAGCTACAGATAGGATTTTAACTGGTTACTGAATGATAGCAAAAGCAGATTAAGATTTGGATTTCGTCTTAAAAGTGTAGGTAGCTTTAACTGGAAAAGGGTTGCTATTAAACAAATTTGCAGCTTATATTAATTACTCAAGCACAATTATTTAAATTCCGAGTATCACAATCTCAAACATCCTGCCATCTCATAGAATTGCCAACTCTGATTTAAAGGTGTAGGCCTGCCAAATTATGCAGTGATACACCAAAATTCATCTGCCTATGCCAAACAGTCATTAACTGAAATGCTGAAAAACAGGGATTTAAGCACCCACTGATCAATGTCTAAGTCTAGCTAGGTAGGCAATTTCTGATTAAGAAAGTAATCCTCTCCTACTAATTGAATAACAGAACTATAGAATCATATAACTGTTTAGGTTGGAAGGGACCTTAAAGTTCATCTCATTCCAACCTCCTACTACACACCTCCCACAAGATAAGGCAGTCAAGGGCCCCATCCAACCTGGCACTGAATGCTTCAAGGGATGAGACGCCCAAAGCGGCTTTAAGAAACCTGTTTCATTGCCTAGTTAGCCTCTGTGTAAAGAATTTCTTTCTAATATCTAATCTAAATCTCCCCTCTTTTAGTTAAAAATCATTATGCCTTGTCCTATCACCATAAGACAGTATAAAAAGTTGGCGTCCCTCTTTTTACAAAGTCCCTTTAAATAATGAAAGGCTGCAACAAGGTCTCACCAAAGCCTTCTCTCTTCTGAACAAGCTCAGCTTCCTTCAACTTCTCTCTATAGGAGAGCCCTCCTCATTGTATATGTATGCTGAACTTCATTCAGTTCTTGTGGGCTTACTTTTCTAGCCAGTACAGGTTCCTACCTTCTATTGTATCAACTGCACCACTCACTCAGCTTGGTGTCATCAGCAAACTTGCTGAGGGTGCACTCAGTCCCTCTGTCATCATTCACATAGATGTTGAAGAGCACTGGTCCCAAGACTGACCCCTGGGGCACCATTCGTCACCAGCCTCCACCTGGACATACAGCCATTGAGCACAAGTCTCTGGCTGCATGCGTTCAACCAATTCTTTATCCACCAAATAGCCCAGCCTTCAAATTCATATCTCTCTAGTTTAGAGTTAAGGATGTGGTGAGGGACCACGTCAAAAGCCTTGCAGAATTCCACGTACGTGACATCAGTTGCCCTTCCTTCATCCACTGATGTCATCACTCTTTCATAGAAGGCCACCAGACTGTTCAGGCACAATCTGCCCTTGGTGAAGCCATTCCAGCTGTTCAGACCACCTCTTCAATGACATACACCTGCTGGCAAATACATCAGTGGTAGAGTTAGGGACTTTGAAAAGTAAGTTAAATCCTGAGCAAATTATTCCTGGGCCTGTAGGAATTTCAGAGAACTCTCTTCCAACTTTTCACCTTGGTATAGAACAACAAATATGAAATATAAACAATATAAAACCATATTAAGTTCTATTAAGTTAATGTATTGAGGATTACGCTCTTCTACTTAATGGATGCTTTCTTTGAGTCTTATATATTCTGTGAGTACGACCCTACATGCAACATTCTTTTTAAATGCTAGAGTTTAAAATTTTTAGAATGAAAAATTTTGAAGTTATATGTTTTGTTGTATGGGAAAGTTGCAGAAAAAAAAAATAATTGAAACTGGAATTTTAGATTTCTACTTACAAAATTGTCTTGACTACTTGGAATTTATTTTCTCTTCTATGAAACAAGAAGAATAGGCAATTTCTTAAAACTTATATAAATTATGAGTTTTTTCAGCTCTTCTGCTATCCACTCTTCATATTCCCCAAAGCAACAGAAATGACAACTAAACACATCCAAATAAAGACATCTCTACAGTTCACAAAACAGTGCAGAAAGGAACCTGCTCTTGAAATAAATAGCAGGTTTCCTGTGATTAAAAATCCTGATTTCTGTTCCAGATCACTCCCACACACTTACAAGGAAGGAGCCTGTTGTGATTTATGAACTGCAGAAAATTGTAGGATTTTTAAGTATTTCTTCCAGCTGCACATAAGCATAAAACACATGGAACCAAATTTATTTCTATTGCAATTCTTGCTAATGCAAGGGAGTTAGTCACTGTTAAGAAATGCCCATGCCTGCTTTCAATTCCAAAGCATGTCAACATGACTAAGAGAATAATTAACATCGGAATGTTTTGTAATGAAACTTACTTAAACCTAAAAGTATATTTCATAACCCATTAATTAATAAATTGATCTTTTTCTTCCTGAAGCCATGAAAAAACTTTGCATTATAGAGTTTATTTTTCTTCTTTAACTCAAGTATAGTATTGGTGCTGTCTGTTAACTTTACAGACAAAATCAGTACTCATACATTCAACTCTGTACAGGAGCACAAAAGAAGAGCTAGAAGAAAAAGTAGATACATTCATACTTTCCCACCCCTGACCTGATTAAGATGGATTTGGATCTTCAGTGATTATTTGAAATCAGTTTTTCGGGTGATCAAACTAATTCTAGTACTGTGCCCTAGAAGGGTGCACAGTAGCACTGATGAGAGCATGCTGAATACATATATGTAAACAAATTTGTAATGCTACTTAAGAAAAAAAGAAGAGGAATAGAAAAATACACATTTCCCACAGGTAAAATAGCACTCCTCAATTACCCAAAATCTTTCTGGAGAGGTCTGAATTCATTCTTTTGAAGGATGGATCATTCAGGTTTTTTTTTATATCAGGAACTTGTTCCTTATACAGCAGGTTCTCTGTTTTTTGTGTCAGAAATTGCTTTTTTTATCTTAATGTACTGCACATTTTACTGCCTCAAGTTCATCCCAGTGTTTCATTAATCAAAAGATTGTTGGGATAGTGATACACTACTTCACTGGGAAAAAAAAAAAAAAAAAGGTGTAAAAGTTAGAAGTGGCGATGAATGTTCTATTTTCCTCTAAAAAATGCCAATGGGACCAACATAGTGCAAAGCTTCACACAACTATAACTATTTGTTATTAAGTGTTCCCTTTTAGTTCACAATTAGACTCATCAACTTCAAGAGCAGTGGTTAATGCCACAGTATTTATTCAAAAAGTGTATCCAAGTACAATCCAGTGTGATATAAAAGTACATGGAAATGAAATTCAAGCCCTGTAGCTGTAAGTGTCATCCTGTGTTCAGTAAAATTTGAATATGAAAGATTTTGTTTTCTGCTCTATTTGCTGTCTTGGTGGAGAAGATATAAATAAACTGGAAAGAGATGATTAATTTGTTTTGAAAAGTGATACATCTGATGCTTTATTTGCTGACCACCTAGAATCATTTTCTGACACATTTAAACTCCTACTGGTTAGTATTTTAGTTGGAGAATGATTTAACTGATTTCTGGTCTGGCCCTGACTCCAGGGATAAAAGTGCCTAGTGCATGTACTAATTTGGTTTAGCTTTATATCAGTGATGCAGAAGGAAGGACAACTGATATGTCATTTAAAAAGAAGTGATGTCAAATTGGCATGTTTCTTTTTGTTCTCCTCCCACTTGGTGAAGAGTTTCAAGAGCATATTTAGACTTTTTGAACTCCTATTTGAATTCCTTTTCTCAAAATAAGAGTATAATTAGACATATACAAGCTATCTTTCTCCACCTCTCCCTCCCTCCTTCTCTAAGTACCAAAGCAACTGCTAGTACTTTGGATGCTGGATGCATGCCTACAATGAAGGACACAACAAAAATGAATAGAAATTCACAGTGATTCAGATACAACTTATTCCCACTGTAACCATGGTTTCATCTGTGAGTATTTCTATTGTTAGTACACCATTTTAAAGGCAAAGAGGAAAACAGCAGGTCTTTATGACAGCAAGATAGATTTGAATCCCACATGGCAGAACGTCTTCCACAAGGACTACAGAAAACTTACCAGAGTATATTATAGCTCTCATTATTTCCAGGACACTCACAAATCACTAAATAAATAAATAAATAAATAAATAAATAAATAAATAAATAAATAAATAAAATCACACGACTGAAAACACTGTGCTCTTTAAATGATTTCCTAATGCTTTGCAAAATACTCGGAAATGATGAAGACTGCATCATGCAGCACTGCAAAGCTAAAATAGCACAACATATACAGATAATTTTTAGTACAATCATCTGTATTGTGTATATTCATCAAATATTTTCTTTCAGTCATTTGATCTAACAAGCAGTTTTGGATGAATTCAATGGATTTAAACTACATTCATTCCCAAATACACATTTTATAGCGAGTCATGCTAACACATCTACAACTTGAAAAACTACACTTCTTAATTCCCACAGTTGATATATGCTTTAGATATAATGGCAAGTATTAATAGAATGAAAATACAAACAATCAGGGAAGTTTTCAGATGAAAAATAACGCATGAAGGAATGTCTATTTTCTAGAAATATTGATCACACAGTAAATAAAATTAATATAGTAGAAAGGATAAAATTTCAAGCACTTAGATAGTATGAAATTCCAAGCAAAGACAAAAATACACTCTGAGTATTACTATAAATATTTTGTACCATTTTATGTTTTTAAAATCTGCTATTATGAGAGCTTGCATTAACATATTTTTTATCTATAAAGAACAAATAAATAATTAATGAATATGATGGATCAAAAGAATTGATACTCTGAAGATCTTGGTATTCAGATACGTCCAGAATGTTAACTAAGTATAAAAAGAATTATCGCTTTGTATAGACACCATTCCACCAAATTAGTATTTGTTTACAGTTGCCATAAGTGTTTTTGTTTACCATCTGCAGAGATCTGGGCTGCAGAGACAAACTGCATGCTTACATGAGCCTCAGAATCACAGACTGACTGCCAGTAAGTTCTCTCCTGATTTTAATACTTCCCTTTATGGCGCTGACGTTCAACAACACTGAGGTGATTTATGTTTCAGCTGGTCTACTTGCTGTGGATTTCACTGTTCATGCAAGAAGTTAGGAGAAAGGCTTAACTATTTTTATTTTTCTCCCTAATTCTCCCAAGTTGAGATTGCAATCCAGTCTTCTTGGAACTGCATCATTCAGGCTCAGAAGCACTGAGCTATCTTTAAAAGGAAAACAAAGCAATATGAAAGAATACACTTATTCATATATTTTTTTTCCGCAAGCACCACTCCAGTTGTCCTTATTCTGTCTCTTCCCTCTTCTCTAGTTTAACCTAGTTAAACTACAGGTTTGACATGCTATCACTTCAATTCCCATAGTCATAAGATTGCTTGAGAGTAAATTTATTTTTAAACAAAATCTGAAACTCTCAGGCTCCGCTGTGTTACAAAAGAAGTCTTGAAAATGTAATAAATACAGCAATGCCTGTAGAGAACCTGAAAATGAAGTTCTGAAACCTGTCACAGTCAGACAGAACCAGAGGGGCGAGTGTGGACCTCGCAGCCCTATGAGTGCCTTCTGCCATGTCGCACTCTGACAGTGTGAGTAAGAGTGGGAGGCGAGAGGCCTCCTTATCCCTCCTTTCTCCTGGACATACCACGGATGTACATCACTCAACTCAGTATATTGCTAGCACTACTTTCTGCATAGAAGACAGTGACAGGAAGAGATGTCTCTCTGGAGGTGAAAGGCAGAGAAATGCCCTCAAGCTAATGCCTAGCTTGCCCTGAAAGCGTTCTTCAAAAACCACTGAGTTATGTTGCATTGTCTGTGACATACATGGAATCTGTCATGAAGCACTGTAGACTGGCTGAATGGGCCAGTAACAGGATTACAGGCTGACACATACAGTCAGTAACGCCTCACACCTCACAGTGTATGAACATACACTTTGCTGAGACAAAGCTCGTTCACCTTAAATGCACTCTTTCTTTTTTTATTATTATTTTTTTTTTTAAAGAAGCAAACAAAACCAAAAGCATGAAATCTGCATGTACTTCAGCCTCTTATTCTTTCGTTTGTTCCTTGTTTTTGTGGTTCACTATTTAAAGCATTCAGTCTTTGTGTACACTCAGTATGAACTTATTTGTAAAAATAATGTGTGGTAAATTGGCAGACAAGTACAGTTTAAAATATAGACAATCTGTTGAGTGCTTTAGGAGAGCTGCCATAAAATTTCATTTCTTACATTACAATATGTTTAACATTTTATGCAACACAGTACTTCAAGAAAAGTGGTAAAATTAAACAGTAAAGGTTATTTGAGAATGTCTTGTAAGGAAGAATGCACAGAGAAGCTGTCATGGTACAGCTGGGACTGGTGGCCCCTGGGGCTGGTAATCTGGGGGCAGCAGCCCCCAGCCAAGACCAGAGGCAACCAGGAGCAGGGGGCAGATCCAGCACCTCCCTGGGGACTGGGACTGGCTGCAGCTGGGCTACGAGCCTAGAGTGGGCACAGCTGAATGGGGCGCATGGTCAACTGTAGCAGGGCTGTGGGGAGCTAGGCAAGGCACGGTCTAACAGCCTCCAGGCTGAGGCGGGGTCCTGGGGCAGGTGGGGGAGGCTGGGAAAACAGGAATCATTTGCTACACTCAAAAATTATTCTGGAAAGCGACTTAACGAGTTGTTCAAACTCATGAAAGACAAGTGAATATCAACTGTTTGGGTAATTAAAAAGATCTGCACATTTAAACATCATGATATCCAAAATCTGAAGCTAAAGCCCATTCCTGTGTAATGTCATAATTTCATCCTAGCTCTTTACAACAGAATCTGCATGAAATGCACTCTGTGTCATTGCTGTTCTGTGTTAAAAGCGATCTCAAGAAAAGTTTCTTATTCTTCTACTGCAAGATATTCTTACATCCCTTACGCTCTGCCCTTTTGATTTTTAAGAAGTGAGCTTTTTTGCTAAGTATATTAGTTAGGCCTTAAATAATAAATGCAGAGGGGGACAGTTCCTGGAAATCTTTTACTACTTGGGAGTCGATTGGCAAAATAGTAGGCACATTTCAAAACATGCAGAAAATTTCTCCATGCTAGAGTACATATGCAGATTTACTATTAGTTTTACTAATACTAATATTAGTAATACTAATAATATTACTACTAGCATTACTTTTCCACTGGTTTTCTCTTGTCAGTAAAATATTTTCTATGTTTTCATTAATTATTTTCCTGATAAGAGGACACTTGAATATATTTTTACTTGTTTGTTTTCCATGTGCAACTGTATCAATGAACATCCGTAGCTGAGAAGTTCTTGGCTTTGTAAGGTCTGATTTGACACACCATACTAAAGACTCCTTGGCTATGAGCTAGGTGTTAGGTAATGAGGTATACAGTTACATCCAATGGGATTCATACAAGAAAATGAAATGAGGACAGTTTGTGTATGCCAAGCAGTAGAAGATGTTCTACAGGAAAAGAGGGTTTTCCAAAACTGAGGCCATACCACATCCTGGGGTAGGTTTGTCAATAAATGCTGATTGAATCCTGCGATTCATCAGTGTTTGAACAGTTAAACACTGAGGTTAACTGTAGCCATACTCTTTCTTATTCTCTTTCTCCCTAACAGAATGAGAATTATGGCAGCTATTTTTTCAACACAATTTCAGTTTAAGTGGAAAATAATTAACTCCTTTTAAAATTACATTATGAATGGTAATATTTTTTTTTTTTCTTTATGAGAATGCTAGGTCATAGCTCAGGCCCTTGACGCAAGTACTAGGCCATATATTGTTAGGCACAGATAAGGTGACTGGAGTGACAGAGGCATAGCTATGGCCTTTTCCAGCCTGCATGGCTAGGAGCAGTTCTTGTTACTGACCAGAGGACGACTACTGGACCCATGCCCCATTCTGTTCTGCAGTCTTGGACAACCTCTCCCCTTCTTCAGCAGGCTATGCGTGGGCCATACTCCACACTGGTGTCGCCTACGTGGAATTCTGCAAGGCATTTCACATGGTCCTTCGCCACATCCTTAACTCTAAATTAGAGAGATAAGGATCTGAAAGCTGGGCTATTTGGTGGATAAGGAATTGGTTGAATGCATGCAGCCAGAGGCTTGTGCTCAATGGCTGTATGTCCAGGTGGAGGCTGGTGACGAATGGTGTGCCCCAGGGGTCGGTCTTGGGACCGGTGCTCTTCAGCATCTGTGTGAATGATGACAGAGGGACTGAGTGCACCCTCAGCAAGTTTGCTGATGACACCAAACTGAGTGAGTGGTGCAGTTGATACAATAGAAGGTAGGAACCTGTACTGGGTAGAAAAATGGACCCACAAGAACTGAATGAAGTTCAGCATGGCCAAGTGTAAGATGTTGTACATGGGTCAGGAGAATTCTAGGTATGTGTACAGACTGGGAGAAGAACTTATTGACAGCTGCCTTGCAGAGAAGGACTTGGGAATTCTGGTGGACAAAAAGCATGACATGAGCCAGCAGTGTGCACTTGTGATCCAGAAAGCCAACAGTATCCAGGGTTGCATCAGAAGAGGGGTGGCCAACAAAGTGCAGCAGGTGATTGTTTCCCTCCACTCTGCCCTTGCAAGGCCCCATCCAGAGTACTGCATCAAGGCCTCGGTCCCCCAGCACAAGAAAGACATGGAGCTGTTGGAGTAGGTCCAGAGGAGGGCCACAAAGATGATCAAAATGCTGAAGTATGCATGTTCAGCCTGGAGAAGTCTTCACTGTGACCTCCAGTTCCAATGGAGCTTACAAACTGGAGTTAGACCAACTGTTTACACAGTCTGATAGTGACAGGACAAAGTTGAATAGTTTTAAAATATAGAAAGAACGATTTAGATTGGATGTTAGGGGGAAATTATTTTCTCAGAGAAGAAGCACAGGCAGTCGAGAGAAACTGTGGGTGCCCCATTCCTAGAGGTATCTTCTGAAATACTGACTTTGTTGACAAAAAAGTTTTACTCTCTTGGCAACTGACCATCTTACAAAGTTCTTTCCCAGCACTGGGTGCTTCTGTTCCCTTAACTGCACCAAAGAGGAAGTAGATGTGCTTTCGGCTGTAGATGAAAATGAACAGTTGAAAGCTGGGAAAACATTTTTAAAGAAGGGACAACAACCAATTTGTTTGGTTTTGTGAAGATCCGTTTAACATCCCAGAGAAGGCATTTAACCCAAGCAGCTCCTTATATCCCATGCTCTAGTAAATATAAATATACTTGCAAAATAATTAACAGAGTCATTTCACTAACATCTGTTTTAACTATCACCTCTTCTGGTTTTTGTTTGTTTGTTTGTTTGTTTTCTTTATCTTATTATAGGCAGAAGATGTACAGTGAAGATCATACTTAAGTATGTTTTCTTGTGTGCCTGTGGTGTGGTATGTTTATACACAGCAACATTTAGCCTAGGAGCTATTAAGATTCTATGAAGGTCCTTCATAGATGGGATGAGTTTTTTTCCTAAAAATAAAACATGCAATTATAGTTAAGGAACATAACAGTAAAATCCAACACTTCAACAAATGAAAAGAAACAAATAACAAACAAACAAACAAAACAAAAAAACCCACAACAGCAAAATCGTCCAAAAAACAACAAACCAAATTCAGAATTCAAGCAGAGCCATGAAATACTTCAAATTACTTAGAATCTGAATAAAAAAAAATAAATACATATCCAAGTGCTTGAAATCTAGAATGAAGAGCACTGTGTTTATTCTGACTTTCTCAGAGTAACCAGTCTGGCTGGGCAGTCATACTGTGTTACATACTCACAGTTACTTCATATACTGCTGTACTTGCAGTTTCCTGATCATAGAAGGATTTTAATCCAGACAAATGACGCTTTTTCTGCAAAACTGGGAGATTATGAAAGTCGAAGTAGCTGATGTATTGTTACGCTGAGATGGAGTTTACTGGTAATTTGATGGTGGAAATTTTTATTTGAATTCTGCTTTGCGTGGTTTTAGTGTAAAGAGGTCTGATTTATTTACATGTAGAAGATCCAGACATGACCTGAAACACCAGTGAGATGCCTCAACACCTTGCCTTGCTGGAGAGGTCATTGGTCCTTCCCTTCTTTTCTTTTCCAAGAATGCAATGAAGCAAGAATCCTGGGATGCAGACTAGACTAACAGTGTCAGTTAGTTACTTTGCCATAACACAGGCTATGATAGCATATTGCAGATGGTATAGATTGGACTGCTTCTTAATGACAAGATCTTTCTTTGGCATTAGTTATGGGTCATATTATTCTTCACTGATTCCTCTGGTCAACATCTACTTTGTGGTCCTTGTGCTTCACTTTGGTATTTGCTCTTCCTTTAACTCACACTATGTGATGAAGTGGATTATAAATTGAATGACCTTCAAGAAATGCATTATGATCGCAAACTTTAAAAAGTTTAGAATATCTTTAAAATTGTTTCTTGATCACAGTTGCTATTTTGAGAATCTGCATGCTTTTGCATCTCCACTATATGGAAAGAGGCTTGTTAGCTAAGCAATGTGCACAGGATGTAATTTTCACTCTAAAATGCATACATAGGTTTCAGTGACTTTTAAAGTCATCATTGTTATCCAGTCAGATCTGTTCCATGTCATTGACAAAGACCAATTTAGAGCAATTTCCAATGAAAATACAAACTAGACAAAAGGAAAAGTTATACCACTAACTTCATGCAGTTAATTGTTGCATCTATATGTTAAAGATAATAAAAAGTAACGAAATACTTGGTAGCACTGAAAATCTGATTACAGTCAAAGGCCACTTCATTTTTTATGGTATCCATAGCAGTGTGAATTTTTTTAAATTATACCTCAAATATTTCAGTAACAGGCTGAATTAAACTGTTTACTCACTTATACCATGTCAGTTGCAAGCAATATTTCACCAGTTAACATAAATCACAAAAAAAAAAAAAGAAAAAAAGAGTGCAATGCCTTCTCTGAGACAATATTCCCAATCATACTCTGTCTGACCACAAAAAAATTCCCCTTCATATTTCAGCTCTCATATTCAAGTACATGAGAAGTATATGAGTAACCAGGCTTTTTGAGTGGGACTTTATCAGTCCTCAAATCATGTCTCCAGAAAAAATATTCTGAAGGAGTGTAATATGACCAGAAGAGCCTGGTCCAATCAGCCATTCCTTATGCTGTAAATAGAGCCTGCTCCGCAGATCAAATTGAGACAGAGATAAAAGCTTTCTTTTCCCAGCTGAAGACTTTCAGCTGTACAGAAAGGTGCTAACTATACTGTCAAATTCTCGGGCTTCTCTTTTATTGGTCTTTAGCTGGCTTTGAACAATTTATATCTAAGCTGAAATTATGTCTGTGTTTTAAATCTCTCCCCACTCCTATCATATATCTGCAGTGAGATGTTTTTAAAGTAACCGCAATGATTTTTGAGGCCATATGTGGGATGCTTTTTGTGTAAGAAAAACAGATTTATGACACCCTCCTGGAAAAAAAAGAACAAAAAAAAAGAAAAAAACAACAACAACAAAACAAGAGTAATCAAGTTATGGCAGGTAAAACCCACAGATTAAATAGGTAAGAAATTGAAACTGAGGAAATACAGAGAAACCCTTAAAGCTATGGTAATATGCAGAAAACCTTTGGGAAATAAGCATGAATGTAATTGTAATGTACAATTGGAATTATAACTCCAGTTATGCTGGAATGTAATTTGTTCACACAATATTACATTTCTTTTTTCCAGCCTCTGCCAAGATCCACTGAACTTCATTTCTGTGCTCTTCTCTTAGTCCCTAACAGCTTCTTGATCAAGAGAAGACTATCTCTATACCATGACTATTTTTTCTTCTTCCAACATAACATTTTTGAGACTGGTTTCTCCTTCTTCCATATTCATCTAAAAATCTTATGCAGGCCTTCATCATGCTGTAGCAGCTTTTGCCAGACATTAATAAATAAAGTGCTATATCATCAGTATTATTCAAAACAGGGCTACAGGAAACACTTTCTCATCTTGTTGCTTTGATCACATATATCTTTGCAGCCATTACCAATTTTCAGTTTACACTATATGTCTTGAAAGCAAAGGCAAATATTTTCCAAGTCGCTTTCTCACTGATCTATACATTCATTCCTTTAGACTATGATGGTGTCAGTTCCCTCTTTCAGTCTGTTCAGACCAAAGATTTTATCAGCCTCCACTTTCTCTTTGTGGGAGACAGCATATGAGAAAAACCCATGGCTAGTCTTACACAGGGGAGGAAGCCAATTTTCAGACGTGTCTTTAAAATATTCTTTCTGTCATATGATTACACTCTCTTTTTTAAAAACAATCTGGTGGATGGTAAGGAGGACTTTTTATGATAATAAAGAGTATAGTATAACCTGTCTTTGTTCACTTCATTTGTCCCATAAAATTTCACAAGCTCTATACCAGCACCAGCTGTCAAACTGAGAATTTAATATTTTGGGGCGATTATTAGATTTGATTGGCATATTCAAAATTAGAATAAGCAAATCTGTCTTTTGGTGATCTGGTGATCAGATTCCCCTCAAGGAAAGGCTGAGCTCATCATTTAATAGTATATTCTGTACCTTTCCCTAATAGAGCTTCCATAAAGTATCATTATGCTCTTATGCTCTTGATTACAATCATCCATGCAGTAAGAGTTACCAAAAGATGCCCTCTGCTTTAGGGAGCATTCCTTTATTATGATGAAGCCTAAAGGACTTGTTCTGTGCCGGTTTTTGTGTCTGTTCTCTAGTTTTTTACATGCCTTTCTTTATTTTTTCCTTTTTCTTCTATCTCATTGACCTCAAAAACCTACAGGCTTGAATAGAAGGAAGCTCCTGCTTAAATAGGTACCACAAAGCACAGGTACTAATTGGCAGTTTCTGCACTATGCGGCAACCTCAGCACTATAAAAGATGATACTTAGGCCACTTACTCATTTGTGAATCTGGCAACAGAGAAGCGAAGGGCAGCAGGTCAATTAGGACAATACTACCAGTAGTGGTAATAACTTTCTATTCTGGGTTTTTGCCTTAACAATTGGAAGGCAGTAGAGAGGACAGGCATGAGGAGCTGAAGGGCCAACAGACTTCCCAAAGCATTCCACCAATCTTTATAACTTTAATAACACCAAATGAGGGCTGCCAGCTATACAGCTGTGCAAATAGTCGGCTATGTGGAACAACTGGAATCTCTCCTCAGCCAAGTGCTGAAAACAAGTACCTTGGGGGAACAAGGACATTGAGCTCTCCAACATGGATGGCAAATGCTTTAATCAATAAGCTGCAGTCTGAAATAGGGGAAGAAGGAGGGTTGTTATCAATGTCACTCATTTTAATCAATACTTTAAAGAAAAGAGTGATATTTTCATGTATATAGATGCTGTTCTATAACAGCAGCACTGAGTTCTAGACAGTCTTAAGTGGAAAGTTCTGGCTTACATGCCTTGTTACACAATGAAGTAATGTGCTTTAACCCTGGGAAAAAAAAAAATAATGAGATTTGCCCTTCTTTGAAGAAGGTGCCTTGCTGCAAAACATGCCTGCTCTCAGGAGTATCTTCCGGGCTGCTGAGCTTTTCATCTCTCTCCTAACACAAAGCTCACAGTTCTTGTGGGGGCCATGTGGGTAATTTAGTGACAGGTGACAAATCACGTGTATCCACAGAAGGGCAACAGAGCTGGTGAAGAGTCTGGAACACAAGTCTAATGAGGATCAGCTGAGCAGATGGGATGGTTCAGCTTGGAGGAGGCTTACAGGAGATCTCATTGCCCTCTACAACTCCCTGAAAGGAGTTTATAGTGAGGTGGATATTGGCCTCTTTTCCCAGGTAACTAGAGACAGGATAAGAGATAATGGTCTTAAGCTGTGCCAGGGAGTTTCAGGTTGGATATTAGGATATTCTCAGAAAGGGTGGTAATGCTTTGAAACAGGTTGCTCAGAGAGGGGAGGGGTGGAGTCACTGTCCCTGGAGTTGTTCAAGAAATGTGTGGATGTGGCAGTGGAACATGGTTTAGTAGGCATGGTGGGGACGGGTTGATGGCTGGACTTGATCTTTGTTTTTTCCAACCTCAGTGATTCTGTGATTTTGTGCTCTCAGCTGCAGTGTGATTGCTGGGCAACAAGCAGTGGTTTGTATCCTGAAGATGAACAGAGTCAGTGTAGAGGGCTGGAGTGCCTAAGAGAGATGATAAAAAGCCACCTGCAGTACTGACACAGTCTGGGGAAGAGTTACTTTATTCTCACACTTTTAACCCACGCACTGCACTTGGCAAAGGCCAAGTTCTTGCTACAAGCACTGGTATGGCACCATTATTTCCTTTGCACTTGTTCTTAGCATCCGTGGTGGCAATGGTTCTCAGTTGTTTGCTTACTCCGATATATATGTGTGTGTCTGTGTGTGTGCGTGCCCGTATTCTCATTTTTCACATTCCAGGAGTGAGCAGCAGGGCAGGCTGGAGCTGCTGCAGAGGTGCCTGTGCAGGCTGTGTGGCTGCCACTGCACTATCTTCCTGGGGTGGCTGAAGTGAACTCGACCTTCTGAAGAAACACCATCAATGCTGCGTGGACAGAACACCTTTTCTGAAATCCTTTGTGCAAGAACAAAGCTCGCAGAGCTGGTCCTCAACCCATGAGGAACTTAATTTCAGATTAACACTTAGGGAATCTCGATTTTTAATCATTTTCTGGTACTTCTCCATTCACACTCTCAGTCCCACCCGAGGCCTGCCACCGACTCGAGGGGCAGCTGCAGCAGCAGGGGACAGGCAGTGTCCCTTTATGTATTTATTTCTCATGATTTCTTTCATTCTTCGTAGTGGGCGTGAGGAAATGAGCGCCGCGCGAAGCAGCGGCAGCTGCACCGGGGGAGCCGCGTGCGTGAGGCAGGGACAGCAGACGCGATTACTTCAGAATTTATTTAAGGACCGGTGGAAACCACTGCTGTCGCTTCCAGGGGAAGTCCCCGCCGCCGAGCAGTGCCCATCCCGGCAGCCCCCCGGCATCCCCGTGCTGCCCCCGGCCTGGAGGGCGCTCAGCCACGCGTGCCGTATCCGAACGCGCGCCGTTAATGACGCGCCTGGGCCGTTCAGATTTTGGCAGATATTATCGCCGCTTTGTCACGGCCGGATTACGGCCGATGATACGTTTTATTACGCTGCGTATCCGATTAGATGAGATGTACCGCCGTTCGCCTCAGCGCTCGAAATCACAGCGCACGCTGGGCTGGGGAGCTCCCGCCGCCCCACACAGACATCGCCCGGCTCCCGGCGCTGCGGTGCGGCGGTGAGCGGCGCTCTGGGAGCTCCTCTCTGCGAAGCTGGACACCGCCTTCGCTTCTGATCGTGCAGTCGTGCGTGCGTGTGGACTCGAGTCACGCACGGAGGCATAATTAGCCAGGGAGCTACTGAAGAACCCGAGCAGCCGGATATCGCTCCGTTAAGTGTAACAAAAGATGAGAAATAAAAGAAAGATGCTTTCGCCCCGGCCCCTCCCCCCCACCCCCGTGCTATCTCGCCTCCAGCTGCAAAGATGCTGTTGCTTGAAAGAGGCTGCTGGAGCTTTAAGAGCCGCTCCCCCCCCCGCCAGCTCCTGACAATGGTCTGAGCCGAGCTCTGCTTCTCAAAGCAAAATTTGTAATATGCCATTTTTCCTATGGATGCTTCTCCTCCTGGCTGCTGACGAAGTGACCGAAGAAAATGCTGAGCTGCCGAGCAGCCTGTCGTGCCGGAGGACGAGCGCGAGGGCTGGGGGTTTCTCGGAGCAGCGCCGGTGTCACCATTGCTAGGAAGATGGTCCGGGAGTGCTCGGCTGCGTGAGTCCCCGCTCGGAGCCGGTGCAGACTGCGGTTATTATTGATCAAGTGCAATAGCAGACGCCGAAATAAAAGACACTAGGTATCGAACCCTTTATTTCTGAGCCAGACGTTCCCTCCTTAGCACCCACACCCTCTGGGAGGTGAGGTGCAAATGCAAAAAAGCTTGCGGTCTGCCTCTTGCTGCATGTGTTGTATGATTTAAATGTGTTTCTGTGATGGGAGTTGGGGAATTTCAGAGTAAAAATCATGAAGTCAACTTCTTTTTTTTTTTTTTCTTTTTTTTTTTTTTCTTAATATATGTATATATGTGATGGAGGGAGATGTGTGGCCGGAGGGATGTTGAAGAACAAATAGTTGGAATGAGTCCTTTCTTTAAGGTGCTGTTGATGATCACCCCTACTGTGCAGAAGTGCAGGATGCTTCTGTTAAAGGTGATATCATAGCTTAGTGAGGGCTGGCAGGTAAGGAGTTAACTAGGAGGAGGAATATGTGTGTAATGCAACTCAGACAATAGGAAGGATTTTCCTTATGGAATTACGCTGTGCTGCTTTAGAGCAATCTTGCTGAGAATATTTGAAAAGACATAATTACAGAAAGGACAGGTTTTATCAGTCACTGTACGTATTTAACCATTTGGGGAAAAAAATAATACCAACAGTGTGTAAATGTAAAATATCCAGAATGATCCAATGAAATGAGTTTTCAGGCTGATGTCACTATGGACAGGCTAGAATATATGGTTGTTAAATTTCCACTTCTCTTTCTTGCAACAAAATTATAAGTAACTTGAAATGACTCCTCAACCTTGGTGTGCAAACCCAGCAGCTGAGTATACAAAAACAAGCTTTTAAAACCAATTATGGACAAAAAGATGAAGGAATAAAATTAGATTCACATCTGAGGTGATAGCCTTCAAGGTGAGCAAAATGCATGCTTGCCGAAGAGCCTTTGTCAGGCAGAAGCCAAGTGTTATTGTGTCTTCTCATTCTCAGAGCTTGCCCCATTGAAGGAAGTCTGGCTGGTGAATTACTCCCAGCCTACACGAGAATGTAGAGATGTCTGTTACTGCATTCATTTTTAAAAAATAAGTATTTCCCAGACTCTTGGACAAACAAGACAAGAGATGTCAAGTAGGGTGGGGTCCAGTGAGAAGAAAGAGGACAAATTTGTCATTTTCAACCTTTATAGCCTATTACCACAGATAACCCAAGTGGTTTTAGAAAAAGGCAGTATTGGGGATGCACTTTCAAACCTCGTTCATACATGATTGTCATCATCTGTAGATAGAAGATACGTGAGGACTGCTATCAGTTCATTTGGTAATGCTTCATATAGTAACTCTAACTAAGGGTGAGCGTGTACTGTGCTATTGGCAGCAATTTTTGTCCATTCACTCATCTGGATATGTAAACTGAGCTGCAGAATTTGTAATTGAGTACTCTGTTCACTCTTGATGGAGACATCATGCTCCTAACATCATACATTGGCTGCAACCTGAAAAATCTTTCATGAAATGACAGTGAACCACATTCTTTTCCCCTCTCACAAAACAGATCACTTCAAACAATGGTTGTTTTTTACCAGTTAAATGCTGGTTCATGATTTCTTTTAATATTGTAGGCACTTGTCTAATAACATGTGACAGGCTCACTGGTCAAACATAACATACATTTGTGATTTTTATGCTCCTCTTTGGGGGTAGTAAAATGACAGGTTAATGGCTTGCCTACACTAGTGACTTTCAACCATCTTTATAGATGTATCCAAACTCACTGACGTTCCTGATAGCGTTGGCATAAACTTAAGCAGTTCTTGCATTAGTCTCTATGCAAATCGTTGGAGAAAAGACCGAAATAGGAACCAGTCAACCTGGAATAGATTTTTCCACACATTTTGTAGTAGATATACAACAGATGAGGAAGGGAGTGTACTTGGAGAACTTTAATGTGCTGCTTCATAGGCTGCCATTGTGTATAGATGGCTATGATACCTGATCATTTCAGGTCTAGAAATACTATTAAAATAAGTCCTTAGGTTTCAATTGGCTTATTTGCTTCCAATTAGAAGAATTCTAAGAATACTACATTGCCTAAGTGCCACTTGTTTTCTAGGGAGCATGTATGTGCCTGTATCCTGCTTCCTCTTCAAAACCTCTCAGAGGTCACCAAGATAGTTGTCAGGTGTTACTTGAGTTCAGTTACCTATTGAAGTCTCTCAGAGTTTAGAGCACTTGGTGTTCTTCCTGAGCAAGGGAGTTGTCATGTGTGCTCTGTGTCTTCTAAAGAATGTAAGAAAGTGTTTGTGTATTAACAGTAAAATATGGGTGATTGAAAACAAATAGTTCCAGTGTTATATAGTATATATAAGCATTATATAAGTATATATAGTATTGTATAGTATATATAAGTACACTTAGAGTACCTGGTAAAAAGTGCAAACTTTTTACTGCAGAGATAATCAGTTCAGTATCAATGGGGTTTTTGTTTTTCTTTTTAAAGAAAACCACATTTTAAAAGTCTTCTTTTGGTTGACTTAAATCATTCAAGCATAGTTAACTATGCTTGTCAGGCAGGTCAGGCTTTTTATTGTGAAATAACACACTTCTCTCCTTTGAATAAGAAATATGTAATGCATTTAGGTATTAATGAGGCATCTGCCATCCTTTCCCTCCATTCTTGTTTCTTCTTTGCAGCCCCAACTCTAGAGAAGTATTGCACAGAATAATTTACATGAAGGCTTATCTGGTTTTCATCTAACTGTGGTCTTGAAAAGGAGTTTAATCTACTATTTGCAGTCCCTGCATACCCACTGAAACAAATTCTAACTCCCTCAGTGGTCTTTCTGGAATGCCTGTGTACCTTTGTATATAACTCAGTGTTCTGTCAGTCATACCCTGAAGGAGCAAGATGCTCTCTGTCCCGTTCCTCAACTATTCTTGAGTAACAAGATGCTTAATGAAGATCTTCATTATCCCCTTCCATTCCTCCCCTGACTTCTTTTTTCTGGCTCATTTTTCTGGGGGCAACTGCATGCAGTTCTTTGCTGTCACAGAGCTGCATGGACTTGCTAAATGGATGGTTGGGCACTGCTGATGTAATTAGGTATGATTTGAGATATCAAGACAGGAAACTAAGCTGGATGCCTAAAGTAGTCGTTCTCTACCCTTCATGCGAACAGAGTGTTGGCACAGAAGTCCTTAGTAAATAACTTCAGTGGGAATTTACTCAGGCTGCAAAGCTGGCTCCTGATACCCGGTTGCAAACTTCTGAGTTTATTCCACTTAGCACCAGGTAGCCTTTTCTTTTGGGAAGAAAGTAACACCGTATTTCTTTGCCCAGAGGATTCTTTTTTTTATTTGTGGTTTTGGGTTTGTTTGTTTGTTTTAAGAAAGAATAGTCTTAGGAAGTTTGATAGGTTTCTTGGTTGTTTTTTTTTGTTTGTTTGTTTGCTTGCTTTTTTTTTTTCTCCTGATGAGAATATATATTCATATATTGATTTCTCCTTAATGGCATAGTCAGAAAACTTTCTAAACATACTGAATACTTCATGCCTTCATATGTATTATAAACATTGACAAGATAGCAAAGCCTTGAATAAGAAAAAAAAATCATGTTCCAATTTTGGGAAAAATATTTTGTTCTTATTAATTATATTTGCTATTTCTTGTGATTTCAAAAAGAGCTTATACCTATTAACTATTGCCATTTCTTACATAGGTGTTCCCCTGCCTACATAGGCTTCAACAGTGTTTCGATATTCTGATTTTTTTCTTTTTCATTAATTGCTTTACAATGATTCAGGTAAAAGATGTAAAGCATTACTATCTTTCTTCAAGCTTTTGTTTGTTTGTTTATTTGAGATATTTGAGTGATAAATAAAGCCAGAAAGTAAGTAGAACTGTTAGAAGCTGAGCAATAAGACTTTTAAAATTCTGAGTTTAAACTGTTCTAAGGTGTTTTATGATCCGTTGTAATACTTCAGCTTATTCTTCTTGTGCATGTTTTCTGCCAAAGAGCAATTACCTGTATTTTCTATATTTTTGAAAATGTGACTGAAGCATAGCTGAGCTTTATTTTTTATTTATTAATGGCAATTTTCTTTACTTTTTGTAGAGGTCTTCTAAGTACATTGAGTCCCACATTCTCTACAAGGCAGGCCATGCTAATAAAATCAAGAAGGTTTTCTTGTAAGAATAGAATGAGATGATCCACAGTGTGGGGTTTTTTGTTTCTTTTTGTATTGTTTCGTGTTTGTTTTTTTTTTTTTTAAGATTTATTTCATATTTTCCCTCAGCCTGATTTAAATGTATATTAAATATCAGAATATCTCCAGAAACATGGATCATTCAGAGTGGAACGGGCCTGCAGAAATTGTTTGCAACTCCTTGCTCAATGCACTGCCATTACCAGAATAAGATCAGGTTGCCTCAAGTAAGCTTGAAAAATAAAAAGAAAATTCTATGATTATTTTACATTTCTGAAGTTTAAAGCAGATATTTATACACTCCAGCATTGCTTATATTGCATCACATTACCTGCAAATTATAACAGAATTTACTTTGCAATTTAGAGTTGTGATAATGCAATCAAGTGTTCCCTTGCAAGCTTCTGAGAAGGGATTCGATGCTTCATGCACATTACTGTTCATCCCCCATTTTCTGACAGCTCTGAATTCTTTTCCACTAATAGAACTAATCAGAAGTGTATTTTGTAGTATTTGATAGGAATGTATTGATTATTTAAAAAGGAATATTATACTGTAATAGCAGAAATCTTAATGCAGCAGCTGTCACATTCAGACCAAATGGAGCTATTAAAATACTTGTACAGACTAGGCAAAGATATTTTTTGTATTTGAATTTCAGTGTGGACATGAACTTAAATGAGGAACTAACAACCTATTATGTTTACAGAAACAATTCAGAAATGTAGAAAGCTGGAAAACTTAATTCTGAACTTTTCATAGTTATATGGAGTCAATTGTTTGGTAAGGGAACAGGATCTCAAAACACTGGCTGTTAAGCACAAAAAGAAAAAAAGGAATAGCCAGATGTCAGTGTATGACTGTATCTGTTCTGTTCAAGAGCCATGGTCCAGAAAATCAAGATCTATCAGTCATCAGTGTTTGAAGCCATTAAGATTGGAAGGTAAAAAGAGAGTTTAATGATGGTCTGTACTTTATCCTGCTGAGTTCTCTTCTGAGTGGAATTGATAATCTTCATGAATTAACATAAAATATATACTTAAGACAAATATCTGCTGTACATGCATGGATCTGATATCCCTTCATTGAATCTAAATCCATTAAGTCTGGATGCTTTCATCCTGTCCCTACAAAAACTAATCCCCGTGTGTCTAATTAAATGTATCTTAGATATATCAAAACTTATCTAAACTCATAGATCTTCCACAAAAATACACGTGGCACATTAAGTCTAGAAGTGGGCTTGCCAATTATTCTGAGGCTTTGAGAATTGCAGCCATGAATGTGGCTGTGTCTCCCCAAAAAATACTGTTGAAAAATTCTTATATTTTTCAAAGACAGAATGACTATTTTAAGTGATTTTTCTAGCAAAATAGCCAAATGTGTTTAATGTTTGAAATCCTTCTCGTATAAGATACAACTTAAATCCACTTGGTGGTGGAGATTGATGGCAGATTATCTTGACTGTGATCATGCAGCATGTGTGGGAACAACCAGGGATCGGACATAGCCAGCATGGGTTCATGAAAGGCAGATCCTGCTTGTCCAACTTATCTACTTCTACTTCTAGGTGATCTGCTTAGTGAATGAGGGGAAGGCTGTGGATGTAGTCCACCTAGATGTTAGCAAAGCTTCTAACTGTTTCCCACAGAAGCTGGCATTCTGTGGCTTGGATAGGTTTACCCTTGGCTGGGTGAAAAACTGGTTGTAGAACTGGGCCCAGAGTGTGGTGGTGAATGGAGATAAATCCAGCTGGTGAGCAGTCATGAGTGTATGTCGTAGGGATCAGTGTTGGGGCCAGCAGTGTTTAATGGCTTTGTTGATGATTTGGACTAGGAGACTGAGTGCACCCTCAATATGTTTGCATATGACACCAATCTGTGAGGAAGGATTGATCTCCCTTTCAGAGGGATTTGGATAGGCTGGATCTATTGGCTGAGTCCAGCTGTATGACGGCACAAGACCAAGAGCCAAGTCCTGTATTTTGGTTGCAAAGTCCCCTACAGGCTTGGGGCAGAGTGGCTGGAAAGCTGCACAAATGAAAAGGTTCTGGGGGTGTTAGCTGACAACCAGCAGTGTGCCCAGGTGGCCAAGGCCAATGGCATCCTGGCTTGTATCAGAAATAGTGCAGCCAGCAGGACTAGGGAGGAGATCATCCCTTTTTACTTGGCACTGGTGAGGCTGCACCTTGAGTACGGTGTTCAGTTTTGGGCCCCTCACTACAAGAAACACATTGAGGCTCTGGAGTGTGTCCAAAGAAGGGCAACAAAGCTGGTAAAGAGTATGGAGCACAAGTCTTATGAGGAGTAGCTGAGGGAGATGCAATTGTTTAGTCTGGAGAAGAGGCAGCTCAGGGGAAATGTTACTGCTTTCTACAACTACATGAGGTTGTTATGAGGTGTATGTTGACCCTTTTTCACAAGTAACTAGAGATAGGATGAGAAGTAATGGACTTAAGTTGCGCCTGGGGAGGTTCAGATTGGATATTAGGAAAAAATTCTTCTCAGGACATGGTGAGGTATTGAAACAGGTTGCCCAGGAAAGCGATGGAGTCACCAACCATGTCAGTTTATAAGAAAATGGCAGATATCACACTCAATAACATACATGGTCTAGAGCAATCACATGCATGGGTTGATGGTTGGACTAGATGATCTTAGTAGTCTTTCCAACCATAATGATTCTATGATTAACTCAGATTTACTGTCTGTGATTAGTGCATAAAGAGTAGGTAGTTACAGTGATGCCTTTTGTCTTCAGTCTGTGAAATATTTTGATTATATTATGAAACTGGAAGGAAAATTGTTCAGGTTTGGGGTTTTTTAATTACTAGCATTAGGTTTAAAATTCAGTTACTTAGAAGGGAAATCAAAAGTTTCAAAAATTCTTCCCCAGTTGGAAATTTGTAAATGTGATTTAAATTACTGAGGGTGTGACCTCATAAACTATCAGACCTAACTGTTCATAGCAATACTGTTTTTGCTTTAATGTGAATTCCTCAACTGTTTCTATCTGCATTGTGGTGGTTTCTCTATGTGCTTTTGGTGTGTGCAAACTAAATTCCTTTCAGCTATAATTAAACTGGAAGCTTGCTCTTAAAATTAATGTTCTGACCCCATGTGTGAACCACATCATCATGTGGTTAACTGAGAGTTGACTAATACATGGGCACTATCCGAAGGCTCTAGAAACTTCACAAACTCATACTACTCCCTGACGTGATTCACTTGCTATATAAAGAACCAGATGCATATGTGTCCTCCTATGTGTCCTTAGCTGTCAATCTTCTACTACTAAATTGTGATCAGTCTGTTTGCTGGAACTTCCTTCTCTATTTACTTTTGTCAGTTTAATGTCCTTTCTCTGCTTTACCTGCCCTATATTTTGTTGTATATTTTTTCTTTTTTTCCATTTTTTCCTCCATCCTTTTAAAATCCTTCAAAGATTCTTATTATTTTGATTTCTTTCTTCTGTCAAGCAGAAAATAAATAAAGACTGCAATGAGGTCCTGGGGCTTGAGCATGGCTGTGTTCTTGAACATGTACTGGAAGAAGACCAGAGTTTTTTGGGAACAGTGTTAAATGGTGGCAGCCTCAGAACACTGAAAGCATCCCATTTTACTGGCAGGTGTAAGAGTGATAAATGCCAGATAAAGGGTTGTTTGTTTGTTTGTTGAAAAGAAAAGAAAAACTATGCTTTTCTAAAGACAAAAAGATAAAAATCATTGTAATTCTGGACAGCTGCATATCTTTATTTAATGAAAAGATGCAGAAAATATTTGGGAGCCCCACAATAAACCTGAAGTTATTTGAATATTTTTTTTACTGCTTTCTGGGTTGATGTAGAAACACCCTAACAATTTCCTTCAGAGTTGTTTCAGCTGGCTCCTGCAAAAGACCTATGTGCAGGGCTCCCCTTTTCCTTCCTCTTCACCACTGCAAGATCAATACATTCTTTCTTTCTAACTCTGCTGGCACTCCTGATCTGGCCAAGGTTAGCCTCCTGCTTTTCTATATTTTCCTCTACGCTGAGCACAGGAAAAGGGAGAGGATGCATATAGTTCTGGCGGAATAATGGCATTGATCTCCAAACAGTGAGAATGCAATGTACATTACCAGTCTGAATGCAAGAACTGCTGTACCTTTAAATATTCTCCTGGGACTTTGAGCTGTGGGAGAAAACTTCCAAATAGTAACTGCCTACATCGAGATCTGCCCACCTGCTCACTGCCTTATCTGTGGTCTTACTCATAGCCCAAGTTAGTTACTTGTGCCACTCAGGGAAGTGCTGCACGGGTTTTCAAAATAGGCACACTGCATTGTCTGCTCCCCTCCCTAAACACAGCAGCTTACAGGGATGTATATATGTTAATTCCCATATCCCCAAAATGACTGTAGGAGATTTTATTTTGAAAAAGGTACTAAGGTAGCAACAATTGTCTGCACGGAGATTTTCATAGCTGTTCATCTCAATGCTCCAGCAAGTGTGAAAATTGCACTGTGTTCATTATGCCATTGCATCTCAGCAGTGGTAGTGCATACCTTGCCATTTAGACCACAAATTTCATCTGTATATAAGGGACATTGGATGCGAGGGCTTATCTGTGAAAATCCACTGGGGCAGCAAACATGTTCCATGGGATGTAATGGGCCACCTTCTGGTAGAAAAATTAGAGTTATGATCTGAGTTACAGTCTTTGATCTGCATTTGAAGAATAACCATGCAGAGACTTTAGTCTCTGAACTCATGGTACATACTGAAAAAGTATGATCTAACAGAAAGGGGCAGATGGCCTTGGATGTTTTAGTTCTCTCCTTGTGCATGGTGAACTTGACCATCCCAAAGTGGTTAGTCCAAATGGGACCTGATGGAGGCACTCCAGACGGTGATGACACTCTTGGCATGAAATGTGCTCCCACAGCACTGCACAAGGATCATGCAGGCAAAGTACTGCTGGTATTACCACTTCTCAAGATCTTTGTGGACAATGGACAAAGCAGTTACATCAGAAAGAATTCCCAAAATCTTTTGTTTTTCTGCAGGCAAGTTGAATTTTATTCTGCTGGTGAAGCTGCAGAATTTAGTATCCACCTCTGTGGTGCCTCCCAGTACACACTATCTGTATTCAAAAGACAGAGTGGCATGTAACTTGAAGATCAGTTTGTGATGGTGCAAATGTTTTTAAACATATAGTTGTTCATGATGATGGAGGCACTGATATGTTAATGTCTTCTCATTATGAAAAGACATTGTGGTGCTTCCTAATAGAGTCTATAGTTTAAAAGAGGCAAAGGCTTCTGGGGTAGAAAATTTTGAACTTCATGAGTAATGAAGTAATTCAGCATTCTATCAGGTAATCCCAAGTGAACTTGCCTGGAGATGTGAAGAGCTTCAGCGTCTATCCTTTTAAAATAATATCTGCTTCTCTTGCACCTAATTAATTGCTAAAGCAAACAATAGCCACAAGTAACTTTCACCTTGCCACCATTCCAGACAGAAAATCAAGACTGATCTGAAACATCAGCAGTGAAGATATTGCTTAGGAAAGCTATGCGGTAGTAGCCGATAATTCATGCTGAAATACCAGTGTTTGGTGCTAATTTTGCTCGTTATCACATCTGCTGAAGGAATGAAAATACTGTTAAATTTTACATGAGCATTTTGAATGTGGCTGAGACAAAATAATCATAGTGAAGCTGTTATTTTACCAGTAAATCATAGCAGCAAGCAATATTAGTACAAGAATTGCTTTTGGTTTAGTGATGGTAGGAAAAGTAGGAAAAGTTACAGTTACCTTTAATGAACTAAGTAGTGTCTTAGCCCTTTTATTCCCTGTGTATGAGAGGTCTTTAGGTTACATTCTGTAACTATTTTTCATAGATTTCACTGTCAAAAATTCCATTTTCTTACTTCAGAAAGCAGGCCAGATTTAAGAATATGTAGAACAAATCAGTCATAGTATTGAGAGTGTGAAATTGTGATGTTCTCATATGATGGCACACCTAACAAAGGAAGTGCATCAACAACATGCATTTTAGACAAAGTTGAGGTCTGTAAGGTCCAAGCATGTAAGTAAAAGGTTTTAACTTCCACTAGATAGATGAAAAGCACCTTTGTCCCACTTGCTGAGATAAAAAAGCTCCCAATAAAATAATTTTCAGAAATTAATGCTCAACTATTTTAAAAACTGTCTGCTGTACTTAGTCTTACTAGAAAAACAACTTCTGATTCTTTGGGTGCCTTTCTAGTAGATACCATCTATTGGTAACACAATCTTTTATCTCAATATTTATTTTTTTTAAATCTAAGCTTTGAAAGCCATTTTTGGGATTTTTTAAAAATTTTATTCTTTTATTTTTTTCCCCTATCTACTGAGCACAACATCTTCATAGCATAAGCTTCTCACCATATACAAACTGAAATTTTGAGACATAATTGATGAATGGGACCAAGTGATAGTATTTGCTCGGATTTGAACTGTTTTTAGGAAACAAACAACAGTGATTCTCTCCCTACTAACTCAATTTGCACAAGATATCATGCAGATGATAATTAGCAGAAGGTTTCTAGTTCTTGACCTCTTACTGAACAAGCTCAATAGAGAATATTTTTCCCCGAGGGTGGGAATAACTAGATAGAAAAATAGATTAACCTAGCATTGTTAAGGCAGCATGATACTGAATCAATGGTTAGCCTGAGCTGTACTATAGAAATGCCTAGAGCAGGACAAAATCCAGCAATTAATAGCAGCCATTGGCATCAATACCAACAATTCAGCAATGGCATTAAGTAGGAGAAGGAAACTGCAATTGCAGAAGTCTTTTCTGTCATTTTAAAGGAGTATTTTTTTTGCAAGGCTATTAATAATTTAAAATACTGTGTTATCCTCCATCTCCTTCCAGTCCCTCTTCCTTCACTTTAGGAAACACATTCAATATCTTTGCTGTGGGGAATTAGTCACTGTATTTAATTGCTGTATATTGACCATCTGATTAATATTGAAAGTACAGAGTTGAGATGAGGGGACAATGATATAGTCTACTAACTGTGTTCATGTGACAGAATTAATTCCTCTTATGAAATCCCCTCATTTTTTTTCCCTACTGAAAAGCTTTTTCTTGATTTGTATTTTTTAAAGAGATGATGTGCGAAGTGATGCCTACGATAAATGAGGACACCCCGATGAGTCAACGGGGGTCCCAGAGCAGTGGCTCGGACTCGGATTCTCACTTTGAGCAGCTGATGGTGAATATGCTGGATGAAAGGGACCGTCTCCTTGATACTCTCCGGGAGACACAGGAAAGCTTGTCACTTGCACAGCAACGCCTACAGGATGTCATTTATGATAGAGACTCCCTTCAGCGACAGCTTAACTCTGCACTGCCTCAGGTATGTAGCTTATAAAGATCTTCTCAGGTTCACCAGTTTTCTGGTTAATGTCACTGACTTTAACCCTAATCAGAATATATTCCTTAGGGTCAAATTCTGCTCTCATTGAGGTCGGCTGCAGAACTCCTATGGATGTAAAATACTTGGCTTGTTCTCCATAGGACCTGTTTTCTCTTCAAAGTTATGAACAGGAGTAATGCTGTTGTCGTCAAGGAGAGCAGGATGAAGGCCCAGAGCTACTGATTCTTTTGGCTGTTGCTCTAGCATTTACGACAGATTAGGAGTCATTTAAACTGAAGATCTAATGGGGGAATAAAGAAAAGAGAATGAGGAACTTTCCTACAAACTCTATCTCAGATAAGAACTTCTAACTAGCATTAGAGCAAATAAAACTAGTGTACAGAGGTTAAATAAGGTATTGCACACAACCTGAAAACCAAATGTTATCTTTTATTCCCTTTAAAAATAGTTGTAGGAGTATCATTTTATAAAATTACTTTTTGTGCTTTTTTTTAGGAACTGAAAATGCATTTTTTTAGTTAATACTATGATGTTATATTTCAGCATTTTATTCCAGAATAAAATTAGCTTTCAATATATTAAAATTAAATGTAAAAAATACATCTTAGTTCAGCTAGTATATCTACCCTGAGGTTGGAAATATACCACATGTCAAAAAGCATTTTTCTCAATATTAATTTCTTTGCATTGTCACTTGCTAGAGGATCTACTTGTAACCAGGAGAACCCGGGCATACTTGTCTGGGCAGAGTAGTGTACCTGTTAAAAAATGGCAAGTGAGAAAGGAAGAGAGGGGAAGCTTTGTGATTAGAAGAAGGAGGTGGTGAGGATTAATCAAATCAGTAAGAAAGTCGTTGAAGACAGAAAAGGAAAAAGGCACTCACTGGGGCTGGAAACAGAAACAGCTGCTTAAGAATACTGAAACATTTTGGGACGGGCTTATCATTTGAAGTTCTGGTTTTGCACCCCAAGCAGCATTCTCAGGCAAGAAGTATGGCTGCACTTCACTTAGGTCAAACAAAAATGAGCAGCAATGATCTTGATATACAGGAAAATCAGTTTGGTTTTGTTTGTTTGTTTGCTCGTTTGTTTTTTATATAATTTGTAGGCAGTAGACCTTTCCTACAGATGTCTCTTCATAGAAGAATGTAAAAAAAAAAAAAAGCAAAAAACTGCATAGATCCTTTATTCCAAGAGTTCTTGCTAGAAATCTAAAGAAGAGGTTCTGCATTTCTGAATCCTCCCATTCTGTGCACTGCTTAGAACACAGGCACTCATCGCTGAGCCTATAATGAGGTATTCTCATTGAGGACAAGCAGGTGTCTGATCATTAATGTTTCTGTGTTCACTCAATTTAGAAGAATACACAAGTACTGTAAATGGCTATTTAGTTACAATTTGACATCAAATGAGTCTTGCTTTATCTGAATATATTCTTTTAGCTTTTGATTTCTTAAGTTTTTTTCCAAACTTGATTATTAACATGGTGCCTTGCATCTAAAAAGTGTATATATATATTGACAAAGTTACACTCCAATACTTTTTTGGTTAGGGCACCGATTTTGTTTATTAAGAAGCAGTTGAAAATATTATCGGTAAAAATCATCAAATGTTCATAAATAGAATCTGAAAAAAAGGAACCCATATAAAAGCTGGAAGTATAAACAAACATCTGAAAAATTGTGTCTGATTGGAAATAATTAATGATATTAAGTGTGAAAGTTGGTGTATTAGTTAGTGCTGTTAGAGCTTCAGCAGTAGTCATAATGTAAAATACCAGTTTAAATGGCTCTAGGTTTCTATACTGCTCTGTACTGCAACAGAGCAATGTGCAGTTAGCTGTTACTTTCAAATGTGAATCACAAAAATATAGTTGCTATGTTATATTTTTCTATAATTGAAATAATTTCTATTTCTATTGTATTAGCTGTCATAATCTTATGAACTGCTATACTTAAGGAAGGAAGGAAAAATGAGCAGGCAATTACAAAACCATTAGAATAAATATAATAACAGAAAAGTCTTTAAATCTTATTTTGGAGGAAAAACTGATAATTTGAAAAGCTAACTTAAAAGTATTACAAGGGTTTACCAAGTTTATCTTTATAGAGAATAACTTGACATCACTTTTTGATACGGGATTTAACAGTGTGTGAGTATGGATCTATGAAATCTGTACAATCATTGAAGAATTGGAGTTGGAAGGCACCTTAAAGATCATACAGTTCCAAACCTTCTGCTACAGGCGGGGCACCTCCCACTAGATCAGGTTGCCTGAAGCCCCATTCAACCTGGCCTTGTACACTTCCAGGGATGGGGCATTTACAGCTCTGGGAAATCTGTTCCAGTGCCCCACCAGTAAAGAATCCCTCCAGTGTGTTGACTGCACCACACAGTTTGGTGTAATTTGCAGACTTGACTGTGGGGTGCTCACTCTCTAATCAACAACAAACTAGCTATTGCTAAAGTAGCTATCTTCTGAAATGGCCACATTTCAATTACTACATTTAAGACAGTATGATGAAAAGAGAGAGAGGAAAAAATATCACTTAGGGTAGACATTGACATGATGGAAAGAGGCTAGTAGAAGTAGTTCATTGAGAATGTATTTTGGGATCAATTTTTGTTAATAATCTGAGCACAAGTAGGAGTATGGTAGTAGCAGTTAAAAAATTATGCTCTGGTTTTTTCTTTAGCAGTAGTAAAGAGGGAAGATACATGTTATGATAGTAGGCAACTAGTGGGAAGTAAGTTTAAATAAGACAAGTATAATTTGGAGGTGTATTAAGTAAAATATTTTACACTATGTAAAAGAAAAGTATTAATGCAATTGAACCAAGAGCTGGTTTGAAACTTACTGTCTTAGTTTTGGCTCAGTAGTGACTGCGAGGTCATCTCAGGTTAGAAGAGATTCAGGAAAAGACTGGTAGAGCAAAGAGGCAATAGCTTCTGCATGAAAAGACTAATTTAAGTTTTCTTTTTTCTGGGGAGAACTAAGTTGAGAGCGAATATGACTGATTACGTGAATTTTCTTGGAGAGACGTTAAGATGGAAAGACTAGGTAAAGATGAGTGAAATGTTTTAAGCTAAAAATAATGTTGATGGAGGAACAGATTAATATAAACTGCCATGAGTAAGGATACATCACTCATCAGAAAATGATCTTGAATTATCTAGAAATGACATTCAGAATCCATCTTTCTCAGACAAAGAAAGGCAGGATCAACTCAAACTATTTCCAAGAGGAAGCTGGTGTGAAAGACATTATATAAAGCAGTACCTTTTGTTAACACTGAACATTACTGAGAATACCTCTTCCTATTTTTCCTTCAAACTTCACAGTGGAGAGATTATGTGAGATAAGTCAGAACTGTAAAATGAAACACAAGTCTGAATAGACTTACTATAGACTTACTAACTAAAAGACTTACTATAGACTTACTATTAGAGTTACATGGTTGTACAGTTGAGTTGAGAAGTTTTGTGCGCGTATTCAAAAAAAAAAAAAACAGTGTTACTTATTCTTTGCAAGGCTTTCTATTGACAACTGAAGACTCTAAGGGAAGTGTAGATGAATCTGCATTGCATGTTACCCTACAACAAGAATTTATTGTATTTAGGTCATGACTTGAGTTCAGAAAAAAAAAAAAATCAAATACAATATAACTCTAATGGGGAAGCATATGATCTAAATATTTAACATTATGCTATTATTTTATTGAAGTAAAAAATAGTTATTTTTCTGTAGTATAAACAATTGCTATATCAAATCGAAAGTATACTAAATATAGTTAGAAACAGTAAGTTCTGTTCTGAGTGGTGGAAAGAGGAAAACGTTCAGTTACTTTCTCAAGCAAATTTCACCATAATCTTATCTAAACTAAATCCTCTGGAAAATTTCACCAGTATTAGTTGACCTATAACCAAACACAGAAAAAATACAATTTATGACATTGAGACATATCAAAACATAAGAGTTACAGTAATAACCAGTGTTGTGCTCTGATAAACAGTACTGCATTAGATTTGTTTCATGGCTCTTTTATTGTTTCTTTTAATCTTTTAAAAATAAGTTTCATGGTATGGAAGATGCTGAGGAATGTTTATATGAAGATGTACAGAGGCCATCACTTTCTTGTCAAATATATGCATTTTGTTCATTAATAATGCAATGGCTCAGCAATTTACTTAGAAATTAACCTAATATTCAAAGAATCACAGAATCTCAGAGTGGTTAAGAATGGAAGGAGCCTCTGGAGGTCACCTTGTCTCACCCATCTGCTCTACATGGTCCTGAACCAGGACCATGTCCAGACTTCTGGTTATTCCCAAGGACGGAGACTGCACAATGTCTCTGGGCAACCTATGCCAGTATTTGTTCATCCTGACAGGAAAAAATGGTTCCTGATGTTCAAATGGAACCTTCTGATTTTCAGTTTGTTTTCATTGCCTCTTTAGTATTTTGTTATCAGAGAAAGGGACAACACTGGAGCAGATCTGTGTCTGTGCAAGATGAACAGTTCTGAGACCATCCTAGAAGATTTTATGATGCTGAAATGGATCTTGATGATTGTCAGAGTCATTCTCTTTCTTTTGCCCAGCTCTGGGAATTTAGCGAGACATCACTTGACTCATTATCAAAAGATTACTGTAAACTTGTAGCATCTTTTGAGTTACTTTCAGTCTGAATCTGAACTTATATCAGAATTATATTATTAATGATTCTGAGAAAGTTAATTCTAAACTAAATTTTTTAATGCAGTGGCTTGGTTTCATGCCAAATGTTTGTATAATTTTAATTGAATAAAAAATTATTTTAAAGTTCTTTGATTAAAAATAAAATATTGAATCTAACATTTTTAACTTTAATATAAAAATCAAATTTTCTGAAAGTTTTGTGCTTATTTCGTAAGATAAGCAATTTTATTTATAATACTGATAAAGAAAATACACTTCCAAGTCCAATAAATTTTAGAAAAATTCTGTTAAAAGGCTGAAAGGCCTGTGATCATCGCAACCATAAAACAAATTTCATGGGTTAAGTATTTTTCCAATTAATGGAAAAATGGAATGCATGGCCCACATTCATTGACTAGTGTTTAAATATTTATGGAAATGCATTGATTTTCTTCAATCATTGAATAAGAAATCCTTTTTTTGAGAAGATACAAAGATGATGTAAATTTTATGCAGTGCTGAACGTATTTGATATTTTCAAGTGGTAAAATACATTGGAGCGTGTTTTCTGTTGACTTAAGGAATACATAGTTCTAATTGAACAATTTATTTACAATATGTTCCCTTAATGTGTGTTTTGTTGTCCTTTACTGGACAACTTCTGGATTAATATGCAGAGGGTCTACATTCTAATTTCATGGAGAATTTATTTTAGCAGTATTGTCTTTACATGGCTGTACAATTTGCATGATCTAATGATCAGAATCTGCACCTAAACTGTGTCTTTCTTTAATAAAGCTATCTAAAAGTTAAGCTGTCAATGTTAAACACATAGAATAAATGAAAACAAATTGAAATAGGCCCATCAGAAGGGGCAGCTCAGTTTGTGTGTTCATTAATGACTAGTTTGGTTGGCTAACTTTTAGATAAACGTACGTGAGGTATATTCTGTGCATGGATATGAAAGAAGTTGATTTAAAATGGATATCTTAAAACCACAGTGGTCTAAATAGATCTAAGAGTTTATACAGGACGGGACTGCTGGAACTGAAGTGATGTAAAACCCCTGCAAAGCAAGGCTTGCTATTCAGGCCTGCAAAAAGTGTGTTACTGAAACACGTATTAATGTATTTCTGAGATAGCATCCACTTCTGAGAAATTGTACAGTGACAGCAAACTCTGTTAATGGTAACTAGCTAACAAATGCTTACCTTTTATTTGGTAAAATAAATGGAAAGCCAATGGAATGAGGATCAGCAAGACCAAATGCTGGGTTATGCACTTTGGCCACAACAACCGCATGCAACGCTGCAGCCTTGGGGCAGAGTGGCTGGAAGACTGTGTAGGGGAAATGGACTCGGGGGTATTGATTGATGCTCCGCTGAACATGAGCCAGCAGTGTGCCCAGGTGGCCAAGAAGGCCAATGGCATCCTGGCTTGCATCAGAAATGGTGTTGCCAGCAGGAACAGGGAAGTCATTGTCCCCCTACATTCAGCTCTGGTGAGGCTGCACCTTGAGTATTGTGTCCAGTTTTGGTCCCCTCACTGCAAGAAAGACATTGAGGCCCTAAAGTGGGTTCAAAGAAAGGTAACAAAGCTGGTGAGGGATCTGGAGCACAGTTCTTATGAGGAGCAGCTGAAGGAGCTGGGATTGTTCAGTCTGGAGAAGAGGAGGCTCAGGGGAGACCTTACTGCTCTCTGTAACTACCTGAAGGGAGATTGCAGTGAGCTGGGGGTCAGCCTCTTCTCTCATGTATCTAGTGATAGGACTAGAGGGAACTGCTTCAAGTTGTGCCATGGGAGATTCAGGCTGGACGTTAGGAAACACTACTTTTCTGAAAGAGCTGTAAGGCACTGGAATGGGCTGCTTAGGGAGGTAGTGGAGTCACCGACCCTGGAGGTGTTCAAGGAATGTTTGGACGTTGTGTTGAGGGACATGGTTTAGTGAGAACTATTGGTGATAGGTGAATGGTTGGACTGGGTGATCCTATGGGTCTTTTCCAACCTTGGTGATTCTGTGATTCTATGATTCTATGATTAAAATACTTAATGGAAATCTTTAACTTATGAAAGACCTTCTAATATAAAATGTACAGAAGAACAGTTTACGTGCATGTTTCTATATGACCTTCTTAAAAAACTTATTTAAAATATTTTTACCAAGAATCCCTACAACACACAGGGAAACGTACAGTTTGAAAGAATTAAAGTTGTTTGTTTTTTTTTTAAATCTTGATAAGCAAAATGGAGAGGAAAGGACTCTAGTTTCTTACTCTACTTATTATTTATTTTGTTTCCAACAGTTTAGTGTGTATTCTGATCCCACTGAATCTCTCTGGTGGAGATCTAAACACCTGGTTCTAATTAAACATCAACTGCTCAAGATGTTGCTATGAGTAACTGAAATACATTTATTTTTTTTTAAATTTTCTTCCAAATAACATCACAGCACAATTAAAAAATCTGTTCTTTCTGGACATAGCTTTCTTTGGAGTGTGGATCTGCAGTGATAGAAAAAAGTGCTGCAGTAATTTGATCTCTTGTAGCACCTATCAGATTTTGGCTAAACTTTAATTGTTAGTTACACTAAATCAGTAATAAAATCTGCAATAGAAGTATACTGGTAGTCACTAAGGTTTTATTTCATCTAACAAGATATCACTAATTTGGGAATGCTTACTGGAGGCAAGATGGAAGGGAAAATCCAAAGAGGGAAATGTAATGACCTTGTTTTATTGAACCGGTTTATGTAATTTGATCGATTTTAAGCTTTAATAGCATTGTGATTAGAGAAGTTTGTTGATAGCCTTGCAGTTTCTTCCAATACTGATGAACAATAAATGTTTCACTGTTGGGGATAGGAAGGGCGTAGGAAGTCAGTAGGGACTTATTCTGAGTCTCCTTTTTTTTCTGTTCCTTTTCTGTTCAAATGTGTGTGCATATATAGTAACATAGATATAAAATTACACACCAGAAAAAATAAGCAAGTTGTTAAACAACTGAAAATAGTTTTTGTTCATTTAAAACTACACACTTGCTAAGCAATTTCAGGTGTTATTGCTTGGATAGAAATAATAGATTGACCCATAACATTCTTCTTAAAATAGTTTGGTTTCTTGTGATGAGAATGGAATAACGGCCTTTCTTCCAATTTCATCTATTTCTGGCTTTGTCGAAGAACATGTAATACTGCCAATGGCATCCTGCATATTTGAATGAATACTCATTTATTTTTTTTTCTTAAAGCAATAAAAGCTTAGAGAAGATTTAAGTTCTCTACTTAAAGAACATATATCAGTATCTGTTCTTTTCCCACATAAAAGCAAATGAAACTTGTTTGCATGGTATTAAATACCATTTTTTTTATGGTTGATGACCCCTAAATAATACTATCTGCCAGAACACAGTTTGGCTCTAGCACTGGGATAATTAGGACAATGCTTTAGTTGACTCTCCTTTAGACTGTCTTTCTTAAAAACCTGTTAGCATACTGCTAAAAGAGCATAATCATACAGACATCTATACGTACAAATAATTACTTGAATTCATTTCAAGTATGTTTATTTCCTTGTACTTGTTCTGTGTATCCAGTACAATATTGCAAACATATAAACTGGAGGCTTTATGTAAAAGCTGTGGACTTTATAATAGAAACTTGGATGACTGAAGAAGACTGATGTGACAGTCCAGCAGAACACGCTTTTATTCAAGAAAGAAAACAGAAACACAAATATTTAGAAGAGGAGGAGTATGCGATAAATGAGTGAAGCTAGCAGTAAGATTGTGTATTTCCATTTCACTCTAAATCTGCTTCGTAAACATTGTTATCAATTATTTTAGCTTGAACTAATCACATCAACTGCTACATTAACTACTGATGCCACATTATCTCAATGCTCAAAAGTCACATGACTAAATGTGGGAAAATAATAAAAAAATTGGTCAACAGAATAGAGTAGATATATAAATATATCCAATTTATAAATGAGGCTGTTGCCAGGAAAACTATAGACACTGCAGTTTTCATAACAGCTATAGTCATGGCGAAGAAAAACTGGAAAAAATAATTTAATAAAGCTTAACTCCGATGGGATGCTTTTTGTTCATGACCTTGAAAGTGGATGGCACAGGCTGAGAAATCATCCAAGAAGAGCACTTCAAAACAGAAATTCAAGACAAAAATGTAGCTTTTTGAGAATACACATTCCTTCAATAATAATTTCTCTATTACAAACAAAGAAAACACAGATATCCAAGAATATTTAGAAGTGCCTTACTCAGGCTGTCATTCCATATTAACAAATATTTGCTTAAAAATATCAGAGGAAGTCAGAGATTTTTTTTCTTCTCAAACTACACTTAATTTAGCTCTCACTGAAGTCAGTGAAATTTTTCTATTGTCTCAGAAGAAAATAAATTTTCTTGTTGAATATGCAGCTTTCATATGGTTCCCAAGTGTCTGAATTTTCATGGGTAGAAGTAATGTGCCACATAACAGAATAATCTTGATTTATTTTATATAACATTTTTTCCACCCTACTCAAGAATCTGCTCTAAAATCATAATTTGCTGAGTTTACCTTATCCTTTAAGTACTTTTTTTTTTTCCTAGTGTAATCAGATTACGTTCTGTGGGCTTTTTTTTTTGTGTGTGTGTGTGTATTTGTTTTTTGTATTTCTTAAATAATTGATGGCTTATTGCATTTTTTAGCAATACTGCATGAGCTGTAAAAATAATAATACTGTGACAGGCATTTTGTTATGACAGCTAATCATCTATCAAAACAGATACTTTATGTTAAATAAATACTGGGGACTTACAGTGAGTTCCTCCACTGGAGGTCGATTTATTTGAAATTATAAAGTAACCAAAATTGCAGATCTGTCTTTTTCTGATATGAGGGTGTTTGTTTGTTTGTTGACATTCTAAGCAGAAACAAACATTGAAAAAGAATTTGAATCATGATAAGTTTGTAGTTCTTTTAGAGATTTATGATTGCTAATGACTCATGATAAAAGGAAGAAGTAATAATGAAAAGGCAATGAACAAATAGATATGTGATACTTCATAATAAAAAGGAGAGAGTGAAAGGTGATCTACACAGGATATAAAGCCCTAGACTGTTATTTATGGAAGTCAGTATAGAAGTTTCTCCACTTATTTGTTCCAAAAGTAATGATTTAGTATTTCTAACTACTAGATAGAGCTAGTCTTTAAAAAGCAAGTTGTCCAAGTGATAGTCTATGTATCTATTCTCTTAATTTCTGCATTAGCTGTTGGGTACTGAAGTTCCATCCGTTATCAAATAATTACATTACATGGTTAAACAAGATACACAAGACCTACTCTGCCGTTTTATAAACAGAAATTCATCCCCCTCCTAGAACAGCCTCCCTGACTATTATTCTTATGAAGCCTGCTCTTCTGCCTGAATAGCATCCTACTCCTGTATTTTCATGAGTTATCCAGAAGGTAGGATATATTCATGAAAATGCAGTACTCTTTGGAATGATTGCATTTACTGCTGGAATCTTTGGACCACGCAGTTCTTTAGGGAAGGGGGGAATGATTATGATGGAACTTCTAGAAGACGTACTATTTGGGCAAGGCCATTTGCAATCATCATTTTTTTACCTTTTCTATTTGATGTGATTATTTGCACTGTACCCACATCAAAAGCATTCCTTGATAGTCTTATTATCAAAACAAGGCTCATGAGAGTATTTGAATGTTTATATTTTTTGCTGTTGTAATGACAAATACTGTAGACTCCAAGACTATTACTACATTCAGAAAATGAATTTTCTCATATCCCCAGGGAAGACTATTCATTCTTCAGAACTGATGGATAAAATTGCCAAGTGTAGACATATAATTTAGGGATGGAATTTGGTGATTATGTCTATACACCAAGTCTGTGTATTATACTTTCTTTGCTTAATATCAAATTCTGTATTAATAATGGAAGGCCCAAAACTCTATGAAATAGTGAACAAATTTGTATTTTCTGAAGGTGAAAGATGAATACTGTCTCATATAAGTGGAGCACAAGCACATTGTTATACATCTTTGGTCAAAAAAACCTAGAGGACAGAACTTTTCAAGTAACAGACACTATATAGCTATAGTTGTCCAGTTTAATTCATTTGTCACTAGCAGTAAAATCTTGGCACAAGACACATTCCAATAACAATAACAACATATTTTAAGATAGAGCTTTTCTTATTTTTCAGTAATTTGTAGGTATTCAGATCCGATCAAGATATCTGACTAATATTTGAGTTGTGATGTATAGCTGATATCAACTAACTCATATTTTGTTAGCCAATACATATTTAAAATTCTAATATTGTATACATGAAGAAAAAAATAATTGACCTGTTTCATTTCTTCCTCATCCTGTTTTACTGAATATTTCGCTAAGTTTTGTAGGTCATTTTCCTTTCCATCTAGTTCTACTTAGGTTCTTGGTTATAATCTAAATTTAACCATCTCCTATATTGAGAAAGAAATGTCTATTTATTTTTTGTAATCCCAGTGATCCATCTTCAGTGTCAGCTCTTACTACTTTTGGCCACATTTGCAATCATGCAGTTATTAGCTTACAGTGAACAGTGTATCTGAAGTATAGTTTATAGATTCCCTTCAAAAACATTTGGACAATATGGGGGATTTGAGGAGGTATTTAGTGAATTGTTAAAATTGTTAAAAAAAAATGCTTTTCAGAACAAACACAGTTTTTTGGTTTTTGTTTTTTTTTCCCCACAAAATCAAACATGTATGTGTCGTTATAAATGCTCAGATTAAGTCTTTAAAGATAGTACTGTGCATGGGCAGATGTTAGTTTTATTTCCATGCAAATGAAAACTTCTGCATACTTTATAAGGATCAGTGAAGATTATTTGGGAAGCTACATCTAAGTCTGAAAGTTGATCATCTGACTTCCAAAACAAATGGTTACATAAGATTTCAAATAACCTGAATTAGACTTACTAATGCATACATTTGCCACTAAAAAAATAGGACTATGTACTTCTAATTTCATTATTTCAACTGGTGAAATAGATTATTTATAATCTAGTCATGCTTGAAATGGAAACATATACTAATAGATACTTACTGTTTTAATACATTCTTGAAAATTCATTTTTTACTTTCATATTGCAGAACTATGACAGGTAGGATTGTAAGAAGATCAGTAACAATTTAAGGTAGCAATAAAATCAATGTTATGATCTATCTTAGAAGATACAGAAAAAGATTTCTTTGTTGCTAGTCATTATTTGTGTTGTCAAACATTGCAGTAAGAGAAATGAGAAGAATTACTTTTGTTGAGAACAGAATAAAATAAAATAGAAACCTGTTCTGTCTTAGCACAGTAGCAGATATGTATGAAATATCTAAAATGCTACTTTTCCTATGATCTTTGTTTTCCAGACTGATTTTTTTTTATCTAATTTGTAATTGCGATGCTACAAATGCTAGTAAGACACAAGACAGGGTTTCTTTTACTAATAGTTTAAGGGAGAAAGAAGCACAAATGTTTTTAGATGAGTTTTAAAGAAGCCAGCTATATGAGAATAAAATTCACATCTGCACTATTTACCTAAAGAAAATGAAAAACACTTTATTTTATGTCATTGCAACTGAACTGAGTGTAAAGCAGGAGTTTTCTAGGCCAATACATTAATACAACACTTTTGTTTTTCTAGAAATGGGAGAACGCCCCAGACATAACGTATAGATAAGTATTGTCAAGTGTATAATCCCATAGTGCCCATTTCTAGAATGCACACACACCAGCTGCTCTCACAGAAGTGTAGCATTGTGTTAATCATTTAATGTGAGCATAAGCTGCTGGAAGATAGGCTTCTGTGTTTCCGTGCTGCAGCTGCATAGCTTTCAAGCTTGTAAACGTTTCTCTGGTCTAGAATAAGCATTTATTAGTTTTTCAGCTGAGGAAAAATCCCGTGCTATTTCTAGAAGAACCAAGAAGACCAGAGTTCTCTTTCACTCAGTGTCCTTTCTCCAGCAATAGTCATCAGCACAACCCTCATGAGAAGTACCACAAGAAAGCCAGTGTCATACTCTGAGATCTGTAGAACTCTTTCCCAGACTTCTATCACTTGTAGCTGAGGGCAGGTTTTCAACTCCAGTTTCAGAATGTACGCTGCTCCTACGATAGAAGTAATGTGCTTGTATTCCAAAATTATTCCAGTCACTTTTGAGTAAAAATCATTCAAGTGTGGACTTTCATGCTTTATTTCTTTTTAATTTATCACTTGCCCATTTCATCCTGCAGCTGGTGCTCTCATTCTTATTTTGAATAAGTTGAATATAATAGAATAATGTGAATTACATATATTGGTGACTAGACATTACAAAGTTTTCAGGCACTGCTTTTTCTTTTGCTTCAGCATACAAATTATGCCTTGAGAATGAGAAAAATTCTGATGTACATGCCATGATTTAAATCTAATAGAACTCTATTTCACCATTCCTTTTTTACTTCTTGTTATTACTTGTGATGATCTCGATGATACTAACTTTTTAACCCCTATTTTTCGTGACCTCTACCCACTAGCTGGTATCTTCACTTCCAAGAAACCTTAATATAAAATCAGCCTTGATAACACTTTTTCAATGAAAAAAAAGCACTTAAATATTTGAAAACATACCATGAATACCATGAATATGACTCTGTGCATCTGAGCATTTCAAGAGATCAAAGATTTTATACAAAATATTAACTACAAGCTACTGATCCAGATGAACATAAAAATCTGAGAACAGATGTGTCCAAGTCCAGCAGCAAGTTAAATTTAGTGGACTTGTCAACATAAGTGCTTTCTCTAAGTGAGAAGGACAAATAATAAGGTATAGATGCTATTGAATGCAAGGTGCTGGTTGGGTTCTCTGAATGACTGAACTTCTGGAAAGTGCAAAAGCATGTTATACAGTGTCCTTGTAAAATTGTTCTGTTGTCATTTTTGCATAGAACATATCCTTCAGTAAGTAAGAACGTAGCCTTCCTACCTCTTCTGTTTCTATGAGTCAGTAGTGACTCACATTTATTGTACATTGTCTTCCAAAAGTCGTTTATTTTATGAGTATATATTGTGCTATGTAAGAAGAACTGTGACACGAGTCAAAGTCACGGTAGATATTATAAGAACATTCACACAGAAGGTTGTGTATTAGCAGAATTGTAAATGGCTTGTGACATATCTAATTTGAAAAGGATTGTCCATATGCCACAGATTAGTAATAGGTTTGATTTTCTGACCCAGTACACTGTAACGTAAGGTAGTAATTCACAGTATATAATTTTATCATGTCTTATTACTAGTATCCTTCTGTAGTATTCTTTTAATTTATAATAGTGTAAATCAGTATCTCTTTATCCTGTTATTGGAGAATGAAGTTCCTAAACCAACCCCAACATTTTTTCCCAAAGATGTTCTACACCTTGTCAGTTTTGATTCCGATTCTCATGCTCATTTTTAATCACTTGAGAGAGTCGGTTTACATGGAACATAGATAAAATGCTGATGATTGCACAAACCAGCCCAGGATAAGGTTCCACTGCTGGAGCTGTTCTTAGAGCAATAACACACATGATCAATTAACTTGGAATCCCTAAGAATGTTTATAATTCATTTGGTACTGCATACAGTTTTCTGCTGAATTCTGTCCAAAAAAACCCCATATTTTCCAAAATTAATCTAATTGCATAATAATTCATGCATTAAAATACTTATTTTCTAAGGTATTATTTTGAAAATCATTATAATTTGGATTTTTCATGCAAGAGGAACTATTCTAAATACTTTCAATCTTTTTGTCTACAGTTTTAGAATAATATTTTAGAACCATTAAATATTATTTTATCTTTGAAAAAGTAGTTTGCGGGGGGAAAAAACAATTCTGTATTAAGTGCAGAAGTAAGTTACATTTTACAAAGAATGAAAATATTTTTTTGTCAATCAGAAGACGTGTTCGTCAGAGAATGTCATGTCTGGGGTATTATTTATGATATGAAAAAGAAAATCTTAACACTAAGGAAATTGAAGAATTTTTTTTACAAGCATAGAAAAAATTTTGAACACTTTAATTAGGTGTTTATATTTTTATTCAGAAATACTCCTCTGCTTTGAATTTACCAGTCAGAAAGAAAGCGATTATTTTCAGCTGGAATGAAACATTGCAGCTGAGAAGAAAATAAGGTTTTGGTTCTGGGTTTTGTTATCAAAGAAATCACACACAAAAAAATAACCACCAACCAACCTATAGTTTAGATGACATAAACACGTTATTAGAAGTGACATTTTATAAACAATTTCTTGCTGAAGTTCAATTTTAAAGCTGTGAAGTCAACATGAATATGTTCTGTTATTTACAATTTTCTATTTCACTGAATTCTTGCTAATTAATTGAATAAGATGATGTTAGGAAGAGTAGTAACCAGGACCCTGGATATGCCATAGATGTACCTATTTTTCTTTTTTAATGAGACATACAATAAATTAGCATTTTTTTGAAGATGTAAAAACTTCTATCTGTACATTTCGGTGTTGATAACGCACTGGATGGTGGTTATTTTGCCTTCAGCTACAATTCTCTTGTTCCCTATTTTTCTAAAAATTACTTCCTGATCAAGCATGTTACTGCCAACTTTACTTAATGTTATTAAGGGGTAGAGTGGATTGCCTCCATGCATAGTTTGAGAAGAAAAAAAAAAAGATGAAATAATATGGTGTGGTTTGATCTTTGTCATTTCCGAATACGTTTGGAAATCAGGAGGGCTTGTTTCAATTTAAGTAATCACAAGTAAGGAAAATTTAGCTTTGTAATTTGAAATCAAATGTTTCCACCCCATTCCTTTGTGGTTTTTTTTTTTTTTTTTTTTTTTAATTGAACTCAGGCTATAAGGTCATATAAATTTAAATAGGTAGATATTTTGTACAATCAGCTTTGTCTGCCATCTAAATCCTCTGCCTCCAAAAATAATTAATGCACTGCATTTGATTTTAGTGTCTTACTTTCAGAGTCAAATTCTATTGGAAAGACTTTTCCACAACTAGTGTGATAGGTACAAATGTTTTGGCTTAGAAATCTAGTTAACATTCTGTACTGGACTGCAGAGGCATATGGAGCAGCATAGGAGCATTTCTTATGATGCTCTGGACAGAGATCTTCTGAAGTTTATTTTCTTGCATTCTATAAATCTGCAATTCAGTGAACTAAAGTGATATCTTGCAGTTCCTTCCACATTTTGGGCATAGCAGAAACTGTCTGCCTTATTTTTCGTTTAGAAACCGAATGATGTACTCAGCATTGCCAAGCACGTGGAGAGAAAGAAGAACAAACCAGAGTTTAAAGATTTGTAACTTTAGCAAAGCAGTCAGAAGACATTGGAAATAACACATAAGATATTCTCTCCTTTAAATTCCTGCCTTCTGGCATTTTTGCAGAATTTAGTTTCTAACTAATTGAAGCAGGTTGCCAATTTACATCTCAAAATGTAATATGAAGTTTAATTTAATGTCGTACTTTTTCAGTATGCTGTACTAGGGTAATATGCAAAATGTTGTGGAAAAGATATGAGATTTCTGTAGAGCAGTTTTACTTACATTTTTAAAGTTTACAATCTGTTTCTTGATAAGAATGCCCCAGAAACAACTACGTTCTTCATTTGTCTAGCTGTCTTCCATAGATATTGACTCTTTCCTGTCTTGAACAAACAGATCTCACTTTCATGAAAAAATCAGTTTTGTGGAAAAAAAAATAATATGTATATATTTTAAGAATGGCAATCTGCATTTTTGCAATAGGGCTGAGGAGCCGTTGCAGCAAGGAGATAGGAGGCAACTCACTGCAGTTCACTCCTTACCTTCTTTGTGCAGGGTCATTCAACTGGTACAGGTACTTCAGGAAGATTGGGGTTACCTTACAACTGTGTTCAGTCGGTGATGAACAGATTGTGTTTATATACACAGATGTGCTTCTCTTTTTCTGAACTGTCTCTTGTCTCCCACAAAGTGAAGCTGAACACGGTGAGGCAATGCTTTTGTTCTGCAAGGAAATCTCTTGTTCCAAAAGCTTGTACATATCTGGTGTATTATATGGTTAATCAAAATACTGACTTTCTGGAATTATTTTCATTTAGTTTTTAAACCATACTGATTTTTAAAGAGATTGAAAAGGGGCAGATTCCTAATTAGATATAGGAAGGGCTATATTTTGAAAGAGCAGCCTTCTTTGAAAGGTATAACTCACCCTTATTGATAAAAACACACATGCAATTCTATCTTTAAGTTCCAGTTGATAGAACTTTGTAGTTCTTCCCACCTGCCTGTGAGTTTAAACAGAATAGTAGGGAGTGGAAGATTTAGAAGAATTTACATTTATTTCTAGTAATTCAGTCTGTAGGAGCAGTTTGCATAAAGAAAAATAGGACTATATGCTTTTGAGTCTGCACTTGGAATGTGAATGCACAGCAAGGAAATTAACCCTTCTAAACCAAAACACTGGCCTACAATTTAGGAAACCTCAAGAATAGTTTGACCTGCCCCTGATATTCTATGAAATCATAGGTCAGTCACTTAAATTTGCTGTTCAGAAAGCCTCAGAAACTCTTTCCTTTCTGTTTCTTTTGAATGTTCCTCAGATGTAGCCTGGGCTTTCATCCAACTGGTTCCTCATTTCCTCTGTCAGTCAGGAAAACACAGCCTGTCCGTGCACCAAGATGCACATTGTTAGAATTTCATAGTATCAAGCTCTATTAAGTTATGAAGCAGTTTCCCAAGAGAATGGCAGAGCACTAAAAGCAAACTGTTTGAAAAGTGACTGTATTAACAAAAACTTTGTACTGGCATTTGTAATACTCTCAAATCTGATTTAAATAGAGTTCTGTATCAGATTTAAATACCTTTTCATGTTCAAACCTAGGATCAAAGTTTTACCAACAAACCTGTTCTTATAAAGCTTTTAAGTTACTTTTGAAAGTAGAAGACAGGGAGCAAGCTAGTGTTAAAAATACAGGAAAATAACCTGCACAATACTGGCAATGCTTACTGCCAACTTGAGTGACACTTAATGAAGTTGAAATTCCTGTTTATGCCATAGGAAAATGACTACTAAAAGTTTTAGGTTGTAGGTACTACTCAAAAATTGCTGGCGTGGTAACCCTGTATTTCATTATTTCCTTGGTTGCTTTATGCTATAGCTTAATATTTTGAAAGATGTAGAAAACGTTCTGGAACTTTCAGTTTTGCAGTAAATATTAATCCTTTTGCAGCAATGATTCTTAAGGAATTCAGCTATGTATCTTGTATTAGTATATGTTAATGTAACAACTTCATTTGATAAATTTATGTAGCATATAAATCAGTTTATAAATTCCTCTTTATAACCACAGGAAAATATGTATAGTATCACATTCCTCCTTCATATTAATACTGATTTGGTCACTGAAGCCATTCAAGCTTATGTCATTTTACATGGTAGAGCCAAATAAATCTGTGTTGTGTCCCCATATGCATGAATACATTTCAAGTTTTCTTTCTGTCATCAAGCTTTCTCAGATAAACGCCTTTTGTTTTGAAGACTTTTTCCAAAAGTATCTTTTTTTTTTTTTTTTTAATCTATTGTTTATTATCTATTATTTTCATCCTAATTTTTGGACTCATTCTTTTAAAAATGGGACTGTGTTCTGTCATTTCTGAATCTGTTTAGGTGTGTAAAACTTGTAGGTGCCTTAAGTCAATAAAAGAGGCAAAGACATTGTATGCTGAAATAGTTGGATGACTGTAATAAATAGGGAAAATTTAGCAGCATTGCTTAATGTAAAGCTGTGTGGGTAAAATGGTGCATTAAGTAGGTACATTAAAAATACAAATTAATTTTACTGATACACAATCTTGTTGGATTTCTTTGATAGTTCACTCAGTATTCAAGAAAAATGCAAAAAAAAGTATGATGAGCTTTCATTTTCTTCTATTTTCCCTTTCTGTGGCATTAATATAATATCTTTCTACATCAAATATCATCCAGCTTCATATATAATGGAGTGTATATAGTGGGCGTGCTTTAGATTTATATCTCTGTGATTTTTTTTAAGTAAGAAAAACTGTTGCTCCAAGTATCCTATCATACAGACATGAAGTGTCAGAGTGCTGTATCAGTCAGTTGCTTTGGGGTCCAGGGGGATGGCAAGGCAGGACCAAGCACAAGACTCTGTCTGAACCCCAGCACCAGCACCTGGCACTTTCTCCTCCCCTCCCCTCCCCTCCCCTCCCCTCCCCTCCCCTCCCCTCCCCTCCCCTCCCCTCCCCTCCCCTCCCCTCTCCTCTCCTCTCCTCTCCTCTCCTCTCCTCTCCTCTCCTCTCCTCTCCTCTCCTCTCCTCTCCTCTCCTCTCCTCTCCTCTCCTCTCCTCTCCTCTCCTCTCCTCTCCTCTCCTCTCCTCTCCTCTCCTCTCCTCTCCTCTCCTCTCCTCTCCTCTCCTCTCCTCTCCTCTCCTCTCCTCTCCTCTCCTCTCCTCTCCTCTTTTTAATTTATCCCCAAATTTGAAATACATAATACATTTTCCAATCTAATTTTTGCAATGACAGGTTTATTCAAAAGCTGTGAGTTTGTAGGTTGTAGCCCTGTGGTAGGGTCCTTTCAGCATCTTTGTCTTCAGTGGGATTCAAACAGCTGATCAGGTGATGTTCTGAAGAAGAAGCAGGGGATGTTGTGGATCATAGTTAGAAAACATGCTAAGAAATTTATCAGAATGTAAATATTCTCAACCAGAGATTTAAAAATCATTTGGCTCCCTTCTTTTAATGGTTCTAATAGGAAGATTATGAGCCCTATTATACATACCTGAGAGACAAAGCAGTATAAATTAATGGGATTTTTTGTCAGTGCCCAATTAGGTTATATTATATATAAACTGAGGTTTGTTAGAGATGATAGTTCTCATTCAGCTTTCAAAATAAAAATACTTCTCGTTTAAAGTTCTTTCATGTGGAGTATAAATGAGGCATTAATATACTAGTGATTTTGGTCACAGATGGATCTTACCTAGTGGTTTAGAGCTTAATGATCTGAGGTGTTCCTCTTATTAGTACGGAGAGACTTTGTATAATTAGTTGACTGAAGGCATATACTGCACTTAGGTTTATAAACCACGTATAATTTTACAGTCTTTGTTACCTGAGTTTTAGCAGTTGACTAATTTGCAGAAAAAAACGATACTTCGTTTAAAAAGAAGAAAATCACTGTAAGGAAAAATACACTATGATTGTCTCTATAAATGAAGAGTAATACATAGCTTAACACTTCCAAATGAGTGTCCTTCCTTCCAAAATATTTGAGTTTGATGGGATCAGTCTTAGTGTCCTATTATAAAAGTATCATTTCTGGAAATTAATTAAAAAAAATATCAAGAGCTCAGTGATTACTATATAGTGATTATTGTACTGTGAAAAATATATAGTTAATTTAAGTTGCAAAGGTATAGAGTGCTATTAACTGGCGTTCTCATACATTTTAATAGTTGTATGACTGAACATTTTCAGGGAGGGTGTTAAACAAATTCTATGATGCTGTTAAAGATAGATTTTGCACAGTAAGTGGTTCATATCCTGTTCATTGTCAGTTTCCAAATATAAATTGGAAAACAGGTATAGGTTAAATCACTGGAGAGGCTGGGTGATTAACCTAGTTTGCAGGCACATACAGTCATCACCGCTCCACATAACAGCAGTCAGATGGGCAAGCGTCAGTAGGGCAACTTTGTGTCCTGGTGGAACACATTGCCCTCATTCTTTGGGGCATCTGCAGTGTTACTATTAGATTCAATAACTTTTAAAAATGGCCCAGATTCTTAAAGGTATCTTTTTCCCATGTGCCTTTGATTCATCAAAGAGGTCAGGCTTCAAATACACTGTTAAGAACAATCAGACTTGTCATCCAAACATCCAGCCTTCCTCCATGAGCCCTGTACCTCAACTTTCACATCCACCAACCTGTTAAGTACTCCTCACTGTGCCACTAATTATCTGAGTGGTTAAGGGTACAGGCCCTGCAGCCAAGAGCCTGTTGGCTGCAAGTTCTTGCAAAACTAATCTTGATTCTCATCTAGTCATTGCCTAGTCTGGGGAAGTTAAAAACCTGTAATTTTGCTGTATTATTTTAATGCTAAAAAATACAAACCCATATAAAATATAGGTCTCTAGAGTACTGTATGTTATTTTTTTTTTTTGTATTTCCTACAGACTGGCTAGCAGAACAGAATTGGCTGAGAATTTATGTATTTTCCAAGTTCTTGGGCTGCACTAAACTGATGCTAAACTGTGTAGAAGAGAGGTCATAGAAAGAGCACAGTTCATTATACTTGATTTTTATCTCCTCTAGGCAGAGTTAGGGAAATAATTTTGCACTCTGCTATCTCTGTTCTGAGTGGATTTACTTCAAAAGAAACTTGGTCTTTTCTAATGTGTAGTAATGACCCGATTTGTAGTGTAAATAATTTGTTCTGTGACAAGCGTCAGTAAGGAAATACAGTTATATGTAAAGTAGAGCTATCTTTCAAGTGTAGTTTTGTCTGAATTTACGTTCTTAATTCTGTGGGTTTGTACTAATCCTAACATAGAATTATAGGATATCCTGAGTTGAGAGAGACCCAAAGATCATTGAGTCCAACTCCTGGCTCCACACAAAAAAAAACAAACTTAATTTATCTAATCATCAATGACCAAATCTTCAGTAAGTCTTTCCTCTCCCTATGGGGAGAACTCTTTATCAAGAGTACATAGGTGTCTTTCACTATCTATATATGTACCTTTGTAATGGAAAAAAAAAAAAAAAGAAAAGATAGTAGGCCAGTTACTCCATAGAGCTCTATCTAGTGAGGTGAAGTTTTTCTAACAAGATTTTGAAGTATAGACTGAGGCTTGGGATGACTGTTAATTGAGGAGTGTAGAAGTTGAAATATAATTTATGAAGAGCATTATGAGCTTCTTGAAGACTGGATGTTGTCCCAAAGGGCAACCAGAAGACAAAACAACAAAACCTTGAAATGGCATCTGTAATATATTTTTTTTCTTTTTGGCTAAGATGGAGAACTTATCACTAATAAGTAGCCAAAAATATTTTGATAATTTTGATTTATAGTCGATAGATGATAGTACATATAGTAGATAGATGATAGTCAATGTATAGCCTACCTCCTATTTTCAAACATTAAATTAGCTTAAATCTGTAAAAATAGATACAAGCATTTCCATTTTCAGTGGACTTGATAGTTTTCTACAAATCCTACAAGTTGAGGTAAGACTGATTTGGACATTAAATAAGATTCTGTGCCTCTATGAAAAAAAAGAAAACAAAAACAACAACAAAAAACATTGCCAAGGACTTTGGTGGATTCCTAATTTTTTTAAGATGAAGATATTCTTCTTGAAAAGGAAGTCTTCAACTTTTTTCAAGTTTCTCTTGCTAAAACTTTACATTGCAATTAAAAGCTTATTGCACCCATGTGTTGGAAAAGTAGTAACAGGATGTAGTATTAGAAGGTTATGTCTAACGAGCCATTAACTGGCCATGTTGGTAAAGATGACTTCTTGCAACACAGTTTTCTTAGAAGTGACTGAACAGAGAATGAAATCATGCTCAAGTACTGAAATTAAAAATGTTAGTCCTACAACTGAAGAGGGAGACCTGTTTTGAAGTAACAAATGAAGTTTGCAATTAGTATGTAATATGATATGAAAATAAGTATCTTTTTCATTAGAAACTCTGAATGTAGAAGGGATTTTGAGTTATTATTGTGCTTGAAAACCTGCAAAAGGTTAGAGAAGTCAGACAACTATAAAATTTAGAATGCATGTTGACACTGCATATTCAAGAAAAAAATTAAAGATATGGGAGTTTTGTGTGTGATTTGAATGCAGTGTTAGGCTCCATGTTGGTAAAATAAATTTAGTCAATCTTAAAAAGTACTGGACAAATCTGTTATAGCACTATGTTGAAAATAATTTCATATAGAACTATCTATGTGTAATCATAGAATAATAAAATGGAGCGAGTATCTTAGCAACTATATGAATTAAAATCACAACAATCATGCAACCATTCCTTTAGTTTTTTATGTCGATACATTGTGGATAGGAAAATGAATCTGAATGTCTTTCTAAGAAAATTAGACATTTCTTCATCTACTTAAAATGATAAAAATTAGAACTATGAGGGCCTGCATAAAAAAATGATGTAGATTGTTTTAAAATGCTATGTCTGGCTTCTGTAAAGAAGGGGATTTTAGGAAAATAAAGTCCATCAGTAATAATTCTTGGCACGTAGTCAAGCGTTCAGTTGGTGTGCTCTGAAGCAGAATGGGTATGAGAAAGCCCACAGGGCTGGACAGTAAAAGTAGCAAGCAAACTGTAAGGAAGTCACACTGATACAGAAAGGCACAACTTAAAACATTACAAAACAAAATAACAACAATAACAAAAACTAATGAGCAAAATGGTTCTTTTGCGGATCAGCAGTTCTTTCTGCTGTTGCTTTGTGACCAGTTTGGTTTCAGGGCCCTGAATTAATTTGTTACAATAGTATTTTCAATGCAAATGGTTCCCTATTCTGCTCCTTTTGTTTCCGTTCTATAAATTATGTATTGGTATTAATAAAATAAGGCTTTTCTCCTTAGAGCATGTATTTACAACAGTGTAAAGGGGACAGGAAAGAGGTAGAGCTTGCCTCATGCACAAACCCTACTCCTCCTGTCCCACTGTGCTTCAGATATGCTTAAAGCAAAACCTGTGGGTCTGTGTATGAATAGCAATGGCAGTTTCATGAAGTACTCAGCCTCCTGTTGTTTGATTGTAGAATGAGAATCTGACCTATTCCTGTGTCAAAAAAAGGCCTAGTTTAGAAGGAAGGATTTTACCAATTAAGTAATTGTTGATAGTTGGTTATTTTATTCATTTTACATTAATATACTGGATTTTTAGGGAAATAAAAAAGTCTCTCATTTTCTACTCCCTTTAATACTGAGTGCAGAAGTAGCTCACAATCAAAACATTGAGTTATATGACATAATCTAATTTGTATCTCAAGTTCATTGTGTGTGCTTTTCTTCCTCACATTGTTGATTTATGGCTTTCAAACTACATCAACAGGTGTATGACACAGTTACCTCCAGGTCTCTTTAAATTATGCATACCTAAATGCTATTAAAGAAAAAAAAAACACAACACTTTTGGCACGTAGTATATAGACATGTTTCAGTGCAGCTAAAAATATCGACATGTTTGGGTTGAGAGAAGGTTATTTGCATAAGGAAATCAATATATGCAAATGTCATCAATTATTAGTTGACTGATGTTCACTTTAAAATAGACTAGTGATAAAGAGCCAACATTAGAAATTTATTTAAAATGAAATCACGGTGGGAAACATGGTGGGTTAGCTGGTTATAGAGTGCTGCCCTGTTTTTGTGAGGAAGTTGGCTTGGTCTGAGTTAGTGCTTTGGTGAGAACCAGCTTTTGGATGGATTCCACTATCAATAGGATGCTGCTGCTTTGGGCCTCCTGGAAGATAAAGGAGCTTCAGAAGGATTCTGCAGCACCTGAAATTAATTATTTTTGAAGAAGTAACAGTAGGAGGAATAACAGGGAACTAATAGAAAAGTGGTTGTAGCTGCTCTTGTCTGAGTTACTGAGCAGATGTTCTTCTCTGTTCGCTTCTATGGGACTGATTACTAAAGTCATGATTAGGACTGGTGTTACCATGAAAGCAAAGAGATGCTGGAGGTCTTTGAGTTCATTGCAAATTACTGGATGGTGAAGTGGTGAGATGAAGTCTTGTTGTACTTGTCATGTTTCTACTTTAAGAGTTAGTACCTTACACTTCTTTTTTTTTTTTTCTTATTCATTCTTGCTTCTTTCTTTTTTACTTTCTTGTGGCAGTGCTAATGTTTTCACTAGCTCAGATTAATTTAACAGTGTTGCGTGATAATTTAACCATAGTCAGTTTAATGAAAATTATTAAACATTATTTTTCAGATTAAGTTTCACAACATTATTTTTTAAACCTTTTATCTTTATTCCGACCTGCCTCGCTGTGAAGTCAAAAAGAATATGTCTCTGTGTTCTGTCAATCTTAGAAGTGACCATCTAATTTGTAGAGACTACTTCTCTCTTTCCATGGGGAAGTAAATTACAAATAATTAAATTTTTGCTACTCTTTTGCATAGTTTATTGATTGTATGCCTAAGTTGGCATTTCCTATGCTAAAATTCAAAATCTTGATGGGGTGTTGTTTCTTTTCAGAATTACCAGATGCAATAGCTTCTGTAGGGCTCATTCCATTCTGATGGTGGTCTAAGACGCATCTACTTCTGACACCAGGCCATGTGCTGGTGTCACTGAATTCAGAAATAGTTGCAAAAGAATTTAGTTAGGCTAGAAAATAATAGAAAGTAAGATCAGGATGAACCTGTCTATTTCTTTTCCTGTTCTGTCTTAAAACTTTGTTAGCTCAAAAATAATACTACTATGAATGTATGCACACTCAAATTTGTCATTGCTTTCAACCTGTTAGTGTCTATCTTTATTTTCACTTTTCTTCCAAAAGTATATATTCAGTTACCTTTAATTTTCGCCTCTTGCACTACATGTAATATGTTTGTTTTTCACCTGTGTAAGTCAGGCAACGACAGCTGTCCGCTACTAATGACCCAGATAAATAATATTTTCTAATTCCAACTTATTATTCCAAATTAGTATTAAGATGTAATATTAAGTAAAGAAGGTAAAGCTTTGTAATCAACTGCTTATGCTACCAATGAATTTCAGAAAATAATTAAGTATTTAGGGGATATGTTTACTGATGCATACTTGCAAATGATTTTCTAGAAAAACATTTACTTAGTATTCAGTATCCAGTTTCCCAGAAATAATTCAATGACTGCTCAAATGGTTCCTGTGGAGTTGATGTAGATTCTACGATTTTCTGCTGAATTATCTTTGAATGTACGACATGCCTTCTAAAGTTGTTGATTATGTTCTGCATCACCATTATTATACAATCCCATTAATTAGCTTTATTACAGTAAGATCTTTACATGAAGTATACTGTTCTGGACATAGTGAACATAGATTACAAGAGGAAATGAGAGAAAGTCTATGTTTTAAGCTTCTGTTTTATGTTTTATGTTAAGTTTTTATGTTTAAGATCAATGTATGTTCTTACCTGAAGTTTTCATTACAATAACCTAATGTTAACAAACCAAATAATGTAAGAAATTTGATTCATCTGCTGTGCAGAGAAACAACTCCAAACTTCTAAAATTATAACTATTATTGTTGCATTTGATTTTATCTGTTTCCCATGGAAAACTGTATTCTGTTGAGTGCACCAAAAGGAAAACCTTTTGTAGTGTTTTGGTGAAAGGTTTTCATGTTTTGACCTATATGAAGCTTTAAGAACAGGACTTAGAATATATTTCTAATAATAATGAAATCAGTCACTGTTAACTTTCCTTTAGTTCATGATGGAAATGTTGGAGGATGTCCTATGGTTTGTCCTTTGACAGTACCACGCATGCTGCCACTAAAAGTGCTGATTTGATGTACTCCTAATAGCTTGTTTTGTAAGCTGAACTCCAAAAATGCAAAGGAAGAGAAATACTAAAACTGAACTGCAGGCTTATAGCACTACTGGCTGGTATGCAACAGTCCAGAGAGAATAAACTAAAGAAATGTCAAAGAATGCTTCTGGATTTGGCAACTTTTTTTCTTGTGCTTCCTCACTGTAAGAAGTAACAGGCTAAAATTCCAACAGTTCTCCATTTCGGACACAAAGATTATTTTTCTTATTTATATATAAATACATTTTTTAACTGTGTACTTGAGTATTTTGAAGATATTTCTATTGGCACACATTAGTCTCAAGTTCTGATAATTATGTTTTCTCTCAGAATGAAGCACATTTGCTATTTTCTCAAAACATAAAACATAAAACTACAAAGATGATTAGTGCAAGGCAGCAGACTGCAGGTGTATTATTAGGAGGTCAGAAAAAAAGTTTAAAATGCCCTTGTGTGTGTATGCCTACATAATTTCTGACTTTTTAAAAATTTCTTTTGCTTTTTAGTTTAGCTTCCCATTAGTACATCTGGCAGTTCTGAACAGGTGTTTGATTGCTTTTTGTGATAGTTCTGTACCTAGAAATCTCAGTGATGTCAGGCGTTTTCACACATCTTACATTAAATCAGCCTGTGCTTTTACCTTCAAACCTACGTCATGTAGGACCATCTCTAAGAAATATCTTCCTTTGCAGACATGGAGGACAGTGGGAAAAAGACAGGAGGGTAGCACATCTCAGACTTGGCAGCAAAATGAACTTCTATTTTTACTAGTGTATCAACTATTTTAGATATCACTGAACTGAGGACACTCAATACTGTTCAAAATCAAAACTAGTAGCATTTTACCTGAGGCTTTTTACTTGCTTGGAATCTTCTTTTTCTCTGTTCTTTCTTCTTCAGCTTGGGAGGCATTTTCCAATGCACATGTATGTTTGTATACATTACCTGTATGAGCTGCGTTTCATTATATCCTGGCCTGATCAGAATTACCACGGGTACATCTGTTAACTATGAACATGTTCACTTACAGAATGGTTTTGTCTTTTCTGTTTCACTTGAATAAGGAAATGTACTCTGTGTTCTAATTCAAATCTCGTAGTATTTTAGTCATCTGCTTGTTCCTGCCAGCGGAATAGACTTATTTCCATAGGACAGTCTTTGGTTCAGAGAATAAAAAAGGTCAGCAGAATGTACTGTGTACTGCAAGGTTGTCAACATTAAGGCAAAACCTCAATTTACAGGCCCTTGTTAGTCTGACACTTTCGGTCTGGACTGAGATCTCAAAATTTGATATTACTTGAAATACATAACAAGTCCTTATCTAAAATAGTGATTTAAGTGAATGAACCAACTGGGTAAAGATAAAATATGTTTATTCTGTTTGCCATATTCAAGATGGAGAGGATGGCACTGTGTGTTCTCAAGGCCACCTAATGCTTTTCTCTCCCTAAGGAATTGGGAAGTTTTTAACCTCTGGAATTCAGTTTCACTATATTTCTCTAACAGTGAAGTAGTTCTGATTATGCTCTGATTAGCATTTCTTCCTACCCATAATGCTTCTTATCATAAAGGTGTTGTGACCATTGAAATGGAATTTTCTGTTTAAAAAAAAAAAAAAAAAAAAAAAAGCTCTAAAAGGTGATCTACGCTGATATATGGGGTAGCAGATCATAAACGTCTAACAGGTGCAGGATACCTGTTGTCATTTTACTTATCACATCCTGTAAAAGGATTCAAATGATAAATGCCAGCATATCTCGTATACATAATTTACACCTCTGATTTACATGCCCACCACGTCCAGTTTTGTGGTTTAGTAGAGGAGGTTATGAGAGGTTATGACTGGTTTCTGAGTGGGAGTCAAAACAGGGTTAACTATGCAATTGTAAAATATGATAGAGGTCTATTTAGATTGAGATCTATGAACACCAGGATAAATAGTACGGATAACTTACTACAAGCATGCTTCTTAGGGCTGAAAGGAGACAATGTTTCAATCACAGAGACAGTATTACTATGATGCTAGTTGGACTACCAGAAGTGCTTTTGAAATTCAGTCTTATGTGGGGGATCAGAAAAGGTGATCATCTAGTTTTATGCCTCACAGTCTTTATTATTCAGACTTGATTTCATTTAATCAAGAACCCTTTCATGTTTCATTATAGTATTTAGCTCCTGGTGAATGAGTAACAGATTTGGAAGGTGGTAAGTTCAGAGACGTTCGCACTGCCACTGCAAGAAGCTCTGACCTGATGGCCCATTCCAGCCCAAGCATGCTAATTCTAATGTATGATTTATTTTAGTCTAAAAGTGTGGATAGAACAGTGAAGGTGAGGAGCAAGCAATGCATCTCTGTGAATGCTGTAAGATAAAAACAGTGCAAACTGCATCGCAGATGAAGTAATGAATGCAGCTAAGTCGTATGCTGGCTTTGTACTGACAAGCACCCACGTATGCTTGCTGTCTCTCAGACAGGAATTCTCCTTAATCCTGTGTTCTGCCTTCTAAATGGAATGTGAGAGATGGTCATACACCTATCAGAACAATATGAGCAACATCAATACTTGCACTGATTTTGATGCTTCAGGCAGGGTTTTTTTATGATGCAGCAGTCCCTCCTCTAGTGACAAATTACTCTTGTGCAGAAATTTTTGATATGCGTAATATTCTTATTGTTGGTTTAATTATAAATTGGAAACCACATCAATCCTTTCTATCCCTACCAAAGCTCGGAAGAGCTGTGATTTTATCAGATGTACCCCTCCTCCAATTGAATTCTTCTCTATCATTGTTCAGAGAATCATTTAGGTTGGAGAAGACCCTTAAGATCATCAAGTCCAATAGACAGAAATACTGTTCATAGAATAAATTAGTATTTCTTAAAGCAATGGTAAATAAGACAGTTTCTGTGTATAGCACAGAGACCTGGTAAGTACTAACAGACTAGTTATGAAAAGTTCAAGATTTGGTTTCTTTTCAGTTGATCCAGATTTAATGTTCATATTAGTTGGGGATGATGTTATAAGTTAAGAACTGGGAAGCATATATGTCCTGCTATCCTTCTGCTCCCATTTTAAGAATTCCCTTTAAGAATGTACTCTTAAGAGAAATTAACTTTTTTAATATTACTATTGCTTTTTCTTGCTTAATTTTCATGGTATTTTTTACCTTCCCAGCTTTTTTAGTTGTAGTTTTCTGAAAATAACTTTTAAACATTATTTTTCATTGTATAGAATTAATAATCACTATGTAATTGTTAGAAATAATATTTCTTTTCTGATAAAGGGTGAATACGAATTTGAAATTGCTTCAATTAAATCACACTTTTAAGAGCATTCGTCTGATCTGCTTAAGACTACTTAAATCTTTCTTTTCTTCTCTGCTTCCACTTATTACATGATTTTAAATGTTTGCCTTAGGCCTTTCTTGTACCAGGAGGAAAAGGAAGGCACTAAAGGAAGGGCAAGCCCTGTCAAGTGCCACACAAAGTGAAACTGAACGAGTAGATAATGTTAGTAGTGTCGGTTCGTTTTTATAGTATGAGGTGCTTATGTGACAGTGTTCATCACTGATGAATCCTGGAATATAGAAAATTTTAGTTTGGATGGGGTGGAGAAGGGGAGAGGTGGAGAATATAACTGGCCTTCTTCATTTGTGTTATTTGTAAATATGACTGAGTTTCTTCCTTGGAAAATATTTTGTAATATTACCTTTTAAAAGTGTGTGTTTACGTGAGTTGAATTTTTATGGTATAGCTTGGTCCTTAATTGATACCTTTTGGTACATGTTCTGCAGATAGATCTACCTCTCAGTCAGGAAAACACACTGCATAATGTGTATCACGTTGCTAGAACACACTGGTGCCAGTATCAATTTTGATTGACCATATGCTTGGACTTGAACAGATTGATATAATTTCTGACTTCTTAATGTCTTAAATATAATACTCCTAATGTGAAATTGACTACAAATTAGGCAAGAAGAATTTTCTGAGTTTTTTTAAATCATCTTAAATGCAAAAGGATTGGTGAAGTCAGGTGGCTTCAGTTTGTGTAAACAATGTGTAAGAGGAAAAAGTTGGAATAGCTGCATCATTCTGATATTCTGGGTGTGCTTACCTGAATAAATAAATAAAATAGCTCTTTAGTAAGAAACTGGTCAGGAAAAATTTAGTCTTTATGGTATTGCTCACATTACTCTAATCCCTAGTCACAGCTGCAACACTGAAATGCATCTGTAACCATTACTCTATACCTGTGCCTATTTTGTTTTCCAGTAATGAGTCTGGAAGTGCTTTTATATATTTGTCCATTACTGTGCTGAACCTTTCAGTAGTGAATGTTATTCCATTTCTTGTGAGAATAAGATAGAAACTCTGGCAGTGGTTTGCACAACAGTGATTTGTGTGCTTTGTGTAGATGGTGTGTTCCCTCATTGAAATACACTTGCTGCAGTAATTCTGTCATATTTAAAATCATAACATTTGAAGATGATTTTTATTTACTTCAATATAAATTTCTCTCTTTATTTCTTTATCCTGCATCTTTTTGCTATTAAAAATTTTATGGAAAAACAAAAGATGGATAAAATTGGTAGTTGAACTTGATAGTTGAGTTTTTGAAGACTAAAAATTCGTATTCTACATTCTTTAATTATTTTTTTATTTATTTATTTTTTAAATTTCCTAACAGTTTTGTTTTTCATAAAACTAAGGAACGACTGTCATATAAAGGGTTAATTTCAATTCTTCTATCCCAAATCCTGTAATGATTTAGGATCTGGGGAGATCATCAACTCCAATCCCCCTCCTTTAAAGCAGAATTAGGTAGAGCAGCTTACTCAGGACCACATTCACTTGAGTTTTGAATATCTTCAGAGATTAAGACACTTCAAATTCTTCTGTCAAATTGTCCCACTCTTTAATCACCACTACAGTAAAAAAGTTTTCATTTTTTTTCTTAATGTTTAAACAGAATTTCTTGTATTCCAGTTTGTGCCCATTGCCTCTTGTCCATTCAGTGCACATTTTGGAGGAGAAACTGGCACCATCTCCTTTACACACTCCTATTCAAGATTTGTGCACATCAGTGAGATCCCCCTGAGCTTTCTCTTTTCAAGACCAAACAATCACTATAAACACTAACTAGCTGAGTTTGTACTGTTCATATGTATACCTTACAATTTGCTGGAAAATAGTAATTTCTGAGTAGACATGATCTGTTTCATCTATTTGGTAACTTTCTGTTTGTTGTTATGTCTGTACCGGTGTAACTGATGTTTGCACAGCTGTTAGGAAGTATTCACAGAGGGACTTGTACCAGGAAAACTAGTTTATAATAGCTGGTAGAGAAGACTTCATCTTTTTAAGATCTTCAAGTTTTCAACCTAAATAGAGAAAATTTTCTAAAGTATTTTAAAATGCATCCTTAATATTATTAGCTCATTGTCTTCTGTGAAGATCTTTTTTTCTTTAAAGCAACACATTTATGTTCACTACAAAATTTTGGAGATGCTTCAGGGGTGCTCATGTCTACTAAATTCTTTTCAGTGAACAGGGAGATAACATCTACACCAAAGACTTGGTGTAAGGTGGGACTGTGGTCTGAGAGTGCAAGAGAAGTTTAACTTGCCAGCGTTGATTAGCAGATGATGATATTGATCGCAAAGTTAATCCAGGTGTGCTCACATCACCCCTTCCACAATTATTTATGCTATCTGTGACAAAAAAAGAATTTTATGAGTAGGTTTGAAGAGAAGCTTTAAAAATTATTGGTGGATTCCTTTCAAAACTAACAAGCAATTTTAGATGGAACAAAGATGTGAAGTATAGAATGTAATGGGAGTTTTGTGTCATGGTGTGCTTATTGTTCAAAGTCCCATTGAATCTCCAGTAGAATCCTATTACAAATTCAAGTAACTATCTTACTAGTAGTGTAGTTTGAGAGAGAGGTCAAGAAATGCCATTCTTTCAGAAGATAAAAGCACAGTAAATCAAGCAACTACACTTTTGTGCACTAGATAAATGAAATGATGTTTTTGGTTCCTCCCCCACGCTCCATCCATTATGTTTCTCTAGCTTACTGAAATGAGATTGGTTTCTGTTGCATTCACTTTTCAGTGTAATATCTGACGCTATAGGCCTGTTATCTGTTTTAACACAGCATTATTTCACAGTGTTTTTAAGACACTTCTCACCAATAAACATCCTAGAAGTGCATGTGTGGGAAGGCTTAACTGACAATTGTGTTTATCTGAATATGCTTGTTGTGCATACAAGAAACATTTAGTTTCAGGAAGTTTTTCGTGACTCTGGGGCTCTTTTTGTTGTTGTTCAAATCTCTGAATCACTTCTGGCCAAATGGTGCAGGCTTCCTTTCTGGTCTGTGTTCCTTTGTGTCTTTCTCATGGAAACTAAAAAAGGAAAGCATAATTTGCACATACCAAATTCTATCCTTACATGGAGCTCAGAAGCAAAACTAGAAATAAATTCCTAGCTGCGCGCACTGGTAGAAATGGGTGATTATATCTGATATATCCCTCAATTACAGCTCAAAGTGAAGGAAAAGTAGTGTAATTACAATCCATAAGTGGTTTTGTGTGGGGGGAGATTTTTGTGTGTGTGTTGTTTTTTTTCTTGTAAGGTTGCTTATAGATGTCTATGTTCATTTTTATAAAAGGAAATAAAAAAAATTTCTAATGCTATTGTGTGGTTGCAAGAGAAAAATGGCAACAAAGAGAATTAAACATTAAAATGGGTGCTCTGTTTCTCTAAACACTTCTGTATTCTGAATTAAATAGCATGCAATTTTTGAAAGCCTAACTGTGTAACTGTGGTGCCAGATAGTGATGAAAGCTGAGATTTAGATGTCAGATTTGATACAAAGTTCAGTTGAATTGCAGTGTAGTGGTCTGCATTAGGACCTAATTCAATATTGCTTTTGACCAGCCTATCATGGTTCTATAAGGTCCTCACAAGAACAGTGAGATTGAATTAGCACAAGTTTCAGGCTATTGGAGAATTAATTAGCATCTCACCATTTTGGCCATATGTTTGAATTAAGTTCAACTTTCTGCTGTCACTTTAGTGATACATTTATCTGTGGCCTATCTCTTGGAGTTGTAGAAAGCTTTTGATTGAGAGAGGGCCTCAGCAGAATTTTCCTTTGCATCAGTAACTGCAGCAGTTACAAAGAGAAAAGCATCAGGATTGTAGAAAATGGGGTTGCAAGCTCTTGTAGTTGAGCTCTGGATTGTTCTACTTAGGGGAGCCTGCTATTTGCTGTAAGTTAGATGTGCCAAAAGCCATTATGAGCACTGGAACAGCACAAACTTGGGAGCATGCAATGATGTTGGCTCTTATCTCCCTTAGGCCTTTAAAAAACAGTAATAATGGCATTCAATGTGATTGACTTGTGTTTCCGGAGCCAGTACAGACACCAGACCATCTCATTGAGAGCTGGTAGTGCTCGCACTGAAGCTTGGACGTAGAGGCTCTTGACTTGTTTTCATTCTCCATCCTCCTTGCTTGACACTATTCAAATGCTGTAAAACATAAACGTGGATTTATTCACCAACCTTCTTAGTTCTGCTGAGGTATCTGTAAGCAATGTTCATCTGAAGAAGACAGGCCAAACCCAGATTTTATGGGAACTTTGTCTTCAACCTTCCACTCTGCAAAGGAAGGACAATTCATACATTGTGCAGAAGGTACTAAATGGTATCTTAAAACATTCAATGATTACATTTGTTTAGTTTGCTTAAAAACAAGAAATTCCAAAAGAGCAAAGGAAAAAATCTCCAACTAACTTCCAGATTAATTACAGCATAATTAATTAGAGTACATGGGTTATCACTCATCTGCATTTCATAATTTTTTATAAAAAATGTCTGTTTACATAGAATCAAAATAGATTGCCTCTAGTTTTACTTGTCCAGAAATGTGAGTCATAAAAATTAAATGGACATAATACACTGAAATATCTTAGCATTGATGTTCATACCCCCATAAAAAGAAAGGACCTTGTATTAGAAAGGTAAACAGCAATGGATAATCACACGGAATTCTCCATGTATATTGGGACTTCAACAAAGCAAGAGGAAAAAAAAACTCGTTAGCAGATGAACAGTTGGTAGAAACACATTCTACCCTTTATGTCTCTCATCATATCATAGAATTGTAGAATGGCTTGGGTTGAAAAGGACTTCAAAGATCACCTAGTTTCAACCCCTCTGCTATGTGCAGGGTTGCCAACCATCAGACCAGGCTGCCCAGAGCCACATCCAGCCTGGCCTTAAATGCTTCCAGGGATGGGGCGTCCACAACCTCCCTGGGCAACCTGTTCCACTGCTTCACCACCGAGTGAAAATCTCTCATGAAATAAACAGTTTTCTTATTGGAACATTCAAATTGAAACTGTTACTTGTAATAAAACACTTCGGGTACCTTGATTTCATTTGATCTATGTACAGGTAGGAAGGCAATTGTTTACATTTCTTCAGGGCAGTAGCCTCTATTAATAAAGACTATATATATATATAGTCTTTATTAATATATATATATATAAATATATATATTAATATATATATAGTCACTCCCTGTTTTATATATTTATATATATATGTAATTATACAATGAATCCTATAGATAATTTCTAAATGGAAATCAGAAATAAGCACAGTTTTATCCTTGTCTGAAGCAAGGTCCTGAAGGCAGATAAAATGATTTTCTCACAGCTTAGTGATTTAGCTATAGGCGTAGTTTCCTTAGCTGTTCACTTTAGTTATAACCCTTCTTGAAAGCAAAATTGCAGACCATGATTTTATTTCTAAACATCTGTGACCTTATTTTTGGAAATAGTCATGAAATAGAACTTCTACATTGATCAATGAAGTAAAGAATCACTAATAAAAACTCTTCTGTGCAAAGGCTGCAATATTTCTTTCCTTACAAAAATAAGAGGATAGATGCCTCAATGTCTTTTAGTAGATACAAAGAATATAATTAAGAGTGCTATCAAAATGAAAAATTTGCTCTGCCAATTCTGTCTTGTCTCCCCAAGGTAGAAAAACATACTTATATGAGTGAAGTATCTATCAAGTAATTACGATCTCTGGGGTGCAATTTATGGGACCAGTGGTCAGAAAAGTAATGTTTGACATAAAGTGTTTTCCCCGGAGTCCTACTTGACTAAAGAGAATGCAAAGTATTGCTATACACAGCAAGCGTTCACAGGCAGTGGATGTACATATGTGGTTCAGTTTTGCATATACTAGTACAAAAAGGTGATGAATTTGAAAGTAATGACATAAATACATTCATCAAAAGCGCAAATAGCTTTGGCCACGTATGCTAAGGCCTTGAGTCACTCTTCAATAAGAAGTTTGCATTGAAGAAGAGAACTGTAATGCTAAAAGTGACTTTGGATGTTCTACAAATGTTTTACCTGAACATGACTAACTTTATTATTAAAAAAATGTATAATTTTGCTGATACTGGTTTTTTTCAGGCCTGATCCTATTTTCTCACCTATTTTCTCATTAAATAGAAGTAAAAATGATACAGAGATAGAAATACAATTGTTATAACATCTTCTAGAGGAAGGAAAGGCCTGGAAAGTGCAACATAAGATCTGTGTTTAGTTGGAAATTGGAACCAAAGTCAGAAAAGTTTTATTAAAAGTTTAAAAGCAAAGATAGTATTTCTTTCAGAGCTATTTGACTTTGAATATATTTATGAACATATTTAAACATGTATTTCCTTTCCATCACACGTAATGTTGGTTTTTTATTGGTAAATCTAATATTTTCTTTGAGAATGGAAGGTACTCTACAAGAAAAAGGTAGATATGCAGTAGGTATGTAGGACTTGATCTTATTCTTTAGGAAACAAATAATCTGATACTAAACACTTGAGATTCTGACTCCTACCTGTATTATTTCTGATTTTAGGGGGAGAAATTATCAGATGTTAGGAAGTGCCATCTCTGTAAAGTGAGCAGAATCATTCTATTCAGATCTTACTCAAAACACAGCTAGGATCATGAATTCCCCTTTGCTCCACTCATCATACTGTTCAAGCACCTGACAAGGGAAGCAAATTAAATTTCAGAGATTTATGCAAATTCAGAGACTCTAAAACCACACTCAATTGGACAGGTTTTATTTCAAATAGAAGCAAAGCAGATTTTAATTCCTTCTTTAAGCTTTGCTTTGTCAAAGGCATTATTCAACTAATTATTTGTTATTGGATAATTTGAAACTCACATTTGACTGTTTCATTAGCTCATCAGATGGAGTTCTCAAATTATACAGTGACTAAAAATTAAGTACGCTGAATACTTTGATTTTTTTTCTGCTATTTCCTCTGTTTCATTATAAGAAAGTGTTTTACATCCTTAAGTATCAACAGCTACCAGGTCTCTGTTAAAATAAATAAAAAATGCTTCGTCTCCAAACCATATTGTGAGCTAAGACTAAAAAAACTGTATTTGTAGTGTAAAGCATTTAGTTATTCTTTTTTATTCAAAGGAGAAGAAATTGAAAGAATAAATGATAATTCCAAAGACACTGAGTATGAGTGGAGTAAGACCAAGATCCGTACACTAATTGTTACCGTAAGAGATCTGAATGAAATGGGTTATTTCAAAAGTAACCTTTGCTTTGAAAGTCTGTCACTTTTTGGCTAAGGTAAGCACTGTTAATGCCTCTGATTTCAAATGTTGTACATCGTAAACAAGTACTAGCTAACTCACAACTATTTTCATATAACATGAATAATGGCTTGCACGTGAATCATTTAAAACTATTGTTCCTGGAGGTGAAGATTTCATTGTGTCTTTTGTGCTACAGTCCCTTCTTCAGCTGCACCTTTTCAAGTTCCCTTAAGACACTGACTCCACCAACCTACTTCTTTGCAGATCGTTTGTCATGTGTTGAATGTTTTCTTTTTTTCTTCTTGAGGAAACTAAATTTTTGGCCCTTGATGGAAATTCCACTTTATTGATCTGACAGTCCCTTAACAGGAGAGGCTGCCTACCTCATTTCCCTTTGGTCTCTTGGTTATGTGCAGTTAAGTGGTGCCAGGAGCTGCAGGCAAGAGAGCTCAGGTGGCTCCTCTGGGAGAGGTGCTGGCTTCCTTCTCTTGCAATTACAGGAAGATGGCAGGAAACTTTCTACTTTTTTCCTTTTCAAAGCAATGATGGTTATAGCTTGGCAGTTCCAGTGGAGTTACAGATCAGGGACCTCATAAGAATGTGTGGCTGTGCTGTTATGGCAGAAGCCAGCTGTAGGTTAGCAGCTTACTGTGGTTCAAATATATCTCTTTCCCAAAATTCAGTTGTCAGTATGTCTTCCTGGGCTGTCTTGAGCCACTGTCTGATGGTACCCAGAACAAGATCTGCTGGGTTTCTATCACAGGCAGGAACTATTGCCAGTGACTCGAACCTTTCTTTCAGGTCTGCCACAAGGGGTGGTATATTATTCTTACCACACAGGTGGAAAGGTTCCTTTTAAAGATCTGAGATTTGACTTCTCTTCCTAACGGAATAAATAAGATTTGTGGCAGTAAAAAGACTGTGCTGGTTTCTTGTTATCAAAGACATGTCAAAGACAGGAGCACACTAAAAGGCAGGGTTTTGCTGTAGCTCATGTTTTGATTTTATTTTTAAATGAGCTTAAAGTTGTGCTTCCCATGATTTTAAAAATAATAATGTTTAGGCTGCCGTTGTGAAAGCCATGCCTTTTTCTTCCAAATAAACACTATTTTCCTGCTCATCATAACCAATAAATGCATATCTAAGTTATGCATAAGTGTAACATATCTAAGAATTGGATATGAATAGGGATTTTATGGGGCTGTATTTTCTTCTTGTAAATATGTGCTTTGTTAAGCAAGTTACTTCACGGTGTAATTGGTCTATGCATTTATACTACTTGAATTCAGGAAAATGTGCCTGCAATTATATCATTACAAGAGGTATTGATATACCATTATGATTAAGAAATACTGCAGTATTTCTACTGTTTGGGTATGTCCCCAAATGTTTCAGTTTCAGCATGAGACATTCACTGCCTGCATTTCTTTACATACAAAGTCAAGTTTATGAAAAGTGTACTTTTTAAGGAATTGCAATTTTATTTATTGCTTTACTGAATTATCTTTTATGGATTGATCCACTGCATTACATTTTAATGAAAAAAAAAGCATTTGTTTTGGTAGTCTTCGTACATTCCCTTTCATTTTAAGTTAGATATGAAAATTAACCATTGGTTTGTGTGCTTAGTTTCAACAGCTTTGTCACAGCAATCAATCTACTGCAAAAACTTCAGCTGTAATTAGGCCTGCTTTATATTTAAAGTGATGCTTATGTCCATGTCTCTTGGTTTTGTTTAATTCTAGTTTCTTGTTTCCTTTTCATTATTTCATTCTTGCCAAATTGCATTGTAGAAATCAGAAAGGATTTTATGAAAGTAGCACCTTTCACGTTGCTATGAAAGCTAGGTTTACATATACGTATGCATATACATATATGTATGCATATACACATGCAAGATATCTCTGAAGTCCACACTGACAAATAAGCATAGTGTTTCCTTAGTACTTATGTAGAAGGTCTTAAGGATGTCTCAGGAGAGCCTCATACATGTGATGTAAATGCATGTTAATAGGAGATGGCTGTTTTTATGTCTCTTACTTTTGGGGGCTATCTGTGAAACTTGCTGTGTTTCATCTTACCATAAGTTTATATTATTTGTGGGAAAGAGTTGAATGAATAACAGAATAAATTTGCACACCTTCTGTAACATCAAATTAATAGATGTTTATTATAGAATTATGGGGAAATGGATTTTTGTAAGGTTTATTCTCTTTGCAAAACTCTTCTACTCAGCCAGAGATGTATTATGAAAAAAATCTAAGTAGATATTCATGCACAAACTGTGACATTCCGATAGCTTTTTCAGCATTTTGTGTGTGACACTTATTTACAACATTTAAAAATACATATACTCTCACAATTTATGGAAATATTTTTAATTAACTATGAGCTGAAAAATAAACAGTGGCACTTTCTGATTGCACTGGAAAACCTCAGTGTCAACAAAACTTTTGTCTGTTTTCATGAATACGTATGGCATTTGTAAACTGTGCATATTTAGATGAGCTCTATCTATACCCATGCTTCTGTCCTCTTTGACTAGCATGACACTGCTAACAGCTGAAATTCAAGTAACTAAAGTAATTAATCTTTTTTTCCCCTCCATTCCTATGTTTACGTATGTCTATCAAATCAGTATTACAAATGGATTTCTGCTGTCTTTTGTTTTAGCAGTATTCGTTGTATGGCATAAAAATATATTTAAATAGATTTGCTACCAAGTTTTATTCACTTAAGCTTTTATTTGCTTTGCACTTTGAATATTTTTTTCTTATTCCCCTATAAAAATTTTTTAGTGTCAGTATTATTGTTCTCAGTTATGCATCCCCAAGGTATCCAAAGCCTTACAATGCACTTTCCAATGTCAGTAGAACACATTGTCTTCTTTAAAAGAGGCAGATGAGCCTAAACTACAGTTTGAAATAACAAGTAGGATACTCGCAGGACTTAGGAGCCTGAGAGAATGAGGAATGCCACAAAGCCATCTTATTTTAAATGAGTGTTTACATACCCTGTATTGGACAATTAACCTCCTAAAAAGGAGACATTAAAGCAAACAGGCTGGTTTCCAGCTTATATATTTAAATCCAGTTGGTGGCCAGCCATGTGTGGTGTCCCCAGGGGCTCAGTACTGGGTCCACTCCTATTCAGCATCTTCATCAGTGATCTTGACAAGGGGACTGAGCTCACCCTCACTAAGTTTGCAGAGGACACTAAGTTGGGAGGGAGTTCTGATCTGCTGGAGGGCAGAAAGGCACTACAGGGGGTCCTGGATTGACTGGATCAATAGGCCAGGGTAAACTGTATGAGTTTCAATAGGGCCAAGTGTCAGGTCCTGCATTTTGGTCACAACAATCCCAGGCAATCGTACAGGTTTGGGGAGGTGTGGCTGGAAAGCTGCCTGATGGAAAGGGACCTTGGTGTACTGATGGACAGTCAGCTGAGTATGAGACAGCAGTGTGCCCAGGTGGCCAAGAAGGCCAATGGAATCCTGGCTTGTATCAGGAATGAAGTAGGAGCAGGACTAGAGAAGTCATCCTGCCCCTGTACTCGGCACTGGTGAGGCCTCACCTCGAGTACTGTGTTCAGTTTTGGGCTCCTCAGTACAGAAAGGTCATTGAGGTGCTGGAGCAGGTCCAAAGAAGGGCAACAAGGCTTGTGGAGGGCTTGGAGAATATGCCTATGAGGAGAGACTGAAGGAACTGTGGATGTTCAGCTTGGGGAAAAGGAGGCTGAGGGGAGACCTTATTGCTCTCTTCCAGTATCTGAAAGGTGCTTACAGCAAGAGCAAGGTTGGTCTCTTCTCACTGGTGACAGGTGACAGGACTAGGAGAAATGGCCTCAATTTGCGCCAGGGTAAGTTGGATATAGGAGAAACTTCTTTACAGAAAGGGTTGTTAAGCACTGGAATGGGCTCTCCAGGGAGGTGGTTGAGTCACCATCTCTGAATGTGTTTAAAAACCGTTTGGATGTAGTGCTCAGGGACATGATTTAGCAAAGGGTTGTTAGTTAGAATAGTATGGTTAGGCTGAGATTGGACTTCTTTTCCAACCTGAGCAATTCTATGATACTGTCATTCACTGGTACTTTTCACCTTTGCCTGTGGCAGTACTACCTCCTTCCGCTGCTCCTTGATGTCATTTTAAACCATATGTTAACATCCATATAGTACAACTATGTGAGAGTCTGTCAGTCTGGAGAAAGAGATGTGGGGCTGGAAGTTTTTTATATCACTTTCTTTAAAGGTAAACACTATTATCTGCTTGAAGGCTGTTTCCTTGTCAGGGTTCCTCCAACTGATTCATGAATGTGTAAAGGACTCCTCCCTCCCCAGCAGTGTGTACGGGTAGGCATTGGGTTTCAGTCATCCCCTGGGAGAGGCAATGCCCCTTCTTCACCCATAGCAGTTCTCCCACTCATGCTTACTGACTACTGTGATTTAGTGGTGGCTTCTTAGTCTGAGCAATGCAATGACTTCTTTCCCAGTAACCCTTTCTCCAGAGAGCAAAGACAGCCAAGACAGCAGCTTGGGACTCAGTTCAAGTTTACAGTTCAGTTCCCTTCCATGGAATTGGGGTATATGAACTCTTTCTCAGCTGGGACTGTTCCAGCTTGCATAGGGTGAGCAAGCTTAAATCAGCTGCCAGAAATTCTCAGCTCTGGATGTTTCAGTTCATTTTCCTTCACCTCCACCCAGAAAAAACATTCTCTAATGAAAACCCACGCTCTTATAGCATCATAATTCAGAAAAAAAATAAAAAGGAAATTGTGGAAATTGTGCTATAAATAGCAGTACTAATCCTCAAACAATTTACCTTTCTTTCTTGTCTTCAACCTCAAGCTAAAATTTCTTTTGGTGCAATATTTTGTTGGGGATTTTTTTTTGTATGTTATGTAGACTACTACAGTCTGCCATCTCAATACATCCCTAAAACAAGAAACATTTCTAAATGCTCTCATGAATATGCTTGATTTCACCATGGAAAGTGTATTATTTTCTTAAATATTTCAAGAAAATATTATATTCTCCATTTCCTAAAATGTTCTTATATTCTCAAATATTTTGAATTGAAAACAGTAGCTCAAGTTCTTTCAAGTTCTTGCTGGCTTTTCTTCCAGTTCAATTCAGGAATTCTAAATTGTGTTGCATGTTCTGGTTTCAGGATCAATATAATTGAGCTATTCCTCTGTATCTTTATTAATAACTGGATAATAACTGAGATACATGAGTGAAGAGAAAAAAAATTATCCATAAACACAGCAGTGTCTTCAAGGCTCACTTTTCTGATATTTAGCAAAATATTGCATTTATTTTCCAATTCCAAGCTTTTTTTTTCTACAGTTTATATGCCCTTTCATTTTCCTGTGCCTTTTGTATCCCTTATCTAATATTTACTCTTTTCCTGCACCTTTGTGCATACAAGCATAGAGTCATGGAAATGCTAGTCAGGGCTTGAACCAGTGATTGAGAACCTGGTGGGAAGGCAGGGCCAACCCAGGGGAGCTCAGGTGCATGCATTGCCTGTGAGTGACCAGAGATGGTGGAGCCAGAATCCACCCCTTCCCAGAGCTCATTTAAAGGTTGGCAGTGGAGACAAGGGTGTTTGTTTGGAGATCCCTACGTACCTGAGGTCTTTTGCAAGTAAGCAGATGTTTTCCTTTGTTTCTCAGCTTGCTGATGCATTTGAGCATATCCTCATTTGCTGTAGCCTAGGACCTTGCTATTCTGCTGTCGTTGCTGTGCTTTCCATTGCATCCTCAATAACATCAAGAAAATTTTCAGGGAAGGAAAGTAGAATATGTGGATGTTAAACATACTACATTACATTAGTTCTTAAATCTCTCTTGATGCCTTTAAATCTCTGTCAAACTTACTGTTCATCTTTTAGCGACTCTTCTTTCATAAAATTTCTGATACCTGCTGGAAGATATAACTACAACTAACACAGGTGTAGCAGGTGTAAAAAGATGAACAGCACAGTTGGAGGAAAATGTCACAGACCTCAAACCTTGTAAAGCATCAGGAATCCCTGCTCAAAATATTTTGAGGTAGACTCATCATACCTTTTTGTAAAGTAGCTAATGTTATTTTTTTTTGCTGAAAAAAACCACCAGCATGCACTGAATCTATCTCTGGCCACTGAATGTCTCTATACTGCTGTGTAATCTTTCTAGCAGGGTGCATAACAAAAAATACAATCTAGCAGCAGTTGCTACTACAAATAAATATTTTTTCTTCAGTGTGATGTTTTGTAGTCTACATAAGTCAAGATGCCACTGTCAGTTATGATGTGCATTCAAAGCATTATACAGTACTCATCTAGTGGATGAAGCGCTTAGGGTAGGTTGTGAAGAAATTGTTCCTAGTTAAGGCAAATTAGCAGCCTTAGCCCCCGTCTTGTGCCTTCTATCCTGTTACAATAATCCTTACCAGTCCTGCACAGAAATACCTCTTACAGTGGTGTGACAGGCAGGACCAGTATGTGTGTCCAGACTAACAAGCTCCCAGCATATTGATAGCTTTGTTTCATTAAAACCACATGAGGAGGTTTAAAGTGAGCAGTTCTGTATAAAATATCCACTGTGGTTAGCTACCCAATTAAATATCTTTGTTCTGAATACATTAATTAGTCTCATCACATTTGCAATATGGAGTACAATTAATATGTTCAATGTTTTTCTCTGAAATAAAAATGACTACATCACAAAGTATAAATATATATATAATATATAATGAGATATAATATATATCTCATATAAGATGAGAATCACAGAAACCTTTTACTTTGTGGTTGCACTGTAAATAAAAGGAGAGTATTCTTCATTTAAAAAAAAAATCTTCATGACTGTTCCTAGTCATCGTTGGCCTGAAATAAAATTTTAAAAATTGTTTTCAGTCTAATTAAATATTTTTAAGTCATTAAAGGAGAATTACCTGGATTCTCATCTTTGAATGAAGAAATCTAGCAGATTAATTTCAGTACAGTCTAAATCAAATATCTTTCCATCCACTATTTCACTGTTTACTCTTCAAACCAACACAAAGTAATTTGCATATTCAATCACTTCCACTGGATAATATTTGTAGTTAAGTTTTATCCAAATGCTTCTCTTCCTATATCAATGCATAAGACACATTAAGTTTAGGAGCATCACGTATCTCTAGCTTTTATAGAAAAATAATGTTAACAATGAATATCCTGAGAGCTTCTTTTTCTTTTTTTTTTTTCTGATAAATTATGTAGCTGTACATCTGCTTAAGCATGATGTTGATTTTATACCATTGAAGTAGAAGTTCAGTCTTGAAATGTAATTTTCCCATTTATTTATCCCTTTATTTTTGCTATCTGTGGAACTTTCAGCAATTAAGCTATCCAAACTGGCAACTTCTGAGATTTTATACAAATATAAAACTCTATATTAGAAAAGTGTTCTTATTTAGGTTAAAAAAAAAAAAAAAAAAAAAAAGACTTTTCACAAAAAGAATGCGGGGTTACTAACATGTATTCATCAATATCTACCAAAAGAAGTTTCTCAATTGTGCCAAGTTGTATCAATCACAATAAAAGCAGGCAATAAGTGAAAATAGCGTTTCATTAGACTTCTATGTTACATTATGCATAGCATGAAGTAGTAAGACACAGCTTGTTAATTTTCACATTCAAGAAAATCTCTACATTTTAGACATTACTTTTGTTTGCTAATTCTTCCACAAAGCTACTGTTTTTGCTCCTACCCTGTTGTTCCTCCACTCAAACTGTGTTTCTGTCATGTTCCTATTTGAAATGGAAGCTATATGATTCTATGTGTGAAGACACTGATCTATTCCTGCTGATCAGCCCTTCCTCCCACTCATTCCTGTTTAGGCAGTTCATTCTCAACCCAGATGACCTCCAGAAGTAGTTCATAATCAAATAATAAAGAACTTGAGGAAAATACTCTTTCACTCTGCTATTTAGTCTGGAGCACTATTGATATTTAAAATCCTTTCGCTATTATTGGTGATTATCAGCTGGACAAGGATCACTTGTTTTCATTCTTTACGTTCCATAATGCACTGTATGTAACAGTATCTACAGAGAAAGCTGCCACTTTTTTACTGAAGTAAACAAGTGGAAAAGGCAAGCAGGAAATATTACAACGGTAGTTTGCCTCTGGAACATGCAATTTAGCAAAAGAATGCTTCAAAAATAGAATTCTATTCAACTTTATCTGTCCTGACAAGAGGAAACCAGAAACATAATCTAATCTCTATTTTGTGCTTTTTTTTTTTTAATTGAGTGAAGAGTTTGCAAAGGAACTCCTTGTGACCTTGTCAGCTAAAATGGTGAATTAAAAGCTGCATCTTGAATTACACAAAATATCAACAAACTCACAGTCAGCCAAGGATAAAAATGATACAGCCTAGATTTAATTTCCTTTCCATCCCATCTGAATACAGTCCAGCTGTTGTAAACAAAATACTACACTGGGTGTAACTTTTAAACATTTTGGGTTGCAGTAGAATTGGATCATATCTATTTGTGCCATTTACATGTGGCCAGACCAGGAGAGATTAAACAGAGCAATTACTAAGTAAAGTCTTTCAACATCGTCTCTTTGGCTAATGTGAGAAAAGTCTGGCAGTGGTAAAAAAAATAAAATAAAAGTTGTTGCACTTAACAGAGTTTAGTCAGTTTAGGAGAAGGATTATGCAAAGTGTTCAGCTTCATTGAGATTAGAAGACAGACCTCTCTGGTGCAAGCTGATCTTGTTCCACAATGGAATCTAATTGAATTTTTATCAACTTTTTCAGGGCCAGAAACTGTTTTGTTTGTTTTCCTTTCCTTCTGTAATTGTTTTCTTGTTTGTTTCTTGAGGGTTTTTTGGTTGTTTTTCTCATTGTTGTTGTTTTTCATTTTTTTTTTTGTTTTTGCTGTCAAAGAAAGAGAAAAGATCAGATCAATACCACTGAAAAAAATACAATGCTGGAAGGTGCAAATTAAAAAAATATATATGATAAGATAGTTACTATTTGATTGTTTGAATAAAGAAGGCATTTTTAATGCGACTGTATGTAGAGCCATTATATAATGGTTCTTATTTATTAAGTTTGAGAAATGAACATAAATACAAACTGTTGTAAAGAGTTTTATAAGAGATTAAAAAGTTGTCTACGTGGTTTTAACTATTATCTCCTCCTATGTTTGAAGTGCAGCCTGTTCTGGATTATTACCTCCACTTACCTCCTTACAGGTAAATATGACAGAACTTAAGCATTTCCAGCCATTAAGACTGTAAAGCTCCAGATAATTAAGGAGGCAATTCAGATAAAAGGCAAAATATTCAATTACGTCGATGTTGCAGTGAACATGTCACACTATTGAAGCAGTGTTAAAAAGCAATCGAAACAGAAGAAAATCTTTTCTTTCATTATTATTACTGCCTTTTTGTTCCTTGAAAAATCGAAGTCTGAATATCAAAGAAACAAAATAGCCAAAGGAGAATGAAAATATTGCATCTAAGGGAAGAAAAGAAGGGACTGTGATTACAGAAATTACTTACAAGCAGTCATACTTGTTACTGTGCTAAGCCTTCAATGAAATTGCTACTATCATTTTATTTTTAATTCTTGGCTGAAGAGACGTGCAACAAGGAGTTGATGTTTCATCATATCCAACAGTTGCACTTACACCCAGAAAGTGAGGGTGTATTAAAATCAGGCTTTTGTATAGAAATCTTCATTAGGTTATTTTATCCATTGGTTAAAAATTTTGCATATAAGTAACTATAAATACACTAATATTTAAGTTCTTTTTATTTTTGAATGTGTATACTCCTTACTGTTGGGAAACTGAGAAACTTAGTTCTTGTAATGTAACTTTTCAGGGGAGAGTAGAGTGAGAGCTGTATGCTTCTCCATAGACTATTACTTGTGAAGGATGAAGTCTTTTGCCTCATAGGTTTTAATACATTCGAGTTGTTTTTTGGCTAAGTGAAAGAAATAGACTGGTATTTGACAAATGAACCTTTTCCATTAGAACATATGTTTTGTTTCCATCTGTGATCTCTGAATCTGTAAATGTATATTAGGGTCTGAGATATTACCTCCCACATTGAATGCTGTGTGTTTTACAAAGTCACATCTAGTAGTTTAGTGTTGTTTTAAAACATTTTAAATTTGGTGATTTTTAAATCAAGTATAAGAATAATATGAATTATGTGCACACAAAACGTTTTAAAATAAATCTGTCACTTCCTACAGGAAGTGATGTTTGCATTTTACTGTGAAACAAGGTTGACTGATAATTAAAGAAGAGTATAATTTATCTGCTACTTATTACAGCTGTGGTTTAACCAGGCAAGTGGCTAAGTCACACAGTTGTTTGCTCACTTCTCTTCCCAGTGAGATGGGGGAGAGAATTAAAAGGAAAAAAAAGTGGAGCTCATTAGTTGAGAAAAAACTGTTTAGTAAGATGGAGAAAAGGAAAAAGATAATTATTACAAATATATGAATATATATAACAAGTGATGCACAAGCAATTGCTCACCACCTGCCAACTATTGCCAAGCTGGCACCCTGAACAGCGGAAGAGAGGTGAACTTGTACTCCCTTCAAAACTCTCCTTCCTCATTCTGTCATATGGTATGGAATATATCTTTGGCCAGTATAAGTCAGCTGTCCTGATTCTGTCCCCTCCCAGCTTCTTTCCTGAGAAACTGGAATGGCCTTGGCTCCCTAAAACGCTGTTGATAACCTCTGTGTGTTATCAACGTTATTTTTCTCCTAGAACCAAAACATGGCATCATACCAGACAGTGAAGAAAACAATTCCATCCCAGTTGAAACTAAGACATGCATGCAATTTTTTTATACACATTTTAAAATTATTGCAACATCAGAAATACTTGTTAAAATTATTATTACAATAATCACAGGAAAAAGTGTCCTCTTCAGTATGCCATTACTTAGTAAATAGGATATAAGCTCCTCACTTCCAAAACTACCCTTTTCCTTTCTGTGGACTACTTTATCAATATGTATCTTCAGAAAATTGGCAGTTTGCTTATAAGGTCTGTCAAAATTCCTTCTAATGTGCTACTGCCCTTCCTTCTGGAATCACAATTAATGTGGATACACAAATGGTATTTTTCTTCTCTAACTCATTAGACTAGATTTAACTGCAGTTGATGACTAGCCATAGAGGAAATTGCCATTGTAGAAGAAGGAAAGTTTATTCTCTGTTCTCATTGTCCAGCTGATCAAATTGATGCATAAATTAAAAAACATGACTCCTCATTTATGTCCTAAAAGATTTTAAACATAGTTTTCAAGTAGAAATTTATTTCTAAGTTATTTTTTTCTGAAATAATAACTTTTAGGATGTTTTTAGCTTGACTAGATAACTAGATATCACACGATGTTTTTGCAGCTTGGATTTTATCATACCATCTGAATGGTACCACTCAGATAAATCAAAATATCTGTTTTTCTCTGTACAGAAAGACATCATATTTTTTTTCATATAGAGTTAATATATATTATATTGGTTTTAGAAATGGTTTTGACAAAAGTGGAACACTGCTGTTGAGATAAGCTGCTACTATTGAAATTCAATTTCTCATCCTCTGCTTGAAAGCCAACTATTATCCAAATCCAACAAAATTGAGATCCAATAAACAAGTGACAAGCCAGCATTTTACACCTGGAGAAGTAAAGCATTAGATATAGATGCAGTGTATTTACAAAAATCATAAATACCTGCTTAGAAGAACAGTCCTTTTCTAGTAAGCAGGTAGATATGAATTGCTCTTTGTGGACTACCATAAAAACTCAGATCCTGCTTTTGTATCACTGATTCAAGAGAATCAAAAACACTCCACCCAAGACCCATTAATGATAGATTCTATAGAAGCAGAGCTTTGTTTGTCCAGTAGCTCATGTCTGTTGGTTTGAAGACTGAAAAGCATGAATAATGCCATGAATTTGGAACATGCAAACTCTTCGCAGCTCCAAGATGCTGTCTTACTGGTATGAGGATGTGCAGTGTTTTAAGTTCAGCCTTAAAAATAGCAGGCATTGTGCCTACAAACTTTGGTTAGAGTTGTTAACTTCAAAATATAGCATATGTTTAATCTTTCTGGCCTTCTATTGAAGCTACAAAGGCCATGTGACATGGATTTACAGGGAGCTGTGAAAACAAGGATGACTATCTTAAAATATGACAGGTCTCAGCATTCACTAAAAGAGACTGTCAGAAAAAAAAAAAATAATCAGTTTCTCCTTTTTCAACCTGTGTGTCTATAATTAGGAAGCAGTGATGAAATGTAAATGTTGAGCTAATAAAAGACATCTTTTGCCAACTATAGCGTATCTCAAAATTCACCAGCACTTAACTATGTATTAATTTTATCTGTGGTATCTATTCTCAAATACAGCAGTAGGTGTGAATGTAAGGATGTCTGGATATCAAATGCTAACACTGTAATACATACCGAGACTGATCAAATGGCATGTGTTTGCAGCCTAAAAACTTAGTTAAATTTGTATTTTAAGTAGCATAAATGTAGGAATGCCATCTCCAGATTTGCTGTGCTGCATAACAATAAATCAGATATTCTCCAGTGTTGCCAAGTATCATAATAAAACACAGAAGCTTTGCCATTTCTGAGGTCTTCTTTAGGTTTCCTCCTCTTATTAACAATTAAATAATTAATATTCAAATGTAGGTTGAGTTGTTTGGGGAAAAAAAAATCAGCCACTTACCCTAATTTGGACAGATGTGTGTTATTCATGCAACTGTGTAGTATTTCAATAAGCAGGGAATCTACTAAAGTGATTCCAAGAAGATTGTATGTACCTTAGACTTTTTCTAGTTACACCTTGCTGTCACCAAAACGGTCTGAGATTGCTTTAAGGAAGTCCAGTTATAAAGAAAAGAAACATTGTTTCTTGAGTTCATAATGGAAATTCATACACTTTTGCTCTTCCATTTAGTAGACTTTTTTGTTTTGGTGGGGAAAACATGAAGAATGAACTTGTGTTCTACTCTGTTGCAGAAATTAGAGTTTGTTAGCTGAACATTTTAGGAAGTAAATCTTAGCCCCTCTGGTGAATCTAAACTTACAGATGTACTTTAGTGCTGGTCAATTAAAACACTCAATTTAAAAATGAAAATATTTGAATTTATCACACAGTGTTATTTGAAATGCATTTTCTTTTTTTTTCCCCCAAACTAAAAATTCCTACTTTGTGTCACTTCCTCTCGAAGTTCAAGTAAAGTAAATATCGAAAAAGTATGTCCATATGAAATGATCTTGTTTTTACAAACCAACTCTTTAAGGCAGAATAGTTCAGAATCTCCTATAAAAACAAATACTTAATTGAATAATGAGAAAAACATACTTTTTTTTTTTTTTTTGGAGCAGTGCTGCCACTGTTCTTGTCATATGCCATTGTGCAGATACTTGCATTTACAATTTATTGTAAATTCCTCTCTTGAATAAGCTTTTTTTTCCTTTTTTCCACTAAGATTATTTAGTTGTAAATAAGTGATGAAAAGCTGGTTTCTAAACTTCACAGTAGCTTTGTTTGTAGATCAGTGCTTTGCCTGTGAAGCAAATGTATCTAACACCATTTTATGTATGTGTAACGCATGTTCTTTGCTACTATAAAGAATGATGTACAATTTCTACACTTCGTGTGTAATTAAAGCTCGTTATTTCTTATCTCTGTAGTCTTAATTGCTCTGTAGTACTAACATGCATTGAATGGCATGGAAAAAATTCTCATTCTAACTTAAATAATCCTTTCTTCACACGGCCATCTCTTTTACTCTGTTTCCATTCTATGCATTGTAAGAGCAAGTTACCTCTACAATAAACCTTCTGGGACTCATCATGGTATTTTGAAAGAAATAAAAATTTGTCATTTGCTGACTCATGTATACTTGGAAATAAAATGACTGTTTTTTTTTCAAGTTTATTAGAAGTAAACAGGTTTGTCAATAACTTTAACTGTACATACAGTCCCCAAGAAAAGTCGTGTAAATCAGCATATAAAATAAGGACTGTCCCTTGCTATGTGAATTATTTTCCATCAGCTGTGCCAGGTAACACCTATGATAGAATAATGTTCTGTGGGAAACCATTTCTGGGGAGATGTCTCTGTTCCTGATCTTCTCCTCCAAGTTCCCAATATGAGAGATGAGGGAAAATGAAAAACTGGGGGAAAGAGAAATTGCCTGAAGTTTATGAGCTGGCAGCTATGTCTGCTGCAAGTTATAGGAATTACCAAGGTTGTTTTAAATTACACTGACATTTCTGCTGTTACCTGGAATTTCTTTCAGAGGTGTACAAGGAGTTTCACTGGTTGTTCAAGCTCAGTCTAAATGGACTTTTTTTTTTTTTCCAACCCTGGCCATTCTGTGACTTTTTAAAAGGTTTGGGACCTGACATTGACTGACCAACTAGAGAAGAGTATGCAGAGAAAACAGTCTGCAGCCAAAGAGGAAAAAAAAATGGGTTTTTCACTCTGATACTAACATAAGAAGCTGATGAGCTGCACTGTGCTCATCAGTCTATTCCCTTATGTGAACCCACGTCCAAAGGGATAATGGTAATTTCTGCCTTGTCAAATTTTCCCCTTCTTCCTGATTATATTTGCACCACTGATTCAATCATCTGACATTCTGTTGTAGATTAATTCCCCCTCACGACTTTTTTTATTTTTATTGGAGGCAGAAATATTAAATATGCACATGATTATCATTTTAAGGAGATTCTCTTATGGTCAAATGCTTTTATATCAGCAGGAGGAAGAATGAAGTAAGGGGTAGGGAAATGAAAGGAGATGATATGGAGCCCCCAGTACAAAAAAGACAGGGAGCTGTTGGAGAGGGTCCAGAGGGAGGGCCATGAAGATGATTAGGGGACTGGAGCACCTTCCTTATGAAGACAGGCTGAGGGAGCTGAGCTTATTCAGCCTGAAGAAAAGAAGGCTGTGGGGTGACCTCATTGCAGCATTTAAATACCTAAAGGGAGCCTACAAACAAGAGGGGAATCAACTCTTTGAAAGGGTAAATAACTGCAGGAGGAGGGGCAATGGTTTTAAGTTAAGAGAGGGGAGATCTAGGTTGGACATCAGGGGGAAGTTCTTTACAGAGAGAGTGGTGAGGTACTGGAATAGGCTGCCCGGAGAGGTTGTGGATGCCCCATCTCTGGAGGTGTTCAAGGCCAATTGGATGGGGCCCTGAGCAGCCTAGTCTAGCATTAGGTGGGAAGGTTGGTGGCCCTGCATGTGGCAGGGGGGTTGGAGCTTCATGATCCTTGAGGTCCCTTCCAACCCTGGCCATTCTGTGATTCTGTGATATGGAAGCATTAATGTAATGATAAAATGGTGTTTTGGATAACGTGACCAGAGGATGTGGAGATGTGCTCTGGTTGTGTCACTTTCAGGGGACTCCATGGCAGGATTAAGTTGCCTGTACACAGCAGGTGCTCTGTAACTGGGAAAGGAACACAGACAAACACTGAGCAGTTGACAGGGTTATGTATGTTTCCATTTCTAGTCAAAGATGACTGACATGAGTTAAATAATCAAGATACCTTTTGTTTGCTCTGAAGTTAAATGCATCTGTAAAAGAAATTTCCTGGATTTGGGGAAATTATCAATGTGTCTCTTATGGGCTAGTCCTCTGTTTTTCACTTAAAAGCCATCAGTTTTCATTTTATAACTCATGTGTGGTAGATTCTTTTAAATATTTGTAGATAAATGAAATTATTTCACACATAATGCTCTCTGAAAACTAAAGGGAAATTCTTTGAAAATCAAAGAGAAATTAAAATATAGTTGTGAAAATATGAAAGCTTTCAAGAAACCTTACAACTATTTGAATGCACGCAGTGACAGTTTTCTCAGCCTTCAAACTTTTGCTGCTTAGGTAAATGTAGCAAAAATATTCTGAAAAGATTAATTTTCATCATAAGACTTTTTGTCTCATGCTTCTTATAAATGTTTTCTCAAATCAAATGGTATGAATATTCAGCAAAAACACTTGTTAGGTGACAATCAGGTTTTATTTGTTGAGTATATACTCAGATAATCTTATGCCTAGAGTTGTTTTTGTTCCCTCAGTTGAGGTGCACGTATTATATAAGCTGTGTTTGCTGCGTAAGCAGGTTCTTGCCAGCACTTGGATCATCTGCAGATCAGAGGCTGCTCTTTGAAATAGTTTGATGACTGATCTTAAAATTATTTATGAAAAATGTAGTCAGGAAAAACGTGACTTCTTTCAATGTTAAATATAAACCTAGATTTTAAGGAGCTTGTAGGCAGTAAGACACCTACAAGGAACAGCTATTCGCTGGTACTCATCATTGAGGAGAATAAGGTGCAAGAAGCAGAAACATGGGTATTTACATTGCATTTTTGTGCATGTCTCTCTGCAGTAGTATGCAAAAAGCTCAAAGAGAAAGACACATATGATGCATATAAAAACGGGAAAGGGCTTGAATAATTGAATAACCCCATGGATTATTATTGATGCCAGACATCAGAAGAATTTAGCTGTATCGTTACAGCTAAGTACAGTTGTGTATAATATTCAAATATGCAGGTAAGGTCATGCAGTCATGTTTCAGGACATCAAACTTAGTAGAAATGCACTGAAAAATGAGATTCTGTTTGAAGGCATTAATTATACATAGATATTGGTGGTTCTTTTTTTTTCTCTTTTGTACTGGTATCCAACTAGGAAGGTATCAGAACTGTTAGTAAGCTCTATCCCCTGGTCACATCATTAAAACTTCATTGTATAAAATCCTCACTGTGTGTAGCAACCTTTTTCATCCAGTAGAGGAATGTGAGTGTATATGCTGGGGAAGAGATTTAGGGATCAGTGAGAGCGAGTCATAAACTGGAAAAAAAAGAAGTCCTGAGCTCATCTTTTGAACTTCAAACCTTCTTCCTCTCCTAGAATAGTTTTATTCCAGACAGATCTTTTATAAACAACTATTCTATGAGAAAAAAAAAACAAGAAGAAGAAAAAACAAAACAAAAACAACCAACAGTATAAAGAGATGCTCATTTAACTGAGTTTTCTGGTCAATATACAATTCTGTATATCTTATCAAAAGGATAAATCTGTACATATCATATGGAAGTTTAATGTTCTAAGAAATCATCCTTTTAAAAGCAGTTTTTACAAGCAGGTTGTTTAAGAGTTATCCTAACAGCCCTGGCAGGCTGAAGGGCCAACCATACCCTGAGATGCACCATAGCCAGCACTGCCAGCAGGGCCAGGGGAGGACTGGTCCTGCTCTGCTCTCCTCTCCTCTCATCTGGTGCAGCCTCACCTCCAGCATTGTGTGCAAGTTTGAAGGACGTAAAGCTACCAGAGAGCGTCTAAAGCAGGATAGTGAAGGTGGAGAAGGAGCTGGAGGTCAAGATGTGTGAGGAGCAGCCGAGGTCCTCACACCTGGCTTGGTTCAGCCCAGGGTACAGGAGCTGAGGGGAGGCCTGATGGCGGCTGCAGCTCCTCACAGGGAGCGGAGGGCAGCGCTGAGCTCTGCTCTGTGTGACAGCGACAGGGCCCGAGGGAACGGCATGGAGCTGTGTCAGGGGAGGGCAGCTGGGGGCTGGGGACAGGGTCTGCACCAAAGGGTGGCTGAGCACTGGGACAGGCTGCCCAAGGCAAAGTGCCAGAGTTCAGGGAGCATTTGGACAATGCTTTCAGACATAGGATTTGATTTTTAGGTGGTTCTGCGTGGAACGAGGAGTTGGTCTTGGCGATCCTGGCAGGCTCCTTCCAACTCAGGTTATTCTGTGATTTTATAATTTGCAAATAATTCATTGAAAAGAAAAGACAACACCCAAGAGGGACAGAGCTCTCTTTAACTGCAGTGTACGGTTTGAGTACATTTGTATGGAGATGTAACGCATGCAAATTAGCAGCAAAGTTTGAAGTCTCACACAACAAACATTTACATTTAGGAAGTTCTAGACATTTGCATAGGCCCTTCATATGTTGGAATCTTTTTTAATATGCAGTGCTTTTCTGTAATCATCCTGGGTCAGCTGTACACACAGTGCTATCTGTAAGTCATCGTGTTAGTCCTAGAAAAGAGGAAGAAGCCCTTCACAGATGCTTTCCAAGTTTTTCTGGTATACTGGAACTTCAGGTGTTTTCAGTCAGTTTGAGAGGTTGTGTTCATATGCTTCAGATATAATTAACAATTAAGAATTATATCTTATTTATTTTGAAATTTTTCATTTCTTTGAGATTGTTGTCACACACAAACCAAAGCCAGTCTCTGAAGCTGCTAATGATGCATGATAAAATGTGCTTGCTTCAAGCTAGTGACTTGACTGGCATTTCTCTCAAAAATGAAATAAAGTAAATATACATTTAGAAAGGAATATGAATGCTTTACATGATATGTATGAAGTACAGTTTTGATAATTACTACTTTGCCAGATGTCTCACTTCCCAGGGGAAGCCTGGATATGCACTTTTTTAACAGAAATGGAAAATACTCCTTCTTATATATGATGTTCTTGAATCTGAATCTTTGTAAATACATTTTCATATATATTCATACAGTAGTCACAGGGGCACATCATTTCTTATGAACAAATTAAGATTGTTTATAAAATCTTTTTTTTTTTTGCATATACAATTGTATTTCTAAACCAAAAATTAATAACAGCAAGAGTCTTCAAGCTGTTTCTTAATGTAATTACAATACATAAGTACAGAATAAGATGATATTAAAAACAATAAAAAAGAGAGAAAATATGCCCAGCTTGAGGAATTTTGTTATGATTTTCTTTATACACTCACAACTTTTCCTTTTCTAAAGGACTTGCATTGTTGCTGCATTACTTCCAAAACAAAACATCATTTTTATAACTGATCATCTCAGGAGAGCGCAGATACTAAAAATAATAAAATGCAGTTAGATTTACATTCCTACCACTTAATTGCAGATACATATAAAAAGAAAACAAGGCTGTGCCTGTAAGAGACAGACCCAGAGTGTGAGAAGTACAGCCACATTACCTGAAGGGAAATGCAGGACATTGTGTGCCTGGGGAGAGGGAGAGACAAAAGAACAACTCATTCAACAGGAAATGTGCTCAGGGCAATGCCCTTAGAAATCTGTCATCCACTACTGAAGGTGACGGCATAGAGGAACAGTTTGCATGCAGTGCTTTCAAGGCCACATTCCTGTTATGCTACAACTGAGTGATCTTCCAAGAACTCAGGAGGTGCAGCTATGCTGCTCCCTATGTTCCTTCATGACGCTCTAAGAATGATTCCTATCAATATAATGTACACGATAAAGATCATGGCATGCCCTCTGTACTGGACCTCCTCTGTCATCAACAGTGAAGAGTACAAAAGCCACAAGAGTACAACAGTCTGAGGAAAATTCTCAGTATGACTGATTAGATTTTCTTTTGACATTTTAATCATCATAAAGACTCATGCTGCTTTGTTGCACTGAAACCTCTGTGAATTGGATAATAAATACATGACATATATTTGAAGGATGACTCCTTTGCCTGAAATTAGTTAGCTCAACTGACATTGACAATACTACTAAGAAGTTAGCTGATACCTTGGTTTCTCAGAACAATTCTTAGAATGTGTAACACATCTGTTTTAAAATACCATACAGGCACTTATTTTAAAATCAGTTCTGTATATTTTCTTGAAACTCAGCTGCTAATGGACAGTGTGATATAAACATGGTAACAATACGATATTCATTCCATCAGAATCTCATTGGCAGCAAACAGTATTGATAGTACTTATGGAGTTCTCCTCAAAATCGGTTTCTTGTAAGCGTGCTAAAATACTTGAGTAACTTTGTACCATGTTACACAGCACCTACTCTATAAATAGTCCCACTCAAACTGCTGACACTACTGAACCAAGGAGATGTAACTTTTGTGTATTGCTAATGAACAGCCGTATGAAAATGATGTAGGAAAAGGTTCTCATGCTGGGTGTTCAAAACCTATTGGTACTTATTTGAAATTCAATATTAGGTCCTACTTTGCAGATAGCTTAATTTTGACTTACAAGTTGCATGTCTACAAGCACTGGAAAGGTATCTGGGCTTTGTATTCTGATAACATCCCACACATTATTTCTAGAAGTTGACAATTGCCCTGGCATTTATGGCCTAATTTGTTTCTGTGCAGTACCTAATGTTTTTATATCCTGCTTAGTATGTGTCTGGTTTGCAAGAATATACAACATATGTCTTTTCTATTTGCTTCTTGTCCAAAATGGTTTTAGCACAGATTAGTACACAATAATGACTATTATTAATGTTGGCATTAGTCTGGAATCATTTGTTATACCCACTCATCTATATGTTGCATGCTGATCATGTTGAAAATCAATGAAGCATGTGAAATTGTAGACGACAAAGTGGAAGCAATTGCAATTCTGCCCACTCCTGCTCACAGATTAACTGCTTTAATTTTTGAAAAATAAAATCCCCATGATACTGAAGGCTGGCAGTATCCTCTAGCCATGTGAAATTTGTCATGCCTACAAATGGAGATTTATACCTGTTGTACCAAAATTTCATATGAGAGGCTTAAATGATAAAGCAGCTATAGTTATGTGTATAAGTTTTTACTTTAGATGCTTTGAAAACATTTATTTATATATACAATGTTCCTTGTGTAATATGTAATTTCATATTGGTAAGACAAGGAAGGAAGCAGTATGGCTGAATTGCTCAAGGTCACTTTTATGAAGTTTGTAGCAGGGGTAAGACTAAAATTCAACCATTTTTGAAATTGGGCTGTACACCAGTCATTCCCAGAATTCTTTTTAGGTAATTATATTCACCTTATATTACAATGCCTTTCCTAAAGGGCACCGAACTCCAAACTTGATTAATGTTGACACATTACTTTCTGTGACAGAAGCATAAGCTCTGAATGAACAATTATTTAAATGTTCTCAGCTGAGAATCATGCCCTCATCATCCATGCCTGATGTACAAACATGGTCTTCTGACTGTCTACGCTTTCGCCCATCTGTTTGGATGGCATAGTGCCTGTTCTCAAGTAGGTCAAAACCTTGCCGTAGGGCATGTATGCCAGGCAACAATGGCTGTAGATGGAAGACTGCATAACCCTGAAAGTGTCTCCACTTCTGCAGAAAGTCCTTCCTCTAGTATAGGACTGAATCATTAGTTCCTCAGGTTTATATTCTTTCCTTCAGAAATGGCAAAGCAATATCAGAACAAACCGGAGAATAAGAAGCAAATGACTTAATATAATGAAAACCAGACAATAAACTTTCTTCAACTTTATCTTCTATGGACTCCAAGAAGAACAGTATAGGTTTCGTGTTTTAAAATGTGGAACCTGCCAAACTAAAGGGAGAATCTAATATGGTATTTGTAGTTTTAAGTATATCTGTCTACTTCTGCATATTCAGGCCCCAAAGATTCCCAGAGTATGACAAATAGATGGAGGTTGGTCTATCTTTGTTTTCTGAAGCAGATAGAAGACATCACATGGAGAGTGGACTATATTAGAATAATTCTTACCCCAAAAGAGTAAGTCTGAGCTTTGTTGCTAGCTTTTTTTTAAAGCTGGTATGTAAAAAGGCAGCATTCAAAATGGTAATAATGGAATTGCTATGTGGTATGAATTGCTGATGTTATGAATCAGTAAACTATAGGTAGCAATTTGCACATCTCTTTGCAGGAGTCAGTAAGGTGAATAAAATATCTTGTATGTGTTTGACAGTCTTGGTCTTCTCGCAGTAGAGTAGACAGGAATTGGTCTTCTGAGCTCAAGGACTGCTGTATTTTGTAAAATATGAGCTATCCTCTTTTAGCTTACATAATGATCTATAGTTTCCATGAAAAAGTATGTTTATTTTCAAATTGTTTATACTAGCATAGCAACTAAAACACAAAACCAATCAAAATCATGGTTCATTTTCAATAGTTTCAGTACCCTAAAAGTATTCAGATTGAAGATCTGTCCTTTTTTTTCCCCTACAATTTAATATCAGCAGTGTTATCTCAGATAGATATATAATGCTAGAAATCAGCATTCACATTAGTGTTCTTATTGCAAAATCTAAATTTAAAAAAAAAAAAAGAGAGAGGGGGAAAAAAAAAAATCAACTCCAAAAAAGCAAATAAACCACAAAAGCACAGAAAGCTTCTGGAGTTGAGGCAGTAAGAAACTCCATATACAGGTTGTAGTGCACGCATTCCATGAAATATAAGGGAATAAGCCAAGTGCCCCCTAGTGTAAAAAGTTTAGCAATGCCTGTTTATAGAGCACGTAGAATGTATATGTAAAATCTTCCACTCTGATTTTAATGAAGTAAGGGATAGTGCTGAACTTCTGTGATTTAACTGGTAATTCATAACTGATTTTTCACTGATTAGCACATTAGTCTAATTTATTGATTATAAAAGCAAATTCAAGCCTGTCACTACAAAAAAATCAAACACAAGGGTAAACAATTCAAGAACAGCACTAGACATATGCTGTCCCAAAGAAACCTCTGTTTTCATTATGAAGTATAGCTGGTGTTTCTTTGAGCAGTGAGTCTAAGTGGCTTCTGCCAGTCTGTTGTCTCTTCCCCTCCTTCCCACTCACTCCATGCCATAAAGCTAGAGAGTTCCCAGTGTCTCTGCCAGTTTGGAACAGAGAGTAATTCAGAAAGAGCTAATGTCACCAAAGTGTTTATCTAAGTTTCTCGCAAACAGCTTTAACTGGTCTGCTGTTCCTTCTTAATTCTAATCTAATTCAGTCTTTTAATACAATTGTTCAAGCTCTCCATGTGTACATAGGACAAATGTTCTTATAACAGCAGCAGCCCCAGTCTCAAATTTGGTTTCGTAAGCAATCTTCATGTATCTGTAAAGTAATTTGATGTATCTGCATGCTAGGCTGGAATTTGTAAAACAGCTAGTGAAAAACTTTTAATACCAGATATTTCTGTGTAAGCATGTCACTGAATGCTTCCAAGAACTATTCAAGACTTAGAAGGATGAGCTACCTTCATAGGTGATGGACTATTAGTAGCTGAAAAGTTAGAGGGGAAGATGTGGAATCTTGTTTCTTAGCTTGGATCCATAGCTCTGTCACCCAGAAGGAATGATCTAGCCACTGGACTCTCAACAGCTATCAGTAGAGCCCTACAGTGTTCTGCCTATGGAAACTGTGTTAGGTAGCCAGAAGTGCAAGGGCTTCTCAGGTGGGACAGAGGTGAGCCAGAGCACACCACAAATCTGGTTAGTCCCATTGGGAAGAAGCAAACCAGCAGTTCCAGCACCTGGTCCTTGGGCCACTGGAACTGTAGAGAAAACCATGGAAATAATCCTTTTTCAGTCAAATTTCCTGAATTCACGTTTGGACCAAAGTTCTTCTTGCTGGCTGTGTTTTGCAAACCCAGCATGGGCAAGAGGCATAGCAGGAGATGCCACATAAAATAGGCATTTGCTTGGAAGGCTTCTTGAACTGGTTCACAACCTCCTAAGCTGTGCAAGTGTTTTTACCACTAGGACATAACTCCAGTTCAGTACAGTCACATTATGATACTGTGTTATTTGTACAGCTCCTCAGATAGCCCTGAACATGTCTGTGTTGGTTTAGATCCATGTGTTTTAAGTTCAGGAACAGAGCTTTGCTAACAGCAAAACCAAGTTCTTCAGGAACACAGAAATGTAATTTGGCCTACCAAAAATGAAAAAAGACTGAGAAGTGCTGGGTAGAGATATTTGGAAGGTATTGCAATACAGTTCCACGAAAAAGCAAGCTTTCAGAGGATCAAAGCCATATCAGGGTGATATCAGAGTTTCCCTGATGCTTCCCTCAGATGCTTCTTCAGAGTTGCATCAAAAACCATTAGCAAGCTTGAAGATACATGCATATAAATATGGACATTGATTTATATATATATTGGATGTTTTGGATATTCTTCAGAGAGGTTTAAAAGGACTTTACAACTACAGCCTTTTGTCTACTTTTGCTTGCTATGTCCCAGAAATACTGGGCAGCCTATAGAGGTGGCCAGACAGTTATGCTCAAAACATTAGGCCAAATCTTTCTAAATAATAGTCAGAAATGTGTACTATAGCTGTGTATAGTATGTGGTCAATAATGATAGCCTTTTGCAGCCCAGAGAACTATTACACTAGAAAATAGGAAATGAAATGTAGCCTACTCTGAAGAACTAAGGGAGACCTGTTTTGTGTCTGCATTGTCCTAATGGGCTACAACACATTTCCCAATTCCATCAGAACTTGCTATAAGCTTAGCTGCCTACAACTTTAGTTCACCTACCTTTAAGCATATGATTTATTTAAACTGCATAGTCTTGAGGTAGTTCTGCAGAGAAAAGTGTATAGGGGAAGCCTGAGGGAAACTAGCTGGCTAATTGTTAAGTTAGGGACTGTGAATAATCCTCTGTTCTTCCTAAATTTAATCCTTTCAGTGGCAGCATTATAGTAAGGGGCACTTATGGTTTGCCTTGCGTTCCTGTTACAAACACCAAGGAAAAGTCAGTACTTTTACAGATCTAGCAACTTCTCAGTCAGCTGGTCTGTATTTATGGTTGCTATTCTGAGATACCTAATTTCCTGCGCGCTCTGTGAAGCCTTGGTGCTAATGCAAGGTTTTGGATGCCACCCCAGTAACCAGGTGCCTCCAACTTACTTGTATGAGCCCCCGATTTTTTTTTGTTATTGTTGTTTTGTTTGCTTTAATGTCTAGCCAGTGTGATATCTTGATGTTAGGAAATAGTTGGGTGAAGAAGTCTCTTAGCAGAGACAAATGGGGCAAATTTTACATGAGGAAGTGAAAGAACTACAGGTGGACTTATTTTAATTATTAAAAAAAAAATCAGAATTTGAAAGTAATATAGGTCAAACCCAGGCAAATGTACATATTAGCCTTCATTTAATACACTGTTAAAGCAATTTAATAGGAGTAGCAGATACTGAAAGCTTGGATTCAGGAGCTTAAATATTTCACAGAATGTTGAAATTTTGCATGGAAATCTGATCTGAAGATGTGCAGTGCAAGCTTTGGTTAGCTGCAAATCATATCTGAAGTTAGTCACCATCAACAATTGATAATTGCAGAGAACTAACAAAGCAATTGTTATTCAGACCACAAGAGAATCAGTCAGACTTCTGACACATTTATCACTGTCAGACTTAATAACTACTGGATTCATTGGGTGTGTGATATGTCAGATAAGTGTGATGAGTCTCATGAAGTTTACTCAAGCCAGGCTGTTGGTACTGAAAGGGACTCAAGATACAGTCTTCTGTGGCAAGCAGAGCTTTTTGCAGGAAAGGTCAAGTATTGGTTGTTCTAAAAATTGTCACGCAACAGTTCTTGGTGATATTCGATACCTGTATAAAGTGAAAAAAAAAAAAAAAGAAAAAGAATAATCACACTGTGGTTATCAAGAAGAAGCAACGCACATCATAAAAAAGTTAGATTATATCAGAACTCAGAGACAGTCTGTTAGCTGTTCTGCTACCATCCCTGGTTCTTCTGTTGCCTTTTCCCTTCTCTGCTGGAAATAAAAATTACAAGGTGAATTCCAGCGCATTGCATTTTGATTGCTATTTTATTACATGCATCCCATTTCCAGGATATTTTTGCCTTGCTGCTTATCTCACAGCTAAATTTGGAAAGCTGTCTGCAGGCCAGTGTTCTACTGAATGAGCTGGCTGCCTGAAAAGATAAGTGACATGATTTTGCACCAGTTAGGGGCTGCAAATTCAGAGCACTGTTCGCTGGGCTTTCCAGGGGCCTGTTTACATGTATCAAATCTTCTTCCCATATTTTGTGAAACAGCAAAACTGAACTAATAATCCCTTTTCTGATTAATTCTCAGATTTAGCACATAAATCATTTGGAGGATGGGAGAAAGAGAAGATGTATTATCCTCTAAAATAACAAATTCGGGTACAGTAAAAAAGGCAGGATAGAAAGGGACCACTAAAAGCAGCTACTCAGGTTTGCCCAAGGGATTCCTCTATACATTTTGACTGAAGTGGCTGTAATCTCCTTCTATAGACTCAGACTGAATATATCAAACTATGTGGTAAATTATTTTGGATATTGGTTAATTTCTATAAACAGAAAAGTGATCTCACATCTTAACTCTAATCTCATATGCATGAGCTACAGTGTCAGAGACAAAAAAAAAAACAAAAAAAAAACCCAAACACAAAAAAAAACCCCTAAATGTATACCTTCTATCTGAAATCTTTACATTTTTCCCTTTTATATCCCCAACTCAAATTAATGAAAGACATAGATAAATTTCATTCATGTTTTAAATTTGTCCAAGCTTGAGATCAAAAGAACAAAATTTATTTCATAAGCTTTTTGCACAAAGCTGCTTCTGTAGAAAAACTAGAACTAAACTAGAACTAAACAATACACACTGTTAGAGCAGAGGTGATGAACAAGAGAAAATGACAGGGAAGACAGAAGCAGGGCAGAGCTCTGAGGCACTTCAGATGTGAGGATCTTGCCTGTGATAGAAAAGGGAATCAGAGATGTCTTTGCCTGCCTCCCTGGCTAAGTTTAAACTTCTGCTTTTGAAGTTCATAGCTTGCTCTGATGGAGGTGCTTTTGGGAATCCTCTGATCTGTTCTGTTTTGCTCATGAACATGATATACATTAAGCACCTTGTGAGAACACCATTTGTAGTCATCCCATTTTGAGAAATACATAAAATACTGCTTGCCCAGTATCTCATTTTAGATAACAGTCATGTAATGTTTCATTTATTAAGTGATGGATCTACCATATGAAATCAGTTTTATATAAAGTTGTTATACTCTTTACAGTATAATAGGAACAAAATGAAAACACATAACATTTTAAAGGCATCAGTTACGACTGCTATTGGCAGATACCCAAGAGTAAAGGAAACTGCAACATGTTGCCAGCAGCTCATAACAAGCTCACACCATGCATTGCATAATATTTCCACTTCTAATTTGCTACTTTTTAACATCTGGAAGTAGTGCTGAAATTACTTTCCCTGAATTTTTGTTGCAGAATATATAAAATCTCCATGTTTGCTTTTCACAGACATTTTAATAATGATTTTTTTTTTTTTTTTTACAGGAATGTTCAGTTGTACAAGGAATTTTTTGAGTTATTCAAAGTGAATCTTGTAACTGTAATTATGAATGATGCTAAGTCAGGGCTTGAACCATGATTGAGCACCTGGTGGGAAGGCAGGGGAGCACAATTGCATACAATGCACCTCAGTGACCAGAAGGGGTGGAGTCAGGATCCATCCCTTCCCAGACCTCATTTAAGGGTTGGCAGTGGAGACAAGGGCATTTCCTTGGAGATCCCTGCATACCTGAGGCCTTACAAGAGTAAGCAGGTTCTTTCTTTTGTTTCTGTGTCCACGGCTGCTGCATTTGAGCATATCCTCAGGACTTTGATACTATGCTGCTATTGCTGTACTTTCCATCACATTACATTTGGCATCATAAATTAATTTACATTTTGTTCACTTTTACAAGAAGGCCTAGCTGTATCCTTTTAAAACAATGTCAAATGAGAATACTTATCCCTTCTCAGAAAAAGAAACAACCGAGTTGTTTGTAAAAATAATTGAAAATCCACTCAATATTGAATCAGTGCTGAAAAAGTTCTGTTCACAAACTATTAAAAAGCAGCAATAGAGATAAAGAGGGTGAATAATTAATTGTTCACTGTGCATTTGTTACCCTGCTGCACTAATTATTGTTACTAATAATAGCTGTCTCAGAATATTTAGACTCTGAATTTGGATTAACTTTTCCATCAGCTCATCAGATAAATACTCTTGATTAGGCAAAGACTTGGGAAGAATCATTAGGAACTTTTGCCTAAACAGAGATAGGAATTGGTGTAGAAGTAAAGCATGGAATAATAAAATTGTTTGAGTTCGAAGAGACCCTTAAAGATAGGCTAGTCCAACTCCTCCAAAATGAATAGGGACATTTACAGCTAGATCAGGTTGCTTAGAGCCCTGTCCAGCCTGAGCTTGAGTGTCTCCAGGGACAGGGCTTTCACTGCTTCTCTGGGCAACCTGTTCCAGTGCTACACTACCCTGATCATAAAAAAACTTCTTCCTTATATCCAGTCTAAATCTCCTCTTTTTTAGCTTGAAACCATTCCTCCTTGTCCTATTACAACAGTTCCTGCTAAAGGCTCTGTCCCCCTCTTTCTTATAGCCCCCTCTTTATATACTAAAAAATCGCTATCAGGTGTCCCCGCAGCCTTCTCTTCTACAGATTGGACAGCCCCATTTCTCTCAGCCTGTCTACATAGGGAAGATGTTCCATCCCTTGGATCTTTTTTGGGCTTCTCCTTTGGACACACTCTAACAGGTCCACATCTCTCCTGTACTGAGGACTCCACATCTGGACGCAGTACTCCAGGTGTGGTCTCACCAGTGCAAAGTAGATTGGTCAGAACCACCTCCCTCAACCTGCTAGCTGTGCTTCTTTTGATGCAGCCAGGGATACAGTTGGCTTTCTGGGCTCATGTTCAGCTTACCTCCAAATCCTTTTCGGCAGGGCTGCACTCTATCCTTGGATTGATAGTGGGGATCCTTGTACCCTGCTGCAACCCAGGCGCAAGACCTTGCACTTGACTCTGTTGAACCTCATGAGATTCTCCTGGGCCTACTGCTCGAGGCTGCCTGAGGCCTCTCTGGATGGCATCCCGTCCCTCAGGCATGTGAAACATATCTTGTTACTATCTCTTCCAGAGTCATTTTCGCTGTATGATAGGTGTAGGATTTTCCTTGCCCTCTCTGGCTTTTGTCCCAGACAGCCATTCCCAGTATGTCACAGGGGAAAATAGATACTAGTAGTACAGGACTTGGAAGTATTCAATTCTGTACCACAATGTCTTGAGATATCTTCTAAACAAACATCATGATTCAGAACAGTGTAACTTCTCATTGCATCCTACTCAAAGCAGCATCCCAAATGATGTTTAAGGATGAAAAATTTCCAGTGCATTAGGACACACAGGAATCCACATACCCCCATCAAAATTAGTGTAATACATCCATCCAATTGCTTTTTCCTTTCTAAGAGGCACTTCCAGTTTGAGGAGTAAGCAAAGAAAGAGGGTGTTGGTGGGGGAAGGGAGTGGGTGAGTTAATATTTCTTGGCAGGGGTGTTACTTTGGCAGTAAAAAAACTATTCAATTTTTATTTTTTTACAAGACCCCAGAAAACAGTGTATACAATGACAACCTTAACTTTAGCTTGGACCTGAGTTTGAAGAGTGTACTTTGCTAATTAAAAAATGTGTATTTTGTGGTACAGTTTCAGACCATCTCATGTTTCTATAATCAAAAAAATAAGCATTTTCAGTTTCCATTGCTACTCAGAAGTAGAGAAAAAAACACTCACTTGTCAGGAATTTTCTTTTAAGAGAAAGATATAATACTTCAAAACAAACAAGTTATACAAGTAACATTAGCTTTTGTTTTTACTCCACATTTGCAAAGATTGCCCTTTTTCCTATTGACCTTATGATACCTCCTTGTCATCCAAGAGTGACAAGAGTCACCAAGAGTGACAGCCAGTTGCACTCCAATTTTAAGGGCTATCTATCACTTTTCATGCAGTTCTCTAGTGCTATGAAAACACTCTGGTGTGACTGACAATAAAAACATACAGCATTTGCCTTCAGAAATCACTTTCTGTTCTCAAGAGAAATACAAATAAAAACTATCTTCTAAGTCTCTGCCCAAACCAGACTGTTACATGTACTATTTCAGCAAAGCTGGTACTCAATTATAATGTAATAGAGGCAAACGTGATGTGAGATTAGAGGCTCTGTTCAGTTCCTTTTTTTTTTCATTAGGTGGAATATTCTTTCTGTTATGGTAATGACTTAGTGTGCAGTATCTATATGAAATGTAGTAATCTTTGTATGATGAAAATTTGCAGTATTACTCCTTTTTTCACATTTCTTTTACATTTATTTTTTCTTCTCCACATGTTCATCATTTTTTCCTTCTGCTTTTATTTCTTTTATGGTTCCTTTTTTTTTCTTTCCTCCTGTACTACCTTCTTGTAGCTTCTGACTCCCTCTCTTGATCCCCAGTTAATGGCTTTCCTCCTCTCCTTCCCAGCTGCTCTGAGATTGCTCCATCCCCATGGCTTTGCTCTCTGTGGCTTCATACTCTTGAACTGCAGACTGCTCTCTGCAGTTGTCACCTCTCCTACTCCGCCTCCTGTGTGAGCCACAACAAAATGTCGTTGGCAAAGCTCTGGGAACATTAGGAGCAGGGATTTTCAGGTTTGCCTCTTGCTGTGCCTACATGCGGAGAAAACTAGAAAACAAGAATGGAGCATATCATGTTAACATTTATTCTGTTTCCTGCTCTGTCCTGTCTAATATGTGCCTGGAGCACAGCACCATCAGGATACAGACAGTAGCAATGTACTGAAACTAAATACATGAGACGACGTTCTCTCAAAACCTTGACAGAGATTTCCTTTAAGAGATTGCCATAATCCCTATTTGCTTTGTAAAAACAACTTCTGCTGCATATGTGCAGCAAAGCTGCAAAGAGACTATCTTAACGCATTGCTGGAGGGGTTTTCTGGCTGAGTCAAACCATGTTCATAGGAGAAAATTGAAATTATAATCATCTTAGGAAATTCCGTGATCCATGCTGAAAGAAATTAGATTTAAAATGTAGCATTTATGTTAAGACAAAGCTATTTCCACTATTGATATTTTTATTGATACTATATTTCAAGAGAAATGAATTTAACTTAACTTTGTAGGATATATTTGCTTAGATTCACTGAGATGAAATACAGTTTAATGTGCTTGTGTAAGGCTTTTGCATTGCTAATATATTTAATTTAAAATGAAAAGCCACCAAGACGTGTCAAAAAAATAACCTATCTGCTCATTCAACGTTTTTCTTATCAATAAAAAAATTTCTCAGACATCAACAATGCTCATTTTGGACAGAATAGTAACCTTAGGGGAAAATCTGGTTACCAGCATGCTAGAAAATTTAAATACATAAACTGTAATGGATTAAGGCAGAAAGTGACAGCTAATTATAATTTCTGAGATTAATCTTTGTAATTCAGCAGTGCAGAACGTCTCAGCTCCTTGGCACTTGCTGCTGTATACATATGTAACATAGGACTAAAGCTTAAATCTAAACTCTCTCCACCTCAGACTGGAACCTTGATTTTTTTTCCCATGGAAATTTTGATAATTTATCCATTGATTAATTTCCATTGTATTGCTAGCACCTGTGTTGAGTCAAAATTAATTGAAATTATAATCTCAGTAGGCACTTTGATACTGATTGTCTAGTGATAGTTTCACACAGCTCTGATGAGATTGAAGGAAACGAGCACAGTTCTTGTGATGAGAATGGCCTTTTTGTCAAAGACTTCAGCTTGACTTCCGTTCCTTTCCTAGCTCCAAAATCGTTTTGTCGCTGTGCTGGGGTAGCGGGGACATAAAGTCTCATTACTTTCCTGGTATTTCAGCACACTGCAGCAACAGTGTTGGAAACTCTCCCTCCCGTTCAGCTCTCTTGGTACTGGAATTGAGAGGGCTACAGGAAATAAGCCACCTGCAGCATTAATTATTGAGACATCTACAACTACTCTGAAAACTTCTCTGACTTCCTGGCCAACATCGATGCTGTAATTTCAAATAATTATTGGGTCATTCTTTTCACTGAACAGCTGGATTGGAACTACCGAGGACTGTAAGTTAGCTGCAATTTGAGATACTGTACCTTCTTAGTCATCCTGAACAGTATTGATCAGGAAAGGATGTTGTAGTAAGCTTTCCTCACTACTGATTTCTTCCAAAAAGAAAGGCTGAGCCACCTAAGCACAATCCCTTCCTTACCAGCAGAAGGGAGAGAAAAACCGTCAATAGCACCCTGTGGCATTGGAGTGAGCTGACAGGTCTTAGGAACTGACAGACGCTTGCATACAAAACTGTATGTCGAGGGCAAGGAGATAACAAGTGCTCATCATGCTCAAGTGGAAATTTCCAAGATTGGTAACAATGATAGTGGTTTCATATACTGTTATTTTTGGATACTTTGTTGGATGGAGAAGGGAAAGAGAGAGAAAAATAATTTGAAGGTTGTACAGGGCATCCTGGAGCAGTTTCCTGCAAAATGGTCATTAAGCTTCATCTTAGGCTGGATCTACTGATAGAAAGATCAGATTGAGCCTTCTGTGTGAGCTGACACAAGTTACTTCCATCATAAAAAGGAAGCAGAGAGTAACTTTCCTCTGCTTTGTGTTCTTGATGTAGATGAATCTCTAAATTTATTTTTATAAGTGTGAGATGACCAAAGAGACCAAAGAGACAAGGTGCAGAAACTGCTTACCCATCATGTGTCTGCAGAAAGAGGATGAAACCCAGCTGCTCCAGGGGTCCTTCTGCTCTTGGTGCTGGAGATGCTGTGGGGAGAAGTGTGGCTGATCTGGACTTCCTTCTGACTCCCAGTCTTTGTCCTAAGAGAGGGAGATGGTCCTGGGCTAATCCCTTCCCTTGTCAGTAAGAAGGATAGCATGGGAGAGGTGGAGCAGGGAGTTGAGTGTGAGTGATTTGCAAGGGGAAAGAGGATTCACTCGTTACCCACCCCTTAGTCTGCCTCTCCACTGTCCATCTGGTATATTTCTGGCTTTCCTTCTCATAGCATTTTACTTTTGTGGATGAGAAGTCTTGAAGTATCTTTGATTCCTGCCCAGTATTTTGATCCACAGACACAGCGGATTAGTTTCTGCTTAGCCCCCTTTTCCATATCATTCTGACGAGCAGCTAGACTTGCTGCTGTGAAGGTATGATAGTGGCAGTGTCCCTGTTTGTTACCAGTTGCAGTAAATGTTTGTTTGTTGGTAAAGCCAATTTTTATATTGGGTTTACTAACTAAGGGCTAGGGGCAACTCAGGCCACAAGAGAAAGATGTGAAGATTTTTTATTCGAAGGAAACATGCCAACATCTGCAAATGCTGTTAAAGAAAATGGCCCAAAATGAATAAATATTAATAATATGATCTATCCCTCCTTGGACCAGGGTTCAGGCTTCACAGGCAATTCCCACTGAAGCTTATGTTTTTCATCAAAAGCAGAACATTACCCGTCTATTAATATTTTACTTTGCTATGTGTGGTTTCGCTATTTATATGTCCCTTTGAGTAACTCGTGACTTTATTGGGTTTGTGTTTACCTCGCTCCCACAGCAGTCAGATGTGTAATCAGTTTACATCTCCCCCGTGAGGAAACAAAATGAAGAGAGATCAAAAACCCTGTCTTGACAACCTTGCTTACCCTGAGGAGTACCTGACTCGGGAAATAATCCTGCTGCAGTCAGAGAAGCTTTTTCACCGAGCAAATCCCATCCGACAGCGGCTGGGGGCAACGATCAGAGCCGGTTCCCTCTCCGTGTGGGAGGCGCGGGTCGGACCCCCGATGACCCGGGCCGGCTTCTCGTGCGCTCACGGAATGCAAGCTGCGGGGCAGAAATCCCATTCCCACAAGCATCTCAGGTTCCTTGTTTATTAGGCAGGAGGTTGTAACGTGCAGGTTCGCGTTGAACCCCTTCCAGTTTCTGTCTCTCACCGCAGTACCGGTGGCGGATTTCTTTGACAAAGAGCACCATCTTGTGGGAGTACGGCTCCTGCCCGTACCGAGCAGCCACGCTGTTACTGAAGCCCAAACTTGCACGTGGTGCCTTCCAACATCAGTAGTCCTTCTAATTAATTACACTTTTACTGCTGACAGTTGAGGAATAAGAAAAAAGATGAAATAACACGTTTATTTTGCATTGTTATAAGGAAATACGCATCAAAGTCAGCATAACTTAATGACTGTACAGTTTACTGTACATAAATCCTTTTGTGTTACCAGTGGATTTCATAACCACAACAATAACTTTTATATTCCTATTAAATCTAGCCATCCTATGTAGCTATCGATTATTGTACTGTCATAACAAATGATATGTGTTTAAAGCAAGAGCTAAATCAGACTAATATTTTCAGTACTTCATATACTTACAGTGCTTTTGTATGAGAAATCTGGGCAGAAAATTTCCATTTAGGCTGTTGAAGGAGCCAGATCATTTCTGTTGGCATCCTGAAAGTCTTCTTCACACTGTGCTGTTGTTTTTAGAAAGCAGCTTGTTCTTACTGCTGTTGAAGGGCAGCTCAATACAACTGATCAGGGTGGTAGCTCTGTTCTTGTATCACTAATTGTATTTAGGCTTGTGTGTATATTTAGGCTAAAAGTATCCATAAAAGCCTTAAAGCTTGATGTGCCTTTCTCCAGTGAACACAGATAAAAATGATCAATATATTACTACATATAGCTGTATATTACACTCCCATCTAAGAGATCACTGAGACTTTTTGTCTTAATGTGGTAGAAAACCACAAGCGCTGCTAGTAGAGGAGACCAGAGAGTTTGGTCTGGTGTGCCCTTTAACCGTGTTTAAGGACACGTCCAAAGAAAATGCAAGAAATTTTGAAGGGCGTTCTGAGGAGTCATTTACAATTGCCTTTTACTTGTTAGTGTTGTTTGTTTCTTTGTTGTTTTTGTTTTTGTTATTTTGAAGAGAGGCTTGTTTTAAAATTCTGAATTAAAGGTAGACAGTAGCATCTTGCACTTGGGTAAACTGTGTTCTTAATTTATTTTATATTTAAATTCTAAATATTCTGTGCATTGATGTAGAAGATTTTGAAATCTGTTAAGTGTTGTAGGTGAAAACTAACAGAACAAAGCTCTAGATAGTCTAAATTCTCTGGCTGTGAATGACTGTTATAAAGATTTGACATTTCTTAAGTTATTTCTTAAGTTACTGTTGTTTCTCAGTTTGAGGAGAGCGAAGAATCTTTTACTTTGCTTGAAAAACTATCGAGAACATATTCTGAAACAAACGCCTGTGATAGGTCTAGGTGTTGTCAGTGCTGTGCTCAGTGAGAGATGCCTCCCTCAGCCAGTGTAACCTCATAATCAGACAGAAATTACGATGTACTTGCACTCAGCCATTGCAGAACACAACTCCATGCAGCAGTGCAAACCATTTGTATTAGTAGCATGAGCTGATATTGCAGCCTACAAAGTGTAATGTGTGTGAATGAGTCTTCATTTGTGAAAAAGGCAGAATACTATAAATGGATATACATACTACTTTCTATAGCTTAAGAAAATCATTGCCTATACTCACGTCTGTTCATGTTTAAGATGTGTGAAAAGTTTCTTAGTGTTAGGAACAGCTTTTCCTCTTTTGGTAGTATATGTGAGGGGTGCCTCCTTCTGAAATTACACATCTAAATTCATCTGTCTGGAATCCAGCAGTCACAGCTCTACTGGAGATAACAGGAAGGGGTTTGCTATAATTTCTTTTTTTTTTTTTTTTTGTCTGAGAGCTTTTGTTCCCATCCCTCATTATTTCTTACTTAGAAAACTGCGGGTGCAGGAAGGTTTATTCTGTTGTTTTCTATTTTTCTTTGATATATCCTGCTGCATAATACTAAGATTTCAATGTGCACAGCCAATATGAAGAAAAATTGGAAAAAGTTCCTCCTTTCTCACGTATAAGAAATTCTAGGTTTTTAGTGATCCTGCAGAATTGCTTGTAAGAAACCGTGGGATGTGTATTACTAAAGGAATAACCATTAACTTCCCTTTTACTGGATGTATCAGAGTAATTTAAAGAATCTGGCCCTGTATTATGTAATTTGTCAGGATTCATACTCACTCAAACAGGTAACTGAAATAATGATATGCATACTGGCTGGAAATCAGTTTAAATATTCTTCATGAAACACTGATTTTTACATATGCTCAGCAGGATATGTTTCCTTACGAAGAGCTAAGTATAACTTTTTTGCATGTTTTTGCAAGGTGAACATCAAGGTGCTGTCCCATGAGACGAACAAAAATATGCAGTCACCAACTACCTAAGTTACAGCCTGGCCTGCAAATCATGCTTTCCCCACTCTACCTTGTCTTACTTTTATTGTCTTAGAACCCTTCCAGATGCTCCCCGGTGCTGCCACCTGCTGCTCCTCCTCGTTAGAGCTTGGAATCAATAAGATGCAGTTTGCCTGAAGCTGCTTTTCTATGAAGCCATCTTTGCCCAATGTTTTTAAATAGCATTTTGTTCTGAGATCCATTGGCTTTGCAGTGATACCCACAATTCCCTTTTCCTTGACGCCACATTAGCAGGCAGTCTGAGTATGTGGCTGGTCACTCTAGAGCTTTAAGAATACGTATACAATACAGCACACATACACGCATTTTATTAGGTGATTACTTCTTGCTTCAGCACAGCTGAAAGGATACAAAAGCTCTATACCTCACCTTTAGTGTAACAATACCTTCAATGAACATACTGCTTTAATTTTTTACCATTCTTGAGCAGGGATTTGGGGGTTCTTTTTGTTTGCTGCTGGTTTGTCCCCTTCTGTTTGTGCTGGTCCGGTGCTGTGCAGCAAGCAGGATGCAAATCTGCTCCAGCATCATGCATCTCCCTTCCTTGTGATCTCATGACTCAGATAAGAGGAGATTCCCACCAGTGTTTTCTTTCCTTGTAGTCTGTTTGCTCTGGGTGCTGCCACCCATGCTCAGAGGACAAAACTTGTTCTCCCAGGTCATCACCGTCCCCTCATTTAGCTTAAGGTGCAAGGAGGACTGCAGGGACATATGAATCAAGGTCGATGACAACAAATCATGAAGTCTGCATAGTTTGATATTCTGTAACGGAATGATAGCACAGTAATAGATTTGACAAGGAATGTTACTACTGACTTTTTTTTTCTGTGAAGAGTTCATTTTGAAACATGCTGCTAATGGAGGGACATTTCAGAGAAAATTTCCACCTCACTACACGGTATTGCATTGCTGTTACAAATGCCATTTGTAAGTAACACAGAAGACATGTCTTCTGTACCGTTTACTATGCGTGGAACAGAAGTATGCATCGTTCTGCACCCATTTTCCCAAAGAGATGTATGTATTATGAATAGCTTAATTCTTACCTTATGGCATTTTCTCCTGGAATGAGGTAACAAATGTATTAAATTTTGTTAAGATATACCTTAACTCTTCACATTACCCCAGTTCACTTTCTCTGTAATTCCCTTCAACCTCCAGCTGAAATATCAATCACTAAGCAAAAGGTTTCTAAAACTATTTTAACAATAGCTATGGAAGGATAATAAATTTGAATAAATCAAGTGTTGGCAGGGCTTTTTAACAGAAGTCAAGACAAGGCTTAAACATTCTATGTAGTTTGTATTTATTACTTATCAGAATAAAACAGTAAGGGGACAATAACAGCTAGTTATCACAGTTAACATGAAAGTACCATGCTGCCATCAGTGAGTCACTTCTGTAATTTCTTCCCCATTTTTCCTTTCTCCACCAACAATTCCAAATTACACTCTATGACAGTGCCCATCTCTGAGCTGCAGATAGGCTTCTTTCCAAGAAGCAAGCAATTCTCAGGGGAATGAGCAAAGAGGAAGGTGCCCGAGTCTTGCTCATACGACCTTATGAAAGACATGACGCCTCCTGCAGCTACTGCCCGTCTCCAGCTGCCCTTCTTCCCTTGCCGGTGAGGTGAGAGAGCTTCCATGACGCTCCCTCACCCGGTGCTGCGAAAGCCTTCAGGGCACGCGCCCCGTGACGCGAGCGCACCGCCGCAGCACCCGGCGCTGGCACGGGCGGGGCGGGGCGGTGCCGTGGCGGCCATTTTGTGTCGGGGCTCCCGGCGGTGTGACGCCGGCTGCCCGCGCGAAGCGGGGAGGGGCGGGTAGCCGCGGGTTGTGCGGCTGCAGGTCTGGGAGCGAATGTCTTTATCTAGGAGATGTGCCTTTCTGTCTTGTAATTCGCTGATGGAGGCTTCGGGTTTAAATCTGGTGCAGGATGATGTGTTTTGATGGGAAGGTGCCTTGTTTTCCTCGTGCTACTTAATGAGTAACTTACGCTAGGAATAAAATGTGTTGTGCCCATAAATCCTCACTTCCTAATCTTTTAGAATGAAAATAGGCCTCTAGAGCATTGGTGTCAACTTGGTCATTCTTACTCCAGAGATTTAGTGCGTGCAGTCGGTGTTAAATGCGTGACATCTCTCGCTGCTAGCTGAGAAATCACCGACTCGCATGCATTGTCATGCTGAATGTTTGCCGAGCCTGCGAGCTGCATCCTGCTTCCCCGAGATTAGAAAGTGGGCCTTTACCTTTTAAATAGGATGTGCATATACTTAAAGGAAAGCCTCCTTAGAGGCTGAGGGGCCACTTTCTAATCTCAGATGCATAGCATGAGCTGCCTGGTTGCTATATATGGAGAACAGTGATACCTACAGAGATTAGCGTGCTATTAAACCTGGGCAGTTTGCAGAGAGTTACCTGCATGATGATAAATATTTTACAATCAGTTCTTGAACCACAGAGTGCTTTTATTTTTTTTCCCCCTTCATTTTTAAGCATATCAGCAGCTTCCCTAAGCGTTTTTTTAAAACCTCTTTAAAAGGTACTGTGCAGCTTTGATGTGACCTTTGGTAGGGTGATTCACAGGTTATTTTTTGCATGAACGGTTTGATACCACGTTTGTTCTCTTTGTGTCTGCAATTGCAGGTCCTTTGGGGATAATTAGTTTTGTTTTAAAAGCAACCACAATGCAGTGGGAATGTTGTATCTTAATATAAAGTGGATTTCTTTGAAGTATGTTTCTCTTTAGTTGCTTTTGGCTTTGCTTTCCTTTATTCTGAAAAAAAAAAAAAAAAATCCAGATCATTCAGAAGGCATTTTCAATACTGTATATTCATAAGGAAGGAGTAGCCTTTTTAAATGCCTGAAGTGATATGCAAGAAAAGAGAGTAATATTTAAGTAGTTGTAAGATTGTGATAGAAAAATTTACATCAACACAGAGGAGGAAACCTGAAGCTTTCTCTTCCAATGAAGCCATGTTTCACTACAAGAAACCCAAAGTGTTCTGAATTCTGGGTTAAGCCTTGGGATCAGATGCTGTTCAGAGCACCCAACACTGCTATACACATGTGCTACTCACTGACTGGCTGTGCTCCCACTTCTTTTTTACAAGCTGAAGCAGAGAAGGTAGAGTTTGTAAGCGTTCATTGTGTTACACAATTCCTCTGAACACTTATATATATATTTATATATATATATATAATATTTATAATATTATATATATATATTTATATATATATATATAATATTTATAATATTATATATATATATATTTATTAACAGGCAAACTGAATTGCAGGAAAAACCCAATGCAAGAGTGACTTTGAAGATAAATGAAACAATTTTTTTTTCATTTTTGGCAGTAATTGTGTAACTAGTCCAGCTTTATGCTCTCACGTTGTTATTTATGTAGCCTAGTTTCATGGGAAAATTTCATCCTCCATTCCCAGCCATTTCTTTTGAATCAAAGAAATCGATTCGAAGAACCTTAACAGTGAAAGTTTCATTACTGTTGAGCAGATGTTCATATTGGTCACTCTGAGGTAGCATTGCGATAACTCTCCAAAACTGCTCCACCAGTTGCCCGTTCATGTACAGATTATATCTTCACATGTATTTCATATTAATTACATTCGCAAAATCATTGTCCTACCCAATTGCAATGATTGCCCAACAGGGATAGCCTTATTTGGCGGTCTTCAATGTCGTCTAGCATTCTAACATCGTGATGGTCCATTGTTAGTCCTTTGGTGGTCGCCTCCAATACAACAGTCCGTATCTTTAACTCGCTGATTCACATTCCACAGTTGGGTCATCTCCATGTGAGACGCCATGCAAAGACTCCTTTTATCCCAGAGATTGCTGTGGAATGTAAGGACAATGGGAGAAATCTCTGTATGCACAGATAAAGAAAACAAAGGGGAATGTCTTGACGCTATCTACCACGTTTTCGGCTAATTCCACCTGGTGTGTGGATCCTGGCTTCCTTTGGTGTTGGTAACTGATAAGGGCTCCACAAAACTGGTGCACAGTTTTTCTGTTGTTCTGTTTCTTCTGCTTTGTTAAAGCAGAATAGTCTTACAACATGCCTCTCCATCTACAAAGCTACATCACAGCTATCATCCACAACATCTAAAGACTACTATGGTAGTGTAGTTGCATAGGTTGCATAGTGGTAGTAATGTGATGCAAGCAAACATGAATCATATTATACAACAATTCACTGGCTATGCTTATAAGGACATATTATCAGAATATTTTGTGTAATTACTTGTCCAAATCAATTCCTTTACATAATGTTTGCAAATAAAGCAATATCTGTGCAGTAATATTAAGCATCAGCAGAAATGCTATTCTGTGGGGCAACCTTTGTTACTTAACGGTTCTGAAACCTATTCAGAGTAGTATGACATTCGTTTTAACAACAGTTGTAGTTTATTCCAAGTCATTAAGAGATGCTTTTGGTAGTTGTGTTGCTCATAGCCTGTGTTTGTTGCAGGGTTTAGGATGGTGGAATGTTTGTGTCAGTTGGAGGAAGTAAATAAAATACTGGAAACAACTATTTTTTATCAATGTCTCAAGCATAAAAAATTCATTATGTAATCTACCAGATCCATAGAACTAAAGCAATAATGTTGAAAATAATTCCTCTAATTGAAAAGATCTGGTGAAGTTTTGACAGCAGCATTTCTAAAGAAGGTGTGGCTAATAGCTCTGTTCTTAAATACATTTGCTAAAATATTCAGTGGTGTAAATTCAGCCAGCTGATCCTTGCTTAAACTTAGTTTCTAAACTCTTAAGCATATAATGAAATAAATTATACTTAAGCATATATGTTACAGTTTTAACAGCTGATTTAGGAAACACGGAAGACTATAAAATTATTAACATCCTGTCAAACTTTATTTACCATTAAAATTGACACAGAACTCTTTGGTCTATACTTCTAGATCTTAAGGGCAGTATTATTCGTTACTGAAAGTAATTTCTTTTAATGAAGAACTGATTGCAAAAAAAAAAAAAAAGAACTTACCAGTTAATGCTTTTCATTTTGCACAGTTCAGCTGCCAGGGAAATCTGTGTCTTCTCACTTATCATAGATGCTGAGCACCTGTCATTGCTGCAGGAGATGATAGGATGTGAAGATGCTCAGCAGGTATTGGAAAGGGCCTGTGGTTACCAACACCTCCTAGCAATCATGAACTGAAACAGAAGTGAAGGAAACACATTTTAATTAAAAGTTGCTTCTCCAGAGTCAGCTGCTTGTAGCGCATATTGTTGAAGGGTGAAGTCATTTGTGAAATAATAATGAAAAAAAAGTTGGAAGAAAAAACAATGAACATTTATAAGCAGAGGTGCCTACAGTTTTATGTGGGACTTCCATCTGCCAGATTCATTATGATCTGTACTCTGATGTTTAAATCAAAAACACCGTGAAGGATGGTACTGTCTTTGAGACTCTGTTGTGTCACTCTTTACGGGAGCTGAAGTGTGTCAGGAGAGCCAAGGGAGAAAAATCCTGCTTTCTGGCTAATGTAGTTGAATGCGTCTCAGAAGCACACCATGCTGCCTCTGCCTCTGCTGCAGGTCAACTTCAGTGATTTTGGTCATTGTATAAGCATAAATCTGGACAAACATCTAAGTTTTACAGGTATCAAGCACTCCCAGTCAGAATGACAAAATTGTTACTGATTTATGATATTGAGTTATGTATGGTATATGTAAATGGTAATTTTAGGTGAAAAATCTTGTGTTAGTGTATTTCCTATTGGATGCACAAGAAAATGACCCCTTTGGCCATAATGTGGCAACCTTCTAAACCTGTCATTCCTTCTAAATTACTGATAAATACTAACATATAGAAAACAACCTCAGGTTATACAAAAGAACTGAGACTTTGAATCATGGAGATGCAATGGTGATGCAGAGAAATGTGAATTTTTCTATATGGGTGTTAGAAAGATTAGTTTATTTGTAAAGCCAAATCTCAAGCTACTAAATACATCCTAATTCAGGTTTCAACATCACAAATATTCTTAAAATCCTGTTGTGAAAAATAATAAAGGATATCAGTCTACAAAATGTCATTTTTCATTGAGGTTCTGAATTTTAGGAAATGTAAAAGTACGGAAATACTTTCACTTTAGAAACTTTCATGAAGGTTTGTCCTACCAAATTAAGAAAACAAGCCAACTCAAAAACTAGTATGTACATTTTTCTTTCATGAGAAAGATTTCTGTACCACGTGGATTTAATGCTTAGAACAGAAAACATAGGATTCTTTAAAAAATAAGAAGAAAGGAAATATGTGGAAATCTTTTTGTAAGTGTATAGCAAAACTTAGAATTCTGTTTTATATTTACATGTGTGTTTGTTTCCTTCTGCAGATATCTCTCATGATTTGAGATAGACTTTTTCTTCTGCCAGGGTATTTCTGCTGTCTAGGATGCTGCATAAAGTGATATTTCTTGACCCAAATATATTCTGAAAGAATTAGAAGTTGTCAAAGAATGCCTTGAATATGAACATCTTTCACCTTCATAGCCTTTGAAGAGCTAGAAGAGTTACGAAACATGTTGATCATGTCTAGTAATCTGGCTCTTCTATTTCAGGAGAAACTTAGACTACTTAAGGTCATATGTTTTAAAACTGAGACTAACAACTTAAAAATAAAACACCGCTACCAGCAGCCAAATAAATCTGCCACGTTGCTCTTTAACTTCACTTTTACTTGAGCCAAATGTTGTCTTCCATTGACATATTCTTCAGTCATTTCTTTAATACCTTACGCAACTTTTGTTGAATAGTTTTCAGCATTTTTTTCATTCATAGCATGGTCTTCTCATTTTTTATTTTATTTTTTTTTTCAAGAGATTTGTATCAATATATTTTAATGCTGCTAAGACTTATATTTTTCTAGGAATTTCTGCTTATGACATGATACCTCTTGTTACATAAATTAAATGTAATTAACATTATAAACATTGGAGTTTGTCCAATATCAGCTGTTTTCCACACTGAAGTAATATTCTTCTAATCTAAGACCAAAACTTTTGTCTAACTCAGAGATACTGTTAAGATATGTAATTCCTTGAACCAGTTCTATCTCTGTATCAGTTGTGTTTTCCTTCGTTCTAGTATCTGACTACTAAACATTTAAACCTTGTGCAGTGTTTCCTTTGTGTCTCTTCATGTTTGGATTTCCTTATATGATACTTAGAAATAAGCTTTCCATTTAGGAGGAAAAAAAATATATATTTTTTTGAATTTGCATCCTTTATTCCTTTGTCTTCTTGTTTTTAAAGATTAGTTGGATATATGTTTCTAAATATTTGCTTGAACGCAGGAAATTTTCTGTTCTTTTGCCAACTTGCTTTTTTTTTTTTTTCTTCTTGTGTTTTTCTTGTCTTTGTTTTGTTTTGTTGAGTTTTTTTTCCTCCCTGTCCTTGAATTTTGTTCTTTTGGGATTTTTTTTTCTTGAATTCTTGTTGTGGTTCCCTTTTTATTTTATTAACTATGCTATATGTGGGGTGTGCTTTGTGCTTCAAATTGAGACTTTGGTGCGTGTTTCTCCTTGTTTCCTGATTGTGATAAACTTGTGCCAGAATCTTGAATCACCTTTCACACTCTGATTCATTGATAACTGTAGAGAGTCCTCCAAATATTCTACATGAACAACTATGTCAAAAATTGAAACATTTTTACAACTTAGGTTTCCCTGTTCTCTTGTGCATTATTTCAGACTACATACACTCTATATATCTGATTGCAGTGTATGTAAATAACGTAGCTTGTGCCAAGATGATTTACAAATCTTGAAAACTTGACAGCACAGCTGCCAGTACTGTAGACAGTACAAACAGAGCACATGCTGTATTGCACCAACAGCTGGGGTTAACATAGGGAAATGAACTGGGGCTTCCGTTGTCTTGTTGGTACCAGTCTGCATTCTCTCACCAACTACAGTGTTGTATTCTTCAGTCAAAAATGCAACTGCTAGACTCCAGTATGCTTTATCTTGATTGAAGTTTTAGAAATAGTTAATTAATTTTGATCATTTATATCCTATATTTAAATATTACTCTAAATACCAAATAAGTTTCAAGAACAAGACTGGCATTTTATGAAGCTTTTTATGATATACCATACCTCTAAACATTACAGAGAGAACTGGAATGTCAATATGCTATTCAGTCAAACAGAATGGGAAATGTCAAACATCTTGTGGTAGTAATCTGTTGGCCCAGACACTGGCACACTTTATTCACTCTAATCTGCACCTTTTCCAGGCGATTCTTAAGTGTGATGTAGGAGTAGGACCATTCCCAATTAGCAGTTTACATGCAGCCTCTTTTGGACAGTCAGTGTTGACTGGCATTTCTGCATACTCGCATGTGCCAGCTGGCCACAATGACTTGGAATCTTCTGAAGCACATTTACTTTACTGCTATAAATTTAGCTTCACTCTCCCTTCTGCTGGTATCACAGCCTTCATGCCAGCTCTGCTACCTCTTCTGTTAAACTACGTTAGCTTTGACAGGTTATGTCTGTCTTTGTCCTGCATCATCATACTCAGTGAGTCAGATAGCTACCGATGGTATGAACGGTAACAGTGAAACACAGAAATGTTTGGGTTTTTGATTGCCTCGAAGGGTGAACTTTGTCTAAAAAGAAACAAGAACTAAGCTAAAAACAAACCTGTGAAAGGGATTCATGAAACATACCTATGCTTGTTGAAATTTATTGATAGTGGTAATAGTTTAGTTGCATAAGAAGAGGTGATTTTCCATAGAGCTTGATTTATGCCAGTTTTCAGTCTTGCGTTCAACTGATTTTTTTCTCTCATAGTTGTTTACTGTTTTACATTTTAGATGTGTTAATTGCAAAAACTATATCAGATATTTGGGAGAATCTTTCATGGTTATTGTAAATCAAATGAGAGTTCACGGGTTCACATGTTCATATGTGAACAGTTCAAAGATGTGAAGCAATAAAATATCATGTTTAGCTTGAATAGAAACTAAGATTATCTGTTCAGATATTATGAGGCAGAGAGTATGTAATGGAAAATTATGGGGAGATAATCATAAGTGAGTCATTTGAAATTAAAAAAAAAAAAAAATCACAAGTTTTATTTAAATTGTTGACTCATCTGTGATTTATTTTCCCAACTGTTCTTTCTTGTCTGTCAAACCACTTCCATGGTCATCTCATTTTTTTTTCAGTTAAACAGAACTAGAAAATACAGAAGACCATTCTGCCTTTTAATGAAATTTCTTTCCTGGTCAGTGCCTAAAAGTTTGGAATCACAGTTTGTGTTTGTCTAAATTGGTTTGTACACCAGCTGTTTTATCAAAGGCATAATGTTGTTCAAGCTTAGCAAACCACAACTAACGGCAGTTTCAATACCATTTTCCACGTGCCAGCATGGAGGTATGGAGTCTTTGTAAATGGATGGGAGTAGGAGTATGATAAAATGTTTCCTTTCAGTTTCCATCTGGATGTGCCAAAAAGGACCAAGGCATACTCTGTCATGGTTAAGATGCTATCAGGAGATTTAGAGATAGTGAAAATAATGGAAACATTTAAAACTGATGAAGTCTAACAAATTGTATTTTATTTATGTCTTCTTTATGTGTATCCTTTCCATAATGTATTGCTGACCATAAGTACTACATCAGACTAGGGAAAGGACGAAAGTTTTATATGGATAATGCATGTTAAGTCAATACTTGGCTTGTGCCATTTTTTTCTAAATAAAATTCTTTCTTATGCAATGGAATTAGAAAACTTTCCTTTACGTGACAAATTTTACTATTCTTTAAGCTACAGATGCATATGTATCATGTACATCCTAAGTTAATTATATATCTGATGCTCTACAGTTCTTCAAGGATTTCTATGCCATTTTATGAACATATTGTTTAACAGTGTAACTACTTAGCACTTACCCACATTTAAAGTTGCTTAATTCTATATGAAATTCTAAACAGAATTCTGAGCTATAAATGTTAACAAATGTGTATTATATCAATTTAACATACATAGGAGATGCTAATGCTGCAGAGAACATAGGATAAGCACAGATACGATACTTAGATTAGGAAGTGCTTGGCCTAAGGTTATTGTAACCTTGTAGATGTGATTTAACTTGATTTTGTCACTATGAATTACGCAATTTTGTAGTTAATTTTGCCATATTCCATAACATTCTGTAGTTTTATTGCAGTCTGTATTGTTAATCTTGCATGTGATTGTAACAGCAGACTTAATTTAAATGTGATTGTGAATGTTGCTTTTCACATCATTTATTTAGAGAATAGAAAAAGCCATTTTCAGGTTTAGGTGGTTTTGTTTTCTTTATAGGAAAAAAAAAATGTATTGCATATTTTTGTGTCATTTTATAGACATAGTTATTTATAATGGTAAATTTCCCTCTGGTGCACTTAATCAGCAGTGTGGGTTTTTTGTCCTTTATTATAATATTTTCTTGTCATATTGTGATGACTTTCAGTTCAGGCTCTCAGGGTAGGATTCACTGCACCTAACTTCAGACATGTACAGTGTAGGCATTTCTGTCTTTACTGCCTCCCACCTCTGTGGTGTGATTCATCTCAAACTAAAATAGTCATGTAAAATAGGTCAGAAGCAGTGCCCCTTGAATGTGCCTATCATACTGACTTTAAAGGGAGCATGTGGCAATGTAGAAAGACACTGGCAGTGACATTGCAGATAAAGCCCACCAGAAGATTCTTATGTTCATTGTGGCCACCCCTTCCTTGAAAGAGAAAAATAGAAAAACTACCTTATATATAGTTATAAAGAACATTCATAGTGGGTACGCAGTAATTATTTATCCTGACCAGTCCAAGTGCAAGTGTATGTCTTTAGACCATGATCTTTAACAATTGTTCTTTCTTCAGTTAATACTGGCACACATATTTGTCAGTTGTTGATCCTTGTACATCTTGATTTTTTAACTATAGCTAAGAATATATAATAATATATATATATATATTATATATATATAATAATAGCATAAGAATGTTAAGCACATAAGCACACTGCTTATAAATGTATGGCAATTTTTAGATGCATGGCAAGACAGAACTTGAATAATTCTGCTTAGTCCTTTGCATGATTAACATTGAAGGGAATTTTTTTTCCCATTTTATATCATCCTGACTGAATGCAGAAAGGAAATAAAAAAATCTTTTATTTCTCCTGTGTTCTCTATAAGCATCCCATCTTGCTTTGAAAATCAAACAAACAAAAACACGTTTAAGAAACAATAAATATGACTGTTGTGAAGATGAAGTTGCAGAAAGTCCAGCAAGTCCTTTTGGGGAGTATATTTGCACATTAACCACGTTCTGAAGTAATTTATTTCAAAGGTTAGGAAAATGGTGTTTTTATATTGTTGGCTTTTGGATCTTATCTTAGAAATTTTTGAATTTTCTGAAAGATAGGATAATTGGAAATCTGCATTAAATTGGCACTAACTAGCATAGCATATATTGTGATTGCAAAAGTCTGAATCAGAACAAAATAAAACATTTAAAATATTTAGTTTTGTTTTAATTCACAATTTCTAGCACTGGAAAAAGTGTCTTTCAACAGTATTTGAAATAGAGTTTTCTTCCCAGAAAAATGGAGTGTTTGCTTGTACTTACTAACTGTGCAGTTGCTGAATAGTCCTGTATAGTTGTAATAGCTTGTGTAGAGAAATGAAAGTCTGTTGAGTCGAAAGCTGGAACAGCCATTTGGCCTCAGGACAGCATTGCCTGTTTTGTTTTATAACCCTGTATCTTTTCTGTGCTGAAGGAAAGATGATTTGAAAAAGTATCAGTACACAGACACTCCCAATTGCACTTTTGAAAGGGAAAATGATATCAAGAGGTTAAGGATGAGTGGAGAAGAAATAGAATACATTTTTAAGAAATACGCTATTTCTGCTTTCTACCATGGCCACCTATCTTCATAACACTGTATGGCAATAAAGAGATGCACACTGTAGCATACTTTTGAAGTCCGTTCAAGCTGTTATGTTATTACTGATTTCTGGTTGGTATTTCAAGAAAAAAATGCCCTGGAAGTTTTGATTGACTGTCTTGAGTCTGGCTGTGAGTTGAAATTTTGCACTGTCCATAGAAAACTGAATTTTTTAAATATACTTGAGCAACAGGTCTGACATTTTCAAACTTGCTTCATAACTGTGAGTACCTGGTCTGTTTCAGCAATGAGATCTGATGTTCAAAATGGCCTATACCAGCATCAGCAGGGCTGAAGTGACTTGGAGGGTCTATTCAGAGGCTGAACATCCTTGAAAATAAGATAAAGGATGTCTTCAATTAAACACCCAAATTAATTACAGCTTTTGGAATTGTGTCTGTACATATTGTTCCTCCTATTAAAAGTCCTTGAGCGGATTCCAAATCCAGTAATTGTAATCAGATGCAGATTTGCTACCCAGGTAGCTTCAGAAAAACTGCTAAGGTAAATGTACTCTTTGGAACTTTACTAGAACAGTAATATTTCAATTCTTGCACTATGTGAAATAAAGTATAAGTAAACAGTTTTATGGGTTTTAATCTGGATATTCAAGTTATTCTGTGTTCACACTCATAGAAATATGTTGACTAACAGTTTGAAAAAAATATGAGTGTTAAGCAAGAAAAAAACTGACCTTTGCAAAGGCCTGCTGATAACCACAGTGAATATTAAGATGTTCTTTAAATAGGACTATCACTTGTTGATCTTATACTTTGATTCAGTTCCATAAGTTCTTACTCAAAGGACCAGTTTAACAGCTTGAATCACTCACTTATTCTGACAAAAGATGCTTTCCAGATGGAGCAGAAATAGAAATAAAAGGCCAAGACAATTGACTTTGCACAAGCTTTCCTGACAGCTTTTATCTTGTAGATATAGTTTTGCTACTCATTTTCATTTCTAGTTTACTCTCTGGACAGTTTTTATACTTGTGGAACGGAATACATCTTAGTGTCTGTAAAGATTGCAAAATCTGTATTTTATTAATAAATAAATAAAATGAATAAAATAATACTCTTAGAAGAGTTTGAGACTAGTTTGTGAACGGAGGAGAGACAGGCTAGAGAAGGTATCTGTTCATGGTGAGTTGTGCTAAGTCATTCTTATTTAATGCCCTATACCTAATTTGTAATTTATTTTTCCATCATAGGCTTTTATACTGTTTTTAAACTCTTGATGAGGCACATAGTATAAGATACTCAATTACAGAAGAAAAAGCTTCTCTGCTGAAGATGGTGCATTGTAATCTCTTATGTTCTTTCATAATTTCACTCTTTTTAATGAATGTACTGTGATACCTTGCAATAATGCAATGATTTAGACTCTTCGTTTACTGGTAAGAAGCGACTCTTATTTTGCCAAGCATACTGATACCACTCTGTATAATGTTGCAATATAAACAACATAAAGGATGTAAATAGTGAAAGTGATACCTAAGTGATATGACACAGGGTGAAATAACAAGCTGACTGTTTTCGTTATTTCTCTGCTACCATCTGGAATCAAATTATTTTGCAGTCTTTTGTCTTGATTCATCAAGTGTTAATTTTAGATTTGACTAGAATTTTATTAAAATACTCATAAACATAATTATTGCTATGATTCTACATTAAATTGTGTCTAATTTTAAAGAGCCTTTAGACTTTTTTATGAAACATGTAATAACACCACAAAACAGAAGTACACTCATTCCTAGCATCACAAGCGAATGGCATTGGACACAGACTGTGTACTAAATATACTTTAGTTTTTGGCAGTTGATGCACGAGTCCTGAAATATGTATCTTTTCAAATCAAATAGGATACAGCCTAGTGGCACAGAGATAGATCTTCTATCTTTTTGTTGTTGCTGTTGCTGTTTTGTTGTTTTGCTTCATTTCTTCTTTCTCTTCTTTGCACCTTCCTTTCACTCTTGCATTATGCTCCATGATCAAAATACTCTCCTCTATATTCAGACATTATGTTTTCATTCAGTTTCTCTTTTAGATTTACTCCATGAGTCATAGTCATCAACACATAACTTAAAAATAGATAGAGCAGTGTTTATATCAGGTTCATTTCAGTTACCTACCAGTGTTTCTGTGTACAATCGTGATTTGATAGTCAATTTGTATTGAGGAAACAGATCCAGCACTGAATAATTGAATTGTTTTAAAAAATAAGGAATAGTACTTTGGATGTTTCATCCTAGTTTCAATGAACCATGCAGAAAGGGAGGCAAAGATGCTACCACGTAACCAAAAATTCTTGAGAATGCTAGAAATACTTTCTGAAACCTGTGATGACAAGGATTTTGTAGGCCACTGCCACTTAGTCCTAGTTGTGGTCATCAGTCATCTGTCTAGAATGTACAAAAGAAAAGGAAATCTTGCTTATGCCTAAGCAAATAAATGGAAAAAATCAAGTGTTTTGTCTTTGGGATTCACTTGCATTGTGGCTACATTTGATTATTGTTGATTAAGAACTGCTTACGTGATAGATTCACAGCATCACAAAACAGCTGAGGTTGGCATGATCCCCCAGAGGCCATCTGGGCCAACCCCTACTCAAACAGGGCCATCTAGTTGTTCAAGAACATGTCCTGGCAGCTTTTGAAGATCTACAAGGAGGAAGACTCTAAAACATCTCTGGGCGTCCTTTGCCAGTGTTTGTCACTCAGACAGTAAACACATGCTTCCTGATGTTCAGGAGAAACCTCATACATTTCATTTTATGTTCTTTCCTCTTGTCTGGGCATTACTGTAAATAGCCTGTCTCTGCCTTCTTTGTATCCTCTCTTCTGGTATTTGTATACATTGGTAACATCCCTGCTGACCCTTCTTTAGGCTAAAGAGTCCCAGCTCTCTCAGACTTTCCTCATAGAAAAGTCCCTTCTTCATCTGTGTGGCCCTACATTGCATTTTATCTCTTGTACCTGGGCCCAGAACAGGAAAGTGCACTACAAGTGCAGCTTCACTGGTGCTGAGGGGAAAGGTCACCTGCCCCCCACCCCTCCCAACCTGCTGGTGATACTTTGTCTAATGAAGCCTGGGATATTTCTTAGTGGCAAGGGCATGTTCCTGGTCCATTTCTACAAGGCTGCTTTTCAGCCAGGTGGCCCCCAGCGTGTCTTGGTGCCTGGGGTTGTTGCTCCTCAGGTGCAGGACTCTGCATTTCTCTTTGTTGAACTGCATGGAGTTCTTCTCAGCCCATGTCTTCAGCCTCAGCAGGTCCCTCTGGTTGTCAGCATGGCCCTCTGGTGAGTCAGCCACTCCCCCCAGTTTTGTACCACCAGAAAACTTGCTGAGGATGCACTCTACCCCATCGTCCAGATCATTCATGTTGATGTTAAACAGGACTGGACCCATTTCTGACCTCTGGCATACTCTGCTCATTACTGGCCTCCTATGAGACTTCGCAGTACTAGCAAATTTACTGTGGATTAGTTCCTTTTTTCATAAACTCACTTAGATATTTGAAGTAGTGATTTTAATTTAATAGACTTTTATAGCACAGCATTCAAAAATTAGTTCTGCAGTTTGCTGTTTGTAAGATAAATAATTATGAAAGGCTGTTGATTGGCTGATGAAAGTGCTGTATGTTTTTTCAGAGTAATTGCAGTACTTAGTAAAATGTCCCATTATGTACAACAAAGTTATTATATTCATATTTGCATTTCCTCTGAAAGCTTCAGTTGTTGTTCTTGTGCTTGAAAGGGCAGCTATTGTACTGCATAAACCTGTTAGCACTACACATTTTATCCATAACTCTTGCTGACAGTTTACATCGAACAGATGAGATTTTGTTCTGCAGTGTGCTTTCCCTTATAGATTACAAAAATTCTATATTTGAGGTTAAAAAAGGGTTCATCAGTTCATACTGATTTTGTACCCTTGCCCTTGTACAAGCATGGGCATTTATATATTCAGTAAATACACAACGCAGGACTGTAATGGAAAGTACTGATAATTGATTCTCAATTATGGAAGCAGGATGAATAATATGCTTTATCTATCAATAAGTTAAGGTGCTCTATTTCTAAAAATCTAAAAGGGTTTGTAGCAGAAAGCTGATAGGGAGCAAAAACATCTTAATTCTGTGTTTCCTTTTCCATTATTCTCTTTCCCACTTCTAGGAGCTATACCAGCTGGGAGAGGTTTTCTGAAACTTGATGTATACTGAGGTGTACTGAATTGTCAGATCGTATGTTTTTTGTCTGCTTTGGTGGATAGAAAACTAAAAAATACTTTTGTCATGCAACTAAAAAGAAAATGTAAATTAATTTGGATAGGGAGAACAACTAGATATGATGTATGGCTTTATGAACATAGTTCATATAGATATGCAATTGTAATATATTTTGTGTGGTCTGTAGTAAAGGATTAACATCTTTTCAGTCATTGATAGCTGGAGATCAGAACTCTTTAAATATTAATGTTCTCTGTTTAAAGCAGATATTTCCTCTAGTTGATGTCTGCAACAGTATCTTAAAGAAACGTCATTTCAAGAAAGGTATCGCAGATATTGAATATTTAGTTGGGTTTCTGTCACTCCAAAAGAAAAGTGGTGAGGATTAAGTTCAATTTGAAAGTTCTCTAATGTTCTGAGAATCACACACTGTCACTCTTGAAGGCATGTTTCTTTAACATGATTTTCCCTGATAAAGACAAGAACAGCGTGTGATATAAAGTCCCTGTTTCTGGATAATTACTCTTCTAATTTAATAAAAACTGGTGATTTAAATCTTAACTCAAAACATCTGGTTTTCAGTACTGCATAATCTGAAGAGAAACTGTATCTCAGAAGCGCTAGCATAAACCGTGCTTTGCCAGTTAAATGTTCATCTTGTTTCTACAGTCATTATCAGTGTATCAGTGTGCCTGAATTTCCAAAGTACTTCATATAAAGGTTAGATATATAGATAGTCTTTCTTTTCTTTTATATTAACCTACGATTTTTAGAAGTAGATGTGTATGTAGGCATAAATAAACCTCAAAAATATTAGGTAAAAATGTAAACCATACTGAAAGATTTGGAGAGAATAATTCAATTTAGATGAGAGGTAAATATAGCACATATGACACAGACTAAGAGTTTCATCACTCATAGATACAGAAATAATTGATATAGAGCCATCTCAGGGAATTCATTAGCACAATCTCATACTTCTTACCAATTTTGGTTTTATTTTCTTTTCATTTAGGAAATATTTCCTCTACTAAAACTCAATTCATGGAATAATTAAACCATTAATTGGAAGACTCATTGGAGCAAATATTTGAGTTGGGGATTACCTAAGATCCTCTGTGAGCACTTCTACCACTGAACGGTAGTTGTGGTCCATAGGTCTTTTTTCTCTCCTTGTCCTTTTGGATATGTTCAGTTTTCTTTATTCTGTTTATTCTATTCCGCTTTCTGCTTACTTTCGGGCCAAGATGCTTGGTACATAGCTCAGTGGTTGTGGCAATTAATTAGACATGGGAGACCTGGTTTCAGCTTCTTCTTCCAAGGAGACTGTTGAATTCCAGTTATGAGGCTGCTAGCTTTTCTGAAACATGCCTGTAACTGTCAGGACCTGTGAGCATACATTCTGCCATGCATCAGGTCATACTTTTTTTACCAAATTTACCTAGACCAACCCATTTCTGTGAGGAGGCTGATTACATGTTTTTCAGAAAAAATAATAATAATAATAATAATAATAATAAATGTTTCCAAGTTGTTCACTGTAATACAGTGAAACTGTGTTCAGATTCCATGAGGGTCTTGCAAAAATGGGTTGGTCTATTTCACTGGGAGCTAAAGGAAAATACATAGTTGTTACTAGTCACGTTTTCACATGGAATGAAAGTTTGTGGAGAGAGAGAACAACAGTAATAATGATTTCATCTTTTCCAGAACTAAGAAGATGTGTTTAATTGAACCAGAAGGTTTGTCTAAGTGCAGATTCCGTCGTTTGACTAGGAAAGCTAAACGATACAGGACAGTATTTTGAAAAGCAGTAATTTATTGAAAATAATGAGCAGCTAAGTAATAGTAAAAAGAAATCCAAATAAGAGCCCCCAGTGGAAGGCTGCTGCTAGAAGATAGGTAGCCGTTGAGGAGTAAATAAAGAGCTACAAAGTCCAGCTACGGCAGTAACATTACGATTGTGAAAGGCATTATTGAGGCAGACACTAGAGTGTTCTTCTTCACTTTGGTATTTACTATCTCTTAAAGACGTTGGCAAAGCCCTTTTTTATTTAAGGAGCTAGATTAAGGTTTAGCACAAGCAAAGATTGGAGATTCCTATGTTGCTGGTAGAAATGAAGATAAAAAGTTGTGAAATTTGAAACAGGAGAAATTCAAATTAATGGGTACATTTATTTAGTAATGGAAGTAATTGTCTATTGGAGAAATATGCACGGAATTCTGCTTACAAATTCTACAAGCTATGGACTTGGTGAAGGAACGAATAGCTGAATTTCTATGATCTTACAGGGCAAATGATTTTACATGCCTTCAAAGGAAACTTTATTCATTGCACTGAAAGTTTGGAAGGTAAATTGTGAAGGAGAAAGTATCCACTCAGAATGAAAGATTAGCAGAAATCCTCTATCTTTGCTTTGACCAGCTGAGGGACCCCTTTGCCAGTACCTGCATCTAGATCTTCTGGAAGAGAAATCAAAGAGGAGAGTACAATCCATTATGTGAAATGTAGTTCTCAAGAAAATGTTACAGGCAGTACTTTTCCTTTTATTCTGTAGATGATATAGAAGCAATATTGTAGTAATTATAAGAAAATGTTTTACAATACTAGGATCTAAAAGGGATTTTTTTTTCTCTTTGGCTTACAAAATATGATTATTGTACTATGCATACACTGGCTTACTCATTTAAGCAGACATCTCAGAAACTGTCCAAACCCCTTTCACAAGCATTTTTCTTTAGAAACTGTTATCTTCAGTTAGTAAAAGCATTAAGATAGTACAGAACAAAAAACAGGCAGCCTGGTAATTCATCAGGCTTTTAGGTTTCTGACAAGTTTCATGTTGAAAATAACATTTCTTAAGTGGTTTCTGTCTCCCTTTTAAACTTTATGAATAAAATACATACTGCTTGATAGAACCTGTGAAGTTAGTTTTCTAATCTCTTCAGATTTTTTTACGCTTTCCTAAAATCTTATTTTTCAATTTTAGCAAATGTAACACTTAGTTTTTCCTGCTAAAAAGTTTCTAGTTCTTTGAATATTGCTTTTTTTAATGTCTTCATGTAGTTCAAACGGTCTATGCATGAAAAAACATGCACTGGATGCTTTCTGAATATTCAGTGCAAGTGTTCCTAGTGTAATCTTTGACCTTAAAAGGAACTCTTTTCAAAGATGCTGTGCAAAACTAAAAAGCTAAGCTGTAAGTCTATATCATTGCATAGCACTTTTAGGCACGGAATAAAATTTCAACCTTATATTTGGTGATGTTAGGAAAGAATGAAAAAAAGATAGGCTTTCAACATGTGTTGTAGCTTTAACTGTTTCTAATTCTGTACATATTCTCAGAAATACTTATTTTCCACTATTTGCAGTCCATAGTAGCACAGATATATATACTTAACATATACATATGTTTATATATATATAAAATACCAATTTGGAGAGCAGTAAGTTATTTCTTAGGTCTAGGCAAGCCAGTCAAAACAAAAACCCTCTTTGTTATTTAAAGCCTGCTAATATGTGTTTATAGATCTGTCAGCAATTGAAACATTACAATTATTGTTATCAAGTATATCTATAACCTGAACAGGAGGCATGCTTCAGGTTAGTCGGAAGAGGTCCTCTGTTTTTCACTGTGCATGCTTGCTTGAAATGAAACTGTGTGTTATTGGTTAACTGGGATGCTTAGCATAATCACTTTGCAAGGCTGTGGCGGAGGGAGGTGATTATCACTGAGAACAGATGGGCAGGTCCCGAGCACTGCCAGATTCTGCACAAGCTCCACGTACCGTAGGTTCTAGCTCTCTTTTCTTTGGCATTTCTAATTTTTATGCATTCTGCATATTTTGAAGGGCTGGCTTAGCTAAAGGTCAGGGAGCGATGACCTTACAGCTTAGCTTACGGATGTAGGAGTGGAGCATTCAAAACGCTGTCACTGTATTTCTGGACGGATGGGGCAGACTGCATTTTGTACAATTGCCTTCCTAAATGTGTGAAAGGATTTATCTCTGAGCTTAGCACTCTACTCTGCATCTGTAGCTTTCTGTGGATTGTATTGTCTGTGCAACCAGAAATGATATTCTCAGATATGAACACTGTTTCTGCCTCTCCTAAAGTGCATCCTCCTAATGGGACCCGGTTTTATACTTTTCAGGTAAGTGAACTTTAATAAAACTGAACAGATTTTTCTTGGTACTTAGTGATAGGTAAACTTTGAGTAAGAATGGCTAATGGGTTAAGAAGCTTATGTGTTAATTGTTTTTTCTTGGTAGGAGGCAATATGTAAGAAATGAATATTATCATAGTAAGTTTGCTGCCTTCATGAAATCAGCATGTAAATTGTTCATAAATGAATATTAAATTGTATTCACAATGATTTTGCTATTGATTCTGTTTTTCCCATATTATTATCTTGAGATTTATTACAGTTACAGTTCCTTAGACGGACCCACACCGAGTCTTACTGTTAGTTCCAATTAAGCACTGTGTTGGCAGTATCAGAAATTTCCAATTTATGTTACATTAAAAACACATATATTTTAAAAACTTTGTATGTTGCACCTGTTTGGATTTTTTTTTTTTTTAATCCTGAACGTAGTTTCATGCTGATGCTTAATTTGATTCCTTTGGATAGTAATCATGATGTGCAGTGGATAGAATAGCAAAATCTATTGGTAGGATTATTAAGGACCCTAATTTTAATCCAGGTTTTCCCTCATCCAGGTAAGTCATATTGTGCACTCATCCAAAGGTTAAAAAAAAAAAAATACTACATGCTCTAAATCTATTGTGCAGACCATTCTAATTACAGCCAGTTTTCTGTGGCATTTAATTAAAAGAAATCTTCAGTGTCTTAGCCCTGGAAAAATATCTACATGAAGATTTAACAACAAAATACCTGCCCCACCTCCCAGCTGCTCCTCATAGTGCTCTGGCTCTGCATGGCAATTCAAATACTCCATTACTTAAAGAGACAACAGCTTTTCAAACTCAGCTTTTGATACAGCTAGGATTTAAATAATCTTCCTATTCATAGTCATGTATATCGGTTTTGTCTTTTTGGTTACTTGATGCTATTGTAGATTGATATCTTTAATACTCAATACATGCTATGTATGCTACCAGAGCAAACAATATGAGGCAGTTAAAAGTTAAACATAAAATACATAGCAAACTTTCTTCATGAAATGCAGGCATCCCTTCCTTTGTGCTGGATAACTGCATTTTGTTTTTGTTTTCTCTTCATCTGTTATTTTTAATTGTGCTATCTTGCTCTTCTCACAGTGATGTGAAATGATAGTTGAGGGCTGTGCAGAAAGAGTGGCATCTTCCTAACAGTGACTATCTGCTGATCCTGGCAGTGATTCAGACACATGAATGCCCCAGGCCTGTTTTTCTATAACATGACTACTTTTCTCACACATTGACATCTAAATATTCTGTACAGCCTCCTGTAGCTATGCTCTTACACACAGTTCTTGACGTCAGGTATTCTTTCTGAGTGTGCTGAGTTGAAAGTGTCACTAAAATTAAGATGCTTGGTTGTGATTCCAAATTTGCAGTTTTATTATGTGGTACTTTAGGAAACTAAACAATAACAATACATAATTTTTTACAGCACATATCGTTCTTACTTTCAATCTCTTATGATTTCTGTAGACGGTATCCTAAATTCAAAATACCTCATTTAAAAATGTCTTCTCCCACTAAGCAGGGAGGACAATGAATGAAAGTGAAATATAAGTTTCCTCCTTCACCATGTATATTTTATCAGGCAATGTAGAGTTTGATTTACATTACTGCTATTTCAGGACAATCTGTTTGCATACTGGAACAGTTTGGTGTTATTAGTGCTAAAAGAATCCGAAAAAAAAATCGACCAAAGAAAGCTTCTGTTTTCCTCTGATGTCCTTTTTAAATATCTATAGTTACATATTCTTTTTTTTGTTGTTGTTTGTTTGGTTGGTTGGTTTTGTTTGCATCCATGCATTAAAAGGAAAGATACATGAAGCAACTTTCCACTCCTTGCTTTGGCCTGCTCTGTCCTTCCTTGCTTTCTAGATTATGACCACGGTTCCTCTGGTATCTTCTCTTGAGTTACTTCAGTCTTTGCTTATAATTTTAAAAATTGCTGAGAAGAACTTCATATGACTCATGTTAATTTTTTTAATCTGTTTTAAACTACTTTCACTTTTGCCTTCTTGCTTACTTATTCTATGGTGTCTGTATGTTAAATTGTAATCTCTTTGAGGTTACCTCTTTCATTTAAATTGCTTGCAAAGCTATTCACCAGTTTAATGGTTGTTAATTTGAAATATAAGTGGCAGGTATTTAATCTAAACATTTAATCTAAACTTAACAAAGCCAGTGTTTAGCATGTTCAAAACTGAACCTCTATAAAAATTGTGAGATGAGGACCTGAACTCTGACTGACAGGGTAGCACTTAAGCTGCTGAATTAGTTGTACGTTGATTCAAAACCACAGCATAATAATTCTCTCATCAACAAAAATGGTGTTGAAGAAAAACTAAAGCATATGCACAAGTTGCATTCCACGGTTGTTCTTAGGAAATAAACCTAAACTGGCCTCTGCTGACCAATGCATCTAGAACTGTTGGACCAGAGAGGATCACAGGAGTGGATATCTCTACAAGCTCTTGAGCATTTATTAAGCACTTAATTAAATGCTTTTAATAGTATGCTTTTGTAAAATGTGTTTCATTTAAAAGTGTAATGAATTGAGATTAGAATTTTGCCATAAATTTGCAAATGCAGATTTTCCTGCCTGACAGACATTATTTTTAGATTAAATTAGCAAGGAATTTCTCAACAACTAATTGCAATATTTAATTACATTTTCATCAAAAATAATAGAAGATAAATGAAGTTTCTTTGCTTCCCTGTTCTCTATTGTGTTGTTTTATTGGTTTAGTTTTTCTCCTGAATGACTAGTGCTTAGAAAATGCATTGATTTTGAAAATGACTTAGATATCTACATCTATCTATGTAATGTTATGAAATTACTAGTTTCTTTGTTCTACTCGTGAAATCTGTCCTTATGCAAATGTTAAAAGCCTGGTTAAGATTAGCTTGTTTATTGAAGTGCCTGTTACGATTAAAACAAACTCAAGCTTTTATCTTAGAGTATGCTTGATTAAAGCAATTAGAATAGCAAACTGTATAAGAGGAAGTCATACAGAAGTAATATACTGCATGAAAAGAAGGAGTTATAACACTGTTATGAACAAGATTTAATTTTATGAGAACCAAGATGATGCCAAAACATAGTGCTTTGTATTTCAGTATCTCTATTAGATCTCAGTTTGCTTGTCTTGCAGACTTTTACAGCCATATAAAAGAAAGCAGTGGTTTTCTTTCTTCCTATCTTCAGGCTTGATAAAGAGATAGCATTCCTGCTACTGTATGGGTTAAATTACTTTGCTAGGCTCTCTAAGTGAGCGCATACCTGTCACCAAAGTTGTAAACAAATGTTCCAAGTAGTGACACTGGCTTGCTCCTTGGTTGGTCTTGTATTATTTTACTGTGTTTAGCAAAATTTGCATAAAATAATGGTGCAAGTACAACAGACTGGACTATAAATGAGATTTTTAATCATGTTGTTGGTTATGTAATGGGGAACATTAATATACTGAAGAAGTCATTTTTATCAAACTGGGTTTTATAGCGCATGAAGGGTTATGGCATTTTTATAAAGGCATAGAATTAAGGAACTTAATTTTAAAACATCAGGTTTCTTTTTTGAAAGTTGAATAATACTGCTCTAATCATGGCTAGCCTGCTCTAGTATTAAATATGGAGGCTGGTTACCCTGCCTGCAGCAGGGTGATTGGAGCTTGATGATCCTTGAGGTCCCTTCCAACCCAAGCCATTCTACGACTCTATGATTTAAAAGCAATTTAAGTCATGTTGATGTTTTCTGTGCACTTAAGGTTTTGGTTTAATTAAATTTGTTGAGTACAATAATACATGTGAATACTAATTTGTGCAACTTCCAAACATCAAAGTTACTTTCACATTGTATGTGGTATTTATTCCAACAGAATTTGAAATTCAAAGAGACATCTTTTGGTTTCAGCTTCTTTGCAAAAGAGGGAAGCCTTTTAGTTTAGAAAAAGCTAAAATGTTTGTACAAATAGTATTTCTAACTCTTGTAATTGTCCTATTACAAGAGTTACAACTATTAAGGTAGGCACACATCTAAAGCACAGATCTAAGCACAGGCCTAAATAAGGGCTGGACGGGATGGCAAATAGGGAGAAATGGGGAAGCAGGCATGCACAGGAGAGAGAGACAAACACACAGATTGCTGCAGAACACAGGGTCTCTGGATCCTGCTGTATCTTTAGCTTTCAAATAATCAGTATGGAGTAATCAGTATGGAATAATCAGTGTCTGTAAATGATAAATGCAAACTTTTAAATGCTTGGAAGCACTGCTAGCCCATATTATAGTCAGATAAAATCTGTGGTTTATAAATGAACTCAGGACAACTGGACTATACTCTTTTTATACTTCAACAAGTAGTGAAAAAGGGGCTATTTCCTGAAACCTTGAGAGCTTAAAGCAATTTTGTATTAAAGTCATATGATGATCGGAAGGCTTACAAAGAAATATAATGACTTTCCTAGAAAAACTGAAGAGAAGTCCTAAAAGTTTTGTATGACATGAAAACATAAATACAGTATGAACTACTGTAAAAGTGCATTGCTGATCAAAGATTTGAAACTGGGTTACTGGGAAAGTGGGAAATGTGTCTATACATAAAACATCTATCGCCAGGACCGTGATAACAGCTTTTTTTCAGCTGTTAATAACTAAGAAGTTATGCTATTATGATACCAAATTAACAACAGAATGCGAACAAGATGTTACTTTGCAGTACAGAATGTGCTTTAAGCTGTATGGAAAAATTGTACTCTGTACAAAATGCTAAACACATTTGTTAATTTTCCTGTGTTATGTAATTTAAGTGAACTGTATATTTATCCAGAGCTGCTGCTTCATACCATCTTGTGGTTTCAGTGCTTCAGTAGTCCTATTCTTGTTTCACGTCTCTCTTATACAGAAAATAGTAAATGAAACAGAAGGTCTCCTGTAAGAGAAAGTATCTTGTCAAAATGAATAATTGCACTTATCTGAATAGATGTATCATTAGATCATGCTTCAGGTAGGTAAGCCATGCTACTGTTTAGCAGACCATAACTTTTTTATTATTTTGTTGCCTCACATGTTTCTATGTGATGTAATTTAAGGACAAAGGCAAAAGCTTTTGAGAGTTTTTTAACAATAATGTTGCAGAAATGCCCTGGTCTATGAAAAATATATATTTTCAGTGATGGAGAAGGTTGTTAATCATGTTATATCTGACATGGTCACTCGTACCACTACAACGTTCTTGTAAAATGTGTATTTGATGAGTTTTTATCTATTCCTACTCTATTTAGACTTAATTGCATACATAGTAGATACACTATGATTTATATAACATGCAGAATATGGCCAAAAATGTGTGTATGTGCTTACAGACACAGTCCACAGAAGAGCTACACTGTCTGATCTTGTCTCTAACACTTGCATCTTTTTCTCTCCGGCTGGTGGAGTGTATGGGTAGCTCCCCCTAGCAATTCCCTGCCAGGCACCAAATTTCTCCCTCGATTTTACCTAAATTAACATTTTCTCTCTTTACTTACCCCACTGGCACATTTCTTTTGCAAACATCGTGTGAAAGGGCTAGAGGCATGTTCTTTGTGAAAGCTGTAAATTCATAGCAGATTGGTAACTTATATCATTAATGATGGTAAACATCACTATAAAGGCAACTGTAATAGGAATCAAGTGAATAATTGCTTTTGTGTGCAAAAAAAGGTGTGGTACATATCATGGAGACTGTAGTAAACTTCAGAAGGTTTGAAAGCTCTATTACTGAATGTAAACTATAACATTGGCAGCAGGGCTGATGGGGAGGTGTTTTTAAAGACTTCTGGCATTTTAACAGTGACAGAGAGTGCTTTTGGATCAGTGCTTTGCCCCCTGGTCCAAAAAAATCATTAAAAACTCTGGGCACTGTGAAAGGCAGGAGACAGTAGTAAAGTGATTTGCATTGCAAATAATTTGGAAATATTTATAGCCATGTAAGTGAGTTTTATGTAATTAAGGAATTCCAAATGAATCGTGTGAAGAATATGCTTACATGGTTTTTTATTCAGAAACAAATGACAGTTGGCAGTAGAAACTGATCTTGTAAGTGGATGAGAGAGAGGATGGTTGAACACTGGAACAGACTCCCAGGGGCAGTGGTCATGGCACCGTCCTTATCAAAGTTCAAAAAGTGTTTGAAAATGCTCTCAAACATATGGGCTGATTTTTGGGTGAGCCTGTGTGGAGTTGGGAGTTCAGTGATCTTTATGAGTCCTTCCAACTCAGGAAGGGATTCTATAAGCACATAGCATTTATTCTGATTTATTATACTAATCTGTGATATGTGTTTTCATTGCCTGTTTTGTGATGAACAAACTCAAAGACTTTCTGCTCAAAGACATATTAATGCAGTGTTAATGTGAATGTAGCGCAAAATATTAACATTTTCTGCAAAGAGTGATCAATTTTTAAGAAGAAATATTTTTTAAATGCATACACAAAAAAAACATGTTCAAACAAATAAACTCTCAATAAGTTTCATCTAGTAGTGCTGTTAAATTGCTTTGTTAGAATGGAGAATGCTGTGAGCGTTTATTAACTAGTCCAGGTGCACTGACAGTGGTTTTCAGCGTTTTCCCAATTGGTGGCAATGTGACACTTAGACTTCAGCAGTGGAACAGAAGTGTTCAGGCTGACAGGAAAATAAGAACGTTGTCCAGGCATTCTGATAAACACTCCTTAACCTGAGATACTTAAATATGCTGAGGAAAATATGAGGACTGCTCTGAAAGTAATGCCTCCTGTTTTGCTATGTGGGTCCACAACATTGGAGGTGAATGTTGTTGGAATGGCAATAGAGTTTGAACCTTCCTGCCAGTTTTCCAGTACATTTTGTTGCTGTCTGAGAGATGGCAACAGAGGGGTATTCTGGTAAAATGTTGTCTGACATGGAAGTACGTATGAAGAAAAGGTTTGTCACTGAATTCCTCTACAAGGAAAAAATTGCACCCACTGACATTCATCGATGCTTCCTATGGAGATCAAACAGTGGATGTGAGCACATTAAGACAGCAGGTGGTGTGTTTCAGCATTGGTGACAGCAATATGAAAGACATGCCACGTTCCAGATGGCCATACACAGCTGTCACAACACTAAATGAAGAGCGTCTCTATCAGCTCATCCACATGAGTCGTGAGATTATGACCAGGGAACTGTGTACAGAGCTGAATATGCATTGGAAACAATGTTGGCAGTGTTGGAATATCCACAGAGTTTGCACCGAGTCCCACAAATGCTCACGCAGGAACAGAAAGAACACCATATGCAAGTTCTTCAGGATCTACTGAACCAATAGGAGGCTGCAGGTGGCAGTTTCATGGATCACATCATTATCAGTGATGAGACTTGGTGTCACCACTACAAGCTGGAGTCAAAATGGCAGTCCATGGAGTGGTGACGTGAATTCCTCATTGAAGAAAATGTTCAAGATGCAGCCCTCTGTAAGTAAAGTGATGTGCTCTTTTTGGATAGGAAAAGAGTGATCCTTGTGGATTTCCAGACAAACCATCAACTCTGTCTGCTCCATTGTAATGCTGAATAAGCTGAAGGCTCAAATCAAAGGGCCAGGCCAGAGAAGACAACTTTTCTCATGCAACATGGTAACACCAGTTTGAAGATTGTCCTGATTTAGTGCCTTCTGACTTACGTCCTTTTGGACCAATGAAAGCTGGCCTGCATGGGCGACATTTTCCTAGCACTGATACCTTCACAACTGTTGTGAAACAGTGAGTCAGCACTGCTAGTGGAGATTTTTACAAGCATGGTATTCAGCTTCTCGTTCATTGCTGACAAAAATGCATAGCTAGTGGTGGTAACTTGAAAAATAGTGTTTTGTAGCTGAGAATTTGCTCTATCAAATAGTGTCATTATGCTCATTGCAGCTATTGTTGTTTCCATGGAAATAAATAGCAAGCATTACTTTCAGAGTGACCTAAATACTTACTCTTCTGTGCCTTAAAAATCTATAGAAATTTCTAGCTTGCACAAATCTTGGGGTTTTCTTTTTTTTTTTTTTGGGGGGGGGGGGGGCATAATTCTGTTGCACCAGAGAATTGTGATTTTCTGCCATGACAGCTCATCGAAGACAATGGTTGCACTACCTGCATCCCCAGTGACACCTGTGACACAAGGATTGTCTTTGAAAAGCTCCTTGGCTGCCAGTTAGCTGCTGTTTTTTAGCTGAAATGGTACTGAGAGCCGCCCTGACTGCCCTGTCTACCCTCTTTCTTCCTATTCTATGACCACTCATTTTCCTTATTATTCTCTTCAGTCTGCCAATAAAATGGTCTGATACATTTTATGAAACTGCTGCTCTGCATACGGTAAACTGGGAAGAGTGACTGAATATTAGCTGTTTTGATCTCTTAAATTTTTGCATCCTCCTCCAGACAGAAAATACGCATTGCTTCAGGAAGAAGCGAGAAACATGCTTCTTATATGGGCACCGGTAGCCAGATGGGGAAATCACAAAAACTAGTCCTCTCCCCAAAATCCACAACATAAAACATCTAATACATCCTTTAAGACAAATAAGTAAGCATAGGACTCTTTGCTATCATTGCAGACACTTAGTATGGCTATGGCGTTCACTCCAAAAATATGGTAATGTATTAGGGTAGCAACAAAACAGGACCTTAAAATATACACATAAAATGAAATAGAAATAACTTAAAGTCTTTGTGTCTTAAGTCAATGTTAATGTAAATTTCCCATTTTCTTTTACCTGTCACACAAAAATATTCACATAATAGCATTATTCAGTGTGGAAGCTGAACAATAACCAAGCAGTGCAGTCAATGTATTTTTCTGTGTAGAGTTGCTGTCAGACTATGACCAATCCTACTTTGCAGCATAATGGAGTAAGAAGTCAGCTTGTGCCTCCTAGTGCCAGAAGAACTAGGACTGAAAAGAGTTGCCATTTCATTTGCAGCTGGCTAGATGTGACCAATAAAAGCAGCAACCCAGTAGGAGGAATAGCAATAGGAGTACTTTCTCCTATTCCATAAATAGGATCATGGTAGGGTTTCTGAATCATAGCTAGAAACCCTGGCTCCGTTTCAGAAGTGCCTTCACTGATAGATTCTGGGCCTGGGTTTCTTTTACCAGAATTTGTATAGAAAATAAAACCATACTAAGAAATGTACATTTTCCAGAATAGTAAGAATACCAGGGATTTTTAAATAGTATATGTGTTGGCTTGATACTAGTGGATCCATTGCCTTAGCTGTGTGCCCACCGTGGCAGGGGGCTTCAGAGCAGAACGTGTGAGTAATAAGCTGTGCTTATAGAGAGAAACAGAACAGTATAGGCATAGTCTGTTATGAAAGCAGTTTGCATCTCTGTAGATCTGTGCACTGAACAACCTTTTTATACTGTGATTATCACCTACTGGAAATAGCATGGTTTTTCTCCTGTTGGTATTTGTTTATTACCAGTCTTTCTATGCTGAAGCTTTCCTGTCTCTGTATGGGAAAAATGAGTAAGGAATTTGTCAGCTTTGCTATACATTTGAAATGTATTCCTAGTTGTTGTCTTAGATCTTGATTGTATCCCCCCTCATTAACTTGCTACATACTGAACATGTAGAAGGCAATGCTACATGATATGCAGTAAAGGAAGATGTTTTCTCTGGAAGCTTTTAGTTCCATCTTAACTACATTTTAACACTGTCTAATTCTTCATCTTCAAAACTTTTCTCAGTATAGCTCTTCTTGGTCTGGAAGTCTGAATTAGTCAACTATATGAACATAGATTTGGCCCTACACATCAACTAATAACCTTATGCTAATTAGATACCCTTCAAGAGCTGGAAAGTGTATATCAATACTTAAATAAATGCTTTTGTTTAGGAAGTACCAAAGATAAAGTCTTCATTTTTAGAAATGTTTTTATTAGTTCCAGAAAATATAAGTAAGTTGAATTAGTATATTTAATAATGAGCACAGTGTTAACTTTATTTTGTAAACAGCATTTTGTCTTCATGGTATTTTTGTACATGGTTTATAAAACTGTAAGTCTAGAAGAGCTGTTGCTTGCCTGTCATTCATTATAGCATTTACTTCTTCGTCATCAGCAGCTTCATCATCAACAGCATCAATGGATGTTGATGAGATGTGGGTGACTTACCTGCAATTTTTTTCTTTTCTTTTCATCTGTCTTCAGGCAAGGAAGAAAGACAGGCAGTGCAAAGTTCAGCTATCCAATGATCAATGGCAAATTCTATTATGCATGATTATAATGGTGTTAAGTAAGTTGAGATATGAATAAACTCTTTTGATGAAAAGCTTATTAGCCTATAAATGTGTCTGGGGCTTGGAAAATTACTGTAATAGAATCATTAAAATGAATATTCCAATTTTACCTTTATTCAAAAACTATTTTCTTTTTAATTTACATCCAAGGACTTATAATGCTAAATATCTTAGTAATGATTTTATTAAATAAATCTGATTTCTTTTCATCTGTTCCTGTCTAGTTCAATAGTTGGTTGGCAGTTACACTTCGAATAACATTTATGGAGGCTAGGGTTGTTTTGAAATGACAGCTGACATTCAGTTGATAATGTGATTCATTTGAATATGTAAACAAATGAGAAAAATGTGGATTCAGTATTTCCACCAAAATAATTGGAATTACTGATTCATGGAAATCTAAGTGATATCATTATATTTTTTTGCTGGGAGAGATTACATAGTTTCACATGATTAAGTGCTTGATCCTATGAAATGTGTTACTTCTAGTGGTAGACCTAACAAATATGAGATTACTGACTTTTTTTTCTTTTTCTTTTTTTTAATAAAATATTCTGTGAGGGCTGCTCCGGAAGCAATGCCTCCTATTTTGTTATGTTGGCCCACGTAAGACGAATGTTGGTGGTATGGCTGCACAGGTTGAAACTTCCTGCCAGTATTCCATTACATTTGTTGCCATGCAACAGCAGCAGAGGGGCAGTCCGATAGCATGGCATCTGACATGAAAGTGAGTATGAAGCAAAGATGTGGCACTGAATTCCTCTACAGAGAAAAAATTGTACCCATTGACATTCATCAAAATTTGCTGAATGTTTATGGAGACCAAGCAGTGGATGTGAGCACAGTGAGGCACTGAGTGGTGCGTTTCAGCAGTGGTGACAGTATTGTGAAAGACCAACTATGTTCCAGACAGCCATGCAGTATTTTGTATCTGAGAATTTGTACTACCAAATAGTTTCATTGTGCTCTTTGTATCTGTTGTAATGTCCATGGAAATAGATAGGAGGCATTACTTTCAGAGAGACCTATATATTATTGTATGTGTGCACTGTTGTGGGACAATGTGAAGAATGACTTTGTCTACAGCTTCAGCCACAGCAGTGTTGGTGCTGAGCATTGTCAGAGTGGTGAGGAGATGCCAATGATGCTGAAAATGCAGTGAGGGTATGGTTACACATAGAGATAGACTTGCGCTGTTAGCATATTAAGTCAGTATGTCAGGACATAATCAAAAATGCTAACTGCGGGAACTTGATCTGGATTCCTGTGCTTATGTCTGCAATGATAAATACTTAGGCAGAATATAAATTAATCTCTATGGTTAAAGAGGAAGTAATTAGGATGAAATCTCTGTGCTGTACACATCTGGAGGCTAGTCGAGTTGCTTTGAAGTGAATCTAATCAGGTCCTTGGATGAAGAGCAATGAACTGATGGAAAACTTTAGATGTGCTCTTAGAGATTATCTTTCAATTTTGTTCAAGAGGAGTCCAGTTCAGGTGCTCTTAAATCACCTTGTGATGCAAAGCAAAGCAAGTATGCGTTCACATCTGCAGCCCAGAAGGCCAATGGTATCCTGGGTTCCATCAGAACTGGGGTGGCCAGCAGGGCAAGGGAGGTGATTGTCCTCCTCTATTCTATTCAGATGAGGACCAATCTGGAGTACTGCATCCAAATCTGGGGCCCCCAGCACAGGGAAGATGTGGAGCTGTTGGAGAGGGTCACAAAGATGATCAGACGGCTGGAGCACCTCTCTTATGAAGACAGGCTGAAGGAACTGGGCTTGTTCATTCTGGAGAAGAGAAGGCTGCAGAGAGACCTCATTGTGGCCTTCCAATTTTTAAAGGGGTTTATAAACACGAGAGAAATTAACTTTTTACACAGGTAGATAGTGGTAGGACAAGGGAGAATCGTTTTAAACTAACGGAAGGGAGTTTTAGATTAGATGGCAGGGTAAGTCTTTTATTGAGATAGTGGTGAGGCTGCCTGGAGAGGTTGTGGATGCCCCATACCTGGAGGTGTTTAGGTTGGGTGGGGCCCTAAGCAACCTGATCTACTACTTGACTTAGTGGCTGGCAACCTTGTTTGTGGCAGAAAGGTTGGAACTGAAGCCTTAAGGTCCCTTTCAACCCAAGCCATTCTGTGACTCTAAGGAGTTGAGGCAATGGGGAAGTTTACTTCAGACTGATGTGAACTAAAACAGTAACATAGACTTGATTTTTGTAGTGGTAGCTCTGATAAACAGCAGTTCAGAATCAGGGCCTAGTTCTGTGAGTCCCAAATCCTATTATGGGAGAACATATTCCTCTGAAGAAGCCCAAAAAGATAAGTCTCTCTATATTTAGCTAATACTTGTCAATGTAACTGTAATTATGAAGACTGTCTTGCCTCCCTAATGTCATACAGTCATTTCAGACAAATCTTTTCAAGGCGTTTTATGCGTGGGGTGTTTTATTATTTTCCTAGTATGCAATTGCTATTAAAATTATATGGAGATAAATATTATTAGGATGTTATATTTCTGAGAAAATAAAAAGTATGCATCTACAGTTTTGACGAAGCAAATTAAAAGATTGCTGGACATTAAAGTGTAGAACACTCTTTCTCATAGGATCTCACACTAGTAGTAGGCAGAAAAATAATTCTTTCCAATTAAAAGTCTGTTTCATATAGTTAATATATTAGCTCAATGGTCAGTTTTGATTTATTTTGTAAGGATTGAAAAGATATATTGTCTCTGTTGGCTTGAAGCTTTGCATTAGGTTGGCTAGCACGGTTTTGAACAATAGAGCAAAAAATCTAACTGTCTGCTACATCCATCTGAAAAAGACTGAAATTTGTAACACATACACGAATCTATTGCTTCAAGTGAAGCTGTCAGAATCAACTTTTGTGCTTCAGAATTTTTGTTTATTAGAATTAGAACGCCTGATGATGAAGTCCAAGGGGGACTAGAACAGTAACATATGTTACTGTTCAGATATTAAATAGCTAATTATATTTCTTCTGTTTTGTTCACTGTTCTAATCAACAGACTTGGACAAACTCCTAGTCTATTTTTGACACCTATTAAAGATACCATTATCTGGATTCTTTAAGTAGTTAGTGATTCTCAACACTTTTGTTACGTGATTTTCTCAAAAAATCAAGCTTTGTGCTGCAGTTCCCAGCATCATCAAGTTTAATTTGCTGTCTTGTAGGGCACTTTCTTGTGACAGACTTTTAACAGGTATAAGTTATAGTCCTACGTACGCTTTTTTTTTAAAGAGCACCAATATAGGGCAGTTCTTCACAGGTTATGTATGTCTTATTCCCCTGTTCTGAGAAGCACAACATCAATGGAGGCTTCAGGTTCAGTCCAATTTTCATCCAAGAGGAAATTCATAACAGGTCTCTGGAATGAACTTTCCCTCCATTGTACCTGTTCATTTTGTTTTGTTTCTATGTTGAAAGACTACATATGGAGGAAGTCCTCTGGAAGTATGAAAGTATCATTAATCTCAAATTTAATCTCTAATTTTTGAGTACCAACAAATGGAAGACTAGTCTATCATTTTATTTAAGAGGATTTCATTAGATTATCTCATTTTTAATGCCTTTTTCTCTTTATGTAGGTATCTTCTACTTAAATGCAATGCTTATCTATAAAAAATTTAAAAAGTGATTGCTGTAATTGGCAAATAAAGGAAAAACAAATATCATTTCTCTTCTGTTCTGTTCTTTGTATTATACCACAATTTACACTGACTCTTTGCTTTCCCGTATAAAGTAGGAAGTATGGTGCATACCTGGATCTCCTAACTATGGGTTCTGGTCCTTCCTGAGTCTCATTTGTGTTGAATGGAATAGTGTGAAAACTTCTTTAAACAGGTCTATACATGGACTATAGTGCCATGATTTATGGGCATGGACATCGTTAATTTAATCACTATTCTAAGGAAATGCAGTGACATGACCCTGAAAATAGGCAGAAATAGATCTAACTGTTAGAACTTTACATTAATTCTTATCTTTAAACTGAACTGAGAAGAACTGAAAAAGAGATTTTATCTCCTTTTTCTCTTTAAACAACTATTACTTTCCAGAAAAGGAGCAGTTTGCACCCTTCTAGTCACTTGGTATCCATAAATTGAATCACTCCAGCATGAACTGTGACGTTCTCTAGAATAGCAGTGGTGAGGTTATCTGGTGTATATAAGAATTTAAGGAGCAGTGAAAATTCAGAATTTGAAAGGAAATGCTTGTGAAAATTCCATGCTCTTATGAGAAGATGAAAGTTTCAAAAGGGAGCTTGCAGCCCATTTCTGTTAGAAAATCAACTGCTACAATAAATTCATAAAAACTCAAATTCTGTGAAAATGTAGAATATAAATCTCCACTCTCTCTACTACATACTGACTTCAATAGCATTATTTTTAGTTTATAACTGTAAGCATTTCTGTTTATCTTCTTAGGACCAAAGCCTGTCTGCAGTAAATTTGTTATCCATCTAACTTAAGCTAAAAAAGATGGATCAAGTTAAGCTAATACTGAAAGATTGCTATTTCATTAGTTCTCGGATACTTTTTTAGGGAGGCAGTGCTTACAAGAATGCCTATAGGTCAGTTTGTGTAATAACTGTGTATAGCAATGAAGTTTTGCTGCTTTCAAGAACTTCCTGCGTTAGCTTGTTTTCTGCTTTCGGGTTTTTTTGTGTGTGTGTTTTTGTTTGTTTGTTTTTTGTTTTTAACTAGAAGTTCTATAATGATGTGAAATTACAACAAATGCATCTTAGAGCAGATGCTAGGTCTAGTAAATCAATTCCATCTATATTTTAAAGAGCATTGATTCTCTTAAAATAATATATTTTCTATTTTAGGGTAAACATACATGTAGATCGGTACTTCTAGCATGTTGTGAGTTGATCTTGTAGTGATTTGGGTTTTTTCAGACAATTTTTCTAAAATTTCTTGATAAGGCTTAATCCTGCAAAATGGGAGAAATATATTGCCTGTGTAGTCACTTTTTCACCAAGGTACTTTTTTCCCCCTCTAATTATGTATAAGCTAAAAATGTATAAATTAAAGTAATTGTGTGTATTTGTGCACTAATAGAGTATATATATTTCAACATGGAAAAACAGAATATTAGAATCTTATATAAATTGCATGGAAAATCCTCTTTGGAGGAATGAAGGAATTCTTAAGGGAGGTTTTTTTTTCCTTTTTATTTTTTGGTAGTTATGGAAGATTTCATAAGTCAGTTTAAAAACATCTTTCAGGAAGCATCAGCTTTTACATCTACCAGCTGTTACTGGAACCTTCAGAGACCACTTCAACATGGTGTTGAGTATCATTTATTAATTATCACAATATTCATTAAAATGTGTGTGTTTTCCAGACGAATACGAGGATATGGCAATCTAGTATTGCTTTGTATAGATGCAGTCAACTATAGCTTATTGTATTGTCTCTGACTGAAATAATCAGCTATTATTTCTCTAATGTCATGGTGGAAGTACAACACAAGCATCTGATATGTCACTGGAGTAGAGTTGAGGATAAGAGCTTATTCTTGTATCTGTGGGTGGGGATATGATGTATGTGACATGCTTGAACAGTTGAGGATCTGCTTCCTACACCATGGGACAAGTTGGGAACTCTGTAAATGAACCTTTTCTCTCTTCTCAGCTCTTTGACAGTTTTCAGAATATCACTGGGTATGGCTGTATAGAAACCTGATGAACAGAGAGGCCCTTTTTTTCCCTCTGTTTCTGAATGGACTGTCCAGACAATTGCTTCTCAATGTTCCCATTTATTATCTGCTTCACTGGATGAAACAAATTTCACCATAAGACCTCTTGGAGGCTCCTGGTCTTAAGGAAGTTGTGGAATGTAAACATGTAGTAGGAGCGTAGAGTTCAAATATATTTGCTTGTTTCCTTTCTGGGATTAACTAAAAAAAATGCAGGTTTTCAGAAAATTGCTTTTGAATAATTGATTTCAGTTTCATGGGAAAAACTTTTTACTTATTACACCTCAGTGAAGAATGATTTCAGAGCTGTGAGGTGAGAGCACAAGGATATATCGGCATGACCCTCATTTTGGTTCCCAGTTTTCACTAGGAAGCTGGGAATGCCATTATATTTAAGTCAAAATTTGCAAATAAACCAAAGATAAAAGATTTAGATTAAGTATAAGATCAGATACTTCTAAGATTTGAAAAATACACCAAGATAAAATGAGTTTGTTTTGGCACATATTTATAAAACCATCACTGGTGATTCCTTGCTCAGCAACCAAAAACTAAACAGTTCTCCCAGCTCTGCAACTGGGAAAAGGGCTAGAATTAAGTCTGCTGGAGATTGCTAGTTCTTGTAAGACAAGGGATTCAGCAACGTGAACTGTTTTTATTAAAGAGAGGATTTTACCAAGGAGACAATGAGCATTCGTTTTGATCTCAAGAAGCTTAAGTGGCAAAGATTCATAATGCAGTTGCAGAATATGCTGGAAGCTTTTCTATGGCAGATGCAGTGTATGAGATCCAAATCTCAAATTGGATTACATTTCTCTCGCACACAAAAAAGGATATGGATATTTTCAAATTTAAGTCCCACTCATTTAGTGTACCAGCTGCTTTATCACCATTTAGTCTCCTTTTATTCCACTAACAGTTCTGATATAGTTACAGTTCTTTTAACATCTCATTGAACGTAACAAAAATATACATTCAGAAAGCAGCTGATTATGCAGTCTGGTATGACTGGATGCTATAATCCTCAATATGAATAACAGAAAAGTAAATTCCATACATTCTGCATAATTAGGGAAACCAGGCATGCTAGCTCCGATTTTTCACCTCACATTTGCATGAAACCAGTGTAAAAGTGGAAAGTCAAACCTATTATTTTCTTCTATTTAATCTCTTCCAAATAACAGTTCTACACTGCTTCTTGACAGGGCTTAATTAAAGGCTCTGGAGATTTTTCTTAAAAGAAAGTTTGAGATCCTTCAGGAAACGCAACTGTGAATTCATCTGATCAGGAGAAACGTGGCAGAGCCCTTGTCTGTCATTAGTTACAGCATATGCATGTCTTTGTGTGAGGGTTAAAATAATTTCATTTATATATAAAATTCTATCCCTGTGAGCAGAGCTTAAAACAGTTTTCTGCTAACTGAAGAAACAATTCCACTTTTTTTCTTTTCATAAGCAACTTTGAAGTGAAGGGGAAATACAGATTCACTCAGTTGTTCTACCTTCCCTTTCAGAGCAAGATTCACTTGATATTTAATATATGGACTGTGAAACTCTGCACAGTGTTCCAACCCTACTTGCAGTTCCATCAACTTCTTTTCTGTGCACTATATAAAGACAAAATGCAAAAGCACCTGCTCCTAAGCTTTTAGATGTGGCTGAGAATGGTTAGCTTAGACAATGTACGTACTTATTTTTGTTCAAATCTAACTTATATATCTGTAGTGTTCAGAGGTTTAACAGAATTTTAAAATGTTGGGGGTTTTTTTGGCTTTTCTTTCTTTCTTTTTTTAAAAACTTACCTCATATTTTTACGTTTTTAAAATTTAAAGATGAGAAATATTTTTGATGTGTCTGTGTTCACTGTATGCTTACTTGGAGGAGAACAAATTTGATTACAAAAAAAACATATATTCTAATCATCTGCCGGAAAAAAAAGAAGGGTAAAATAAGTAGATAGTGAGCGTTGACATGGTAGTCTGATCCTTTCTTGCCTAATGTCATTTTAGGAAGCAGAAAATAGACTGTGACATGGAAAAATGACTTTGTGCTCCTGAGATAAACAGAACTCCCTAAATTTTATATTAAATGCTTTATATATAAGGCTGGAATTGTCAGTAAAGAACAGAGGCAGTTAGATTCTTAGTTATCTTTCTTCAAAGATCACATTTAAAAATTGTTTAGTTACATCTGTAGTAGAATTGGCTAAGTTTTCAAATTTGACTATTGCTTCTATGATATGTTTACTTTGCTATAATTTTGTTTCTTTTGTTGTGAAAGGAAATTTCTCTCTATTTAATAGTCAAAAGAGTTTTGATGGTTTTCTGTCTATCAAGAAGTGAGAAACAGAGCAAAACAAAATGAATTATAGTCAAAGCTCATTTATCAAGAGATCAGTCTTGACATAGTAAATAATAGTATGATCTGCTTCATAAAAACATTCATTAAAATTGTTATTCATTTTAAATGCCATACGATATCTACTGGATAAAAACACAGCAATTTTAGAAATCAATATTAAGGAGTTAAAGTTTAGGAGAAAACTTGTTCATTTTTCTATGTAGGTAAAAATAAATCTCTGGTTAAACTAATACGCTCTAATCTGTAAGAACAAAAACTGGACATACTACTGCTGAATTGAATTTTTCATTTTTCTAAAGCAATAAAGATATTTCTGCAGAATTCAACTAATAATCTCTTGAACAAATGTTGTATAGAGAGTTACATAGGGAAATTGTAATTGTAAAAATAATTGATTGATTTCATATAGTGTATCTAAAAGTTAAAAATATTTCCCAATTTGCTTTTTTTTTCTTACCATCCCATTTAATTCTGTACTGAAATGCATCACAGGAAAAAGACAGTAACTTTGACAAATACATCTGTCAAATAAAAGTATATACGCAGTAAATAAAAACATATATCAGGTGTAATAGATTTTGTCCTTTGTCTCTGATAAGTGAGCTTAGCCTTAAGAAGTAGAAAGACCAAAGAGCTGTAGCTTTTTTTCCACTATTTCAAGCCATCTATGATGTTCACAGCGGTGATCTATGTCAAATTATGAACACTATGATGTAGATATGTATGGACTTAGCTACTTCTTGAGATATTTAATGACTTGATTCAAGAGTAATCTATTAGGAAGCAATGGTAGCAGGATGAGCAGCTGTCTGAAAAGAGAAGCTGTCTTAACAGGACTGAGAAGTCATGGTGGTTCTCTAAAGAAAGCAGCTCTGTATTACTGCAGAGCCCAGGACTTCTGCTGAATCTGGAAATTACAGTTTAGTAAGGAAATGAAGGAGTTACCCTCTAGAAGGGGGAGAACTGCTCAGTGACAGTCACAAGGAAAAGACTACGCTGACACCAGATTTTCAAAGCCTGAGATATTACTGGCCAAGTAATCCTTTAGATAAGAAAATCCATTCTTACTGTTTTTTCATAAATGCTGAGGCTTTTCTCAATATCTCAGATTTTTTAACAGTCCCATATTTCAGGTAAGCTGCTGTGGCATTTTCAGGATCTGCTGGTTGAAAAAAGCAGAACAGTCCATTAGCCAAGGAGGATTTCCAGAAGGACAGAAAGTGCAACTCATGTCAAAGGGGCTCTGTGTAATTTATCTTTCCAAATATCAGTTGGCTTCAAAACTCCCTTGCTTAAAGTCAGTACTGTCTGAAACCCATATAAGACAGAATGAAGCACAGGATTTCTTCATAGATAAAAGTATAATCTTTGCCTTCAGCATGGATTGGCAGCACTTGGAGACTCCCTTGAGGGGTTAATGAAGCATGTAGAGAGATCTACAGCGATGGCACTCCTTGATTCACAGGCACAGCTTGCTCTCATATGAAAGTCAAGTGTCTTGAAATTGGTTAAAAAACTGAACAGGTTCTGCCACTTTATCAATTGTTTTGTGCATTAGTGCTGTAAGTGAAAGGTTTCTTTTGAACTTGCCAGTAGAAAAAATGCTATTTGATGGGTGTTCTTTTCTGTTTTTTGTTTTTTGTTTTTTTTTTTTCTCCCAAGGTAGCACATTCTTTAATGTAATGCAAACATTTTAGAAATTCATTTTATAGAAAACTAACTATGGTACATTGGGGCTCCAAAGCTACGTAATCACCTGTTCTTGTGAAGCAAGTATTGAAGTAGAAGGATTTTGGCTACAGAGCCTCAAATTTAACAAAAACCATTTACTGCAGCCTCAAGCAGAACTGAGAGAATTCTATTCTTGTTAGACTGTTAATGAAACACAAATTAAATTGTTTAACATTAGTTACTGTTTGTCTTTTTTGTTGTTGTTGTTCAGAGCAGTGACGAGAATTTTGCATATTATTTTTGTATATGATTTTGCATATATATATATATATATATATATATATTTTTTTTTTTTTTTAAGAGACCGAAGGGTAAAATACTTTAAGAAATTAGTGGTTTTTTGTTAGTCTTGTGCTTTCTGGGGTAGAAATAACATTTCTATTCAAAGTCCTGTTGTGGTCATAATACAAAAATTTTACCATCTACAAAGGAAGGGTAGTTCTGTTGCAAGAATTCAGCATGATCAAGCTGTAATCTTACTGTCTCTCAAAGGAATGATAAATGCTTCCCTTCCTTGCTCAGAATGTCAGTGTTGTCAAAGACTGAGCCTCCAAACCTGCCAGTTTTTTTAAACTTCCTCATTGTGTAAGTGAAACATTACACAGAAAAATACTTCCTTATAGGAGACTTGGTGGTAATACATAGGATTAATGAGTTCCTTTTTTAATATAGGGTTTTGAATATAATTTCTTATCTTCAATACCAATTTTTTTTAAACCATATTGGTATATTCCATGATTTGGTATCCTTTGAATTATCTGTTACTGGATTTTCAACAGATACACATTAAAACATAATGTGCATTTATGCTTTTTATGGAAATTAATATTATATTCTGGTGTCAATAACTTTTTGTTCTTAAGGTACAGACTTTTAATAGTTAATTCTGTTACTCCTAGAAATTTGATGTCAATATTGTATCAAATGAAGAAAATTTAAAATATGAGAGTTACCTTGCCTGACCTCAAACACAACTACAGAAGTCCTCATTTTGCTAATTCATTTCTGTGATTTATTTCATTTTAAGAATTTCCACTGTCCTGTTATTTATAGTTGTTAGAAATTAGCAATATTAAAGTTGAGTGAATAGTGACTCTCCTGCTTACTCTGAACTTGTCCCCATAATTAGGCAAAACCTCTATTTTCAGTATTCCTGAAACACTACAGATATACTTGGCTGGAGGGCTTAGAAATTTCCCTTGTTATTTACACACAGTATGGAACACTTTTTTAAGTTTTAGATAAGGTATCCATCTGTAGCCTGTCTAGGTGGAAAAATGCAACTCACTGAAGTGGTTCTCTTAAAGATTTAATTCTGGCATTTTAAGAAAATACAACAAAAGATATTTTGTTTGCTTGCTACTGTTTCACAGAATATTAAAATGCAAAGGAGTATAATTTTCACAGATTCTGTTTGTATTAAATATCACGTAAATATTTGAATATTTATATATATACTATAAAGTATTAATTTTGTATTATTTATGTATCTGTATAAATATGTATATCATTTTATAGTGCCTTTTATCAAAGGCATTCAAGCAATTTGTATTAAATTCAATAGCAGAAACAGTTTTATGAAAATTGTATTTCAAATATTATTTTTCAAAAAATGTTTAATGTATTAAAAAGTAATGCAAATATTCAAGTACAGCCAAAAAAAAAAAAAAACAACCCCAAAAAACCAACCTGATAGATTCATCTTAGCATCTTAACTAATTGTGCTTTTGTAAACATTTCTGCTTGAGAAGTGGGAGCAACACCATACTGTGTGGTTCTTTGTGGAGAACACAGTGGTCAGTGGGTTGGGGGATACTGCTGCTGTCCGACACTTTTCAGAATGTTTCATTGGAACCCTTCAAATAATTTTTTTTTAAAAATAGCAATGAATCAGTATAATAACATGTATTCATAAAATAAAAAGTCAAAATTAGTTTGGAAGATGAACATCAAGTGGGTCATTATTTGAAGCAGAGACATTAACAAGACAAAAGAGGAGAAAACTGGAACCTTCCGTAATTCTGTTTTTCTTTCATTTATTCAGAACAAATATCTCCAAGTGTTACCTAGCCACGAAAAAATGTAGTAATTTTCCTCTTTCCCTAAGCCAGTCTGTGCTGTTGAGAACAGAAATAGCCATTAAGTGCCACTGCAACTGCTACCAGATAGAAATTGTACAAGCATTTAATATTTCTTCTACAAGTTTTGAGAAATAGCCTATATCTGTTATAAAAACTGTCATTTTTTTTAATTCGCATTCATCTTGATACTTAATTATATCAATAATTCAATGTAAGTTACTTCTTCTAAGAGGCCTTTGTGATCCAGGATTAGTGAGAGGGGTTTGTTGTTTTACATGCCATAAGTCCAAAACAAAATATCAAACTATGTTTGTTTTTTTATTATTATTACTGTCTTTCCTAGTCCAAGAAGCTAGAGTTCAAAGTCACAGTTTCTTTTCATGATGCAACTAAGAAAAATATAGTATTGCAGAACTCCAAGAAATTTTTTTGGCTACTCTCTTGCTCTGACTTCCTTCAGAATTTTGGGTCTACTATGAAAAACATTTTAGATGAGTGATTTAGAAAGACCATATTTTATTTTTTTTTTTACCTTTCTATATGCAGTTGATTTCTGCATATTTTATTTTTGTAAACTGTTTTTTTCTTTATCCTGATATAATTCAAAATATATTTCATAGAATCACAGAATCACAGAGTCACAGAATGGCCAGGGTTGGAAGGGACCTCAAGGATCATGAATCTCCAACCCCACTGCCACATGCAGGGCCACCAACCTTCCCACCTAATGCTAGACCAGGTTGCCCAGGACCCCATCCAATTGGCCTTGAACACCTCCAGGGATGGGGCATCCACAACCTCTCTGGGCAGCCTCTGCCAGCACCTCACCACTCTCTCTGTAAAGAACTTCCCCCAATGTCCAACCTAAATCTCCCCTTCCTCAACTTAAAACCATTTCCCCTTGTCCTGCTGTTATCTACCCTTTCAAAGAGTTGATTCCCCTCCCCTCTGGATCATAGGTTTGGATTGCGGGGGAACTCAAAGATCATCAGGTTCCAACTCCAATGCCACATGCAAAATTGCCAGCCACTAGATAAAAGTACCAGGTCAGATTGCCCAGGGCCCTACTGAACCTGACCTTAAACACCTCCAGGGATGGAGCCTCCATAATCTTTCTGGGCAACCTGTTCCAGCACCTTACCACTGTCTCAGTAAAAAACTTCTTCCGACATCTAATCTAAATCTCCCTTCCTTTAGTTTATTCCTGTCATTATCTACCTGTGTAAAATGTTGATTTCCCTCATGTTTATAAGTCCTCTTTAAAAATTAGAAGGTGTCATGGGTTTGTTTTTTGATTTTTTAATATTCCACATCAAAACATCATGTACTGGAATTAAGGTGTTAATGCTCTAATTTCTACGCACCTATCCCTATACATTACGGAAGTCATGGGACCTGACCCTTCCGGGGGGGGCGGTCTCTTACTGCCTGGCAGTGGGTGCTGGAGGGTGCTTTCCTGGCCGTTCCAAGCTTTTTTTCAGGTTTGACTCGGTCTCGGGAACTCTCTCTCATATCTTATTTGATTTATTAGTCTCAATTTTAATTAGGTTGTATTATATTGTATTATTTTGCATTCCGATATCATAGTTAGTAAAATAAGTTTACCTCCATAGATTGTTGCCGCTGTTTCTCTTCTTTTTCCCCCTTCCTCCCTCCGTGGGCCAGGCGGGGGGTGGGGAGGGCAGGGGCCTACTGCCCCCCTGTCACGGGCATAAACTGATCTAGTTAATTCCGTGACAGAAGGTCAATCTCAAACAGTGAGATCTCCCTGGAGCCTTCTTTTCTCCAGAATGAACAAGCCCTATACCAATTCTATCTTCACAGGAGAGGTGCTCCAGTCCTTGGATCCTTCTCTGGACCCTCTCCAAGAGTTCCACATTTTTCCTGTATTGGGGTCCCCAGACATGGACACAGTACTCCAGTAGGGACCTCAGAAGAGCAGAGTAGATGTGGACAATTACCTCCCTTGCCCTGCTGACCGCTCCTCTTCTGATACAACCAAGGAGGGGATGGTAGTCATCTGGCTTTATCATGCCCAGTATACTCTTCTTGATGTGCCAAATGCAGGCTCCCGGCAGGCAGCAAACTTATCTGAAGAGGTTATCCAGATTGCAGATGGGCACCTGAGTGCCTCTCAGCAAATAATCTCCAATTACTAAGACCCTTTGCCCTTTTTTAGTGGTACTGATTCTGACTCAGGTCCTTGGTTGGACCTTTTTAATGTGATCAGCCGTTTCTTGTTCTCAGCCACAATCCATCCCCATACCTTCTTCCTTCTCCCACACAAGAGCTTGAAATCTGTTGGTTATTGCAAAAAACTGTGCTAAGAACAGTCTTCTCCTTTTGCCCTAAGCAGAGACAAAGGTCCAGTCTCCCTCACCCTGCACGTGTTTGCCATCTGTCAGATCAGAAGTCTGCTTATCTTCCTCCCCTGGCTGGGCCCCAAGACAGGGCTGGCTGGCTGCCTGTGCCACCAACAGGCATCAATCTTTCTCTCAGACTGCTGAATACATCTCAGCCTGGTGACTTCATCTCACAGCCTGGTCAGCTGCACAAGAACATTATCCAGTTGGGCACACTGGCACCCACAGCACAGCTCACCTACATCAGTTCCTCAGAGTGTTTGAAAGCAGACAACAAAGCATGCCTTTTCACATAATGCAGCACATAGAACAACACTACTCAGAATAATCAGTAGAAAAATTCATCTTCATTTTTGTCAGTCATCTGTTATATCTTTATTTGGGCTTGAAAATTATAACTCAGTGCAGGTCTCCAGAGTACTTATTTGAAAATAGTAAAAAAAAACCCATCTGATATAAAAATAAACACTGACCTATGACAGTGTCCTGAATCTTTTGTGGAAGGAAAAAGATTCACCAGTTTCTTTTCACAACTTATTTTTCAATAAGCTTTTTATTAAGAGAATAGTAAAAAGTAATTCTGATCAGCTCCTAACATTCTGTGTTCGTTTTATCAATTTTTACCACCACCCTTCTTATATGTTTTCCAGAGAACCTGCATTTTGAAAAGGCGGCTATCTTCATACTCATAACCAGTTTGTTTTGTATGTCTAATAAAACACTTCCAGTGGGTTCCCAACATCTTCCCTGCATTTCTGCCTCTTTTTAGATCTTTTATCAACATTTACTGAAACAACACCTTTTGACTCAAACTAAAACTTGGTTATATTTATGGAAGAATCACCATATTTGACCACATTTCCGTGCTGGACAGCAAAAAATGAAGTTGTTATCCAGGAGCAGGTTTCCTTTCTATCCAAAGCTTGGATGTTATCTCATTTACACCTCCATCAGTCTTTCACTTACAGAAGCTCTCCTTACTACCATTATGGCACTGTTTAACAAAATTAGTTTTTCAGATTCAAGGGGCCTTCATTTCAATACCAAACCTCATTTTTTAATGTCTACTTAGTAGAAGAAAGGAAGCAGTCTCGAAGAGAAACAGTATTCACGTACATATTTTAAGTCAGTTGTAAGCTCAATCGTATGATTTTGCTGAGATAAGTACTGTACACTGCTGTTGTTATTTCAGTTGGTTCCTTACAGCCTGCTGACATTTGGAATGGTGTGCCTTGGATCTTATCACAATACAGAGCATGAACCATTTGGAGCTTGCACTGCTGCTGTTGTAATTTGCACACAAATTAAAACTAGGGACACCAGACTTCGCACAGAGTTCTGTATTTCTGAGAAACAGTGAGAAGTATCTTGATTCAAGGGTCAAACTTCATTGTTCCCTTAGACTGACTTCATGAGTCAGTTGAAATTGAACCACTGGACTGTGATCCTGAAACTATCATAAACTCATACAGACTTAGATTTGACCTTCCTTTTTCTTCATAATCAAGGTATAAAATAAGAATAAAATGCCACTTTCCCCATCCCTTATTCATCTTCTGTATATAGATTGAAGATACGAGTATAGCTATTGAACACATGGCTTTCTCCATTACTTTAGTTGTCCCACTTTTGATTTAGAAACAGATCGTGATTCTCCTGATATGTTTTTTCCCTCATGTGCTAGCACCAAACATGCACTTAGCAGAGGTGCTGCAACTAGATATCAGGAGGAGAAAGAGAGAGGGAGAGACTGATGACATGGCTTGACCTGCTGGCCCCTAATTATTATCTGAAATTGTCTAGTTTTGGTGACTTTAGGGTCTCTCTGTTCTCTATTAGTTGAGAGAAAAATGTGCAGATTGGCTGTAGAGAAAGTTTTATTCGTACAGAATGTGGTTTTATTTTTAAGTACTTGTAGGCTGCTTGTAGTTTGCAAATAAGGCATGCTTTCTCTCTTCCAAGTCAATCAATTTCAATAATACCAAGCAAATTGGATCCTTAGCCTTGTATTTGGCCTTAAGCACCACATAAGACTAAACACTCACTAAAAAGAGCCTGTGGACTTCTACTGTGTTCTATTTTTGAGAAAGAAATTCTTCATTCAAATTAAAATCAGTTTTAAAACTCATTATTGTCTTTTGAAATGCTACTTGTTACAAGATATTAGTGTCCTTTTTCTTTCGACATTCTTAATATTATATATATAGGGAAAAAATGACTGCTTTAGTAATATGTTTTGCCTTTTCGTAATATTTTGTCTTTCTTTTGGAATGTAAGTAATAAAAGCAAAAAATAGTTTCAGTATAGAATTAAAACAGAGGTGATTTTACCTATGAAGTTGTATTTCTTCATCCGTCCAATGATGGGAGAAATTCAGGAGAATTAGCCTACTAAAACTCACAGGAAGGAATGTTTAATAACTTTGAGTATAAAGTGGGGAAGGTACTGGGCAAATTTCCTCAGGAAAGGCAAAGTTCACTTGCTTAAGATTCTTATCAAAAGTACTTCATGGATAGCCCACTGAGAAGGTGTGGCTTGGATGAAAAAAATTTCTATGGAATAGCAACTACCTGAGGATACTTCCTAACTTGGATCACAAATACACTTCCTTATTTTTAAAGATAAGCTTCATACAAAACAATATGGGAAATTCAAGTAAGGTTGAGAGTAGAGATTATTGTTATTGTTTGTTGCTGCATTACATTAACAACCTTACTACATGATCATGCTCAGTTCATCTCTGGCACATCTGATATATTTTTTTTGGAAGCATGTCACATTATACAACACTTTATCAGGTTTTAACACGAAATGTAATTTTTTATTGTTACTATTTTTTTTTTTTTTTTAACCAACAAACTACATGTAACGTGCTGGAAGAACTATGGTCTAATGAGACAAATTTGTATTAGTTTCAGTTTGGCTTCTCTGAATTCTCCAGAGTTATTTGTGAGGTAGGTATGCTGAGTGTCAGATTTAAGGATCTAGTATGGGCTGAACAGAATAAACATGCACTCAATTTTACTTTATTCCCCTCTTAATAGCAACCTAGTTTTTAAATATATGTTTGTATTGAATTTGTATATAATTTGAAGCACTACTCTTTTTAGAAGTGGGATTTTATGTTACAGGCCAACTATTGTATAAGCAGAGTAATGGCAGCGTACATCCTGAAATTGAAATATATCAGTTACAACAGTAGTGCCAATTATTATTAAGGGACTGCTTGGACAGTCAGGAATATAACTTGGTGGACTTTGCAGTGTCATGTGATTGCTGGGCTTGATGTTCTTGAGGGACCTTTCCAACTTAAATTATTCTGTGATTCTATAAACAAGTGTAATTGAGACTGTGAAAAGGACATTCTCAGTCCTTTAAGTGTGTAAATTTACGTGATATAATCTTCATTCTGTGTTACACTGAAAACTGATAACCTTGTTTTCTCTTTTTGGTGAAACTAATCCCACTTGGAGAGACTGCCTTTGTCCACATGGTGTAAATAAGTGCTCATGACAGACTCCTTAGGAAATGCTACCAAGAAACCTTAATTTTATTTATGACTCCCTTTTTAGTCATAGGCATGGCATTTTCCTTGTAGAAGAAAACAGAAGAAGAGATCTGAAATATGTTCTTCTGAAGAGAGTCTTCTGGGGATCTGACATAGAAAGGCAAAACCCAGCATAGAAAAAGAACTACGGTTCTTTAAAGTAACTTCCAAACTTTTTGGAAAGAAAAGGCATTTTTGTTTATGATTTTCAAAAGAAAGGACACAAAGACTTATTAAAGACCATGTTCCCATTCTTTGTATGGACATGAAGATGTCTCTTATTTCCCTCAGTATCAGTAACACTGGGAAAATATACACCAGCCTCCATAGTCTGAGCTTTGGAAATGTAATAAAAGAGACATATATCTAGGGAACAGCCAATCTGAAGGTATATTAGAGAGAAAGTATATGCATCCGAATTTAGGGTTTTTTTTCTTAAAAAGAGGGCAATTTGAATGGAAGCACTTTTTTTTTCCTTCATGTGATAAAATCTAGATAAAATATTCAGAGATCTGCCTGTTGTGGAAAAAAATAACTCATTCTTTTTTAAAATAAAATTCTATAAGAAGGGTATATGTCAGATTTTGAAATACAAAAACTGTTCATTTTCCTTTGCACTTTTCAGCGTATAAAATGTATGTGTCTGAGAATCACATTCATGTGCATGTCTATAATCAATCAGCTGAATAGATGGAAGGATGTCAGCCTTGCTTGGCATCTGCTGTATGCAGATCATGCCATGCAACATTATTACAATTAAGGTGGGTGATTGTTCTAAATGATAGAATTACACGAATAAATCCAATTGAGTTTTTACCACAGGAATTGAAATCAAAGTCCTGTAGGCCTAAGGGAGCTGACACTGTCCAATTAAATGAAAAGCATGTCTAATTCTAAACGGCTAACAGAAACATAATTACCATGGATAATTAGAAATAACAAGATTTGAAATGAAAAATTACACTTTATAATTCTAATCCTGAATTTGTAGTGCATGAATTCAATAGCGAACTCAACGGAGCAAATCTCAAGACTAAAAGACTAATCAGTTTTTATCATTTTCTCTTGAGGAAGCGGGAAAATATGTGACTATCTGGCACATACACACCCACATTTCTTCTAATATCCCAGCGAAAATCACCACTGTAAAAAGAACACAGCTAAAATCTTGCTTACGGCATGCTCAGACCAAGACTGACCCAAACTTCAATACCACTTCACTGCGGAATCTCTTCACTGCTATCTGGGATTTTTAGGAGGCATTATCAACTTATTGAAATGAAATTGCTTTTCACAGAAAACCAGGACAAGTCAAATTAAGAGTAGGATGACTTCATTGTGTTACTAGAATTACGTATGCTGATATGAACTTAATGTGTGCTGTCCATGAGCATAAAACTAGTGAGGAACAACATACAGGTTGTGTAGTGCTACTGAATGAAGCATGTTTAAACGCCTTTTAAGACAAGAGACGTACGATCAAGACTGATACTTTATCTCCCATCACAGAGAGTAATCTTGGCTAAGGACTGCTTTAACCAGGTAATTTTACAGCGGGCTTATTGATCAAAGTCAGTGTGAGGTATCAAACCACTTCTAGCTTATACTTTGCTATGGTTTATATACAAATGCTCGTTAGCAATTGCTTTCAGTGCACCTTGTCTGCCTTCCGTGGCAGTCTTGATCCCATAGCTCAGTTCTTGACTGTAATAACTTCTTTCTTCCTTCTTCTTCAAATAGTAGAAATAATCTTATTATTCCTGAATTCATGTTTAAATTCATCTAGTCTTTTTCTCCTAGACTGCTTAACTTTCCATTTTACGTTACCTACATAATCCATTATAACAATTATGCAAAAGACTGTATATTTGATCTTGAAATGTTTATATATATAGCTTATCCAATTAAAAATAGCAGAAGCTGAATTAATCCTTACAGCATAATTACTGAAATGTAGTATTGGCAAGAAAAAAAAGTAGTCATACATCTGTAAATAGACCTATAGGTACTACTGGATTAAATTTAACTCTTTTTAGACCCAGATGTTTTTCTCCTTATTCAGAGGAAACATATCAAAGCCATCAGTAGCTATTACTGTGTCCAGAGGCAAGGAATAATTAGATCTCAGTTCTGTGGTGCTCTGTGCATGGATCATAGATCAGAGTTTATTGTGTTAAGGAAAAATACCTCGAGGTTACAAAATCAGAACATCAAAGAATCTTCACATTGAACAAAGCAAGTCTCTTATTTCCCACTCTCATGGATAAAGTATTACTTAAAAATGCACAATGCACTTCATTTCTTTTTTGCTCTTTGTTTAGTACAGAATATATGAAATATTTGTAAATAATAATATAATATTTTTATTTATATATTTTTATTTTTATTTTATATATTTATATTTTATTTATATATATTTTTATTAATATAATAAAAATTTCATAATCGGTCTTCCCTTCTGACCTGTACATTTTGACTGTACTGATATTACCAACAGGGCTAATGGGGATCCAATGATACAGTGATTGTATCTACTTATGTTAAAAAAAAAAAAAAAAAAAATTCCTGAGCCTTCAGTCCATGTAGAAAATCATCTTCATCTATAAATTTTAAAAGTAGAGTGTTCTTGTGAAGTGAGCTGATATGGCTATTCACCCAGCAGCTGCTGCAGGATAGAATTTTGTGATATTTGGCCTAAATTTATTCCACCTAAATAGGCTGACTGGGCCACATCTCAAGCTCCTGGCCCACTAGATACTGTGCATGCTGTTGGCACAACTTCCTTGGTGTAGGCACCACTGCTGTCCTACTGTGTCTGTGCCCAAGAGTGGTTATTTTGTGTTCCACCTCCACCTGTCTGAGAACACTATGAAGCCATGCAGGTATTGCAGCACTGATCAACTTCTGCTGGCCCAGCAAAATGCTGATTTAACCGAAACAATACAGGAGTTGAATATGCTCTTGCACAGAAGTTGATTAGAGCTAATCAGACATCCTCTTTACTCAGAAATGTATGATTTAAAAATGCAGCATCCTCCTTCTCTTCTTTAAGCATATCATTCTTTTGCAGAACGGGTCTTCAGCTTCTCTTCTCAGCAAATGATTTTTTCTTCTCTTAAACAAGTGAAGAGTATCTTCATTTACACAGTAAACCTTCTTCAGGTGGTATGTTGATTGATTTCACTAAGTCATCTTCTTCAGGTATCTGTTATCTGTTTCCCACTTCTCTGATACCAAACTTTGAAAAACTCATTAAACTCAAATAGTTGCCTATTTATAGCTTTGTAGTGTTATTATTAAATCATCATTTTGCAGAGAAGTGAAAAAAGAAATCAGAAAGGCTCCCTCAAATCATTTAGAATTATTAAATTCTGCTTTGACATACTTCCAAACTATCACATAATTGAGGAAAGGGTGAGTTGTTGGTTGCTGGTAGAAGGCACTACTGCACCTTTCTTTGCTGCTCAGTATTCTTCCTGTGATTTGCATTTTTAAATACTTCAGTGAAACAAACAGCAAATACTTTATTTCTGGTAAAAATTTACTTCACTGAAATATTGAAATGATGCCATATGAAATATTGCTGAAGTGTATAGCTACGTGTTAATTATCATACAAGATAACTCGTAATCACCTAGAAAAAGCATTTCTTTTTTTTTTGCCCATCTGTTTTTTTCACGCTTATGTCCTACCTCTGAACTGATTCTTCTTCAGGGAAGTGACTGTAGTGTGTACCTAAATGCCTGCCACAGCTGATCAAAGATGAGTTTTGCATATTCCTAGTGATTCAAGAATGCTGCTTTTTCAGCTGAAGCCCATGTGCTCAGTTGCTTACAGTTAGCAGAGGTCAGCCTTTCAGCCATAGCAGTGCTTTCTCAAGAAAGCAAAAAACCCCAGAAACTTCCACCTCACAAGCTAATGGCTCTGTGTCTTTCCTGAATCTAACTTAAGCCTTCTGTATATCCATGGCACAACCTTACTGATGCTGTATATTTGTCTATATTGGTAGAACACCTGTCAGCTGTCCAAGAGCTGGCAGACCTTTGGGCAGTGAAGGGCCCCATCCTCTGCATCCAGCACTAGGAGTCCTTCACTGAGTTCCTGCGACTTCTTGAAACCTCATTTCCCTTCCCTTCCCTTCCCTTCCCTTCCCTTCCCTTCCCTTCCCTTCCCTTCTTCTCTGGTTTTGAAAATTATATTTCTTGCACTAGAAGTCAGGTTGTCTATGCTGATGTATTTTCAGACTTTTTGAGCCATATAAAAAGTAGTAGTAGTGGTTACCACTACTGTGAGGCTTACATCTGGGGAAGACTTCTACAATGTAAGTCATCCTGCAGGCTCGGTGAGACCTGGAGAACTTTTCTGAAGTCAGCTGCACAAACACTATGGAGGAAGCATTTGTTTTCATGGGTAAAATTCAACCCCAATGAACTTGTATGATACCATACAGTAGGTATGGGGGTGTTTACAATGGAAGAGAGCTAACTGACTTTCTATGTGTAGGCAGATTAAAAAAATTTTGCCTAAACACAGTCTCTTGGTGGTCCACATACTCAGTAAAAGTCACTTACTCTGAGACATTCTGCTACTAGAAGTATTTGTTACAACCTAACCATCTTTTCAAGCAGCTGATTAAGAGAAATATAGCAGTAAATTGGTCTGTTAACCCATGGCTAGGTTTTATTTTATTTGAATGCTTTCAATGGCTTTTGTAATCTAGTTTCATAGTGTAGTTTTATTTGATCTGAACATGGTAATAAAGATTCTTGTGTCTGAAGACAAGGGAAAAGTAGCCAAAAAATGATAGTAAGGGAAGAAGATAGTTATGTTACCTATGTTTGTCATCATGCATGTATTAGTTTTTTTTAAACCCATTGATAAAGCTGAGTAAAGAACGTGCAAGTGTTTTGTGGAGTGAAGTCTGCATCTGCTGTTTATTAACCAACATGTGCTTGGAAATGAATTATATGAATAAATGCTGTTTTGATAGTGATTTATAAAGATTGAAGCTTCATGATCATCAAAATACATTAGACATCATTAATTCATTTGAATATAATGACCTTCTGAAACCGATGAGATTCTTTCTGTATAAAATTAAATACATTATCTAGTAATTAGCAAAGTTAGGCACTGTGAAGGTTGGCACACAAAAAAAAAATTAAAAAAAACAACAACAAAAAATAGAAGACAAGTGTAGTATGTCAAGAAGTTGTTAAAACAAATCCATTTTTAGCAAATATATTTTTGATAAGGACAAAATATCCTAAAAGAACCTGAGACTTATCTAACTGACTTCACACAATTTACAGTAAGCCTATCCAAGTTCAACTCGTTATCAGCACCCAAAAAAAATAAAGAAAAAACAAGACCTGGCTATAAAAAGTAAGGCAGAGCTAAGCATGAGACATCTTAAACAACTCCTAAAAAAGGATCTGATAGAAAATGAAAACAGCCATCTAAAATATATAAATATTAGGCAAACGGGATAAAATTATGTATGCTTAATCTAAATATCGACTTCTATTTTTTGTTGTGCATGGGAACTGCTGAATCACGGCCTGAACCTCTGATTGATCACCTGAGGCAAGCAATGAGTCAGCCATGGGAGCACAGGTGAAGGCAATTCACCTGTGTGATTGGAAGGGGTGGAGCTTGGCTGCACCTCTTCTACACCCCATTTAAGGGCTGACTGCCACTGAGGAAGGATCTCTCTCTGGAGATTGCTTGTCTTGGATTCTTCTTCTGTGAGCCCAGGACATGGATAAGCTTTTCCATTCTTTTCTGATTATCCCTACCCAATGTGATAATCTTTCTAGCTACGTGCTCTCTAAAGACCAGCCTAGCTTCTCTGTATACTTGTCAAGTATGTGTCTGTGTATTTGCTGATTATACGTATTGTAATAAAATACCAAAGCAAATAAAGCGTCTTCTATTAGAGAAAAAATTCAGCATAAGAATTTTGAAAAAAATAAAACTAAAATCCCTTTTATAATTCATTTAATATTGTTAAAGTTCTTGATGCATACTGAGATAATTCTTCTGTATCTTATAATTACATGAAGTTTTATCTCAGATTTCTTAAGAAAATAAATTACTCAGTGCTTTCCATATGTCATTCCTCATTGAATAACACCTACATGGCTCATGCTGCAATGCTGTAGACTGCAGGGATGCTCAAGATTGAAGACAAGTGATCTGACTCAAAAGGAAAATAGAAATGCCTTGAAGAATAATCTGGAATTCTTTTTCTTTCCTCACGTTTATATTTTTATATGAGGAAAGATGTACATTCTCCATGTGGTCAGGAAGTTATTTTTTCTTTTTAACTTTTTTTTTTTTTTTTTTTTTTTTGAAGCAGAGAGGAAATCCTCTCCGCTGCCTCTTTCTGGGAGCAGGAGGTTATGCTTGTCTTTTGGGAGTGGACAAGCACTGTTTCATTCTGGACTGACACAAATGGCATGGGTTTTCAGTCAGCTGTGCAATGGCTTAGTAGATAAATGAATCACCCATGATGCTTTCTTTCACGGAGAAGTCCCCAAGCTTTCAGATGCCAACTAACTCAACAGTTAAAAATGACCATTCTGAAAAATGTGAAGTGCTCTCAGCTGTTGATTAAGAGTGAGATTTGATTGGTCTAAGGTTAATTAAATGCTGTACTAGATTTTCATTATATAAGGAAGAGAGGGATTTTATTTCCTGGGTAGTTTTATTGTTGCAAATGTCTGTAGTGATCCATCATTTACAGTTAGATGGTTTTTTATTTGTCATTCTTGTTAGAAAATCAGTGTGGTAATGCTCCAACCATGGTGTGGCTTCCAAAATAGGCTGTCTCATGTCCCCGAAGTGCAAAGCTTGCGTATAGTTGTATGAATGAGCACCAATATACAGAGGTAAAAGCTAGCTAGTAAGCAATGAGCTTGGTTAAGAAAATGCAGGGTTTTCAGATCCAGCAAATCAGCTATCTACCTGCCATGTAATCCTTGAAAGAATGGAAAGGCTTTGTGTGTGTCGTAATACAGTACATACAATGATTTTCTTGCTAGGCTCTAAGTATGTGTGCCTTACAGCTGGTTATTATTTCACGTGCACATTCAAAGAAGTTGTGGCTTGTCATTTATACCTTACTCATATATTAGAGTTGTACTGCTTTTTGTGTCTGAGCTGGTTCAGCATTTTCAGAGTCCTTATGTATTAAACTAAGATCTGAGTGAAGTCTCTTGAGGCTGTTATTTTTGGTTTTGTTTTGCTGTCTTCTGTTATGTGCATGTTTGCGTTGTTGTATGAAATATAAAACTCCTTGTTTGTTTTCTGACAAGGGATTAGCATCATCTAGAGTAAAAGAATGCTTCGAATGAAATTCTGCTGCTGACAGTGAGGAGGATCCTAAGCTCCAAATCTTTAAACCTTTTATGCGAAGGGATCAGTGGGTATTTTTTAAGTTGACTAAACTGCTGGAGATTACCATAGCCAACAACCTCACATAGCTGAAAAGGGCAGGCATATGCTTTTGAAAAATGTATTTCAATTGAGTAATTGGAAAGGAGTGCTGAGTAAAGAGCTACAAAATGCCATATGAAAATGAGTGCGAAAAATTGCATAGTACTTCTCACAGTTCTAGTTGGAATTTCATGTGCTAAATTGCATAGCTGTTATGTATGATAAACAATATTTTCCCTAATTTCTTTGGAGTGCTACTTCTTAATTATAAATATTAATTATAAATAATATATAAATCACATCTATTAAAGACTTGGGTTAAACTATAATTGAAAAAGTTATTTCTGAATTATCTAGGTAGCTAAAGTATCAAGATAATGCTACATGTACATATAATAGAACCTGTTTCAGTAGATTTTAGAAAAATTGTTATGAAATCCTAATTTATCACTCTTTTTCTAATGGATTTACATGGATTTATTGTAATCTGATTTCAGGTACTATCACTGGGCATACTTAACTGGCAGTGATGTTTTCTTCCAACTCTCAGTTGGAATGAGCAATTGTACATTATTGCAATTACTCAAAGCCTTCACAAATTGTTTCCTACTCCTGCATATACACCACAAAGTTGCTCAGACCACACCGCATCCCAAGTGCTCTGGAATGTTGGATGCTGGAGAGGGATGGCGGTGGGACCCTGCACAATATCTGCTTGGTGAAATGTCTGCTCATGTTCACTGTATTTTTGAACTGTAGACAAGCACGGGCATATGTACATTGTATTTTGACCCTCTTGTTTCTTTCTCTTAATACATGTGTACCAGATAAAATACAACTATATGCTGGTGAGGGTTCTTAAATTTTGGTAGGGTTACATTCAAATTGTTAATCCAAGTGCTTTTCTACATCACAGTTCAACTATCTCCTCTGTGGAGGGGAGGGGTGTGGGAACAGAAAAGCAACAGCAGGATCGCAAGTGTGAATATAAGTATCTGAATGGTTTTAACTTATTCAGAAAATACTCAATTCAGTTTCTCAATTTGAGAGGCATGTGGTGCTTTTTTTTTCCTCACAGAATGGAAGAACACTTAGGCTTTTGTGTTTCAAGGAGCTGAAGTGAGTTTTACTATACAGCATCAGAAATTCTATTCTCAGCCTCTGGAACTCCTGAGATGTAGCCTTAAATAGGCAGGGGAAACCCAAGGCTGCCCTCTAATGGCACTTCCTCCAATGATGCAGTGACTGCACAGCCAGCCAACACCACTTGCTAACTGCTGCACTGCAAGTTACACAAATGACTTCCAGTCATTACAGCTCTTTCGTATTTCTGCTGCAATTTTCATCAACTGAACAAATGGCTGAACAAGTCTATGGCAATCTTAGCATTACTGATTTAATGGATGGGAGAAGAGTTTTCACCCTTCACAATTGGCTTCTGTATAAATAAATACTTAATTTATGAACTAATAGGCTTCTGAAGTGAATTTCATTTTGTCAGTGCTGTGCAATTAGAGAACATCAGTGGAAGGATTGTGACTGTTACTCTTCTGTACCTTGACGCATGTTTGGGCTGTGAATTTGCATCAGCTGGAAATCATCTCTAAATTAGGGAAAGAACATGTTCTGGCAGGATTCCAGACAGGTGCACCTGTGTGCAAGGTTTAAAAAGGGCAAAAGAGAACCTAATTACTGCAATCTTGCTGTTATGCATTTGTTTGTTGGTTTGATATTTGTTTTGTTGGATGTTTTTTTTGCGGGAGGGGAGAGGATAAGAAGTTATCTAGGGTTTTTGAGCTTTGTGAGGAGAAAACTACCTTCTGATGGGAAATGTCCCTGCAGGATGCATTAAAAGGGATTGTTTCAGCTTCAAAATCAATAAGATATTCCTTCTTCATTCTTTTTACTTTAAAAAAAGAAGGAAAAAAAGGGGGGAACTAATTCAATGTGACAAAATATGGCACTGAAAAAATCATGGTGATGCTAGCTGATAGCACCAGCTTTTTAACTACACAGAGAAGTGTGAAGCACATCACCCTCCCCAAAGCTGCCTGTTGGTCTGGAGGAGGCATGCTAGATAGAGCCAAGGCAGAAATTCAGGAGCAGCTGTGTGCTCCCTCAGAGAATCAGCGGCATTTCTAATGAGAAGCTGCTCTAGAATTTAGTTAATTCACTTATTCATTCTTCTGGAGAAACAAAGGGTGCACAGCAGTGAGCTGCTTAGAGCTGCGTTTATGCTGTGCTCACCTGCGGTAGCTGTGGAAGGAGACAAAGAATAGTTTAGAAGTGCACACCTGTTCATGAAGAAACCCTATAATTTTGTAGGTATAAGAGAACCTGTCCTGTGAACGCTTAATCTTGTGTGGGACTTTCCTGCCTTTCCTTCTTTTCCCATGCAGCTTCTGGGGGATTATAAACAGTGTAATTTTTAGGAGATAAAAAACTGCAAACTCCTGAAACTCGATATTGTGCACTGTGAGTACTTCTTCCAAAGTTTTCCCTGAATGAATCATCTGACCAAACTGGTGCAAACAGCTGATGTAAGATTTCTGGGGATATCGGAGAAGTATGAACTTCTCCAGGAGTTCAGTCTGATGTGCTTTGTGCTCAGTGTTTCAGTGAGATCATAGAGTCATAGAATCACAGAATGGCCTGGGTTGAAAAGGACCACAATGATCATCCAGTTTCAACCCCCCTGCTATGTGTAGGGTCACCAACCACTAGACCAGGCTGCCCAGAGCCACATCCAGCCTGGTCCTGAGGAAAGAAGGTAGTATTTGCACTGCTTTCACTGAGTGTTTGATCACTTTCCTGGTAATGAGGCAGACAAGCTTCTCAGGACCAAAACAGGGCCTACCTGCCCTGGGAGCGTGGCAGCCTCTGAACCTGCAGTACATGCTGCTGACATCTGTACCACCCTCTCCTGTTTCCAGAAATTTGCCTCAGGGTTCTGCCCTCCCCTTTGCACTGTCGGGATATTTGCTGGGCTCACTTATCCACTACTGTAGTAGAAAGCAGCCTTGTTTTGTTTTCCCTGGCAGATTCTGTTTTTCGCTGAGTTACAGAGGCGTCCAATAAGTAGCAGAGATGCAGGACAAGTGGTCAGCACCTTGGTAGGAGATAAGACCTACCCTTGTGGATATGGAGGCTCTTGGCAGCTTGTTACATCTCCTGAAAGTGTTCTGAGTTACAGAAGTGTCAGAAGATCACCTCAGCTGGGGATGCAGGGTAGTTTGGTCTCCAACTACTGATTGTGTGCAACTAGGTAGAATTGGCATTTCCCCTCCCCAGGCAGTCAGTGAGCTTGTTTGATTCTGTCTTTGGCAGTCTTGTGCTCTGCCACTCTCTAAAGTTCATCACTTCGTTCCAACCTACATGTATTCTTGAACCTCTAAACTTGTGTGATTCATCATGTTGTTGAAGCTACTTTTTGGGATGGTGTGCAGGAATCTTGATTAATCCCAACATCATTATAATTGGCTTTATGAATGATACTCTTTAATAAAAACTTAAAAATAATTACAGAGCATAATTTACACTTTGAAAGAGCTCATAGCTCATCATAGTGAATGAATAATACATTTACTTGACCTGAAGCTTATTTCACTTTTGGTACACTGACACAGACAGCCTCTAATAGCTTTTATACTCTATGCAAATTTTTATATCACTGAGCTTTGGGGTAGTTTTTTGTCTTGTTTTCATGTCAATACTCCCTAGAGGATAAAAACTGAAAAGAATCTGAGGCACCTTTTTAAAATTACAAAGTAGTCTCCCTATGCCTAGCTCAGACTCCCAGGTCTGAAATCAAATGATAATGAAACTATCTTGTTAGTCTTCCTCTTATACATATGTGTTCTTTATATGTTACTTTTTTTTTAGCAGAAGATAAACTACTAAGACTTTTCAAGTGTGTGACTTGAATAGATGTATTTTGCATATCAAACCATGAATGCTGATATTAAAAAGACCATTGGAAATCTACATTTACAGAAAAATAAAAGAATAAGGAGAAGCTTTCTGTAACTATGCACTATAGTCTTCTGTTGGCATTCTGTAACAAGACCAATGCAAAAATCTGTAGCTTCCCTTCTCAAATACAAACATAATCCATAATTAGATCTCCCTAACATCCTAAATGTGTGTTTATTTCATAATAGAATGCCTGGAGGTCCTGTTTGTTCATTTTGAATATTTCATTAATAGAATGTTATTGTAATACATTCTTAGCCTGCTAACAGTCAGTTACACAGAATCACAGAATTGCCAGGGTTGGAAGGGACCTCAAGGATCATGAATCTCCAACCCCCCTGCCACATGCAGGGCCACCAGTCATCCCACCTAATGCTAGACCAGGCTGCCCAGGGCCCCATCCAATCTGGCCTTGAACACCTCCAGGGATGGGGCATCCACAACCTCTCTGGGCAGCCTGTTCCAGTACCTCACCACTCTCTCTGTAAAGAATTTCCCCCTGACATCCAACCTAAATCTCCCCTTCCTCAACTTAAAACCATTTCCCCTTGTCCTGCTGTCACTCACCCTTTCAAAGAGTTGATTCCCCTCCTCTTTGTAGGCTCCCTTTAGGTACTGGAAGGCTGCAATGAGGTCACCCCGCAGCCTTCTTTTCTCTAGGCTGAACAAGCCCAGCTCCTTCAGCCTGTCCTCCTAGGGGAGGTGCTCCAGTCCCCTGATCATCTTTGTGGCCCTCCTCAGGACCCTCTCCAACAGTTCCCTGTATTTCTGTCAGAATAACAGTATTTAATTCAAAAAAATTTTTACTATAGAATTGTACATATTAATTCTCTGCATTTTTCTTAAATTAACTTTGGAATTATTCACTTCACTGCAGTGGTTTTAAAGGAAATCTATAACTTGTAAGCACAAATTCAGATTTTATTCTTTTGCTAAATTTTTGTCCTAATGTACTCATTTATGTGATTAAATAATATTCTGTCCAATATTTCTGCCATAATTCAATAGAAAACTGATGAGCAGGTCTTTCTCTGTCCACTTGTGAACTAATAATCAGTTTTTATTAAAGAGACTTCACTTTCTCCTTTCTCATTAATATACCTCATTCTCAAGAACAAAGCTCTTAACAATCTGAATTTGTGCTTTCTGACATATTGTCAAAAGTAAATGGTAGGAAGTATTAGTCTCTGTAGTTTATCTATCAACACATTGGGTGGACAGATATGAATTATTATAATGTTATTCATTCTGATACTATTGTATAGTAAAGATTTGGCTAATATTTCTAATATTTCCCTTTTTGGTGTCTATGACATGAATACACTACAGGTGTTCCTATTATTTCTAGATAATCTGATGTGAAAACAATAGGTAGGGCTGTGTGTGGAATGTGTTTATTAAAGTATATATGAATGCGAATAAATGCTAATTTGTGAATAGTTTATTCAGTATTCTTATGTTTTATTTGCATGTACAGTGTAAGCAAGCTAGATGTATTTCTTCACTGAAGGCTTAATGTAAAATGTAGCTGATATTAACCATAGCAAGCATGATTTGGTCATCACGCACTATCCTTCTTCCTTGTTCAGACATAACAGAATATATTTTAATTAAAGGAACAACTCTGTGGAAAGAGGGAATGAGACTCTTGGATGTTAAGGCTGAACTAGATCAGTGTATCCATGAGAACAGAAATAGATCTGTTATGATACTTTTTTCATGTTAGAGAGGTATTGTGTGTATTTATAGATTACATCTCCTGAATGGATATATCTGGCTTGAGACAGATGGGCGAGTGGGCACTCTGTACCAGCTGTAAGGAGACAGACATTAAGCAGCCAGATCTTGTCTCCACTGTTATTGGCACATCTTGTCTCCTTCTAGAAAAAGTTGCAGTTCTTAACCACATATTTTCAGTTGCTAGCTCTAGCATATAGTTGTTTTGCAGAAAGTCACTTTTACACTTCTATTAAGCATTTTTCATAGGCAAATGAAGACCATTGTTCACAGACACTCAGAGCAGTAGATATAACTGGATATTAAGAATAATATATTAAATGAGGTTAAAGATGCAATACGTGATTCAGTGATTGCTGCTGTAGCTTTGTTTATGGCTCCAGAATAAGTTTAGAACATCACATGCCTTTAGTTAATACTATTTATAATACACATGAAGTGTTAATTCTTCTACTTACGTTTAGACACTGTTGTTAACATCTTTATATTCTATGTATAAAGATATTCTACATTAATATCAAGACTGTGTGAAATAACACAGTGGAACTATGGTAATGACTTGAATGTAAATTTATATTTTGTTCTCTGCTGAGGAGGTGATAATCTACCAAATGCAATTACTAATAACAATTACTAGTCAGTATGTTTTAAGGAAATCCTGGGTCTCCAAACTGCCAGTTTATCTGCTTGACCAGCTAGCCTGCAGAATGTGTTATTAAGCCCACCATTGTAACATGTTACATATCTTCCTCAACAGGCAAGCAAACACTTAGGGAAAGGGGATGTTGTGGGACCAACAGTGCACATGCTAAGTAGTGATCCATCCTTCTTCACTTATTTGTTTTACTATCAGAAAATCTTTAATGTTCTAATATCACTAGATTTATGAAACATGTTAATAGTGATAAAATTTCTTCAACATATTTCTTAAATGAGGCATCTCAGAATTTCCTGTTTCATCCCATTCTCTTTCTTGCATAGTATGTGATCAAGGCTGAACTAAGGAAATCAGTGCTCAGAATAACTTACCAGCTTTGCTATTGTGAATCTGAATGTCAGGATTAGGGGAGGAATCGTTCCCCTCCTGGAAAGTTGCTCTGCTTGACATGATGTAGGAATGCATTTAGTATCCCAGGTCTGAATGAATACAGAAGTCAACCTGTTATAAGGAAAAAAAATGGCTTTGTTTTAATGATCACAAAGAGTGCTTAACAGCATAACAAGATTGCAGAAAGTGAGAGGTAATAAATTAACAGAGCCATTCCTGCCCTATTAGTTATGTCCTAAATTATCCCAATACTCATCACTGTCATCAGCTCATTGTGATTTCAGTTGTTTATTTGGTAAGGTTAATGAAGCTTGAATCTGAAATGGACTTCAACCTCGTCTTGTCTAAAGACAAAGAAGAAATGGTGCAGAGAAAGTAATGGACATATTAAATTAAAAAAAAAAAAAAAAAGTGATGCTTTTTTAGAAGGCTTTTTCATGCATTCCTGCAGCTCACTTTAGTTGTGATGTGCTGGATGTGATGCTGGAGATAATAGTGCCTTGTAACATCAAAGTATTTCTAGTACCTTGCTTGAATCAGTTTTTTTTTTCTTGCCAGGAAAAATCCAATTGACAGAAACAGGTAAAAAGCAGGCTCAGATTTTCTTCCAGTAATGATAGGAAAGGAAGCAGCAGAACTGGAAAATGAATGAAAGAACTAAGGTGTCGATCTCTGTCTCCTATGCTAGTGTTCACTTCTGTCATATGTGGTAATGTCCACTAAGTATCCAACATCCTGGTAAAGTTTGTGCTCTTCTGATACCTCAGAGAACAGACCAGTCCCTCAGCCTCACTTGAGCAGCTGAGTTCAGCCTATCTTCAGGCCTTATGTAAGATGAATGAAAAACCAAGTCAAGTTGATACTGAGTGCATTTAATGCATATTCAAATACAGTAATTTAATCCAGAGCATCTCAGTTCTGTCAAAAAAAGTGTTCTGTCCACTTTGCAGTCTCTGAGAACTTTGAATGTTGTAGGTTGACCTGGGATTGCAGGGCAAGGAGATCTAAGTATGTAATGTTACTGTGGCTGCAAGTTTTCCTTCACCTGGCCTTGAATAGGAATGAACAAGGTCCTTGTTTGGTCTGTTTTGCATTTCTGCACTTAATTGGGCAGATACTTCTACAAAATTATTGCAGGCTTTGTGTGTTCCAGCTGTCTCCCTTACAAACCACAAGTGTGGCTTCCTGTGTCACGATGTCTTTGTTGCTGCAGTACTGCTGCAGTGCTCAAGTTTTTCTGTTTGTTGCAGGTGAGGTGATTAGAAACTAATAAAACCAAAAAGGCAAATGATACCTGTGAGTAAATTTGCTTAACTTCAGATTGGTGTTAACAGATAAAGACCTCTTAACATCACAGTTCAGATACAATAAGGTATCATAGACATTATAAAGATTTTCCTAATGAGTAGGCATGAAATAAAAGCAGTTTACATCAATGATATTAACTCAACCCCCTTTTGAACACTGTTAGAGTGGTTGTTTTTCTTTTCTGCTGTTATTAGTTCCAATTATCCATTTCTTATAGTTATTAGAGTAGGTTATGTCTAGACTCAGTTATTGATTCAAAGATAACTTAGGCTTTTGTTGAAATGAGATAAAATGTTTACTCTGAGAAGAAATTCTGCCCACAGCACAAAAATTAGCTACTTTTGCACAGTTACTTCCTCCACTTCTCCAAATCACTGCTATCAATGGTCTTCCACCTGAAGATGGAAACAAGAAGTGCAGCACAACTTCCTTAAGGGAGAATATAATAGGGAAAACAACGCTGAGGGAATAATGAAGTCCTAACGATAGACATGGCCTTATAATATTCTTGTATCATCATAACTTTCCAATTCTACTGTCAGGCACCTAATACAGAGAGATCCAGAGTTCAAACAGAAGGCTGCTTCTCAACACAAATTGTAAGGAATGTCTTAATTTTAAGAAGTATTATTGCATGTTTCTGAAGGAGGACATTCACTTGAATACCTGCCTATTTAAGCTGAAAGATCAAAAGAAATTTTTCATATGAAACTTGAGGAAGTGAAAGAGACCAAAATCACTAGCTAAATTTGGCCTTTTGCACTCACAGTATTGGAGTGTGGGTTTCTACAGCTATATTTTTAAATAATCTTGAATTATCTCTGCTCTGTAAAGGACGTCTGTATAAACAGCCCCTTCTCACTGCACTGATCTGTCCCTTGCACACATTCTGAATCATACATATGCACTTCAGGGACAGCTATTTTCTTTCTGTTTTTTCACTCCTCTCTATAACTGTAATATTAACAACACTCTGGGGAAGGGAGGTGCAGTTTATTCCATCTTGGACTGCAACACCATTAGCACTACCTCCATCCTCATTTCAAAACATTAATTGCTTGTGGTGACCAAGACAAAAATTACTGTTTTTTGACTTCCAGATTCTAATGTCAACCTGCACGCAGTGTATCTCTGCCAATTTTACTGAAGTGTTTGTCATACTAGAATTATTTTTCATCAACTTCAATGGTAATCATGATGTCAACTGCCATACTGTTTGCAAAGAGTTTTTAGTCACTTTTTTTGGTGTGTTTTTTCGGAAATCAGTGCAGAGAAATGCCCTAATTCTTATTTTGAAGAAAATAGAATTTTAAGTAGCCTTTATAATCTTTGCCACTGTTGGCACTCATACTTGAGAATTTGGTTTTTAAAGCAGTTTTTATATGAAATGTAAATTAAGTCTATAAAGGTTATTTATAGACTATTATAGCCACACACTTAGCTATTCTGGACAGCTTGGGATGCATCACTTTCAGTACTTCTGGACTTTTGTCCAGGAATTAAGCTGTTCTTGTAGTACTGATACTGTTTTTTGTTCTTAGACTTCAGAAAGTCCAAAGAAGTCCTTAGGAAAACCACTATTGCTCAAGTTTCATAGTTAAACACAAAAATACAAAAGCAGTCACCAACTTGAGAATGTTTACTTTTCTTTATACTACATACTCATAGAGAATGTGGAAGAAAATTACATATTCATCTTCTTTCTTACTTTGATACTATCTGCATTAACACCAAAATAAAAGTGGATTTCAGGAAGTTAAGCCTTCAGGAAGATTTTCCTTGGGAAGTCCTGCAGCTATATTCCTATTTACTGACTTATCTATATGTTTAAATAAAATAGAGATATAAAACTGTATTTATTAGTAGCTTATCCCTTCAGAATCTGATGGAATTGAAAGACTTAAGTGATTACAAAGAGAGGATGGCTAGGAAATAGATGGTTATTAAATATCAAATCTAAATCTGTCATTTTGTTTTAAACATAAGAGGGTTAAGTAAGCTGCCAGTAGTACTGCTCAATTAAAAATGGCTTATATCCTGTAGTTTTGCTATTAAAATGTACCTATTTGACTTAATTTTGCAATAAAATTGTTCTGTTAAAGATTTTTGTAACAGCATATGGACAGGGCTTTATGTTAGTCAAGCAGATGCACACCAAATTCTAATATGGGCTTAAGGAGATACCCTTTTAACAATATAAAGACTTAACCTATATTCACAGCTGGGATTTTTATGCGGGCTTATCCAGTGAGGTATTAGTGACCACTACCTTGCAGCACATGAAATTTTTTTGTCTTTGGATGTGTTCACATAAGAAAACCCCGAATGGCAACAAAGTTTGTCAGAAATATCCTTTTTGTTCACTTTCTTTATTCATAAATACATGTACATCCAAATCAAACACAGGCAGTGAACAAGTACTGTGAGTGCATTCTGTCTAATTCAGATTTATGCCAGCTGTCAAAAAGCCTTTTGCCCAAAGTGTTTTCCAGTCCTTCTCTAATGAATCTTAAGAGGAAATGATGAGATTTATGAAAGTAACCAATATGCCTGTGTATCTTAAAAAATAAATTTGCTAAACAAGGTGCCATGCTTAAGCTTCTGAGAGAAAGAGAAGTCGTGGGACACGTGATGTTAACGTGCTGACTCCCCTTGACTTGAACTTTACTTGTTCCTCTGGGAATACATTTGGTTTGCTGTGCAAGCATTGTACACAAAGAGTGTACCACCCAAAAGTATATGTAAATTAGATTAGGTACTTTATTGAGGGGTTAGGAAACTCTAAATCCTTAGGAAAGAAACCAGGCAGTATGGGCAGCATAACAGGAAGCAGGCAGGGTTCACCAGTTTTCATTCCTATATCTCTTTTAGACATTTCAGGAGACTATGAAGTGCTTGGAGTACTGATGCATAGGAGTCATGAACCTAATGGGACATTTCTCAGATGGTTAAGTTGTTTCTGGGCAGAATGATTTACAGTATTTGTAGAAAAGACGGACTGATGTCACAGAATAGCAGCCGCTGGCTGATTAGAAATGAGAAGAAAAGATAGTTGTATTTTAACAAAAAATAGTGCACAGTGAAATTAAGGCACAGCTACCCAACCCCCGTCTTAAGAAAATAAAACTATGGTTTTGATGACAATTCTTTCTGTTTATGCAGATTAACCTTGTGTAGTAGAATTCTGGGCATAATGTTTTGCGTTTGATTTGTAAAATAAAGCAGATACTACCTTTAAATTTAGACTGTTTAAGAGGTTTTAGTGTAGATTAGTTATGAGTTTTTCTGAGCTTTGAATGTGTGCCCAGAGAAGGTACTGGATGTGGTGGGTAGCATAGGCATAATATATACAATGTAGTGGATATTTTTATCTGTATTATTTCAGAACTACTCTTAGAATCTATGTTTCCTAGAAGGTTTTTCTTCATTTAAAAGTATTGGATTTTGTGCTGAGAAATAAAATGACACTATCTGGCCTATTTTCAGGTTTAATACATTTAATACATCAGTTCAATGCATTTTGATTTTTGGTGGCAGAAACTCTTGTCTGCAAGCTGGATGCTTATACAAAGGACTCTTCCTATTTTAGTCCCTGTCCAAACACATTCCGGAGGTCTGCAGTTATTTAACTGCTGCAGAAATGCAGAAGTGAAGCTTTTTGAAATGGGCAATTGGCCAGCAGTAATCAGCCCTGTTCAGAAATGCTGCCTGCTGCTCTGCCTCTGTCTCATGATTTTACAGATCACTCATCTGCAGGATCCTTCTTAATGCATTCCTGCTGGCTTTCATTTGTAAACATTTATAATAAAGTTATACCTCATATAAAGACCTTGAACTTACTGTGATGTTTGTAAAGAACATTTTTATATGCTCAATATTGTGACATACAATTTCTGCTATTTTTAACATCAGAATTGCTATATGCTCTGTGTAGTACATAAGTCTTCAGCAGTAGTGATACTACTTAGAAAGTCTAATGAAGGATGAAGTCCCATTGTTGCAGGGAGAATAGAAATGTAGGCATGGCTCCAACAACTGCAATGCGTAACAATTTGATACACAAAATTAAGAGGCTGGAAAAGAGATGTAAAAGCAAAAGACAATACACTACTATGTAAGGCATGTAATACTTATCGTACTTGCAAGTAACGTTTGCAGTCTTCCAGGTTTTTAAAGCATTACATGTTTTGCAACTGGATTAATTAGCAGTCAATGTCTCATTTTCTAGAACCATAATCTGTACGCTAAAACCAACAGTTTAAAAAAGACAAAATTCTATTAGCCAGCAGAAGCATATTTAACAGAAGTTTTATGACATATTCAAAAACATAATGAAGCATCAGCAGGTGAAGATGTCACGCTTCATAGCTATCCACTAAATATTAAAATGTAGTCATCGTTCCATCTGGTTTTCAAAGTGTAAGTCATCTTTTTCCATGTGGGTTTTTTTAGAGCTGAGAAGTGGCATGGAAATAGGTATGTATTCAGATTTGCAGATATTATAAGGGTTATATCACATACAGACACTTTCAAAATGTGTTCCTGGGTTTCTTCAGTCCAAGTTCATTTGTAAGTGATTTTTTTCTAAACCAGCTCATCATCCCAAGAGTGGCTTTAGACTGTCAGAATAGTGATTAAAGCACTGTATCCTCATGTATTTGGGGAAAAAATATCAGATCCGAAAGGTTATCTTTCATCACCTTGTGCTGACAACATCAAAAGTTTCGGATGTCTAGAAATGCTAGTGCGTTGCTAATTCCACAGAAGAGTTCGTGTTCATTTTGGTTCTTGTGATGATAGTTTCATCTCTCTCTTAAAAGAAAATAACAAACTGACAGTACTGCTTCTAAACAGAACACAGTAGTGCTGATTCTTCTGAAAATTAGAGAAATGCCTTTTCAATAGATCTCAGGCACAAAAAGATTATGGTTAAACAATAAGTTAATTATTTGGAAGATACTTGTTTACAAATTCCCTTCAAAACTTTTCAGCAGCACTGAATGCTTCAGACTTCCATTTGGGTAGGCAGATGTGTTGAGCAAAAGAACAAATGTATGTGTTATCACCCAGAAATTTGGGTATTTCACAAAGCTCTATTTTGGTAATTTTGGGGTGAGTTAAATATTTTTTTTCGTAAAGTTGTTTATAAATGATTTCCTGTAATTAAAAGATTTTGTGAACAACTTCTGTGATTTATGTTGACAACATCAACATAAACGTAGGTTTCAGAACACATGTACAAGGCTAATCATACATATCAAGAAATAAAAATAACAAAGTTGGCTAGTCTTATATGATTGAGAATGTCATGATTAAAAATGAAAATAAAAATCTGAGGAGCTTGATCGTAGTTACACTAATTATATTTCTGAACGTATGAAGTTTCTTCTTTCAGTTCTACGGAACTGGTGAACTTGCTCTTGAGTATGATGTTATTCATTATTGATATTATTCATTATTTTTTCCAACTTCTCAGCATTTCTGTTAATACAACAGGATTTCTTTGGTCATGTTTTTTTTTTTTGGTTTCCCAAGATGTGTCCAGTAACATTAAAAGGGAACTTTTGGAAGGCTTAAAGCCAATTTTGATGTTCCAGGTGTTACAAGGGGGCTCTATATCAGTAAGCAACACGTTTTTGAGGACTCAGTGTCTGAATCTTCCACTTGAACGAAGTACTCAGGTCACATACTCTGAAGTAGTTGGCTTGATTGCCTTACCTGCATTTTGAATTGAGCTCATTTAGAGCAGCTTTCTTGAGCAACTGATATGTTTTATTTCGCACAGAATGCAAGGATTTAGTGCTCATATTCCAAATGACTTCAAAGTTCAGCAGAACTTGCTCAGAGCAATAAACTCTCAAATTGAGATGCCCTTTTAATGACAGCTATAGGGATCATTTCACACTTAGAGCATGTGTGTGCAAACAGAACATTAGTTTGTAACAGATAATGCTGTCTGTGAAATGAAGTAGTTAAAACTGAAGCTCTTTTTCTGCTGTGTGTGTGTGTGTAAAACTGCCACATGCTCAGAGGGGAGGAGAATCATGTAACACCTGAAGCGTGGGGACTGAATGCATGAACTGCTGACTCTGGCTACAGACGTAGGCCAGTACGTGCTACTGCCAGGATACCTGGTGATAAGAAGCAGACAAAAACTTGGCAGTTTCCTCCTTAAAGTCCTCTTGTGATTACTGCAACGTATTAGCAGGGTATTCTTGTTTTTCTGCTGTGAGAGTTAACAAAACTTCAGCAACGTAAAAACTGTGAAAGAAAAATTAGCTATACCATCTGCTTTCCTCTGACTAACATTTCTTTCATCACATGTTTAACACTAGGCCTCTCTGATGGAATTATAAATAGATAGCTACAGAATAGCTCATATCTCTTCATTGACACTCAGCCTTTGAGACTTACAACCACAAAATCATTGGAGTACCAGAACACAACTGGCATGCATATAAAAATCCGATTGTCAGTAAATGCTCCAGTTGCAGTTTGTGTATCTGTTTCTGTTGGGAAAATACTTTTGGGAAAATAAAATTCGGAGATAAAGTGATGAGGCTTACACAAATGGGAGAAAAGAGAAGGGTTAATTTAAATTCCACTACACAGCAAGAGGGAGAAGGTTTAATTTTTTCTGGCTCTCACAGCAGTCCGTCGCTGCAGTACCTGATCTTAGAATCACCATAACAGTGACAATAATTGATCTTTTTGTTTGGCAGCACAGCAGAAAAATGAGAGTATAAACCATTCCACTCTGAGCTATTAGTGCAATAATTTTAGTTTTCTTTCCTATTAATAGAAACTCTGTCAGGAAAAAAAAATAAAAATAAAAATGAGATGTTTGATTTCAAAGCTGTTGCTTTAAGTAATTTAAGTAAACTATGGAAAGTGTGATATGATCCCATTTTATCTGTTATTTTAGTGACTGTGACATTGATCTTAGAAGATGGCACTAGCAATCAGGCTGTTCTCTGGCCTGTGTTGATCTCCTGGTTTTGATACTGAGCCGTTACGTACAAACCAGTAACAACTGAGTCAGCCAGACAGAAGAAGCCATTACTGTAGAAAGTACACCAAGTGATCTGAGAGTCACAGATCTCTTTTCACAGGTAGTTAAACCGTATGTAAAGAGGAGAAAATCCAATAGAAGAGATAAAAGAGAAGACTCCAAATATTTTTGTGAAATTAATTGTTCAGGCAGTCACTTTAAGAGTAGCAGAATTTAGTTCCTGTCCATGTTCTGAAAATAGAAAAGACTAAATTTGACATGAGTTTCCTTCCTACCGTATGACTCCTAGCTATGCTGTGCATTGACTAGGAGGCCGCTTATCCCATAGTGGAAATGTTTTAAAGTCATTAAGACTTTAGCAGGGTGACAGTAAAGGACAGAAGACATATGGGCATGCAGCGTTAGTGCCTGATAGTGTGATAACCACAGTCGTAATGTTACAATCTTCTTCCCTTTCCTAAATAAATAACAATGTAATAGTGCCTAACATAGGGTTTCAAGTGTATTAAAGCTTTTAAATCTCAATAGAAAACCCAAACCATATGCAAGGATGTGGAGAATTGAAGATACACAACCAGATATACTCTCTTAAACAAATATCCATGTAAAGGGTCTTAGTTTTACCTTAGTTGTGGAGTTGTCTCAGACCCTGTGTTGGTATATAGACAGATTCTGCAAAGGTAATAGCTTCAGAGATATTTAAAAGATGGATGAAACAAAGTCTGTTTTTAAGACACACTGACTTGAAATTGTAGCTGTTATTACTTTAAAATTCTTGTCTAGTTGCAGGAAGAACACTTAGTTATTTATCAAACTACACACTATTTAATTATTCAGTACTACATAGGGATGCAAAATGTCTAGAAAATAAGCTTTTCCTTACAAACTCTTGTCACTACTCCCTTCATTATATTTGAAACAACTGTATGTGTAGAACCATAAAGCTGTTAAGATTGTACTGAAGGAAGCAGAGCTGTTCTCAGCTAATAGTAGTAGTACTTCTAAGTACTTAGAGGGTAGTACTTCTAAGTAAGTTTGCATGACACTTACAATTAAGGCTATCAAATGAGAGCATTTATTGATCTAATGTATGTGTCTCTGTTCCACAACAAATGCTGTGATAATGACTAAGACACTCTTCTGTCTCATATATTATTAACCACATCCCTGTTAATTATATATTCCATCAATGCATGTGCATAAGACATACGCAAAACCTTTGTCTGGAGAGAATGTTAACTAATGATGAAAACAAATGATGAAATTCTTCATAGGTTTACTTTTTTGATATTTTTAAAGACAATATATTGTATTAATATTTCATCAAATGCAATTTAAAATTGAAAATATTGTTTAAATATGATCTTTTCGGTAACCTTTTTTTTTTTTTTTTCTGAGCTTGTTTCCTATGACTGCTGCTATAGTTTTAAGTAGCATTTCAAATTTTAAAAATTATGTTATTTTAAAATTGATGTCATGAACCGAATGTGCAAGAAAAAAAATCAGAAAAGTTCGGGATTTATCCTCCTGGAACCAGCATGGCTTTACTGAGGGCAAATCCTTTTTGAACGACCTGGTGGCCTTCTACGATGGTGTAACTGCACCAGTAGACAAGGGAGGAGCCATTAATGCCATCTATCTGGACTTCAGTAAGGCCTTTGACAGTATCCTACAAAATCTTTCTCTCCAAATTGAAGAGAGATGGATTTGATGGATGGGCTGTTCAATGGATGAGCAACTGATTGCGGTATAAAACCCAGAGAATGGTAGTCAGTGGCTCAGTGCCTGGATGGAGATCGGTGATGAGTGGTGTCCTCCAAGGGTCAGTGCTGGGACGAATACTCTTTAATATCTTCATTGGTGACATCGACAGAGAGACTGAGTGCACTCTCAGCAAGTTTGCAGATGACACCAAGCTGTGGGGTGTAGCAGACACAACTGAAGGATGGGATGCCATCCAGAGGGACCTAGACAGACTTGTGCAGCAGGTCTAGAAGAATCTAATAAGGTTCAACAGATCCAAGTGCAAGACCTTGCACTTGGGTTGCGGCAAGCCTCACTACCAATACAAGCTGAGGGATGAAAGTATTGAACACAGCCCAGCCAAAAAGGACCTCTGGGTACCAGTGGAGGGCAAGCTGGACATGAGTCAGCAATGTGCCCTCACAGCCCAGAAAGCCAACAGTATCCTGGCCTGCATCAAAAGAAGTGTGGCCAGCAGGTCGAGGGAGGTGATCTTGCCCCTTTGCACTGGTGAGGCCTCACTTGGAGTACTGTGTCCAGATGTGGAGTCCTCATGATATGGACTCTTCTGAGGTTTCCACATCTGGAACAGTACTCCAGAGATGAGCCACAAAAATGATCCAAGGAGGGAACACCTCTCCACTGAGGACAAACTGAAAGGGCTGAGGCTGTTCTGCCTGGAGAAAAGAAGGCTTCAAGGGGACCTGATAGCGGCCTTTCAGTATCTAAATGGGAGTTACAGGAAAGAAGCAGAGTCTGTTGTGATAGGATGAGGGGAAATGGTTTCAAACTAAAAGATGGGAGATTTAGGTTAGAGATAAGGTAAAATTCATTTACAGTGAGGGTGGTGAGGCACTGGAACAGGTTGCTTAGAGATGTGGTGGAAGCCCTATCCTTGAAAACATTCAAGGCCAGGCTGGACCAGGCTCTGAGCAATCTGATCTAGCTGTGGATGTCTCTGATCATTGCCGAGGAGTTGGACTAGATGGCCTTAAACGTCCCTTCCAACTCTGAGGATTCTATGGATGGATGGGAGAAGAAATTCAGAAGAGCATCCTAATAAATGTCTTTTCCATATGCACCAAAGTGAGAATGATTAGAGTAATACACCTTAAAATCTGTTACATTATTAGTGATTGAAGATATACTTCATTGCCTTCTGTATTCAGATCAGTAACCCTAACCTCAGGAGAGAGTTGCTTTCAGAACTCAGGCCTTTATAGAATTGTAAACCTTTGCTGCATATTCCAGCATTCAGTAGGAATTTGCTTGGGAAACACCTGCACATGTGAGTTTTGGAGTATGTTTGTCCTGTGCCCAGTTAGTGTTTCCTCTGGCTTTCCACCCTTGGGATTGCAATGCTCACTGGGGAGACTCACAGCAGACCTGGCAGCTGTGCTGCGGTTAGTGAATGAAAAGAGAATTACCTCTGTCTCCCATCTTCCTCCTCATCAAATGCAATGTGATGGTTGCAGTACTTTCAAAAACTTTCCTTCCAAGGAATATCCTTAACTTAATTGTGTGAGTTGGTCAAGCAAGGACTGTTCATCCACCTTCTACCTCTGGTGAAGGCAAGCCAATGCAATTTAGTTTAGACTGTGGTGAAAAAGTTACTTGAATCACATCAGATTCTACTAAGTGGAATTATTTTGTATTTTCCACATGCCAACAGAAGGTTGTCAATCTGCATTGCTTCTTTTGGCAAATATACCATCATCTATATGTTTGCAATTATAATGTTTCCTTCAGTATCTTTATATATGCAACATGTATTTTCTTATATCATTTCATGTGGAATTGTGATACTGTAAATGACAACTTTTGCATTTTAAATCCATTTGCAACTGAAACACAAAAAATTTTGGATGAAGGATTTGATATGAATGAAATTAACTTCTTTCTCAGTGTTTTCAAGCTAAAGTTTGCTACATTTGAAACTTAAAACACACTGCATTCCTAACAGTTACATTTTTCATTGAAAGTATGGCTGTCACCATTTCTCAGTAGATTTCTCAGTAGATTCTCAGAAAGTCTGATTGCTTTTGGAGATTTTCTGTCTTGAGATGCATCCTTCAAAAATAGCTATCAACTCATTTGGTTTTGCCAGAAAATCCAGTGTGCTTGGCATCCACGAAGATTTTCTTTTTGTCATGTTTTCCTGTGGGCAGTGATGATGCAGCAGTGGTAGAAAAAAAAAAGCTTTTCAAAGCAGTGTTATGTTTTGTCAAGAAAAATGGAGTTAAATAATAGAAGTCCTTATCTATGCTTGGCATTCCTGAAGGAACAAGACTGAGATCTGTTAGGCTAAAAGAGAGAACTGTGCTATATTCAAACCATCTAACTTTAGGCAATTCACACGAATATTAAGAACTACACTTCAAAGTACTGCCTTCTTCACTGGTATATCAGGGATCTTGAACTTTTAACTTTAAGTACTCTTGCATTAAGCATTTAATTTAGATGAGATATGGAAAGAACTCAATTTCACATTCAGGTAAAGATCTGGTGCAGATTCTGGATCTTGCAGAATCTTCTGGCTCTTCACAGCTGCTCTTTACTGATCTGTATTCTTTCTTTTTCTTCTCTGTAGGACTGTTTTTCAGTCGATTAGGATATTTTCGTAGACTCATTAAGGTTGGAAAAGACCTCTAAGATGACCAAGTCCAACCACCAACTCACTAAATAAAGCCCACTAAACCATGTCCCTAACTGCTACATCTACATTTGATCTCCCTTTTTCCAGCTGTTAGGAAACTTGCCCTATTCACCAAACTCAGATCTTCATTACATCATGACAGTTTGCTGTTTGTCCTAAGGGGATGCTTCTTCTGGAGGCTATTAGTTCGTATCTTTCTTTTCACCTTATGTTTTAGAAGCATTTTTTTAGCTTAAACTAATTCTTGAAGCATACTTAATGTGCAGATAAAACCATATGATGATTTTTTGCTAGAGTTGCCAACTTTTCAGTGACAATATGATAAAAAAAAACATATATTTAAAAAAAATGTCAGAAAAGTGCATTTCTTTTTCCTCACACCAAAATAAGGTTTACTGAATCCTATTTTTCATTTTTATTAGAAAATGTTAGTGCTGTTGTCAAGCTGACATGGTTCAAATCTGGATTTTTGACCCAAACACCTGTTTTGCCAACTAGATTTTGTCCTTAGAGATAAACATTTGTTTGAATCTGCAGATTTGGTATATTTAAAAAGACTGTTTCTGTTTGGATCTGTAGTCTTTCATGTTGTTAGAGTGAATCTGAGGGAGAAAAGAAACTAATATTTATCCAGTGATGTTTTGATGCTAATTCTTTGGCTGTCTGAGCAAGTGTTGCCACTTTTAAGGAATCCTGGCTGTATTTCATTTTTGTTTGTTTGTTTGTTTTTAATCTATTATATGTGTTGCTTTAATTCCTTGCACATGGAGAGGTTTGCTTACAATAGAGAAACTCAGTGGTTTTGCTTCTATTTTGATGGTGTTTGGGAGATGGGGGGGGTGGATTTTCAATTTTTTAAACTTTTGGGACTCTCCTGTATGAACACATTACTTCCACATCCTGATGCAATATGAGAAAGCACTGCACCTGCAGGGTAATGTAATCAATTCACTTTATATGACACAGATATAACACACTACTTTTCAGATTCTTTCAGGAGGAGACTAAAATCAGCCTTCTGTTTTGCCTCTTCCTCACTTCTTAGTTATTTTCAGTGGAAACATATATCTTAGTAAAATATCTTAGTTATTTTCAATGGAAACATTTCCAACTCCTCTTTACTGATATCCTCCACCTTTGGGCTGCATTCCCAAGGTGCATTTTCACTGCCTGCATCTGCCATTGCTTGCAGCTTTCTCACATGATGTTAATGTGAAGCTGAACTGACTAATGACATCTGGCTGTTGCCCTAAATTGTTATGAACAACGGAGAAAAAGACCAAATACTGTTAATTTGTCTTTGCTGCTGCTTGGCAGCATCATAAGCAGCCTCATTTTCTGAAAGTGTATAAATCATGAACGTAGCACTGCATTCTGTATATTTGTTTGATATTCCAGTGTCTTTTGAGGACTCAAGGAATTTGGGGGTCTTTAAGGGAAAGAAGTACTACTGCAGCTGAAATCTGTGGCTTGGGCTTCAAATTTATCAGGAAAAACAAACAAGGCATTCAAACCTATGTATAAGTATACCAAGTAAAATTTATTTAACACATATTGATTGTTCTGATGTTTTTCAGACAAGAAATATTCTCAGAGCTTACTTGCACAGTACCTAGCTAACATGGTGGCAAGTTGTAATAAAATTTAAATAACAATTATTGTAGGATAATATTATTGTAGTAATAATACATATGATGGCCCTGACCTTTTCAGTGTTGTACCGTCAGAGAGGGAAGGAGGCAGACTGTGTGTAAGCTGATCCAACACAGTAACATTAAATCTCCCAGGAATTAGCAGTATCATATGCCTATCCCACTCATATATTCAAGAGCAAGCTGCATTTTTTCAACAATGTCTTCTCTAGAAGGATAAATTATAGAATCACCAAGGTTGGAAAAGACCTACAAGGTCATCCAGTCCACCTATCACCAATAGTTCTCACTAAACCATGTCTCTCAACACAATGTTCCTTGAACACCTCCAGGGTTGGTGACTCCACCACCTCTGGGCAGCCCATTCCACTGCCTGACCACTCTTTCAGAGGAGTAGTATTTCCTAACGTCCAGCCTGAATCTCCCCTGGCACAACTTGAGGCCATTCCCTCTAGTCCTATCACACGAGAGAAGAGGCCAACCCCCAGCTCACTACAACCTCCCTTAAAGTAGTTACAGAGTGATAAAGTCTCCCCTGAGCCTACTCTTTAATATTTAAAATGAACCACCAAGTCGAGAACAGTTCTACTCAAGCACTTTGGAGACTAACAAGTATCTACTTCTGTGTTCATTTTTCTCTTAGGAACATTTTTCTCTTAGACTGTGAGAAAAATCAATGTGTGACAATGTTAACTGCATTTATTGTGTTTATAGAATGAGGTTATAGTTGTAGAAGAGGTACTTAATCTGTAGAAAATAGATTATGAAATTTGTTTTTGGGATATAAGATTTAGGATGTTAATCTCAGCAGACCTATTGTTGCAGGAATTAGAATGGGCAGAACTTTAATGAAAAAACCTCATTCCATTTGCACTGTTGGGCAACGGAGTGCTTTTATGTACTTTTTATTTTCCTCTTTAATGTTTCCTGGACCACGCACACAGTTTTGAATCATAGAATCATAGAATCCGTAGAGTTGGAAGGGACCTCTGAAGGCCATCTAGTCCAACTCCCCTGCAGTGATGCCTCAGAGATTCCCAGCTCCCAGCAGCCCAGCTCATCCCTCTAAGCCAGGTTTGTCTTACTGGAGGCAGGCATGCAGGATCTGCTGTGTCTTCCATCCCCTCAGCCTGGGCTGAGGAGGGAAGGCGTCTGGCAGCTGGGTGATTAGAAGAGTGGGATTAAAGTACTTCAGGTGTATTTTACTTGGGGTAATCATTGCTTTTCCTTTTTTTTTTTTTTTCTTTTTTTCTTTTTCATTTGCTTTACCTCTCTTTCCTTCTTTTCAGTAACAGTCATCAATAAAATGACTTGGAACTGCACCTAAAACATAAAAATCAAGCTCTTCATGCTTCATTACACACATTACACAGAGTAGAGGAGTAGTCGTCATGATTTCCACAGAGTTTGTTAGCCAATTAGTGTAACATTCCAAGATCTACATTTTTATATGGTATGAATAGAGCTTCCCCTTTGTTTTCTACACTTGAAAAAAATATTTTGTAGTTTGAAAAGTCTCCGTGAAGGAATTTTGGGCAATTAGGCAAGGAAATATTTTTCTTTCTTTGACTAAGAAAAAAGGAACAGACAGTTCCTTTTTTAGAAAACTTCTATCAACTGAATGTTTAATGATGGAATATATGCCTGAATTATTTCTGTGCCTTGGTACAACACAGCAATGTGATCTTGGATTATTTTAATGGCTATATGAACCCGAACACTGCTTCTGTGATCACTGTTCTGAATCATTATTTGCTACCAAAAAAAACTGTCCCAGGCTCAATACATTTAAGTCACTATTTTATAGCCTAAATATATGAGGATATTCTAACTATGGCATTATTCAGCATTCATATCCTAAAACATTTAGAAAATAATTAATCAAGGAATAATAATGCAATTCAGTCACTGTGACACTCGTAAACAAATGTTAATCTTACTATCTCTTTAAAATGCTTAATTATATATTACTTCACCTTATATCAACATGTAACAGTGGTGTAGGAAGATTTCTATCCTGCAAGGTTTCTCTCTCTATAGTTTAGGTTTTAATGGCTGATATTGAAAAATTTTAGACATAGTTTTAACTTTACAGAGACAACAAGTTCCCTGTAGCTCAATGGAAGTACTCCCATGTGCAAAGTCAAGTATGTACAGAACATTGTACATACCATATATATACCTGAGAGCTCCTATTGATTTTTTTATTTCTTTTTACATTTTTTGTACTAGATCAGAATCATAGAATCATAGAATTGCTCAGGTTGGAAAAGTCGTTAAAGATCACTGAGTCCAACCTCAACCTAATCATACTACCCTAACTAACAACCCACTGCTAAATCATGTCCCTGAGCACCACATCTAAACGGTTTTTAAACACATCCAGGGATGGTGACTCAACCATCATCAAGCATATAAAAATATTTATGTAATATATGAACAGGTAACTAGATATAGATGTGTGTGTGTTATTTAAAAAACATATATCAATTTTTCTTATATACTTTTATGTCCACACAACTATAAATGTTATCATGGCTTGCATCAGAGGTAGGATGGGCAGCAGGACACAGGGAAGTGATTGTCCTTCTACACTTGGCACTGGAGAGACTGCATCTCAAGTAGTGCTCAGTTTTGTGCCCCTCACTACAAGAATATTGAGTTGCTTGAGTATCAGCAAAGAAGCTTTTGAAAGAACTGGTAAACAAGACACATAATGAGTGACTGAGGAAACTGGAACTGTTTAGTCCTAGAGATGAGAAAGCTGAGGGGAGAACCTCATTGCTCTCTACAACTGCCTGAAAGGAGGTTGCAAAGTGGAGGATATCGGTCTCTTTTTTCAGGTCACAAATGAAAGGAGATGAGGAACAGCCTCAAGTTATAGAAGAGGAGGTTTAGATTGGATATTAGACTCCACAGAGAAATTGGTCAAGCACTGAAAGGGGATGCCCAGGGTCACCATTCTTGGAGGTATTTAAGTGATGGGACTTGGTAGTATCAGGTAGATTGTTGTGCTTGATCTTTGGGGTCTTTTCCAAGCTAAATGATTCTATGATCCTGTGATTCTATACTGTGTCTTACATATATAAATTTAGTATGGCTTTTTTTTTGCATATACATGTGCTCAGACAGATTAATTCAGGTCATAAAATGAGACTTCTTTTTCCTTGCTTAAATTTTAGAGCCATTTTTAACACTGTAGAGTTAACAGAACAATGCTGATATTTTAGGACCATTCGTTTTCTTGCCGTATTTACAATGTCACTACGCTTCACTAAATGTTTAACTGAATGGAAAGATATGATTTAAGAAAAAGGTTCATGTATTACAAGATGTTTTAGGTTTTAGGAGGAAGGAAAGTGAATGGTATATATTTTGGTTCAACAATAAAAGATCCCTTTCTGCTACAGATCCTACTGACAGCTTCCGATCAGAGGTCTCTCACAAAGACCCTCTATGGAAAGCTGAGAGTATAATGGAACAATATAAAAGATTAGATTAAGTGGAAAGCTTGTTGATGTTGCGGGGTGGTTTTTTCTTTTGTTTGTTTGCTTGTTTTAATTAGGAAGGAAATAACATGTATCATTGTTTTCTATTACAAATGTTACCTGAAACTAGAGTGGCTTAAAGAAAGACATGAATTAACAAAATAAAAACTATTCATTCTGTGAATTCTGCATTAGTAACGATTTTTCTGCATGTGTGCATCATTAGAATATAGATTAAACTCATTTCAGTGTTGAAGGTACAGCTCACCAAAGTAATCATAAATGGGATAGCATATGTAGTAGGCTTCACTTCTTCAGGATAGTCTTCATTGTAGATAGTTTCCTAGTCTGAATGTCCTGGGGTGGTTGTTGCAGAGAATAGGTAATGAATTTCATCGTGAAATGTGTTTTGAAATATTTAATGTTATGCATGTTGGAAGTGTTTTCCTTCCACTGCTAAAGGAACATGTACTTTCTAGAGGAAAGTACCTTCCTTTTTCCAGCTGTGTTGAGAAAGAAGCTTCCTTTTGTTTGTTTGTTTGTTTTGTTTTGTTTTTTTTCTTACATAGAAGGTAGCTCATATAGCTCTCTAAGTATGACCTCAGCTAGGTCCCAAAACGGAGATGAATGACACAAGCATGAGGGAATAAACAGTAATTAGTGCAAGTAAATGAAATTTTCAATAGACTGAAATACCTAAATAGCATTTTGTACTGTGGTGACTGATGTAATAATAGACACCGCAGAGTTATTGTTAAGAAGCACCAACTGTTGTTCTGATGGAGAGTTTTTATCTCACAACTGGTTGAAGAAAGGTTCCACCATTTAGGATATAGTTTGAAAATATGTCCCTGTGCACGTGTGCGACTAACAGCAAATAGTAAGTGAAGTGTTCATCCCAAGCCAGAATAGATGCACACTCTACAGCTTCAGTTTTGGTATTTTCTCACCCTGTTGACCCTGTTATCTCCTATGACAAATTCACATGCTTATTCATTTTCTTGGGGAGGAAAACCAAACTATAATATAATTAATATTAATTCTAATGGATTCCAGTTACCAGAGTACAAAATACAAAGGAGGTGTTATAACATTAAATGCTTTCAGGAGTAGAATAAATATTTTATAAACATACATAAGAATTGCCGCATTATTTATACTGCATAATTCATTCATAAATTTTATTTCTAAATTTTCGTATGACAATAAAATGTATGTATAATGTATGTATAAAATGTATCCTTAGCATGCGTAGTTTGAAAGGCAAACAATTTTAGAAATAATGTGCAAGTTTCATTCTTCTTACTTGTATATTTTCATTTCATTTCTCTTCTCTTAAACCCGACCTTTTAAGTACAATGACTCCAGTTACATAGAAAATTACCACACTGTAAGGAAATAGCCTTACAGTATTGAAATATCAAGAATCACTCATTTCTAGTTTTTCATACTAAACCAGAAGAGTAAAAATACTGGACCTTAAACCTATCAGTTGCTAGAATTGAAGACATTTCATTTTATACCTTACGTTAATAAATCTTTCATTGTGATTACATAATAGAGAAGAAGGGGAAAATATTTAAAACGTAATATGAAAAGTTTTGCTAAAATTACTCAGTCTAGTGTTGTTAAATCAGGGATGTACAGCAAAGATGAATTAATTTACAGTGTGCAGATGCAGCAGTCAAAAGTGTACAGTAGTCCACCTTTTCACACAAAAGGACAATGTTACCTGAAATCATCAGATATACAATGTACATATATGTATGAAAGTTAAAAAAATGTGCAAAAAATGTGTAAGTTTACACATTAATAAACATGCATTTCTTTGAACTATTTTTGAGAGTTGAGTATGTATGAACATTGAAATTAAAATTAATGAATATTAAGGTAATGTTAAAGAAAGATGTGTAAAACAGATAATGAATAAAATTGTTAATGTATGTTTTCTTGTGCTGAGATATTTTTTATTTACAAAAATGTAATGAAAACATAATGTGGGCTGTGTTTTCCTTACAAAATTCAGTATCAAAAGTGATGTTAAAAATCCGCCTAAGCATTATCCATGAATTGACCACAAATTTTCTTTGCATGGAAATATCCTTTCAAAGGATACTTCATATGAAGTGAAATTTCTTTTAAAAACCATCAAAAAGCATTGTAAAATGCTTTCAATATATTAAGGTTCTGAATCTGAAGAGGGGAAATCTGAGACAAGCAAGCTAAGAATTTGCCAGCATAGAATGGGGAGTTTTTCATAAAATTCAAGATTTGCTCTTTTTGTTCCCACTGACAGCATAATTCACCTTTAAAGCACTGGAATTTTAAAGTCATTTTAAATATTAAAAAACTGTTACAAATCACAATGTGAAGTGCATTAGCAGTATATTTCATAGATAGCTATGTGGCTGATGTTAAAAATACTGAAAATGGGCACATTTTTATTTACTGCATAAATAAGTTATAATATATAGTCAAGATAAAAATTCATCATAAATCATAGTAGCAAAGTCATTCTAAAAACACATTATGCAGTATGTTGCATTTTTCAAATATTATTTTTTTCTATCAGAAATACTTGAACACTAAAATACCATCTATTCAGAACTCTGTTAGTTCTGAGTATCAGGTTTTCTGATCTGAGTTGGTAAATAGTCACAGAATTAAAGTTGGTCAGTAATTACTTTGAGAGATAATGCAGCTCAGCTATAATGAGGTTGAACATTGTGTGTATTGTTACATATTCTGTCAATGATGGAAAGAAATTATTTGGAGAGTTAGTCTGTAAGTCATTTTTTTAAATTTGGCAGTCAGAATGGATTGAACCAGATGTCTAAACTGTACTTATAGAAATTTTTGAAAATTTCTGCTGTTCGTTCCCTCTAAATTGAGATCTGCAAAAATGTCAGATTGCTTACTAGTAAGGGTCACTTCTAAAGAAGTATGCTATATGTTAGGCTCTGCAAAAACACATGAAAAAACTGATGAAAAAGGAAGGAAAATAATGCTTAATGCAAAAACGGGACTTTCAGATTTCTAACAACATATAGCTTTTTTTTCCATAAAGTTTTTCATTGCTATGGTTATTTGCTGTGATAAACAAGTCTGAGAGACCATGAAAATTTTATCAGTTTCATAGGTAAATTCTTCCTTATAATTTATAAACTTTACTTTTTTTAGTGTGTCTATCCATAAAAAGTTTTTAATTTGAGTAATTTGGAAGAGAAAATCCTACTTTCCTTCTTTCTTGCAAATCATTTGCTTTATAGAGAACTCATTTTAATGTTAGCCATGGAGATGCAATTATTTATCCAAAGTTATCTGACCATTTGGCAATGCTTCAGAGTTTTCTTCTGCAGAACACAGTACAGCACAGAGAAGTGTCGTAGTGTTTGGTTGTTCTCAGCATCTCATAAGTCAGGAGAGGTAACAATACTTTCAATTTTTCTTTGTGAATGTCAGTTGAGTCACATTTCTGTTCTCTCGGATCGGCTTGCTTGAATGATGGTAATAACATTCATCTTATTAACATGGTGTAATTTAAATATACTGTAGCAGTTTTCGAAATTCTGTTCCATTTAGCAGAATCTCTGTTGCCCCCTTTTTCAGATGACGGTTGCTGCTGGTACGAGCATTGAGAATAACATTCAAAGGACCATATCCTGCCCTAATGTATGTTTTACATATCTTGGATTTCTGTGTAATTTAAATGCAAATCCTCCTTTTGTGACTGATAATTTATTGCCCAGAGATGCCTGTCATCTTGAGGTTACTTCATGCTATATGTTATATATATATTTCAGGATCACTTAATATTGTACTACAAGTGAGGTCTTAGACTATCAAAATGCTGAATTGGTGTCATTTTTTTTCCTATATAATTTGATGGCACTGCTAAATAAAGACAATGATAATGTATTCACAGATCCTTCTGAATTTACCTTGCTTCCCTCTCAGCTCAATGCTCTTGTCAGTTGAAATCAGCAGAACAGCAGTAAACAAAATGAGGAAAGCAATGAGAGGCTATATTTATTCCACTTAATCTTGTTCTAAATTGGATTTTAATATGAAGATGTGTAATACTAAATTTGGAAGAAAGGTAATTTCATTTTTCTTGCTTAAACAAATATATCCCATGACTGAATACAGAAAAGGGGAGTTACTACTGCAGATGAAAGTAGAGCAAAAAATCTATTTTGTTAACAGGAAAAGCAATTTATTCACTTGTAGTATAATAGGTCATGTATCTTTTTTACTATATCTAGTCAGTAAATTGAAAGTCACTGAGCCAAAATTGAGCTTATATATATGAATGGGGAAATGTTAGTGGGAATTTGGGATGTACTGTTGAGAAAAGAATTTGGCTCTGTGTTATATAGAAACTATTTTTTATCATGTAACATGTTTAATCATTTACTTTTCAGCTAAAAATAATCTTTTTTATCAGGGATCTGTCAGAAATTCTGGATAAACATTTCCATCACTTTAATTCATTTTAAGATATAACATACAATTGAACTACAAGTACAGTACAGTTAAAGTTACTAACAGGTAAGAGAAAAGGTACTGTGATTCAACATAGGGGGAATGACGTATGTTCTTGCCAATCTGGAAAAGGAAAAAAAAAAAATGTAGAACAACCTTTTTCTCCTGGAATGTTCATGTTCCTAAGGGAACTTTGAGAAATTATTTCTGCTGTAGTGAAAGAAAATTATACATCTGAAATCTTGAATCATTGTGGATTTGTAGGTATACCCCTTGAATGGACCAATGCTGTAACTTCTTGACTATGATTTGTACTGCTAGTGGGAGCATGGTGGTGATGGGACAGCAGTTGGACAAGGTGATCATAGTGGCCTTTTCCAACCTTAATGATTCATGATTCCACATTCACAATTGCCTCTATGCAGAGGAAAAGTGTGAGTTTATGCATGACTAATCCCCAGTCTCTTCCAGATTTCCAAAATTATTTTAACTCTGGCAGGGCAATTTTAGTATTTCAGACTGCAAATAGTACTATTTATGATGAGAGATAACAGTTCACAAGCATGGGAAAATGCAGAATTTCGGATTTAGTTATAGAGTTCTGTACCATTTCTTAAAAACAAAACAAAAACAAACAAAAAAACCAACAACTTTTTTTGTCTTTCAATTTGTTTTCTTAAAAAAACAAAAACAAACCCAAAACATTAAGACAGGTTCTAAATAGATGTTTTCTTAAAAGAATGGCATGCCTGGATTACCTCTTCATTCTTTGGATTATTATTACTGGTGTTACTCAGTAACACCAAAATAAGCACATAATCCATTAACTGCTGTTGAACAAGAATGACCTTGTTCCTGCCTTTAGAAATCAAAAGCTTTTTAAAATCATTTTAGTTTGTTCTCTTTGGACTTTGTGATGATTTTTTTTTCCTTTTTTGTCAAAAAAAAAAAAAAAAGTATCAAAAAGCACAAGAATGGAGGATAAAATTTAGAATTTATTTCATTTCTAACTCCGTCTCCTGATTTACCCATCTGAAGTTTAATGTCAAATTTATTGCAGCTATCTCTGCTCTAGAGATAATGAAAGTTAGAGTTAGTTATTACCTGTCAGCTCATGAGTGTATCAGTCTTTGTCCATTGACTGAAAAGGGGACCTAAGAACTCATCTTGGCTTAGACACCTTGCTTATATAGGTGATTAAAATCATGTAATACAAACTCTGCTTTCCTCATTTAAGTTAAGTTGTTGTTTAGAACAAAAATTACCTCACCAGACTGCAGCCTCCTAAAAGCTTCATCTTCAGTTAAGCTATGATGCAGCTTCTTCTTTCAGTGGAGAAAACAAGGTACATGCCGTGAACGTGACATGGAGGAATTCTGACTGGAGTCTTCTCTTGATTTAGGCAGTAAGTTGAGTGTATAGATTAGACTAGACATTAAAGACCATTTTCACAGCAGAATCTTGGAAAAAAGATATAATTCATGTAACGATGAAATCAAAATCTTGAAATTCATTGAAAGAATAGGCGTAGGCTTCAATATTTTCTTCTGAATTCTTTCCACAAACTGCAAAGAAATATTAAGAGGCGTTTAACAAAAAGCTTATTTCCTGTTCTAGATTTCACTAGAACAATAAAACCAAAACCCTTCATATTTAAAACTATTATTTATTTTCTCCTGTGGAGAAAACCAGTTCAGTCATAAAGGGTGTGAAACAAGCTCTTTCCATTGTCATTTAATTATATCCAAATCATCAGTAGGTGAAGAGGTGTTTTAGATTCTCACTATATGAATATATGGAAGCAACCTAATTCTTAACTCTGAAAACTCTTAATAAGAAGATGCAGTCTTTGTTCTACCCAGACTTTGAAATGATTCTCAGTGAAAATGTATTGTGCAGGTGAGTTTTTAGGCTTGAATTTCTCAAATTTGTTTCGAATTTTATCAGATTTTGTAATTTATTTCAAAGCATCCTGTTCAGAGACAGAATATAATCCTTACCAACAGCTACATATCATCCAAATACATAAACTTTCAGTCATCAACCTTGCTGCAAGCTTTGTAGTTACCTCTTCACTCAACATCTTGCAGGGAGAACAGGAAGGGAATGGAGTTATGTTTTACACATACTTCTCTTGGCATGAGATCTTCCTAGGACATTTTAACAACTACAAAAGCAAACCCAGCTTCAGTTTTTTTAAAAAACAGTGCTACTGAAAATTGTCAAATTAATGGATAACTAAAAAGTTGTTATTCCTTCCTAAATACTCTGGCCTCCTGATGATTGGGAACCATTTATATAGCCCTTCATTACTGAATAAAGGCAAGTTTTTTAGACTTTTTCCACAAGTACACTTTATGTTATGACTGATTGTTCTTTAGCTAATTAGAAAAAAAATCGTAAGTGTAGCAATTTAATGCACTGTTTCATATATGAGAAAGGATATTAATTAAATATTTTCATTATTTCTATTATTCCACTGAATTCCAAACCTGCAGTTAACTGCACGAACTGTAACTCGTGTTATGTTTATTAAATGTAAAGTTGAAACTGTTTGAATACATGGTAAGTTTTCAGTTACTGAATTACTTATTCTTCAGTGTTCTATGGTTTCTTATAATTACTGTGAATTGCACAAGTTTATATTTCTGCTGTTTGTAAAAGGGATAACAGTGAGCCAAATTAATGTCCTCAGTGGAAAACATTCTCACAAGCATAAAATTTTCAGTCAGTATATACTGTACTAATTCAGCATTTTAATTATATGACATTAATCCTATACAATTTTCTAAAACTCGGTTATTTAGTCAAATATGCATTTAATTTGACTTTTTTGGCTCTTAATCTCAGAGCTAAAATATACATTGAGGAGTACTCATCTATAAAGAGAATTTGAGGTGCTAAAGCTGTACATAAAACAGAGAATGTCCTGTTCGTGATTCATATATGCTAAAATATTAAATTTAAAAAAAAAGACTACACCCAGTGGATGGTCCATCATTTTAATTCATTGAAATACACTTAATACAATACACTTCATTGAAATAAAACTGAAAATAAAAAATAAACTTCTGTATATTCAAACTTTAGAACTCAGATATTATCATGCGTTATTGTGTGTGCTGAGGATGCTGGCAGAGTACCAAGCCACTTTCCACCATCTATCAGTGTTCCTGGCCAACCAGAGAGGATTGGAGGCTTGCCAATGTAACTCCCATCTACATGAAGGATCATAAGGAGGATCTGGGAAATTATAGGCGTGTCAGTCTGACCTTGGTGACTTGGAAAGTTATGGACCAGATCATCTTGAGATCACAGAATAGATGCAGGACAACTGGGGGATCAGGCCCTGCTGGTCCTGCTTGACCAACGTGTTCTCCTCCTAGGACCTGCATGGTGAATGAGGGAAAGGCTGTTGCCATAGTCTGTGTAGACTTTAGCGAAACCTTTGACACTGTCTTCCATAGTATTCTCCTGGAGAAATTGGCAGCCTGTGGTTTGGACAGGTAACCTCTTTGCTGGGTAAATAATTGGCTGTAGGGCCAAGCCCAGAGAGTGGTGGTGAATGGAGTTAAATCCAGCTGGCAACCAGTCAAAGTGCTGTTCTGCAAGAGTTAGTATTGGGGCCTGTCCTGTTTAATATCTTTATTGATGACCTGGACAAGAGGATAGAGCACACCCTCAGTAAGTTTGCAGATGACATCAAGCTAGGAGGAAGTCTTGATCTGCCTGGGTATAGGGAGGCCCTTAAGAAGGACCAGTGGAACAAAGTTCAACATGACCAAGTGCTAGATCCTGCACTTTAGTTACAAAAATCCCAGGCAACGTTACAGGCTTGGGGCAGAGTGGCTGGAAGACTGTGTGGAAGAAATGAACCTAGGGGCATTGGTCAGCATTCAGCTAAACATGAGCCAGCAGTGTACTCAGGTGGCCAGGAAGGCCAGTGGCATCCTGGCCTCTGTACTCAGCTCTGGTGAGACTGCACCTTGTCTTTTTCAGCCCCTCACTACAAGAAAGACATCGAGACCCTGGGGCATGTCCAGAGCCTGTCCAGAGCCAGGCAATGAAGCTGATGAGGAGTCTAGAGCACAGGTCTCATTAGGAACAGCTGAGGGAACTGGGATTGTTTAGTGTGGAGAAGAGGAGGCTCAGGATAGACCTTATCGCTCTCTACAACTGCCTGAAGTGAGGTTGTGGTGAGGTGGAGATCAGCCTCTTCTCCTGTGATAGAACTAGAGAAAATAGCCTCAAGTTGCACCAGAAGAGGTTCAGGTTGGATATTAAGAAAAACTTCTCCTTTGGAAGAGTGGTCAGGCACTGGAATGGGCTGCCCAGGGAGGTGATTGAGTCACCATCTCTGGAAGTGTTAAAAAAACATTTAGATGTTGTACTAAGGGATGTGGTTTAGTGGAGAAATAGCGGTAGAGGTGGACAGTTGGACTAGATGATCTTGGAGGTCTTTTCCAAGGTCTTTTGGCGATTCTATGATGAATTTCAAGGTGTAATTTTCTGGTCAGTTTCCCACAAATGAAAAGTATAATTTGCATGCTGTTTCTCTGTCTTCATAATAGACCTCAATTTCCTTCATTCCTAAACTTTCTGTTTTCTATTTCTGATTATTATAAATTGTCTTACCTGAGAGAAAATGTGTGAGGAAATTGGTATTATAGACAAAAATAGTAATATGACGGTTTATTACCTTCTCTTGTTCTTTTAGGGGATCAATAAGAGATGCTTAACTGTTAAGTTTGCTGTCTTTCTTTCTTGCAAAATGTTGCAAACCTTGACCTGTATATGAGTGTTATTTTTATATATTTTCTGTTGCACAGTCAATTCTTTTGATGTATGTTTCAGAAAATGAACTCTTTCTTAATAAGAAGTAATATCTGTATTTGGTATTCTTAGAGGTCACATGAATTCTAATATGCCTCAGTGGAAATTAGTTGTGGATATATAATCATTTAAATTGAATAGTCTGTCATAGTTTTTATCCCTGTTATTACTTGGTCTGAAAACCATGCAAGCTAATGGTCAAAACAAAATCAGGACACTTTGTATGCAGACCCACTTGCTGCAGTTGTGTGATCTTGAGCTTCTGCTAAATATTCTGCAAAGCTTTATTAATACTTGTGTTTTCTTCATTCAAGACAGCAACTTAAATGTCAGGTGTTTTTTTTGTTTTTTTTTTTTTTTTTAATAAGAATGTGCTTTATATAATAAATTAGATTTTTTTCCATTCTGTATATTTGAAAACAAAGATAATTATTAATTTTTAAAAAATGCAAAGCATTTTCCTCTACTGTTTCCATGGGAAAGCCACATCTGGTCTGTCAGGAATTTTGACATAGCAAGATATGCCAGCATGTGTGATTCAAGCTGCTTTCTTTGGACAGATGTTTTTATCAGTTACATAGTTTAATGTGCGTAAAATTTTAATACAAAATGATTACCTTATGGCTCTTGACAAGATATATGGCATAAACTGAGATATTTTATACAGAAGTTCTGTAGAAATACAGCAATTTGCCTGTGTTTTGTCCAGTTCTACTGCTATGCAGCATATTTTAAAAACACTTTTTTAATTCATTCTCAGTTCTTTACGCTACTTTGAAAGGTATTTGGGGAAGGTTACAATGAGATAGAGAGAGATGAGAGCAAACACTGATGAAATGCAGAAAACTTAAAATTTCCTAAATGAGAATGAAACTCTTTCCTATGCTTTCTTGATAGTTTTTCTTCTATCAAAGATTGAGAGGAAAAGATAATCCCAAACTACTAGACAAAAGAACAAAAAGTCAGAAGCCTAAGGATAATTACAAATCCCCAACCTTTACCAGGGAACTGTGAAAGCACCTTGACATTTCAGTTCAGCTCCTTCAGCTTTCTTTCAGCCTTCAGAGGATTCGAGGATTTCCCTAATAGTGATCTACCTCTTGAAGGTACAAACACGGTTTATTTGATTCACAGAGGAGGTTTTACTGGTCTGACACATCCATGTAGCAGACCCTGTAAGCACTCAGATGTGTTTCTTTGCTGACAGGGAAAAAAAAAGAAAACAAGTGGGTTTTCATTTTCTAGCCTTTATTCAAACTCCATAGTTCAGTCTTTAGGAATTACTTCACTAACAAATAAATCTGCGAGCAAGAAAGAAAATTCAGTTAGTTCTCATTCAGTCAATGAGCATATTTTTATCACAGTGCTAATCTGGCTGTCATCTCTCATTTCCTTGCCATAGGGCCAGCAAACTGCACCATGTAGACCTCATGTCAGGCAGTAACCTGGTAGATCTGCTGTCTGTCCAGCTCTGTCAAGTATGTTAAATCCTAAGGTGTGAAGAGAAGGCAGCAGTGCACTACGACTCAGGAAATGTGTCGCTGGCATATGTATGTGATAGCAGCGGCACGCTGTTTCTCATTCTTATTGTTTCCTCCTATTTTCCTCCTGTGTGATCTGTCTGGTGGTTCTTGGTTGGTTGGTTGTTTTTTCCATTTCTTAAATACACTTTACTCACAGCACTGCAATCAGAACTGCTAGTCCCACACATAACCTGCTCTGTATTCACTTACACACCATCTTGAATCAAAGTGAAGATTTCATTCAAGCATTCTTACATTCCTAGCATTTTTATTGGTTCTAGTATAAAAGCTGCCAAACAAGAGCAGCAAAGGTCAAAACTGTCCCCTTGACCAAACTCATCAAAAAGTGACTAGTGTGCTTCTTTGCAAATTGAAGCCTAAATGGATTTAGAAAATCCTTTAAAAATTTGTAATTTTCAGCCTTTGCCACATGGCTGTCATGTACTGTGATTTTGTCAGCATTACAGTGTGAAGTTTTGTTTAATCTATTCAAGGCATACATAATTGCCACTCCCTGTGATCAGTGGAAGTCTGGTAAAAAGCTCGCTGTCAATTGAGGCTGGGATTTGAATTACTTGGTATATATAGGAGCTTCTTAGTCATAAGTTTTTCTATTTGTTTGTTTTAAAGTGTGTACATGTGCTGATATTTCAATTAAACATCTTCAGCTCTAATTTCTATAAAAAAAGAATTAACTCTGGTTACTTGTAATTTGATCAGTGCATCAAATCACAGGCTTACTTTCCTGCAGCCAGTAACATCATTATGTTTTGCTTTGATATCGTGTACATTTTTATGACTACTAAAGATGTTGACTGACTCCTGGAAGTTTAAATAGTCAGTTATTGTGAAAAGAATGTTATTCAACATTTACAGTACTTCTAATTCCCCTAAAAGATGAAATCTTTCAAAATTGCAGGATATGACGATAAACAATAATTTCTTACAGCATTGGCATTAGTTATGTTCATACTACTCAGTTTTAATATTGATGTTCAGCATTTCGGTAGTGCTGTCCTGGTCCTAAACCTTCACGGTGTCAAGTTACACATTAATGTGGTGAAGTGTATGAACACAAGGGTTATCTCACAATAGTGCTTCAAGTGTTTGGTGGGTCACAGTGTCACCCTGCAGCTCTTGTTTTCTGCTCACAGATGTGATCAGAGCACATTCCTCTTCCCACCTGCCTTGTGTACTTATATGTTCCTCTTCCCAGTAACACTGGCTGCAGATAAAAACCATTCTGATTTATGTGAGGGTGTACCTGTGATAATTTAACCCAGCAACTGGAAAAAATTCCCCAGCATAGACATTGCTGAGATGAATATGTGCCATGGAAATCTTATTTTGAATAGAATCAGTTTCTAATACAGTTTAGTTTTAGTTCCTAAAAATGTAGCCATAATCAGAAGATTCTGGAAAGCGTTGTTATATATGTGACAGATAAGCAGACAAATCAGCCCCTTTAACAGGTTAAAACATTGTTCTTTCAATCTATATCGCATAATACAAAGCTTCTTTCATTTAGGTGGGCAGCTAGCCTATTGCTAGCAATAACGGTATTTTGGAGTTTGAGAGTAACATACATGTTTCGAGGACAACATAACCCCCACAGATGTTCAGAAACTCCACTCTTAAGACTTGCTTCCGTGTTTATTGTTGGAGTTATGCATAGAATTAAAATCATTGTAAATTCTAAAAAATAAATAGCATTTGCCATGATACAGTCAGATTAGATCTAGGACATCAGCACAGCTAAAAATTAATGTTTATCAGTGCTGGAACATAATTTTGTTGTTGAGGTCTCCTGGCCCCTCTTGGTTTTGGAGCACAGCTATTGCTTAATAAACCTGGAAATCTTTCTCTCCCTTGATGCTGTGGAGCCTTGCTGGAACCAAGGGGAGGCAGAGGAGAAAGATCTCTAATTTAAAGCAAAAAAATCCTGGGCCAGAAAGAAATAAAGATGAGATTGAAATGGGCAGCCTAAGACTGGAAGAGGGAAGAAAATAATAATGGAACATGTAAGTGTGGAGTCTGGAAGCAGGCGGAGGACCAGAGACATCAGTAGGAGCAGGAGCTGGTGGCTGTGAGAGACTTAGAAAAACAGACTGAGTAGTAGAGTGGAGAAGTAAGATTTTAATGACATGACACTCCCAGCTGAAAAAGAGCATGGAAATGAAAACTTTTCGTGGAAATGTGTCAGTTTACATAGCAAAGATTTTTCATGTCTAGAGGCGTAGTCAGAGTGGAAACACAACAGATGTGCCCCCCCCCTCTCAGAGGGTATCCTGAGTTCAGATGGAAGCAACCATAGACAATGGTATGACAGTGTCCCCATAAGCATGGAACACTTTGTAGACAGCCATAATCCTGGTATTGGCACCTAAATGACACTCCTGCACTCTTCTAAGAGAATGTTGCTGTAAATCTGCATATGAGCATCTATATTACATTTCAAGCAGCTAGATTGAAATTTTGTTGTGATTGTTTCCTCCACTAATAGGTCTGGTTTATTAAATTGCTAGTAGTAGTGTTCATCTTCTAAGATGAAACAAACATGTCCCAAGAAATAAAAGGAATTATTTTAAAGGTCAGTATTACTTAAGGACTTCTTTCATGCTTTCAGCAGATTGGAGTTAGAGATAATTGGGAAGTATGCTGATATTGCATGTGACAGATCAGAGGAAAAAACTTACAGCAAAGACCAAGGAAGTCATTGACTTGGACATGCATAAATGCTTTATACAATAATGATTACATATACGTATAATAAGAAAAGATTAAACATGATTTCAATTTCCCAAAGGAGCTGCCAAGAAAATAAATCTATACCATGAGAAGTTTAAGTTGTATATTTCAAATACAGCATATTTATTTGCTTTATCTGCATGATGACACATCATTGAAATAAATTTGGGGAAATGCTCCATAAATATTATGTTTGCATTCTAATGCTGCTGAAGTGTGAAGTAGTTTATGTTTACAAGATAGAAATGGGAATATGGTCTGCAGAGGTTTAGTTTTACCTGACCTTTGTATTGCCCCATTACTTTTTCATTCATACTTACTAATCCTATAAAAGGTTACCTGGGTAGTGATATAGCAAATCCTCAAACAGTTTTCTTCATTTGTTACATTTTAATCTAGGTGAAGAAAAGGAGCACAAAAGTATTTTAGAAGAGCTTGTCATCCATTAGATATTTGTTGTCTGACCTTCACTATGTACAACTATTATTTGCATGTAAAATGTGCTTTTTTATCTATGTATGTCCAACCTTTGTATTATACATCATACAGACCCAGTGATACCAAATTATTATCATCACCTTGCTTCTTATTCTTTTATCTTCAATTTTACACAGTAAAATATAAGTAAAGTATAATTATACAGTAATGCATAATTATAGGGTAAGGGAGAAGTGTGAAGAGATGGATGATTTGAAATAAGGAAAACATTTAAAAATTAAACCAAAAGGACAATGAAGAAACATTATTTATAGACAAATGAGCAGAAAAGAACCTCATGAATATAATTCTAGAAAGACCTTCTGTAGTCTGCTAGATGCATAAAACAGTAGTATATTCTTCCAAAGACAAATAATGAACAAATGTTGCTTATATTCTGATGCATATTTGATTTTGATGCATATTTTCTGACTTTTTGGTTTTAGTATTCTTATACTTGGACAAGCAAACTCTTTAAGTTTCTGGTAAGATTTAAACTGATAGAAAAAGAAAACTTTTCAAATCTTAGTTTACAGTAGATTAAGCAGCAGACTTACCAAAATTAGTCTGATTCTGTCTAGCTTTCTATTGTGAGCATACTGTGAATGCAGTTATGAAAAACTGATAGTGAGAAAGCATAATAAATGTTACATACAACATTTTTAAAATGCCTATTTTAAAAATAAATTTGAACATTATTTTATTTTAGCATTGTGAGTTATTCAGTTTCTAGGTTTATGAACGTACGAGGACACCCAGAAATTGGTTACTCCCTGAGTACACTGTGAAGAGTTCTCCTGTCTTCTCAATGGACAAATCCTCCAGATGAAGATTAAAAACTGCTAACACAATTCAATTAATTGCATCATGATTTATGGAATTAACCAGTATTGTATTTGAGGAATTGGCAATAGGTTCACTTTGAGTGGCTGCATGAAAGAATTCAAAAAGAATCAGCTGAGAATAATGTGAAGCACATTTAAATATGGGACATATGCTAGGTAAATGGTTTTCGCTGCTAAGTTCTTAATGCCTTGACATGAGCTCATTCTGGGCCCCCTGAAGGACATAATCCTTACAGGGGAGCAGAAGAGCAACAATCCATTTGAGAGTAGATTACAAGGATACAATCAGAAATCATTTCCACTTTACAATATTATCAAAGGTATATAAATAGCTTGTGTGGAAAAAGGATCTACTGATTTCAAAACTCACAGAAGTACATCTTAAGATGGTCTAATGTTTGTGAATTAAAGAAGTACTTTACTATTGACCTTAGTATATTTTGCTCAGTTTCATCAGGTGAAAATCTGGCACTTTGTCTCTTTGATCTACTACTTTTGCTAGAGCAACATAATTTGAAATTTACTGAAATATTATTGGCCCAAGCTTACACTAGAAAGTCTGATTTTTCTTACTGTTACACAAAAAGAGTTTAATATTTCCACTTAGTTTCAGAAAGTTTTAGTTTTTTCTTTTTCAGGCAAGTATTATTAATGAATCTTTGTTAGGAACCACTACTGTACTTGTATTAGTTATCTAAACTTTGTAATACATTTTTTGTTGTTGTTGTTGTTCCATAAACAGTTTCTTTGATCTTTCTATTTAAAGAAAATAGATACAGAACTAACCATGTTTTGAACTCAACTGGTTTTAAAATATTGGATAAGAATCAATACTTATCTTGAGGATGAATCAATTATGATTGATAGCTGTACCCTTAAATACTGTCTTTGAAAAAATGCAGTTTCTCAAGGTGTATTATTTATTATTAGATAAAGTTAATCAATATGTGATTTACCTGCCTGGCTATTTAAAACAATATGATTTGTCATAAATGACATGACTGCAGCTGTAAGTTTGCCTCTAAATCTAACTCTAGTGTATGCTGTCCCTGAAATAATAGAAAACTGATAGTCTTCCCTTATTTTGATTTTCTAATATATTTACACCTCTCTCTACTCTTCAAGTTTTGTTGCTGTGCCAGAGATGGCAGCAGAGCGGCATAAAATTGATAAATTTGTGATAAATTGATAAAATTGGTAAAATTGTGTCTGACATGGGAGTGCATGTGAAGCCATGGTGTGCACTTTTTGTTATCCAAAAATGTTCAGCAAGCATCAGTAAATGTCAGTAGGATCCATCTTTTCTGCATGGAGAAATTTAGTGACATATCTTTGCTTCATATGTACTTCCACATCAGATGCCACTTTGTCTGCTGCCATATGTCTCGCAACAACAAAATAAAATGGAATATTTGTGGGAAGGTTCAATCCCTACTGCCATGCCACCAACATCCACCTCTGAGGTTGTGGGCCAACACAATAAAATAGGAGGCATAGTTGTCAGAGCAGCACCAGTAATTCCCTCCAGTCTCAGATATTATTCAGATTTCTGACATTATTTTGTTTGCTTTCTACTTACAATTTTCATAGCTATATAAATTTTGCTATTAAAAAAGTTTGCTGTTAATCAGGAAAATGAGGAATATATTTCATTTGTTTACATTTATGATGATGTTTCTACACAAAGATGAGAAAGACTAGAAATGAAAGCTCTAACTGAAAAGTGAGCTGATGTCAAAAGGTAATATGGCCCGTGCTGCTCACCCAAGACTCTCTAAAGGAAGATATAGCAATAAAAGCATGGATGGTGAGCATACTCAATACAGATCCATCTACCATATGAAAGTGTATAATTCAGTTCTTCTGAATTGCTGCCTGTTTGTCAGCCCACATGTCAGTGATTTTTCTGTTGATTTATCAGGAAAATGATTATGCAGTATGTAGCTGAGGCCAATTATCTGTTACATGGTCACATTACCTCTGACTTGTCCCTGGCAATTTACAGCTTCCTATTTTATTCTTAGGCAGTAAGTTCCTTCAGAGATAAGCCATGTTTTTCTCTCCTTTTATACCATGCAGTATAATGAAATATTAAGCCTCAGGTATAGTTTCTAGGCATACTGATAGAAATCAATAAAAACAACTTAATGTGAAATAAATGTGTTGTGTGTATGGCATTTTAGAGCATAAGGACTGAATGTGAAGTTTCTGTTACATTCATTTGGGTCAGTCAGAGATGATGACCCATGGATTTGAACTTAATGTGAAAGTGTTTCTATGCATTACACTGCTGAAGGCAGGATTTCCAAAGCTGTGAAGGGATTATGTGTTTGTTCTTTAACATTTTCAGAAGACATAAAAGCTTCAGTTCTATTTGTCAAACTGTGAAAGTTTAGATCTTGTTCCTCCGAATAAAGTTTACTGGGTTAGACTTGTAAGTCTGATTGACTTTTGAGAGTGGCATCAAGTCAGACTTCTAAGTCAGGATAGAGGAATCCCAACAAGATAGACTACTCCATCCTTTGATTTAGGTTATCAAGATGCAGACAGCTTTTTTGAATTAAGCGTTCCCAAAATATTAAGGCTTTATGAGATCTACTTTGATTTACTACTGTGAGGGACTAACTTTCAGACCTGGTTAGCCTCACCACTTCAACAGATCTGATGGAGAGCACAGCTAATGAGGTACATTGTCATCTGGGCCCCTGCATGAATTCTTTTTGTGACTGAAAATAGTACAGTAGGTGCTAGAGGCAATGCTGCTGCCTGGCACTTTTAAGCCACAGGGAATCATTTATAGCATTACTGCTACCATAGAAACCTATTTCAACTCAACAAAAATTCAATTCATGAAAAAAGCTTTTGAGTCTGAGTCATTCATATGTTGTTACTCCAAAGAGGTTTGACAATGCAGCTGAAACTTCTGGAAACATTTTACAGTCTCTCAGAATAGTAGTTTTATTCATATGGTTTGAAACTCTGACTGTATCCATAATGTAGTTATGTGGCTTGTCATTTTAGTGGAGCCTGAACATAAATTATCATTTTCCACCAATGCCTGTGTAATGTCTTCAGTTTCTAAAGAAGTGAAGAAATCTGTGAAAGCTATTGAATTTCTACTGCTGAGCTTTCAGGCTTTCAGAGCCCAATACTATTTGACCTTGTTCATTTAGGTATTCCACACAGAGAAAGTTTAATGGCTAATATCAAATTCACTTATTTGAAGATGTTTAACAGTACATGGAATTCTGATTTAGAAAAGTGATCTAGCAATATACTGAAATCATAGGACAAGCACAATATAGCAATTGCGATGTACAGTTGAAATGTGATTCCTGCTGCCAGTTTCTGTGTGTTCACCATCGTGACTCTGAACGTCTCCAGTCAGCAGGAAGGAATACATAAACAGGCAGAAGCTAGCTCAAGATCTTTACTCTCTTCAAAGTTCATTTTGATGGTTGTTTGATTTCTATACTCTAATAGCCACATATGCACTTCCCTCATGCTGATCTGGCTGACAGGCAAAGGAGGATAATGCTTTTTATTGATTATTTTAGGAAAGGCCATTTACACAAAAGAACAGAAATGATGCTGCAGGGATAGACACTGAGAGTCCCCAGGCACTGCACAGTGCACAGAACCCTCTCAACCTCCAAGCCTTGCAGAAGTGCTTGGCAGGAATTCTGGAATGAGCCAGGCTGAGCCAGCACCCCAGGATAAGCAGTGATGGCCATGTAGTTACAATCCATTGCCTGGTTATGTCCATTGATCACTCAGAGCCAACGGGGTCAGAGGCTCCCAGGTCAGTCTAGGGTCTGTGCTGTGGGGCAATGAAAGTGGAGTTTGGGAAGCTGGTGGAGCCCAGGCATCTCCTTAAACCTCCTGTTCTGGGAGCTCTTTGGTAGCCACTCTCAGCACTGCCATCATGAGATGGGAGGGGAGATGGGCCCTGCTGCCAAATTTCTCCACAACATTTGTTTGTGAGCTGACAGTTCCAGCCTGAGCTCATGGCTGTGGAGAAAGGCCAGATCAGGCCCTTGGGAGGCGCAGGCAGCCATCCTATCCCCCATAGCATCACAGAGAAAGCAGCATAGGGAAGGGGCCAGGGAAGCCCTGTGTGGAAAAGAGGACAGAAGAGTGTGAAGTTCCCAGAAAGGCAGCTGCAGCATGTTCTATTTGGGCCAGATGCAGCTCATGTCCCTGATTTTGTGCCCACTCCACTCCTGATGCCTGACTGAAATCTCCTGGCCAGAGCAATGGCAGGAGGTGGGAGCAGTCAGCATGGGCTGCCCACTGACTTAAACTTTCCCACTGGGCTGCCTTTGCTGGCAAAATGCTGGCACTAGGAGCGGAACAGAGAGGAGGTCTGTCCCCTCTGCTGGCAAAGCCAGGCAGTCTCTGTCTCCTGGGGCATGGTGCTGAGAGATGACAGGAGCCTTTGTTGCCCGACAGCCAGTCATTGCCCAGACATCTCCTGAGAAAGGTGGAGAAGGATTTGAAATGATCTTTGCCCAGGAGGAAAGGGCCAGGTAGTACTGGTCAACAGCGAGCCGAACACAAGCCAGTAGTGTGCCCAGGAGGCCAAGAATGCCAGTGGCATTCTGGCCTGTGAAAGAAACAGGGTGGCCAGCTGGACTAGGGAAGTGATTATCCCCTTGTACATGATAGTGGTGAGACTGCATCTCGAGTACTACATTCAGATTTGGGCCCCACTGCAAGAAAGACATTGAGGTGTTAGAATGCATTCAGAGAAGAACATTGATCCTCATGAAAGAACTTTAGTACTTTTTTTTTTTTTTTTTGAGGATTTTTGAGGAGCAGCTGAGGGAACTGGTGCTGTGTTGTCTGGAGGAGACTGAGACGTCATCACTCTCTACAACTGCCTGAAAGGAGGTTGTAGCAAGGAGAGTGTCTTAATTCAGATGACAAGTGATAGGACATAAAGAAATGGCCTCAAGTTTCCTTGAGTATCAGGTGAGATTTAGATTGGATCTTAGAAATAATTTTTTCATGGAGGAGCTGGTCAAGCTCTGGAAGGGACTACTTAGGGAAGTGATAGAGTTTTCATTGCTGGAGGTAATTTAAAAGATGTGTGGCTATGACACTTAGGGAATGATTTATTCTTAGCCTCGATAGTGTTAAGTGCTTGTAGTTAATGATCTTGAAGATCTTTTCCAACCAAAACGATTCTATGATTCTATGATTCTGTGCCTGAAGAGATAAACAAAAAGATGTGGACAAACTGCTTAGGTTCTGAGCAGTATCACCCTCTGGGCCATCTATCCAGTAGGCAGCTCAGAAGTTTATAGCCAATTTGACATTATTTTGATGTAAATTTCTTATTTATTTATTGACTGCAATCTTCAGAGTCCTTCAGAGCTCTAGAACTGCTTCTCATAGCCCATGAGTATGCTATAAATTGAAGACATAATTTATAAATTATCTCCATTTATGAACACAGCACATGAATGAACACCAGTGAAAATGTGAATTAATTGAAACTTATTATTTAGTGTCCCATTTTTCTTGAATGAAGAGGACTAAATTATTTTTTCTGACTCAAAATCAATAAAGGCTTTTAAGATAATATTTATTTTTGCAATCATAATCGTATTTTGTAAACTACAGGACTTTATCAACTTCTCTCTTCAGAGAGAAAAAAAGGTAATTTACTCACTGCATTTTCAGAGTTGAAATGCTGCTATGTGTTTTGCATCAATTATCCTATATTATTATAAAAAAGATTTCAAGGTTTTAGTAATAGGTGACAGCATAGGAATGACATTGGTAATGTCTGAATGTTAAAATAAAATCAAGATGTTTTATTAGTGAGGAACAGAGGCTAGTGGTAGCTTTGTTGGTTATGCAATTTCTGATATAAAATATACCATTCCTTAATTTGGTATTCTGTATGTCTGTACATTGTATGTTTTTCCTCAGAACAATGTCTCTGTCAATAATTAACAACTCATAATACTTCTTTATGAAGAACATCTGCAACCAATTATCTTATTTTCTCTATTGAAGTTTTAAAAGCCTGTCATAGTAAAATAGGCCAAATGAAAATTAATTGTTAATAACTTTTTTACTTTGTGTGAAGAGTAAAGCAAAGTTTGAATAAATTTTAATGTTACTCTCAATGTGTGTAAAAAAAGCAAATGTTCCATTACAGATTGCTGGAAAGAGCAAAATTGGAATTCCTTCTTAAGGTAAATATGTGTACTTTTTGGATATTAAATGCCTCTTTGGACCAACTGTACAGCTACTAAATCAGTATAAGATTTAATGTAGTGATTGATAAAACATTACTAAAAAACATACACGTTGTATCTTACATTTCTTATCAAATAAAAAGCAGATTAATGAAATACATGGCTTAAATTAACTCCAGTAGAGACACCAAGAGTTACATGTAAATGCAGTTCCATCATAAAAGTAAATATGTACTGTAGTCATCTAAATTAAAGGATCAAGCAGTAGAATTCACATTAGTGAAACAATATATATTAATTGTCATAAAAATAGAAATAGAAATTGTCATCAAAAATAGAAATATCTTCCAAATACTATTTATTCCATTTTCATTCTCTGAAGTGAGACATAAAAGCTCACAATTTGAACTTCCTGATATTCATCCTGACTGGTCAATTGCCTTGTTATCTCCTGCAAGAGTCAAACTTGCTCGTACTGCTCCACTTGGATACTAGCACTTGTAAGAGTAGGATAATAACTACTACTCCATAATTCCTAGAATTTAGTGGTGATTGCCACCAGCGATACCAACTGTAAGATGGTCCGTGATATCTGAAACTGGGATTTTTTTCACTTCTGTCAAATAAGCTTAGACTAGCACCAGCCTGACCAGGAACAAATACCTCTAGGGCAAATGAGACTGTTCATTCAATTCACTTAAGAGAAGCCCTATTTAGAAATATAAAGAATTCTATGTTGTTAGGCTTTATCCAACCCAAAAGTATGTTGATTCAGTCACTTCCTAAATGTACCTTCTTCTATGTTCATCTTCAATGATCAGCTTGAATATAGAATTTTTTCCAACATACAACACAAATGAGGTGAGATAAAACTCACATTGAAAATCTGACATACTGAAGAATCTCATAGACGTGCAAGAGGATGGCTGCATCTATTTGTGAAAGGAAAGGTCGAATATAGTTTAGGTAAAGAGATCTATTGATTCATGAGGTCATTTACTAGACTTGATTCTCATTTTTCTTTGACAATCCTTTTGTCTGATGAAAAATAGGAATTTGAAATTTTTAACTTAAAGAGTTATTTGCTTAACTATCTTTAATATTCAGAAGTTTTTTGGAGCGCTATTCAGAATAACAGAATTAAGCAAGTGCATGTTTTCTCCTTTCTCCTTTTTTATACACATTTCTTCCACTGTGAGCAACTTAGTGAAGAAATGGGAGAGAGTGGAAAATGTCCAGAACATCAAATACTTGTGACTTGATTTTATAAAGTGACTTTAAAAAAAAAAAAAAAAAAAGTATACTTAAAATATTAAATGATTGAATCTCATTTAATGCGTTATGAAAAGGGAAGAGTACAATTTTGCTGTAAAAGGAAGGATGTGTTCTTAATCAGAATAGCAGACTTGCTGACCTATTATTAATAGCTGAATTAGTGGTCAGAGATAAGATTTACCCAGAGAAAATGCTGAGGATGACGGGAAGGAGACAAGTGTCATAACAGTGTATGTTCCCTAAAATGAGGGGGAAGTAAAGGTCACTCTATGTTTTGTCATGTTTGCCTGGAAGAAAACAAGATGCTGTGCCAAGAAAGAAGTCAAAGCTAAGAAAGTTGAGTTTAAACTGTTCATCAGACGTACTAAAAATTAACCAGACTTGTAAGCTGGATTTGGCAATAAAAATAAGGTTACTTACCAACATTATAAGAAAAGGGCTGTTCTGTTTACTGGTAAGTGTGTTGCATCTTACAGTCACCCTTTATATATTCCCTCTGTCAGGACTTATTTTAGGTTATTTCTTAAGGCCATGTACTGACCTCAATCTGCCTTCTAATTGAGAGTTGTATGTATATGTTTATACACAGAAGCCATTGTACAGTCTGTAAAGTACTTCAATAACTTGCATGTTAGGTAGGGAGATTTCCTTTATTATTTTGTGTTTATTTCAATTTTGAAAAAAAAAAAAAAAGGAAGGATTATAAGCATAAAATTAAACTGTTGGCAATGGGTATTCTTGTAATTAATACAGAAATTTATTATTTGTTTATGCTATTTCTCTGGAACCATTTCACATATTTAATATTTTAATATCTGGAAAAATATTCTTCTCATCAGCTGGAATAAAGTTAATTCCATTTTCCTTTGACATCAGCCCCTTAGAAAATTATTTTATGGTTTGGTCATAGTCTGTAATTTTGCTCTTTTTCTGTATTGCATAGATTCTGAATTTGTTACTATGAAATAGTAGATTGTCATCAGTTTTGATACAGTACAGTATTTAATCATCAAGACATACTCTTGTAAATAACTTCAATGTTTAAAAGTATAATAATGTAATATAGTCTGCAGCATAACTATATCAGAACTATATTAGAATAAATTAATATGAATATCTGTGGAACAAAGTGTTTATTATTGAATGGATTTAGCTGATAGTACAATCTCCTTTATTATACAGCTGATTCACTTCCAAACTTCAGTAGCATGACTTGAAGCAAGATTCACTACAACTCCCAATAAACAACACTTCTGAAAAGCATGTTGATGTAGTATCTTACATGACTAATACTTCTACAAAATACACTATGTGTGGTAGAACATTCTGAAATAGAAGAAATTAAAGCAGATTGCAATCCAGTCTGTATTTCCATCCTATAATATTTGTAACATACAAGATGTTTAAAGTTACCCATTGTAACATTTACAAATCAGTGACGTTTTACCCCATCCTTCAATACTAATAGTAACTCAGTAGCTGTTTAATTTGGTTATAGATCGATCTTCTGTGCTTCAGTATTCATATTAGTAAGAAGCAAAACACATATAAAACAATTGCCATGATGCTCATGTTGCTAGGGAGATCCACTTTGGCTTCAAAAATCTGTAGAAATGCATCTTTCCATGGCAAATGTGTCCTACAGCAGAAAAATTAGGCAGAATACACCACAAGTCCTGACAGTTGTATGTTCTTCCCATTATCTTTATCTTGAAGTACTGTCAGTTGAACTAATATTTAAATAGCTATCATATAACTTTCTCTTTGGATGACTTAAAATATATGTTAGAATACAGTTGAGCTTCTCGTGCTTATAAAAATCATGAAAGTAACATGATATAGTTATTGAAATTAGATAACATTTTTAAAAAAGCTAGGTTACATGTGCTGCAAAGCTAAACCAAAATTTACATATGTATCTTAGCTAATTCAATATGTTCAAGGGCCTTAGTGAGACATATATTTATTATAATCCTTTGCTCTCTCTTATTCCTTTCTGGAGCTTTGTAGAAGAAAAATATATGTGTTGTTTTTTAGATAATAAAAGAGATGTGGGATTTTATTTTTGCTTGGAATATTCAATTACATCTGTTTTAATTTGGGACCAGAGTCATAACAGTAATACTCCATTCATAATAGTAGACTGTCCAAATAGGGGCTGTATTAGTATGAAATGGTGTCTTTTACCCAGAAAGAAATGGTTTTATAAGTAAATATTTGCAAGAGTTAGTTCAAAATATAATGTAGTTTCAAGGGAGTATTTAAAGAAGGAATTATTTCTTGATGGAGAACCATGAAACAGTTCTCATCCCATTTTCTGTTCAGTAGAAGTGTTGATATTATTTGTTGTTCTAGATGTTAACATTGGCTCTAAACCCCTGAAAAGTTTTGTTTTTTGTTTAATTTCTTCCAAGAAGCACTGACTGTGTGCTTCTGTGTGGGAAAGTGCCTGCATACTTCAGAATCTCAGACAGTGCCCACAGTTCTAAAAAGAATAAATGGAGTGTGAGTTCACATATTCCCTGTGTTACTGAGTTAATTTTCTCTCTTATGAAACAGGAATCTCCTCTTCTTCATTTTTCTCTGTGAATTAATAGTTTCTCACGATGCCATGTTTAATCATACTTTTCACATGCTTGATATCTTGCAGGCCACTAAATAAATAAACACACATTGGTAATTCCTGGATAGTTTGAAGCATGTTAGTGGCTAAGTAAGACCAGATAACACCTTACCTTCCCTATCTGAACCAGTGGTGTGAGTCAAACAAAGTAATTCAAAGTTTGTATTAGAGATTCACTCATTACATATGATGTGGCCATTTCCACATTTCAGAAGACTGACACTAAACCCAAATATTGAAATGTAACATTCAACCTAATCTAGAATCAAGGGCTGTAATTATGGCTCTTCTACAGTAAGATAAACAGCGACTTTCATCCAGAACTTCTTAGTTTTTTGTATTACTAATTGCTGTCAACCAGATTGAAATTTCTGTTCTAGTAGGGGTGAAATGGCTAAAGTAAATCATTTGTATTTTAAAAAGCATGGAGAGTTTCAAGCAAGATTTCCAATGAAGGAATAATTAGAAAAGAAAGAAGGTGCAATTTAAGAAAACTGAATTGAATTAAGACATAATAAATGAAAGGTTAAAACTCCCAGACAATTGTCGCAAATCATAATTTCTCTTGTTAAATGACTTACCTCTAAATTTTTAGGAAGGTAACTCTACATAGACAGCATTGAATGCAAAACAGAAATTACAAAGCCTAACCATTCTTTCTCTGTGCAGAGATTAGTTCATTCTTTCATCCTGAAATGAACTGCATTTCAAAGGCAGCTCCAGAGGGACAGATTATAAGCTGAATACACCCCATCCTCTCTGAAACTGAATTTTCTTTTTCATTTTCTTTTTTTTTTTTTTTTTTTTTTAGGGAGGTTGGGGTGAGGGGAGGGCTTACAAAATTGATTCACTCTTTCATTACAAGTATGTATGATGAGAGGCTGTTTGCATTTTCATTTGAGTTCAACTCTCTCCATACTGGACTGTACTCACAAGCTGAACAATCAAGTGTTGCCGCTCTGAAGTCTCATTTCTCTGGCATGCCCTCACCTATGAGGATTGTTATATAGGTTTTATGTGTATTAGTCCATGAAAAAAATGATCCTTGCAAACCCTCCCTGGGAACAATAAGCAGAGAAAGCAGCATTTGTTCAACCACCCCTAGAGGCAGATATGTAATGGTAAGGATGCTGTGGCACGCCTCCCTGCACAGCCCTGCTGCTAGCACATCTGGCAGCACTGTCAGCTCGCCTGTCCCTGTGGTCCCCCCCTCTCCAGGGCACCCTCAAGCTTGTGCTCTCAGCTGCTATGCCACGGGAAGTCCTTGACTTTCAGATCTGTAATGCCAAATTGTCCTTTCAGTGGTCACAAATTTCCATTTAATTTGTTTTTGAGGCTTCTGCCCTCTCTTCAAAGATATGCACGGGATAAGTGAAGGGCTGTCATTTTGAGTCAGCTATTTTTCAGTCAGACTGTTACGGCCCAAGTATTAAGACAACAAGGGAAACAGCAGATCAAATAGGCCCCAAGATTTTTTTTATTCAGATGACCAAAAAATATGTTCTGTAGTTGTTACCCATGAAAAAAGTTAGTCTTGTTACCATTTTGTAATATAAGAGCAGTGAAATCAACTGCATATTTTTCATCATTTTCATTCTCTTTATTTCTTAATTAGCTTTACATCCCAACAACTTCTACATAAGCTTTAAGAGTGCGGTTGTACATGTCAAGTCACATTAGTTATGCAACAGATCCCACCTTCGGGGCCCACAAAGTATGACTGACCATGCAAGATTTCGGTTGTGAACAGTAATTCCAGATGACAGTATTCCCTTGATCCCAGTGTATATCAGGGAGAATTGCAAGAGCGGAGGTCATTATCATCACGTGTTGTTTATTACATAACTGGATAAAACAAAAATATGTTTTGCTTTGTTTCTAACCTGTGGGAAAACCATGTTCTCTGGAGCATTACAGTGTCATATCTCAGCGATACCTTGGGCTGAAAGGAATGGCATACTTAAAATGGATTTCACTTGTAGTTATGGTAACATGAATTGAAAAGCAAGTTATTGTGAGCTTTTATCGCAATTGTTAATTTGTCAAAGCAAACATGACAGAAGTAATTTGTAAAGCTCTAGGGCAAACTCAATTTTCACTTTGAGACTTTCCCTGTAAAACGCATACAAAACAAACACCAAGAAAAATACTATCATTGTTCAGTTCAGAGAAGCCAACGCTCTTGATTCAGGAACAGCCACTGGTCCTTCAGATAAAAAGACTGATGTGACCACTTTAGCTTCACAGGTATGAAGAAATGAGTGTTTTTGTAAATTCTGATACTATAACACAGGAATTTCAGAGAACAGCAGCAACTGAATAATTAAAAGTTGTGAAGGAGCCGTGTCAGCGACTGAAGGAAAAAGTCTAAGGTACTGGATACATGCAGCCCAGACAAACTAGAAAGTAATACTATGGGTATAGGCTGAAGATACTTGGAGGCTGAGAGGAAATGGTTAAGTATCAAACTCACGGAGCATAATTTTGCTTAATGATTTATTTTTAAGCAAGGGAAAGGTTAAATTTCTTAAAGAATAAAATGCACACTGTTCAACAAAATAGTAAAACTCAAATACTGAATTATTTGAGATTATATTGGCCAAAGCACTAGGGATCATACTGCTGATAGTAGGCTTGTCTTGGCACAGCAAAGAATGTACAATTTTATAAACTCATGTATTTCTCTGTTTCCAAGCAAAACAAGAAAAGCATGTTTGCAGACTGCTTTGCCTTACACTAACTGTTACTGTAAGTCATCAGACGATCCTTGCTGTCCTTTCCTACACCTGCCACCCATCCAGATGCTACAGCATACACCAAAAGTCTCTTTAAATTCCAACTAAAACAATACAAAGAAATTAAAAGTGTTAAATTAAAATGGCATCATACTGCTTATACTAGTAATATTAACAAGGTATATTAGCAACAAGAGTTCCACACTGTGGCACTATAAAGTTTATAAGACTGTAAAAGGAATATGTGCATATGTGTTTTCCTACTTTAGAATTCTAATTCAACCTCACCTGAGGTCACTGGCTTATATTAAATATGGCATGTTCACTTGGTTCATGACATTAATTACAATCCCAAATAGAGAAGTTAAAGCAAAACTCTATACAGAACAACACTTCTACTTCTTACTAAAGTAAGATCTATAGGCAAAAGTTTTAATAATACTTTTGAAAAGTGAGCAGAGGTTTAAATCTCATTTCCAAAACTAATACGGGAACTGTAACATTATTATATATCTATATTATTGAAAATACAATATCATTATTATCAATAATATACAATTAACTATTTGTAAATTTGATTAAAACAGAAGGAACCCAAGAATATCAACCAAACTTCTGCTGAAAAGCACTTCAGTTTGGATAAAAGCTGCTTCGCAGAACTTGAAGGGAGACAGCAGACCAAGTTCTTTTGAGATCATTGCTAGCTTTTGTCTTAAAGAAGTAGATTTAGACTCAGACTCATCCTACCAGCTGATAAACCACCTAGACATGTTTTTGTTTTCTTAAACTCCTTTCTTCTTGGGGGAAATGATCTTAGGAACGATGGCAATTTAATCCTGGCTGCTCATGAGTGGTCTTAACAGCTATTAATAATTTTAATCAAACTCAATTAACTTAAAAGTTTTAAATATGTATATGCTTTTGTTTACAAGCAGTGCTGCTCATCTGGACAACTTTTCTTTCTGGCACATGATTATATATTTCAAATGCTTTTTCATTATTTACCTCACTATTTTCATGAGATATAGAATCTTTTCAGTTTTATGGATAAAAGTTGCCACTTTGGATTGGATTGAAACCTTCTAGTTATTGAACTTAATGTTAAATCTGTGACTGCCATTAGTTACATAAAATTTTATGTGTATTTTTGAAGCATAAAAGCAATGGTGATATCAAGATATTTTAGTACTGATTCTGGCAGCTGAAAGATTTGTTTTGTAATCATTGTTTAGTTGCATTCTTAACACAACATCAGGAGCAACTTGAAATTTTGCTTCATTTTATGTTGTTATTTCTTAGGAAACTCATGCTAAGCTAAGAAATATGAATGTTAGAGTCTTTCACTGTGATGCCCAAATACATTTTAGTAGTTAAATTTAAGTATTAAGTAAAAATTAGAGCTCTACTTGGTAACTACTTGGGTTTTTTTTTTTGTTTGTTTGTTTGTTTTATTTTTGTTTTAACTAGTGCACATATTGCTAGTGTTAATCTGCTACCAGATAGAATTTGATCAATGAATTCCATAGTCTTTCTATCCCATGCTGTATTACAATAGCTGCATTATGAAAAGGCAAAAGAACTTGCTAAGCAAATGCAGTGAGCTGAACTTCATTATGCATGAAATTATAGTGTCTTTCTTGCTACAAATAGGCCAGTTGTGTTCTTCTTCTGCTTTAGTTCTGATAATTTACGTCTGGGGAATGTTGTCATCATCTCAGGCCACTTCTTGTTTCTAAAACTCTACCAGTGTTTTGTGTAGGTGGTTTTTATTAAATTTATTAGGTTTTCAATGAAAAAATGCATTATTTTAAAAGCTTATGACAAGTGTTGGTGTTTACATATGCTATGTTAGTTTGTGTTTGTTTCTAAATACTATATAAATCCTAAAAGGCATGTAGATTTGATTAATTTTTTGTTTACATCTTGTGTAACTTCACACTTAATTTTATTCCATAGGAATTTGCTGCACTGACGAAAGAATTAAATGCATGTAGGGAACAGCTGCTTGAAAAGGAGGAGGAGATTTCAGAACTGAAGGCCGAAAGAAACAACACGAGAGTAAGTGTACAGCAGCCCTTTTCTGGATATCATGTATGTATGAAGTAGGAGACAAAACTCCTTGCCTTCCCTGAGAATGGATTTTAAAAAGTACGTGAGACTTGTCAGGATCTAAGTAATAAGATGTATCTATCATGCTACAGACCTGCAGAAAATGACTGCTTGCTAGACTTTGTACGTTGCAAGGTATGTACATTCACAGCTGGAGACTCACTAATCTTTCCAAGACCCAAGTCCTACATAAGTAGCCTGCACAGATCTTTATCTCTTCTCAAGGCTAAGGGCAGGGGTACGGCACATTCAGCTACCTAGGAGCCTTGATTTTGATCTGAATAAGGGTGAGATGAAGGCTGCCACTTGTATCACAGTGACTATGCTGTTTAGTTTAGATGCAGCCACTGTGATCCTTGAAGTAAATATCATTTGTGATACAGCTGAGGACAACATTTCACCCCTAAGTTTGCTATGTTCTGCTTCAATTAAAAGCCATTATTCTGTCTGCAACCAACAGTTCATGATAGTGCCTCCTGGAACAGATGCTGAACACCAAAGATGTTTTAACATATTTATGTTGCATTCTTCTGTGCTCTGGGCAACTCTTTCTGCTTTCATCCTTTCTCTATAGTAACAGCGCTTTGTGCCTCACTTAATATCTTTCCCTGGTTATCTGACTGGCATTCCGAAGGTTATCTATCAAGATACTTGACAAAAGAATCGTGACAGTCTTTCTCCATCCTTTTTACTGCCGTATATAGCACTAGATTGCCACAAACTCCAGAAATCCAAAGATGGACAAGTGATACAGTTGTCTACAAAGAGACAGTGGTGCTTCATCTACCTCCATGCTAGCTTAAAGGAGCAAGAAGAGATAATCATATTTAATGTAAAAATCTTAGATGTGTTGAGATTGGGAAATATGATGGGAAACAGATAAAACATATTATATTTTTTCCTCCCATAACTCTTTCATAATCTAAACAATACAAAATTACTTCCACAAAAAAGAGAATTAATGAAGAAGAACATTGGAGTTGCAGTGCATTCTTCAGGTTGGCAAGCTATCTCAGCCATGTATTTCTGAAGTATTTCTAAAGCTGCTTAGATTTTCAATAACTGTTATGTATGTCAGTTATTTAAATGTTTAAATGAAAACTAATAAAGTCAACTTTATAAAGTTACATAGAATAAAGAATAACTTGTATTAATTTCTAGCACAAACTTTTCAAGACAAGATATGGTTAAGATAAATGCCCAGACAATTGTACCGATTGGGTAATCTCCATATACAGACTCCTGCACAGAAAATACCTAAATTTGCCTTTCTTTACAGAAAAAATAGTGCATATTCTAAATTTAAATGTATTCTTCTCAGTCATCATACATTCTCATAACAGTGCATACAAAACTATCTATCAGAAAGTTTTTTACATTTCACTACAGAACCTACTTAACGCCAAGTTTGTACCCATACCTACCATGGGTCTGTTAGAATAAGTAGCTCAAAGAAGAATATCATGACAGCCCTGTAGTCAAAGACAGTTGCACACCAAACAACTGTGTGAGAAAAGCAAATTGAGTTAGTTACAAGTCAAATTAAGCTCTGTCATAGCACTTTCTTTGCAAACTAAAAAAACTAATTATTGTCCATTCTTGTTCTTTTTATATTACGTGAAAGAAAATTTGGTAAGAGATTTTCCAGGAGATACTTTCCAGGAGAAAGTATGATGATCTTGCCAGAAGTCCTTGCAGTTTGAACTAATATACTCAACTAATTTGTCTTAATAATGAGTACAAAAGTAGGCATTGGAGATGAAAAGATTTAGCATACAAAAATATATAGGAAATGCAGGAAATGCAAGAGTAAAGAAGAGCTGAAGATAAAGTGTTAAAATATTTTCATGTCACAAACTTAGATGACAACTTAATCTGCCAGTACATTTGGCAACATGAAAAATGCAGGAGCATATGTGTATGTATTGATTAGTGTGGTGTTGCTGACAGGAAGACAAACAGGCTCTCTCTGTAAAATCACTGGATGTGATTTTGAAAACATATACAAAAATACCTTGGAAGAAATTACTATGTAGAGTGAAGGGAGGGACCTGAACAAGCTTGAGACGTGGGCCCATGTCAACTTCATGAAATTCAGAAAGGCCAAGAGCAAGGTCCTGCATCTAGGTCGGGACAATCTCAAGTACAGATACAGGTTGGGTGAAGAATGGCTTGAGAGCAGCCCTGAGGAGAAGGATTTGAGAGTATGGGTTAATGAAAAATTGAACATGTGCCAGCAATGTGCGCTTGCAGCCCAGAAAGCCAACTGTGCCCTGTGTTGCACCTAGAGATTATTTTTTGTCTTGAATGTACAGAAATTCAAACATGGAACATAAACTGCAGTTAGGCTATAACTTCATTTTTTCAAAGAAAGATTATCACCAGTAGTTTACCAGTAAAGCTATTTGATTTCCCACAGGAGCAAATGGGCTTCCACTGCTGTTGAACAATGCAGAGGAAAATGACTGGCTTTATGGCTGAATTTAGAGATAATCTGCAACCCCTTATCTGCTTAGTTTACTTTTCTTCTTTGCTTGTACCAGAGGTGGAGATTCACTAAATAACGTGTATTCTAAATACAGACTGAAAGGAAATTGCATTTTGCATGTGTTGGTGAGAAGCTGAACATGAAAGAGCATTGTCTTCTTAGTGGGTCACACTATTCGTATAAGAAATCCCTTAAGCCAAGTCAATCTCATTTTAGCAAATCTTTTTTCTTCTATATTATATTTCCCCATATTCTATTACTTACTTTTCTCCATCGCTCTCTCCTGATCCTTTCCTTTCTCTGTTTAATACTCTGCTGTGAACTTTTTTTTTCAGTTTTACTGAAAACAAAGGGAGTTAAGATAAAATACTTTATGCTAATTAAAATTCAGATCCTATAATAATACAAACTGTAATGAGTCATACTAATTTTGGTTTACTGAATCATTTTTTAAGGAATGCTTTAATTTCTTTTTTTCTTTTTCACCAGTAAATCAGTGTCCCTGTAGTAATGATGGTTTAATATAATAGAGGTACATGATAACATACAAAGACATTTAGTTACACATTTCTATTTCACAGTGCTTTGGAAATGATCTGAGAAATACAGTAAACTGTATTCTAATAGCTGTCTCTATTTTTAGTTTGTTCTAATTAACATTTTAAAGTTGCTTCATTCCTTCACAAAATAAGCAGTCAAACATTTTTCAGTCTTTAAATAATCATTTTTAAACATTCTTCGTGCTCATGAAGTCAGAGCTCTAGAAACATCCATCCTATTTAGTTACAGTAAAATTATCAGCTTGGGATCTTGAGGATCCTAAAACTCACCCAGCATAAGAGAGAAATTCAGTTGTCACATTATTTCGTAATTCATTGTCAAGCTTATGCTTTCCAGCAGGAAAAGCATAGCGATGACTGGATATTATACGTGGGTGATTCTGTCCTGCTTTCTGCTGTTGATCTTCATCTTCTCTCTGCAAGCTGCCTGTCCCTGTGAGTACTTGACAACCGTAGCAGATCAACGCAGCGTGAGGGAGCAGAATATGCTCAGCAGCATGTGTTCTTTGTTAATGCCAGTGTGTGACTGAAACATACAAAAGCACCTAAAGCTGTTTGTAACAAACTGCTTGTAATTTAATTAATTACCAGTGTTTTTGCAGTAATATTTTGACATGAAATGTTGTTTTGTTCTTCACAAATATATGAAATAGTAATTCTTGAAATAAATAGAAGGGGAAGTCCTCAGTGTTCCTTATTCACGTTCCCCACCCCAAGCCAGATACTGTAATTTTCTTCAGTCACTTATATGTTGCTTGGACATACCATTTTCTTCAGTGACAATTTAATGTATTTAAATGTCCCTTTCTCCAACATTGTAGTAACTGACATTTCATAGTTGTATAACTGTAGCTACATTTCCCTTCCCAGGGAAATAGGGAAGACCTATTACCTTTCCTTTTTTTTATAATATATATGTATGTGTATATTTTGTTCATGTGTGAAGCAAAGACTAAAATATCATTTTAAATATAATTTCAGCAGAGGATGGAGGAGGAATTTGCCAACAAGCTTGCTAATTCCTAGGGTGATTGGTTACTCCTCCCTTTCAGCATGGCTGGGAGTGTGTGGATACAGGACAAGGGGAAACAGCCAGAAACTGGAGCATAGGAAGTTCCGCACAAATGTGTGCAAGAACTTCTTTATGGTGAGGGTGACGTAGCACTGGAACAGCTGTCCAGGGAGGTTGTGGAGTCTCCTTCTCTGGAGATATACAAGACCCACCTGAACACCTACTTGTGTGACCTGGTGTAGGGTCTCTTCTCTTCTCTTCTCTTCTCTTCTCTTCTCTTCTCTTCTCTTCTCTTCTCTTCTCTTCTCTTCTCTTCTCTTCTCTTCTCTTCTCTTCTCTTCTCTTCTCTTCCCTTCCCTTCCCTTCCCTTCCCTTCCCTTCCCTTCCCTTCCCTTCCCTTCCCTTCCCTTCCCTTCCCTTCCCTTCCCTTCCCTTCCCTTCCCTTCCCTTCCCTTCCCTTCCCTTCCCTTCCCTTCCCTTCCCTTCCCTTCCCTTCCCTTCCCTTCCCTTCCCTTCCCTTCCCTTCCCTTCCCTTCCCTTCCCTTCCCTTCCCTTCCCTTCCCTTCCCTTCCCTTCTCCCCCTTGTCAATGTGTTGTTCTCTTGAGAAGGTTCCCATCTTTCTTCTGTCCATGCTGACTTCAGGTTCTCTGTCAAAATCATCTGTCTACCATAACTCAAAAAAGAGCTGCTGGATGGACACTATTATTTCCTGTGTTCCTTATTTTTCTCTGTGCTATAGTTTATGCACAGTTCCTTTAGCCATGACAATTTTTGCCACATTAAGAATCCTATGTTGCCATCATTTTTCTTCTCCTCTAAGCCAGTTTTTCTCACTTTTATTTTCCAACCGAGACTCTAAGAATTTTCCTTTCTGATCATCTGTCCAGGATAATCTGATTAGGATAGTAGGGCATTATATAATAAATTTACTCGGTGTTAGGTCAAAAATTAGTTGGCAAGATTATGTACTTCTAGACTTTTACTGCTTTTTTTACTGCTAGACTTTACTATAAGTGTCAGTTTAAGCCACAGATAATTGCAAAACTATGGAAGGTATGGCCATGGTAATTCTGTTCTGTTCATGATAGCAATTAACTATTTAAGTTCTGTTATGAACACAAATATTCTGTTAAGTGTTGGGAAGCTGTCCTTCAGCCTTACAACCTTACTACATCCCCATATCGAGTTCTTGATGCCACTGCAATTGAAGGGCCTCTTCAAATCTGCGTGTCACTTTGGACTGCTTCCAGTTATTAAAAAATCAAGTATGTCTGTTGTCAGCCCTATAGAGATCAGATGACTCATCTGCTTTTGATAAATATGAGCCACCACTTGAAATAAATAGTGGTAAAAATACCCTCCTTCTTCCATGAACTACATGGAGTCATTACAATTCTTCATGTAGTAACATTAGCCGTATACGTGTTCACTATTTTTGGCAAATAATGTAATTATTTTAAAACAATAAGCAGCTGCAAATCTAGATATGAGAACCATGTTTTAAGCAAAGAGTGCATCAAACTCAAATTGTTCCTGGCTTGATAGCTGTATATTACAATTACAATGTGTTTGTTCTCTGTTTATGCTCTTTCATGTCTTGTTAATAAAGTGAAGGTCATTATATGGCTGAGAATTACTACGGATTGCAGATGAACTGTCTCTTTACTTATTGTAGCTAAGTTAAGAACCACATCAAAAGAGAAATAATAAACAATTTGCTCTGTAACTTTCAAATTTCCACTTAAGGCTAAGCTATAATTGTGTATTGTGAAATACGTGTATCAGGCATTATGATTCATGAATTTAGCAACTCTGTTACAGACTAAGAGCTTATCAATTCTCTTCTATGCTTAGACAGTAAGAGTAATGGTAGCCCTATAAAAGCCTTGATAAATTGTGAATTTTCCATACAACATCAAGTCATTTTAGTATTTCATTTAAGCTACTTAGAGTAATAATGACAAACAATTATCATGCTTTTATAGTAGGTTATCTACAGGCTCTTCTACAAATTATTTACAGTAGCCTGAAATAGATTGTTTATGGACCATTTGTCTTCCCTCATAAACAGACATAATGAACATTTTAGAGCATGTTAGTGACATGCAACTGTCATGAAAGGTGACATTTAGAGTAAATAGTCTTCATATATAATTAAACATTATTTCTACTTTTTTCATATTTTATTTATCATCTTCCAGTACAAATTTAAAATATTACAGCTAGGTTTATAAAATATAGGCTGCTTTCATATTTTTCCATGATGTTTTGATTGGTTTTGTTGTTATTTGATACCTTATGATCATTAATTACAATGACAAATATTGTTATAAATATGTCCTTAATGCAGTTAAATAGCGACTCTATGCCAAATGATTTTTTTGTTTTCACTTTTCACAGAGTTTAAAATTAAATTATGATTTGATTTTCAATTTTTGTACTTATTCTATTTGATTTTGAATCATGAAATCTTGGCAATAATTCCAGTAGTATCTCCCATAAAGAAACTGCCAAGAAAATTGCCCTTTGGTACCATGTATTTTGTTGCTCCAAGGCATTTAGGTGAATTAATAACCTTTCATATAAAATCCAATAGCTGTTACTGGAGCATTTGGAGTGCCTTGTCTCAAGACACGAAAGATCACTGAGGATGACGGTGGTGAAACGACAAGCACAGTCTCCCTCAGGAGTTTCCAGTGAAGTTGAGGTCCTCAAAGCTCTGAAATCTCTGTTTGAGCACCACAAGGCTCTGGATGAAAAGGTACAGTATGGAAAAAATATATATATAAAATATACCCTCTAACTTATTTTACTGTGCCTTATGATGCGTATTGTGTATTTCCTCCTTTATATAAGCCTCTTACTTAAAATATTTATATGAATTCAAAGAAGTCCTTGGGAATGTATGACCAATAATTGCAGTGCAGCGTAGATCACTTTAGCTATCTTTTGTAGTCAGTAACACTGACTTTTCAAAACAAAAAAATCTTACCCTTATCAGAAATATTTCCCCTGTTAGCACTAAATAAACATAGATGAAATTTATGTCTCTGGTATGTTTTTATGTTCAAAATACAAACTGAGAGTAAAATAACAGTAAAGATCTTTTTGACTATGGAATAGGACTTCCTCTTAAATCTTTTTACTGGAAAAATATTCTAACATACATTTGTAAACAATGAACTTATGCAACTTCTCCAAACTCATTTTTAGTTGATTTGTTAAGACAAAGTGTCCAACTGATCTTCACAGAGAAAAGCAACCACCAGGTTTTACTATCCTATATAAGATTTGAAAAACATTGGTTCTCTTAAAATAATTCATGTCAGAAAAGTATACCTATCTCTTCTCTAATACGAAAACAACCAATTCATGTTGACGTTACCACTATCTTTTTATTCATTAGCAGGTAGGTAAGAGAGCTTTTATTCACTATGAACAAAATTGATTCAATTCTAGCATGTGCAAGTGTTTTTAAAAGCTCTTTGTGGGCTGCAGATAGGGAGAGAAAGGAGAAAGACTTTGACAGCAAGAAAAAATGTGGAAAGTGGTTGCTAAGAGACAGAGGAAGATGGGTGATATTTTGCACCAACAGCAGTGCTAACATGACACTGGCTATGTTAAATTTCAAGATAATAGGGCTGCACTTAAAAGCCAGAAGAATACCCAGTCATCTGGGCCCGTGTTGGATGTACCCAGTAACAAGGAGAGCAAACCATTTCTACTGTATCTGTGGCTCCATAATGGGAATCAGTTCTTTAAAAATGGATATTATAGCACGGTTTGATAGATCAAGTGACATCTGATTAGTCTTACTTTGTGAAGCCTTTTTTAGTAAAACACCATCTAGTGCCCAAGAAAATAGGAGTACACTGAAGGACCATATGAAGTGTAGGTAGTACATTATTTTTGAAGTAATAAATACAATTAAAGTAGAATAACACTTGCTTCTATGTGCTACTTTTACTCACTTACTGTCTTTAAATTCCAGAATGGAGAAAACAAATTGAATCATCAGAAAAACAAAACAAATTTATCAGATAAAAATACTTTGCAGTTGTTACTGCTCCTTTTTCACTAACAAGTCAGTGAGTTAGAACAACAGCTTTCCTTGTATTTATCAGAAATTAAGATGGTTTTGTTTGCTTTGTTTGCTTTAACATAAATTTGAAGAAGGAATCAAAGCAAAATTCATTGCAGTGTAATTTTATATGAATTTCAGAGAATTTGGCTTTCTTTAGATTCAAAGTTTCTTCAATATGAACTTATAAAGTTCAGGAATTACTAAATAATAAGTAATACTTAGAGTAAAGTAATATTCAAAATATATGAATACCAAATGCATTAGTATGGTCTTTTGTAAGCTGAATGTTTTTCCTGGAATATGAATGAGAAAATCTGAAGTCTTTATTCAGCTTTTGTATTATTCTTCAAGTATATTTTGATATAGACAGAGAAAAAATAATTAATAAATAAAGTTACAATTTATGGGCTGTAGAGTAGGTTTCTCCTTTAAATCATAACACTAATGTAGCATTGTTTTCTCTTTTACACTGGTTTAATGAACACTTTCCCCCAGTTTTAACAACTTCAACAACACTTCATGTGGTTGACCATGAAGAATTAGTTGCAACATTTCCTGTGTCACCATGGCATATGTGAGTGTCAATTAGTTGTTCACTGCTCAGATGAAAGAAAAAAGACTTCTGTGCCAAGGCAGAGTTGCTTTCAGTTTCTTTAGAAAATGTTATAGTTGGAGAATAAATAAGGGCCATCAGACTGCAATTTTACTTAGGTCATTATAAAAAAGTGCATTAACTGTGTAGCTGCAAAGCAGGAAAAGAAAGAGAGGGCAAGGCAAGGCAGGTCAAAGCAATTTCCAGCTTTGTCTTTGTTTCACACTGATATTGTTCTGTGTTTTTACTGACTAAAGGCCAAGAAAGAAAAAACATGGGTTCATACAGACATAATAGCTTGATATTCAGAATAACGAAATTAATAATTACCTATTTTTTCTGAATTGTCATGTAAAAAAATGTCTCCTACACTGTCTCTGAAACAGCTATTATTTCCAAGGAGTGTTGTTTTCCAAACTGTAAAATGTCTTTATAAAAGCCACTAGTATTCAGTTCTACAGTGACACAGGTTAAGGATAATTTTTTTGTGATTCCAGCTCCCTGTAGAGCTCTCACCTCCTCACTAAAATGGCCTAGTTGGTTTGCAAATTCTAAAACTCCTCTAAGCAAACACAAGTGTTAAACATTTTAAAACATATTTTAAACGCATGCATTCTCATTTATAAAACACGCTTAAATACAACAAGGTTTTAGGAAACATTAGGAAGACGTAAAGTAAAAGGACAAACTCATTGCATGTAATTTCAGCTAGTAACAGTCACCATCTTGTGATATTTTCCTCCATCATCTTGTCCCTCAGTAATACTTACAGCCAAGAAGACTGAAGTGAGAAAGATGATTCTCATTTCTCCATTAAAAAATTATTTTATGACAGCTTGCACTGTATAAGAGATTGAAATAAGGCTTCTTGAGACAGGACTATAACCCTTAGTTATCAGTGAAGTGCTAGTGAGAGACAAAAATTATGGTGGGAATTGAAGCAGGAATTTATATAGAAAATGCATTTTACAGAGGAATCAGGAACCTCTGGGAAGGTTGAGAGCATACGAAGAGGAGAGAGAGAGAAGAAGAAGAACCACAAAGATGATGAGAGGGCTGGAGCACCTTTCCTATGAGGATGGTCTGAAAGAGCAGGGCTTGTTCAGCGTGGAGAAGACTCCATCATTGCAGTCATAAAAAAAAATCAGAAAGACTCCATCATTTCAGTACATAAAGGGAGCCTAACAGGAGAGATGTGGACATCTCTCTTTGACAGGGAGTGTAGTGACAGGACAAGTAGTAATCGCTTTAAACTAGAAAAGGGTAGATTTAGATTATATATAGGGAAGAAATTCTTCACTATGAGAGTGGTGAGGCACTGGAAAACATTGTCCAGAGAAGATATAGATACTCCATCAGAATGGCACCTGATGGGTATCTTTAAGTACCTCTGTAAGTCATGATTTCTGTTCTCTTAAGACTAGCAACATTGTTTAGTGCATTGTAGAACTATAGTATTATAGCATTCCAATAATTTATGTGAGTAATTTAAGCTGAAGTATGTAAAGAGGACCAAAAACCTCTAAAGTACTACTAGATCTGCATTGGTCAGAAAGGCTAAGAAGTTTCTTCTTTTTAGTGTTCTTTTCCTGAACATGACTTTGGTCACCATTCTTGAGACTTACAGACTCTTCTAGCAAAATCTGACTTCCACTGCGATCAGTAATAATAGAAAACAAAGTATGGTAGGAAAGGTAATAATATTTTTTAGATTAGGAGGTATCACAGGAAAAAATATGAAAGTTTTAGTGAAACATTCCTTTATAGGTCTCCCCATATTAGTCAAGGATCTGAAAACAATTATATATACATGAAAATATGCAATGTTTCATTGTACATGAAAGACTGATTTTTTGTTTGCTTTGTTTTACGACGGAATCTGCTGATCTGGTAAAATGCATTCACTTTCTCTTCAAACACTCCTTACAGCTTAAACATTCTTAGATCATCAGCTGGATCTAGGATGGTGTGGTGGGAATGGTGATAGAAATTTCTGCTGAATTTAGGCCCATTTACTGGGTTATAGTCAAGTAACTTAATGTGACGTGTGTAATGAAGTTGTGTGGAATAGCAAATGAGTTGTTATAGGATCCCTTTATGGTCAGAAGAGATAAAGTCACCAACACACAGCACTGAAGTTCAGTTTAGGTCAGATTTACCTTTTAATCATACTGGGAACCTTGTGCCTACATTGCTAGCTTAGGTTATCTATAGTTACATGAGATAATGCCGAGCAGCCAAGATGCATAAACAGAAAAAAAAATGTTTTCAGAAGTGTTACATAGTTGTTCCTGCTGCTTTTCATTGTTTCATTTGTAAAAGATGTTTGTAAACAACATTTTATGTGTAATGTAATTTAAGAAAATTAGCACTTCCTTTGTTTTCCATAGTATTATATGCAAACTGTAGAACAGCAGTATGGCATTTAAAGTTTGAAACCCATTTTTGTGGGTTACGTTTTCTTATGGTTAGGTTTAAACATTTACTACAGAATATGTCTAATGAAAGGATGTAACACACATACCTACAGACTGGCAGGGCATACTGTAGTGCATATGAAGGATTATATAAATTTTAAAGACTGATAGAAGAAATGTTACAGCACATATTTTGATTTTTCTTCCAGGTAAGGGAGCGACTGAGGGTTTCTTTAGAAAGAGTCTCTGCACTGGAAGAAGAACTCGCTGCTGCTAACCAGGAGGTAATGTAAAACATTTTCTCTCCTTCTGAGGTTCAATTTCTTTGATATTGTGTCCTGTGTGTTCCCTGTCAGTTTTCTTAAAGCGTTCAGAAAGAAGGATAAATTACATTCTGAGTAAGCTGATCAACAAAACTGGTTTAAGGTGCTGGCCAGACTGATTAATACAACCTTTTGTTTTCTAATTTATTCAGTTGTGAGCAAACTAAAATTTAGGAGCTAGTTACAGGTTCATAATATTTTTATTGGATATGAAAAAAGAAGTTTATCTACTTACATGTCAGATAATACAAAAAAATTAATAACTTGAATTCCCATTTTACTATAAAATTGAGTAAAACGTTTATAGATGTGCATTATGTGTATGTTAAATTAAGGAGGAAAGTATATGGCTGATGTCAGAATTTATGTTTGCCATCCCTTTTAATTGCAGTATATAATGATGAACGGTGGAGCTGTATAACTTTTGTGAATTTAGACAATACATTTTTTCCCTATAAGCTAGCTTGCAGACTGTTCTCATATTCTGATTTGTTTGAAAGTGTGAACACCACAACCTGATTGTATTATACATGCAATGCACGCACAAACAGAAAGGAATTTTGCACCCACAGAGATAATTCTGAAGCCTGAGTGTATAATGGATTCAGGTGGTCACATTGCCACCCCGATCACATTCTGAATCTTCACCTGACATGCGCTTTTCATACTGTTTAATATCAGTTAGACAAGCAGTAGAACCAGATGAAAGCTATTTTGGTTTATGTCCATTTCCTGGTGTTCTTTTACTGAACTTTAAGGCACAAACTGAAAACAACCATAGAAAATGTTAAACTACTACCAAATGCTTGTGGGAAAATGGAATGCCTATAATTCTGGACAATGTGTGATAACATAAACTGTAATATAATAACATAAACATAAACTGTACTGTAGTAGTTTACTGATAAACTACGGTAGAAGTTTTTTAGTTGTTTTTGTTTGTTTGTTTGTTTGTTTGTTTGTTTTTCTGATGATAAGCTAGAACAAGTAACTCTTAAAGTGACTTCTTCAAAAGGGTCTGCAGTGTATTAGTTCTTCCTTTTTATAAGCTATGAACCAGATATTATAAATCCTCCCTTTTATTCGGGCAGACAAAATATAGTTACTTTATCTATAAAATACAATCCCTCTTTTACTGTTCCATTTCATGGAATAGGTGGGTTCAAATGATTTTGTTATATTATATTGAGTATGAGTAATCTGTTACTTGTACTAGCACTTACTAAACAGAAAGCAGTCCTTTTGAACAGTGAAGCTGAATAAGATGCATCCCATTACTCATATTGCTCTTATTCATGATCCAAGTTTACTTCACTGAGCATGGGACCAGGTCTTTAGAGCATTGCCTTATTATCCAGAGATTGAAAGAAAATTATTTTAACTTGTATTGACAGCATGGAGTAAAACTATACACAATTAAATTAGTTTCAAATAGGATTTTCATAGCTGTTCTTGCTCCTAATGCTTAGAAATGCTATAAAAATTTTGTCTCTAGATGATACTAAGAAATTTAGAAAGGTATTTAATTAGCAAAGCTTGACATAACCATTAACAAAATCAGAATACTGGTATCCCAGTTTCCCGTGAGGGACTGCTCAAGCTTTAAACTGGAAATTCAATTGAATAATAATAAAAAGGAGATAGAAAGAGAGAAGTGGATAATTTTCACACATATAATGTTCACTCTATTAGCAATTTAAATGAGTCAAAATTAGTTAGACAATCACAATGTACGCACCTGTTCTTGTACTACACTGCTCAATGAATGCACAGGCAATACAGGGCTTTATCAAAAATTTATCATACTGTACATGAAAATACATGAGTGAAGTTTCCAAGGGAATTAAACTTATGCTTTTCAGTAATTTCCATATTCCTGTTATTCAGTGTTTGCTTGCCCATGAGAATTTGTATTTAATTTTCATATCCCTTTTCTCATACTGTTCCTATATTATGGCTGTTCTGACACAGGAGCAGTGACAAACAGCAGACACTCATGAGTACTTGCACTGGATATAAACTCGTTTAAAAGGGAGAGAGGAGACTGTAGCTTCCTTCACTAGATGTAAATAATTTCTCAGTCAACAGTCTTTTGTAGCATATTACGTGCATAACAAAGAGTGCAAAAACATCTGAATGTTCATATGCTGATATAGCTGATTTCAGCTGTAGTTGCCAGCACTGTCTTACATAGCACTTCTTATTTGTAAGGGAATTGTAACACCCAGTGACTTTAAATTGCAGGGGCAGTTGAGATGGACAGCTCAAGACACCAAGTGAACTTATCATGTGTAGCTAACATTTATGTGTAATCACATCATGGTAATAGAGAAGAACCTTGACCTGCAGTTCCACTTACTGACTGGATATGACTTCAGTCATTGCTGTTGGTTGTTCTGAGCTTTTCAAAAAAACCAAATGGTTCATTGTTGGTTTGATTCTGTGAAGGCAATAGTTTTTATTTAAATGTACATTTTACTGGGAGAAAGAAAAGTTATTTAACTGTATATTTTATATTGCTGCAACTGATTTGTAAGCATAGACTGGTCCTTATAACAGCAGTCTGGAGAGTCTTCATGCAGACTGTGGTATGGTAACAGCCTATAGTAATTAAATTCCATAATACTTGTAATATTTGCTTTTTGTCAGCAGCTATCACATGATAAATCACTGAAAAACAGATTTACATGTGCTTACTCTTCAGATACTTTTGAAATGATGCAATACTTTATCTGGTTCTACAGAACCCATGGTCTCTCCAAATAGTTATAGCTGAATGTTTTAATTTGCAACTAGCAGTTGTACAAGCTGCAGGAAGTACAGACCACACCAAAGTCAATGGTACAGTAATGTAGTGTCTGTTTATGAAAAATATGAAGGTAGATGCAATGCTTTTCAGTGAGCATATGAACATTACAAATTCCAATAAGGTTCTGTGAACCACTTTTCTCTTTACACACTAATTTGAATTTCATATTTTATTAGCCGTATATGTCACGTATATATCATCAGTAATTCAAGTTCTATTGGCTTTCAAAGATTAGGGAACATACACAGGGGTATGGCCCTTACCAACGCTTTTAAATGCATTTATGCTCCAATGTAAAATGTTAAATGACAACAGTTGTGATTTCTATTAACAGATTTTACTGTTTCCCAGAAATCTCAACAAACTCTTTCCCCTCAAAAATGACCTTTAGAGATTTTTCCCAGTGCTTGAATGTAAAATTAAACTTTATGTATGCTTAAAACTATACTTTTTTTTAAGTACTGAATATAATACTTTGCATATAAATTTCCTCCTGCCTTTCTTAAGTATTTATTCAGCCATTTTATAGTCTTCCTGTGCTATTAAGGTTTGTATGATAAGTGACATTCCAAAACCTATTTTTGTTTCTGTTTAATTTTCTGTTTTTTCCAATTTTTTCTCATTAGTAGACTATGTAGCATGAAAATACAATGTTAAGTATATTCATTATCTCAATTATATACTGTTGGAACTCAGAAAACACTGGGACTGTATAGAATATGAAATTAGAAAAATTACTGGTTTGAGGTTCCACCAGACACTTTTTCTTCAGCATTTGATGAAAACGACATTTGCACATGCCAAACATGATATTGCTTCTGTCAACCATCACATAGATTTTATTTAAAAAGTCTTGGGCTGCCTTAGAATTTCCCCTTGCTTCCACCAAATTTTACTCAACATTTTGTGGATGAATTTAACTCCTGGAACTATCAGAGGGATTGCAGAATCCCCCTGTCAGGCTCACAGTCATAGAACTACATTATTCTCTTATTTGTGCAGTGGAGTAGAAACCATGTAAAAGGAACAGTTTGACAAGAAAAATAGCATTTGCACTTCTTGCATGTCTAATATATTCAATATTTTATCAATTCAACATTCAGAAATTGATGGAATTTAAATCTCTGTATGAAATTGAGTGATATTCAGTATGTTCAGTGACTTTTTTCTGAAAGACAAAAGCAAGGCCAGGCTAGATAGCTTGTACCTACTTCTGGTGACTTAAAGCATGTATTCCGATGAAAAACCTGAAACAGCCTTCACCTGTATTGTCACATTTTACCATATTTTCTCAGAGCAGTGTAAGTTATTGCTACATAAACTCTCACCTACATTCTAATGATCGTCTTTTTTTTTTTTTTTTTAAGAAATAACTTTACACAGCTCTAACTTTGGTGAAGGTTTCATCACGGTTAAATTAATTTAACTTAACAGAATTTAATTAATTAACATAATTTAAATTTCTATGTGATTGTGCCAAATGATATATTCTCTGCAAAACTGCCATCATTAAAATATCTTAGTTTGAAATGTAATCTTTATGTCCTATATGTAATTGCTTTTCTTTTGCCTTTAACTATCTAGTTAAATGTTAACTTTGAAAAAATGTTACTGTGGCACTTGTTTTAAATGTGGTAATGAAGCAAAGCAAAGTTGGCTTATTTTGTGACTCTTTCTTATACTCCATGTCCCACAGTTTTTAATTTTGATGTCTACATGTTTGAATTAGGACATGTGGCACAACAACTGAAGAGACTGAAAAATACTTCACTGCCTTATTTTTTACAAGATCAAAAAATAAGCACAAGAAATAATCTGTAAAGTTACTATAGATATTTCATATTATTCTTTCAGCTAATTCTAATCTAAGGTCTAATAGGAAAAACAAAACAAAACAAAACACCACAATTGTGGACGTGTAGGGCAGCAAGGCATTTATGCCAGAAGCATTTCTCCCTAAAGTCTGAACCTAATAGGTCAAAAATCCAATGCATTTTTCATGTAGTGACTTCAGAACGGTAATATCTATTGGCATATTTGAAACAAAACATCAGTATTCCACTTGTGGTTTCTCAATATTACTTATATCAACAATAAATTTTACTGCACAGAATTGTTTTTTCAAAACAATTCTGAATGCAAAATGAACTTGTTTTTTCTTTTCTGCATTATCTGCTGTCACTGTAGAAAAGAAAAAACAAGTTCATTTTGCATTCAGAATAATGACTTTGTGTATTTTAGTATTGCGATAGAAAAATCTTGGTAAAAAATGCCTGTAGTGTTATCTCCCATTCATAACTTTCCTTAGTCACTTAGATTATTTATGTGTAGGATACCGAGTACTGTTGGTAACCCAATAATGTATGTTAAATAGGTTCAATAACTCGGGTCTTTGCTGAAATGATTTTCGAGATCTGTGTTGTGTAGCTGCCCAAATATCTCAGAGTACCTTCAGAGATTGTGAAATGCTGTGTTCTCTTGCCCTTCTGTTTAATATGTGGCCACCTGTAATAAATTCTAAAATTCTGATGGCATGTTCAAGTTATGTATGTAAGTTATTTCCATTTATTCTTTAAAAGAAACCACTTTGTAGTGAAGAATGATTAGCAGAAAAGAGTACATGGTCTGTGTTTGTATGTTTGTTGAGAGCTTCCTTAAGAAAAGCTTAGCTGAAGGGAAAAGCCTTCCACTCCTTCATTAATTTAGTGCGCAAATTGTTCTGTTTTCAACATATGTCATAAAGACAACTCTTATATTCTACATTTATTTTCCAAACTGTCAAAGATCCCTAATATGAATGGATTAAGGTGCTCCAAGGTTTTATTGCTATTAATAGAGGAATCAGATTCTTCAACAAAATGATAGATTTAAGCTCCTAAGCATCTCCACTGCGATACTGATGTTTTTTTTTTTCATTAAAATCTTGGGTCACAGTTAACACGGATCCTTCATTTTATGTATTTGTGAAACGTTGTAAAGATTTTTGTTATATAAAGATTTGTGACTGAATGCCATTGCCATAGGTTTATCACTGAAGAGCACAATGTAGTTTCACTCCTGTCACTCACAAAACAGCCTGAGACCTACTGCATCTCTCAGTGCAACTGGGTGTAACTCGGTGTACTGTTACAGCTCATCCTTATGTATTGATAAGTATATATATGAACACTGAACTTTGATCAGCTGTAAGTTACAGTTTTTGAAGAGAAGAAAAAAATTAAATTTTGTAAGATAATGCTTCATGGAATATGACAAAAGACAAAAAGGAATGGAAAACTGTGATTTGCTAATTCCATTTTATTTACTGTTCCTCCAAACCTGCTGTGCAGCTGTGAAGCAATTGTTTAAATATACATTAAAAGAAACAGAAAGCTAGATGTTTGAAATCTAGTTTTGCAAATCTCTTCAAATCTGCTTCATTTTTAATCTGACAGAAGCATGTGACTTAATGAAACCTTGGTCCCCCGTGATTTGAGATACTGATGGTTTATTTCATGCTTTGGTTTCATCTCTGAATAAATGATGACTGGAAAGTAAAAATTCCCTGTTTCCTCCAAACCTTGTAACACAAACACTCCTTAAAAATTAGCATCTTCATCAAAACGAGCATAAACATAATCCCATGAATTCTCTTTTTTTCCCCCTTTTATGTGTATTGTAAAAAGTGTTTTGAGGTTGTTCTATTTCATTCTGAAAACAAGTTAGGCATCACTTCTCTCATATAAAAATGTAATCTTATGAAGATAAATCTCAGTTCTTTTACATATTTTCTGTTTCCCAACTTTTTTTTGTGTAAATAATTAAAGAAAAGAAACTAGGAAATACACTGGAAGTATTCATTATACTCTTTTGGTTAAAAGTTATATTCTCATTTTTATAATGGCTTTTGCTTAAGTTTCAAGAGTTTTGCCTTCTATTTGTATAACAAAATTTGTTCCAATCTTAATTCAAACAAATATTTATTGGTACATTTAGTTTACTCCATATATTCTATTTAAATTTCAGTGCTTTTACTGTCCATTTTTACTATGATTATTTTTGCATCACCACACTCTGAACAGTAAAGGACCAGTGTCCTGTGGTCCTTTAGGAGCCCTGTGAATATCACTTCCAAGAGTCAGGCTGATCCTGTGCTTTCTGAATGCCCTTGCCTCCCAAAAACACTAAGGTTATTTTAACTGAATATAGCTTTCCTATAGAAGAAGTAGTAGAGGCCAATCCAATAGATTTCATGGGTAAGATGATTCATTTCATAAGCATAGATAGACGTATACAACTAAATTTCATAACTTGATATTTGGCAGCCAATGCAGTGTCTACCCAAGTGCGCTATCTGCCAGGCTTGGTACAGTGCATAAATCCTGGTATGCTGCACGACACGCACTCACCATGTCATAACTCCATGCTGGGGAGCTAATTATGCTAGCACAAGCCCTTTCCCAGCTACGTGCCTGTTCTTTTTAATGGAAGAGAGGCTGGGACTGTGGACAGGGTGAAAACTAAAGTGCCCTCCATGAGGGTCTGAGTCTAAATAATGATAGGACATCGTGCCTGGGGCTCACTACAGAACAACTGTCCTGCACTTGTCAGCGTATATAGAACATTTACATTTCTGAAATTCAGTTATTGGAGTTATTTTGAGGGCCTGCACAATACTTTATATGCATCAGTAAATAGGGATAGTGGGGCATGCCTGACATTTCTGCATGACAGCAAACAAATACATCAATATATGACACAGAGCCAAAGCTGAAGAACCCATCTGAGTGATAAATTGATCTTCTGTTTTCTTCTCTACTTTATTCTAGAGAATTACAGAATAGGAAAAGGCTATGTTTCTAGCACAGATTTATCACCAGTTCCTCACCCAATGTAGAATAAAGGCAGAGAGACGACACACACGGAAGACAAACAAAGAAATATCAGCTGAGAGAAGAACAGGGTTGGCAGGGGCCAAGGGTGTAGCTGAGCATATTTCACATAAGTTTGCCGGTACACTTGAAACTCCAAGAGATTAATAAACAGAGTTTATTTGTATGTGTTTGCTTAGGGATCACTCATAATCAGCATGAGGTTTGGTTCTGGGATAATTTCAGGTTGAATTTAATATCATGTGTTTGTCAGCCTGTTTAGGGACCTTACAAATCAATGGCATAGAATTCTCATTGGCCTAGGTTTCATCAGGTTATGTTGGAAAATGCCTTAAACACACTAACTTGTTAGAGTAAAGAACATACCATGAAGTTATGCTTAGCTGATTTGCATTATAGACCTCACCATTGCTTTCACACAGATTAACGCTGAGAATTTTAATGCCCAATGTTTAATTTTCTCACTATATGCACACAATGCCTTTCGTAAGACACCGGAAGAAAAAATAAATCACTTCTCTTTGATCTATTGTTTTGGGATTCATAGGCTTAGAAATATGTGCTATTTTACCATGCGCTGGTTGTGTAAATTCAGATTTAAGAACACAGCTGATTATCTTTTCATCTGTATCAGCTCCAGGGTTATTTGACATTTGTCAAATGACATGTTTGGAGGATCAAGATAATATCACTGCAAGAATTAGTCTTGTTGATTCTTTATCCTTAACAATCTTCTACTGCATTCATCTTGATGAAAATACAAACATGTACCCATTTTTCTTTGTTTATGATCTGCTGTAACAATATATGGCTTTATTATTTATTTAATATATTTCTTTGGGACAATTAAGCAATTTTCTGTTTATTTATTATATATTACATGTTTTATTAAAAACATCTACATTCATTAACTCTCAAAACAGGTTTTAAATAGTGTAACAACATCACAGTATAATATTTTATGCCTATTACTCTCCATAATCAATTTTTAATGCATAAATTGGCTTTACATGCTACAATTGAATAAAAAATATATATGTTAATGACTCAAGTCAGTCATTAAAATCAATTTTAAGCTTCAGTAGGTTCATATTTATTAATCAATATTCTAGTTAATATATGAACCAGCAGATGAATCATTTGGGTTTTCATATTAGGTCACCTCAGCCCAACAGTGCACCTGCAGGTCTAAGAGTATTCTCCAAATTCTTAACTAGCACGATGGTAAAAGCTACACATCTGCAATAAAATGAGTTAAGGGTATTTTGCTAGTCATAGGTCCATTATTAGATCTCCTTAATTTACAAGCAGAGCAAGATCCATGAGTGTGACAAACTGAGTCCATATGAGAGAAGTAGGAAGAGCGTATGCTGAGTGTATGCAATGAATAGAAGTGTCTTTTTAAATGCTAATCTAAGTAAATATACTTACGAGATTTTTGAAATCAGTTTGTTTTTTAACTTAGTGAAACAAATTCCCATTTATTTGTACTGGAAGTAAATATAAAAATAATTTTACTTTGGATATACTGTAAAAAATATTTCAGCTTTGATGAAGAAAATTAGATGTACTTCTTTTGGATAGGCACTATCAATATCTAGGTGGAATTACTCAGAAAGGAGCTGTAGGAGAATTATATTATTTCATTCCATCCTTAAGAAATAGCCCTGTTCACACGGCAAACTGGAAAGTTTGTACATTTCTATTTGTGTAATTCACAGTTAATTTCTCTGCTTTAAAGTATTAATATCAATTTAGATATTTTTCCTGCAGTAATTGTAAAATAAAAACATTTTAGAAGTTCAATTTACTAAAAATGTTCCTTAGAATTAAAAAATTATTTAAAAATGTATCAGTGAGGACTAAATCTTTCATTTTTGCTAGAGAAACTTGTGGAAAAAAAAAGAATCCCATTAAGAATGTCACTGAAAAATAGTAACATCTTAACTAGCATTAAATGGGTACTTTTGGTTTACTTTTTGGAATTGGGACTTTAGTTCACTCTATGGTGCTTCGATTTCAACAGACTGTGAGATAGGAGATTTAAGTTAGGAATTTCTCCCCTTATGAATGCAGATTAGGGCTTTGAAATTCTTTAATTATAGTTCTGGGTTAAGGTTTATTTCTGGTCTGTTTTTTTACTCATATCCTATCCATTGTATTTTCATGTTTTGCACAGTCGGTAACACAGATGGTGATTTTAATACAGATACAGTATGTGGAAAAATGTAATAAAACTGACTACATACACATGCAGAACGGTGGGTTTTTCATAACAGATGTGTCCACTTTAAACAATTTCAATGTCTCTAGATTACACTATGCAGATAAAGAATATAAAATTTCATTTTGGAAAGGCTGTTTTTACTCAGAAGGAAATAGATTAATGTAATCAGAGGAGGAAAATGGATTTGCTGTGCAAATAGCAAAATACTTTTATTTTAACCTCCATAGATTTTTTTCAAGCCCAATTATTTACGTTAAACATTGGTTGCTATCAATTAACAGCTTATATACTAAGAGCAATTACATAAAGCACATTATTTTTATTATGTTTCTTCAATGTCTTGTATAAAAAACTATGTTTGAATGTACAAATAGATATATATTTGAGTAAATGTATATGTATGTATATACACACACATTGAGAGTGTGTTCATGTAAACATATAGGCTGCTCCACAAGTTATGCTTCCTATTTAGTCCCATGGAAACTAGAACAGATATAAACAGCACAATAATACTATTTGATAGAGAAAATTTGAAGCTACAAAGCACTGTTTTTCAACATAGTCACCATCATTATTCATTTTCAACAGCAATGAACAAGAGCATGCATGCTGTGCTCATAAATATCCATACCACCCACTCGGTCACCGTGCTCACATCTACTGCTTGGTTTCCATAAGCGTTCACCAAACATCAATGAGTGTCAGTGCTTGCCATTTTTTCTGCATGGAGGAATTCAGTGAAACATCCTTCCTTCTCCTTTTCCTTCTTTCATACTTCCATGTCAGACAGTATTCTGTCAGACTGCCCCTCTGCTGCCATCTGTCACATGGCAACAAAATGTAATGGAATATCAGTGGGAAGGTTCAACCTCTACTGCCATACCACCAGCATCCATCTCCAACATCATGGGCCAACATAATAAAGTAGGAAGCACTATCTATGGATTAGCCCTTGTATAATGCATTAATGCATACATTGTGCAGAACAATGAAGATCATAATGCTTCTGCCAGATCTCTATCCTGGCCAGCTGGAAATCATTCCATATACTACTAGTGAACTGTGGGGTTTTTGTATCCTAACTGTCTTTGTGAAAGTAATAATGTAAATGTAATAATTTTGCTACTGTTTCATTGAACATGGTTAAAAACAAAACAAAACAAAAAAGCAAAAGAAATTAGTGAATGTCAAATACACACTGTAATACGGCCACATAACTGATATTTGTTAGTATTTTTCCATTGCGCTAGTCTATATAAAAAATAGTTTGTTCACTGTATCTTGTTTCACAGTACAATTTTTGTGACAAATTTAAAGTAGCACATTTTTGTTGGCATAGATAAAGGTTTCTCAAGAAAATGTACTGAAATGTACCCAATAATCTGGGAAAAATCCTAACAGATTTTTTTTTTTTTCATAATGGTAACTACACAGTTGCTTTAATTGCTTTATATTCTGTTTACAAAGAGTTGCCCCTATATCACAGAAATAAATGGTACTTGCTGTAGATCATGCACAATAGCACATAGTGATAATGCTTTATTTGATTCAGAACTCATAATGAAGTGAAGGAGACTGATGAAGCCCATTGCCTTATTACCAGCCAAAAGTCAAAATGACTGCTGATCAACCTGATTCAGAAAGAGCCAGAGCTTAGTGATAGCCTCACTGCAAAAGGCCCTGTGGCCAGCTGAGTGCCCCAGCTGTGAGTGTCATCAGACATCAGAATTCTGGTCCTAAGCAGAAATGCCCTCATAGATACATTGACACCTTCAATCTGTTAGTAGGTATTGTGAGTACAAACCAGCAACAGTGAAGGATCACAAGTGTGGTTAATATTCTCAGTTAAATTTAAGTATCTTCCTAATTCAGAACGTCTCCGATCTTTTTTGCATGTTGTCATTCTGCATTTGCATTTGAGTGATATAAAAGCAGCTTGAAAATGCTAGCAGCCATACAAACAGGGTCACAGAAGGCAGTACCTATATCAAGATTTTAAGAATTAAATAAACAAGACATACAAGAAGTAGGAGAAACAAGATGTTTTATCTTTTTTTTTTTTTTTTTTTTTTACAAAACTTGAATTACAGAAGATGTAAGCTATGAAGTAAGCATAATCAAGGGCTGTATCTCAGTGTATGACTATATGATCTTTCACTCTTTCACTTTTACTGTAAGGTGCAGACCCCCCTTGATTTTTTAAGCCAACTATCTTTTACAATGTCCCTCTGATCAGCTTGAAAATTGTTGCTTTAATCTGAACATAAATTTTCTTGCAGCATTAGCCAGAGCACACACTGTCCTACTAATGGTAGGACAACACTTCTTGGCCATTAAAAAGCACAAGTATATGGGTTCTCTTTCATTTTCTCCTTTTTCAAGCTCCATATCACAGAAACCCAAAATATCTATTTTCATTAGGCCTACCGCTGTCTAATCAACAAGGGTTATAAAGACTTCCTCACAAGAATGATTTCATCTTCATGAGGATTTGTCCATAGTGATGAAATCTAAACAGCAGTATTAATAGAAGGTCAGTAATTTCAAAAAGGAAGAAAGAGAAGAATTCATGATGTGAAAATATTGAAAATATGTATTAGTCATAAGTCTTACAGCATTTTTCTTTGAACAAAGTATTATTTTTCTTGACATGTTAGGATACATTTTGGCTCAATTGTGTAAATTTTTCTGCAAAATTTTTCTTACTACCTAAAGAGCAAGAAAAAATACTGGGATATGGACAAACAAAACATAAACCTTGTTGATGTTGTCAGTCAGATACAAACACTAATTTTAAAAGTGAATTTTCAAAATGCTACAAATGCTCAATTTATAAGTTTGTCTGATTCCTTTAAGTAGCTGAATGGGAAAAAGTTAAAAAAAGATCAGATGTGCCAGATAATGGGCTTTTACTCAAGACCAACCCTTCTAAAACCTCTCATCAGCCTTGCACAAAAAAACAAGGTTTTCAGCATCTTTGATGATTCTATTTCTTGGGAAATGATTCCTGGAGATCCATAGGAAAGAGAGGAGTTACGCCTGTTGGAATAGAAATCTTACTTGCCTCCTTTCTGGTGATCACAGCAGAATAGATTTTCTGGAATGAAAAGACAGACTGGAATCCACTAGAACTATTTGTCCAGGAAGCATGGAGAAGAGCAGATTAAACAAAGTTACTGCTGTAGCTAATATTTGTGATTAAAAAAAAAAAAAAAAAAAGACAACTTTTCAAAAGCAGTACAAAATTGCTGCCATGCAATTAGAGCTCTGCATTTTACTGTGTGGATATTTATTGCAGATCCTGAGATTCTTGGTAAAGAGTCATGTCATAATGGAAAATAAAATCCAGTGTTTTAGTTTATTTATTTCACTCTTAGTTCTTGAAACTGTCGTTAGTATTATTAACTAGTAAGAATTATTTGAACTGAGGTTTCAAGGAGCATTTACCAAATAAAATGGTCTTTATCTGTGAGACCAAAATTAGATGAAAGATTTAAATTCCATTGTTAAAAGGATGCTCATAAGTAATGAGATTTTAGATCATACCATAATTTCCAACAATTTCTGCAACCAAAATGAAATTTCCGATTTGGTTACAATGAATGAACAAATTATAATTTTTTTTCAGTTTCCTATTATTTGGTGGAAATATTTTCATGTTTACTGAGAAAAAGTAATTGCTATCTGCCGTCTAAGATTTCATTTCCCTTCTTTAATCCCATCTACCAAAATTGCTACGGTGATATGAAATTTCTATTAGAAAAAAGCTTGTGACTCACTTTGAGCTGCTGTTGCCTTGTAAAAGAATGTTGAGAAGGTGGTTAAGACATACCCATGCTCTTTCCCTCTTTTTTTATTTTGTTTTGTTTTAGTGATCTAATTACTTTCTCACTAGAATACACTTCATCACTGTTAGTTACTCAAAGAGGAGGCAAACTGCTTGGGTTCTTCCTTTGACTGACATAAAAAAAATTGAGCCCATCGAGATTTGTGGGTTGTCTAGCAAATCATGTCATTGTATGGAATGTAATCTCTTAAAACCCTAAGTCAGTTCAAAGCAAGATACTTCTCATTCTGCAGCACATTGCTACACAGGATGCCAGAGAGAACACTTCCATTGCAATGGTGTTTTGTAAAAACAGAAGCTACTGGCCAGGAGAAGAAGCGTCACATTGCCACTTTCTCAATCTCCCCTATTTCTGGAAAATATTTCCATCTTTATGACACTGTGAGAAACTCACCAACAGTAGGTGAACTAAATAGTTGTGTAATATTTATTAGTATGTAAGTTTTTATAGGGAAAAATGAAGTCTTATGAGGGTTTATATGGCAGAGTGATATCTGCCAAAATCAGCGAAGCTGGTGCACTCTTATCACAGTTGTAGGTACAGAGATCAGATAGGTATTGTTGCAGTACGATCAAGCTGCTAATTCTTTGTGTGCCTGTTCAGCACAGCTGGTGCTGGGCTGGTACCTCTGCTTTGCACAGTGAGCACCTGTGATCCAGTAGCTTTCCTACAGCTGCCAAGATTGCTGTGTCTTATCTGGAGCACACTGTGCCCTGGCACATGAAAGGGTTCCTCCATCAGTCTGCCAGCGGTGATAGAATGATGTAACTTAGAAGTGGTTTCTTTCATGCAAAATATGCTTAATTAAGACAAAAGATAGACAGTGGAAGTGGATTTGAAATGCCAGAGGCCTAAAACACACCTGGCACTGCCTCAAGCCTTGAGGTGGGACAGCCTGGGCCCCCATTGTTTGCTCTGGCACTCAGCCACTGTTCTCACAGCAATCATTCTTCAGACCACCTTAGAGTGCAGCTGGCTCATCTGGCAATTGCCCAAGGCTCTCTTTTCACTGCTATAGTAGATGAGTCCATTTTGATCTTCAGTCCCTCCGATGTGGTTCGCAGGATAAGTGCTAGAGCTCCCCTGGCCTCTTCCCAGCAGCAAGATTCACTGCTGTGGTTGACAGAATACTGTTGGGCTTGGTCGTGGTTTTGCCTTTTCTGCAACACAGCATAACCAAGTGCACAGAGACATGGGCAATATTACCTAAATGAGAGTTGGGGTTTCCCCCAGCCATGTACCTTTTAGGCATGACTGAAAATAGGATTTTCAGTTGGAGTATGTTTGAGGCCTAGAAATTGCTAGTCTTCTATCCAGAAGAAATTTAAAAAATCTTAATAATGTTTTTATTTATAAGAAGAGTTTAATGGCTCGTTCAGATCGCTTGCCACTGTACTGTAAAGGGAGATGTCCAGTCAAATCTTTTTGTACAGTTAGTGTAATTCTACACATAATTATAACACTTTTGAAGAGTTCCTGCTTGGAATTTCCTGAGCTATCTGTCTTGCAGACCTAACAGTGATTTCTTCCGTGATCTGAATATGTGGGAAAAAATATACAGAGAAGTCTATACTGTGCAGCAATCATGAGGCTGCAAATGATATATAAGTGAGAGACCAAAAGGAGTATTAGCAGGAATGCAGTAGAAACGCTCTGAGACAGCACTGTGTCAATTTGCTTTGCCTTTCATTTGTAAATTGTGTGTTGACTGGAGCAATCTGCTGAGAAATTTAAAATATTTGTCTCTATACTTGTGGCAAGAGACTTCCTCTGTATTTTGAAGAGCCGTTTAACCTCCATCTTCCAATGAAACAGTGTTCTTAACATCCATAAGAATAGTTATTGGGTATTTTGGACCTCTTGTATTTCAGTTTTCCCATTGTTGGAATAGTTGTGAAGACAAGTGAATTAATGATTGCAAGGAGGTAAGCATCATGGCAAACAATGTGATAGGGATATTTTTCTAGCTAGTACATCTGTAAAGGCTTAGAACCAAACATTATCTCTTAGAGCAGTGTATGCAGTTCTTTCCAAGTACAATTCTCAAAGTATAACAAACCATGCACTTGTAGCAGAGAACTCATTTCTGTGACGTGGATGCCACTATTCCTAGTCTTGCATCACATATAAATCTTGTTGAAGTGCAAAGTTCTAAACGTCCTTTCCTGGACTTATTCATGCTGTTTCTGATATTCAGCAAATACACTCAGACTGAGAAGATGTAGGCACAAATATCTTAAATTACTGCAGCCAAATCTGTCACATCTCAACTGACAGTCATTAAAATTGCAGCAAAATCTGTAGCTATCCAGTGAGTTTCTAATTAAATATTGAAAGTCTCTTTTGAAAAGGATCATTAAAAGATATCTTCTTAGTGGAGAAGAAATATAATTAAAATTAATATTTTTACATATTGGACATTTTTTTGTAAGTCCTGTGCATACAATCTACAGTAGGCATTCAGATAACGCCCCCCCCCCTCCCAAGTGAGTTCCATTCTTCCTAAAAACTACCCTGAGGAACACATAAATTGTCTCTGTTTAGTTTTTAAATGCCTTTTCCCCCCCAGTGAAAATTTTCAAAATGCCTAGTTTTTATTATGATTCACAAAAGGATCAATTTGTTTTTCAATAAAAAGATTTTGCAGGTGTGCATTCCATGCTGTGCTTTTCCTCCACCAAAAAAACTGAAAGAAATAGAGCGTACTGTTACTACAAGACCTTGATGATACAAAAGGCTGATTATCATTATAATTCTTTTCAGAAGTTATATATAAAATTCCAAGAAAATGTGCATGCATTTTCAGCTCTATTAATTTAAAAAAAAAAAAAAACTGTAATAATGACAAATTCTGTCATTATTACATCATGGTACAATTAAATAATTTAAATCAGTTAACCTCATTTAAATGTCTCTGAACTGTCTAAGCAGTAGCTTCTGAAAGGTTGTGTTCTGATTAACACGAACTAGAAACATAACTTGAAAAGGGTGCATTTATATGTATGAATCAGGATTTAAATTTCCATTTAGGAAGAAGCAAACCACACTGATCTCTAAGCATCCTTTATTCCGTGTGCTGCACTCAATTATGGTAATCTATATAAAATTACCATTTATTAAACCTTCACACAAGGTTTATCCCTGCCAAAATTGAAGCAGAGTGAGAAGATGGACTGGGAGTTTGAATTATGCTCTCAGTAAACTGAAATATGATACATTTTTTAAATGTAGGCTGTTATAATAATGTAAGAAGACATCCAAGTAAGGAATTTCCCTATTGTCTGAAAGACTTAAGTGTACAATATAGTCACAAGTAGTTTGGCATACCATCCATGCAAAAATAAACACCTTTTTGATTGCACTAAATTAAATTAAAAAACAAAACAAAACAAAACAAAACACGTCTTTTAGCCTTTTAGATCTGTCAAATATAGCAAATTAAAAGAAATAGGTGTCAGCAAGTTTCATTGGCTAGAACAAATTTATTCAGTGTTGAAAGATCAAAGGAACAAGTTCAGTAGTTTACGGTAAAAAAACCCAACAACTTAAAATAATTGTCTTCCTTTAATGCTTACATTCTTTAAGTGATCTATATTCTTACTTGTTGTATGTAACTGTCTAACACTATATACTTGTGCTTAGAGCCTCTTTTATCCTTATCCACAAAAATTATATTTAACAAGTTGTAATGCTAGAAAAGTGAACGATAAATTAAATAAATTCAAAGGAGAAAAATCAATTAATTCAAAAGTATTTCTTATTTTAAATATGATAAAGAATCCTACAAACAGAAATGCCTTAGATGTTTTAGCCTTATGTGATTATTAGTTAATCTAAATATATTTATTTCTCTTCATGCTGTAGGCATCTGTTCAATGGAAAGCAAATTTAAAGCAAGATGATTACAGCAGTTGTCTTTCAATCCTTCACTGGCAGATGGCTTTAAATACAGTTTAAATTGCAAAAACATGGAAAAAAAAGTCAACATAGAAACTGATTATGCAACTGTTTAAAAAATTACAATAGGACTTTATTTAGCTTATGTACGGGCCATATGTATTTGAAAACATAAATTTATGTGTTCATCTGTAGTGTTATACACACTGCAAGAGGGAAAATATACATTGATGAGTTAACTGAAATAATTTTCCTCACTGCATATGAGGAATGAGAAGGACCAGGTTCGTATGTACAGGCATGGTCTTTATTCCATAATATGATTTTTTTTCTGGAATTTCTTCAGTCCTTTGATGGAATTAGTTTTTCTAACATTTAGCCATCATAATGGAAGCATCTAATTTAAGATAATCATCGGTTTTTACTGGCAGTCAGGAGAAAAGATATGCATGTCATTTATCCAATCTCTTTTGGACATAGAAGGCCCTGCTGGTGATGTTTCCCTCCAGTTTTTACAGAAGAGATCAGATAACCACTTTAATATCAGCATTCAGCACATTGGCTTTTCCATTATCCTGGTCTGTGCAAGACAGATAAGTTCAAGATTTTCAGCTCAGCTATTGTAATTGTGCCTTAAGTCAATGGATAATAGCGAATGCTGAAGGGTTAAGCTTAGCTCTGTGCTGGGGTCACAGGTCAGCATCTCAAGCAAAAGTTGTTATGGGTAGGAAAAGTACCCTGTATCTAATATACAGAACATGATACCAGTTCTCCCTAAGGATGTCAGAACACTTACAGCCTAACAGCAAGAGCTCTGTTTTATCTGGTCCCTAACTGGTGATTTAGAAAACAAATCTAATGGTTTGAGAACAAAAAATATCATGTGTCTGTTCATATTTTAAGAGGTATTGCTCGGACTTGAATCCAAGGTTGATAATATAGTTCTGAATAATTGCACAACAGTGGTATTTATGCACCTTTATTTTTTAAATGTCTTTTATTTAATTTTAGCAAATATGACTCCATCCTTTAGAATATTACCATTATCTTTTTCCAAAAGAAAAGTTAGCATGAAATCCACCAAAAATTACATCAAGAATTACTGCCTTATAAGCATTAGTATAAGTATTAGTATAAGTAAATAAGTATTAGTATTAATTCATAGGTACCTGGAAAACTGTCTGTGGACGTGTTCTGTAATTGAGAGGTTAAGTTGGATATTGTAAACATAAAAGCATAAATATAAGGACTAGGTATGCGCACTTTTCTCAGAAGCAGTACTATTAAGTTTTATGTTATCCATTCAGAAACAGAACAGTACAGAGAGAAGTCAGCTTATTTTTCAGTGAGTCAAATTTTTGATACCACTATCAATAAATAAAGCAACATCTTTAACATAAAAAACAACTTGCAAATGTATTCTAAGACTTTATTTACATGTTTTTCTTATCGAATAGTGCTTAAAATGCATGTTGCAGTTACTAACTGGTGGAAAGTTGAGAAAACTAACACTCAATTTTACATCACTTGTGTTTGATTCATATTTCTTGTCCCTGTGCTCCTACAATGCCATGTTGTTGTCAGTCGTGTTCAGTACAAAAGGATTCATCTTATCCTTGCAGTTATCAATTTCCTAATTTACAGCCAAGAGTTCTTCCATGTTTCAAGGTGGAAATTAAAAAAATAAACTAGTACAAAATAAACATAGAAGATAAAACAAGACTTAACACTGGATCTCCAGTCATTTATTGGTATCCGTAATGGTCCTTAACCATTTTTTAAATTTCCCTGAATGTGTCGACCTAATACTGCAGCTGCTACGAACGGCCAGTTTGGATCATAATGTCACTAGATTGTCTGCAGATGTCAACAGATTGCCTGCTCAGTGATTTTTGGTTTTCTTATGCGTATTGACCATTTACTTTCTGTCTCTTGCAGATTGTAGCTTTGCGTGAACAAAATGCACATATTCAAAGGAAAATTGCAGCTGGTGAAGGGCCTGCTGAATCAGAGCATATTGAAGGAATGGAGCCAGGGCAAAAGGTTCATGAAAAGGTATAAAATACTAGTTTTCATTGGAATACACAATCAATATGAAAAATAATCCAGTATAATATTTTTTAATGTGAATGTTTTATGAGACTTTTATTTACAGTGTTTTCCCACTAAAACCTTGTTCATCAAGGTTCAACAAGCTTGAACATCAAGCTTCTTCAAATGAAAAGCAAATGCAAATGGGCAAGTCCTAGCTCTCTGGTAGAATACTGAATTAGATCTCCAAGTTATAATAAACTTTTATTGGATTTTTTAGCAAAATACTACAGTATATTCTGCTGAGTGGTCCTATCTATGTCATAGACAGAAGAGCATGGTGTACTTGCACATACATATGACAGTACATATATGCAAAAACTTCTGCCAAAATAGCCCATAAGGGAATGAAAAAGAAACCTAAAAACTAGAAAAGGTAATTTTCCTTTGTGCTACCTACCAGTGTGTTGCCAGTTCATATTCTTTTTCACGTAGAGAAAAGTGAAGAGCATTTTACTTAGCATTTTTTCAGTACAAACTAGCTGAATGTTCAGGCTAAGTATTTAAGTCCAAAGGACAAAAACAAGATAGAGACTATCTGATTTAGAAGTTTTGAGTGTAGGTTTTCCAGATGGATAAAATCAATCTATATCTTCTCTTAATTCGAAGATATTAAATTTAAAAGCTAGCATAACATATATTTCACACTCAGAGAAATTAGTAAAGTTGCTGCTTGGATCTCTAACCATGAAATATTTAAAAAGAAACTAATGGTAAAATAGACGTAATGAGAATTACTAACTGAGAATACTTATTGCTTCAGAAAAATATAGGAAAAAAGAATGAATGACTTCTAGTTGATTTTAAGAATTCCGAACTTAAGATATCTACGTGAGAAAGTGCTCATTACAAGGTTCAACAGAGAGAAAAGACATTAAACAAAACAAAAGCCCACAGATGTCTCTGACTACAACTCTTAAATTAGAAAAATACAAATTTTTATAATTTCTCATTCAAATTATACATACCAGCCACCAACATAGGATGTTGCTCACTCCACTCATAACTCATTACGTGCCCATTTACACATGATTTAAGACAGTATGATTCATTCTTTCTAAGCAGTATGAAAGGTCTTGTAAGTGTATGAAGTAATCTGTTGTTTCAGAAATCTTTAGTCTCTACTTTCATTTGCTGTTTTGAATTAGCAATCACTTTATCTCCAACCAACAGTCAGGATCAGGTTGGGTGAATTTTTTTTTTTTTTTTTGCCCAAAATTGCTTTTAGTTTGAAGAATAATTCATCAAGATAACCAAATAAAAGATTTTCCTTTCTGAAGTTATAATTACTAAACTTAAAAACAACTTGGCGTACCTGAACTTGTGATTGAATTTCACGCACCATCTACCATGTGTAACTGGAATTGCACACTGTGTTCTCAACTCATGCTATAAACTGAGTCCCTTCAATGTGGTGCTTGCTGTCCCAGCTGTCCCAAAAAATAAGATGCTGAGATTAAGTATCTTTTTTTTTTTTAAATGTTATTCTTTGCTGATGTTTATTTCTACTACTATGTGAGTCATTAAAACTGAGTTATTGAATAAAATGGAAAGTTTTCAGAAATTATCATATGCATTTGGGAAATTACTTCAGAAAGTATTTCATTTTCTGATGTGTGTTTACCTTATATATTAACTGTCATAGTATATCCTGCACTTATAATGGCGTGTTTCCTCTACGTTCCAAAATTTATTACCTATTTCTGGACAATATAGGAGAATATTCCATAGTAAATTCCATGCTGAATCTTTTAATTCAAACATATAATAAATAATTACTAAAATTCTTCTGAAATTAATGGAATTTTATCTGGGATGAATTTGCCTGAGGAATGACTTCTTATCTTCATGGACACCCTGTATGCATAAGAGGGTTCCTGTTTGACAAAGCATTTCAGGCAGATTTTGTTACACTGAAGACGAAAGCTAATCATTTAAGTGCATTGTTAATCAGGGTTTTCCTTGAAAATGCACTATTTCTATTTTTTAATCTTAATTGCTGACATTTATAACCACAGCTTTTAAGCCTGGATACAACTGAAAACCAGTTTGTCTCTATTTGATTATATATATATATATATATAAAATTTCCTAGCCATGACACTATCATCTTCCAATAATTAAATCAACTGCGAGTAGCTTATAAATACTAAAATCTGTTAAAATATTGACAGTGGTTATAGACATTGCATCCAGTAGGAATAAAAGGTATTTTGCCAAAGCAAACTCAGAGTAGGCTGAAGTGTTAAGAGGGTTTTGGTTTGCAAATCAAATAAAAACAAAAGGACATAGTAATTTAAAAAGTAGATTATATCTTTCAGAGCAGTCATCAGAATCTGTTCCACTTTGGGACTAGAATATTTTTGGATTTTCTGATCATTTTGGTCAATAGAAAACTGCAGAAGAAAACTTTCAGTTAATATTTAATAATTTATTTCGTGTGTACTCCTTTGCTCTTTCATCTTAATTGGCAGCGTTGTTGAGCAGCAGAGAATGGAATGAAGGCAGCCTTCATCAAAAGCAACAGTTTAAAGAGGACAAAGATTGGATTCAACACTGACTGTCAAAGGGATGTTCGTGATTTAGAGACAGTTTGTTTTAAGGATCATTTGTTTTGCTGCTTAAGTACAATCATGATGCATACTTAATAGTTGCAGACACAATCTCATCCCAAAGCATTCAATTCACACTGTAAATTAAGTAGTACACTTCAGACACAAAATAAGTTTCATAATCAGATAGTGGGTTAACATCTAAGCAGTGCAGATATTTGGGGGATTTTCTAATAATCCCCTTCTGTATAAATATTGATAATCTAATGTTAAAAGTGTGTGTGTAGGGAGATTTAATGAAGATTGAGACACACCTGGAAAAGTAAGGACTTGTCAGAGAGGAAAGAAAAATGGGGAAAAACTGCAGCAGGCTCTAAAAGTCTTCATGAATCTAAGCTGTCAGCCCTCTTACGGGAGTGTTCATAGTGGAATATCATGCAGTGTTTCCCCTTAAAGAGGCTTTAGGCAAATATTGGTGGAGCCCCAATCCCTGCTTGCATTTAAGAGACAAGGGTATGGCGCTGAGGGACATGATTTAATGATGGGACTTGATTCTCTGATTTTGTGAGCACTGTTGTGCTTAGTAGCTGAGCGTGTCTGCATAAAAATCACATAATGGATTGGGTTGGAAGGGACCTTAAAGATCATCTAGTTCAAATCCAACTGCTATGGGCAGAGTTGCCAAGCACGATGACTGTGAATATTTAATACTCAACACTACAGCTCAGGCATCTTATGATGCTGAAAAGCTGCACTAATTTTGCAATATTTACACAATAAATCAATCGACATTCATTCAGATCTTCAAATTTTCAGAAGACTTTTTTTTTTTTTTTTTTACTTTTTCATATAAATTAACTTGTCTTTCAGTCATATAAACTTATTTTCACATTTCATATACTTCTGCTTATCAAGATTATCAAAGCATTGCTTTAGAAGTCTTATTATCTGTGGGAATTTTATTCCCCCCCCCCCAAAAAAAAAAAAAAGAAAAGTACTTTTTACCAAGGAAATGGTGTATATTGCTTATGAAGCACAGGAAGGCTTTCATACCTCAGTTACTGCCCAAAATTCATACATAGTTTCACAGCTGCTAGCACTTGCCATCTTCTGATGGAGAAAGAAGTCTCACAGTATGGATCAAGAGTCTTTCCTTAGGTTGAGACGCCATCATCATGTGAAAGGGGAGTACCCTAGAGGCCAGTAACCATGAGCATTAGGGTCACAGACTCATAAGCAGATAGGAGATTTGTCATATCTGGAAGCAGGTCAGTGGAGCATAATCCAGTCTACAGAGGCTTCTGCAGTAATGAGATTCTGACACTTAGAAACCGTTCTCTCTCATTTTAGTCTTTTCTAAATATTGTGTCACTTTCTGAAAACAGTTCCTTGCTGAACCTTAGCTTGTATCTATCCTCTTATTTCTTACCTATATTTTAGATCATTGATTTCCTATCTAATTTCATACCAACAAAATTAAGTAAAATATCCTGATTTGATAAATTATAGGATTCAGGGAAAAACTGCCTACACTTGTATTCTTTGGTTATGTGTATTTACAATATTTATATTGGCAAGGTAAGCGTCACATAGTTAGCAAATAGAACATATCGTCTGCAAATGTTTGAAATGCTTTTTTAATGTAAATTTTTTGTGCTTCATGTCAAGAAAATTATGTAAAATCAAAAGAATATTTTTCCTTTGTTTTTTAAACAGAAGTTTTTACGTTTTCAGTTCTTACTTAGTTCTAGCGTAACATCATGTCAGAAGTTTTCTGGGTTTATGCTTTGCACTATTTACCAAGCGTAGTCAGCCAAATTACAGCAAGTACTCTCAAAGAACCATGGCACTGTATTGACTTGAGAATATAGCGAAGACTTCAGCTTTGATACTGGTGGCTTATGCTATGACCAACTTAATAGTAGTCCATTAGAGAAAAAGATTAGGAAAGAGTAGACATGAGGCAAATGCTTTTGGGGTTAAAAAGAAAAAAAAAAAAAAGAGAGAGAGAATGGGAAACAAAAAAAGCAGTTACTTACAGCATAAAAATATTAGTTGCTTGAAGAAATCAGTCTTCTCAATGTTAAGCTTGATTTTAATTATTCAGTGGCACTTTGTGGTTAGACAGAATTTAATTTAGTCCTCAGGCCTGAATGTGCTTATGCACAGGGACATCATGTGAATGATCTGCACCTATCCTGCTGTAAACTGGGAGACACAGAGGAGTTTTATCAAGTAAATGAAATCTGTCTCCACTGCTGACTGTTTGGGGGTAATCCTATGAGATAATCTTTTTGTCCTTCTCCCAGCACTCCTACATAAACTTCTAGAGCAAAATATATAATTACTGGCTTGTAGTATCTAGCCCAAACATATCTTGGTCAGTTGTTTTTTTTTGTCGCTTGGAGGTTCTCTGTCCTGTTCTTGGGATTCGCCATTACTAAATTACGTTCCTGTGCATAAATTGCCACATTATAACTCAATCTAGGTGTATTTTTACAGGAGTTATGTCCTTTACAGTCTGTTGGCTTAGTCTTATTTTACACTTTCTCCTGTTTTCTTTTACTGTCATTCTTGGATGTTTGTTTTGTTTTGTTTGTTTTTGCTAGTAAACCAGGCTGCAGCTGGTTTTTCTTTTGATTATTTCAAAGTAGAGAGAATGATATAGGGAGAAATTAATTGCTAGGTATAATGCTCCGATTTACTGTTCTTTTCCCTGCTGACACTCCTATGTAAGCAGCAGATCGTCTTACGGCTGTACTTACTGGGTCTTGAAAGGAAGAAAATCTTGTACCAGGGATTCTGGCTTCCTTTTCCTCCTGTCTGGCAGTGGGGAACAGGAATACTTATTTCCCTCTCCCATTTCCACAGAGCATGAGCAATACAAAGATATATATTTTTTTCTCAGAAATTTTTTATTACCCTTTATGGCACTCAGTCTTACAGGATATTTTTGAACTTTGATTTCCTCTGTGGTAAGCCTCCTCTCTTGTAGTTAATACCATCACTGTCATCAGAGTTACTTGATGGTTCTTTCATCTCTTCTGTGTTTCTCTTCCTGGCTCATTTTGCTGTATTTGGGTGAGCGTAAAAGTTTTCTTCATGAATAGTACTTCTGAAATAGTATCTGTTTCTATGGACTGTGATTTCTCTGTTACTTCTGTTTGTTACGTGGTGATTCTCTGTATAGGTATATTTATTTCTCTAGTGTTTGGTAGTTGCATAATAATATACTAATGAAATATATTTATGCAGGTATAAATTATGCTTCAACCACAGAATTAAAAATACATATTTTTCTTTCACTTTTAATGACCTACAAATGTATTAAAATTTGCAAAAGCACTATAAAAGAAGACCTTGTCACATTTCTCCTTCTGTAGAAATAGTTATATTTCCTTGAAGAAAAAAAATAGAATTTACCAAAACCATACAAAAAATTGTCAAAAACTGAACACAAGTTAATGCAACATAGTTCTTGCTTCGAATCAGTGTACAGTCATTACCCTCTCTGACTTGATACTGCACCAGTATCATAATCCTTTCTCCCATTTTACTCAGTTTCTTATCTTTATCTGAGTTTCTTATCTTTATCTGGAATTTTTGGCTTATGCTAGGACATACACTGGACACAAATCTGTGGGGCCAGACGGATAACTGAAGGAGCTGGCAGAAGTGGTTACCAAGCCATTTTCAATAATTTATCAACAGACCAGGCTAACTGATCCCAATTGGCTGGAGGCTAGTGAATATGGTGCCTATCAGCATGGAAGGCAAGGAAGGGGTATCCAGGGAATTACAGACCAATTAAATCCAATTACAGGCCTAAAGCTCATTGTCATGGAAGGTTATAGAACAGATCATCTCAAGTGCCATCACACATCATCTACAGGACATCTGTGTGATTAGACCCAGTCAGCACAGATTTATGAAAGGCAGGTCCTGTTCGACTCTCCTAATCTCATATGACAAGACAATTCACTTAGTGGACAAAGTGCAGTGAATGTTGTTTACCTGGATTTCAGGAAAGCATTTATGTTCCACACAGTATTCTACCAGTGAAACTGGCTGGTTGGGAGTTGGATGGGTGCACTGTTCACTGGATGAAAAACTGTCATGATACCAAGACAACTAGGACCAAAGGGTCATTGTGAACTGGGTAAAATTAAATTGTCAGTCACTCAAAAGTGGTGTTACTCACAACTCAGTATTAGGATAAGTTTTGTTTAATATTTTTGTCAATGATTTTATGAGTGAATAGAGGATATTCTGAGTAAATTTGCAAATAACAGCAGGCTGGATGAAATTCCTGATTTATTTGAGGGTAGAGAGGCTCTGCAGGGGAATCTGTATAGGCTATATTGATGGGGTGTGTCCAATTGTATGGCATTCAACAATCAGTACAAGAAGGATATTGAATTTCTTGAGGGTATGCAGAGAAGAGAAACAAAGCTGGTGAAGGGACTAGAAAACAAGAAATATGAGAGAACTGGGACTGTTCAGTCTGGAGTGGAGGAGGCTAAGAGGAGACCTCATCACTCTCTACAAGTACTTGAAAGGAGGTTGCAGCGGATGTCAGTCTATCTTTCTCAGGTGACAAGTGATTGGGCATGAGGAAATGGGCTCAAGTTGCACCAGGGAAGGTTTAGTTTGAATCAGGTAGAATTTCTTCATGGAAAGAGTGGTTAGGCATTGGCAGAGCAGTCCCAGTCACTGGAGGTGTTTAGGTACATGGTGTAGTTGTGAACTTGGTAGCCTTAGGTGCATAATTAGGCTTTATTACCTTGAAAGTCTTTTTCAGTATAGATAATTCTATGATTTCCACAGTGCCTCTGGTTCCCATGGAAAGCATTTATAATCAATGTGCTGTGATTTCCAGTATACATTGGAGAGCTTAAAATTAATGAAAAACAGTACTAGTAAGGTACTAATAAGGAGTATTATAATATCATTTAGTTTTCATATTCATATTCACTGTATTATATTGTATTCTATTCTAAAACAATAACTGAGATGATGAGAAGTTGTCCAGTTCTGCCTTTTTCAATTACCTGATGAATAGTGTATGAAGGTCACAGATCTACCTCCCCTATCCTTTTTAAGAGAATTCTTCCATTACTGCACTTCAGAGGAAATTCTGAGAGTCTAAAAGCATTTACCCTGTTTGATCACTGTTCTCTTTTAGTTAAATGTGTCCTTCCTTGGCAGTGCCCAGTATACTCTTTTAAACAATGTGGGAATGCTCATGAAAATACATTAGTGAAGCTGCCATGGAAATAAGTTGCCTGTCAGCAGTACACTAGGAAAGCAGATTGGCATGTGTGAGAGTTAAGAAATAGCTTGATTTTTTTTTTTTTTTTTAAACCAACAGACTGAATTGATTCATAAGGTGAGAAAATGTAGTCTGTAGTCTCTGTGTAAAGTTGTTAACCAATCTCTATTCTATCACTCTGCAACATGCACGAGATAGGACTTCATGATGCGTGCCTCAACTTTTACTGCCAGTCAAAACAGTGTTTTTACAGTATAACCACTCCTGAGTGAATAATGCTTTTCAGAAGCTATTAGTACGTGGTTAACTATTTGAACAGTTGAAATACTTCATCTGAATTCAATATACTAAAATATTATTGTACAGTGTATTAATTTGGGGCATTGAAATGAGAAAGATCAAGGAAACAACTTCCTCTTACTTTGTCCCCTCTCTAAGCTCAACCTTGTCACATAAATGGAATTAGGTCTAGGTAGACCTGACTAGAAAGAGAGAAAATAAATAAACACAGCAGTCCTTCCTCTTGCTGTTGTTCTTTCCATCATTCTTCTCTGCCATGAGAAAAAACAAATGTCACGTTGTTGAATAGAAATGTACATTTGTTTGATCTGAACCTGCTCAAGCAAAGTAGTCCAAGGCTGTAGGAGGTCTTTCAGGCTGATGCCAGCCACATTTCTGATCTGGCAGAGAAATCTATGGAAGAGGCAAAGGTAATATATCTTTATATGCTGTTACAGCATATGTAGCTGGTGCTCACATATTGCAGCTGTGCCTACCTGTGCATTCCTTCATATGATTACATTGTTTCTGCAGGACTGTGGTCTAAAGAAACAAACACAATGGAAATAAATAGGTTGTCTTTTATTAGAGAAATTACCTACTTAAAAAAAATAATGCAAACAAACAAAACACAAAGAACTGGATCATATGAGCTGATTGTCATGTTTCATTTATATAGGAAATTAGCCATTGTTAGATAGTTTTTTTCATGTCAAATCTTTGAAATTAGAGTTTATGTTCATCTGTGGCTTTTTAACAACAGTATTTGAACAGACAGCATCATGAAGTTTGCTGAAGATTTTATAAGGATACTGTTTCTTGCGTGTATTAGGAATTTGGAGTAAGGATGAGACAGAAAAGATTGCCTACTTAGAAATATCTTTTACAAGTTCTTCAAACAAGATTTCCCACAGTGCTTCAGCTGATAGTTAATAGCAATCTATTAAAAACTTATTATTAAAAACATTCAACATTATAAGCATTTGGCTGCTTATTTATATTTATTTCTTAGGATTTTATGTCCTAAGAAATATTTCTGCACAAAAAAAAAAAAGAAAAAAGAAAAAAAATCATCCAGATACTACATAAATAAATAAATAAATAAATAAATAGAAGAGAGAGAGAGCATGAGGTAATGATACCTCAGTTAGGTCTTGAGTTAACATTTAACTTTCTGCCTGTGACGTTTTTGAGTGATTATTCCATGTGATGTTCTCGTATTATGGACAAATAAAATAGTATAAAGGCATAAAAGTGACAAAATGTCAGTTCAAATCCAAAGGAATAATATAAAGAAAAAGTTAACAATGTGTACAATTAAAGCAGCTTGTATAAAGAGTTCATCAAAGAAATACAAGGAAAGTTTATGTGCGTAGATCAAAATACATTCATGCATAATTGCCAATCATAGCATTTTTCTACTGGCAAGAGCTTAACTCTCATTACATTTTATTTGTCTGCATAAGTCCCAGATATTGATTAGATAAAAAATTAGTCTTTCACTTTGTTAATTGTATGTGATTTAGTTAGTAATCTCTTTTGAAATAAAACCTTTATTAATGGCAAAAATATTTCTGTGGTAGTGATCATAATCCTAGACATTGAAGCTTACCATTTCAAAACTATCAGGGTTGATGATCACATGCCATTTTTATATTTTGCAATGTTTGTTAATTTGCTTATTATTAACCTTAATGCAATTCATGTACCCCTCTCTAGGGAGCTGTGAGGAAAATGTATTGCACTGTAAAATTTATTCATTTGTGACATCTGTTAAATTTCTGTAAGAGATTAAAGGTGTAAAACAGATTATAATAATTGATAAAAGCTACCTCAAGTTTACTCATTGAAATAAAATATGATAGTTATAATATATATTCCTCTTTGAGCATTATTTTGATAACATGATTGTTTCATATTAATGGAAATTCTGTTCAAGTAGAATAATTGAATGCTTTTCAAACAACAAACTGAACTGAGTTTTTCCAGTTACCATTGTCATTTTGCCTAGGTATCTTGCAAGTAGATCGATGATGGTTCAGTGTCATAAAATTTCAAGATAATATGTGACACATAAAGCAGTTTTGGAGCTGAGTTATGTGATATAGTGAATTCTTAGAGTAACACAGTTTTATTCAGTGACCCACAGAAAGGCAGATGATCTTGATCTGGATTTGTTTTCTGTCTTATTGGGGAAAGAATAATGTCAAAGCCATTAAACAAAGTAATGTTCTTTGAATTTATTAGATTTCTCTATAAGCATATTTGTCTTGCTATACACCTTACCATCTCACAAACCCATAACCTATGTAAAATAACAGTTACAGTGAAATAATTTGATCTTCTACTGCATGATATAACTTTAACTAGTAAAATTGCACCTAATCAAGAAGAGTAATAATAATTTTTCATACTTTGATTTTGTTTTTCTGTTTTATAGCTCAAAAAAAAGATCATCATTGCTTGGGTTGATCTTCTTACTTCTGTTGTTGTTTTGACATAAGAATTAAATTCATGTGAAACCATGGCTTAGTCTATGTTGGGAAAAGTTAGCATGACTATATATTGTAATAAAAAAATGCCAGCAAGTCCTGCTAGTGAACACACTTCTTTCCTGGAATCATTTATGTGCAATGTATTTCATATTCCTGGGATCAGTTTCCAAATGCAGTAAAACATTCTGGACTTGTTATTTTTCTTTAAAACAGTATTCACACAGGCCTTTCAACAGTACATAAATTACTTTGGCAGAACTAATCTCTAATGTAGACTTAACCATTATATTGACCAGACTCTCAGAATGTTCTAGTAATTAGAATTTGTGACTTATTAGTGTTGCCTGCTGTTATATGGCTTATTTTGCAAATGGAATAAATACTAAGTAAGTCTAAATGGTGCACAAGTTTAGCTTAAGCGTATACATTTTGGTTCATAGTACTGCTACAACTTATATTTGAATTGCCATAATGACAAACTAGAACTATTTTAATGTACCATTCTGCTGTTAATGCAAATATTTACATATTTGGGTTCTTACATTATAGAATATTTGATATTAATTAATATTGATCTTTTTCAATTTTTAGTCTGCATACCTCTCACCCACAGTGAAAATTATTGTGTGTTTTTTTTCCTTCTCCTAACTACTATTGTAATGTTTACAATAATTTTGATTTTAGAAATTCTTTACATAGGGTCTATATAAAAATAGAAATAATACATAATGTCACTTCTCCATTAACAGCGCTTATCGAATGGCTCCATAGACTCAAATGATGAAACCAGTCAAGTTATAGAACTCCAGGAGCTACTTGAAAAGCAGAACTATGAAATGGCACAAATGAAGGAACGTTTGGCTGCACTGTCATCCCGGGTGGGAGAGGTAGAGCAGGAAGCAGAAACTGCCAGAAAGGAGCTCATTAAAACAGAAGAAATGAACAGTAAATATCAGAGAGACATTAGAGAGGTAAGGAGTTCGGTATATGTACCTCACATACCTTGCCATTTTTTTCTCAAATACCAATACAAGCTGACAGGGATCAGTGAATATGAAAAGCAAACTTGAGCAATGACAAAAGCTCTTGTATGCAGGAAACACAAAATTTACAGTAAGAAATAATTGTACTAATCTTGTTAAAAATCTGTATTCATAGAAGTGGGTGTGCGTATGTGCAACTATCATAGGAAGATCTCTGTGTTTTAGAATTGCTAGAGCACATATTGGCAATTATTTCAGTCATTTCCACATTTTTATGCTGAAATAGATTTAACAGAGATGCTGGTCATGCAGATAATCTAAACTACATTTTTTAAAACTTTGGGCCATTATGTAAATAGCAGCATTTTATGTAATCAGTTATTATCTGTATTCTTGTGTGACAGCTTCATGTTCCAATATGTTATTCACTTCTCTCAATAAATCAGGCTAAGAAATTTTTCACTGCTGTATGTAAGCATCAGAGAATATCCATGTCTGGCATGGAAATATATTGCAGTTTTTTCTTTTCTACTTTTAAATTTGTGGCCCTCCGTGGTACTCTCCAGAATATCTTATGTAGAACTTGATATGTGTGAATGGTTGACTTCTGGAATCTATTTTAGTATTTAAAGGTAGTGTAATTGTCTGTAACATTCCTTTCTACAGTACAGGTATTTTATTCATGTGCATGTTATTTGTGTTTGTGTGTGTTTGCACATTATATAAATATTTAACCTGGTATTCCTAGTTATCTGGCAGAAATGTTCCCTCTACTGTTCTGACACTACTGCAACATGAAAGCCTCTTCTCATCTATGTGCTGTTTCTTTTAAAATACTGTATGTTCCTTATAAGGTCACAACAAAGTTTGCACTGATGTTTCTCCTTTTCCACAGCTGCTCCTTGTAGAAGGGTCTCTAAATTCTTCACTCTCATTTACTTTCTGACAAATATTGCTGTTTCCTGGACACCTTGATTGCTGCTTGCTGTTGCTGCCACTTCTGTTTTGCTTACTCTTTGTTTCAATCCTTTGCTTCCTAAATGAAGTTGTCACTAATACATTTTAATCCTTATCCATAACATATGTGGGTAATGTACTTGTATGTCATGGCTATGTTATGTATCCAGCATTTGCACTGCTGCAATTTAAGGAAATTTAATATGTGCTCATTTGCATTGCTGCAATTTAAGGAAATTTAATATGTGCTCATTTGCATTGCTGCAATTTAAGGAAATGTCATCTGCTGTCTGTTATATATACTTTGGCAAAATTTTTATCAGAACCTAAGAATAACAGTAGTTATGCATATACATTTTTCACGATATCACTATCCTATATTTGTATTATTGTGCGATTATTTCATGCTTTCGATTTTCTGATCAAATAACTGTCATTATTTAGAAAGCAAACAAGTAAATATAAGCCAATTTTGCTGTGCTTACTTGCATGGAAAAATGTAGAAACTAGAAAAATATACAAAATGTGGGAATTATTTTTCTGCTCTACTCAACAGCTACCACTTTAAGCATCTTTGGTGTATGAACCCTGAAAAGGATTAATTTCTCCTTAAAACAGAAAAGTCATGTTATACACACCTTATGTACTGTTGCTGTTAGCATGAAGAGTAAACTGGTATAAAATTATGTGCCCTTTTAATGGAATGGTTCTTGATTTTTTTTTTAATTTCATTTTAGGCAATGGCACAAAAGGAAGATATGGAAGAAAGGATCACTACACTGGAGAAGCGCTACCTCAGTGCACAGAGAGAATCCACCTCCATACATGACATGAATGACAAGCTGGAAAATGAACTGGCAAACAAAGAAGCCATCCTACGTCAGGTGCAGTATCTGTATTAGTCAGTTATTTTCTTCATACGTAATAAAAATTACGAAATACACGAAAGGGGGGAGGTGTATCTAACGCATGAGATTTTTACTGGGTTAATCTGCTCTTTTTTAAATGATGTTAATCTAAAAATAATATGTTTTTTCCTTCTCTAAGCCTCATGTTAGCTACTATGACCATGAAAACCAAGCCAATGTGTGCATTTAATGTTGTGAAATAACTGTGTTTTCTAAGTTTCTTGCATAAACGTACAATGTCACAGTCCATTAGTAAAGGATCATCTTTGTTTCTTACGTAATGATTTTCTAAATTTCGGGTTCGTTTGCTGTTTTTTCTTTTGGTTTGGTTTGGGTTTTTTTGAAAGAAAAATGAATAAAAAAGCATAGCCAAAAGAAACTTACTTCTGCGAGAAAAAAAACTCATAACATTTACATAAAATGGTAGCACATTAAGTGTTTAGAATCTTCTACATAGTTAAGATTTTATGAAGATAAACTATCTATGAATATCTTTTAGAAAAGAGCATAATGGAATTTTGCATTTGTCTATTGTGGTACTTTGTTTCCACAGTGAATCCAAAAGCTGAAGTGTGAGTAGAAAACACTTTTATATTTTGAGGAATACAAGGTGAACTAAAATAATATCAAGTTAATATCATTTAAAATGTAAAAGACAAAATTGCCCTTAACCTCACCTTCGGTGTCCCAAGTTTTTATTTTTCCTCACCTATCATATCTTAAAAAAAAAAAAAAAAAATGGCATATGGGAAGTAAGCCAGTGTGATCTGATAATCTATTTCTATGATTCTATGCAGATATATTTACACATATGCACACGTAACTCTGTGTGCATATATATGTATGTGACTACATAATCAGGGAAAATAAAGTATCAAAACTCAAATACTGCAGCTTATGCCAGTTTCTTTTGACTACTTTAAGATGTATCTTCAGTTCTTTGGGGCAGGCAGGTTAGAAGGGAATGATGGAAAAGCAAAGTACACCCATCTGTCCTTGGAGTCTTCATTACTGGTAATGTAAATCATACTGTAGATCTACCTACTCAAAGCAGTGATCAATACAACTACATTTTGAATATATGCAAGCAGACAAGTTCACTTGGAAGATTTTCATATGAAAAGCCTATTTCTTCATGCTTTTGGAGAACTGAAAATCTCATATCCCACTCCTTTTTCATGACTTTTACTACTTGGAACAAACAGGAAAGCAGGTAACAATTATCCATCCATTAGAAAATTCTTAATCGTGATAGATCTCAGTAGGCCAGAAAATACTGCAGTTATCAAAAGCCCTTCTGTTTCTCTTTAATAGTTATCACATATTAAACAATTTCACGTTTGTAAAATGAGACATTTATAGCTTCACAATGAATAATTTCATTGAAACCTTAAGTAACTAGCAACCATTATATGATAATGAATGAATTAGTTGAGTAACAAGTGTCAGTTAACTTAACAGACACTTAACATTTCTAATTACATTGTTGGCATTTGTTCTGTAAATTCACAAGGAGTTCTATCCTTCTGGAATTGTATTTCTTTCCCATTTTAGCTTATATACATAAACTTTTCTGTAAGGTGGATGAAATACTTCCATTAAGAAATTTCTCATTTTACTGGCATCAATACTTTTATTTTGCTTAGATAAACAACACATCGACCAGAGGAGGTTTTTATTCATCTTCCTAAAAGTACCATTTTATGATACCTTTTTTTCACCATCATATGATCCTGAAGCCTCAAATCACTCATCATTAATAAAACTGGCAGCCTACACAGTTCCATGCTTGAGGTAAAACTTTTCCAGTAAGTTCCCCCAGGTTGTGGAATACCTAAGCCTTTACAATGAGTTTTGATTGCTTCCCTGATACCTAAGTAATTGAAAGAAAGTCTTTATTCTAATTTCACTGTTTATAATTTTTCATCTATCTTTGGCCTTCAGCTGGAAGACAAAAACAGACAGCTTCAAGAGCGTCTAGAGTTGGCAGAACAGAAGCTCCAGCAGACGATGAGGAAGGCAGAAACCTTACCTGAAGTGGAGGCTGAACTGGCTCAGAGAATTGCAGCTCTGACTAAGGTACTGCCCTGAGAAGCAGGTTCATTTCAGAAGCCCCATTGTTTAACATTAATTTGCATCTTGATTCCTCAAGGACGAAACAAAAGAAGTGTTGAGCTGATTTGAAAACATATGTCTTCTGATAAGTATGTGCCACAAGTTCAGTATTAACCAGAAACGGTCTCACTGCCATGTCTGCAATTCTTACCTTTTGATAACAGACAAAGTAGTTACCTGTAAAATAACTTACGGTGTATTTCCAATATATGCAAACATTAATTAGCCTAGGGAGATCTATTTTACTGTGCAAGAGTTAATGATTTAAAGATTTTTTTTTTTTAATAAAAGAAAGACATATTCCTTCACATACATAGTTCTTCTGAACATTTTCACACATCAGTTGTAGGAAACAAAAAATATTCCAATAAGTGCTACAAAAACAAAGCAGAATGGCAGATGGGATGATTTGTGTAACACAAACGAAGACAACTTGCAGTACATACTTACAGGGCTTGTTTGTATGGTGCTTTGAATTCAAAAAGACAAATGTGAAACTGGGGAGTTCAAACTGTGTATTCTGTGATAACAGTTTATTGCAGAAAAATAGAAAGTAAAAACAAATTTTTAGTAAGACAGTTTTCATATTTGGTCACTAATATTTTCAGGTTTGCGTGTGCTTAATACTGTAGTTCAGGTATTTCCAGCACTGTAAGGACATATAAAATAATGATAGTCTGCATATTCTTCCTATTTTAAAATCAAGGAAATTAAAATGCATTTAAGAGATCAGTGCATAGCACTGTTTTATCTTAGCTATCATTTCTCCATTGCCAGTGACTGTTTCTACTGTTTCTAGGCATTTATATTCCCAGTAATTTTCATATTTAGTGGATTTATTTTTCAATTTTCGTGTATTTCACTTTATAGTAAAGCCTTAAGCACAGAGCACCTCATTAATAAAGCTTGATTACAAAAAATTTAGCTAAGAAGTAGAAACAGAAAAGCTTTGGAAGGATTTTTTAAAAATGTTTTATTAAGGCAAAATTGTTATTCAGTAATCAAGATTTTGTGCTGTCCACTTTAGGTTCATATGAATGGGTGGGATTCTGAAAGGCAGACTGAAAATGGTAGAAAAAAAAAAAAGAAGCAGCAGCAAAAAGAAAATTACTTGAAATATTAAAAAATATAACTGCATTTTAACTAAGAATCAGAAAGAAAGATGCACAAAGGTCCAATCCCTTGACAACATTTTTTTTCAGTTGTATCTGATTCAACAAATACTCAGATTATCTAATGCCCTTAGCAGTTTAAAAATACTATCTTTTATTTTAAGATAATTTTTCCTGAATAACTTCTCCAGCAATTAGGCACCAGTAAGTGTTTTGCAGCCTCAAGTTTGTCTTTTCTTGCAACTACATGTTTCCTTGAACATAAATTAATGACAAATATTGTAAAAATAAGTCTCATTTCAATCGTGCAGAATACTCTGAAACTTCCATAAGATACTGCTGTTATTGTAACCATAAAGCTGCAGTAGATGTGATTAGAGATAGGAAAAAAGAGCTGATGGCCCACCCCATTTCACTTTGATATACATTTTCAAAGCTTTTGCCAAGAAAGTAAATCTAAGGAGTACGTGTGACTGTAAGGCTAGCTCATTCCATTCTTCTCTAATTACAGAAAACAAAAAGAAGAAATTAATTGTATTTAAAATTCTATCTTTTTGGAATGCCATGAAGAAGAATGTCAGAATACAGGCTACATAAGGCAATGGTTTATATATCTTCTGTATTACATGTTTGCAAAATATAATTAAAGTTTTGCATTGACAGCTCTGAAAGTTCAGGCCCATTGGTTTTCATGACTCACATAAAGGTAGTTTGGAACCAGTCACTGCAGCTTAAGTTGTTTTATGTTGACTAACTGGGACGGTTACCTCCCAGCGACTCGAAAGATGCAAAACCTATCTGAGGGACTGAGTAATGCTAGGTCATTTTGTCTATGTTGAGCTTTCTTCCAGTATAAAAATCATTAGTAGTACTCAAATTAGCTGGCTTCAGGCTGCCTTAAGGCTGCCTTAAGTCTGCCTGCCTGAGCTGTGGTCACTGCAATGACAATGTGTGTTAAGTAGAAGATGAGTCCCCTGATTCAACTACCCTTTCAGCTCTGCAAAAAATTCAAAAATTTGATTCTCCTTTCTTTTGTACTACCTCAATGAAAGTGGCTTCACTGAGATTTATGTGGTTACAATCATGTGAAAGAGGTGAGTTAAGCCTAACATATTTTACATGTTTATCAAAGGAAAGTACTATCGGATAACTGGAAACCATGACTGCTTCACTGTTGGTAAAATATAATATTTACATGTGGACATAAACCAGAACAAACATATTCTGGAGTTGGATGTGATATTTTTTTTTCTCAATTTTAAAGTATGCATGTTACAATTCTGCATTCAATTTATTATACTCTTCCTCATAATTAACCTGGGTTGGGATTCTGCATTCTGTAGAATGAGATCCTTCTGTTGTGTCAGTTTAAAAACTTGAGTTACTTTTCTTTCTTTCTTTTTTAATGTGGGCTAGTGAATGTCTTTTGCTACTTTTCCATACCCAAACTAGTTCATAAGGAGTGAACTTCCAAAAGTTTGGACTGTACAGTGAACTCAGATAAGTACTCATAAATTTACCTGAATTATTCAAACTTTTCTTTGGCTTTGTTTTCACTGTGTTCTGCCCATTGGGTGAGCAACTGGAGGGTTAGTCAGCCTATGGCAAACTAACCTGGAACAGCATGATACCATATACTGTGCTGTCCTGCCTGGCCGTCACACTGGCATTCTGTCTAGTCATGACAAGTAGCACAGCTCTCAGCATGTATCCCAAGGTTTAGACTACCATGACTCATTGAGCCACCTTGTACTCACTCTCACAGGATTGGTCTGTTTGTCTGCCCTGCAGAAGAGGCAGTTGATAATAGAAAGAACCACTCTCCAGCATTAACTAAAACCTTTATTTGTCCTGGATTATGTTTATTTCCCATAGACAGGACAGATATGACAGCAGTTAGCATCTTAAAATGGTTAGTCTGTCAAGCAGTTCTTCATTGCCTATATTTAAGGAAGAGTCTAATGGAACAGCAGCATCCAGTTTTTTCCATTTGGTCACTCCCACCAGCACTCACTCTCCTCTTGAGTGCTTGTGCAGCAGGGGTTCCACGTTCACTTCTCTGATCACAAGGCAATGTAGTTCATTTTAATTCATCATTCTGTATACAGGTCACCACAAATACCAACAGTGCCTCATTAGCTGCATTAGGAGAGCACTGCCATGACTTTGGGCACCAGCTCTATATAATATAATCATAATAAAATGCATTTAGAATAGTAACACATTCTGCTTATTTCAGAGATGAAGAAAAATGACATGAAAGTTGGAGGCAAGTGGGTCCTGATGCAAATTCTGTGATGATATGGGGATCTGGTCTGCATTAGATAGGGAAAAAATTACAAGTGGAAAGATAAGGGCTATAGATGAAAGGGTGCAAATGGGATGAGGAAGGTCTCCTGCAAGCCGTGGATGTGGTTAAGTCAAAAATTCTTTTGAGAAGCATGAAGAAAGATAAGATCTATTAGCTGGAGAAGGAAGTTGAATAATCTTTGGGAAACAGAGAAAATCTTCTATAGGGAAGGAAGCCCAAGAAAACTCTATGTTTATACCTTTTTGTCTTCTGAAACCATTCCTCTTCTTGTGCCTCCCCTTCCATGGAAGATTTTTTCCTATTTGATACGAGGAGGAAGTGAAAAGCAAGCTTGATGGAGCTATGTGGAAGGTACTCCTTACTAAACATACGAGGTGTAGGAGGTAGTGGCGAGACAAAGGAGAGAAAAGAATGTGTGGATATCTCATGACTGAAAGATTGGGTATCAGGAAAGGGGTGACTTAAGCCAAAATGTTTTTTCATTATTCGTAATGGACTAGAAGTGAGCATGTAATAATTAGCGTATAACTTTTTGAGCTGTTGTCACTCAGCCACCATGATCACTTGTTTTCACCTCCAACTGCATAGCTCAGTTCAATAATACATTATTTTATTCTTGAATAATTCACTCATTCAAGAGATAGACATAAGAATATGGGCCAGAAGAAGCTAGAAGAAAATATGGAGACAGTATATATTCAAAAATCTCAGTCTCAAAACTGTGGAAATTGGCTTGTACCACTAGAAAAGTTGGTATTTGCTTCTGCAGCTCAGCATGAGGAAGAAAAAAGGATAGCAACTGTACTATACAGGTGCTTTCTGCATCAGTATGACTGAAATTGGATTTTTTTCAACTAAGATGCAAAGGCCTAGAAAAAGTGCAGTGCTAATGGTAACAACTAATGTGAAAGCAACATCTCTTTTGTGAGTACATTTGCAGCAGGATTAACAGCAGAGCTTTATCAGGTTAGAGAGCAATAATAAGGGCTGCTTTGGTACTCTATCAAAGAAAAATTATCCTATTACCGACTTACAGGCAATTTCTTTGCTATATCATAGCGTGTAAAGTGCAAAGTGAACATTAAGACTCATTGACGATATTTCATGGGGCCAGACATTGTTAGTTCTTGTCCAGGTGTTTTCAATTCTGTCTAAAATATTCAATTTACAAACCTATTTATAACCAAATATGCTGGCTAAATTATTTACATGCTAATTGCTGAATACCACATTGTGTTTTAGTGATCTTTCTATACAGAGAGCTAGAAAACAGGCATGCATATCATATTTAAAAAAGGATGTAGGGTGAAGTTTGCCAAGCAAGTAACCACCCAAGTTGCCCTTTAGAACTTTTTTAAAGTTAATTTACCATCACCTTTAGCAAAGCAAGTCAGAAGAAATCACCTTCTGCTTATGAACCTTGGAATCCACAGTTGTTCATACTATCATTGTTCCTGCTACAGTAATATGAGTAACACTAAAAAGGCTGTTTCAGCCTTTGTCTTATCCTAGAAGCATTCAATGATGTCGGCTTCTGAGTCTCCAAAAGACCTGCCACGTGCATGTCAGTTCTAATAGTATTGGAGAAGACTGCACAAGAGGTGTTTGCAAATCCCTTAGGCATTAGCTGAATTGCTTGGTCTTCATCTGAAAGGAGTCTCTTTAAGACCAAGGTTTGGACTGGTTTCTGCCTAAAGGGCAATGAGAGGTCTTGAAGGCCTCACCTTAAGAGCTTATTCCACCTGAGCACGCTAAGAAACAGAGGTGCTGCTCTTTCCTACTTGAGCTCTTTGTCTGTTGGTGAGTTTCAGCAAGTGAAAGGAAAAGGGAATGTGTGTATACATTTCTGTCTTCCTAGGCCTAAGTAGCTTTAGACAGACAGTGGAGTCTAATTGTTTAATGTCTTAAATATAAAATAATTTGGCAATTATTAGCCAAATTATATTTTGGCAATTTTTAGCAAAGAATTTGGAAGTAAGCAAACAAATCCAAATAGATAAGGGAAACACTGAACATTAAATACTCAAACAAGTGTTTAGAATAATTGCATTTATTTTGATACTAGGACACACTGAATTTTAATTAATATTCAGGTATCTTTATCCTACTTAAGAGAGTTAAAGAGAACTAATTGGGAGATCATCTTTGTTTTCTTTTATACTGGAAAATTGAACGCAGGTACTCTCGATCACATCCAGCAAGGTCTGTAAGAAGAATGTCTGAAGATCTGTTTCAGATCTGTCTGAAAACTATCATGCAAAAAGATTTGTATTTATCTTATAATTTATCTTATACATATACCTTACTGAATTGTTAATGCACTAGAAAGTAATGAAATAAGCGGAATTAGATAGTTACAAGGATCTTAAAAAATCATGATCTTCTCTCAAGAGTGTTTTCTATGTACTACAAGAACGGTGTGTTCAGGTAGCATAAAAAAGTTCAGAGATAATTATCCTTCTTTTCCAGTAGTAGTTAGGGCTGATAGCACAATTATTTTATACATTGTGAGGACAGTTTCCACCCACAAAATAAGTAAAGATTAAAAACAATTTTTTTATATTGAAAAATAAATGTGTATGATATACCAGCTACACCGATTTCTAAGGGACAGGTTGTGACAGGCAGCACCACATATCAGGAGTCTTAAATGAAATTCCCTTTGAACGTAGAAGTAATAGTTAGACTATCTTCATATTTTGCATAAGCCTGCAATTAAATATAAAAAGTGGTCAAGATTAGGTAACTCAGTTTTAAAGTTTGCAGTCAACTAATGAAGTTTCTAAGTATTTTAATTCTGTGGGGTGATACTCCTAATGGATTCTATATCTTCCTCAATGAAAACAGTTTCAAAAGAAGTAGAATTCCTTAAGCCTTCTTCATCAGCAGCTCAGAGCTTTGATGACTTCAAATCTTCTCCTGACCCTTGGAGGTTCATTAAGGAAAGGCCTTGAATCAGTAGTGCAGTCAAGACTCAAAAAATTACCATATGGAGATGAAGCTTGGTCACTTCATGGAGGGAATAATATGACCTGGTTCTCTGCAACTACAGGAAGTGAACATTTTCAGTCCTCTCTTCCTATTTATCCAATTTAGGAAAGAGAACAGAGCATTAGCATTTGATTGCTGAAGAAAATTAATACATAAAATTCAAAAATAAAATAACCATAAAGGGCTTGTTACTGGTACAAATCATAACAAAACAGTTTGAGGTAATGAATAAGTCCAAATAAACAGCAGGTCTGCTTCATGCTTAGAAACAATAACTCAATTTTTAAATAAGCTTAGCTAAAAAATCTACTGACTGCCCCTTAACTTTTGCAGATGCTTGAACTTTGTGAAAAGGTGTAATTTGAAAGGAGTGTTAGTGTCAGTGATCTTCAAATTTAGTAAATGTTCTTGTATTTATACAAGGACTTTCTAAAATTATTGTCTCCATATCAAAATCTGCAGTTTATTTTTATAAAACTCTAGACCATAATCTTGTTTATATTCTGATCTTTTAGTCCTGATAATAGTAATAAGTTTAAGTTTAGTGTGATTACAGGTTATGACATATAGATGGAATTGTGTTGGCATCTATTGATAATTATTCTTATAAATCGTTAGTGGAAAACAGCATCTCAAAAACAGTCTCACTAAAACACAGAGTTGTAAAATTACTATTTATTGCTCATATTAAAGCTTTTTTAATCTAAAGATGGAGTTCAGGATCTCTTTCTGAGGGTAAACTTGACAGAGTGAAATATTCAGCATTTGACAAACACAAACTCACAATTCAACTTCATCAGTAGCACTGTCTATACACCTTATGCACATTCCTGTTTTCATAGCAAAAAGTCTAGTACAATACTGTCCTTTTATTAAGTTTTGGGTGTTGGTTTTGTTTTTTTTTTTAATTTTCAATAATAACATAGGCTTACTTGATATGACAATAACATGAATATTCATGTTCTGCAGCATGTTCTGTTGACCTAATTAAGGTCACCTTTGGTCAGAAGCAGTAATGAATCTTTGGTTGGATTATTATTTCTATACTCAGTAATGACTTTCCATTCCTATTAATGAATTTTTATTTATAGGTTCTTCTTTTATCTGATGACCTTGATCTTGTCAAGGGATCCACCAGGGTGGATCCTTTCAAAGGGATGAAAACTATATTCTTTATTTGGACAAAAGGACTTACATAGTGTATTCTGAGATGAAATACTGAGTTTGTCTCTTCTGACATTCTTTCTGTTTCCTGGAAGACAGGGAATGTACCATAACATTGCACAATTCTATGATTGACCAATCCATAAATTTAATAGTAATGCATTGTTTTCATTTCTAGAAAATGATAGAAAATTATAAAGGACTTTCTCAGAGTCTTGTTCTGGTGTTTGGTTTGCCATCATTCCAAAAAACATTAGATTAGACAGTATTGCTTTAAATTCACTCTGTAGTAATATGTCATCAGCCAGCCATCACTAACCTTGAACTTCCATCTGTAGGTTGATAGCTTTTTTAGCATTCCATTATTTTTCAGTTTCTCCATACCAACTGCATCATATCCACCAAGTATCAGTGTAGTTTATTCCACATAAAAATCTGTCAGTTAAAAGTATTAAATCTTCAGTCACACTTTTCTTTTAAGCATTCTGTGCTGTGTTCTGTTCAGTGTCAGTGTCTTTAGTTCTGATTTTTCAATTTTGTCCCTCTCCTTTTCCTTGACTTGTTAGTCTGATCCAACCTCTTCTACCTCATCTGGTGATTATCAATATGTTATGGAAGCTAAACTACAAGAAATGATCTCCATACGTAGGAAGGTAGTCCTACTGGACTTTACTTTCTATTGCTAAATAGAATCCATCTGATTTGTTTTCATTTTCTTTAACTTTTTTTTTTTTTTTTAATTGATAATCAACCATCGTGCAGTTCAGTGCTTCAGGAGCTTACAGTTTTACAATGGCAGGTTTGTGTTCAAACCATGCACAGTCTGCATGTTACATTTGGCTGATTTCATTGCTCATAAATAACTCCAATGTTTTGCTGATGCTTGGATGTAACAGGCCTTTGTAGCTGACACATTTCAAGCAATGCTGTTCAGCTGCCTGTTTAAACAAAGTTTCTTTTCTGAAAACTAAGTTTGCAGTTAGTAGTAGCTTGCTTTATGTTTTGTTTAAACTTTACTGAGATAAAGACACACAAAACTGTCTGAATTATAGAAAGAGTCTTTTTATTTTTTACAGGCAGAAGAAAGACATGGAAACATTGAAGAACGTATGAGACACTTAGAAGCTCAACTTGAAGAGAAGAATCAGGAACTTCAAAGAGTATGTGTATTGCAGGCAACTTCTGTGTAATTTCCCTCTTTTAATTTGTCAATATAGTGCAACTTACGCACTCCAGCACACAAAGCTATCCACTGGTAAATGTTTTATTTATAGAAGTGATGGCAGCATCGTCACATTTTACTCAAACATCTTAATAAACTAGTTTACATCTACTTGCAGCTTTCAAAGTAGTTTGCTTTTACGAAAATGAATGTGCTTTAGTCAATATCTGTAGCTGTATTACCTGTGGAATTTATTTAAGTGTGTTCAGCTGCCATAAAATCTTTACTTTTTGGAGCTACAAGTCTGCACTGGTTAATTTTGGACCTTGCAAATCTGTCTCTTCTATTCTACATAAAAGGCAAGGCAAAGAGAAAAAATGAATGAGGAGCATAACAAAAGATTATCAGATACTGTGGACAGGCTTCTGACAGAATCCAATGAGCGTCTTCAGCTGCACCTAAAAGAGAGAATGGCAGCACTTGAAGAAAAGGTACAGTACAAAGAATAAAGTTTCGCTCAATAAACATTCTCTTGTATGAAAGATGTTCTACATTTATCAAGATGGAAGTATGCAATTTTGTATACAACAATTATGACCACAAATACAATCTAACTCTTACATTCTATATATTCAACACATCGTGCACGTATGAGCACAGGAGTCTTTCCATGATCACTCTAAACTGGAAATTCTATGTATTATGAACCCCCGCTTTATCAATAGGGAGCCTGATTAATTGGCTCATGAGGGACCAGGGCACAGTGTGTTACAAGGGAGTGAGATAAAGGGGATTAGAACTGAGAAATGACCATGTTTCAGATATGCCATCAATCCTGAATTTTAGCTTGCTGATTTTACCTCACTTCCTCTGGAAGAATAACATAATGACACCACAGGAGGAGAAGATACGTTATTTACAGGTTTTCTGTGATGAGCTAACTCTGAGAACCTTTTATTTATCCTTCTTTATCCCTCTCTCTTTAGTCTGATCTAAGAGGAATCTTTCAGTATGTTTATTCTGAAATCTTTCACAGGATATAATTCAGGTTTACATCATTGAAACAAAATGTTGTAACAAAGCAAGATATAGGCCTGCCAAAAGAGTATCTGGACAAAATAATTGTGTAAGAGCATGATGCTTGCTCAGTTCAAGGAAAATGAAAAGTTTTTGCTCTTTTTGAAAAAACAGGTTCATACATTTTTGAGTAATTTATGTATTCAAACTGAAGCTTTAAGGGATTTTAGTCTTACAATTGAGTGAATATGCAGGTTCATTTCTTAAATTTGCTAACTTCTATATGGAGATTACCTGCATTTGGTGATCTCTGATATATAATATTTCTCTGATTTCTTTCTGCTTATCTTTATTTCACTTTTTCATTTTATCTGTAGAACGTGTTGATTCAAGAGTCTGAAAGTTTCCGGAAAAATCTGGAAGAATCTTTACATGACAAGGTAGTATTAAAACTTATTTTATCTGTTCTCATAAAAAGTTAAATACTTATTATTTGGACATAAAATACACTTAATCATCCATATATCATGTGAAATCTTCTTGGTACTAATGATAATTCCTTTAATCACAAAGATGTTTTCAATAGCCAGTGAGGGTCTCTAACAAGTCTTCTGAGATAAGTTCATGGTTGAAATCCTAGCCTCAGGAAGCCAATATTAAAATTCAAATTAATTTCACTGGCTCTGTATTTTCTGTTCTATTAGATTTAATTCTGAAAAAAAGTCTTCTTCAAGAGAAATGTGCACGTAACTGGTTACGCTTTCATAGTTAAAAATGTAATTTGTTGTTATGGTGCAATTCTTAACAGATGCTGTGGCATTATGCTAAGTCTAACTGAAAATGTCCTTTCTTAGTTCATTGCAAATTAACCCCTAACACTGCTTAGTGAATCAGTCAAATTAATAATAAATATTATTCCAAACCCAAATATTAAAATTTTCTTTTGTAGTTATAGTTGTCTTGAGGGCAGCAGGATTCACAAATCCAATATCTGCATTCAGATTCACAGAAGTGTTTTTTTAATGTATCAAATCTACTAAAAGAATTTACAAAACATAGCTCAGTTCAATACTAAAATAAATGTGAAATTCAGTATCCAAAATCAACAACTTTCAGAAAAACAGCAAAAGAAGTACCTGTTCAAATCAATTGTCATTTTAATCTATATTCAGATAACCTTCTAGAAAGGCAGAAAGTCTGAGAAAGGAGCTCATGAAATTGTCTGTGCTCTTGGCAGCTGCTGATATTTTTCTGAAGTGAGAGAAGCGGTTTAGAACTTACTTAAAGGGAATTTATACTGCAGTAACTCCTCTAGAGTAACTTATTGAATATCTACTGCTCTACAATAGTAGTACCTTTACATGATGTAGTTTATTGACTGATTTATTGGATTACTCAAATGTAAGTACACTCTAGTAAGTGTTGTACTCACCTGCATAGATGTATTCTTTCCATTACCATTTGTTTTATCTTTTCAAAGTGTATGAATGATTTTGTTGAGGAACGTTCTGCAGGCTTTCTTTTCAAAGCAAAAGATAGGAGACAATTGTTACAAACAGCACTTCTTTTCCCTAGTCATTGCTGTCATAGCTTTTTTGTTATTTCATTCCCAAATCCAATTTTTTGGTACACTTTAATATTTCACAAGCAGCACTGTGTGCTGAAGTTTTAGAAGCTCTCAAGAGTGCACTGCAAAGCTGCAGATGACCAAAAGACCTAATATCTGGTTGTTTCTAAGTCTATGTTTCTGTTCATAAATAAAAAGACAAGGAGCCAATCTCTATCTCTAAAGGGCAAATGTGTGTCACAAGCGGATCTATGCTTGGTGTCCAGTTAGTGCACAAATCAGTCTTGTTTTTTCTTTTCTGTGCCATAGTGTCACAGAAAGAAAAAAAAAATCAGGTTTCAACTATAAACTTGTCCTGTCATCACCTGCAGATAGTGGCAAAACGATAGGGAGACTGATGCAATCTCCTTTTGATGCATATAGGTCCTTTAGCGATAAAGAGGCCTGAATGAGTTTCCTGCTTTTCCTTATTGTAGGCATATCTACATTCAGTGTATTTTGTCTTAGTTATTTACTCTTATAATAACCTTATAACCTTATAATAACCTTATAAGGTTAGTATCTCAGAAACTTGAATATATTTTGGATCACAATTAAGTCTGTCTTCCTATTCTGATTTCCAGGAAAGACTTGCAGAAGAAATTGAGAAACTGAGATCTGAACTGGATCAAATGAAATTGAGAGCTGGTTCTTTAATTGAACCCACATTGTCAAGGTAATATGTAATGCCAAATGTTTCCTCATTTTGAATTGAAAGAGAAGGTAAGCATAAGTGTCAAGCCTTTAAAATAATGCATTCAGACCACGTATAATCATGTATTTCTTTTAAACTACAAGATCTATGGAATTATTATCACTGTTGTTTTTCACTTTTTTTCTATAGATAAATGGGGCCTTGTAGTAGTGAGTATCCACTGAAATATTACTGTGATTAAGGGAAGTCTTTGAAATTACAGTGTTTTTAAAAATGTAGCCAAATGCCCTTTTTTTTCCCTCAGGAGTTTTTGATAATAAAGTTATAACCATCACTGCATCTAAGATTTATTATTATTATTATTATTATTTTTATTAGCAAGAAATAACACAGCTTTGCCTACTGTGTAGGACAAGACCACACAATTTCAGCTGAAGGCAGTACTCATAGAGATTTGAGAACATCCTAACAGGGCACTGAACAGTGAGACAGGTAGTGTAGGTATTGCACTACTAACAGCTGAAATCAATTTATTATTCTAGAAAGGCAATTATTCCTACCTAAATTTCTTCTTATATTCTTAATCTTATATTTCTTTAAAAATAATAATACTTTTCATAGACTCACAAAATATCCTGAGTTGGAAGGGACCCACAAAGATCACCTTGTCCAAGTCCTGACTCCACAAAGAACTACCTAAAATCAAACCCTATGTCTGAGAGCACTGTTTAAACACACCCTGAACTCTGGCAGCTTGGTGCCATACCCATTGCCCTGTGCAACCTGTTCCCACCACCCTCTGGTGCAGACCCTTTCCCTAAACCCAGCTGCCCTCCCCTGACACAGCTCCATGCCGTTCCCTCGAGCCCTGTCGCTGTCACACAGAGCAGAGCTCAGCGCTGCCCCTCCGCTCCCTGCGAGTGAGGGGGCTTTAGTCAATATCTGTAGCTGTATTACCTGTGGAATTTATTTAAGTATGTTCAGCTGCCACAAAATCTTTACTTTTTGGAGCTACAAGTCATAAACATGAATCAATTATAAACTATGCTATTTTTCAAAGGGTAGTTCTCCAATATTTTCATAATGGAGAACTGTAAAAATGTGTTACAGATACCCTCACTCTTGAACGATTTATTCAGCAGCCAGTCGTGCTAATTATCTTCATGTTGAAGTTCTGGACTGCAAGTTCTACCATACCAAGTCCTTCATTTTGAAAATTCAAAGCATTTTTGTTGATATTGTTTTATCCCTTAATTTTATAAAAGGATTTCAACTTTTCACTTCTTTTGTGTGTGACATGTTTTTGTCATTTATTCTGTCACACATAATAATCTTTATTTGTTTATTCAAAAATGAGTTCCTAGAGTGAAGGTCATTGGATTGTTGTTGTTGTTATTGCTACTACTACTGGTCACTCATTCTATTTCTTCGACTCTTTTCTCAGGCCTCATCTGGACTCATCAGCAGAGTTGAGGTATTCTGTGGGCTCACTGGTGGACAGCCAGTCTGACTATCGGTCAACGAAAGTGATAAGGCGACCTAGAAGGGGACGCATGGGAGTACGCAGAGATGAACCGAAGGTTAATATCCAATTTATTTTCCTATATTCTTTAAAAAGAGAATGTTTTTCAGGCTGTCAAATTTAAGGCTTGTGTATTTCTAGAAAACCAAATAAATGAATAAGCACAAACACCAAGGGTAGTTTTTTTCTATTTATACGTAGATCACTGTTGTACTAAAATGAAGGCAGAAAACATTGAAGTTCAGACACTAAAGTTTAAGCATACTTGACTGTTTGTCTTTTTTCATTATCTACACAAATTTTCCTAACAATTAACTTTACACAGCATTAGAAATTATGTGAAAATACTTTACATCCTCCACAATGCCAATCAAATGCCTTCTTGCTCTAACACTGCACGTATTGATGGAGAACTAATTATTGAATAAGTATTCTTAAATGTTAGTTACTTTCCTTCTCCGTTTTATAGTTCAACTTTGCAATTGTTTTCTGTGGAATAAGACATATATATCCTAATTCCTGCTTAGGTAAAATCACTTGGAGATCATGAGTGGAATAGGACTCAGCAGATGGGCGTTTTGAGCAGTCATCCATTTGAAAGTGACACTGAAATGTCTGACATTGATGACGATGACAGAGAAACGCTTTTCAGCTCCATGGACCTCTTGTCACCAAGTGGCCATTCTGATGCCCAGACGCTGGCCATGATGCTTCAGGAGCAGCTAGATGCAATCAATAAAGAAATCAGGTATGTAGCCTTGAACCAGCTGTGGTGCATTTCTTGATTACAGCTTTATGCTCCTTTCAGTGCATGAGTTTAGATACCATTCATAACAATTTGGAAACCACCTGTACATTTAAAGAATTGATAATGTATTTGATTTATTCTGTATTTATTGTGTGAATAGAGCATTGATTTCTGTATTTCCTGACAGTAGGGAAAAAATAGTTTACTTTTATATAAAAGTTTCTTGCAAAGGACCACCGGGCAACTAAAAAGAAATGCGTAAGAAAATGCTGACACGTAGCAAATTTGACAAAATTCTATTCATAATCTTTTTAAGATCTTTCTCCCTGTTCTGTATAAATATCTACTCAAAAATTACCTTCTATGTGAAATACTGTATATCATTTCCTGTTCATGTTTTCTTCTGGTAATTTTTCCTATGTTACATTTCATATAAGCCACACTTTCCAAGAAATTGTTTTGATTTTCTATGGAACACAATTTTTGTTGGTTTTTTTTTTTTTTTTTTCATGAACCTGATAAGTTATAGTACTGGGGAATAGGTAGTGAAATAATTGTGGTTTGCTAATTTTTATGCAAATTTAATGGAATGATAGAGAATTCAGTAACATAATTTATTTAAGCTATTTTTGTAAATGAAATCATGTTTTAGGCTGAAAACATTCTTACGTGTTTTTCAGGCAGAGTAACTTTTTAATAAGTTAATGCATCAAAAACATCATTTCTCCAGACGATGTTATCAGTTACTTCTGGTAATTCTATGGACAGAAAGTGTATGTTTAGAAATACATCCTATCCAATTTGATTTTGATCCAATAGATCAAAACCAGATTACTTTTTCAAGATCTCAATCTTTCTTTGCAAGGTAGTTTTGGAAGAAGAACTCTATTGAAATATGATGAGTATGGATAATGTTTCCAATCCAGGCAAGACCTTTTATTATAGACCTGTAGCTTTTGGTTTTCGCTACTTCCAGAATTTCTTCATTCATGTGGGATTTAACCCCTATGTATACCAAGACAAAAAGACAAAGTGAAATTTTTTTGCTGGGAGGACAGAGCTCCCTAAAACAGTGTATTTTGAGTATGTAAAAGAGAAATCCATCAATATTTTCCATTACTGCAAAGAAGTCAGCACTGTCACCAATTCAGGATGCTGTAGATTCAACAAATGTATTTTAAATATATATATATATTAGCATTTTAACAATTTAACAAGTAATTTATAATACAGTAAAAGGTTTTGAAAAGGAGTTGTACCTGAAGGTGACATAATGAGATATTACGTCATCTTGTGCCATCTTGAATCAGAACATTCTTCTACTAAACATAGGATCTTGAATTAGGTAGTAGGTATTGTTTTATGTCATGAAAGGAAATGAAAAGGGGACGCACTGTATATAGTCATTTTGCTGGAGGTCATTTATTTCCCCTACTAATCCTCATATACTGGGATATAGCCTTTTATTTACTATCACCAGTATTATTAAAATCCAGATAATTAATTTTATTATCTGGATTATTTAGTTTTGATTTTAATGTTTCAGAAAAAAAAAATGCTTCTATAAGGATAGTCATTATAAACCGTATTGCATTTCACATTTTCTTAGTCTTTTTTTTTGTTGGCGAAAGGGGGTTTATCAAATGACTGGGAGATATCAGGAGATTAAAAATTAATTTTGATTTGGTTGTATTATACAAGATTATTCAGAATTTAGATATTTTGCAAAATATCTAAACATATACAAATATATGTATGTACATATACAAAATGAAGATTTGTTCTGAATCCCTCTCAAAATGTTATTTGCCTTTGAGTTTCTTAGACTTCTCATTACAGAAAGAACGGTAGGTATTTTGCAGACACTTTGAATTAGATTTTAAGGAAAAAATCTATCACAGCACAGGGATTTTTGGTTTCTATTTTCAAAGTATTATGTTTTAATTTATTGTACTTCCTCCATTTCACTTTAAGAAAAATAGCAAAACCAAAAAACTTGTCGCCTGGTTCACGGATTCAGACTTTCCACGTTTCAAATTCTGTCATATTTTACTATGATCCCTCATCCACTTTTCTCCTCTTTGCAAAAAAAAAAAAAAAAAAAAAATCTTTCTGACTTGGTTTGTGGTCAAAACATATACAACAAGTCTTTATTCTTAATATATTTATCAGAAGCAAAATAACCCAGTGGAAACGTTCTATTGAATCTATGTATATCTAAGAAACTAATATTCATTTCCAATGAGAGCTCTTTCAATGAAATTCACTTAAAAACTTAATGCTTTAGAAACAGCTGTTATCTTTTCATCAAGTAAGGATGAAACAGACAAATTGTTCTTCATGTTCCCTTGCTTTACTAATATAGATTATCCTAGCAATTCCCTTCTCAAAGGCACAATTCCTTTTGACCTTAAATTTTTCTTTATGATTTAGCAAAATAAAGTCAGCTGAATCCAACTTAAGAGTGGAATTATTTTCCTATGGTAAATCGGATTGTTCACTCTCCCGCTCTATCTCCCATGCAAAGAAACCAATCTTCCTGAAATATCATACATAAATTCTTGTTGTTAGGCAGATTCTTCAAACAGCTTTTGAGGTTGGAGGAATAGCAGAAAGGATTTTATAATTCTGGTGATTAAAAATACCCTAAAACATTGTTATTTTGGAGTTGATCTGTGAAACTCATATTTGCTTTCTTTTTGTTTTGAAAGAAAAGATTTTTTTACATTCAGTTTTGGTGTATGCAGAAACAAAGGTAGAAATTGCAATGAGAAATTAAAAATACAGTTACCAATGGGCATAAGTAACCTGTGTATAGGTATTTATTTTGTGCCAGTGTGTGTCTGTGTGCAAAATGATGAGTACCAAGGAAGAAAATTTTGCTTTCAGAATCTACAAATACTGTCAGAGTATTAATGTTGTCCTAAATCCAGTCATGTCCTTTAATTTTATAAGGTTAATCCAAGAAGAAAAAGAGTCAACAGAACTGCGTGCTGAAGAGATAGAGAACAGAGTGGCTAGCGTGAGTCTGGAAGGCTTAAATCTAGCAAGAGTCCATCAAGGTACATCCATTACTGGCTCAGTGACAGCATCATCACTTGCAAGCTCTTCTCCTCCCAGCGGACACTCAACTCCTAAACTCACCCCTCGCAGTCCTGCCAGAGAGATGGATAGAATGGGGGTTATGACGCTGGTAAGAGACTCTGTGATGCTAATTTTGGATGTGATATTTCTAGCATCATCTTTTGACTGTATGCATGGCTCATCTCTGGCATCCAGATGCAATTGTGCTAAAGCTCAGATGGATATGTCTATGAGTTTCAGCCGAATTCTTAATGTATCAGGAACCACAGAAGTAGTGCCCCACAGCCTCACTTCACTCACTCTCTCTAGCACATTCTTTGATCTTTTCAAGACACTCTCCCTGAGTTGTTTTAGCAGGAGTTGAATGTTAAATATCTCCGTGAGAACACTGAGTTGGAAAGAGTTATGTAGAGGTCTGATCTCTAGAGCCCAAGTTACCAAATGGTCCTGTAGGGGTTAGCTGGAGGAGCAGTATCCCTGGAGTTTTTGCAGCCCAGGTTTACACAGTGAATACATTCTGCAACATCTTCAGCTCAGTATGAGTGGAGAAAAAAAAAAAAGGAAAAAAAGAGTTGAACGTGGCACATTCTAGCAACTGTCTACTGCCAAATAATGTTGAAGTACAGGAGATGGATGAATTTGTATTCACTGACTCGGTAAGACACGGTAAGAGGAGAGAAATACCCCTTTTTCAGATGTGGTATTTGCTGATGATATTTTATGTTTATACTTGGTGAAACACTGATTTGTTTGTAATATTTCATAAAACTACAAATATATCTGTTTTAAAGGACATGCTTACTGAAAGATTTTATATGAAAAAATTTAATAAAGTGCTGTCATAAATTTGGAATGTCCTATTCTTTGCTAAGTTTATGAAAATGAAGGGAATTGTAACATTAGAAAAAGTAACTGCTTTCAGAGACAGCGTATTTGTGAAGCATTATACCATCATATTTACTGTTATGTTCAGTATATGGGTAGTATTAAATTTTGGATGTCAGAAGAAAGAGTGTGTGGCATTGTTATGCTCTGATAAGACACATTAATCATTCTTTTTTGTTGTTGTTGCTTCTTTTGTTACCGATTTAAGCCAAGCGATCTAAGGAAACATCGGAGAAAGGTAAGACTCTAGCTTTTTTTTAAGTCAGGAAAGTGCATTCACCATATTCCTCTGCTGTTTAAATCACGAGGTTACTTCCCACCCATTTCACCCCCTTCACTCCTTGTCACCCAGTCCCCGAACATAATAATTCTAAATTTACCTAAAGAGGCTTGCAGTAGTCCCTACTACTCCAAGAATCAAGGCCCACAAGTGATACTTTGGAGTAGCCTCCGCACCACGCACTTAAAAGAAACACAATGAAAAACAAAGCGTGGGCACAAGAATTACCTTCAGATGTATTTTGGCCATTTTTAGGAAAAATCAGTCAGACTGCTTGAAATCTGCAGAGCAGCATGAAGTTATTTGCGGAATTGTCACTGAATGTGGGCTTTATCTTTACATGAGAAGAGACAATCTTCAATTTAAATTATTATATGTTGTGACAAAACGCCCTTTTCTTCTGTGCTTATTTTCAAGTACTCTGACTCTGTTATCATGCTTCAGAGGGATTGGTCTTGTTTATGTCTGTATTTACCTTCCACCTTACTTGAGAATTTTGTTTCATGAATAATCCTGTTTAATGCAAGAGGATTGCTCATGAATAAGGTTATTTTCATGTTTAGACCTTTACTGGATCAACCTGTTTATCATAAAAGAAATGATTTTTTTCTGGAAATGTAGTCTTTGTTCTTTCATATATGTACTTTAAGCTACCATATGTAGTCAATCTTGGTTTTTTTCCCAATAGTCTTTTTAAAAAATAAGAAGCCTTATTATTATTTTATTTTTTTTAAACCTCCCTTGAATCCATAAATGCTTCAGTTCAACTGGCAAATTTCTGAAGCATATGCTGAAAAGGTGATGAAAAGCTGTTCAAGTCTAAATGGTGTATCTCCCCCAGATTGCAGTAGTCGAAGAAGATGGACGTGAAGATAAAGCCACGATCAAATGTGAAACTTCTCCCCCTCCAACACCCAGAGCTATCAGAATGACTCATACCCTTCCTTCTTCATACCACAATGATGCCAGAAGGTAAGATTTCTGTAACGTGAATCAGAACTGAACTTTTGTGCACTATAAAATGGCCTCATTTCCTCATATTTCTTGTTTGCAATTGCTTCCCCTGCCATAAAAAAGAAACTTTTACCTTGGTCTCCTTTGTGAAGATGAAAGTGTTTGTCAATGCTAAAACTGACAAATTCTGTTTTAAGGTATAGTTTTGATCCCTCCCAGAAGTACTAGAAGTAGGGATCCTGCATTTCCTAGAAAGACAAATATCAGGCTGATTCCTATATTTATATCAATTGTTGTTAGCAAACAAATATTACTATTTATTTCTGGCCCTATCTTGCTTTACATAATACTAAATCAATTAAGGAGCAAGATGGGATTAATTGTTTCAGTTGTGGGAAGGTTGTTACTAAATTATAATGAATTCATTTATTTGCACGGCTGCAAGAAGAAAGTAAAAAATGTTAATATGTTATCTGTTCTATGTGTTTATTGTCATTTATAGTAGTTTACCTGCTTCATTGGAGCCAGAAAGTATTGGTCTTGGCAGTGTCAGTAGCAGTCAGGACTCCCTGCACAAAGCTCCAAAGAAGAAAGGAATCAAGTCCTCGATAGGACGCTTGTTTGGTAAAAAAGAGAAGGCTCGACTTGGACAGCTCAGTAAGGAATTAGTGGTACCAAGCCACGGTCTCCACTTCACAATCATGTTTCCTTTTTTAATACATTCTTCTCTGCTTTGCAGTTTGCTTATTTTTTCCATTTATTCTGATGGAACCCTGTCATTAGAGACTCCGTTGCTATCAGAAATTATATGTCAGGAGTTTGCTGTGACTTTAACACACAAATGAAAGAAGACTTCTAACACAAATTACAAGTCATTCTCTTCAGTGAGCCTAGTGCTTCAATACTCTCTTAAATCACAGTAAAAATGCTAACAGTGTGTTTTCAAATAATCAAAATAAAGAGGAGGTAAGAGAGTATGAAGTATAATCCCACTCTAAGGGGTATATCTGATATAAAAGGTCCTTGCAAGAAAGTGCATTTGCCTTTCCTGTTGCAGTGTACCAGTAGATGTCTACTAGTACCTGTCAATGATGTCCTCACCATACTCTTGTAGTTAGCTATGCTGCCTATGGCAATGCTTTATTTTCCTTGTATTTCTTTTCACCTTCTCCTTCTCCAAGATCTTTGTCTAATTCATGCCTGGCAAAAATTTTCTTCTGAAATGTTCCACAGGATATGTCCATACCATATGCAAAAAAAAAAAACCACCAAAACAGTCATGGCATAATTTTATTTAACTACCTTTAGGTAGCAAAAGCAATGGAAAGTGAAGCCTTCAGCACAGGCTCATAGTCTGCATACCCAAACAGGTAAATACATACACATGTCAACACAAACATAAATTTGGTATGGATGTGTCAGTAAAATTTCCTAGACATGAAGATGTCTGAGCACAGTTTTGTGAAACACTGAATTTTTACTGCCGTGGTGTCCACATAACACCTGTAAAAAAAAATTAAAGGTCTGCAGTAATTGTAAATGGTGGAGTAATACATAGGCCCAAAATTAAAAACAAACAAACAAAAAAACCCACCACCACCAATAACAAAACACCTTCATTCTTATTAATATATATAATCATCACCACTAATGAAACGGTCACTGAAATACTACAGCATAAAGTTAGGTAATATTGGGATCAAAGTACCAGAGTAAAATCAAAGGATTAATTATTTTCTATTTACACCCCAACCTTTCTACTCTTTCTCTTGTGTTCTTGTAAAGAAAACTGGCTAATTTCTAATTTTAATTTAAATTCCTTTCTTTTTTCCTTCATGTGGGAAGAATAAAATTAATTTATTCAATCATCTTCACAGCTTATTTCAGAATCCCATTAAATAGACCTCCCAAATACACCTGCATGTCACCATCTGCACTGATCTGTAACTTTAGACTGTGGCATTAATTCACATTTACATTCCACAAAAACAATTGTATTGATACTGATGGATTAGGCAAAATAATCTATGATTTCACAGTAATTTGGGAATACAGAGGACAAAGATGTAATAAATTTGTTGGTCTTCCCTGCAATTATTTTCAGTATGAACAAAAACAAAACAATACCTTGAAAGATTGTCTCAGGAGCTATGTAATCTGGCAGTAGATTAATTTGATAATGATACACAAAACGATTAATAAGACATACGTATAATTGGCCAAAGCCTATTTATAATTCCCAACACTAGCTCATGAAATTATAATATTAGCTATTAGTGAAGATTTGCAATTATATGAAATTTTTGTGTCATCTATTCTTTAGCTTAATAGAAAAGTTATTCACATTAAAGAAGCAACTCCAGTTTTATCATTAGATTCTTCAAATCCAAGCTATCACTCAACATATTACCTTGTTCAACATTACCTTCAAAGCTTAGTTTCCCACTGCTAAACTCCTATTTTTTTCATAATTATTTTCATAATATGCTACCTTTATCATCTCTGTTGAACCATCTGTGTCATTGTTCAAAGGCAAATTTCATGCCTTAGGGTATCCTTCTTAGCATCAAGACTCCATGTTACTAATTTCTTCCAGACATCTTTATTTATTGAAGAAGGAGAAAGGAACGTTATAGAGGGTGGGAGTGTCTTATTTCATTTTCTTAATTTGTTTGATTTTAACTTGATCCAATCTTCTCTCTTTCGGGGAATAGCACTCTAGACAGTCACATGTTCTTCCCATTTTATGTTTTAAATATTCTAGTCTTTAAGGCAAATAATAAAGGGAAATTTAGCCCCATCCCAGTAAGGTGGTCCGTATGATGTATGCAACTGGTTAGGAACTTTTGTCATGGCCATCTACACGCCTGAGGTACAGACAAGCACAACAACCCCTTCCACTGAAATGTGCCCTAGGTCATTCACGGGCCCAGATGTGTTTGCTGTGTGATAAAATCCATTTTGCTGAGAATACTTTGCAATCTGGGATAATCTGTCGTTGTTTCATCAGCACATTTCCCCACTAGGATTAAAAAATAGTGATGGCATTGCTCAATTACGGCCTTGAGACTGAGGCAGAGAAAATCAGGCAAAGGAGATCAGGGTGCCTTTCTCAAACATTTCTGCTGAACACAAGGAGGAGGAAACAATTTTTCTTTCTAGTTCTTTTCATGTACTAAAAATAAACACCTGCCAGAAGTAGTTCTCCACTACTCCAGATGCCATAGATGACTTAAAAGGAGGATGGAACAGGGATTGAAGAGTTGAGGGAGCCACTGGGAAAGAGCTATGGGAAAATATGTATTTTTTTCCCTCTTTCAACACAGGAGGTTATATTGAAACAGAAGCGGCAGCACAAGAATCTCTGGGATTAGGCAAACTTGGAACCCAAGCAGAAAAAGACCGAAGGCTAAAGAAGAAGTGAGTACTGTGTCCATGTCACTTTTATTGTCTTGTGCTCGAATCAAATGTCAGTTTTTGTGTTGATTTTATGCAGATGTGTACCAAGAGGCATGACCATCTACTATGGCAGTTTTTTACTTACTGTATTTTTTCTACTGTAAATGTTTTTAAAGCTGCATATAAAATGTAGGAAAAATAGGAAAAAATAGTTTTCAATTGCACTATATTGTTTAATTTGTAAAACATTAAGAGACGCTTTCTATGCCATTGTAATTAGTTTTGTGCCTTTTGGTAACTACAGTTCTGAAAAAAATAGGAAGGCAGTGAAAAAAACATTATAGTGACTTACTACATGAATTTTTCTGAACAGAGAAAAATTATTTACATTATCCATTGAACAAGCATTGAACATTGAAGTCAAAGGCCTCCCATAAACCCTAGCAGCTTCAAATTTTTTTTGCCTGTCAGCAAATGGCAACCTTGCTGGTTGTTCACCTAAATCATGTAATAATTTAACTGTCTCTGGTTCACCTATTTGTAAAACCAGTACACTGATTTACGACAGCTGCCGGGAACTAAGGAGAACTGTTGAAATAAAGCTTTAAACACAAAAGATATGTCTTGGCAGCATCACAGTTCTAGTGTAATTAGAGGGTGTCAGAGAAAAAAGATTGTATTTAAAAATGAGATTGAAAATTCATTTAGTAAACAAGTTTATGTTTTATCGATAATTACTAATTTAGTGCTATTATTTGGATTCTGAAAGCCTGATTTTTAAAACGTGGTGTTCTCTGGTCTCTTTCAGTCTTTTAATGCTCCTTTGCAAAGTTTCAAGATAAGATACAATCCAAGGATATATTTCATAAACAAGTTATTGTTTAAATTTAAATGTAGAATATTTTTAACAAGTACTTTTGTATCGAGTTCGTTTCTGTGTAACATACAAATGTAAGTGTTCAGTTTAAATCAGCCTCAGTTTAGCAATTATAGAGGAGCAGTCATTGTACTAGCTGGCAGAGAAGAGTCATTTTCAATTCAATTAAGAAACTCAGAATAACATTCATAGGGTTTTTTTGGTTGCAAATCTGTTATCAATCACTATTTATTAAGAAATATATGGAAGCATAGGGTATATTACTACACCTCTTTATTAAATTTAAGAAAGCATTCCATTGATTATTCAGCAATCTATTGTTGTTTTGCAATCCCTATTTATATTCAAGCTCTGGGGACTGAAGATAGCACAAAAAGAAAGGGACAAATGTGTTCATTTTGAAAGGACAAATGTCTTCACTTTGTCATATGTTAATAGTTATTTAAACAGCATAAGATAGCCTAACACTTGACACATACTACTTCATACATGATAGTGCCTACCAAGTTTTTGGTCTAGAAAACATAGGTGTTTAAATGACCAGCTATTAGACTTCTGTCTAATCTCACATAACGAGACCTTCCCATACCATCTTCTTTTCAAGTCTTTCCTTTTTGTTTTTCCTTTTATCTGTCTGTCCTTGGCTTTATGGATTAAGTGTAAACAAAATATTCTCTGCTGGAAGGAAAGGAATCTTTCCTTTGTGACCATCACTTGACTGTGACAGATCATCTGGTCTGAATTGTATACTGTTGTATATGCTATTTACCTGTGTCATGAATTTTTTTTTTTCACCAGTTTAGATTTATCCATATTCATAGCTTCTCACTTCATCATGACTGCTTTTAAGATTCTTCTTAATTTACTATAACAGAAATGTTAACATTATATAACAGCTGTAGAAGTACTGTAGTATGGGAAAAATGTAACATTTGTGTTAGAAAGATATGTGGGATTCTGCTGAATTGTAATTGCCACTGAGTGCTAATTATCAACAGGGTAGAAGGGAACTGACATTTCCTCGTAAAGAATGTATTTGCATGACTTACCTTGGAAAGTATTCGGCTGAATCTCTCCAAGAAGTCAATTGAATGACAAGTTTGTCTCAATAGGTCAGATTCAATTTTGCCAGCACTTAATGATGCATAACTACCCTTGGAAGTAGCTTTCAATTACATACAGTAGCTGTAATATTACTGATTTGGGTAATGCAAATGAGAAAGTAACATTAAAGATGATGGTTATGTATACGAGTGGAGGAGCGTGAGAACAATTTGACTCTTAGAATAGCAGTAAGATTTAAATTTGAGTGTTTGATTCCTTCTTACTGCTAAACAGACTCTACAAATTCCAGAGGCTGGAACAGAGAGAGCAGAGCACCTTGACTTCTAAGGATTTCTTTGGCTAATTTAGATTAGGACATAAAGTCCCAAAGGAATCAGGACTACCAGAAGAATAGTTAAAAGAAAGGAAGTTTTTCATCATACTTATTTACAGGTCTGGAAGACCTTGACTCATGCTGGCTTTGTTACTTAGAAAAAAATTCAGTGGTCCAAGAGTCTTTTCTAGGAAACAGGAATAATGCCTCAGTATTGAACTTGTATTTCTCCCCTACACACAAGAAGTCATGTGAAATGGTTTTCATTTGTGTTAGCAGCTCAATCAACTTCTCTTTCACTTCGGTGGTAGAACCTATGGGTGCAGGAAAGCTAGGATTCTGCCCTTGATGTGAAAACAAAGTTAGGACTCATCACTGCAACTAGAACAGCCTCAAAGTACTTAGTAGCTTCATAAAACTCATGTAAGGTTAAATTTACCAGATTTTGAAGTTAGGTTTGAGTTAATGAATTAAAAATTAGATAGATGCAATTTCTGTTAAAATGTATTTATTTTGTTTTAAATAACCTCCTAAGTGAAAAAATGCCTTAAAATGCTAAACCTGTAATTTTGCATATCTGAATGTATTCACCTCTATCACTAATTCAGTAAGAATCCCCTTATTTAAGGATGAAGAAGCATTCAATCCATAATCTGCTGCAGCCTGTAGGTGCTAATGGCCCCCAGGTATCCTGACTACCTGCTCCTGGAACAGCAAGCACATGCATTGACCCTGTACTGGCTTCATGGAGTTACAAACACTGTAGTGTGTTAATGCTTTTTTAGCATGATTCGTATGCATCAGTTAGATTCTTGATTAATATATTTCACTTGAGAGAGTTTCCTGAGATAGTATGATATTTCCAGAGACCAAACCCTCTCCAGTGATAATGGTGTAATTAACCTAAATTTTAAAGTTTTCTTGTTTCTTCCTTAGGAGATGTTATTAAGATGTTACATTTCTTTCAGTTTCAATTGACTACTTCATTAAAATGTAATCATCAGTTTGCTTCAGTGATATGCTAAATTTAAAGACGTCAAACAAAAATCTCTTTTGAATCAACATTTGCATATTGCAGTAAATGTATCTGCAACAAGTTTTTCTCCTAAAGCATCAAGGACAAATTAAGGAAGATGTATAGAATTTTTTTAAAATATAACCTCATCATTTCGTCAAGTAATCTGAAAAGAAGAGGTTAGGATGCTTCAGTCATCCATAAATGCTTACTCTCAGACCTGAAATACATGATAGGTCTAACTAATATTAAACTTTGTAAGTCTTAGGTAACACAGAAGCTTGAATGGGTTCTGCTTTGCTTTTCAAATTGCAAAGTGCCAGTAGTTCAAATCTTTTTCAAGTATTTGATTTGATCTGCAATAATATGCAGTGTATCTTCTTATAATTCAAAAAAGTATGTGTTATTGGTCATTTAATGCTGGTGTTTCACAAGTACTCCACAGTATAAAGTTTCTTAGAAATGAAAAACAAGGAAGCTTGGAAATGAACATTTTAAAATTTAAAACAATAAAACCACCTGACCTGAAAATAAAAGGCATCCGTGCTTAGATACAGGTTTGCCTGGAAATCATTACATCATCAAATTCAGAATGATTATTACATTTTTGAAAATGTAACTTTTAAGCTTGTACTTGTAGCCAACCTGGCTCTCAGCACTGAAGGAAGGCTATGTTTATTTCATCCTTTGCAAAGGGCCAACATAAGGCAAGGTTTGAGAGAGATTCATATGCTACATAGTCCTAAATTGCCAAATAGATTTGACCTTGTGCATGCTGCTAGTACAGTTAGAAATTTGTCTATGCCACCACTTTCCCATTTATCCTAAATCCTATATATAAATTATGTTCATGAAGAAAATTTATGTGCAAAGACAGCTAGCTATTAACTGGGTCATACTGACAGGATTGCAGCTCAAAAGCAGCTAAATTTCCAAATGTATTTATATAAATGTTAGTATATCAATCGTTACTTACTTTGTAGCTGCAGTGAATTCACTCACTGTGTCAAGACATGACCATGCCATCTGGCCATATTAGAATGAGTCAAGAGCAGAGCGTTCAACTTTGGTTTTTCCTCCAGTATCTGTTTGATTGGATAAGAATCTCTTAATTTTCTTTTTATTTCTTTTGTCAGTATAATAACATAAATCCTTTAATTCCACATCTCCAAGAAAAGCTTAAGATATAAGATTTAGATCTTCCAAGGAAAATCAAAACAAAAAAGAAAAATTTCCTATGAACCCAATTTGGGGAAATTTACTCCACAGGTACAGGTTGTGTTTGCAAGATGCAAGTTCCTAACTTCTATCAGATTGTGGAAAAGGCTTGATATGTCAGAACACATGCATACATCTATTCATGAATGAACCTCTGTGCAATCAACACCTCAGTAATTCTTATACGTACAGTTACTGTGTAAAATAAAATCTATTGTACGCATGGCCTTCTAATTAAAAAGAGCTGCAATGCAACTAAGTCTCAACTGACTACAGTAATGAACTATTACTTTATATCAATAATATACATTATATAATAATAATAATAATATAATATCAAATACCAGTATATTCCACATTAATAGAAGAGCATCAGTTTTCTTCTAACTAGAATCAGGGTTGATAAATTCTGATGAATTCACTTGACAAATTGGATAAATTCCTAATAATGCTGAAGTCCTTCCTTGTGATGTTTTTCATTTTTATTATTATTTTTTTTTTTAAATGCTGAATACACAAGCAATAAAATTGGTAAAATAGAATACTGGGGCTTAGTTTTGCCTATGGAAAATGGGACCCATCAGTAAGCTACTTGAAAATATGTGAAGGTAGGTCTTTTAATGAAATACAAATTTGAAACACTGTAGTCATCATTTAGATTCTTTTTAATCCACACAGTGCCATTTTAATTAGGTCTAATATGTGCAATTGAAATTAGAACTTGATATAATGTATTTTTTAATACAAGTAATATCTGTCCTCTGCATTATACAAATGGCTGTTTCCAATGACTTTCTTAATTGCACACATTTCAAAAAAATGAATCCAATTGAATTAATTAAGGTCTTTTTCCGTGCCATCCATCTAATGTTCCTGAATACTTAATGCTTATTAAATGCTATTATATCCTAAACGTACATGATTTATTTTCCAATGGTAACTCTTAAGGATATATTTAGTCCAATGCCTTTTTTTCCCTATTTTTTGCTTACAGAATCTTTAGAAAAATTCAAATTTAGCATTAAATTTCTTCCTTCCTTCCTCATCAACCAGAGATTACTTGATACAGTTGGCTTTCAGATGGCTCTTCAGTACTTTCTGCCTTTCTAGCAAACAATACTCTGTTCAGTACCTGTTATTTTCTGTTTTCCCATTCCAGTGGAGGAGGGACAGATATTCAGCATTCTGATGAAATCATTAATTGTATGCTGTAGCTACCATGGTTTTGCCATGGCTGGTTTGGGTTCTAGTCCTTCAGATATACATAAATATGATTTTTTATTTTTATTTTTATTTTTTGCCAAACATATTCTCACTTCTTACTTGAATTAAAAAATCTTTGAAATTGCCAACGAAAGCTTTCACAACATTAAAATTGTATCTTTCAATTAAATTAGGTACTATATTTGGAGAATTCCTTCCTATTGTAGTGTTATGAGCATAGAGGATTGTTAAATCTTATTACTATAAAGATGAAGAAACTGAAACTGCGTTGTGTCTGAAAGAACATTATAAATAATACCTATATTGATCTCATTTTAAACGAAAACTGAATTTTTTAAATAATATTGTTATGCTTTGTCAAGAGTTTTTTATTCTTTTCTCCATACGACTTATTTCAACTATTTACATTTTCTATTCAAACAAAATCTGACAAAGCCCAATTCCCTGCCTTATTGACACAGGTGTATCAACTGCAATTTGAGACTTCTTGACAAGTATAAACATCTGCTTGCAAACTTGCATCTGATCTCCTGCAGATGCAAATATCATTTCCAATTAACTTAAGGGAAGAATCTATTAAACACAGCAGCAGAAAAAAATATCTACATGTCTTTAGTATACATCTAAGGGAAATTGTTATCTTCATTCAATAAAATGGTAGTGAAGTAATTGGCTTACGAAAAAGTGAAAGTTAAAATTTAAAGATCCATTTTTTTCTCTAGCATTTTATTTTTCTATGGACAAAATGCTCAGGAAACAAAAAGATGATTCCTGATCCTCTGCTGTAATGGGAAAGACAGTCTTCAGGTCCCTTAAATTACACCAAGGCAGCTGAAAACTTCCAACTGACTGAAGCTGCCAACAAATTGATCACATTCTGATTAGTCTTTTTTCTTACTCTCTACCCATATCCAAAGGAGTATTCAAAGGAAGATGTAGAAAATAAGAGAGATGGTTTGATAGACTTTGGAAAGTCCAAAATGAAAGGCAGAAGAGTTCAAATCAGTCAGTACTTCTTTCTCAGTAGAAAATAAGGATGATAGAAATTTTGCCCCCAAAATCATGAGGATGCATATTCAATCTTAATGGTCCCTCCAACACATTTGGTAATTGCTTGACTGCTTTTCTAGTCCTTTATTTATATTCCATACCTTCACTGTCCTCCCATTTCTTAATTTTCCTTTCTTAAACTTTCTTTGTATGACTTTGTCATTTGTTTTCATTTACTTTTCTGTATCGTATTTTTTCTTCTCTCTTACATCTGTTCTGCTTCTCACACACAAACACAGAAACAAAATTCAAGATCTTGGAACCAACCCCCTACTAAACTTACTGAAATGAATACAACATCTTTGTAATTAATCAGAGCACAGGCATTTCACTTCAAAGTTTTCTATAGCTGTACCTACCAAACCCTTTTATATCTCTGTAAATCATGAGTTAATAGAAATATAATATAATTCTGAGATATCTGGATTTCATTCAGGCATATAATTTTCTTTTTATGATGGCAATTAGAGGATGTTGAAGAAATTTTATTATCGGTGATGGCATCCTGGTTTCTCATACAGGTACTGTTATCAATTATATTGGCAAAAATAGGTTACCTAGAGGGAAAAACACTCAAACCAGAATTAAATTATTCAAAACCGAGCAGCAAACTTTAAGTTAAAAATCTATTCCACGTTAACCATATTTACAGATCTTTGGTACAAATATGTTTTGTAGATGCACTTTGCTGAGTTGATACCTAAGAAATAACCAACATCAGTTTAATAACAATCTCATTTTGAAAAATGCATCTGTTCTTCAAAAGAACACATTATTTTTCAAAAATATTCAGAGACCATTTAGAAAGATTTTGGTAATTATAATAATGCTATTATTTTATCTATCTTATGATTTCTTTATGAACTACTGTATATTCATTAACATTTATGTACTTTTTTTTTTTTCCATTCATCTCTCTTCATCTCATGAAAAGCATATCTGGGTAAGTTAAAACACCATGGCTGCTGAACATATTCATTTTCAGCACCATGTTTGTATTCTATATTTTGTTCTTATTTCTTCTTTTTCTCTTCTGTTTTCTTTTTCCTTTTTTTATTTTATTTTTTTCTGTTACTCCTGTATAACAATCTCATGCAGAAAAATGACCCAAAGGAAACTTTTCAAAGTACTGAAAGCATACAGAAATTTAGGATTTGTTCCTGCAAGGCTTAAGATAATGAAGAAACTATTTGTAGGTAACTGCTGTAGAAGTTTTTAAACACATTTTGGGCAGTCTCAAGCCCAGAATTATATGGACATTTAAAGTTTAAGTGAGTGGAAAAATCACAACAGATGAAGGCCTAGAATACTGAAGACATTTATTCATATATATTCTGCTAAACTAAATCCCACAGGACTCAAACTCCCAAACACTTAAGTAATCCAGAAAACACTCTTTTTCCCTTTTTGAGCCCTCATGCTATATAGCAGTACAGTAATATTTCATTTGTGCATATGCCTTTACTTTCTTTTTCACCAGTTTATTTTTAAGGTTTTTTTTTTTTTTTTAATTGTTACCCTGATATCAAGTTTAAAATTTCTAACTCCTCTTTTATTTACCATACAAATGTTATTTCTTCTTGAATTACTTGCAGAGCTTAGGGAGCAAATTTCTTGCATTCAAAGAATGTTTGAGTTATAACTTCCTGAAGACTGGAAAGACAGAAAAGCTTGAAGAGATCAGGGCTTACCACATTAACTTAGAGTGTATGATTATGAAATGGCTTTGTAAAATTAGATTTGGTAAAATTTAATCAACCTGGGAATTCCAGGCATCTGTAATTTAGAGCACTACATATAGGATTGCAAGGTTATATATTGTGCAAGTCTGTTTATTTCACAAGTATTTTCTTATTTTTTTTCATAGTCACCTCTCCTCTCAGTAGGTCTAATTTTTAGGGCACTAATTAAGCATTCCTGAATATGTATCCCTTAGCTTAATGTATGTCTTCAGATAAAGAATGTCACCCTTTAGCTTGCATAGACTTATTATGTACACATACATGGAACAATAAGAGTTAAATCTGCTTTCTTAATCGGTATTGTATTGTGGTAAACTTAAAATTGAATTTCTTCATTTTATAAATTTAAAACCTTCTATTTGTTAATTGCTTCTTGATTGAGGCCTGTTTTCATCTCTCAGTCATTCTTTGCTGAAAACTCCTTAAAAGTTTTCTTTACAAAAACTTTTGTAAAGATGGAAATTGAATTTTGCCCATCATTTTGCCCGCCCATTATACGCAACATCAAAAAGGAGGAAGAATGAGAAAGAACAAGGAGTTCAAATGATTTAAAAGTCAGGTTTCCTGATAGCCAAAGTTGCATCAAAATTTTACTCAGTGTTTAACTACTGTAGTCTTTAGAAGTCAGATGCATCCTGTCAGATTAAATTAAATCGGTATTATATGCAATATCAAGTCTGATTCTTTTTTTTCCCCCCTACTTCATTGTTTAAAAATATTTGTACTCCTGCAGAAAAAAGTAGATAAAAAAACTTATTTGCCTTAGACATTTAATGCAATTATTAATTTATGTAAGTGCAGCTAAACTCAACCAGCTTATTTTGTCATCTGATGACACTACCCTCATGATTCTGGTCTCTTACAAATATTTAGGAAAAGGCAGTACAAAAGATAAAATTTAAATCTTCATTTCAATTCATAAGAAATCTTCTGTCCTAAATTTTGGTGTTCTTGAATGTGAATAGATTAGCTTTGGTAGTGCTGTACAGATGAGAGACAGATGTGTTTAATCTTACCTTGAAATTATAGAATTACTTAGGCAAACAGTATATCTTGTGTGCATTTCTCTTCTAGAAAACAGTTGTGTAGTATTTGGTTGTAAACTAAATATTTTAGTATTTTTGATAATAATAAAACACTAATGGTAGCAATAATAACAATAATAAGAGAGTCTGCGAGGCAAACTCTTCCACTTGTCTTTTTGAGAAAGCATTTTATAAGTTCATTTTATGGGATCCAAATCACCCATTGGCCAAAATTCCTAGATAAATTCCACTAATATTTTACTATTGTTATTTGGTCTTGTTTCACTGTGCCTCATTTTCAGTTTATCTCACATTTATGCTTACATTTTAACTGAGTCGTTATAATATGCATAATATAATATCCCTGAAGACTCTTCTTGTGAACCTACTAGAACTTTCACAGTAAGTGCTATTAATTGCAAAAATAAGATCTGTGCTGAAATACTTTTTATATTCAAGTTTCTTCATGGCAGTGTTAGGGTCCAGTTTCTGTAATATGTGGAGTGTTTGGATTATAAATGTCCAAAATTTTAGGCTGTTATTTCTTGTTTTACCTCATGGTGAGAAGCTCCATCTTCATGAAGAAAATTGAATGTCATTGAATGACATGCTTTAAATCAAGATCTTCTTAACTTCCCACACAAATTCTATTTGAAGAACACTCTTATTTTTAATAAAGTTCCTTGAGTTTTATGTGATGAGTTGGTAAGGGCTTCTGATACAGAACTAAAATTACCCCTGTGTAATGAAAGAATAATGAGAAATAGAAAATGTCAAGAATAACATAATTTTAGTCTTATAATTTTTCCATTCTCTGCATCTGTGTACCCTTCATGTCCAGAGGGATGTTGCAGCATTCATAGTCCTCATGTCATAAAAAAGTTATGCGCTCAGCTGTGGTATGTAGTTGTTCCTGGTGCTCATAAGAGTGATGCTAAAGAAAATGGGTCAATATAAAAGTATTAAGAAGCAATTCTGGAGAGAATCAAATCAGTGCTGGGGAAGCAAGTCCACTTTTCTGCCACACAACTCTGCAACACAACAATGTGGCATTTTTCTTTTCTGGCTTGGGGAAAAAAAAAAGAGAAAGAGAGAGAACAGACCACATTGTGAGACACTCTCAAAAAACAGATGAATATAAACATCTCTCAAATTTTGGGAAAATGCTACGTAGTCAATGTTCATGTAATTTCCTTACTTTGCAAAACCTGGCTTGGGGTAATAATGCATTTTTTTAAGTAGCATATTGCTGTTATTTCCACAATGGAAAATGAGTTTATTCTTTAACAATAATAATGTTATCTTGAAAAATATGGTGTTAATTTGGAATTCATTCCAGTAGAAGTAAGTGTTTTAAAGCCTTATCTGCGAAATAATACCGTTTCTAATAATGCTTAATTAATGTCAATTCTCCCTTATCAACTTGTTTTCATATGTTGCCAAGAAACTAAATGTGCATGGAAATAATTACATTTTAATTCCTTACCTTCTTACCAATGCAAAGTGGACACACTGTAAGACGTAGTACTTTATTGTCAGTCTTAGGAGAATATCCCTACATTCCCCTGCAAAGCATCTTCAAAATTAGAGAAACTGTACCATGCTATTCACTGTCTCTAATCTTTGTATTTGTAGTGAAAGAAAGGGGGAGTGACAAGCCTTATGTAGGTTTTGTAAGGAGAATAGCACTACAGTTGCCACAGTCGTATCTGGATACCTTCTCTTTTTTGGCTCAGAAAGCCACTGACTATCCTGAAAGCACTTCAGTTCATTCTGTCCTAAAATACTCAGATTCTGTTCTAAAATAGGCAGATTACCCGATTCATTTTTCTTAGGATTTGTACTATTGGTCAAAGGAATACATGTTTTTTTTCCTACCTGTAATTTGCAACTTATTTTGGTAGAACTGAGTTCCAAGAACTTCCTATATTACTTCATATCCAAAGACAATTTGCTATGACTGACAACTAAAGAATATCTCTCTTAGTCAAGAGATGGAAACTCCTAGTTCTGATTTAGAAATTGTAGGTTCAGGTGATGCAGAACTCCTGATTTATATGAACAAATACTAAAGCATACTGTTTTTAAAAGAGTAAAATGTAATTTAAATGATCTTTAATATTGGAGAGGCATTTAAATGAAACATCCTAGGGAAGGAAATGCAAGTTTGAAGCATGAAATTATTTTCAAGGGAAAGAAATATTACAAAAAATCCTTTTAGTATTCCACATAAATAAGTGAGGCTCAGGCCTTACAGTGACTGTATTCCCTGTGCATGGCTGAGTCGAAAATTTCAGCTTTACTCTAGATATATTTTCAAACCAAAGTTCTTTTTTCCTACAAGCCAAGACCCTTTGAATTATGTGTTTATCATACTGTAGTCTTTAGCTATAGCATAGTGTCTTACTTCTGGCCTGATCCCATTTCCTTCAGGCAAAATCAATAACTACAGCTATATTTTTCTTCAGCTGAGTGAGTCAGACTGCCTCTGAAGTAGAAGTGCTTTCCCACTCATGAAGGGTGTACTTGAGTAGTGTTCGGCATTCAAAACAAGCCTCAGGCCAACTCAGATGCTGCAAAGTCACAGGGAGCTCCCTGGAAATACTTACATTATAGTTCCAGTATAAAGAAAGTAACTTTTTTATGGACATGAGAACTTAAAGTGACAATGCACCTTCTACAGCACCTCGGTTCCTGAGGCCACATGGGGATTTAACAACAAATTAAAGAAATAAGCCACAAGTTCTTCCTGAACTTCATTTCCTTGGAGGCCGTATGCCACTGCTCTCCTGCTCTGAGCAGAAGACTGTCACAAACAAGTGGCCAGTGGCCCTCAAAATCATTATTTCCGTCTTATTTATTTATTCTGATAGCCAGCCCAGTTCTTTCAGATGTGATGGGTAAAGAGAAATACCCCAGATAAGGAAAAATCAAGCATCAGTTTCTTCTGATGATGGTGATTCCAAGACACTTTAGGCCAGAGAAAAGGAGCTGCACCCTGGGCTTGGGCTAGAAAAGGAGAAAGTCCTGTGGGGTTTTGCAGGGTCTGTGTTTTGCTCTGGGATACTGAATCCAGACAGATGAGGAGGGGGTAGCATCAAAGACTTGGCTCTCCCTGAGGACAGCTATGTCAGCTAACAACCCTGCTGGCCCCGGGAGATTTGCCGTCCCCTTGGGGTGTTGGAGGGATGGCCAGGCTAGATCACAAGCAGCCTGCAAAGATATCTCTCGGGGAATGCTGAACCCAAATTCCCCATCTGCGGATATCTGAGATGTGGTTGTTTGCTGATAGTGGCCATACCTCAGCTCTGCTTTACTAAGCAATGAGTATACGCCTCCATTGGCCCACACTGCTGGTCTTCCTGGGAGTATGGGACTCTCCAGCTAATGAAGGTAACGTGACATTTGGGTGCCCAAGTAGCAAGTCTTTCTCATCTTATGGAGAATTGTGCCATCATAGGAAGAAGGGTAACTCTTCAGTGTCTTTGGACAGCCAAGTAGCAGTGGATCAGCTAAAGAACTGTGCTGCAAAAGATGTGTAGGAGGAGAAGCTAAATAAGCTTCAGTAAAGCTGTCAAGAATCTGTAGTATTGTACATTACCACAGCAGCAACATAGAAACTAAAGCAGCTGTCTTTCTATTAATGCTCAGTGAGGGATTTAAACGTGTTTGCAAAATTGCTGTTTGAGTTCCGTGTTTTTACTAAAGCCAAATTGTCTCAATCTAGCCCCTTAGCAGTGCAAAAATCCCCAAAGCAATACTCCTTGTAAGATCACTCAATTGCTTTTATCTGCTGTGATTTTGCAGTACATATACTTGAAAGGCTGCTTAGGCAGTGAAGAATTGCCAAGAGATAACTGAACCACAAAGGCTGTAGTAATAACAGAGGACAAAGCAAAACTGGAGCTATAATTCCAAGATTTCCTTGTTGGGTGGGAATGTAAGCAAATTTTAATACTCCATTAGCATAGTCCCTATCTAATTTTGTTTTCACTACAGCTTATTGCTGAGAGCATTCTTTTGTGTTTTACTCAGTAGGAAGCTGCTGAAAGTATGTTGTTAAACATCAGGAAATAGAAACAACTTACAGAAGGACCACTTCTGCTATGCCGCCACCACAAAGGGACCTTTATTCATGCTACTTAATACACCAGTGCTCAGTTAGACGCCTGGTCAAGTGGTTGAACACATTGAATATACAGCATTTTCCTGACAGTGTGGCTGACAGACCTATACTTTACAAAATACTTAATACTACTATATTAGAAGTGCATTTTAAGCTTTGAGAGTGGTACTTTTGCCACAGTTTTTTATACACATTCATTGCAATCCAGAGAAGCTGCAGAGGCAGTAGTTGGATTGGTACCTGTTCAATTCTGTAAAAGTATATCCATACATATGTATAAAATTGAGAAAGCAAATTCTATAATCATAAAAATATGTACCTCAGTAAACCACATGGATTTTCTTTGTATATAAACAAGACAAAAACTAATAATGTGCAACTACTAAATATTTAACCACTCTTTATTAACCATGGATGTCTTATTTAAGATGTAGAACATTGTATTCCATTCCATTCTTCATTGCAGAGGCCACAAAATTGTACGTGGCTAGTCCAACAAGGTTTTGTGTTTCAAACACAAAGAACCCACAGATCCTGCTGCATTACATCCAATCTTAGCTAAGGTCTGAAAGCTGGCCATTTGGGGACATTTTGAGTAATGACCAGACCACACTTAAACTAGGCTCAGGAGGAATCCCAGAATTTTCCCAGTTTCCCAATGTCTTCTATTGTCTGAGTGGTCCTTTTAATAGAGAATATCTCATTTCTTTATTGCTTCAGATCAGTACACATAGAAACTTTTTGTATGTTAGGTGTCAAAATGCACCAAAGGACATCAAAATTCACTAAGGAAAAAAAAAGTTAGAAACAGAATAAGGAATATGTTCAAACAAGAGAAGGAGCTATAATGTTCATTGTGAATTCTGTGCCTTTTCTATGCGTGTCACTGTGCTTCACTGTTGTTACCCTTAATGATGAGGCACAGTTGCATCTGTATTGTCTTTATACATAGCTCTGCATATTTAACAGCTTTTGATTCATTTTTAGACATGAACTTCTGGAAGAAGCTCGGAGAAAGGGTTTGCCTTTTGCCCAGTGGGATGGGCCTACGGTGGTCGCCTGGCTGGAAGTAAGCGTTTCTCACACTGGTGGGCCACTTCTTTACCTAGATATCATTCCAAATAGAAGGAATTATTTATTATTCACTTGCACTTGAAATGTGAGAGATGCAGGTTGAAATCCTTACGACAGGCAGTTCCTTCGTCTCCACCATCAGTCAAGGTGCTGAGGGCTATCCTTTATTTCAAGGGAGTGTATGAATGGAATTTGGAATATATCCAGAGAAAATTCTTCAGCAGAAGTCTCTACCAATTTTGACAAAAATCAATTTTAGTTTTAGGTGAAGGAACTACTTGAAAAACACCTACCCAGACCTTGAGGGAACATGAAGGCAGAATGTCAGGATGTTTTCATACATTTCATTATAGACAATCACTTCTGGGTGGCACCAGCTCTGTGCAGACACAAGCTCTTTGTTGGCTAAAGCTGTAGCATCTGTTCTTTGTCTGCACTGAGTGTCTCTATGTATTCCCAACTATTCTCATGTCTGATCATCAGAAATAATCTGCAGAACTTTTCCCTGCAACTAGAAAAAATAGCCCCACTTCAAAGCTCTGACAGAAGCATGTTCAGGGAATAAGTAAAGAATGAGGAATGAAAGAAGCTGACATCTACAAAACTTCCACTTCACGTTTTATTTGAAGGTTCCTAATGAAAAAGGATGAACTGAAAACTGCAGAAAGGCTGTTCAAGCATTCAGACATAACCTTGGAAAATGGGATGATATCTTTCTTCCAGAAAAACAAACTGCTATCAAGGAACATTTGTTAATTTGGCTGGCAAATGACTTTTCTGGGAAGTATGACAGTTGTGTAGCCAGATTTGTATCAGTCAGAAATATTCACTATTACAATAAATACTGATTTACTGGTAAGGTGCACATGCAAAGGTCTAAGCATTTCCAAGTACTGAAAACAGTTTGTCCTTTAATGTCCTCCACAGTGATGTAAAATGTGGGGATATTTCTGGCAATTTAAGTTCTGATTTTTTTTTTTTTTTGCCTTGATTCTTAGCTGTAAAAAATATGCTTCCCGATGCCTAAGAGAGATGTTGTAAAGAAAAATTGATATCTATGAATTTCTGAGGAAATGTGATGAGAGTAGCACAGGAAAGCCCATGCAAAAGCTTATGTTGCAGTATCCAATACAAACTGTGTCCTGATGATAAAAATATATGAGGCAAAAGTGTTGGATTTATTCAGTGAGCATCAGTGCAGTCAGCCATCAGATAGACACTGTGTGCATTCCATACTCTCTTGGGGAAAATGTAATGTGTGACTCTGGGAATACAAACTGAAATTAATATTAAAGGAACCAAAGGGCGAATTTGAAGTAGTGGATGTGATTGCAGTTGTGATACATCCAAACTTTTCAGGGCTCAACTTCTCAGCATTAGCATTTATTCTGGTCATTTGTATGTAGCACAGACATAGCTGAGATATATTTTAAGAACTGTGACTTTTCTTAACTAAAGAAAAGTGTATCAGTCTTGATCTGTGGATTCACTGCCTATGTGTGAATTCCACACTGTGAATGTATCCTGTTTTTAGGGACTGTTCTCATCCACCTTCATTTTCTGATAGGGACAGCTGTTTTGTTAAAGAACTTGTTTACCTAATGAGCAGCAAACACATGAATCTGTTTCTGCAGAGTGAATAACTCCCAGTGTTCACACATCTCTGCTTTTCAAGCACAAATATGAAAAAGAAATAATGTCAAATTCAATAAAAGTATTAAATATAGTTTAGGTCTATATGTCATTTTCACATGGGTCTTTGTTTAAGTAACTGTATATCACAGAATCACAGAATGCCAGGGATTGAAAGGGACCTCAAAAGATCATCTAGTCCAATCCCTCTGCCAGAGCAGGAACACCTAGACCTAGTCACACAAGAATCTATGTAAATCTTGTTTTCATTTTTTATTTTCAAGAAGCTTTTTATGTCATTGCAACTGAACTGGGATTAGATCATATTTTCCAGGTTCAGACTAGAATATTCATTATTTTGCTGCACAGAGGAAATCTCAGATTATACTTTGTGCTTCCCAATGCCAATGGCAAGAACTATGTTCTAAAAAATCCAAAATGTCACCTAGAGTTAAGTACCTAGATAAGTTGTTCTTTGTTTTCCATTGTGCTATCCTCAGAATCTCAGTGGTTATGGCATTTGCTGCCTACATGTGCTTTTCACACTTTTCTCTATAGTATAATGTATTTCACACCATGATAAAAACTTCCAATGCGTATGTAGCCCTACTGTGGAATTATCTCTTTTGAGAGCACAGATGTGTAGACACTGATAGATATCAGTGAGGAAGCTCAGAAGACCTGGCAGAATTCATACTGAGTACGTTCCAAGAAAGAATGCTAGAGATGGAGAGCACCTCTTAGAAGAAAGGACCTGGATGCTGTGCCACTTTGAAATACAGGGCTGCTGCTGACCTAGGCTAATAAGTCTCCTAAGTAGAGAAACTTGAAGTGGCAATTACATAATCTTCTGAATCCATGGTGATGTAGTTGTGCTCACATCTCACTGTAACATCTAACCAGTATTTCCAGTCAGGTTACTACCATACCAGTTTGTTCCTAGATTTGCAGTAAGCACAGCCCTCACTAAGTCGGTTATCTGTACTGTGCTTATTTCTATAAAGAAAATACAAGCCGTGAATGATAAAACTGCCCCACAAGTATACCATAGGGACTAACATGGAAAGAGAATGAAAACCAGTTTAGGACAAAATGGTAAAAATAACTTAAATTATTCTTATTTGTTTCTTTTCTGTGCATGATAAGACTATAAAACCACCAGTGATGCTGACTCGTGCCACAATTTGCTTGAGGGCACGGGAAAGAAGTAGCCCAGATGATGGAGAAACACAGCTCTAAAAAATAATTCAAAGGATTCCTTTGCTTTAAATGTCTGGTTACAATAGAAGCAATAAAGAGTTCCTGTGAAGTCATGGCAATTTCTGAAACAACTTCATTTTAATAAAGGCTATGATAATTATACTCATTTGTGTGTATTACTAAACTTATTCAGGTTGATAGGTGCCTCAGTGATTAATTTAATCTGAAAATTGAAGCGGTGCTTGAAACAAATGTGTGCTTTGTCTCAACAGCTCTGGCTGGGAATGCCAGCTTGGTATGTGGCTGCCTGTCGTGCCAACGTGAAGAGTGGAGCCATCATGTCTGCTTTATCTGACACCGAGATTCAAAGAGAAATTGGAATCAGCAATCCTCTTCATCGCCTAAAACTGCGATTAGCAATCCAGGAGATGGTATCACTCACAAGCCCATCGGCACCTCCAACATCTAGAACAGTGAGTTCTGTTCAGATAACTTCTTTCCCACTTCGTTCTGCAGGAGACTGCAGAAAGGCTTTGGTAGTAGCAGAGTGACTCAACCCACAGTTCCCAGTCAATGTGAACAGTCATATGGAGAAGCATTTGTTCATCATTCACTTGATTATTGATCACTGATATATTTACCTTATTTGTAATTTTACTTGTAGTTTTGCCCTTCTGTTCCTTCAGGTGTACTATCCCAGACAAATCAGATTGTCTTTTTTTGTTGTTTACCTTTTTATCATTTGTGGGGTTGTGTAATGCAGGAGGGAGGAGGAGTTGTTTAGGAATATAGCTCTTCTGAATCTTGTTCCCTTTCCCCTTTTTGTATCCTTTCAAATGTTTTATGGTCTGATTTGGCTGCTTGAAGGTTCCTCATGCTTTTAGGAGAAGCAGTGATTGGAGGCGTAGAAGGCAGAAGTGGAACACATGGGAAGGAAACAAGTAGAGACAAAATAAGTCTGAAAAGAAAGAGAGGAATCTATTAAAAAGAGCCTGAAAGTGCATTGGGGGGAGAGCAAAAATGTATGTGCTGTAGATAAAAGACTTTTTTTTAAATGGAAAATGGAGAAAAAGTGGCCAAATGGATGAGGAGAAAAAGAAAGAAGGTAACGAGAGGGGAGTTATGTGCTGAAAGGCTGATGGTGATGGCTATGAAGAAGGCAACAGAGGCTGAAACAACAAAAAAACTCCTGAACAAATTAAAAAGTAAGGTTTGATTGGATGGGAAATGTGGCATAGAAGTAAAAGACAAAGACTACTGCTTACACAGTGCAGCCTGGACTTCTAATGATATTAATAATGTTAATAATTGTCTTCTGTAATCTCTAATTTTCATGGAATTCATGAAGCATCTTTTGGTAGAAATTAGAACTGAGATACCTTGGAGGGATTTAGCAATTTATCCAGAACCACTGAGGTATGTAAGCAGTTGAGAAACTGGGCAAAAGGACCCAAATGTTCCCATTGGTTGGCCTTTCACCTTCGCACTGCTAAGAGGCTTTCAAAAATTATAGTTCCAGATCTGATACTTCCTCCCCACAGAAACCTAACTATGGTGATGTCACAAATTCTAATGCGAGTATGTATTATAGACACAACACAGTGTTGAATTACTAAAAATACATTTACTATCAAAATCCATTTTGGATATTTTTGATTTCAAAGCACAAGAGAATCGTCACGTAGGAAATAAGAAAACAACACATTCAAGCTAGTAGCTTGGGAATAATTTGCTCTTGACTTCTCCTTATGTAACTGGCAGCAAAATGCTGCACTGCCCTCAACTGTGCATTTCTGAATCCCAAGTCTTTCTGCTTCCCCTCTTCCTCAGGAAAGGAGCAAATTTACTGCAGCTCCCAAGAAAGCACAGTACATTCCACCTTGTGTGCACAGCAGGCTTCCCACCCCTTTCCTGCCTCATCTCATTGTCCTTGCAAGAATCTAAATGAAAACAGGTCAAAGAGGAAAACAGTCTTACAAGCACATTCGCTTGACATTTTTGTTTCACAGAAATGTGGGGGAAGCAATCATTATTTAGATTACAATATGAGCTTGTGATGTGTGCAGAATATTTAGTCTGGAAAGTCTTTGAGAAATGAAGCTTACCTACAGATAAATCCATGACCTAAAAGTTGTATTTGCTACTTGCGTGTGAAATGCAGCTTTAATTCTTCTTTCCTTTGCGGCTGTGCTCATCCATCAGTGCTAGCTGAAACATTCCATCACGTCTGTTCGGACTCCTCTAACAAAGACACAAACCAAATTGTCTCAAGTTGTCTCTAACTGCAGCTCGGTAGAGGCAAGATGATGGTTGTGCTGATGGTGATGCTATACGCTGTTAACTTACAGTGGTGCTGCCTTTCTTCTTTACCACTGCTTACCTAATGTGGATCCCTCCTGCCTCCCTGCGGGCCCTGCTCATAGCCCTCAGGCAATGTTTGGGTGACCCATGAAGAAATGGAAAATCTTGCTGCTCCAGCTAAAACGGTTAGTCCTTCCCTTTGCATGTAAGCATTACTGCAGTGCTCAAAGCAGCTTCTGCAGGCAGCTTCCCAAGCATGCCAGTAGAAAGAGCAATTCTGTTGTTGTTGAGCAAAAGAAATTTCAAATGGTAATTACAAAGATTGTGCAAGCCTATAAGTTGAAGTTCTACATTGCTTTTTTTCCCTGCCAATTTGAAACTTCACTCAGTGAAATAATGAAATCGCTGAAGTTTAGTATTGTTGGTAAAAATAAACATAATGACACTCAATTGACCAGAAGAAGAGTTCATCCTGTTTGAGTGGTCAACCAGAACAATATATGTTTGCCATAAAAATGCTGTGTGAAAAGCACTGCTCAGTCTATTCATAAGAACACGGATTTTATTGTGAATATTACAAGATCTAACTAGAAACAAATAATGGCATTTCTAACACCCAGTTTTGGAGAGGAAATGACTGTGTTTTGATCATTAACCATAAAAAGTATTTGAGATAATGCTGTAGAGTTTCACTAAACTGTAAAGATTTTGTATCTTGAACACAGATAGATTTGCTCTGCTAAGATTTTATGGTTTTAATCTTTGTAATCCTTCTGGTAGCTCATCCCAAGACATTGGAAGTAACTTGAGTTTAGAAATTTTAACAGTACATTTTACACACATGTTTTCAATCATAGTAAGATTGCCATTTGCATGAAAGCCACATCTTCTTTTTAACTCATTTTTATTGTCTTTTTACCTGCTTTACTAATTGCTTCCTGTTGATAACGCAGAAAGAGTCTGAAGAAGGCAGCTGGGCTCAGGTATGACCTTTTTGCATTATTTTTTTTTGAATGTAAGGTTAACAATAATGTCATTAACGCGTTGTCAGAAGTCAAAGAGAAGAATAGTATTGTGACAGTATCTCAAAGATTGAATTGTAATTTGCACATTCTATTATTCTTCAATACAAAAAAAAAAATTCTTCTTCAGAAACGTTTGCAAACAGATGCATATGTAAATATTTTTCTTAAAAGGAAATGCTGTGAGGTATACAACATAATGATTTGAAGAGCATCAACACAGTCCTTTATTTTACATGCCCATAACTAATATGATTTGTTAATATCCCAAGAATGATAAAGGATTAAAGCATCCAAATAAATAGCGGCAAGCGTCTTGCTACCCAGAATGCCAGTAGTTCGATAGCCCAAAATATTCTATGGAGTTAGGACATTTGGGATACCCCAAATGCTAGCAGAAAGCATTTACCAATCATTTCAATGGAGTAGGCTTTGTCTTTGCATTCAGTTTGGGGGATTTTTGTTCTCTGAATACAGAATCATAGAATCATAGAATCATAGAATCACTGAATGGTTTGGGTTGGAAGAGGCCTTTAAGGTCACCTAGTTCCAACTCCTCACAGTAGGCAGGGACACTACCCTCTAGACCAGGTTGCTCACAGCCCCATCCAGCCTGGCCTTGTATGCTTCCAGGGAGGGGCATCCACAGCCTCACTGAGCAACCTGTTCCAGTGTCTCACCACTCTCACAGTAAAGAATTTTTTCCTGACACCTACTCTAAATCTACTCTCTTCCAGTTTAAACCCATTTCCCCTTGTCCAGTAGCTCTGTGCCCTTATAAAAAGTTAAACTTTTATATAATATATAATATATATAATAAAATATGTACGAACATATGGAGTCCTACTCCCTTTACTTAGGGCAACATCTCAAAGTCTCGGAATTAGATAAGAGGGAGCTCATTCCAGTCCACATGTTCTAGAACTCCCCTCTACAGAGCTAACTTTACCTGTAATGGGTTTGTTAGAGAGCTTTTTTGTTGTTGTTTTACCTGATAACAGCATCTGATAAAAAATTAAGCAGTGTGGGAGATGTGATATGAATGAAGGCCCCAAGCCCAGGTCTGAGTCAGGTCCTGTGCAGTGACCAGGTGGGGACACACAGAATGGGACAGGATTTTGCATCACAGCAGATAGGGATGCTTGGCGGTGCCACAGAATCCAGACACATATGGGAGAATCATTTAGTTTGTGAAATACATTCACAGTTGTCCAACCATCAACCTGACCATCAAGCAACCACCACTAGGCCATGTCCCTTAGTGCCCCCAGTAAGGTCACTGTTGTAGGCTTGTTAGGTCACTCCCTTGTACTCACACATCCAATTACAACCATGATTTTTGCTTGGTAAATTCACATTTAGGGACACAGAAAGCCTATGTATTCCTAGCCAGCTACATTTTAGAGATAGTTTCTACCTCCCAGATAAACCAAGAAAAGATTTTCCTCTGTTTTGAGAATAGACAATGAGACGTGCCAAGAATTAGAGATTCAACATTTCTAAACTTACATCATCTATTTTTAGAAGAATTAGAGGCACAAGTGTATAAATCACACCCAAGTACCAATCTACAAATAGTCTTGTATAATTAGGAACAACACTTTTCGTGTTAGTTGGACTAGGAAACATTTATATTCTTAAACTTCCTTCTCTGTGTAATAAATGCACACACACAGTCTTACTGTCTATTATGACATTCTTCTTCTCTTCAGAATCTCACAAGAATGAGAGATGGGGGCACTGTATTTTCCCCCACAGAATGTACATCTATCCTGCCCTGTAAATCGTTTGTCCACAGTGAGAGGAGACACGCGAAACTAAAAAAGACAGTTAGACTTGGAAACAACACTCAGAACCGAGCACCACCCTCTTAGGGAGGTGTGAATCTTGTCATTTATGAGTCATTTTTTCTGTTAGGTTGTAATGTTACCAAATCAACAATAAGATGAAAAATTTATCTGTTTTGCATCTTAATTGTGCAAACTATATAAAAAATAGTACAAGCATGCATGTGTTCAGATACTTTTTCCTCACCCTCTTGAAATCTCAGCTGCACAACGTAGTAGCTTCCTGTCTCATTTCTATGAGAAATCTGGCTTGCTCACCTTTTAAAAAGCGAGCTTACAAGGCACTTATGTTTAAGATGGTCACAGCTGAAAATATCATATTTTGTCACCTGCTGAAGACCACTCATGTAAGCTTGGCTGACAAATGAAATTAATGTTTAGTCTCAGGAGTAATCATGAATTGCATGAATTGCAGAAATGAGAAAAGCCATTAGCTCATATTGGGGAAATCATAGCTCCACCACCACCCCCCCTAGTGCAACTCAACTCCAATTCCCCACAGCCATGTTTGTGTTACCAAGTATTACACAGGATCTGCCTGGCGTATGTATTCCAGAAGTTGAATGGACAGCCTGTAAGACCATGAAGCAAACACATTTTGCCTGTGTGATGTACTGGCATGCATTTAAAAGACAAAATGGAAACTATTACTTTGTGTTCTAACAGTTTTTTACATTTTACACAGATAGCAAACAAGATTAAAAATGCTAAATATTGCTATTAGTAACAAATACTTCAGAGTAGCTGACAACTCCAAATTATGAAATGCCAAAATAATGAAAACAATGATTTTCTTTGTCATGAAAGCATGATTTTCTTTAGACTGATTTTCTAAGCTAAGAAGTCTTGCTAGAACCAAACAGAGAATGTCAATATAGACTTCAGTCTGTGGTGCAACCCAGAACAAACTTATGAAAATGACCCCCCCCCCCCCCTTCTTTTCTTTCTTGTTGATTTTTCTTTAGACCCTGGCCTATGGTGACATGAACCACGAGTGGATAGGTAACGAATGGCTGCCCAGCCTGGGCTTACCTCAGTACCGCAGTTACTTCATGGAGTGCCTGGTCGATGCGAGGATGCTGGATCATCTGACGAAGAAAGATCTGCGTGTACACTTGAAAATGGTGGACAGCTTCCATCGGTATGTCTGCGCTTGCAAGGCCTCTCGTGTTTGATGCAGCACTCAGTGCTGCTCAGAGCAACAGTGCTTGCTATTTGTAGTTCTGGCCTTGAAAACCTCATGGAGGAGTTTGTGCCGAGTGTCAAAAACGTGAGCAGAGGGACTGACTCCTTCAGTAAGAGCAACTGCATCACAGTGCTCTCTCATAACTGAGATACTGGTACAGATAATTTCATAATAAGCAGAGAGCAATTAATGTATAAACAAAGCTGTAAATAACAGAAAAACTAATAGTTAATCTATTAAGTGGCCTTAAATGATCAGAAAATGTTGGACTAAGATTGGAAGTCCTGAGTCTTTGTAATGAAAAGCTGTTGTGTGCAGCACATAAAAGCTGCTCACAGAACAAGCACATGGGCAGCTGCTCGGGTTATCTAGGGACATAGTGAGGAAGCTAAATTGGAAATATGGAAATAAAGGCATTTGACTTCAGGAGAAATGATGTCTATGTGACAAGAAGTGGATTTTGTTAAATTTGCTGTCTGACACTTCTTTTTGAGGACTGATTTGACAAAACACTTAATTGGTCTCCCAAAGCCTGACCTTTTCTTAATGTTTCAAGTTACTTATGCTACAACATGTATTCAAACACGTTTGGTTTGTCCATTTCATTTTTAAAGTCTGCGGAGTTTTTTTAATGATTTTGCTCTCCCTTTTTTCTCAAGATCTGTTACATGGGCCCCATGAAACAGCTCATGTGACATGCAGGAAATACATCCTAAATATGTTCTCATCTTCACATTTTTCTTTATTAACTCTGTAAATGTTTCTCTTTAAATAACAGAACAAGCTTGCAATATGGAATCATGTGTTTAAAGAGATTGAATTATGATAGAAAAGAACTGGAAAAGCGAAGAGAAATGAGTCAGCATGAAATAAAAGGTGATAGTTCCTGGGAATGAATACTGGGAATGTTTCTTTTGAAGCTTCACACTATTAACCCCTTGTCATGCCACTTAGCAAAGGATTTAAGCATGTGCTTTAAATAAACCTTGCACAAATCCAGCTGTTGGCAGAACACAGAACCTCTGCCTAAATTAGGCGCAGTAATACTTTGCTAAATTGGGGCTGCAGTTCTGAACAGTGGTTTGATGTCCACCTTTTGCTAAATGGGATGCTGGGCACGGACCATATCCATCTTTAAGTCTCAGAAGCAAAAGGCCAAACAGCCTCAGGTCAATGAGATGTGTCGGGTAGCGCTGGGACACCTAACCTGAGCACTTGGACAAGTCTTTGCCCTTGATGTCCCAGTTCACAGCACAAACTGCAAAGAGATTGCTGGGGGGAGGCCACCAAAGCAGTTGTTTGAAAAATATACATATGTATAGGAGCAGTTCCTAACAGAACCAACCTCATTAGAGGATTTAGCAGCTGATTTAGAAGTATTTTGCTGCACAAAGCTCCCTGGAGCAGTTGCAGCCTGGCTGCACAGCTCTCTTTGTAGGTAGCAATTAGGGTTGCTGCTCCCCTCTGCCTTCCCGTGCTGAAAGTGAATCCTTTGATTCCTCAAGCATTGCCAGCTCTCAGAGTGACAGCAGTTTGTGCCTTTCAAATGCAGTGCTTGTTGGAAGAACTGAAAGAAAAAGGTGTGTGGGGGAATTCAGAAGGGTAAAAGTCTTTGGGCAGGGCAGGTGATGGCATGTACTAAGCCAAAGACTTGGAACTGGAGGCATCAGATCTGCTTGAGTGGCTGTGGCTGGACTCCTGTATGTGGTTTTGGCTTTTGGTCCGGGATCTCAGAGTTGCTCCAGTAGAGCTGAGAGCAGGATGACCACCAACACATCACCCTCCAGCCTGCACCCTGCTGACACAACCAGGCAGGGGTTGAGCTCAGCGATGCCAGGCTGTGGTTGGACCCATCCTGACACCAAAGTTAGGGATGTGATGGAGAACACTGCTCCTGGGAAAAGCTCTGCTGTTCTGTGGCTTCAGGAAAACCCTTCACCACAACACAAAGTGCAGGACAGTACTTCCCACTCGCAGGTACAAAGAGCAGTGGCAGTAACTTTCTTTTAATGTAATGGACAGGGCAGGGTACTTTTTTTTACAAGAGCAAAATCCTCTTGAACGGTTTCCCAGCTCGTTTTGTTGCCTTAGCCTAATTTCCATGGACCTGGACAGCAAAACCAGCTTTCACAACTAATAATAGTTCCAGTCTCCAACAGTGTGAACTTTCCACCAGATTCTGCAGGTGCAGGCCCAGCCCACAGATGTCTGATACAAAACGCTCAAGGAATGGGTATTTGTGCTGCACAACAAAGCTGTAAAAACTTGCTTAAGAATTGGAAAGGATTTGGAGGGTGTCCATTACACTTCCCATGCTTTCTCAGGCCTGCTTGCTTTAATTTCATCTGTCTAAAAGTGAGTCTCCCTTAGAGCTGATAAATGGATGATGGGTCACTAGAAGAGATGAGAGGAACAGTGTTCTGGAGATGCCCTCTGGAGACACGTGGGAAACAATTTTCTTTAGAAAGCATTCAGAACAATCATTTAACAACCATGTAAGGGGAAAGCAGCTAAAACTGCAAAGCTATTCCCACACCTTGCGTTTTCACTGGGAATTACTGAAGCCATTAGAGCTGTGCTAATAGTTTACTGATGTTCCCCATGCAGAAATTAAACCAGTTTGAATGCATGCAGCTGTACAGTTTGGAAGGTACCAGTTACCAGGCCTTGACCCAGTGTCATGTTCTTACAGATGTGCTGGTGTGGAGCAACGACCGCGTCATCCGCTGGATACAAGCGATCGGCCTACGGGAATACGCAAACAATATTCTAGAAAGTGGTGTACATGGTTCCCTTATAGCACTGGATGAGAACTTTGATTACAGCAGTTTAGCTTTATTATTACAGATTCCAACACAAAACACCCAGGCAAGTCTGCTCACGCTACTTCTGGTTAATCTGTACCCGTGATTGCCACTGATTGCTCTTCAACCATTTTAATTGTTGACTTTGGTATCTCTAGGCACGGCAGATCCTTGAGAGAGAATACAACAACCTTTTAGCACTAGGAACTGAAAGACGACTTGAGGAAGTAATTAATTTTATTTTCAGTATTTATCAACTATCACAGTAAAACATAAAAGTTGAATGCAATGCATGAAGATATGTTAATCCACCCGTGATTCAAAAGAGCCAGTTACAAGTGTTTTAAAAAAAAAATAAATCAGGAAATCAAGGTTTTTAAAGTGGCCTCCATATAGCTACATATCCATCCATCCTTAGCATATGGGACACTAATGTGTGCACTGCACTCTTAACTTAAGATGAATGCTTTCCATGGAGGAAAAAGACAGAAAGGCACGTGGGAAGATGAGGGTAGATGGGGCAATGGGGAAAGGTCTGAAAGGTCTGTGCAACCTGTTCTTTGGGCCACTTCGAACTTTTATTTGAAGACAAAACAGAGGACAGGAAAAGGTGCATTTCTGGCAGTTATTTTTTTTAAGACAATCAGTGTGTCCCACAGTGGGAGTGAAGGCAGTTATCTAGGAATCTCAAATCCACCTATGGAAAACATTCATCTCAAGGTCAGACTCTGGTGCAGAAGTGTTCAAGGAGCAATAAACATTTTAAGGGCTTGACAAAAATGTGTGATACCTACCAATTCTGTGCATGTTTGATTCCGTACTAGAGCTTTACTTAAGCCTCCAACTGCAGTAACAAACCACTGCAACAAATACCATAAGAAATCACTATATTTATAAGAGATCTAACTTATAAGAAACCATCGTCCAGCATGTCAAGTCACCAACATAAGAGAAGCTTTTCACCCTAGTGTTTAGTATTAATTTCTAAAGCATTTACTTTTATGAGAGCATCTCAAATGCACTGGACACAGTGCAGCAAAGTAGGGCACTTGTTGCAAACCAGACCTGTTGGTGGGCGAGGCGGCAGCCAGGTGATCAATGGCAGGCTTCCCTTGGCTTTATCCGACACAACTCTGTGTCTCGACAGAGCGACGACAAGAACTTCAGGCGCGGCCCCTCCTGGCGACGACAGTTTCCCCCCCGTGAGGTCCATGGCATCAGCATGATGCCCGGCTCCTCCGAAACGCTGCCGGCCGGCTTCAGGTTGACCACGACCTCAGGGCAGTCGCGGAAAATGGCAACTGACGGTACGAAGTCATTTCTGCACTTATAGAAAGCAGGAGGCTTCCCCTAGCATTCTAACCTGACTTCAGTGCACATCTGTCCTGTCACAAACTGCCAGGTTCACCTACTAGCATAGGATGGATGAATGGAGTCTGGGACAGTGGAAGGAGGGAATGGCAGAGCACTGACTTGGCATGCTAGTGATGTTTCTCATGTTTGTGTAAGACTGTTCATTGAAAGTAAATATAAAACTGGCCCTCCTGAGTGCAAAAGAAACATTCAGAGAAGTATTCATTTGCTGATGTTCAATCTGAGAGTACATACAAGATCTAAACAACTTTTTCAGCTGATAAACCTCTCCATTTGGCAGTTTATTTCAGAGGATGAGCTTAGGATAGTGATAGGACAAGGGGGAATGGTTTCAAACTGAGACGGGAGGTTTAGGTTAGATATTATGAGGAAGTTTTTCACACAGAGGATGGTGACGCACTGGAACAAGTTGCCCAAGGAGGTTGTGGATGCCCCATCCCTGGAGGCATTCAAGGCCAGGCTGGATGTGGCTCTGCACAGCCTGGTGTAGTGGTTGGCGACTCTGCACATAGCAGGGGGGTTGAAACTAAATAATCATTGTGGTCCTTTTCAACCCAGGCCATTCTATGATTCTATGATGTTCTTACAGGGAGCTGACATCTTTACTTTCCTATCTGACATTCAAAGAAGTCCAGTTTATAAATTGTTGTAAGAAAGCAGGGAGAAAAGGAAATTCCACTGCAGCTCTTCCATCAGATATGTGAACAATAAAAGCCATGCGAGTGCACCTGTCTGAAGTTCTGAGAAGTAATGTCCGACTTCTAACAAAGCTCTTTATTTCCCTGTGAGAGAATTTAGGTCTACAAACAGGTTTGACTTACAGTAATGTAATACACTGTGGTGATTACATTTTGTAATTCTTTAATGAATTTGGTATGAAAATTCAAACATCTAAATTCCATTAAAGTTTCTCACCTTTTAAAAATATTTCTTTATAATTGCAGTTACAGATGGAATAATTTACTGATTGCATCACTGTATTCATTGACTCCACTGCTCATGTGCACGCTTTGCTTTTAATCCTGCACTTTTTGGTAATGTTGAAGCTGTACAACAAAAATCCATTCCAAGGCAAACTCCATGCACAAAGAAAGGTGCAAACTCCCAGGGCACTTCCACTTTCTGTAGTAGACAAGACTCTTATAAGCATTCATAGACTTTGCCTTTTAGCCTCACTATGAAGCAGAAGATACTATTCCCATTTTACAGGTGGGGCACTGTGGCATAGGGGAAATTCATCTGATTCACCTGATTTAACTCTGGTCTTCCAGACAGTTTATTACTAAGCTGGATGCAGAACCTGGCAGACCTAACATGCAGGTAGCTTTGAGACCTATATCTTCATCTAGGTTTTGGCTTCCTATCACCCACTGCTGAAAACACTCTGCTATTTAAACACCATGGCAAGTACATTATAAGGACTTCTAACAAAATAAATTCAAAATTAAGTTTAAGCTGCACTTAAAGAATACAGATTCAACAGTAGAAATGAAGAGACTTTGAATGAGTTCTGCACTAGACCGCACCCAGATTGTGTCATAGAAAGTCACAGAGCAATTTAATAGCCATCCTTCAAGTGGGAAACACAATTATTTACTTTATTCATAATTCTAAAGAGGTTCTGGTTTGTTTCTTTTTTTTTTTTTTTCTTGCAATTTGCAGTTGCTTCATCACGACTGCAGAGGTTAGACAGCTCAACAGTTCGCACATACTCATGCTGACAAGGCCTAGCAAAGACGCCAGCACTGAATTGCTGTGAGTATTCAAAAGGGGCCATTGTGGAACCTCTTTATGTACACTGCACCCATTGCTCTGGCACTATTCAAGCAAGAGGCAGCATGGAGCAGATGGTCCTGCTCCTGGTCACTGGGGTGGCCATTTGATTAAACCAATGGTCAGTCCTGGAGACACTGCACCACTCCTTTCCCTACCTCCAGTGGCAGGTTCTCTCTGCTGGTACCACCTTAGCAGATAAAGTTTCCAGATGACTTCTCTTCAGGCGATGGCTTGCCAAGCATAACAAGTGTGTTCTCTAAGCTAGAACAGGGGAGCAGAAGGCACAGGGACTTCATTTCCTTCATGCAAATTTGAAATAGTTCTACCAGGATCTGGGGAAAGAAAGGAAAACAACCTAGTAAAGCTGATGAGATTTATGTTTCTTTTCTTTTAGTGAGAGCTATGGCTCCATTTAGACCATCGGGCAGCTGAATAAAACTAGGACAAAACTTCCCCTATGCAGAAAATCATCCAAAATTATCCACTGTTGAAATTCTCAGTTCCAAAATCATTCAGAACTGACCAGCATAAGAAAAGGACACTCTGAGCTGGATGCAACTTTACATCAAATCTCGTAGCACAGTTCATGCTGCACTTCTCACTGCCACTCTTTTAAATATGGCTATAATGACAATTATCCTGCCTGTGTTCTGCAGAAAAATTTTGCTGCTGCTTCACAAGTTTTGCAAAAAAACAAAACAAAACAACAAAACACTTAACATGATGAGCACTTTCATCAATATGGCACCATTTCATGCTAATATTTTCTCAGTAACATATCATTTTTTTTTTTCCATTCAGTTACTCAGGGGAGTTGGAAAGTGCATTTGGACAGCACCAAAAACCCCACCAAGGCACTGAAAATGTTGTGATAGCTGCTATCCATCATAGGCAAGACAAGACATACCAGGATCTGCAAGAAAAGAATTGCTGTTCCTTATTTTCCCAACAAAGTCTTTTTTTAAGATCTTCAACCAGGAGGGGCTTGGGGCCACCTTTACTAACTGGGCATATTCAAAGACCACTAAGGAACAGCAAATACTACCAATGGGAAATGCAGATTGCTCAGGATTCTGCTGATGACATCAGCCTTACTCCATAGAGCCCAGGAGTCTGTAGGTGTACAAAATTGTCATTTAGCAGAAAAAGAAACAAACTGTCACTGAAAAATAAACACAGATTAATTATTTATCTAAAACTGGCAAGCTTAGCAGCTGGTCATACAAAGCTGATTATGGAGTACATACACTATATAAATCTTTTAAAGTATATGTGTATGCAGATTAGGACTTGGTGTTATGTCAGTAAAATTAATGACAGTAATCCCAAATGGGTTCAGTCGAGGCAGAAACTGATAGCAGAGATGTATATCTGTTAGCCTATATGCATCTGAACTGCATATAGGCTAAATCACTCCACAAACAGAAGAAAAGTAGCAAAGCTCTGTTGGCACTGCACATATATGGAAGTTATGTATTTTGAGGAAAAAAAAAACATGTTTACAAAGTTATACAAGCTATGCAAATGAACTTCCATTTCTATAGGAGCAGTTTAAACTATTTCACCTCATTCAGGTATCAGTGATACAAATCACACTGCTGGTGTTTCTTGTCTGCTGTGCTGAGAATAGCATACTAATCTTAAACAGGCAAGAGCTTTACCAGTATATCACATTTGATCTAAGTTGTAGAGGCTCTTATGTAAGGATGACTGAACGAACGTATGCTGTTTCTTTTCATTTACTACAGAGTGCTTTTAGGGAAGCAACAAGATAGTATAAGCTAGAACTCAGGCTATGCATAGTTCATCAGTGCAACTCCAAGCTGCCACCAGCATTCAGTACCAAGTAAAATTTATTCTGGATTTCAGTTAATTATATAAAAATGATGCAGGAAAAAGATTTCCTTCATTATTATATCAGGCATGAAAACTTAAACATGCTGAGTTTGTTTGAAAGTGGTTGAAGGATTGCAGAAGAATTTTCAGGGTTCTGGGATCATGTTTTCTGAGTCACAGCTTCTTCACAGAAAGAACTGATGGATGCTCATACAAAAATCCTTCATTATAATATTCTTGAAATTTTTCAGATCCAAGACAGACTGAGACCCAGGCTTGCAACACCTTGTCTAAAATATATCAGTAACCACGTTACTACAGTGACTGACCTATTGGCACATGGGACTGTTTCTAAGTAGGCAGCAGAGGAATTGGGTACCTGGCAAGCTGTTGCACAATAGCAATACAAGTGTATGATTAAAATAGTAGAGAGCTCTATGCATATTAAAAGCAGCCTGAACAGAGAGCTGTAAATAGGTTGCACGTGGAACAAATGAGATGTTCTGTGATGACAGCAGAGTGCAGAATTCTTGCATTCTGCTACCCACATTTCTCACAGAACTTGTCAAAGCTTTGGTTTTCAAAATAGTTTACGCCAACAATACCAAGCGGATGCAATCATCCAGTGTCTCTGGGTGTTTCTTCACAATGGGTTAAATCCTCATGCTTTCAAATTGTACTTCAGGTACTTTTTTAAACATTTGTTGAAACCACCGTGATGAGTTGCCATAAAACATGAACTGAGATTTTCAGAACAGTTAACAAGAACATATTCTACACGGCCCAGTTTGAGTACACTCTTAAGATCATGAATTTAAGTACATTTAGGACTACCGGTGCCAAGCCATTTCATCTTGCACAGAAGTTCAACAGTGCATATGGGATGGTGCAGCTCCTGCTGCCATGGCTGTTACCCAGGAAAGCACCTGGAAGCCAGGTCCGTGGGCAGTGGATTTGGCAGTCACCTCGTTCAGCTTTCCCTGCACTTCTGCCTTATAAAATACTTGTCATCACCAAAGCCAAAGGCTCAATCAGGACAGTTTCACTGCCACAGGCTGGTGCAAAAAGCATACCACAGTTTCACATTTATTCTGATCAAATGTCAGGGGACTTGTAAAATCAACTATGTACTTCATCAGTGAAGGATTCCAAAGAGGATTTGTAAAGACAGATGGAAAAGAAGAGTTCCAAAAAGATGTGAATGATAATCCAGAAATAGCTGGTCCACAGCAAAGAAATCATGAGGGTCAAGAAGGTAAATGCTGTCAAGTTGCAGTGAGCAAGGAGAAGCACGGAGTACATCAAAAAGAGATGTGGTTTAGTGGGCAATACTGTTGGTAGGTAGACAGTTGAACTAAATACTTCAGAAGTCGCTTTCCAACCCTAATGATTCTATGAAGAGAAATCTGCATGCTTATCTGGCTATGTTTAGCTTTGGGCTAAACAGTGAAAGGCCAACCACCAACATCAGCCCCCCTGTCCGCCCCCCCCCCAAAAAAAAACAGCTATGAAGTGAACCGAACACACAGCAGTTTGTTTTGATCAAGTGTGTATTAGTAAAAGATAAAAATGCTTAATTAATAGATTTGTGTTATAGATCTAAAATCAAAGAATGCATGTTTCCCTCAGAAGTTTCAGTAAAATGTGCAACAGCTTACCTAGCATCACCGTGTCCTAAACCAAATTACTATGACAGAACCTCACTAATTAATGTTTGTTTATTTTTTCCTTTAGATGTCATCTCTTTCTTCTACTTTACCTGAAGTGCACTACCACTACTTAGGAAAAAAGAACATTAAAACTCTCTGCAAGAACAGGGTAATAGGGAAGAGAACACAAAGTTTCACAGATCTGACGCTCTTTTCACATTTTGGTTAATTTAAAACAAGAATACTAATAATGAAAAATCTAAATTGCTTAAAAAAAAAAAACTAAGAGAAGAACAAAACAACCTCCCCTTTTCCTCTCAGCATTTCTGTCATCAGAAATTTGGCAGTAGTACACATCCAAAGCTTTTATCAAATGAAGCCACTCATTTTTACATTGTTCCATCTGTTTTACTGTAAGATATTAGACATTACGTATTTACTGTGTATGTATTTCTTTTAAAATGTGTAAGTCTTATGTAAATGGTTATAAATATGATTTTTTAAAAATAAAATCTATGGTACATGGGGTCTCAGTGCAAACATTTGAAAATACAGTGTCAATAATACTGTTTGTATCTTTCCATTCCACCATTTTTACAGTTTTTGGATTGTAAAAGTCAAACAAATATGTTTAGCAGAGTTAGAAGCTTCAACATGTTCCTACTGAAAAATCTGTCAATATTTAAAGCTGAACACCTGCCTCTGATGATGTACAATAGAATGACATAACCTGGAACTGGAGCCAAAATGGACCTCTAAACACAAAATGGAAATGTCAGATACTTATAGATGTATCATCATGATGGCTCACCTCTTAAAGACACACACATAAACCCAGAAGAACTGTTTACAGAAAAAAAAAAAAAAGAAAAAAGAAAAAAAAAAGCAATTTAATAAACACGATTTATATGAAAACCAAAAACTTTCTTCTATGTTACCTGCGGACCAAGAAGAATCTTGCTTTACCAAGAGCCACCTTTTCGTTCCAGGATCTTCAGACACCAGCCAGCATTGGAAAATTAAATCTAGTGACTGCATAGAATGAGATTCTCAAGTTTCCGAACATATTCCATGAAGAAAATGAAAGAGAAGCTAAACCCCACAATTTCTTCATCACAACAGGGCATTAGACAGGCTCCTGTCTAACGCTATGCTTTTAGCCAAGATGGCCTTGCTGAGACTTCACAGAAGTCTGTTTTATCAGAGGAAATAACTGAAAGACAGAGTGATTAATATATAGTGTATAAAAGTTTAGAAGAGCAACTATTACCTGCTGTGGCTTTATTTGGTGGTGTTATTGTTGTTTATTCTTTGTTTAAATGGGAAGTTTCAAAGTAAGACCTACTTAATAGTCATTTACCTATTTGCTATTTTTCTGCTGCTTGATCTTAGCTCAAGACCTGTCTTTTAGTTATTTCTTTTAGCAGTTTGATCTGCAATGTTTGCACGTACATAAACATTTGTTTTGTCTATTTTCATTTGGCAAACTTCAGTCAATCAGATGGTGAAAGATTTTTCTCCCCCAGTGTCAATAAAAAAGAATTCAGTGCTATTTGTGCTTATAAGTCTATTAAGCTTGGTACACAGTCGCATTAAAATAGTTTGGATGCCACATACCTCTCATATTTAACAAAGCCTAAGCACATTTTGCAACCAACAGGTATGAGTTACGGTGAATTTACTGGCCATAATCTGCCACAAGAGGGAGCACAGAACTTAATGATGTGGCTGATAGGATGACTTTGGATAGAACACAGCTGTACAGGGACACGGCTCCTCTACATATAGTTCCCTGGGCTTAACCAATGTTGCTGATGTTCCTTACTTTTCTCCATCAGCCCTCCTTCGAGCTACTTTGGTCCAGAATATCACAAAGTAAAGCAATGCAGACACCACTGGAAATGGTTGTATTATCATCTGAATACAATTTGCTATTTAAAGCCCACTTCCAATTTTCCAGTGTTTCTTTTCCAGCCTACACTGTCAAAACCCACACACCAATTCAGGGTGGGGGCACAGAGGAAACGCTAGGGAGACCCTAGGGAAAAGAGTAAGCAAGCTCTTGTAACTGAAGCTCTAGGTATACTGCCCTAGAAGTAACCCCAACTTATGTCCACAGTGAGAAAAAAACAGACCAGAATATTTAAAAACACTTAAAAAAAAAAAAAAAAAACACAAAAAACCTACTATTATGAAGTCCAGTTGTGATCTAAGGCTAGCATATAAAAACTCCTGGTAACATCCCTGTCTCCCCTGTGTGAGCCAAGGCTCTACTCCAACAGTTAGGAGTTATGGCTATGCTAAATGTTATCTACTCCAATCCACAACTAATGAATAAGGATTGCACCTATTTCTTCCATCCAAATCCCTGTCCATTCAGATCTATCAAGGCATTTCTTTTTTATAAAAATAAAATTAAGAAGAAACAGTAATCTCCTATCACTCGTTAAATGCAATTGTTCTTCCTTGATTGTACAACCATGTTGCTGGGCAGCAACAGACCCACATACACGAATAACCACCTCTTTCCCTTTCCCCAGCTAGGCACTAGCCCAATCCTGTAAACAAAACATTCTGCAATCACAGTTGCTCCTTTTGGAGAAAAAAAGGCTCCTTTTGGAAACGAATGTTTTTCCATAGTGCATTGCTGCTGCTCTATAACTGGGTTTTCTAAAAGCTGACAAAGAAATCATTTGGTATTTCTGGAAACCTCTACATGAGCAGGGCAGTAGTGAATAGTGAGTGCACCTGACCCCTTTGCCCCTCTCCTCCTTCTCAGTCTTGATCTTGAATGATTTCCAGAAAAAAAGGTCTTAAAATATGCTCACAGCTTCTGAATTTGGCAACTGCTTACTGTTTAGTCCTCTGAAAAGCAATGCTGAATATGAATTACTTTTCTACTTTTAAACTTTTTATTTGTTTTTACATGCATTTCATGTATTTTTACAAGGATTTTTACATTTCTTGTGAAGTTAAAAACTGCAGATTGGGAAGTAATGCATTTAGAGCATGTATCCTCCATCTCCTGGTGTGCTGAGTACCCTGAATGTATTTTGAAGCAAGCTACATCATCACAAAGGGG